>JAGQAX010000009.1:16741764-17976764 GCA_019142605.1 Cephalopholis sonnerati
GCAAATACTTCTTGAATGCAGGACTTTTACTTATAATGGAGGATTTTTACATGGTTCTATTTGCACTCTCACTTAAATAAAACCACTAGTGAGAGGATGTGTGAGTAGCTCATCTGACATCAAGAACAGAAGTGAGAAACCACAACAGGAAACCAACTTTACCAGATAGCCCTGCCACTTCCTGTATCTGTGATGTTGTCACTGCTTCAGTTACCACACACACACACACACACACACACACACACACACACACACACACTCAGTGGTCACAGAGCGGATTCGCACTGATTGTGACAAATCTGCTCTGATAAACAGCCACTGACATCAGACACACTCAGAGATGAGAATCACATTCTGGTTAAACACTTATCAATTATTGTGTCTCCTACTCTGACCGTAATAACCCTCTCTTATCTGTCAGTATTTTAAATAAATGATGGTAACAGTGAGGAATGCAGTGTGTTCTCCTTATCTTGGTTATGGTAACAGTTTCAAGCAAAACTTTCTGCTTGTAAAATGCACAAAACTTAGATTAAAGCTAACACAAACAGAGTCTACAGACAAAACACTGAAAGCTATCAATGTGAACAAACATTTGATAATGGACCTCTAAAGAAACAGTTCAGCACTTAATCACAAGGGTAGAGAACAATATGGTCATCAGCCTCGGTTTAAGTACAAGCAAAACTACATGTAACAAAACAATATGATTTGAAAAGAGGAAGCTGGCTGCGGAGTGAACTCATCAAAACGAGGAAACGGCAAGGTGAGCCAAAAGCAGCTTGTTAGGCTGAATTTATGTGAAGGGAAATGATTTGTTTGAAAGAACTCAATAACCCAAATCTCAACAAAAGTGAAGTTCACATGATATCATCTGCGTTAAGATATAAAAACAGGTGGGTCTCGGTGCAAATTAAAAAGTAATTTTCATCTAAAGGGAAAAAAACATATTTTATCACTCAACCCCAAGTGACCCTTTTACTGTTAGTAAACAGTGACATTTTGTGGTGGGCGGGGCTTAGCTGGAGGCAAAACAATTCTCCACAGACATTAGTTAGCACTAGCTAGCAAGTTCCGTTGGCTTGTTTTTGACAACAGAGGAAGTTGATGTGAGTGGTGCAATCAGATACACTCAATCAGAGTGCTGGAGCGACAAACTGGACCACTCGTAAATTCAGTTTGCTGTCGAAATTTACCGTTGGGTTATCCAGAGCACGGCACTAGAGGATGACATTTTTCGGGAATTCCCGTGGGTCACGTGATTCCCGCGGGAATCCCACGGGATGGGAGTCATTTTTTAATTAATCCCGTGATCGGGACGGGACGGGAAAAAAACGCAACGGGAGCGGGCAGGAGCGGGAACGACATTAATAGATGATCATTTTCAGCCGTGTTAAACAACCAGATGAACAGATGCGTCCATTTTTGTAGTCATCTTTCAGTGAGCCAACACGGTTTTGACCGCGCAAGCAACACAAAAGAACTACAACAGTGGTTTGACTTCCTGTCACCTCCGGAAGTGAAAATCGACTCGGAGCGGCCGCCGGCGACACACACAACAAAGCATGGAGGGAGACGACGTGACGAAAATAGAGCTGCTGCGGAAAGTAAAAAATAATGATCCGTCAATCAAACTTAAAGACCTTGTTGGGAAGTCGGGTGTACTTAAGGGTTTTATGAGAGTGGAACGTGACGGAAAAAACACAGTATTCGCAGCGTGTAAAACTTGCGCAGTGCTCGTGAAATACACCAGCGAGTCGGCACTTTAAAATAAAAAATGCAACGTTTTTTCAACATGTTTGGTTTTATTCCAACGGGAGCGGGACAGGAGTGGGAGTAATTTTGAGTGGGAGTGGGATGGGAGTGGGAGTCATTCTGCGGGAGTGGGACAGGACAGGATTCATTTTTTTACTCCGGCCCGGGATTGGGACGGGACAGGATTTTTCCTCTGGGAGTGGGACGGGACAGGAGTGGAAATCCACTCCCGTGTCATGCTCTACACGGCACTCTTGGAGCAGCAGAGCGCAGCGCTGAATTTACAAATGCACCATGTCAGGTCACTCACTCTCCAGGACCATGAGTGTTGCTTGAAAATGTAAACACTGACCAATGGGACAGGACTGGCTGACTCGTATGAGGCCGATACCCTAGTTGTCTTAGTTTTTGTTGACCACCACCAATGTAAGTTTTGAGCCATGACTCTTTCTGTTCTGGCTCCAAATACCACAAGGTGATATTTTAAGACTTCTATGTAGCCCACAGCCCTGTGGTGGCGAGTTGTGTTTTGCTTCCAGCTAACATAACGACATCATTGTGATATCAGCCCTAAAAGGGTCTCAGGTCTCCATAGTCCATGGATTGTATATAACGATGGATGACATTAGGGCCTCCAAAAGTGAAGCCAAAACATCCTGATGGCTCTCTGGTGCCTGGCTGTAGTATAGGTCATAAACCATGCCCCCGCCATGGAAGTGACTAGGGCATGAGCCAAACCAAAATTGAAGTACATGTCAGATCAACCCACTCCGGAAGTTGTCGAAATCCGGTGCTTGGTCAGTGACTTCTGGCATCAGACATTGACGAAAAAAGGCCATCCGTTTATGTCGCCATGATATGCGGCCAGCTGCCATTATTATTTGACAGTGCCTGGTGGTGTGAAGGGGGAAATACAAAGTAGGACAACAACAAAAGTTAAGGAGGCGGAAGTCCAAGTAGGGTGGCTGGGAGGGGTGGTGGATGAGTCCAACAACTACCGACTTTCACCTGGGAGGTGTTCTCTTCCCATAAAATTGTACAGCCAAAGCCTGTTCTTTTTATCTAAACCAAACCATGTGTTTTTGTTGCCTAAACCCAGCCACGAGTGTGAGTTGGCAAAACGTAACCAAGTGTGTTTTGCATTGAAGGACAAAAAAAAAACATCAATTTGCGGTGCTGTAAACAGCCTTGCTTGTTGTATCTGGACGCGGAAAGTCCAAGACTAAATGTCGATATGTGACAAGGTTGGAGTGAGAATGTGTTGATCAAATAAATTTTTCTCAAAGACAGTTTCCTTCATTTTTGGTTCTTATTATGGTGCTGTATGTTCAAGTGGTTTTAACTAGTTACTTAATCCTACAAAAAGGGGATGTGATGTCCTGATTGACAGCTGTGACTGACTCACATTTGAGTCAGGCGGGTGTATGGGTGGCCCCACCCCTTGATCACTACTGTGCAGACTCTGGCTCCAAATGACATCCCAAGTACAAGGTGGCAGCGGTCATATCTGAGACATTTTGGCTTCATTTTTGTACAGTAGGAGGTCCATGATACAGCCTCACAGGGCCGCTTGCATGGCTGTGGACTTATATTTGTTTAGCATTTGTGTCAAATTTCAATCGTCACCTGCTTCCATCTTTTATTTATTTCTACAAAGAGACTTCCCATTGTAATGTTTTTAATGTCAATGAGCTGAGTGGAGTGAGACCTGACCTCCTGACTTTTGTACTTTATCATGTGTTCATGAGCAGCGTTGCTCAGTCTCAGGCCACTCACCATAATTTATCATCATGTGTGTGAGCGTATGATGTGTCACTTTAAAGGCGTTGAATTTATTGTTGTCATGGTGGATGGCCACCTTTTTAATCATCAAATCTATACTCTGCTGCAGAGCCAGTGTTAAAGAGACAGATAATAAAAGCTGATGAATCAAGGTGGAGAAGAAGGAAAGAGGGGATATAAAAAGCTTGTCAGAAAAGCTGATGAAAAGAGAAACCTTAGAGGAGATGAAGGGATGAGGAGGATATGTGGTGGGAGGAGTATCAGGCTGAATGTGACCTCATGTGACATTTTGTGAAATGATGATGATGATGATCGACTGTACGTTTGACCTGCAGCTTGACGTCTCTATTCTCAAACACAAAGGCACAGATTATACTCCAAATTTCAGACTTAATTTGACCATATCAGACCTTCCTTTTAACAACTAGCAACCCTGGCATAATCTTTATCCCACTGATTTCTGAGGGAAGTGAGAATGTCTTCAAGCAATGAAGATTTAAGTAGCCCAGGTTATCATGAGTAGAAAGATAAGAGAGGCAAACGTCAAAACTTTGACGTCATAAGTGCTCAGATAGTCACTGCATGGGGAGAAAGAGGATCCTGGATTGAATGAAAAATCAGCTTTTCTACTCTAAGACACATGTGAAATACTAAACTAACCAGGGGGGATAAAACAAACTACACTAGAGGCAGCAGAAGGGAGACTGTACAGGGTGTGCAGCAGTTAGTACATTATAACCATATTTTCTGTCTTTGCTGCAGACAGTTTTGATTTATTTGTTATATTCATGTCTGAGATATCTGCCTTCACTCCAACACAACAGAAGTAAAAGGAGTTCAATTTGTTGTGCTCACAGTGCAGATAATGCACTTAGCTGTAGCTTAACAACTACATATGCAAAATGTCACATAGTGCTGCAGGAGTGAGTCCTAAAACCTGGAAATGAGTTAGCATCTTATCACTCCCAGTTCTCTTGTCTTAAAGTCAATGGGTTTTTGGGTTAGATGCCTGAATAAGGTCTGTGGTTAACACAAGTTTAAGAGACTTTAAGTTTTGTTCTATGACATAAAATATGCCAGCAAATACCACAGTTGTGAATTCTGAAGCTCTGAAGTTTCTTTAAAAAAGGCAGTTGCCAACAAAAGGCTAAATCAGACAACAGAATCTTGTCACGCCAAGCATGGCTTTCTATGCGACCAATTGGCGAATCTTGTTCAGAGCGCCCTATTTAAACTGCTCTGGCCTGCCTACTGTTCCTGCTTCCTCTGCAAGCTGCTTTGCAACCCGCCTCCACCCCAGCTCCTCCTTTTCATGCTGTGTCTGACTTATCAATGTTACTTCTGTTTGTCATTGATGCTGCTCTGTTCTGTTCCCTGTGGGTCTTTGCTGCTGCTCTCCCTGCCTTAGGCTTTCTGTGTAGGCGCATGGAAGGGCAGGGAGGTTTGCGCTCTCTGCCTCGGGCTTTCCTTGTTTGCACATGGAAGGGCCTTTGGGTGGGTCTTTGCTGCTGCTCTCTCCGCCTTAGGCTTTTCACAAAGGCGTGTGGAAGGGCAGAGGTGTGCTCTCTCTGCTCTCTCTTGCGTGTGGAAGGGCAGAGAGGTGTGCTTTCTCCGCCTTAGGCTTTCCACATAGGCGCATGGAGGAGGCTTTCTGTGTAGGCTTAGGAAAGGCAGAGAGGCCCCTAAACAGAGCCATACCGCCAAATATAATACTGCAAATGGAAATAAAGTTTTCATTTAATGAAGTGTTCCTGACTGAACTTCTTTTCTGCAATAATCCAAAAAAATCCAATGGAAAAATATCTTTTTTTTTTTTGTTATTTTTGTTGAGGGAGCCGGTGTGATACTAACTTCCAGGCTTACCCTATTCCTGAGGCACTCTATTAGAGAAGCAATAGTTTATTAATCATCAAGCAAAGCCAAATTAAAATGTAGTAAAATATTACAAGGTGTAGCGTAATGTGTAAGTCAAAACACCCGAAGGATAAGTTTGACATTTTAGAAATTAGCATATTTGTGTTGTCGTGATGATAAAAATGATCCTGCTGTCTTATTTGTACAGTAGTTTAAATATGAGGCTACAGCCAGCAGCCAATTAGCTTAGCTTATCTTAGCATAAAGACTGGGAGGACCGGGAAACAGCTAAGCTAAGCTAACTATCTCCTGGTTTCAGCTTTATATTTAACAGACACATCAATCTTATCATCTCACTCTCGACAAGATTTTATTAAGTCTCCAAAATACAGAAAAAATCTTTTAAGTAATTGTTAAATTACTAAATAATACCAACACTAACCACTTCTCCCTCACTGTAACAAAACACTTATGGTATTTTGACTCACTTCCTGATTGCAGTGACACATGCAGCTGATAGTCGGCTCATCAGAAGTATTTGCTGCACTCAGCATTTTGTTTCTTTTTCCTGAGAAAAAAATTCTTCACAGCTTTCAAAGAATTATATAGAAATATATAATCAGCTGTTTACTAGAAATGTTTTTTGCACACATTTTTTCTACTTTCTCTTGAGTCAATGGATGTGACTGATCTGATAACATGAAAAATGGAAACCAAACCACCACTGTAGAACAAGCGCCATAAAGAAAACTGCACATGAGGCTGAATGGTAAATGTGAAGTAAAATCTGTTGGAAAAATATGAAGCTAAAAAACATAAAAAGTTAACTAAAATTCAACATCGCCAGCAAGATTTTTTTTTCTCTCTCCATTTTTTTGGCAATTTATTGGTGATAGAAAAGTATTTAAATACTTGAGCCACAGAAAACAGATATTTGTTGGCAAGTTGGTTTCCTTAAACAATGTGAGTTTTATTGAATTAATTTTAAAGTAAAGGATGTTTGGTGTTTGCATTTAATATCTAAAGCACAGATAATATAAGCAGCCAGACTTTTTTTAAATCAAAGTTTTCATAGATATTATCATATTTGAGTACAATATAAAACATTTTAAATGTATTTTATTGTGTGTTTAATGTATCATAGTTACTCAGGGCTCAACAACGTAAAAGATAAAGTATCAGCATTTCAGTCAGTGAGACAATGACATGGTTGTTTAACTCCTCAGAAAACCCTCCCAAAAAACTCCCATTTACACTCAGGCTCTCTGCTCTCCTCAGCTTTGTGAAGTCTCCTGTAAGAGTGTGTGATCCTTTTATATTTTACAGTAACAAAGACGTGATCAGACAGGCGGCTAAAAAATGCACCCTTCTCTCTGCATGGTGGCGTGATTCAGTGTGTTATCTATCAGCACACCTTTCTTTTTTCCTGTTCTGCTTCTCACCATCTGTTGCTCATATTCCAAGAAAAACATGTATTCCTCCGACACAGTGCAACAGGAAACATCTGCTGTGGTGTGAAATGTGGCCGTACAGGATACATGCAGAGGTGGAGAGAGTATTGTATGAATTCAAAGGTGTGAACAAATGACTGTATGCTCTTACAACAGAAACAACATCATGTACAGTCTGCCTCCTGGTGTATGTAAACTGCTCATTTCTATAAAAGGTGATGGGCTCACGTGACGAAAATACTCTGGATTAATGCAGAGTCTGCTGCCAGTGTACACACCAATGTGACGTCTTTGTCTGTTGGTCTTTCTAATTAACATCTTGTGTGTCGAGTCTTTGCTGATCCGGGTCATCCATATTTATCTCTGGGATCAATGCAAAGCTTTTGGCAGGACTCTGACTTTACAAACACAACATCAGACTGATCACATGTTTCAGCCAGCAGGGGTTAACCACTGTGAATTATTCCTACCCTAACTGGATTAAAGTGATGAAGGTGATGGTAATTTTGATAATTTAGTCTCGGGCTCACTCACATGAATGATAGTAGGAAAATAAGTCTGGATTCGGCTGTTAGTGAATTTTACAACTTTGAGCACATAATGATTTAAATAAGGGCTATTTAAGTGTTTTTGTACTGAGATGTTGATTTATCTTTAAAAATAATTTGTCTCTTTTGCAAAGTTAAGACTATGGGAAAAAGTCTTTTTGGACCTCATGGCTTCATGTGATGGACCTAAATGCTGTAATTTGATGGTTTGGCCAATATGCAAGTTAATGTCAAAGCAATGCTGTCCCTGGGAGCTATATGAGTCATTCATCCATGTTGCTGACCAACACATTTCACCTACAACTCGTCAAAAACAGCATCTTAGTCAGTGACCCTGTGCTTCAAACTATGACACTCCAGGTACCTCTCTAGCGTCAGTTTTGGATGCTCAGGGACAGTATGTCAGTTTCCACTAGTAGTGTCTTTTCAAAATAAACTTCGGTGTTCACAGGAAACACAGGTTTTATCAACTACTTTAGATGCATGCAACAAAACTATTTGGTTAGGTTAAAAAAATGATCAAGGTTTGGGTTAAAATAAGTACGTTTGTACGTTTGAAGTTGTTTTTCCTGGGAAAGCAAAGGCATGACCCGCACTACTCTGCTTTACTCTGCCTCTGATTGGCTTACCAATTGACATTCTCACCCTAACCCTAACCAGCCTCACTCCTCTTGCCTAAACCTAACCAATCCAACCAACAAAAGCAACAAGTGCCAGCCAGTCAGAGGAAGAGTATGGATGGATGGATGGATGGATGGATGGATGGATGGATGGATGGATGGATGATGGATGGATGGATACTTCAACATATTATATAATAAATCAATATACAGTTTAACAATATATGATACAACAGTGCAAATAGGCTGCTAGGACCAATAAGTTGTATAAATAGAATGTCGTTTCCACATCAAAGCTCATGAGCACATCTAAGTCGGAGGAACAACAAGCAGTGGAGCATGTGAATGCATCATTGACCTTGGCCAGTGGAGGTCTCAACTCGCACCCAATTTCATTCTACAGACTTGGACGTTTTACAGGCTGACCTGCAGGCCTTAACCTGTTCACTAGTGCACTGGGAAAAACTGAAACAATGTGATGTTCATACAGTCGCATCAAGCCCAGTTAGGAAGAGGTGCGAGTCAGAGAGTAAAGTAAGTTTTCACATACAAGGAATTTGACTTGGTGGTTTAGTGGATAACAACAAATACAGTGTGAGAAATTCAAAGATGAAAGCAAGTACCGCAAAATTAAATAAGACATAAATAAAATCAAAGGAATTGACAACAAAATATTTTAAAAAATGTATTACTTATGTATTACTTAAGTACTTAATGTACTTACTTTGAGTCAAGTTTGCTGATAATAAGGAAGGTTGTAAATGCAGGACTTTTACTTGTAGTTAAGTATTTTCAGTGTAGCATTAGTACTTTTACTTAAGTAAAGGATCTGAATCTCCTTCCACCACTGAATATGCCAGTGTTTTACATACCATACATAAACTCGTATGCTAACTATACACCAACATTAAATAAAAAACTAAAAAAGAAAAGAATATCAAGTAAAATTGCTGCTCTAAAGTAAACCGTGTCGTCATCAGTCTTTCTCATGACTCAGCAGTCGTGGTGGTGTGCTCCATCTATATGAAAACAAATCAATAAATGAACTACACCAACATGCAACAACAACACAATCATGCAGGGTGCATGAAGTCTAACATCACATATATTCTATATTCTGTAGGCTACAACATACACACACTCAGTAAAGTTGAGTGCAAGCAAAAATCCAATGCATCTACAGACACACACGTACGTGCACAGCAACGTGACTCGATGTTTTGTCCTCCATCAGCTCATTGCTGAATGACAAATATCCTGCACTGGTAACTGTGACACATTAGTTTCTTTTGTTTATCAGACAAGCCAGCCATTGTTGGTCTGACTGAGAGCCTTAATCACATGTTGTAAAGCCTAAATGAATCGCTATATATAGAGAGGGCTTCCAGTTCAGCTCATATTAACCTCACATCGCACTATGTAATTAGTTGAATGGATTATTTTAGGTGAAATTGGACGTCCTAATTCGTTCACTGCTTCTTTGTCATGTGGTTTTTCTTCTACAGCTTCTCACACATGTTAATAAGACACAGCATCATGCTCCTCTGTTCCTCTTGTTTTTGTCACTCTTGCTTCAGACCTCACTAAATAAACTCACAGCACAACATGAGATGGGATGCATGTCTGGGATTGTCTTCATTAGCTGCTTCAATCACTTGAACTGGCTCTGCAGCTTTATAAGGAAGTCCTGCTGAATAACTGAATGCCTCAGACAAATATTGACTTCACAAACACAAGCGTCGTGCACGTGTTACCGTTATGTTACTAAAGAATCACAAATCAAGAAACAACCACAAGAGGATTAAAAAAGCTCACCCTTTAAAACTAGACTAGACTTGGTACTGAATATAAATTCTACTTAATATTCAAATAAAATGAAAGTCATCATAAACCCTGTAATACAGACATCTAATATAACCAGAGACGGATTATGAGACAGTGGGCCTCTGGGCACAGACATACAAAAGGCATACAAAGGCAAGACACATAAACTTTGTGGTGGTTTTGCCTGTTTTTTGTTGTTTTGCATCTTTTTTAGTCGTTATCCTGCTGAGTTCCTGTGTCCTCGTATGATGACATCAGATTTTGGGTTTACTTGACATTATACTTAATTCTACTTAACTTAGACCTGTTGTCCTCGTGTATGGACACTTTTTTGTGCTATCTAGTGGTAGTAAGAGCACAATATGGTTGAAACTAGAATAATGGTTAATAATGTTAGTGGTTTGATATGGCAACAAATTTGACCAATTTTAGCAACAGTGACAAGTTGAGACACTGTTAATCAGGAAGTACTCGTTTGAGGACATTGGGACTTAATTATCAATGACAATATTTAGTTTTTTATACTTACAGGGTCCTACTGATCCCAAATAGCTGGGAGGAATTAAAATTGCATACCAAACAAAACTTCAGGTCTCAGGAGGATATGCATCTTTTTGTGGTTTTGTGTCTCTTTGGGGTAAATTTGCGACTTCTTCGGTCATTTTAAGTCTCTTTGCGGTCGTTAAGGTTGTTTTTAGTTATTTTTCGTGTCTTTGCAGAACCTTTGCATCTCTTTTACCCTTTTTCCACCAACATGGAACCAGTTTCGTTCCAGTTCTCACACCTTATTTTGAACCATTCAGGGCATTTAGAGCAAAAATAAATTCAGAAGTTCTGAACCTGTAAAGCTGGCTCTCAGCTGGAACCAAAAAATAGCTGGGTGTTTTTTTGGTTTGAACTGTGAGGACATCCATGGGTGTGTCATATTCTTCAGATTGAAAAGAGACGATAGAGACAATGACGAAGTCAAATGAGAAATTGTTGGGAAGAAAGAGCATGCAGTGGTTTTATTAATAGTTGGTCCATGCTTGTTTTGTAGGTAAAAACAAATATCTGTAATAACAGAACAAAAGTTCGCAGGTAACCAATCTAGTCTGCGATGTGCGACGCCCTCTATTGGTGACATATATCCTTAATGGTTCTGCGCAAATCTGCTGGAAGCATAAGCTGGTTCACTTAAGAGCACCAAGGTTCCAAGAAGCCAAACCAGGACAAGAACCAGAGCTAATTTGGCAGGAAATGTGGTATTAGTGGTTAATATTTGGGTGACATTTTGCAGATAAAGGCCAGGGTGTGCCCCTGACACTTTGGGTCCCTGGGCCTGTGCCCTGTAGTCTCATTTATTAATCCATCCATGAATAAAACACAACATGCTAACGTGATGTTTCCAATCTCTCGGCAGGTTGAGAAGATCTTGTTTACTCACTAAATGTACCTCCAATACTATTTTCATGCATTTAAGTACAGCATGCAAAAAGCAACAAAAAGCTCTGTTTAAATGTGTTAATAAAATCATCTGGGAAACAGTTCAGCCAACACTGGTTCAGCTTATAGCAACTACATGCCTGCTTTACATTTTCTGTCATAAACACCTGGTTTAGGAGGAGTGGTATGTATCATGCTATGAAATGTTAGTTATGAGCCACACTAGATGACAAAAACAGCAGGAATGGAAAACACAAAGAAAAAGACAGGGAGGGGTCACTGTTGAAGACTCCCGAAAGGTGCAGAAGAAGCCAAATAAAGTAAGGAACTTTATGTGTAGATTTGGTTATATAATTGTGCACTGCATATAGAACAAACCCATACTGTACCTTTTCACATGTGTTATGCATGGATAGCACTGTTGATGCACTGTATGTATGACGATGTGCTACAGGGGCTTTGCAGCATCTGTTGATCTGTCCTGTTGACTGAGCATCTATTAGTCATGAAACACAGTGGAAGCCACTCCACCCACACACACAGCTGACATGGGTTTCCCTTGTTGGTGCTGTCTTTCCTCACAATGCTATAATTTTACTGTGAATTCATACACCCTGTCATTATTCTCATTCACATATTTGTACTCTGTGTTGGAGCTGTGTGTTTTGTGTCAGTTGCTCTTGTCTGCAGTTTTTACCTGTGTTTATATTCATGTTTCTCTTTGCTGTATGCCTTTCATTTGCTACTGCAAAAGCCAAGAAATTAAATAAAGAAAACAAAAACTGCCTTTGGTTGAACTGATTGGCATATAACGGTGTTACATATTATATTAGATTTTATTCCTATTGTTTCACTTCTGCACTATTTTATGTTTTATGTCTTGTATCTTGGATTGTTTTTACTTTTCTTGTCTCATTGTTGGAGGGAGCTTGAGAACTAAGGGTTTCATTTCCAATGACTGCTTCACTGTTATTGTGCATGACAAATAAAGACTTGAACCTGAACATATGAAGCTGGATTCACAAGCTGAAGAGAACTGAAACCACTGTTTCAAATTTTACTTTATAGTGATTTGGTAACAGTGGAATTTAAAGCATTTCCTATTTACCATAGCAAAGGTGGGACCAGGCCATTGTTTTGCAAGCCACATGTAAGTCTCAAGTCTTTGCACTCAAGACTGACAAGTCCAAAGTCAAGTCCCAAGTCCTAAACTTTAAATTTCAAGTCCTAGATTTTGAGTTTTAAGTCCTAAACAGGTCATAATGTGCTTTTTGCCGATAATAATGCCATTTCAACAACAATTTGTTCAACCTGGTCTCACTCCACAGTCATCGAAGTCCAGTGCTTGGGCAGTGAATTATGGCATCAGACTCTAACAAAAAAAAAGCCGTTCTTTAGTAACGTTGGCATGATACGCGGCCAGTCGCCAGTATAGTTTAACAGCACTCACCAGCGTCAGGGGATAACGTGGTAGGACGAGAGCGAAAATTAAGGTGGAGAATGTCCGAGTAGGGTGGGTGGGAGGGTGGCTGGATGGGTAAAAACCAAACCTTGTTCTATTTTTTCCTAAACCCAACCATGTGTGTTTGCTGTTGAAGGGAAAAAAAATCAATTCGCAGTGTTGCACTAACATAGTGCATTTATTTTGAAAGAGACTGTATGGAAATATTACATTTCCTGTGAAAACTGAGGTGTATCTTGAAAGAAGACAATGCATGTAACAGGTAGAACTTGACACGGTGTCCCAGAACGTCAACAACCAACACACCCAGGGTACCTTGCACGTCGTATGTGGACGTGGAAAGTCCATGACCAAACGCCGATATGTGGCAAGGTCGGAGTGTGAACGTGTTGGTTTGTTGGAAGGTGTCAAGTCGTCTCCATCTGTAAATTTCGACTTGCATGTCTTGCATACCGCCTTCGATATCTGTTGACAGCTACATAGTTTTTGTACATAAATAAAATGGACTTTGCTATAATTTATTCTAACTGGTGCTCATTAATGTAATATTAGGTTTTTATGGTTCTCTCCTGTAACCTGACTGGATGCTGTTGGATCAGTTCAAACTAAGTGGATCTCGAAAATCAAGTGTCGACTTGGAGATAAAGGTAAATGGACTGCTCTGTGGCTCACTTTTTCTATAACATACTTTTTAATACTCAGGCTTGTGGGAGGGTGTCAAGTTTTTTCAAGTCAACAGGCTCAAGTCCAAGTGAAGTCACAAGTCACAAATGTTCAAGTCCAAGATGAGGTGCAAGCTTTTTTTGATTTTGTCAAGTTGAGTTTAAAGTTATCAAATTTGTTACTGGAGTCTGACTCGAGTCTGAGTCATGTGACTTGAGTCCACCCCTCCGGTGTTTAGGATTTATATTAAAGTGTGTATTCTGGTGACGACTGATTTTAATGAATTATTTTATTTTGTTTTATTAATTATCTTTTTCCTCTTCATGTGACTTTAAGAGCCAGCAAAAATCTCACTGATAAATGGTTGAATATGAGCTAAAATTTGGCTTCGTTTGTGATACTAAAAAAGCCTTATATGATCAAGAGATAATGTATTTTTATATTTGAATTCATATAACAGGATTTTGGAATGAAGTCATACATTGAGAGGAGTGTAAATCATTGCAGCCTCACAGCTAAATATGGTAACTTCATCTCCCACATTAAATCAGGCATCTGCACACTGGAGATCAACAAGATGTTCTTATGCTAAAGTAACCTGCCATCTTCACCATCTTTGCTTTTCATAATCCAGATTCCGAGTACGTGCTCACCAGATTATTCCAGCCCAGTTATAATGCTAACATGCGTCAACCCGAAACAGCCCTGCAGCTGTTTTAAGAAACCACGTTTAGAAAAGAATTCTCCACCGCAGCCGCTGATGCCTTTTCCAGACGCCTGTCAATAGCCGCTCTGCCCAAACAAGAGCTCCACAAACATCTGTGAAAGTCAGCTTCTCTCTGTGGGTTTGTTGTCACCTCCTCCCTCCACTGTTTGTGTCTCCGCTCTCGCATCTTCTGGGTTTCCAGCACTTTCCTGCTGCTTTGCATCGATGCAGGGAGCGCAACACAAACTTAATAAGTCTCGGTGGACTGCAGATGGTCAGCGCAGTGAGACAAAACAAAGATGCTCCACTTTCACTCTGTTGAGGTTTAATAGCTTGTTTGACAGTGTGGAAGTTAATGGATCTGTTTGTTAGACTGCACCCTCACACTGGCTCCCACATCCTGTCTGACACTGCATACAATACCATAGACTTGTAAAAGAAAGATTTTCACAGACAGACATTAAGTACATAAAGTGTAAAGAAAGAACATTTGGCAAAATATTTAACCTCAAGGTTACAAGGACAGACAAAAGGATTCATTAAGAAAAAAGTCTGTAATGAAGGAAAGAAAAAAGGGTGGAGGGAATTAAGAGAGAAAAGCAGCAAGAGCTACAGCTGTAAACTTCACTGAATATGCTCGCACCATTTACAGTACTTTAGTTTGTATTTTTACCAGCTGTTAAATGTGAGGCTATATCAGCATAATAAACTTTATTTTCACATTCTGGTGGTGTGATCTGGTCAGCAGGACTGTACAGCAAAGGAGGACTTTGCCAGTTATGCAGCATATTTCCATTAGTCAAACATATGCTGATGACTCCCACAGTACCTGACAGTGTGCTCTTTATGGCAGTCTGCTTCACTGACATTAAGTGACATCAGACGTTGACAGAAGGGAAACTTTGGAAATCTGCTAACAGAATTGTGGACAGACAAAACTACAGTATTCTAGTGTAGAGGATGTTATGCAAGTGGTCCTTCACTTAAGTAAAAGTTCAAATACTACACTGTAAAAATACTTTTAGAGGGAAACACCACCAGTGTGTTATTTCCATGGCCGAGGAAAGTCCAATCAGTGTATGTGAACTTGAGCTACTCTCTCTCAAAGCCAGAGACCATGTACGAAAATAGATCCGTCTATTTCAAATATTGTAAACATCACCTCACACTTCCATGTGTCCTTTATGTCAGCATAGATACAGACAATAATATGGCAGAGGGCAGAGTCAAAATTTCTCACATCAACAAATGAGGCCACAGTGAAAAAGGTTGTACCTGTAAACAGAAGCTATGTTGTAGACAGCAGTGGTCTGTGTTCCCATTACCGTTATATACATCCCAACATGTGGACGGAGAATTCTTTTCACTATATTACCATTATTTAAATTTCTTCGTCGTCTCCTACAGTCATGTCTCACTTGAACTACACAACACTGTCTCCACAGTCTCCAGTGGCTCTGCTCCGTTTCATCCATATCCATAAGCTTTCAGGAATCATGCACAAATACAGGCAAAATGAACGCAGAAGGCTTAG
Organism: Cephalopholis sonnerati; assembly: GCA_019142605.1. NCBI lineage: Eukaryota > Metazoa > Chordata > Actinopteri > Perciformes > Serranidae > Cephalopholis > Cephalopholis sonnerati. Next base: position 16,757,389 of record JAGQAX010000009.1, read on the forward strand.
TCCATCTCCATATCTGTATCTACACCCAAATCCAAATGAGCTTTATTCTGAATTCTCAGTTTAGAAACAGAAAATGTACCCATATACTCAGAACAGTCCCCTGGGTGCTCTCAGTGTCATCTAGAACATCTTTACCCATTCATTCAGCTCCAAACTTTACACGACTAGAATTCCAGCACTCTATTTTTAGATTTGGGATATAGTTGTTCATATTTCCTAATATTTTGGACTGTCTTAGACCATAGGAATAACATGTATGAATTTTGAAAATGGGCGTAGGTCCCCTTTAAATAAAAGTATGTAAATATAATCAAGAAAATGTACTTATATTATTGTATTAAAAGTAGAACTGTGACTGTTATACTATTGTATATCATAAGATTATAATAATAATAATACGTTTTATTTAAAAGCGCCTTTCTCAACACCTGAGGACACTTCACAGAGCAATAAAAACACAATTAAAATCACAATCAAAATAAATAAAAACAACGGATAAGAGTGACTCATGCATTGATGTTAAAGGCGCTACTGTTATAGCTGGTGGAGGCGGAGCTCATTTTGAACTATTAACTGATGATTATTTTCATTACGGATTAATCTGCTGATTATTTTCTCCATTAACTGATTGATTGAGATGCAAAAATAAAAATATAGTGAGAAAATCACAATGACCAAAAGCTCAAAGTGACACCTTCATGTTTGTTTTGTCCAACCAACAGCCCAAACCTCAACATTATTACAAGAAATATGTAAAATAAATATAAGTAATTAAAAAGAATTAAAAGAAAAAGCACCACGTCATATTTGTGAAGCGGAACCATGAAATATTTTTGCTTAAAAAAGGACTTAAATGATTATTAGAATAGTTGCCAATTAATTTTCCACCTATTGTCTGATGGATTAATTGACTGTTGGCTAGTTTAATTTATGATAAAACATAATATTTTGTAAGCTCTTTGTATGTTTTGAATGCAAAAATCTTCATTTGTAAAGTAAAGCAGATAATGGATCAGATAAATGGAGTTTACTCATGCTCATATTTGTATACGTTCTTTATGATACCTAAGTTCACGCTTTCTTTTATATCTTGTCTTTGTCTTGTGTTACATGTAATGAAATGTGCTTTATAAATAAAATTGCCCAATGTAGTCAAGTAAAAAGTACAATAATTTCCCTCTGAAATGTGGTGGAGTAGAAAGTGGCACGAAAAGTAAAGTACCTGTAATATGTCCCCATCTGCACAGTGCTTGAGTGACTGTACTTAGTTCTTTTACAACATGCTGTCAGAGTTACAAAAGGAGGCAGGCAGTCTAGCTGAGATAATAAAGAATCATGCTCACTTCAGAGGATTTGTCTTATCTTTTTGCCCCGACAAATATTCTGCATGCAAACACTACACTCCCTCTGCCAGACAGATGGAAGGACGGCCCCGCTTCTCAGCCAGTTCTTGTGCTTTTCCCTGGAACAGCATCACTCCCTGACCAGCAGCAGTGTGGAAAGTCCTCATTTGAACCAGGTGCAGCCATCATTCAGCAGCCAGCAGCAAACTGCAGCCCCTCCTCTGGTGCCTGGCTCTGAGCCTGCATGTTGTGTAGCTGGAGTGATGGTGTCCAGCCAGACTGAGGTCGACATCGTGTTTCTAAATAAATCTCGGTGATGTTCTCGCTCACCTTGTTAAAAGCAGGACGGCCGGTGGAGTCTGACTAAAGCCATGAATATGTATGTATTCATAATAAAGTTTGAAAATCAATTCTGGCATTAACATTTGTGTGCTGAGAAATGAGCAGACCACCCAGAGCATAAAGCTCATTAACATTTAAGAGGGAAACAGGGATAACAGAGGTCACATCACTCAGAGGCCTCGTTTGGTTGTAAAGGTCATTTTATTGAATGAACCATGGCAACAGTGACAGCAGCAACCATTCCCACAATCATTAAAGTGCCGCTTCCTCCACACATGTTCATACATGCGCTGATGCTGATATTTACAAATGCTGACTTATTATCTTAATGACTAGTATACACCTACAGCGACTGTGTTCTCTGGTAGCTCTGTTAGTGTAGAGCTGTTCTTTCTTTTCACTATTTTAACTTTTAAAAAGCCTCCTTAGGGCAGGTGCTGCACATTAGTGTGTCACTACAAACGCTGAACACAGCACATCTGGCTCTTGTGATTCAATAGACAATACTAATGCTACTGTGATGTCCATATAAACTAAACTAGAATGAATTTAATGTTATTTTCTGAGTCAGTTTCACTACAGTTTAAAATGGTTTTGCTTCACTTGAAGTAGAAACTTTTCTGAGTGCTTTGAGCACAAACAAAATTCTTTCCTCTCAGTATTTCTGGAGAACTGGCAAAGCCTCAGAGATGATATCTGAAATCACTGGCACACACACAACACAAACCACCTGCAGCGCAATGTGTAATGTTGAGATTTGGTGAAATGGCCCTTTAACTATAAGAGAAGCCGATCAGAAAATATTCCTATGGGTCATTTTGGAACAATCCCCAAGACCAGGGTTTCTTTATAGTTTAAATACTGTGTCACTCATAACTACAAGTTCTAATGTCAATACAGTAACTTTATTAGTGTCTAGATTGTGTGTGTGTGTGTGTGTGTGTGTGTGTGTGTGTGTGTGTGTGTGTCAGCTGCTACCACTCAGCACCACTCCATTAAGTCAGCTTTTGTCACTAGCAGACTGTGACAGAAACACACAAAGGACCCAATAGAACCAGTTCTATTAGTCATGGAGTCAACACACACGCACGCACGCACGCACGCACGCACGCACGCACGCACGCACGCACGCACACACACACACACACACACACACACACACACACACACACTCACAGGGAGGCCGTGATTGTACTAAGACATTTACACTTGTGAGGTAACTGATATCAGTGGCTCTGTTCTCCTGTTATCTATGTACTCTTTAAAATTTCAGTGTATATTTGTTGTACGTTGAAGTGCGATGTGACATGACGTGACTTAAAACAACATGATGTTGTCATGACGTGACGTGACGTGACGTGACGTGACGTGAAGTGACTTAAAACAACTTGATGTTGACGTGACGTGACATGACGTGACTTAAAACAACATGATGTTGTCATGACGTGACGTGACGTGACGTGACGTGACGTGACGTGAAGTGACTTAAAACAACTTGATGTTGACATGATGTGACTTAAAACAATTCGATGTTGACGTGACGTGACTTAAAAAAAACTTAATGTTGACGTGACATGACTTAAAACAACTTGATGTTGACGTGACGTGACGTGACGTGACGTGACGTGACGTGACGTGACTTAAAACAGCTTCATGTTGACTTTTGGTTACACCCAGGACACAAACCCTGATCTTCTGGGTCAAAGTCCTTACATTTGTTACATGTCCGTTACATTTGTTTAATATGGATTATAGTGCATAAATACATAAAAAACTTAATGTTGACTTTTGGTTACACACAGGACACAAACCCTGATCTTCTGGGTCAAAGTCCTTACTTTCATTTCCATTACTTTCATTGGAATACTGTAGGTATGATCTGTGAATATGAGCAGCCTGTGTGTACATGTAGGCTGCATAGAGAGTTTTCCAGGGATGATGTTTGTCTGTAGGCCGACGTGGAAATTAGAACTGCACTGGTTCCCACAGCAAAAAGCCTTTGAGATTTTTCCATTGGATATGGTAATATTGCAGAAAATAGGTTCTGTGACAAACAAACGTTTATGACACTTACACATTTTATTCAGCAAGATAATGTAGTGAGTTTTTCTCTGAAGGGTAAAGCTCCCCTGAACAGAGTCGCTTATGTCGGCCTAAATTCTGATATAGTAGCATTTAGCATCCAGCCTCCACACAGTAACATGCCATCATGAAGCTAGGTTTTTTTTTTTTGGTAACCCAATCTGTAACCCAACAGAATAAAGTTAAACAATGAAATGCTTTTTGGCTTGTAAATATTTGATTATCCCTGAGGGTGGCCAACTTGTTAGCCAGACTTGCTAACATTTGCAGCTTAAATTAAATCAAATAATAATGTTTTACACTTTTGTTCTTGTGTTTTTTGGGTTTCCAAAAGCCAAAAAATGACACTACCCTCCAGGCTCGTTAGATGATGAGCAATCTGCCTTATGCTGTGTTCGTGTCACATTATTTAGACTGTAATTTCATGCAACTGAGCCACCTCTCTGAGAGCTAAAGGCAAAGCTGCCCGTACACTGTATATAACTGTTGATCCAGCTGACTGAGTCAAACACTGTTTGTGTATTAGTGGTGAGATGAGACAAAGAGCTGCACGGCCAGTTTGACTGGTTTCAGATATTCAAACTACAAACAGGTCATGGGGTGTGAATGCTGCTACACCTGTCTGCATGGAATCTGCTTACCTGCATGACTGTGCATGTGTGTGTGTGTGTGTGTGTGAGAGAGAGAGACAGAGAGAGAGTAAGCAGCAGAGACCAGTTTGTGCAGAATCAGCTGGCCGGCTCATTCCCGCGAACAATGGGATTAAGAGCTATCTGGCATCCCGTTTGTCGAGGTAATTAACACATGCTGAATTAAAAACACAATAAAAGTAACACTGGCGTAAATCTGCTCTGTTTGCTGACACAGCTTAAATGTCAAGTTACATCTTGTTGGTACAACTTGGAAACAAAGACGTAGAAATTACTCTCCTCAATATTATAATTAGGATGCTGACATTTGCATCATAACGGAGCGTTTCTCTGTCCGCCCTGCTTGTTATTATGGTCAACAACTTTCTTCGACTGCTGTTGGGGTTGTTTATTTCTCTTGGCACTGCACAAGCGTACAGTGGATGCCCATCTCCTCCAGCTAACATGTAATGTCTCTACAGACCTTCTCATCTCTTATTGCGGTAGCTGAATTCTCCTTCACAGTCTTCTCTCTCCAAACAGCAGGCAGAGCTTGTGATTCAATTGAAAGTTCCAGAACAGCTGAGCAGCTATTAGTGGACCTTGTGGTGAGAATGTTTCCAAAGTTGAGGTTGTGGAAAGGTTATGAGTATATCAAATCTATTTTCCAAACTATACACACACACACACACTGAAATAATTAAGGTGAGCTAGATTAAATGTGCATAGTTAGTAGTAATGTTAGTGTAGTATAAATCACCAACCCAGAACAGTGTGGTTTTATTCTCACTGGAATGAGTTGCCTTTGATTTTTAATAAATTATACACACAAAATGCAACTATTTTTGCAATTTCCACTTGTTACCTCAATTTACTACAACTGGTGCTCGTTCACACAATAGGTTGTTGCTTCACACTCCTTTAATCAGAACTGAACTAGACAGAATGTCATTCTCTTACAGTGCAGCTTACACATGGAATAATCTGCAAAAGACCTTAAACTTAGACACTCTGCCACCTTTATGGCTGTTTAAGTGCCTTATTTCTGATCTTATTTTAATTGTTTGTAAATACCTCTAACTATACATCTACACCATAACATGTTTATCATGCTGTATTTCTACTGTAGCGACCATTTATTGCTATTGTTGTTTTTATGATTTCATTTCTGTTTTAATTGATAGGCATGATGGTTCATTGTTTGCTTATTGATTGTTTTTAATGTCTTTGTTCCTGCTTGGCATCATTGAAAATAAAGGTCTCCCTCAACTGATTTCGCGAGTCTTAAATAAAGGTCTGAATGAATGAACTTCATTGAAAAAAAAAAGTGTTCTTGCAGAACATTATGATGTCACAGTGAAGCTGACCTTTGACCTTTTGGATCTATAATGTCCTCACTTCATTATTTTATCCTATTAGACATTTGTGCAAAATTTTATCGTAATTAGCGCATGAATTCTTGAGTTATGGCCAAAAACATGTTTTAGTAGCACTGACCTTGACCTTTGACCTTCCACCACCAAATTTGAATCAGTTCATTCTTGAGTCCAGGTGGACATATGAGCCAAATTTGAAGAAATTCCCTCAAGGTGTTCCTGAGTTATCGCATTCACCAAATAAGACAGATGAGGTCACAGTGATCTTGACCTTTCACAATCAAAATCTAATCAGTTCATCATGTATGTGGAGGTTACATAGAGTTCTCAAGGGATGATGTTTTTCTGCTGGCCATTGTGGAAGTTAGCATTGCACTGATTTCCTTGTTAAAAAGCCTTTGGGATTTTTCCATTGGATTCTGGATTATTGCAGAAAATATGTTCTATGGTGAACAAACGTTTATGATACTTTTAAATTTTGTTCAGCCAGATAACCTTCACAAATGAACACCACTGTCATGATTATTGAAGCCTAAGTGCAATCACCAGAAGTAAAAAGCTAACATAAGACATAAAAGAAACTTTTCATTTCTAGCCATCAACCACTGATTTTGCCATGTAGCTCATTAAGTTAGCATTAGCTCCATGAGCTGGTTGAAAACACAGTCTCTTGCTGACATGTGACTGGTTTCAGCTGACATTTGTGCCAAATTTAAAGAAATTCCCTCAAGTTGAGTTATCGCGTTTACCGAATGGGACAGACGTGGTCACAGAAACCTTGACCTTTCACTACGAAAATCTCATCAGTTCATCGCTGAGTCCAAGTGGACGTATGTGCCAAATGTAAAGAGATACTGCATCACAAGAACTGGACAGACATACATACATACAGGCGGACAGATAACCTGACAACACAATACATCCGGCCATGGCTATCGCCGTCGCGGAGGCAAACAAAAAAGTGTTTTAGAAAATGTGTATTTTGATGCAGATCAAGACCCAGACTATAAAAACACAAGAAAAAACAAACTATTAACAACCTATTTTATTTAGAGGGTTGTGCAGCCTCAGTAAAGACACATTTCTAGTTTACCAGAAAATAGACATTTGTTTTTCTGTGCATCTCTTTGTACTTTGTCAGTTTCTGTTCTGTAATCTCTCAGAAATGTTCCCCTCTGCGCCCACGATGCCTCCTGTTTCTGTGCGTACATCAACACCATTAAAAAAAGCAATTAATCAGCAAGTATGTCCTACATAGATCTCTGCTCCTTCTAACCAAGATCGTGATGAACCCTGAATCCACTGAACTGATAATCACACTAACCCTGCCTCCCTTTCTTCCCTCTGCCTTTAGAAATCCCCAAAAAACACTCCTGGTCCTCTGCCATCCCTGCAATAAAAGGAAACACTTAAGCTGCCTACGTTTCCCACAGTCCTCAGCTGCAGGCAGGCAGAAAGGACTGTAATTTGCCTGTCTAATTACCAGGCTATTTAAAGTGGTGTGTGTGTGTGTGTGTGTGTGTGTGTGTGTGTGTGTGTGTGTGTGTGTGTGGTGGGGGGTGGACACAAGGCACTACTGCACTATTATACAGCACTTACACACAGTATACACACATCACAAAACGCCCTGAGCTTCACACGAACACGAGAATAGAAACACACACACACACACACACACTGAGAAGCTCCCAGCAGCTACAATAAAGCTGTCAGAGTCTGTAGCAGCTCGAGAAAAAGAGAGGATTGAGAGATAAATGGAGAGCAGACAAAAGGAGAGTTGAATAATTCATGGAAGTTTTTTTTTCTCTGACGGAGCTTTCCTTTGTCATCATCTCTCTCTTTCTCTCTCAGGATATCTCCACTTCACGTACACGCAGCGCTGAGCAAGGAGAGGATGTTCTTGAACTAAACCTTGATAGCAGCTACAGTTTCTATTGACTTTACACAGAGTGAGAGACACTGTGGCATGAGGCTGTTTGCACTGCATGTTCTGTGTGAACTCGTGTGACATGCTGTGCTTTAAATATCAAAGGCTGTATCAGAAACATGAGAACAATGAATGAGATGATTCAGTTTGTTCTTTTATGTTGATTCTTAAGATGTTTATTAATTTGATTTATTAATAAATTTACAGCAATTTTAAATAGATTTCCCCACAATAAAGATTTGTCTTACTGTTAGTTTATTTTCAGATCCACAGAATATGTACTGCACATATTTTTATTTTAAACTTCTATTTTATATTTTAGAATACTTATTGCTGTACTTGTATTTTCCCACACTTTATTTAAATTTATCCTCATACACCACAACACGAAATACCTACTTGGCAAGAGACAAGTTTCTGATTCTGGGATGGAGCAAGGCCAGTGGAGGGCCCATGAAAAGGTCTATGGCCTTTAAATTGGACAACAATTTATTTACTGACCTACTCAACTCAAATTTATTTATAAAGCACATTTAAAAACAACTCACATTGACTAAAGTGCTGTTCAGAAGGAATTAAATTCTAAAAACATATACATAAGAGGCAACATAACTTAAAGACACAACACACACAGGCACTCATCAGGGAAAACCACATCAGGGGGACTCAAATGCTAATGAATAGAAGTAGGTTTTGAGCCTGGACTTAAACGAGTCAAGGGTGGGGATACATCTGATTGGCAGGGGAAGCTGTTCCACTATTTGGGGGAAACAGGAAAAGCCACGATCACCCTTGAGCTTAAGTCTGGAGCAGTTATATGTATTTAGTTGATACTAAAACACACTAAAACACATTTCAAGGTGCCATCTGATGCTCCCACCTCCTGAAAAGCCAGGGTAGAAAATTAAAGAAGAAGAGAGGCAATGGACAAATGTATGGAAAAAAAAACCATGAAGAAGCAGCAGGTAAGACAGGTGAAGCTGAAGGTGAGAAGTGAGGCAGACTCATTTTTAAAAAACAAAACCTGTTGTTTCAGGATCAGTTTTAAAGCTACAGTGAAGACACGGGTACTATAAAAAACTGCAGGACTAAAGGCATCCATTGGTACCAACTATGTTAAGCTATCTTGTCAGAAAGGGGGTCAAATAACGCTCCAAAGTTATGCTAAATTGTAGCGAGGGAAAAAGGGATATTGCCATTTTTCAAAATGCTGTCATTAAATATTTCTGCACACTGGGGTCCATAAACTGTCTTAGTTACATAAATAGGGTTTAAATGGAAAACTGAGAGTTGGCAGCCATATACTCTTAACAATATTTCAGTTCTGCACACACTTTGACCAACATCTACTGAAAGTGACTGTAAAGATTGAATGAATAAATGAAAAACGTGAAAACTTAATTGTTCACTCCTGATTTGATCTTATGATTTCATAACTTTCTGTAATCAATGATTGATTTTACTTTTCTCCAATCATTCATGGGAGAGCATGTTTTTGGCCCAGGACACCTGTCCCTGACCATCTTCAGAAGTGGTTTGGCTGATCGGATAACAATACGTCCTCAGTGCGTTTTGAGTGTATTTCCACCTGTACTTTCATGTGGTCATGAAAAAAACGCATGTTAATGCAAGGTGTAAAGGGGGTATATCTGTCAGCCCTGTGATAGTCTGGTGACCTGTCCAGGGTGTACACTGTACCTGAGGTTCCTATCCATCTTTTCCCGGTTACAGCATTTTTCGGGGGGGGGGGTGGTTCCCTATCCAAGGACAGAGGGATGTCGTATCCTGTAAAGCCCTCTGAGGCAAACTGTGATTTGTGATACTGTGCTTTATAAATCAAATTGTAACTGAAAAGACTAAGTACTAATTACCATCAGCCTCAGTCATACTTCATACTTGGTGCTTATTAGCAAATGTTGGTGGATTCACTGCCATGTTGGCAGAATATTCTGGATGAACTTGGAGAAATCAGAGTCTAAAATTAGAATTTGTGAAATGGCAAGTGATGTCTGCAAATTAATCTGGTAATAGAAATGTGAAACAGCCCACATACACAAAAACAAAACAAAACAACTAAATATAATATTTTTGAAAACACTATTTTTGTGCATAGATAATTAATACACCTGTGCTGACATGAGTACGCATCATGTATTCTTTAAACCTGCACATTCTCTAGTCTTATAATCTTATAACTCCTTTTAACTTCTGTTAATTTTTCTGTGTAACTATTCTTAAACTTTTATTTGGCTGTAAACTGCATCAACTTAATCTCTTCTAAGACCCCCTCTCCCTTCCATAAACCACAACACAAGGTAACAGATGTGACACAATGAAGCTTTTATAATTCATGCACATTTCTTGTCTCATTTTCCACATTTGGCTTTTAAACGACCCTGAAAGCAGCATTCAGAGCACAAAAAAACAAGCTGCTTTTATCACATCACATCAGATTTTAAATATAGCTTACTCATGCCTGAAAGTATTTATATAAAAGTAGTTTTTCATGCTTCTTGCCGTGGCTGAAGAAAATGATTTCCTTTACTGTAAAAACTTCTGAACCCTTGTCCTCTCACTCCTCTTGAGATGCCAACACACACACATTTTGCTCTCTCTTTCTGTTTCTGTCTGCTGTTTGTGTGTTAGTGTGTGTGTGTGTGTCATTCAGCTAAATAAAGCCGTGGAGTGTCGGGCTCAGCATCTCTGCATTGCCTGTTCATTGTGCTGCTGGGAAAGCAACAGTAGCAACCCCGCGGATGATGCACCATGTCAGCAAACACATAACAATGGATTGTCTGGTGTCTCACACACACACACACAAATACACACACACAGTCACAATGGATGTTTTGGGAGTGACTCCCGGCTGTCACTAGTGTAAAACACTAAGCCTGTTTGCAACATGTAGCCTGGTACAAACAAGAAGCGCACACAAATAAATCCTGCAGGGGATAAGAACAAATATCAAAACATCCTCCTGATTCAGAAGTCGGCTTGGTTAAAAATACTTTTTCTGGAGTACAGCTATATCACGAAGCAACATTCTGATTATGTAGACTACAAAATATTTATGTCACTATCTGAGATTTAATTCATCAACCAGTAAGTTTGTGATCTTTCACGACCTGCATGAGGTTGATCAGGTGAGAGTGAGAACTACAATCATGGTGTCCAAAGTGTCTCTGAGCTCACTGTACAGCTCTGACATGGAAAGTTTTTCCTCTTCCACTATGATGTACTGCTGACTACAACTCTATGTTTTTGACACCTCATGTATATTGAATAGGAGCCATTACTGAGCTGATATCATATACTCCAATCCCATAGTGACACATGTTCAGAATATCTGTCTCTATTATTTAAAGGTGCACTGATGAATGTTTTTTTTATACAAAAGATCGAATGACTAATGTGACTGGAGTCACTTATGGCACTTAGTGCAGTAGAAATTAATGATGCACATATACTTGAACTTAAGCACAGTTTCGACATACTTGTACTTTACTTTCTATTTTATGCTACTTTACTATTACTACTTTACTTCTACTCCACCACAGTTTAAAGGGAAATACTGTAGTTTTTACTCCACTACATTTATTTGATGCTTATATGTACTTACATGGGACATAAATATAGACAGTGCAGCCAGTGGAACTGCACTGGGGCCCCTGGGGTAGAGGGACCCATAGAGAGAGCAGGGCCTTGCAAGTGATTCAGATGGCCGCCATGAAAATATAACTGTGTTCAAAGATAAATGATAAAATAAAAGAATATTGATAATTCTGTGCAAAGTTTGCATGTTCTCCCTGTGTCAGCGTGGGTTTTCTCCGGGTGCTCCGGTTTCCTCCCACAGTCCAAAGACATGCAGGTTAATTGGTGACTCTAAATTGTCCGTAGGTGTGAATGTGAGCATGAATGGTTGTCTGTCTCTATGTGTCAGCCCTGTGATAGTCTGGCGACCTGTCAAGGGTGAACCCCGCCTCTTGCCCAATGTCAGCTGGGATAGGCTCCAGCACACCTTTGACCCTCAAGAGGATAAGCAGTTATGGCAATGGATGGATGGATATTGATGATTTAAAAACCTTGTCATTTGCTATATATGTCCTCAAAAAGGAAAACACCAGGTTTTCCTATTCTGTTTAGTCAGTAGCTATCTGAAACAAAATTAAATGCTTATTTCTATATACCTATAAAATCTATAAATATACTTTAAAAACTATTAATATCTTACCGTCTTTGATACTTTCTTTGTCAGATGTGCAGTGATGATTACAGATACTTACTAGTTACTTTTAACATTAAAAAACAAAACAACCATGAGATGATGCAGTACTACAGCACTAATCTCACCAGTAGTAAACAAAAAAATCTAAAATTGGCCCCAGTTTGACAAACTACACAAATGCTCTTACACGTATTTGTTTTTTGTTAAAGACAGATTTATATAATATTCTATAAAGGAGATGCATAATCAGTCATTTTACTTTTGATATTTTAAGTCAACATGTTGTCATCCCTGTTTGTTAAATATCAACGCTTTGTCTGTGGACTTTCATGTCTACATAAACACTCAAGTCATCCAAAATTGGCGCTTGGTCACTGACTTCCTGTGTCAGACACTGACGAAAAAAGCTGTCCTTTCACGTCGGCGTGATATGCGACCGGTCCCCATTATTGTTTCTCAAGGCCCAGCAGCATCAAGGGGAAACATGACGGGACAACAACAAAAGTTAGATGGCAGAATTCTGATGGGAAGCATGATGGATGGGTCCAACAGCCACCGACTTTCATCTGGTAGGCTGGTGTTCGATTTCCATACGATTCTAAAGCCAAACACTGTTCTATATTTTCATAAGCCAACCACTTGCTTTTGATGCCTACACCGAACATGTGCATGTGTTGTTGATGTTCGTGGAAGGCATGTCAATTTAAGCTTGTTACAAACATTGTGTCTTTTCATGATACACGTCCATTGGTACAGGCATTGGAAAATAAACTGGACAACCACAATGCCACATCAGTTTCCAGCGGGATCTCAGAAACTGTATTTATCCATTATTTAGCCAGGTGACCTTTTTTCTATATGTCTTTCTGACAGAGCAGAGGACTGTGGCGAGAGAAGGAGGCGTGTACTCTATGGTTTTATGGTGACTAAGGACATGAGTGACAGTAGGGTGCTTTCCCATTCCTGCTGTGGATCACTGCTATAACGTTACACTTGTGTAGAAGCGGCTGCAGAGCGGAGTTGCTGCCCGTGTTGGAGAGGGAGCAACCACACGGCTGTCCTGTAAAGGTCAGGATGTGGGGACAGTAAATCATTTCACAACCAGAAACCATGATTTACCAGAACCATACAGAAACACAGACAGTTATAAAGCAGCAGCCAACAGTGTAAGAAGACACACTGGAGTTGTACGTTGGATAATTTGTCACACACAAGGACATAAAATTAAAACATGATCAGCGACAAGATAAGGTGTTACGTCCACATACTGAGACATTTCTGTGTTCTAGAAACAGCACCACAAGATGAGCTCATCTCTGGCAAAACTGCAGAAAATACTGAAACCGCTGATGATGGCTAACTGCTGAAATACCCCACACGTGTCACCGCGGCTGGCAGAGGCTGACACCTAAATACAGTGTGAGAGGCTGGAAGCTAAAAGTGAAGCTGGCCACAGATACCAGCTGCTAAAAGCAAAAGGCTGCAGTCACTGCCTGCTGTGGTTATTAAGCCTGAGGCAGCTGCTGTGTGGTGAGCACACATCTGATTCACACTGATATGTCTTCTACAACCCAGAGTAATATTCAGCTTCTTTGAATAAGTCTGTTTTTATACAGCAGGCAAAACAAGACATTACTGTAACTATTATTAGGCTTTCAGTCCCATAATATCCTCCTACTGCTAACAGGCTATCTGCTTACTACTGTCATTAATAATGTTAAAACTTTTATGTAGACCTCTATCTGAGGGCTTTATACAGACATCCAGTGTGTTATTGATCACGCTGAGTGAGTACTTAATTAATCAAACCGATGCATCCGCTCAGCAGGGGGTCGTAATGACCAGAGTAAATCCATACTTCCTGTTCAGCACATGGGCACAAACTACAGTCAGAGCGACACTCACATAAGAGGCGACCCTCTCATTCTCCATAACACAGCGTGATAGCATGCTCAAGGTTCTACGTTAGCATGAAGCTGGAGGCAATTAGTGTAGCATACAGACAGTGTTCAACACCCCTGATGGCCTTCACACATTGGGAGCGTTTTTGTGTGATTAATTTGCATGTTAATGTACTGTTTCTGCTCTGAATTTTTTTTACAAAGAACTTGAATGTTATGTTTTTTTTCTGGAATTAGGAAACAACAACATAGAGGCTCTGTAGTCTGAACCAAAATGGCGAAGTTTATAACTTCTTTCAACCTTGACAACTGAGGCAAGTACCAGATCCATTTCCTCCATTCTTACCTTTCACAATAAAATCCCAAGACATATACACTATATCACTGTTTACCAGAGGGAACTCAAATTCTCTCAGAGCATTTCGCTAAAATGAAACTCAATATAATAACCTACAGTATCTTAGGCTATACAACAATTTACCTGAGGACCCAGAGATACCAAACCAACATCAAAGATATCATGGCAACGAAGGCCGACTGTTGCGTCACCTTATGTTGGCTGTGTTTCGTTGAAAAAGTTGCACCTGAACACACCATAAAGACTACAACCAACGGCCAACGGCCAACCAACATGTACGGAATAACTCTCCACACCAGCAGGTGGCAGTAGCCTGTCATTGTCACTCAAAAAGGGAAACTGGAACACCAACAGGAAGAATTTGAGACGCTAGTTAGCTAGTTAGCACATTAACAACACAACCAGATGGTCACAGAACAAATGAACACAACACAGTGCACTGCAAAAACTACCTCTTTAGCCTCTTTACGCTGGCTCCCAGTATGTTTTAGAATAGATTTTAAGATTTTACTGATTACTTTTAAGGCTCTTCATGGCCTCTCTCCCAGCTATATTGCCAACCTCTTAGTGCCGTACATGCCAGGGTACTTTGAGGTCCTCGGGCAAAAGTCTTTTAAATGTTCCAGAGGCTCGACTGAGAACTAAAGGGGACAGAGCGTGTGCAGTCAGGGCCCCGAGGCTCTGGAAAAATCTGCCCGAGAGAATCAGGTTAGCCGAGTCAGTGATCTCTTTTAAATCCCTTCTTAAAACACACTTTCATCTGAGAGCCTTTTCTGATTTTACTTGAGTTTTAAGTTCATTTAAATGGTCTTTTATTTCCTCAGTTTTTATACACTTACGTGTTTTTATCAGTTCTTTAAAAAGTTGTTGTTTTCATGACTTGTGTGTTTTAATTACTGACATGTAAAGCACTTTGTAACTCTGTTTTGAAATGCACTTTATCATTAAAGATTATCATATAATATTATTAATACTAGGGCTAACCGACAGCCCGACATTGACCGATGGCCGACTGTTGGCTTGATGTGTCAGAGCCCTTTTGACAGACTGCCAGTGTGCTCTGGGTCAACAGGACCCCAGTAGTTGTCGCAAAATTGCATCACTGCTAGCAATCTGTTCATCTATTTACATCAAAAATTTTATTGATCTGCTCAACATGTTGGAACAGGGGGGAACATTGGAGGGAACTAATTGTTACCTTAAGTACAACAGAAGATGATGAGAATGATGTGGTTGGTTTAATCCAGTTGTTGTCTACCTTTTTAGCTTGACCATCTCAGACTGTTTCATTTGAAAGATGTTTAAAGGCTTGAAGAGATGAAAGTATCCAGTATTTTACATTTTGTGCATCACAACTACAGTACGTGGTTATTCCACATAGTTTAATTGGGGACTTTTTGAGGAGTACCAATCTCCACTTGTTTCATGTGTATACAAACAGTATTTACTACTTGGTGTAACTTTTTCTTGGCAAACAACAGCCAGGCACAGAGTCACAGTCACAGATCGGTTGCCAGGTAACCAACAGAGATGCTACATGAAAGAGCTGGACAGATAAATAAACTTTTACAGCATGAAAACCCATTTTCAGACAGTCTGATATTATTACTACTAAATCACATTACGTTCTATTTAATCTGCTGTATCTATTTGATTTAGACTACAAAGTAAATAATCATATTGTTTCAGTGATTATAATCTTATTTCTTTTCCATTGTTTTAGTAGGAAGGAAGTGAGTGACATCTGAACTGTCTGTTCCTCTGCTGGTTTCCTTTCCTCATCTCCTCTCTGACCTACAGCCTTTCACCTTTGCCTTCACCTCAGCTCTGTCTTTATTCTTCCCTTTGCAAAGAATGCACTTTTTAACATGATAAGCTAATACAGACTGTAAACCAGCTTGTGCAGCATTAGTCAGACACACCCAGTCATATTCATTTCTCTGAGAGAACGCCTGAAGCAGAAAATCTACATTCCTTCTGACCAAAATGTATGTTGTGTGTTTTTGTAAATATTTCTTACAGTTGAACCTAAATGCACTAAAATGCTCAGGTTCTGCATCACAAGTCAGGAAACTGTCTTGCTGTTACTCCCACGGCTACCCTTAAATGTTACTAAGGCGCTATAGTCACTGACACCATGAGAAAATACTAAATCTGCTCACTTTGTTGTTGTAACTTGAACATTTTCTCAAGATCCCTTTAATACAGAAGCACTGAGATGTAAGGTGAAAATTTTTGTTGGCCAAAACTGAAGGGCGGGCCTGAAAATCAGCAGCAGCACTGACAGATTGGAATATTAAATCTCTCTGTGAGGTTTAAATTCCTTCCTGAATTTTTGAGGAATGCCTCTGTGCCTTGTCGGTCAGTAACTGGAGCTTTTATTTTGATTTTTCTCTCTGCTGTTGTTCTTCCTCCTGTGTTCGTAGTGCAAAGGCAACATTTATACTTTGACACATGGATCAATGAAATTATCTATCTATAGAAAAATAGCAGAGGTATGTTGGAGATTACATAAGAGATAAACCACAAATTGAGCATAGCCTTATTTAAGGCAGGACATGATGTCGAGCTCAGCTCACATCCCAGCTACATCAGCTGATCTCAAACAGCCAATCAACTGATGGAGCAGCTGATAGATCACATGATTCCTGTCTATGCAACCAGTTGGTGAATCTCATTCAGGGCGGCCTATTTAAACTGCTCTGGCCTGCCTACTGTTGCTGCTTCCTCTGCAAGCTGCTTTGCAACCCACCTCCACCCCAGCTCCTCCTTTTCATGCTGTGTCTGAGTTATCAATGTCATTTCTGTTTGTCATTGATGCTGCTCTGTTCTGTTCTCAGGGGGCCTTAGGCTTTCCATGTAGGCGCATGGAAGGGCAGGGAGGTGTGCTCTCTCTGCCTTAGGTTTTCCATATAGGGGTGTGGAAGAGGCTTTCTGCGTAGGCCCGCAGAAAGGCAGAGGAGCCCCAGAACAGAGCCATACTGCCAAATATAATACTGCAAAATTTTCTTTGACTGAATTTTCTTTTACCTTTGCTTCTTAAGGGTTCTGTACTTTCATGTTGAAAAAATATTTTTTGATGTTATTATGACAACTTTTCTTTACATAGAAGTTTCCAGATATAGCAAGAAATGTTTCTTTTTTGTGTGATATATTGATTTTGTGTAGCAACGTGAAATGTTTGCTATATACTGAGATAAAATTACATGTTGTTATAACAACAAAAGTATATTTTAATAGCAACAAATAAAAACTGAATCATTTGGTGTCTGGTTATAATGACAAAATATGTCATGATGACATGAAAAATATCATTACAATGTTAAATTATGTCGTTAAAAAAAGAAAATCCTCACGTTATAAGAAGAAACTGGGCAAATTTATTTCCATGGCAGTAAAAGACATCAATTGCACCTTCTAAAGAAAAAGATTAGACTTAATTGCTTCATGTAAATTTAATGACAGCAGCAATAATTAGGTATTAGGATAGCCAATTAATTGTGCTGTAAGAAGATCAGCCAGATATGATAAAGACGAATTAAAATGTAAGATTAATATGGTTTATTTAAAATAGACAGTGTATGGAATATGTGGTAGAAACTAATACATTTAGATACCACTGAGTTTAAGTATATTCACTACAGATGGACTAGAACTGTGTTGCTGCATCTTGTAGCAAACCTCCCTCATTTGGCAACTAAGTTTAAAATCATTAAAATATTTGACCATGTTATTCTCCACCCTGTGACTCCACCCACCGTCTGATAATCAAATAAATAAATATAGCATGCAAACAACATTTTTGTCCGTCTGGTCTCTTTATTATTTATGTCTTAGAAGAATTTATGCGATTAATATTGTGTTTATTAAAAGTCAGATGTGGTTTTGTGTGTGTGTGCGCTCCACCCCGATATGATTCACATGGTGGAAACTTGTACCATCAGCTGCTTCTAATAAGAAACTTTCATTAGATTGCAATTAGAAGTATAAATATATTTTGATTAGGGTAAATAATGGTGATCTTATCTGATATTTGCGGAGGTTTATTGCCCAGGGTTTTTATTGCAGAAGATTTTTCAGCTCTGACGAGACTAATTCAGAGAGGAACTTTGGATACTTTCACTTATTTGTCATAAAAGTAGTCAGATTTAAAGATATAGAGGCCTGTCGGCATCTTCAATCCAAAGGGATCAGTATCGGTCTCAGTCTTTAACAACTCATATCAGTCAGACCGCAGTCTGGTTCACACACAGGTCTGAGATTCCTGGAGGGATTTGGGGCGAGAGAGCCGGAGGATTGAGTGAGAAAAGAGAATTTGGAGGAGGAAGAAAGTCAGTGCGTGTGAGAGAGTTTTTCCCATGACTCTGTAGGAGTCAGACAGGTAGGGGTCTGGGATTAGAGAGTGTGACCCAGCTCAATCTGGAGTCATGAATTCTTCCTTCACAGCTCTCACTGGCCTGTATGCAGGCACTTTACCACAGGCCATCAAAAGGAAGAGGAAAACCTCACAATCTTCTCCTTATTCTGCGGCTTTCATGCAAGATTTGAAGTCATAATCTGCCACATTTTTACTAACAGACGTATGTTATTATAATCTTTATCTGCGGGCTGGAACACAATGGGTATTTAACATGAATCCAGTTTATTTGCCACGTTTAATGCTCTGTATCAAGATCACATTTAACTGTTATAAGCAGTGAGAGCCACCTCTACAGACTGAGAGAAGAGCTCCACCTGCAGAAAGACTCTTAAACAGAGAAACTCCCAGAAAAAAATAAGCCACAATAAACACAAAGTCTGACTGACAGGTGATTTCTTTGAAGTGTGTTGAAGAAACTCCACAGCTAGATAGAGACAGGAGAAGTTATTTGTCACCACAGACATAAACATTCAAAATGTTTATTCTCAGAGGTATTTTAACAATGCTCACTCCCCGAATTTGCTCTTATTCTTTATTATTCTTTTGATTTAAATGTATATTGGAAAGCCCTTTAGCTTGTTTTTTAATTTGTTTTGAATCAAGTTGCACCTATCTGACTCTTCCCACATTCCCCACGCTGAGTACAAGCTGTTACCTGCGGACGGACGATACAGGATGCCAAAATTTAAACTGTATCGCTTTAAAAATTTATTTGTGCCAACCTCAGTCAAGATTTTAAAAAATGTTGCATGATGCTTACAGGGCTGTGTTGTGTTTTTCTTATGGTGCTCTGTAGTGTGCCGGTGTTATGTTCAATATATGAATGGCTGAGGTGCAATACTGTTTTTATGGGTTTTTTTTTATGATGTGTGCTTTTCATTTCTTGTGGACTATTTTTGTAAAGCAGCAATACGGCAGCTCCTGAGTACAAGACAAATTTCCCTAAGGAGACAATTGTAACGTATTATATCGTATCATATCATATCGTATCGTATCGTATCGTATTGTTTCGTATCGACTGTCATGAAGAAAACTTTGTATTCCTAAACAAAACCAAGAGTCTACAGCTACACCAGCAGCACTGTGAGAAACAGCCGAGCTAAATGCTAATGTCAGCGTGCTAACATGCTCACAAGACCAAAGTTATTACTCATTTATCTTGAGGCGAACATGAAGATCTGTACCAAAATTCATAACAATCATGGGACATTATTTGTTCCAGTTCTCAAGACTGGATGCTGTAAAAGATCTCATGGCAATCCATCAAGTGGTTGAGATATTTAACTGTGACCCCAAGTAGTGAGGCGACCAACATTGCTTTTCATTCAGATGCTAGTGTGGCTAAAAAACGGTTTCCTGTTTGAGATGTTGGTCTGACGTAAATTAAGTATTCAGACCCTTTACCAAAGAAGCTCTAAAACAAAAGATGACACATTACAAACTGCGTCAGTGGTTTGAAACGGACGCTTCCTGTCTGTTGTGTGTGTGCTAAAACAGCCCTGATTTATGTAGCTGGCCCGTGTCACAATTCTGTGAACGCCTGTTTGACATCACAGTCGCATACCACTGCATCACACATGTAAGAGACAAGCAAAGAGGGAAAGGTAGCGTGGTGTGAGGCTACTTCTCTCCATAATGCACTAATTGTGACAAGACAGAGCCGCACAGCAGCAACATGAGTAACCTCTTCAAACATTTAAAACATCACACCCTGAAAGTTAATGAAGGCTGAACAAAAACAAGACGATGCCCATAAGTTCAATAGTGTTATTAATAGCTGGTGTGTGTAATGTGATTTTCCTGTCATTGTAATGATCTTTTATTTTTCTAAAAATGATAATTGTTTTGATAAATAACACATGTAAGAAATTACCAGTATCTATAATGTCAGAATTGTCAGAAAAGTACTGGCTTTGTGATTTAAAAAGTTTGGTATCGCCCATCCCTATTCATCACTACCTCAGGAAATCAGGGTCACAATCAGGCCACATTTGCTGGCCCCGCTTTGCTGCAGTCTTGCCAAAAATATACTGTAAAAACATTTATCAAGAGAACAGAAAACAAAGGTGGCAGCTGAAATCACTGTTTAGCTGTGGAAATCCAGTTCACCCACATTTTATTGTGTCTCAGAGGTGAATATATTGTGTCGCCATGTTACCATAAAAAGACTGCAGAAGATTTTAACTTGAACATCACATGTAACTCTCCAAAGATTTACCAAAGAGCATATTTTTCATCCACCGGCCTAACGCTAACCAAATCAAACCCACCCATGAAAACACTCAGCCCTCTCAGCCCCATATGGTCAAAATATGACTGTGATTAAATCCACCTTGTAATGGCAGTGAGCACACGAGCTTTTAAATTTGATCAAAGTCACAGTTTAATTTACATCTGATGTTCTGTGTAATAAAATAATGAAGCACATCCATCTCTTGAACACTAACAGCTGAAACATTACAACAACATGTTGCATACTGACACACCTTTCTTTGGTTTGTGTGGAACAGAGTCCTCTAGTGGCTGAATCTCTCTTACTCACTCACACACACACACGTGTGCACGCGCTTGCATAGAGGTGTATTATTAAAGTGCCCTAAGCCTGTCGGCTCACAGAGCTTTCAGCTCATATCTGAAGCAGAGCAGACATACCTGTCTGTCTGCCACTCTAATACCTGTAATTCTCTACCTCAGGGTCTGGTAGTGTGGTGTGTGTGTGTGTGTAGAGGGAGGGAGAGAGGTTAGCCCTTGCTCCCCATAGGTCCATTTGTGTAGCCAATAAACCAGAGACTGTGGTTGAAATCAAATCAGCCAATCAGACGCCTGCTTCCCTGTATGACGGTGTTCACCTGCAGTCAGCTGTCTGTTGTTGTGTCAGTATGACTTTGATGGAAAGGAATGTTATATACTCATACAGTACATCGTGTGTTTGAACTGTGTTCTCTGTGTACCGTGTGTAAACGTTTTACAGGGATGGCTGTATCATTGCAGAGTTGGATGTGTAAGAGCTGATGCATTGGCAGTATTTATATGTTTAATTACCTTGCATGACGGACTTGGTTGATTTGAGGCAGCCATGTTTGTTTGCTATCCCTGGCACAAAGTCAGATATGTTGGAAAATCTGCATCTTACCGTTGTAATTATGACAGCTAGAGCTGATGTAAACGCTATTTACAAGTTGGGCAGCTGTAATCATGTTAACTCCTGTATGACATGAATGCAGCGTAATGGAGTTATTTTGGTTAGCCTTCAGTTAGCCTAGCTTAGCACAAAGTCTGGAAACAGGGGTAACAGCGAGCCTGGCTCTGTCCAAAGGTAACAAAAACCTCTAAAGGTACATGATACATGAGCTTACATAAAAAAGCAACAATGACAATCTTATATCTCAGACTCCCCCCAACGATGCTCAATTTACTATGTATAAAAAGAAAAACATGCAAGTAAAAATGGGAATCTAAGACCTAAAATAGTGCAGAGGTTAAAATATGGGGGTAAATTAAGCACACACAGTTTTAGAATGGATTAAACAAACATTATATGACATGTTAATCAGTGAGCTTAGGCCCCAACACACCAAACTGACATCAAAGAACTAGTGGAAACGAAGGCAGATTGTTGCGTCACCTTAAGTTGAACACACCACAAAGACCACAGACTACAGTCAACTGAACCCAGACGGCAGTAGTCTGTATTCGTCATTAAAAAAGGGAAACCAGAAGAAGACCAACAGGATGGATTCAAGACGCTAGTTAGCCAGTTAGTACATCAACAATGCAACCGTGCGCTAGCAAACAATAACACAAACAATTACAAACTGTTCCTGCCTAAAAGCTCAGTGGCTAAAAAAATATATATATACCTAATATAACAATATTGGTGTAATCACATGCCCTCTTACGTTAGTTTTCTGTGTCCTTTCCTCACTTCTGTTCCTTTTATTTGTCATTTAGATTTTTTATTGAATTGCTTTTTAACAGATGACTTATAAAACAACAGTCAGAAACAAAAACAGGAAGACAGTCTATTACAGCAACAAAAATATTTCACAGATGCATCCATATGTACTTCAGTGTCATGAGCCCTTAATAAATAGAAATAAGTTATCCCAGACTTTGAGACAGTAAATATTCAAAGGAGGCAGTTTCTGTCATACGTCATGCAGTGAATTCTGGGGTTTTGTATTTTCCCAGCACCTTAAAACAACTCTAAGCTGAAGTAATGAAACCATTTACTAATAAACCAAACTGAGGTCTGGTGACACCTGGTGGCAAAAAAACAGAGGGGGGTGTGGCAATGGCTGCTCGACTCACCCACCAGGTTTCACCAGCACTTCCTTCCAGAAGGGAAATATCACAGGGCTTTTCCACATAGCATGCAAGCATGTGCCCCTTGCATCCTTAACTTCCAACAATTTCTATTGTGTATCAGGCCCTTCCTAAATATCTTTGAAGGAGTGTACGAGTATCTAAGTATGCTTTTGTATTGACTAAATTGACATCTAATATCTCTTGTGGCCCAGCCAGGACTGGATATCATATCCTGCCATGTCCCCTCTCCAATATTGCGTCCTAAGTCCCTTTGCCAAATTAACCTTTGATTCTCACACATCTGTAATGGTTTTGTAGAACAATGAAGCACTGTGTGTTATACTTGGTAAGTAAATGGACCTGCACTTGAGTAGTGCCTTTCTCACCTGAAAGCACTTTTTACACTACGAGTCACCCATTCACACACACACATTCACACACTGGTGGCTGAGCCACCATACAAGGTGCCGCTGCTACTCAGTTTTTAACACACTCACACACTGATGGAAGCATAATCGGGAGTAATCTGGGATTCAGTATCTTGCGCAAGGATACTCCGACATGTGGACTGGAGGAGCCGGGGATTGAACTGCCGATCTTCCGACAACCCGCGCTTCCTCTGAGCCACAGCTGCCTGACTGGTGAAATAGGAAGATACCCAAACTGGATGTTCTTCTGTGGTTTCATCAGGATGTTCATGTTCTTCTGCGCTCACTGGCAGACCTATGTGTGCGGGACCCTCCGCTTTGACCTGATTGACGTTACAGAGGTGCAGATCGCCATCATGACCGTGTATTTGATGGTCAAAGAGCTTCTGCACCATATAGGGTTCCTCTGAACCCCTGTTAAGTTTGAACAGACTCCCTATTTTGCTCCTTAGCTGCAGATATTTCCAGAATTCTCACTTCCCTTCCAGGTCAAATTGGTCAACTAGCCCTGAATATGTCAATGTGTCACTTCTACACAGATCATTAATCACACATATACCACTCCCCTGTCAACTATTCCAACTAACTATTTCCCTACTTGAGGGTTATTCCATGAAGAATAAACTTGTCTATACTGAGATTTTCTTATCCGTTTATGCACCTCGGACCATACCCCTCACTTCCATTTCTCTTCTTGTTCACTAAGGTGAACTGCCACTCAGAATGATTTCTCTCATTTCTGTTTCCAGTGCCAATTCAACATGCTAAATTGTCCGAAAACCAGTCAACACAGGCCAACAAGGGCCGATGATGGCTGACAATGGCTGACTAGTACCGACAGTGGGGGACACACTGCAAAAACTACAGCGACAATCCTTCACTAATGGCCGGGCACTGACAAATGGCTGAATGCGGCTTAGTGCGTCAGGGTCTTTATTTAACAAACAGATACATGAAAAGTAGCATCGATCTTCTCATCGGCAAGAAAGCAAATAAGTTTGTTCCCCAACATGCCAACTATACCAAAAATCAATTTAACTTTATGCATGGCTAATTGTTAAAGCTACTTAAAGGGGCATTTTAACCTTTTGAAACCTGAGCAAATTGGCTTGGTTTCTTTCAAAAGTATGGGAAGAAGGAAATGAGCAGTGAAAGAAGAAATGATCCAAAAAATTAGCAAGAAATTCATAAAAAGAGAAAACTAAAAACAAGAAAACTAATAATAGAAAAATGAAAGAAAGGAAAAAACAACCTGGAAAAAAAGTTTTAAATTAGAATACTTCTGTAACACAATTTTAAATATATAATAACAATAATCATAAATCTAGTTTTTCCCTAGTTACTAAAAATATTTTTCTAAATCTGTTAAAATTTTTGGAATTTGTGGAACATTTCTTTCCAAGTTGCTCATTGCCTTTTCCCCCCATGTTTCTGAAAGAAATGACACCAATTAGCTGAGCGCTCAAAGGTTTGAACACTTGTGAAAGACGTCTGAAAGCAGCACAAGAAAAGTGCTGTCGCTCCAGGTTTCAAAGTGTTCAGGAGAAAATATATAAATAAGAGTTTAAAAGGTTACAAAATCCACTCAGTCAAATCAGCTCAGTGTGATTTGTGTCCACAGAGAATACTGTGTTGTGTTCTCTGTTGTTGTCTCTCTGTCCAGACATTTTAAAGGTGACATGTATCTGTGTCACCTTTGACAAACACTGTCCACCAGCCTCTGTTTGTTCTTTACTGATGTCAGGTGGGCTTGTTTGTTTGGACAGTAACAAAGTGGAAAGACTTGATGTGTGTCCGGTTAAGCAGTGACGGGGAGTTTCACCTGCACATTCACACAACGTGTAAAATAAAGAGTAAGAAGACAGAACAGTGTAGGAGATGGAGGAAAACATGAGGGAGTGAGCAGCAGGGAGCTGCAGAGCACTGCGACGAAAGGCAGAGGGTAAGAAACAGAAAGAACGCGAATCTTTCTTCAGCAAATTTATAAAAGGCAGTTGGAAAAAACAGGTTAGGTGTGTGTGTGTGTGTGTGTGTGTGGTGTGTGTACAGTTGAGTCCTAGTGGGGTATAGATTTTACTCTTTATATAAGATCTGGAAAACACTCTTCACCTTATGGCAGCATATTTCTTAACAAAGAATATTAATGGGGATTCTTGCAGGATGACGCTGGGAGAGCTGCGGAGTTTCAACACTTTATATGTTCTTTAACTGAGAATTACATCAACTGCTCCATTATCTGAAATTTTGGCTTCATGTGCTTGAAGTCGTCATCTCACTCCTGTTCCTCGCATTATTTTAAACTTGGCAGTGGCAGTAGAAATCTTCACATCCTTTTTTTTTTGAGTAAAAGAAACAATAAAAACCATCAAAAGTACTTCCAAAGTATTATTATTATTATTATTATTATTATAACTTATCCGTTAATGTGAAAGCAGAATTGACATGTTGTACCTCATGGCAGGTCGAGCTGAAGCTAATCTGATCTACTTAATAAACTCTGTAGTTTCATCTTTAACAGTGCATCATATTTTATAAACCCATGGTGTATATTTTTTGTAAAATAGTGATCCGCCAAGTAGCTGCTTGTAAAATAAATTTAATGCAGTAAAAAGTATATGTCCCTCTGAAGAGTAGTAGAGGAGAGGTTTTAAATATAAGATACAAGCATCTCAAAAACAGCATTTCAGCAAGTCATGAGACTTGTGGGATTTGCCACAGTGAACATTTGCACCTCACTGGCTGAAACAAACTCATCAAACTGGACTCAAATATATAAGTTAACTATATTTTACATTAACTTTATTTTGGCCATGATCGTATTGACAGACGAGTCAGGGATCAAAAGTAAACATTCTATGGAAGACCAGGGTGATGAGGAACAAAAGATCCTGTAAGTCAGTATAATGAAAAACTTTCTTAAATAATATTGACTTAGTATCTAAAAACAATGAGTTATCACCTCAAAATAACAAAAGCCTTTCAAAAAATAATATTGTTCCTCATTATTTTGAGATACTAAATCATTGTTTCAAAGAAGTAAAAAAAAATATTTTGAGACACGGAGTCATTATTATGATATAAGTACGTCATTACTTTGAGATAATTCATTATTTTGAGACACTAAATCAATATTAGAGATAAATAAGATAATATTTTGGGATACTAATTCAATATTTTAAGACACTAAGTTATTATTTTGAAATACAAAGTCATTATTTTGAGAAACTCATTTTTATGATATAAATAAGTTATTATTTTGAGATGCCAAGTGATTATTTTGAATTAAGGAGGCTATGCCTTTGAAATAATTCATTATTTTGAGATAAATAAGTTAATATTTTGATGTACTAATTCAGTATTTTGAGACACTAAGTCATTACTTTGAGATAATATGTAATTATTTTGAGTTTCAGTCATTATAATGACTTACAAGTTGTTGTTTTTTTTGGTTTGTTTTTTAATCACACTGGCAGACATGGGCTTCCACACAAATTAAACAAGGACGGTTTTAAGTGAGTCTTGCTTGGTGCTTTGTCAGCTAAGTTTTGTGTAGATATTTGAGTACTGGAAGATCATGATGTGCACATGTGTTTCAAATGTACAGTTCCACTGACAGACCTTTACTGTATTGTTAAAATGTGTTGTGAGACGTCTTCAGTGTCTCTGCAGCTGTTATTAGGAGGTGTCTTACTCCCTCTGCTGGTCAAATAAATACTGCAATAAACAGTAGGCTGAGCAAAAGACAGTATATGAGAATTAGGACCCTCCAGATCAGATCAGATTCAACATATCCAAGGGTGTAATAATCCTTATTAAATCTGTGAATGGACTCAACCAAGCACGGAGTCATTATAGTGTCCTGTTTATACTGTGTGTACTGCAGAGCTTTCCCACACACAGTCTGATATCTCTACAGCAGAGAAGTTTGCAAACACAAATTTGATCATAAACGTTCAGTTTATACTAATTATCTAATTAAAATTTTGAGACAGCCATCATGTTGAACCCAGAGCCAGATTACAGGTGGGTAAACCAGCACTGTCTTGTTTGTTTGGTGCAAACTGATAGACGTACTCAAAGCAGCAGATTGGAAACAAGCTCACATAGCACAGACTTTTTGCTTATTTTATGTAACTCATTTCTCATTTTAGGTAACTTATTGCTTATTTTAGGCATCTTATTGTACAATATTTGCCTCTGAGATGTGGTGGAGTGGAAGCTAAAGCTGCTTAAAATGGAAATACTACTTCCACCTGAGTAAATGTACCCACTTTCCACTACTGTAAATAAATACATTCTTAAAACAAAACCTTTAATGTATTTGTGTTGCACTACAGCCACTTTAGTTGAAGGGCTTCAACTTAAAAACAACTTACAATCAATCCTCTGCTCTTATCAGAGGACGAGAAGCAAACAGCTGGTAAATCTTAAAGAAAGGGATGACATCAGCTGCATATATCAGACAACTGATAAACAACTGGACTGGCCACACCAAAGTGTCTAAACAACAGGGTGGAGAGGTCCATAAGAAGTCTATAAAAAACAAATACCTGATAAAACCACGGGCCAGCACTGACCATCTTAAGGGTGGGTTACTTTTATTCACAGATTATTATACCTAACCTATATAAATGGTCATCATCATTACCGATGTATACAGCTCCAAAGTCGAGATGTTGTCAGAGTGAAACAAGTCATCGTCATGGCTACTATCATGTTATGATAATTGCAGATTATGACTCTCAATGATAGCCTAGCACTCAGGATTTCTTCATTAATTATTGAGCTGGTATCTTGGATTACTCAAAGTCTGACACAATGCAACTGCCTATTTAATGGTTCACTGGTATTTAAAACTTCTACGTGATTGATTTTCATTCTCACAGCTCCAACATCATTTCACAAACTTAAAGGTCCAGTGTGTAGGATTTAGGGGGACATATTGGAAGACATGGAATATAATACAATCTGTTTTGTACCTAAAGATAAGAATCCTTGGGCCAGTTGCACAAAGCACCTCAAGTTTGCTACTTAAGTATAACACTTACATGACATATCTCACCAGTAACTGACTAGAAAGATCCCATTTTAGAAAACCACAGAGCAGTCATTGATTGTAAAGGGGCTGGAAGAGCGCAGCTTTGGAAAGTTGACTGATTGACCCCCAGACGGTCACAATCATAAACTGACTTCTGGTAAAATTTTAAGTACAAAATCAGTTGCTTGTCCTTAAATGTGTCCACCGGGTTCTCCCAGTCGTGAAACACTCTTCTTGGGATGCTTTAATTTCCTATTTTTCTCCATAAACTCGACCACTTTGCGGAGTCTTTTTGCCCTTGTTTTGGTTACTGAGGTTCTTTGTGCAACGGTTTAACAAACCTTAAGAAAGTATAAGACCAAGATAAGGAGAAAAACTTAAAACCGTAAGTAAACATTTTAAGGAAACTCCGAAGTTGACGAAATCTGGCGCTTGAGCAGTAACTTCTGACGTCAGAAACCAACAAAAAAAGGCATCCTTTAACGTCAGCATGATACACAGCTGGTTGCAATTATAGTTTAACAGTGCCCAGTGGCATCAGGGGGAAACGTGGCAGGACAAGAACTAAGCTAAGGTGGCAGAGATCCGAGTGGGGCGGACGGAAGGGGTGGTGGATGAGTCCAACAAACACCAACTTTAACCCAAGAGAGTGGTGTTCATGTCCTGTAAGAGTCTAAAGCCAAACCCTTTTCTTTTTTCCTAAACCTAACCACTTGCTTTTGTTGTTGAAGGAGAAAAAACATCAATAAGCGGTGTTGTACGGACGTAAATTTCCTGTGAAAACACAAGTGTATCTTGAAAGAGGACAATGCATGTGACAGGCAGAATTTGACACAGTGTCCCAGAACATCAACAACCAACACACCCAGGGTACCTTGCACATTGTATGTGGATGTGGAAAGTCCATGACCAAACGTCAATATGTGTCGGAGTGAGAATGTGTTGAACCTCAAGGAGAAGACTTGAGGATGTTTTGTGTAACCGAGTTTTTTTCAAGGAAACCTCAACTTGGACTTTAAGGAAAATCTTAACGTAAGGTGCTTTGTGCAGCTGACCCCTTATGTTTTTGTTACCTCAGAATGAGCTGTTTATATCTACACAGGAAGCAGGTCCTCATCTACAGAGACCATCATGTTGCACCGCCATGTTTCTACAGTAGCCCAGAATGGACAAACAAAACACTGGCTCTGCTTTTTTTGTGTGTTTTCACCAGTTTAAATCACCGGGTCAGTTTGTGTTGGAGAGGAGGAGACCTCTGCAAAAACCTCTGCTCCTGGTAAAAACCTCCTGAACACCTGGATCTTCAGTTATCAGAGAAAGGGGACACACATTATAAGGTGCTAGGTTAGCAGCCCGTTTTTACTGGTTTTCATCATCTGATCTGTTTGTTTTGGAGAGGAAGAAAACAGTGCAGATGATTCTGTTCCCTATAAAAAACTAAACAATCAACACTGAAGGAATTCTAACTGGGAGAAGTTTCAGCTGGTTGCAATCTGCAGTCCCCACCACTAGATGCTGCTAAATCCCTCACACTCTTACACACTGGATCTTTAAACTGATCTGAATGATTCTCAGTATCCACATGTAGGAACATATAGATGTGAAAAAAGAAGTCAAGACATCTGTGTGACCGCCATCTGTGACCATCAAGTCCAAGAAAGCTCTGACTGTCCGTTATCAAATGTCAGATTTTCCTGTACCAAATGACCTGCCATAAAACTGACACTCGGCACAGTCAGAGAGTACTTGGCTGTAGAGAACAGCAGGAGCAAGGAACATCGTGTGCACAGTCCAACTTCCACTTCAAACTGGTCTGACCTGAAGCCAAATGTGTCAGGTCAATCAGGAGACTGAGTGTACTGAGTGATCTATCCTTAAGGTGTCTAATGACTTCCCGATCTCTTCAGACTTTGGACATTGAATTCTGTTGACCTCTCTGCTCCCTTTTATAGGTCTGATGTTTCCATAATGTTGGGGTCAGGTTATGCTCAAAAAGAACTAGTTTGTATGACGAGTTGTTGAACCATGTCGGAAATCACAAGTGTTTATATCTGTTGCGAAAAGCCAGCTGTCATAAAGAGGGGAGAGATGTGACATTGTTTAAATGTGGGAACAAAGACGCACATTGTCACAGTCTCCCCTGGAAGCCACAAGAAACAGTGAGAGAAACAGCCGTGTCAGCTGGCCAATCATGGTGTGAGGTGGGTGTGAATGTCGGATTGTCATTTCCAGAAAGTTAGAGATATTAGATATTGTCAGACACAGACACTCCCTAGTCAGATGTCAGAAAGGTTTGGATGGAGGGGGTTTCCAAAGCTGTTCGACCATCTGACAAGCATTTCTGGCAGCGTATACTGCCATCATTAGATTATTACAACCACATAATCATTCAAGGTTAAGTTCTAGCCAAACTGCAACCTCGGGCACTGATGCAGAAGTGCCAAAATCTGCAGTTCCTCTAACTGCCACTTGAGGCTGGCTCCAAAAGCGAGTCACTTCCCATGACCCCCATGTTAAAATGGCCAGCTTTACAGCAGAAATAAACATGTTTACAGCCTGGTACAAAAAACGATTTTGGATTTAACCACTTATCCTGTTAGAGGTCACGGGGGGGCTGGAGCCAACCCCACCAAACATTAGGTAAGAGGCGGGGTACACCCTGGACAGGTCACCAGACTATCACAGGGCTGACACATAGAGACAGACAACCATTCACACTCACATTCACACCTACGGACAATTTAGAGTCACCAATTAACCTGCATGTTTTTGGACTGTGGAGGAAACCGGAGCACCCGGAGAAAACCCACGCTGACATGGGGAGAACATGCAAACTCTGCACATAGAAGGGCTCCCCCCACCCTGGGATTCCCTGGGTGGGTTCTCCACTTTAAATGTGATGTATAAATGAAGTTACTTGACAGGTATGTACGAACCATGCGATAAATACAGGCAAAAAAAAGGCAAAACATTTGAGTCCAGGAGTCCAATGACCTGTTAGATTATCTCAGAGAGAGTCAACATGTGGTCCACTTATTATACCTCAGATATTATATGTATTGATCTGTAATCTGATTACAAGTTTCATTGCAATGGTGACCAATTAATCATTGAAGTCAAGTCAGTAACAACCACCACCACTACTACTACTACAAATTATTATTAAGGTGTTAACAATACAAAACCAAGACAGCAACAGTTATATTAACCTAGTTCTGAGCATCATTGGTGTAACAGCATGTACAGCACAGTCCTTATTTACGTTGAATATGTTCAATACGAAGACAACACTCACTTCTTAATAACTGATCTAATACTACATGGCTGCTCTGTGCTGATATGGACAGTTTCACTTAATTGGGTAACCTAGTTTCATAACCAGAGATAACCTGTTTCCTAATCTGTGACAGAAGACAAACTTTGTCAGGATGGAAACGCCTCTATGGCAGCATTTATTGAAAACTGCAGAACTTAAATCATGATGATAATAAAAATAATGTATTTTTCCCTTGAATGTTAGAATTAGACCAGATCAGGGATTTAATAGAGTGTTAAACACAGGCCCGACACATCAGTCTGTTTCCCTTGGAGTGCAGCTGAGATAACAGAGAGCGGACTGCAGTGTTTTTGACATATTTTTCAAACAACAACAAGCTATCATGTTGTAAAAACGAGGAGATGGTGCCCTCGTAAAAAGAAGAGGATCAGAAATAACATACAATAAACCTTTGCTCTGTGAACCACTGCTCCTGTATGTATGGATGATAACTATAATGTAAATATGATGACTCTAAAACGTGTACACATACTGAAGAACTGTAAAGTACATTTGGGGTGCTTGTGAATGAATATTTCCATTATATGTCAGTTTATACTTTCATTACATTTCAATTCAGAGAGAAATATTTCACTTTTGACTCCACTTACAGAACATATGATGACAATTTAATGCAGTGTTATGGATTAAAAAAAATAACTAAGAAGACATGTCTTGGAGAGGATTATACAATTTGTTTAAAGACAAAGTATGAACAAACATTTGAGACACTTACTCCTGTTTAATTAGTTTTGCTGGGTTTATAAACGTCTTTTATTTACAGAGAGAATTCTATTAAAAGACAACTAAAATTGTAAACGAGCTGTACGTGTATTAATATGGCAGCAAAACACAATTTGTTATGTTAAGATAAAATGGAGTAATGGTGCCCTGAGCAGAGAATTAAGTCATGCTCCCAAGCTTCTCTATTCTTTGTTATAGAAGATGGTTCGGCTGTCCCTGTGTGTGTGTGTGTGTGTGTGTGTGTGTGTGTGTGTGTGTGTGTGTGTGTGTGTGTGTGTGTGTCCCTGGCTAGCTAATCACCCGCTGCCACTCCGCTCTGTCGGTGCTGTAGCTGTTGTTAGCACCATTTGTGGAGTTGAGAAAAGAAAGGATTAAATATGGTTTTAATGACCCAACAGTGGGGAAATTTGCAGTTTTCACCGTTAGCTAGCTCGGCAATGTTTCCTCATATAACATATGAGTCCAGACATGACAATGCACGCACAACACTGCATATCCTGCTGAGACCCTGTGTCCTCATATGGGGACATCACATTTCGGGTTTACTTGACATTATATTTCATTCCACTTAACTTAGACCTGTTGTCCTCGTTCGTGGACATGTTTTTGTGCCATCTAGTGGTAGTAAGAGCACAGTACGCTAATCCATGTAAAAACAAGGCAGCCATCTCTACAAAGTCAGTCTGCAGCCGATCCTGACACAAAGGTGGACAAGGTCCAAAACCTGATCACATTTTATGGTTGAAATTTGTTTATTTATGATTAATAATGTTTGTAGTTTGATATGGCAACAAACTTGACCAATTTTAACAACAGTAACAAGCTAAGACACTGAAAATTAGGAAGTACTCATTTGAGGATATTAGGATGTTATTGTTGTCTTGTTTGAGAACATTGGGACTTACTTATCATTGACAGTGCTTCGTTTTTTATACTTATCGGGTCCTACTAATTCCAAGCAGCAGAAAAAAGTTCGGGTGTCAGGAGATTAAGATATCGTATGGATTAACATCCCACAAATTATGTTGGGTACTTTACCTTAAGTTACTTATTTCCCATTAAGTTACATATTTTATGTAAATTTACGTACTTCACATCAAGTTATGTAGGCTAGATTTAGGAAAAGAAACATGGTGAAGATGTACCTTAAAATGAGTCAAAGGTCACAAGGTTCCAAACAGCGGTCTTGTGGGGAAAGTCCTGTGTCCTGTGACCAGTCCAACCTCTGATCTTACAAGATCACGTCTTTCTTTATTCTTTACTACCATCAGCGCAACCTTCCCAAGTATGTGCATTATACACACGTTACTGGCTCATTATTACGAATTTTGGTGCATTACTTTTTGTAGGAAAATGTGCATGAGAACAGCCTGGGCTCAGCCACCTCCATGTTGGGAACCATGTGCAGGCAATCCCACCCCGGACTCTGAATCATAGATATGCTCTGAGTGTCACGTACAGCTCCTTTAATGACTGACTGTAAGACTATGGAGGTAACAGCAGCAATTCATTGGAATTAAATGATTAAAAATGTGCCAGTTAGGTGTGTCCATGTTCCTTATAATTAATACAAAGTTACAGCGTTTTCTCAGATTAATTTACAATTAAATATCAATTCATTTCTAGGATATTTCAGGAAGTTATGGGACTAACTTAAGCATCAGCACTGACAATCTAATAGTATAAGTATTAATTTTTTCTGTATTGATATTTTTACTTTTGGCACTTTAATAGAAATATAAATATAAATACTTCCTTCACCAGTTCTCCCAGCTACCACTGAATGCAGCCAGAGAGAAACACAGGACTCTATATCTGAACCAGAAAGAAGAAGAGTGAAAATATGTACAGGAAGAAGGAAACAGATGAAGAAGAAATGTGATTTTATGATCAAAACATCTTTATGATTCAAAGAAGGGAGGTGTCGCCTCATATATGAGCAAGTTACGTCAAAAAGTTTGACAAGTGGGAAGCAATTCAGAGTCCTAATGATAAGGGATCCTCAGCAAAAACCATATGTGTGTGGTGTGTGTGTGTGTGTGTGTGTGTGTGTGTGCGTGTGTGTGTGTGTGTGTGTGTGTGTGAGGGTTGGACTTTGTTCTCAGCTATTTCCAGTATACGAGTTTATCTCAGACACAATCATGCTCAGCAGAGAGCTGCCTCTGACTTCATTCTGACGTTACTCTGTGCAGCAGCTGCATGAAACCATTAATCCTGAAATAAACTCAAACTTTTTAAAATTTTTCAAAACACAGAAAATCTCGTTTTTGCGTGGCAGCCATGATCAGCCGCAACTTCAAGAATGTGTTGGTGGTCTCTATCGGGTTTCTGTCTCTGTTCACGGCTTACGGAGGCCTGCAGAGTTTACAGGTAGGTGGAAGAGTTTATCATTGTATAGATTTATTGTTCATTAAAAACACTGACATGTAGGAGGTAGTGTCATGGGGACGTTTTAATGGGATGAGTCATGAAGGCACAGCTAATTGAGGGATTTTTAAAAATGTATTTTGTGCATCATTTACAGAGTAATTTATGTTAATGGTTTGTTTTGATTGAGAATCTGTCTTTCTCTTAAGACAAAGATGCTTTAAATCTACCCTAAAAACAGAAATAATGGGCTTTTTAAAGTTCCCGTCTCCCTTTAATCTCATTATATATGAATATTTCTTAGTTTTATGTCTTAAAATTAGATTAATTGTTCATTAAATGCAAGAAAAATCTTGGTGGCGTTAAGGGGTTGATTCATTAGTTGATTAATGGAGGGAGAACTAGGTAAGGGAATTTTAAAAATGTCTTTTGTGCATTGTTTACAGCATTAGGACTACTTACTGATTATTCATATGCAGACTCATTCATAGATAGACAATAAACTCACTTACTCACAATAAACACAGACAATGAATTAAATTCACTTAAAAAAAATCCATCAAATTCCATTTTTTCTGATTACCTTAACATCATATGTTGATAATAAAAGGTAAATATTCGAGCCATTTACTGTACCATTAAAATGAAAAATAATACGTTTTGTAATAGTTTTAATATTAGTTTCCTGTCACCCTTTAATCTTATTAAATTAAAATATTAGTTTCATCCCTTAAATGTCCTTAATTTTTAATTTTGTTAATATGAATTGTTTATTAAAATGCCTTCAAAAAAGTAAACATGGTATCATGGCGGCTTTAAGGGATTGATTCATTGGTTGATTCATTGTCATTTGCAGCGTTACTCACTGTTTATACAGACTGGTTTATTTATAGACAATGAATTCATTAAGTTTAAGGCATTTGACTGATTACCTTAAGCCTTTTAACATACCCTTAAAATAAAAAAAAAAACTGTAAGTTTTATAATAGTTTCTTTTCTCCCCACAGTTTCAATATATTAGACCATTTGTTTTAACCCTTAAATATCCATTTTCTTTTAATAAATTCTGATTTAGTGTTCATGTTAATTGTCATACCTCATGAAAGTGTGATGAAGGTCTAAGGGATTTACTGATAGGTCGACTGAGACATAATAAAGTAAATAATAAAAACAATGACAATGACAAAAGTGCCTTTTGTGCATGATTTAAAGGCGATTTATTGAGTTGTTAATGTGCAAATACCCAGTAAATTTACAGGACTAAGTCCATCCCATGATCCGTTTACATCTCTGTTTAAATTTCTTTAAAAACAAGAATTACTCAGAATTTCATTTTCGTAAATTGTTTTTATTCTGTACTTTTACTGCACAGATTAAATGCTTCTATCTGCTTATAATTTATTGTGAAATGCACATCTTGTTTCTCTGTTTTTTTTATATAGTACCCTGAAAAGATTACTCAGTGTGTCTGTTTGACAGCTATTTAATTGAGAATCCATTCAGTCCTCCATATTTCTACATTTAGCTCATTAAAATGTCCTAAATCAGCTGCTTTTACAGAGCTTTGCATATGTTATATGTTAATGTACATGTTTCAAAATGATTTGCCTTCCAACCTCACATTGATGGATTAAAGTATTTTCAACAGAGTCATGATTATTTGAATGATGACTGAACCGACCTTCTCTCCACTAACACTGAGCCTAATTTAAGAATCAGCTGTATAAATCTGTTCTTGCTCTTGGCCCGTTGTCCTCTAACGGAGAGTCCTGTCCCTGTGTGTGCAGAGTAGTCTGAATGCAGAGGAGGGGATGGGCGTGGCGTCTCTGAGCGTCATCTACGCCTCCATCATTGTCTCCTCCATGTTCCTGCCTCCCATCATGATCAAAAACCTGGGCTGTAAATGGACCATCGTTGTGGGCATGGCCTGCTACGTCTCCTACTCCTTTGGAAACCTCTACCCTGGATGGTAATCAGTCAATAACATCCTCACACTCTGAAAAATAATCCACTGGTTCAACTTAAAATAATTAAGGAAACAATTTGTTCCAACTCTGGCATTAATGAGTCAATCCTATGTGACAAACTCAGTTTAGTACAACCAACACGATTTGCTTTGACCTCAAAAAGCTTAATTAGGTTGAACCAACATAATATTTATCCAAAAGTTTTGTTGACATTTATTGGTCAAACCATTTATTTAAGATATTCTAACTCATTTATTTTAATTCCATACACACACAGTGACAGGGCTAACTGTTAGCATCACACAGCTAATGTTACCTAATGGTTATAATGGGTTTAACGACAGAGTTGAGCTGTTTGTTGTTGGTGTGGGTTTGTGGTGTTGGATGTTTGCCGCTGCTGCTGTGTGAGCTCGTGCTAACCAGGCAGAAGTCATCGAAATCTGGTGCTTGGCCAGTGATTTGAGGCATCAGACACTGACAAAAGAAGTGGCCCTTTGCTGGTTGCCGTTATTGTTTGACAGCGCTCGGTGGCATTGGGGGGATCAAATGCAGGTATCATTTGACTGGAGACGTTTCAATACAAACTTGTACTGGGTTATTTCAGTCCATACCAAAAAGGTTTCCAATACCAATACCCAGCCTTACTAACATCAACAGCTCAGCTGCCATCTTCCCATGTTATCTTATTTGTCACACCCCTTCACACCCTGACTGAAACATCGACCTGCTGAGGCCACTGTATGAAGTTTACTGGTTCTAGGGGGTCTATATTCGATTATTCAATTTGTTACATAACAATCATGCTTTGACCTGGGCTAAAGATGACATCATATCAGCTGCAGTGGGGAAACAAGCTCACTTGCAGGGGCACCTCAAAATAGACTGCAAAACCAAAAACCAGAAGCATAGACAGTTCTTATTTTGATGGGGGCACTGTGTCCCCTTCACACAGTGGCGCCCTGCACAACAGCCTGTACAGCCTATGTTTCTGATCAACTGAAAATCAACTGATCGATTTATCGTGTCTATCAGCGACTGCACTGCTGCCCCTGCTACAAATACTGCAACAGCCACTTCTTATATTACCACCATAACTACTGCTCTGCATTAATGGCTGTGTCTTTTCTTCTGATGTGGAAGTGATGAAAGTTTTTACAAGGCATTATAAAACTGAATCCCCCTTTACTCGCTCACACAGGTACACCCTCATCCCCACCTCAGTCATCCTGGGTTTGGGTGGCTCTCCTCTGTGGTCGGCTAAATGCACCTACCTGACCATCTCCGGTAACGTTCAGGCTGCCAAGGATGGCAACAAAGGATCTGACGTCATCAACCAGTACTTTGGCATCTTCTTTTTCATCTTCCAGTCGTCGGCTGTGTGGGGAAACCTCATGTCGTCGCTCATCTTTGGACAGGAGGCTGACATAGGTAGGCAGACAGCTGGAGCTGAATCATGTAGGGGAGAATAAACACGTACATTTAATACAAACAACTGCAGTTATGACTTGAAATTATGAGTGCCATAAAACTTCAATTAGTAACCTGAGCTATTATTTGATTAACTAAGGGATTGGGCTTTTAATTGGAGTTTTCACAGTAATCTGACCTGGTACTGAATAACATATGAACATGATAAATGTAATCACTTGTGGAATAGGTAGTTATATGCTGAGTATTTCCATTTTCTGCTACTTCATACTTCTACTCCACTACATTTTTTCAGTCATAGTAGTAAAGTTTATATGGAGAAGTGTTAGGGCCAGGCTGAATCTGTGAAATTGTACTTAAAAATCAGTTTTAATAACAAGATATTTATTTCTCTTTTAGCGCATAAACACAAGCATAGTATGTATTAAGACTTTAAAGAGACTGTGCCGAAAATTGCGCCTGTTTAGTGGCGCTCACATGGGCTCGTTCCCAGTCAATGTACTTCATGAACTTCAAATTAAAGCTGTATATTTGCCCTTTTAGTCAATGCACATCAGATAATTAGGAACATTAACTGTAAAATAACAAACCAAAGTATATCAGAATGAGATTCCTTAACTCTTATACCGGTGTTTTCAACTAACCTTTGTCATTGTATGCTGTACCATTAAGTTTTAGCTTACCAAAGAGTCCTGTTGCAATCAAATGAAAAACCAAAAGTGCAAATGTGGGCAGGGCTGTCTGCCTACTTTTGGCCACATAGTGCAGCTTTTACAACCACAACATTTCTGAGGGGTGACGCTGGTTTAGATGAGAAACCATACAAACTTGGGTTCATGCAAACTTCTGTATCTGTTAGTGGAGACATACAAGAGTATCGATGGTTACACCTGTGTGCAACAGAGGACATGTTGTATCACAAGACACTTAGATGAACCAGAGGAGTTGACCTTATTCTCAACGCATGGACTTTATTCTGGAAAGGCTATATAAATAATTAAATAAAAATAAACTCTTCCTCTGGTTTTTTTTTCTTATGCTGGGCCCTGATACTGAAGTTCCACTTTATTCTCGACATTTTTACTTTATTCTTGTAATACAATACATAAATAAATAAATGAAAATAAAATCTTCCTCTTCTGGGTTAATTTTTCTTTTGCCTGGCACTAATGCTGGAAGTGGAAGTTCCACTTTATTCTTGACATGTCAACTTTATTCTTATAGTGCAAAATAATAATAAAAAAAATGTCCTCCTATTTTCTCCTTATGCCCAGGCCACATACTCTTCCTTACTTTTTACATAAAAAACATATGATAATCTATAATGATACGATGAAGAGCCTGCCCAGTGATACACAATGTGTCTAAAATTGGTTTGGTGAATTACAACATTAACATGTATGCTCTAACGTGTATGCATTAGTGACGTCACAATTTGAATTAATGAGTTTTACTTGTAATGGAGTATTTAATACCATGGCTCTACTTATACTCAAGTATCTAAGTATTTTACTGGAACAAATATTTTAAGTTGAGCCAACAGCTGTTGACTAAGGAGTGATGTGACAGTCAACTTTGCTCTCAGAAACCAACATGAAACATTACCTGTGATGTTCTCTTGGAGTCTTCAGTCAGGTTCATCTTCTGTGTAACTGCACACAGCCCAGACAAAGTGTTTTGATGTGGGTAATCAATATATATCGATCACAGACTGTAAACATAGTTTATCATTGGCACATCCACATGGTCAGGGCAGAACAAAGGTGAACTCTGACCTCAGACTTCAGACTACTTCCAGGTCCATCTTCATTGGTGAGCTGCTGCAGTGGTGGGTGTGACTATAAAAGCCCCGCCCTTCTGTCTTTCCTGTCAAATCAAACTGCCCTTCACTCCATATCTGACAGCTCATTGGTTTACACCTGTTTTAAGTGGAAATACATCCAAAAGTCCTAAACATTGAACCCAAACCACAAGAAATGATGGAAGAAGCACTCAAATACTTAACTTACAGAGGCCAGAAAAAGTGTGTGAACCCTTTGGAATTTCTGCAAGTTTTCTGCATTAATTGGCCATAAATTGTGATCCGATCAACATCTAAGTCACAAGTATAGACAAAATAAAGACATGGAATATTATAATTGTTAGTGTGGTATTAGTTTAACCCTTAGATGCATAAGTGGGGTCAAAAATGACCCCAGTGGTTGTTGTTTTTTTTGCAATATCTTTGTAATTTTAAATTTTTATTGTTTAATCTTCCATGTATTCCTCAAATAGGTTGTCTTTGACATGAGGCCATCTGGATTTGTATCTAATTGTTATATTTTTTACGTAATTGCATTTTTTGTATCAGTACCACACTTTTCCATACATGGGGTCAAAAATGACGCCGAGCATTTTCTATGGAATTTCAAAGGTTAACCCCAGGAACCTTTGATTTTTATCAGCTGTGACTGTCAGGTATACAGTTACTGTCAGTCCACACATCTAATGCCAGCAGTCTCACCACGCTGAAGGTTATTTTACAGCAACATACATGTCAGTATTATCATTATTTTTATACCTCATAATATATGTGCTGTTATAAAATATGAACTTATTTTCCACATCCATGAATTTTGTGTGATAGTGTTGTGTTATCATCGTCAAATTACCACTTTGTAGTTAGCTACACTAGCTAACTAAGCTAACTAAGCTAACACTAAGCTGATGCTGCGTTCCATTTACCTCGGAAGTCGCCAAAGTTGCCAAATGGGTAGAAGAAGTTGGAAAACAAGATGGCAACGTCTACGAAAGCTATTTTCGCGCTTGCTTTGTCCAAATATTAGTGCGACAAACACTAATCAGAAATGCTAATAAACTGAATATTATAGGAGCTTCTACTTAACTGTTTACACCCGGGGCAGCCATCTTCAATTGTCAACTCAGGGGTGGTGACGATTCTCCGACTTTCCGACTCGGAATTCCGACTTCAGGGGGCGTTCCAGTTGAAATTTCCCACTCGGAACTCGGAAATCCCGACTTCCCAGTACAACTGGAACACACCATAACACTAAGCTAACTAAGCTAACACTAGCTAACGAAGCTAACTAAGCTAACACTGGCTAACTAAGCTAACACTAGCTAACGAAGCTAACTAAGCTAACACTGGCTAACTAAGCTAACACTAGCTAACGAAGCTAACTAAGCTAACACTGGCTAACTAAGCTAACACTAGCTAACTAAGCTAGCTAACATCACTGCATTTGTTGTGTAGAGAAACAGACTCTTACTATGATATTTATCGCTTCCTGTAATAAAATCGAACCCATTAGGTGGCCTATTGTACTATTATTGATTACTCAATGATATCATAAGTGTTTGTGTGCGCATGTGTGTGTGTGTGTGTCTGTGCATGTACTTATGTAGCTACATATGATTCATAGTTTTGTGTGCCAATCTAAAAATCTTTTTTTATGTTCTCATCTAGAGTATCTTGGCTGCTAAGAAATTAACATGTAAAATATGAAATCATTCTCGTGTTGGGATAGTTTTTGGATGTTTACCTTTTTTACTTTGCCCAAAGCTGTTTTGTGACAAAATGTTAATAAAAAGTGATAAATGAACATGTCAAACATGAAATAATTCTTTTGTTGACCAAAATATAATAAAAATCATCATCTT
Source organism: Cephalopholis sonnerati (assembly GCA_019142605.1). Lineage (NCBI taxonomy): Eukaryota > Metazoa > Chordata > Actinopteri > Perciformes > Serranidae > Cephalopholis > Cephalopholis sonnerati. The sequence continues at coordinate 16,799,248 of JAGQAX010000009.1, forward strand.
TAACCAAAATGAAAGAAATTCCTTAAGTTTACAGCATAAAACGCATTCATTCTAATTGGGGTCATTTTTGACCCCGCTCATGGAAGAGTGTAGGTATTGGTAGGCCGTGAATCTAAGGTTAAGCACATTGTGTTTGTCTATACTTGTGACTTAGATGTTGATCGGATCACAATTTATGGCCAATTAATGAAGAAAACTAGGAAATTCCAAAGGGTTCACATACTTTTTCTTGCCACTCTTAAGTAAAAGTACAACACCACAGTGTAAAAATACTCGGTTACAAGTGCATTTAAAATTCTACTTAAGTAATGGCATCAAAACATATACTTGAAATATCAAAAGTAAAAGTACTCATGCAAAATGGACCTTTGTATTCTTGGTTTATATAACGATGTATAAATGTGTTCATCACTTTAAAGTTGCTGTAAAGATGTACGTATATATTTGATGTTACTCTGAATCTGTAAAGTTACTTAAGTTATCGAATAAATGTAGTGGAGTAAAAAGTACAGTGCTTCGGAGTAGAAGTAGCAGAAGATGAGAGTACTCAACTACCTCGGTCAAGTTCTTGAGTAACAGTACTTCCATCCTGTGTGTAGCTGATAATGTTACACACACCCCTCTGTGACCAAGGTCTAACTGCTGACTGTTTTATGGGTTCACTTTAGGAGAGAATCAGAGAGGGTGTGTGCTAACAGTGGATGTTGTTGCCAACTTAAGTATGCAGTTATCATTTTACTGGTGTAAATGCTCTCCAGCTTATCAGCTCACATGATGACGGGCACTTGTTGAGATGCATTTCTCGGAAGGACACGACAAAGCTATTTATTACAGTTTTATTTCCGGGTCAAACTGCTTAGACATAAAGTTGAATTATATTTTATTGTCTGTTTATATAGACTTATTATATAATAAAATTATTTAAAAGGAGATGTTCAGGCCTTGACTCCCCACTGTCGAAGAGATGTCTGTTATTATCAGTATTTTGTCTTTGAAACTTGTAACTAAGAAACACACCCAACAGTAAGATTTACAAAACAGTGTTCATTAAAATAGATATGTGTACACAGACATGCTACTTTCTTGCGTGTTCTTGGTGATAAATTTAAGTGTAATATTTTTTGTTTTTGTTTATTCTGACAGCTTTCATCCCAGATGAGCAGCTACAGTCTTGTGGAGCGGCTGATTGTGGCCTCAATATCAGCGTCAACAGCACGACCACCAGACCTGCTCGGAAACTGGTGACGACACTCGTCGGATGTTACATTGGTAACGCCAGCGTTTACTTTGACATCACAGTGACAGACTGAATGAGGGTGTGCTTCTATAACAGAGTCGAGTTTTCAATACTGATTATTTTATGTGTTTCATTGCTGAAGACCACACGGAAGGCAAAGAGCCCCCAAAACAGCCACGCATCAGTCACCAGTAAACATGACTTTTAGGGTGTATAGAGTGTATAGAGTTCATCTACTAAAATCAGTGTTTTACCCATAAGAAAGGGCGACAATTTGAATTTAGGCGCAGTCAGGTTAAGGGGTGCAGGGGTGCTCTGGTGGCACTGTCTCCCCTCATATCCTGTCATCTCTCTACTGTTGACTTGCTAATAAAGGATTGCAATATAAAAACAACAACAATACCTGTATGCAACAATACCTCATGCTATTCTTTGACAGACCTTCAGTCAGCAAGGTGGAAGTAATCAGAGAAACCAGCAGCACACTCTCAGACCACTATAGCACCAATATATTATACTGTTGCAGCTATCTAACAGTCAGTGTTGTCTACTCTTTGCTGCGTGGCAGGCGTGGGTGTGCTGGCCATGCTCATTGTGGCCATTTTCCTGGACAACATTGATCGGGAGCAGTCCAGCCAGTTTCGTGGGAACCGGGAGCCGTTCTGCCACACCTTCATGGCCACGTTCAGACTGCTGAAGGACTGGAGGCTGGTGACCCTCATCCCTCTCACCATGTACAGCGGCTTTGAACAGAGCTTCCTCAGCGGGGAGTACACCAAGGTGAGATCTCCGCACTTGAATTAGTAACTCATGTCGTAATCCAGATTTCTGAAAAACTTTTAGAGTGCTTGATCGTGTGCCATTACACTTCTACAGCGTTGTCAGACTCACTATACGAAATACAAGTTGATGCAGCTCCATAATTCTTAGATTTTTAACTACTCGGGGGCTAAGAACTCCTGAACAAGTGTGTCCAATATCAACTAACTTTTAGCTCTGTTTTGGTCACCTCCCAACTAAAATATCTGGATTTTCACATTAACCCCTGTTTCTAAGATTTACTAACTGGATATCTGTGACATATAACGCACAAATTTACATGTGACATAATAAAAAAATCTAGTTTGTAAATCCATGTTGTGTTTCCTTGCAGAACTACGTGACATGTGCTTTGGGGATCCATTTTGTTGGATATGTGATGATGTGCTTTGGAGCCACTAACTCTCTTTGCTCCTTTCTGTTTGGGAGACTTGCTCGTTATACCGGGAGAGCTGCACTCTTCTTCTTTGGTAAAATCTCTTTTATATTTTATCTACATTCTTGTCTAATAAAACATTCACTTTGTCATCAGCCGTTCAAAACAGGAACTGCTTCTCTTTCTTGGCCAAAAAAAGACAGGTCTCTGCTACATTCTTGACCGTGCTTCATTATAGGGATGTGTTATATATGTCTGGACCCTCCGAGTGTTTGCATGCTCTGGACTCTCCTGGTGCGCTGAGATTTATTACAACTGTAAGCCTCTAACTCATCACTGTATCCTGTGTGATCGGGTTGGCTCGTTCTCTTTAAAGTTTCATAGACTGTTTCATTGGTATTCTGTTGCTTACAAAGCTACTCTTGGCCTTCTTCCTGCATATTTATGTGTACATTAAGCAAATAATTGAAAATGGCTCTGCTCTCCATTCACGGAACATGTTTTTATTGTCTGTACTGAGGGTACGTACAGAGTTATGCAGCTCCTTATATGTGGAATCTTCTGCAAAAGGACTTAAAGTTGCATTCATTTGTTCCTCTCTGCTGTTTGAGAGCGCTGCTGCAGGACTTTTGTACACCTTTATGCAAATGTCAGGGTGTATTTATTTGGTCTTTATAGTCATGTGTAGTTGCCCTTTTTTTGCGTTTTTATGTTTCACTTCATACAGAGTTTGTGCGAAAGTATTTCTGAATGCACCACGCGCATCATCTTCCTCCATAGTCTAAAACAGGCTAACAGAACTTGCTAGCTAGTGCTAGCTAATGTCTGTGGAGAATTGTTTTGCCTCCAGCTAAGCTCCACCCACCAAAAACCTCATACAGTTCACTAACAGTGAAAGATCTATACACTTTCATCTACAGCATCATACTCTATAAGAACATCACATGTTTGAAGTGCTGCCATCCTCAACACATCTGGAGACACAAGGTTTTCACTGGATGGGAGAGGGGTGAAAATAACTGAAGCTGTTAGACAAATGTAGTGCAGTAACAAGTACAATACTTTGAGATGTGGTGGAGTAGAAGCATAAAGCTGCATTAAATGAACATCGACTTTGTACCTTTGTACCTCGAATTTGAATTTGTAATTAAATCCCTGCTTTTCTACCTGTAATTATACAGTAAATAGAGACTTGCCGATACATGTACAGCTGAACTGCTGACGTCCATTTGATTTATACATCTCTCCTTTTCAGCTGCTATCACCAACTTTGCCTCCATCATCGCTCTCTTGTACTGGAGGCCTCATCCCGACCAGCTGCCCGTCTTCTTTGTGTTTCCTGCTCTGTGGGGTATGGCAGACGCTATCTGGCAAACTCAGACCAACGGTAAGAAACAAGTCTTGAAATACTGAGCACATTCATTCTCCCCAGAGGATGCATGATAAGCTTCCCTCTTCTAGTTGTGCCACTTCTAATGCAAAATCCTTTTAGTTTGTTGCTCTGTCAACATCTTCTACTTTTAATTTCATGATTTGCTTTCTGTCCTGCAGCTCTTTACGGCGTCCTCTTCCCCCGGGACAAAGAGGCAGCGTTTGCCAACTACCGTATGTGGGAGTCACTGGGTTTCGTCATCGCCTTCGCCTACAGCACCTTCTTGTGCCTGGAGTATAAACTGTACATCCTGCTGGCTGTTCTGGTGCTGACTCTCATCACTTACCCCATAGTGGAGTACTATGAACATAAGAATCCCACACCACCCATCGAGGACGGGACCCAGCAAACTCCCAAGGAGGAGGAGGAAACATATGAGAGCAAGATTCTTTACCAGACAGCGATGTAGAGACTGAATTTTGTTTTGTTTTGTTTTTGTTTTACATCCCACCTGGCCATTGGGCTGCAAATTAAGTGTCTGATACTGATGCAGACGTATTTAAATTACTCTGAATAAACTCAAGAATATGTGATGAGAAAATGAAACTTCAATCAGAAACTTGTGTGCACTTCTGGGAACCAGTCCAAACTGCACGCTGACAACGCTTGCAATATCATACTGAATATTTGACTCGACAATCAGCCTTTGTAGTTTTTTTTTTTTAGAATATTTTGTATTGTGTGCACTGTCATTTATGAATCTGCCTGAATCTGAAAATGCAGGTTATGTATATACAAGGTTAAATACAGATTATGCACTAAATAAATGTTGAACTATTTGTCTTAACCGACAGTCTTATGAGTCCAAAATGCATTGCTTCTTTTAGTCAGTACGTTAACATGACATTGGAAAAAAATTGATTTATTATGTTAGTCTGACTAAAACCAGCCTTTTAAAATACATGTAAACATGTTAGTCCAACTGAAATCGTACTAAATTGAGTTGCACTAACACACCCAGATCATGCAATTGGGAGTCGGATTAAACAAGATTTTTACTTGTGCGTCGAATCAATGCCATACCTATGGCATAGTCGTGAGCATTAATGCTTGTGCGTTGGTGTTTCGGTGTCGCTCTGCAATTACACCGCCACACCACTAGTGGCTGGTGGGGGTTTATAAACATTTGTGTATCCTTCTTCGGACAACAACTTCATCAACAAACACTACACGACCAAGATTTACCAACGTTTATGATACAAAGACATAACACATAACGTAACAGTCCCGGTGCTTAACATGTGGTCCCAGCCAAGACAAAAAAATATCAAACTCGAGAACTTTCTTTCCCCCTAAGTCCCCGCTCCATGTGGCAAGTTACTTTCGGAGGCAAACGTACTTGTCCCTCAAGTTGTTCCACTTCTTTGTGCATTTCACGACGTCCACACCGATGTTATTGGAAATTTCTCTCCAGGAGTTAGCAGCCATTTGAGAGTCTTTATAGAAGGGTGAGGAAGAGTCGTACAAATGTACATATTTGCGGACTACTTCGATCAACCTCTCCTCCATTTGATCCATGTTTACAGAATGAGAAGGAGCAGCCAGAAATGCGTAGGAGGTCGATTCGATGCAGAAGTATAAATCCCGCATTACTCCTGCATGTACAGTATTCAGTCAATCAGACCCAAACTGGCCTAGGCACTCTGGGCATGCTCCACAGTTACCGCACCAGGCTTTGACATTGAAGTCAAATAGCATTAAATGCGCATTGTGCATTGCTGGACGGACAAGGAGACACCATAACCACAGGGAGAGGGTGCATCTCTACTGTACAAAAAGTAAAGAGTACAATATATACAGAGCTGTAAAGTTGTCCATCATGGTACCAGTTTGCTGCTAGCTAACCGTAGCTAACTTGTTGGTCTATTGTTTGGTCTGTGACGCAATAGGTCAACCAGAAAAAGGTCCAACACTAACAAGCTTAAAGGGGACATATCGCTGCCTATTGTAGTGGTGTTGGACATACTTCAGTCAATAAATCGACCCCCCTCCAAGCCTTGTGTACTGGGACAGGGACAGTAGCCCAGTAATATGGCCTAATCAAGCTATAACTGTACCTCGACTTAATTATGCATGTAAATCTGTTGCAGCTGGATGTGTGCAATTTTTTATTTGACAGATTTTCTATTGCTACGAAGTAACGTTTCCGAAGGCTGTAGCCATGACGTCAACACTAGGCGGGACCAAATCTGCCAGGGCGTCCGAGGTCTTCAATAAAGTGGATTGACAAAGGAAAAAAGTATTAAACATGCCAACTTAATACTTGGAGAGGCCTTTGTTTGCAGTGCCAGCTTCAAGAGGCTTCTTCTGTGAAGAAGATAGGATTTTGGCCCATTCTTCCACACAGATTTTGGGGGGCACCGCTTGTGCATCTTGATAAATTACACTTTCAAAACTTCAGCAATTAGTGTCCTCTGTTCCCAAACGCTTACGGACTGTTGTCAAAAGAAAGGGTGATGTAACAAAGTGGTAAACTTCCATGTCCAAACTTAGTTTGAACCTGCTGCAGGCATCAAATCCAGAATGAGTGTATAGTTACAGAAAAACAACATCAATTGTAGTAGTAGTTTATCAGTTAGACCATTAAATCTCTTCTACTGTAATCAATTGAATATATGTCGAAAAGGATTTGGAAATCATTGCATACGTTTTACACAGCATCCAGAGTTCGTTTGTATTCAAAAATGCAATAAATGAAAGCTACTACCATCTACATAACTTACACATGCAGCGCAACATAAATGACACTTTGATACTCAAATTACATTCTACTTTTCCATTTTTTAATACATTTTAAAGTGATGAAATAGAGACAGTACAGTGTTTGACATTGATTGTACCTACCCATAGCAGTCGAGCAACGGCTTCTGCTGGGGTACGGCAAAACTACTCACACAAACCATGAGCAGAACTGCAGTACACCGTAATACCAGGAATCATAGTGATAGTAAGGATGGCAAATTGTTAAGTTTATCATTATGGTGTCATAAAACGGCTGAGGGTGGTGGCGTAGAAATATTTTTATGAATTTATATTTTTGTAATCTATGGGGGATTTTAAGAATTTTTGAATATTGGTGGGGTGGGGGGTTCCACCTCAATATTCATTATAATTAATGTCTTTTACCAGCCACTTTATGAGGTACACCTGTTCAACTGCTCATTCACACAAATAGCTAATCAGCCAATCACGTGGCAGCAACTCAATACATTTATGCATGTAGACATGGTCAAGATGACCTGCTGAAGTTCAAACTGAGCATCAGAATGGGGGAGAAAGGTGATTTAAGTCATTTTGAACGTGGCATGGTTGTTGGTGCCAGACGGGCTGGTCTGAATATTTCGGAAACTGCTGATCTACTGGGATTTTCACACACAACCATCTATAGGGTTTACAGAGGATGGTCCGAAAAAGAGACAATGAGCGGCAGTTCTCTGGGTGAAAATGTCTTGGTGATGCCTGAGGTCAGAGGAGAATGGCCAGACTGGTTCAAGATGATAGACAGTGACTAATCATTCGTTACAACCAAGGTATGCAGAAGATTTCTGCTGCGACATTCATGTCACAAAGCTCAAATCATCTTGAACATGACAATGACTTTACTGTACTCCAGTGGCCTCCACAGTCACCAGATCTCAATCCAATAGAGCACCTTTGCAGTGGAACGGGAGATTCACATCATAAATGTGCAACCAACAAATCTGCAGCAACTGTGTGATGCTGTCATGTCAATATGGACCAAATAATTAAGGCAGGTCTGAGGGCAGAAAGGGGTCCAACTTGGTACTAGCATGGTGCACCTAAAAAAGTGGCCGGTGAGTATATATACAAACATACTATTGTGCCTACATTACATTTTGTCTGATACTCCAGTGGTGGAAATGTAACTAAGTACTGAAGTACAACTCTGAAGCACTTTTACTTAAGTATTTCCATTTCATGCTACTTTATACTACCACAGCACTATACAACATTCAACTGACATTAGTAACTAGTTGCATTAAATGAGCGATTCAGTTACTCACGTAGAATCCAAAATAAACAACACCATCATCTGCAAACTTGTTGATGTGAACAAAACCTCCTTCTTTAAATATGTATGTATAAGTTCAGGGTAATAAAGAACATCCAGGGCAACATGCTGCATTTCAAATGGTGCTTTTATTGCAATGTGTTGCATTCCCACATTCATAGATGTTATAGATTTGTTAGTCAAAGCATCATTTCCTCAAGGTTGGCATCCTCACCTTGGAAAAAAAAAAGCAGAGGGATCAAATGCACGAGGTGTTTGTGTTTTGAGTGTAGTAGAGAAGTGTGTGTGTAAACTTGAGCAGCCACGAACATATGAATGAACAAACCTCCAAATTTAGACTTCCAGTAGATGCAAATAAAAGAGTTTTTTAATTGTCAAACAATAATAGTTTTTTGTTTGTCTATCAGCCTACAGGGCTCTCACTCCCTGCAGGGACTGGACCCGGCCTGAGACTGATTGTCTACAACATTCCAAAGAAAAGGTAGATTTCTTTATATTCACGTTACACACCTGAACAGGGGGGTCGGGGGGTATTAAAAGAGACAGAGAGAGAGAGAGAGAGAGAAAAAGAGAAAATATAACATGCATAAAATTCTCCCAGATGAACATTGTCACTCATATTGTCTTGTAATAGCTGCTCCGATGCCTCTTTTAAAAACAAACTTTACATGAGTGTAATATACAAAACTGGACAAAAATGAGTAAAATGTATAATATATATTTATATATATTTATTTATATTAATTTGTACAAGGGAGAAAGTGGAACCTTGGTCATTTTTTCTCAAATTCTCCAGAGAAAGCATTACCGTCCCCCCAAAACCAACACAAAGTGGTGAGTTAATAACAAGCCTTCTTGTAAAGTCTCTGAACCATATCCAACCTCAGTCCCAATACGACAGCACTTTACAATACTTAACCGATGCTGTTCACACAGAGTAGAGATTAGTTTTGAACACCTGCATTAGGAATGAGTGGGAGTTTAAGGACTATGGAGAGTCTTAGCGGTGCACAAATACCAGTTTGGACCAATGACAAGCAAGAATGCTTCAGAAAGAAAGACTGATCAAACTCTATCCTCCGTTTATGTATGGAATATATTTCATGCATCAAATGTACTTTCTTCTTTTGTTTTTTGCTATGAATTTCCATGACACCAAACATGCTAACCTACACTGGACATTGGCCCAATCCTGCACCAGATATTGGCCTGATCATGCACCAAGCTTTAGCCCAATCCCGCACCAGACATTGGGCCGATCTTGCACGAGGCTTTAGCCTGATCCTGCATCAGACATTGGCCCAATCTTTCACAAGGCTTTAGCCTGATCCTGCACAAGGGTTTAGCCCGATCCTGTGTCAGACATTAGCCCGATCCTGCACCAGACACTGGCCGATCCTGCACCAGACATTAGCCTGTTCCCACACCAGACATTGGCCCAATCCTGCACCAGACATGAAACCAATCCTGCACCAGACATTGGCCGATCCTGCACCAGACATTAGCCTGTTCCTACACCAGACATTGGCCCAATCCTGCACCAGACATGAAACCAATCCTGCACCAGACATTGACCCAATTGTGCACCACATATTGGCCCTATACTGCACCTGACACTGGCCCGATCCTTCACCAGGCGTTGGCCTGATTCTGCGCCAAGCCTCGGCCTGGTGTTGGTATCATCGGCACACCACAACATATTCCACATTAGGCAGCACAGAAGTGTGACAAGACAAGCGAAACAGAGAAGACAAGCAACACAGTTAGTGTGTTGTCGTTTATGTCAGTGCACAATTGTTGCTAGATAGCAGAGGTTAAGTCTCACACAACCAGACTTGAACTAAGGAAAAGCGAGTGTCCACCTTGGTTTAAGGAAAAACACGTTCAAAGCTGTGGGAAGAGTGAATGCCGAGCGGTGGCGGCAGCTACAGAGCTTAAGTGTTGACGGTTGCTGAAACTGTGTTGTGAGCAGGAATGTTCTGAGAGTTCGAGCTGGAGGTTTTTTTTTTTAACAGTTCGCCAGGTGTCAGCTGACAGCGCAGAGAGGAAGAGAAGGGGTGGAGGGGGGTCACCTGAAGAAGATTAGCATAGTATTTATACTGAGGATCGGTTGGTGTAGACAGAGAAAGAAAGAGACAGAGATACATTACAAAGAAGGTAAAGTGTGTACAATTTTTAGTCGTCGTTTGGATAATGGGTATCCACTACAGTCAAGTTCTTCATTAAGAACCTGAGCTAGTCAATAATTTTCTTGGTACATTCAGGGGACTTATTCTATCTCCAAATACTGATCTGATTGAGACAGTTTCTGATGGCCTTGTCACTCCAAGTAAATCTGATATAAAGTGCAAAATTAGATTGTATTTGCAAATTCCTGGAATAATTTGATTAATCTTCTATTTGTGTAAAAAAGTTCATTTAAAATACAGTAAACTTTTTTTTTTATAAAGGTGAAAAAAGGTTTAAAAAAACCCTGGTTAACAAGGTTATTATTGTTAAACAGCAAAGGAGCAATCTTTACTGCAGAAAGTATATACACGAGGCACCTTAAGTTTGGTATAAAGTATTCAGTTAATGGAAAAAAAAAAACTTTTCTTTTTCCAAGAATGAGATTAAAAGCTGAGAGAGGTCATCAGAGATCAACTAAATTCACTACGCTAACTGAAGGGGCTTTCATCGTTCGTGTAAAGTAACTACAAATACTTTGCCTATGAAATTAATGATTTAGTGTTGCTCCAGTGTTAATTCTACATACCTAAGTCAACATGAGGAAATGCTTGTTTCAGTAAGGTGCATAGCTATCGGTTGCAATGTTTTCTTTTCTTCCTGTAAACGAGTGATAGCACTTCAGGCACAAAAAGACCTCATTGGCAAAGTGGAGACGTCTCTAAAGCGACCTAACGCGAGGCCGCTTTAAAGGACAGATTGTGTCTTAGAAAGTAACGAGCGAAGGAAAAGACGAACATGCAAAACAAACAGCAGCAGAATGTCGCTGTGTGAGAAATCCAAATTAACAAAAAAAAAAGGGCCGCTACATTATGTCTTGTCCAGTGATGATGAGGTTTTGCATATGATATCCATCAAACATCTTGAAGCTTTGGTCATTTTACTATTGACAAATGCAAAAAAGGCTACATCAGTCAGACAGTTAGAAAATAAAAAAATAAAAGCCCACTCATTTACAACAACCAGGCAATGCTTCTCCATAAAACCAAGGCTCCACTCTCCCAGATCTGCTTAAACTTTTGACAACAGAGAAAATTAAATAATATGGCCTTTTTTTTTTTTTTAAATTAACCCGTACAAAAAGCCAGTCCACACTGCTTCTCTCTCAGTAAAATCACATTCAGCAGTCGCTAAACCATTCTCTGGCATAGTTATCTGAAACACCCACAGGTACTGTGCAGGGTCTAAAGAGTAAAAAGAAGAAAAGAATCAAACCAGGACATCTTCCACTTTTCCATCTTAGAGAACACCAGATATACAGTATTAATCACACACATACATACACACTCACTGATAGTCATATACATACATACATCATCAGAAAAATAAAAAAGTAGAAAACATAAAATAAAAACATGACTGAGGCGAGTAGTTTTTTTTTTTTGTTTGTTTTGATTTTTTTTTTTTTTTTTTTTTTACCACAAACTCGGAGCACTACTTTTTTGTTGATTCTGAACAAATACATATTCACATTTCTCTGTTATATACATTATGTTAACATCTTGAAACCAATGTTATAAAAGAACCTTGTACCTGTTAATTGTAGTGAGGAAGGAGGGACTGTCGTTTTCCGTTGAATGGCTGTTCCGTAAAAAATAAAAAGTAAAAAGTAAAAAAAAAAAAAAAAAGATTACATTGGTTGTATTTGGCATGTTTTGATAAGCTGACAGTTGCTGTTTCTGCAGTTGACAGGGTTTTGTAGAGGAAACTGTTTCCATAGGAATGCCTATTCCATGCAGAAAAGTGAAAGATAGGAGGGAGGGGGAGGGCTGTCAATACTGTATGTGTGAAAACATCAGAGCAGATAAACACGAGGAGGCTGAAACTGGCAGAATCCTTCCAAAAATAAAAACATTCTTCCACTTTGTGCTGAGCATCTGTCTCTTAAGAGTATTTTACATCGACCAAACAGCGACACAGGAGCATCTGACCAGTGAGTTCACACTGTGAGAAACCTGATCAGGAAATCCACTAATGTTCTATAGTAAAAGGCAACATGATGAGGTTTGGTTACTCAAGACCCTTGTCACCATCTGGAAATTAGATTTCTAATGGGATTTCTTTTTATGTATCAACAGTGCTGCCTCGTACAGTGCTTCTCAACCAGGGTCCTTGAAGGACCCAACATGAGTAAGACTATTCTAATCTAACAACCAGAATCTTTTTAGATAGAGGCGCCTGAATTAAAACCTTATCAAATGGGGGTCTGTGACCTACAGTGCATTAATTTAGGGGCCCTTGACATGAAAACATTGAGAGCACTGCCCTACTAAGTGCTAAAATGGACATTTATCTAAGTGCTGGCAATCAAAAGCCTCACAGACTCTACCGATTGTTGCTTTTCGAAACGCTTTTTTTTGCTTTTCAAATCACTCTCCGACTCCTCAAAGGGAGGTACAAGTGCAAGTCATCAGAGTCTAAAAGTGGAAGCGAATGTGTAAAAACTGACGATTTGGGTCCTTTAATGAAGTAAACTACAGGTGGGATTCAGTTAACTACTGCATTATTGCCCTGAAAACTGAGCTGGAAAACACCAATAATTTATTTTGATATTAAACTGTTTAAGTTTAGTTATTAAGGAAGAAGATTGGGGATGCAGCCTTTGTCAATTACGCCCCAAAGATATGAACACATTACCTCTCAACGTCAGAGAAGCTAGCTCGCTAAATATTTTTTAAAAGAAAGCTAAAATCTAATCATTATTATTAGGCAAAAAGGACCAACATTCGATGGTTACGGCTTCTCCTTTGTGAAGATTTGCTTGCTTTTTGTGTTTTATGTCACTGTAAAAAGAAAAAAATTATCGTCACTTAAGGCTCTGGGGAAACTTTGATGGACTTTTTTCTACATTTTACAGACTAAAGGATGAATCGATTGATCAAAAAAAGAATCAACAGAGTAACTGATAATGAGAATTATTAGTTGCAGCCCTAAATCTCAGAATACTTACAGTTTATATTCAATCTAACAAGTGCTTGATAGTTAGCATTGTTGAATCAAAACCATGTAACATTGCCAAAAGGTAACGTTAAACAGGTATGGTAGAGAAATTGGCAGGGCTATTTTGATCAAACAAGCTGCTCACAGTGTGAAAACACGACCAAAAGTAAAGAATACCAGACAGAATTCCTGTCTGATAAAACAACGAGGTAATGAAGAGGTGCTCTATGGATGGTTTGTAATAAATACACACACAGAAAAGTAGAAAAAACAGATACCCATATCAGAAAGTCTTAGTAAATAATTGATAAAAAAAATCTGTTTTGAGTCCAGGAAGAAAACTTTCCTATACTTAGGACTTAAAATATTAAGAAAGATTAATGGCTGTTCCTGGGCCTCTGTTTGGACACACAGCGTGCGGATCTGTACATAAACACGCACAAATACACACACAGAGCTTTTCAGCAGAGCACAAAGTGGTTCTCACATCATACAACATCGGAGGAGTTGGTGGGTGGAATGTTGACCTTGCATACTATCCCTCTATATCTGTTGCATACGATAAAGTATCTCTGTAAAAAAAAAAAAAAAACAGTACACAGGAAAGCCCTATTCGATTGAAGTGGACTGTAATGTTGTTGACCTAATTTGAGCGATGAGTTAGGTAGTTGCATTTACAGAGGGGTGATGAAACGTTCTAATATCTGGATGTGAGGCCTACGCTGTGTGCCAAAAAAACAACAACAAAAAACAAACCCTCTCCACAGATTCCACTACTGTCCCCAAGTTTCCACGACACAAGGAAGAGAGAAACAATGAACCAAGAACGAGGAATCACACAGGAGTACTTCGATCAGGGAACGTCTGATGTTGTGCTGGAGTAGAGACGTGGCAGATTGACAGAAGAGGACCTTTGTGGTTGGTACAGATCACTGGATGTTCCCTGATTAAATTATTCCTGTGTAAAAAGGCCTTAAAGGGATTGTTTAGATTTTCTGAAGTGGGGTTGTATGAGGTACTTATCCATAATCAGGGTATTAAATACAGTGGATATCAGCTGGCATGCCTCCTGTTTGGAGAAGCAGACAAGAGTACTGCTGCTGACTGGAGCAGCAACCAAATGTATTTTAGTTTTAGACACCTAAAAAGAAAAAAAAGCCCTATTTGTACCACTTTACCTTGACGCAGACAGCCCTTTCTGACAGGGGCTGAAGCTGAATTATAGCTCTCTCCAAAGCCACTAGACTCCATTGACTAAAACAGCAATTTTAGCTTGCAGAACACAGGAGTTGTTGGTCTACTGCTGCCTCCATCAGTTAGTTTGTTTTGTGTAACTTTAATGAATCTCAACTAACCCTACAAAACACCAAAGTCACACAATAACACAAACCAACTAACTGATCAAGGCAGCAGTAGACCAGCAGCTCCTGTGTTCAGTGATGTAAAATTACTCTTTTTTTCCCAATGGAGTCTGACTTTGAAGAGAGCATATATATACAGCTTCATGTCCTTGTAGGAAATCTGTGTCTGACTGTAATGTAAAGCAGTGAAAACATTCTAAATATAGCCTGCACTTAAACTAATATTAATATTTTTTGGAGGGGCTTTTCTTGGGTGGCTAAAATAGGTTTTGCTGCTTCCCTGTCCTCAGCAGTGCATTGCTAAGCTTTCGTGACCTAACTGGGCTGAGACTTGGGATGAATGACGTCCCAGAATCAGGCCAAATAAACTGGCCCGATTCTGGCTGCCAACACTGCTGTCACTGGGCCATAATCAAAAATGATTCGGCCCAGCATCGGCCCAAACTTGGTAGCTGAAAGAAATAAGTCGGGCCACGCCAGGTTGCCTGATTCGGCTGAGACTTAGGATGAATGACGCCCCAGAATCGGCCCAAATAAACTTGCCTGATTCTGGCTGCCTACACTGCCGTCACTGGGCAGTTGTCAAAAATGACTTGGCCCAGCATTGGCCCAAACTTTGCACTCTGAATGAAATAAGTTGGGCTGCACTCTGTCGCCTAACTTGGCTGAAACCCGGGATGAATGACGCCCCAGAATAGGGCCAAATAAACTGTCCTGATTCCGTCTGTCGACACTGCCATCACTGTGGCGGTACTCCTGCCTGCTTCTCCTAAGTGGGGGCATGCAGACTGACATCTACTGTTGGTAACACACCGACTAAGGATAGGTACCTCATACAACCTCACTTCAAAAGATTCAAACCATCCCTTAGAGAGACTGATACAAAACATGTATGACTTCAGTCCTTATAGCATCCTACACTTCAAACCTTTGGGCATAGTGTGACAGATGTTTCTTACACCCGATATCAGGATCATACGTCTTTACATTAACTCAGTCATGTAAAGAGTATTTAGAGGCAATGTCTCGGCAGGGTTTTTTCCTTTTTCTAACTTCCTGGTAGAGTGTGTACTATAAGTAGCACATTTTTTAGTTAACAGAGGTCTGTTATCGCTGAGAGAGACAGTGTCTGACTGAGCAACAGTAGTCGACAGAAAACTGCATGTGTGTTTAGCCAGTGGAGTGAAGTCTTCATCAGGGAACCAGAGATGGAGGGAGGAGAGGGTTGAATCCCAAAAAAAGAACACCACTGATAAAACAGGTTTGCAGAGGAAAATAAAAATCTTTCTTGTTTTTTGGTGACTCAACCCATCCTGTTTTGATTCAATTTCATGACAACTTTAAATGAATTATCCATCACATCTTTGTTAGGAACTTCTATTACTAAAGCCTCTACTTAAATGTCATTATATAGGAACAATATCCAAAAAGCGCGCTGTTTTTGCTGTGACTACGGGCGCAACGTCGATGCGGCTCAGTACCGTTAGCATCACCAGAGGTCACGTTATCGCAACAAAGAACGCAGCTTAAGGTATCATTATGCTTTTTTTTATACAATGGTTGCAAACACATGTACTGTGTGAAAAGTTTTCTCCAAAGTATTGTACATACATAAGAATAAAAAAAGAGGAGAAAGCAAGAGAAGATGGCTAACTAGCTCCCTGGTTACCACAAGAGAAAGCAAAGCAATCCAACCCCATGTTTTTAATATTCTTCGGAAAGTTTCGTGGCTTCTTGTAGCACTGAATGAGATGCCGAAGGGAGCGTAGATTCTAGCTATATTTCATAATCAATTGCTTTAAATTTTCTTTTCACATTTCAGAAGACGGAATAACTTCCTCCTCCACTGCAACATGTAGCGGTATTACAATATCATGATGCCAAAAAATAATCTCAAAAACCATGAGCTGACATTATTAGAATTTGAAAAATAAAAACTGAAAACCTGGATCGAATCACATTATACATAGTTTTGCTGTTCTGAGTAATCAATTAATTACACTTTTTTTCTTTTTTAGAGGAAAGCAGTTACAAGAGAAGAGTGAGCTCACCCCCAAGTCTTTGTCCTTCTGTACTGTACAATACTACCCGCCTGCATGGTGCACATGGCAAACAACACTGATAGGCCGAGAGATAGCATGAAAGATACACAGAGAGAGAGTGAGAGAAAGAGAGAAAGAAAGAACCCAACAGGGCTCTGTATTCACAGCTGCTGAGGTGAGGGGTAAAATGTGACGGACAGACAGTTAAATAATCATAACAGTCTCTTTTTTATACTTTGAGAAAAATAAAAATAAAACCTCCTCCCGGGGGGAGAAAGACACGTAAGTTCCAAACTGAGCAGCATCCCGTCTGTCTCCCATCCATCCATCCATACATCCATCCATTCATACATCCATCCATCCATCAATCCATTCTGGCTGTTGTCAAAGCTTGTTCTGATGATCGTGAAGATGATGATGATGATGACGACGGTGAGAGCAGAAGATTTTTTAAAACAAAACAATTCAACCCAAAAAAATAAAAATAAAAACAAGAAGACGTAATAGAATAATATGTAGAAGAAGAAGCAGAGCTTGGGAAAAACTCAAACTTCCACCAGGCACTGTAGCTGATAGAGAGAGACAGTCACAGAACCAGCTGATACTGAGCTTCTATCCCACAATGCCACAGAGGTCTGAAACCTTAACATTCCCACATCGCTGAGAGACAGGTAGAGGAAAAACAAAACAAAACAAAATAAAACAAACAAAAATAAAAAAGCCAGAGGTGCTGCTGTGTGGGATACTCCCACACTTTAAACGATGAGCTCAGCTGTATGCTGCAACTCATGCTCCCAAGATGCACTGCTGCTGCTGCTGCTGCGACGGCCTGACAGAAACCGTCCCATCACAAAAAAAACAAAACAAAACAAAAAACAAAAAAAAAGGAGGCCGGCCCTGATTTGACAGTGACGACAACTTGGCAAATCTACAATGATGTCGCAGTTGTTTTCTTGGGTCAGGAAGCAGGAAGTAGGTCACCAAGGAATGAGCAGCAAGACAACACTGCCTTTAATAGGCTGAGGCAGACAGACAGGTTGTCAGACAGATTAGACAGGCAGGTTTAAATACACTGCTGCTCCTTCTGACTTGAGTCTTTTCTGAAAGTACTGGGCGGTAAGACAACCAGCCCTGAATCCCCTCCGCACAGACGTGGGCAGGCTGCGTAACTCCACCGACAGCCAAACCCCTCCGAGCCTACTCGTGTGGTCGTCCAAACATCCATCCATCCATCCAAAAGGTGAGACAGAGACAGCAATGGGTCTGGTGCACCGACCTCCGAGGAGGAGGCGTAGAAGTGAGAAGTAGAGGGAGTATAGGAGAGCTGAAGGGGGTTGTGGGTTGTCACTCGGTGAGCAGCTGCTGGAGGAGGCTCTTCTGCTGGGCCTGGTTGTTCTGGGAGCCCTGGGGTCCGGGGCCCTTCTGGGAGGCCGTGGCTCCGATGGAGCCCTGGTTCAGGTAGGAATCACTGCCAACCAGGTTCACTGTGCACTGGACGTCCGCAAACACCTGAACCTGCTGCACCTACAGAAACATAATAACATAGTTAACAATGATAAAGGGGTTTGCAGCTCCAAAATGAAGCTGCTTACTCACCAGGGTGAGCTGGGGGGAGCCCGGAGGATGAGTGCAATATTTCCACAACAATGCTGTTGGGTCAGGACGGCGTTACTAGCGCTAATTGCCAAATTGGTGGCGCCACTAGATAGCTTGCACCAGTTGCAGCTGAGTAGCACGACAAGTGTAACCACTGACATCCCTAATTTAAAAATGTACGACTATTTGATCAAATCACCTGGTAAGATGATCATTTAAGCTAAAGGCCCTGACACACCAAGCTGACGGTCGGTCGTCGATCAAAGTTGGGCTGTTGCATTCGTGCGGTGTGTCCTGCACTATTTGCCCTCATCTGCTTTTTTCCCACCGATTCAGCACGTTGAATCGGTATCGGCGACAGTGGAGCCCATAGGTGAACAAAATTACTCTGTTTGTCAGTTCAGCTCAGAGAAATGGAAGTGAGGAAAGTAAACAAAGAGCTTAAGTCAGAAGTCAGAATCAGAGTGAAGTCGAAACAAACTTGTTAAATGAGGTAAGATTATTCTTCTTTAGTCACTGTTGTTTACTGGCGCACGGTCAATATACTCTGGTCTTTCAACACTGGACTGTGTTGTTAATGTGCTAACTGGCTAACTAGCATCAAGAAGGTCTTCCGGTTTCCCTATTTGAATGACTTATAGATAACTGCCATCTGCTGGTATGCAGGGCTATGTCCTCCCACGCAGGTGCACAACATACATACTTGCTGGCAGTGGGTTTGGTGTGTTCATGGGCAACTTTGTGGCCAAGCCACAGTGATGTGAGGCGACACAGCAGAGAGGTCTCATCACCGCTAGTCCTCTGATGTCGGCTTGGTGTGGCTGGGCCTTGACAAAGATGTAACCCAGGTCTCGCAGACTGAGTTAGACAAATACTCCCTGCACATGTAAATATACTGTCTGTAATGATCCCATAGTTCTCCCATTCTTCCTGCTGATGCCTCACATCTTATTGCTTAAAGGCTCTTTTTTTTTTTTTTAAGTTGGCTACTTTTAAAAACTTAGTTCTGGGCTTTTTACCTTGTTGGTTGTGCGTCCCACCACACAGCAGCTTCCAGGCATTTTTCTGATGTTTGCTAACAAGGAGGCAATTATGCTTGTTTCTTTGGGCAAAGTTTTGTTTCTTTTTTATTTACATAACCAAATTAACAATTTTTTTTATAACAATCCCTTAAACCTGGCTGTGATTTGAGTACTAAGCAGGACATTTTATGGCAAAAAAAAATGTCAGTGGTGTCTGGTGAACAAACTATGTAACACTATTCTCATTAATGCTACTCTGAGAACAGGGGTTACGCAAGTAACCTAAAGTTACATAAATGACATAAATAAAGAAATTGGGGTCTTAAGCATACTTTTGTTTTATTTGAGACTGGGTATCTGCAGATTACATGTAG
The DNA here is from genome assembly GCA_019142605.1 of Cephalopholis sonnerati. Taxonomy (NCBI): domain Eukaryota; kingdom Metazoa; phylum Chordata; class Actinopteri; order Perciformes; family Serranidae; genus Cephalopholis; species Cephalopholis sonnerati. The sequence goes on from JAGQAX010000009.1 coordinate 16,818,706, forward strand.
TTAGCTGTAGGTGTAACAGCTATATTAAACCTGTATTAAAATGAGAGTCTCTCCTAGTTTAAATGAGCAAAATACCCCACATTACACGATTTTCTTTCCATGGATTTAAAACAAACAAGCAACAGATGCTACCATGGTGACGTCACTTCCAACATGCTGCATACCAGGGTAGAGGGATATAATAAACGGTGAACTGTACTTACATTTTATAAACCTCAAACTGCACCACAAAGTCAGGTGGTAAGATGTAAGTGGATGCAACAAAGATCCTGGAGGTTAGAAATGTCATCAACCTGGGGCGCCCAGTAGCTCAGCAGGTAGAGCGGGCGTCCCATGTTCAAAGGAAACGTCATTGCTGTAGTGGCCACGGGTCTGACACCAGCCTGTGGCCCTTTGCTGCATGTCACCCCCCCTCCCTCTTTCACTTTTAATACTGTCCTGTTTAATAAAGGCAACACAGAAAATTATCTTGAAAAAAAACAGTCACTGACCTGCTGGTCGCTGCACACTGAACTGCTGAGGTTACTGTTGCTCATGCCAACCGGCTGCCCCATGGGAGGTAATGAGCCGACACCACCTGAGCCCCCGGCCATGGAGACGGTGATGCTCATATTGTTGTAAACCCCCTGCTGGCCAAAAGCCTGCCCTGCACTCTGTCCTGACTGACTAAACAGGCTGCACACAGAAACAATGAGAGAAGACAGCACGTTACACTGAGGGCATGTGAAGGTGTCTCATTATAACAATCAAATGTATGACGTTATTTTTACCCAATGTAAAGTCTGAGTAAGCCTTAAAACTGTGTGCACTTCCTAACCTGTTGCTGCCCATGCCTGTCTGTTGCCAGCTCTTCATTTCTGGTGACTGGTAGCCAGGGGGTGGGGCTTGCTGAAGCAAAGGACTCTGGGAGGTGGAGTTCTGAGGTGACAACAACGGGCTGGTCGGGCTCATCTCAGGAGGGAAAGATGGGTCTGGCTGGGTGATAGCTGTGAAAGACGACATGTAGAAAACACAAATAACTTAATGTTCTCTATAACAAGACAACTGGTAATTTTGGGCTATTTTTTACTAAAATTTCTCTCTATTTACAGTAGAGAGGAGCAAAACAAACACTGGTTTGATATGATGTCATGGATTACATCTGCAGAGTTTGCTTGAACTCACCAGACCCTCCAAACTGCTGAAACAGGCCCTGCTGCAATGAGGAGTTCACGGTGCTGCTGAACTGGCCCTGCACGCCGCCCAACAGCGTCTGGTTATTCAGGGGAACTCTGCCGGGCAGCTTGTTGTCCAGAGGGCCCCCGGGCATGGGGCTGAAGTGACTTGGTGAGGTAGGGGATTTTCCCGTCAACGGGTTGTACCCTGGTGGGAAGTTGAACTGCTGCTGCTGTTGCTGCTGCTGCTGTTGAGGCGTTGTTGGGGGACCTTTTGGGACCCTGGCAGTTCCAATGGGCCCCACGGCTCCGGTCGGAGTGCCCGCCATGTTCTGTCTCATCAGCATGACCTTCTGCTGGAAAAGCTGGCGTTGGCGGTGCTGGATGCTGTAGAGTTCCCTCTGACGCTGGGCCAGCATCTGGGCATTCAGCGGAGGCTGCTGAGAGATGTAGGAGCAAGTTACATAGAACTTAGTAAGTCAACAGACAATAGAGCTTCTTATTCAAAGAGGTCACTCATGCAGAGTATCAGCAGGCTTCAGAAAGCCAAGTTTAGACTCCAGCTCAGCAAAGCACCTGAAGGTCAATGTAAGACCAATTTAGCAACCACAGTAAAGAGGATCATATGATATTTGCAAATAATTAATATCCAACCAACCCACCCACTACCACACTTCCTTACATGATGTCTTTGTGTCAAGCTAAACATGAGTTCTTGCTTCTCATCCTCCAAACTGTCTCAGCAGCACATACTTTATGTTGCCAGGCCATGTTTTCAAAGCCTGTCCTCTCCTTTTTATTCTTTCAAATCCGGCTTCTCAAGTACTTTTAAGAATTGTGTGCAAAGGAATAATGCATATGTATTTATTTGAAGGACTAGATCAGATTTTTGGGGGTTATTCTCATCACCTGATATTGCTGATTGCACACTTTGTCTTGCATATATGTGCATGTGGGTGTAATTAGTCCAAAGACATGCAGGTTAAATGGTGACTCTAAATTGTCCGTACTGTAGGTGTGAATGTGAGTGTGAATGGTTGTCTGTCTCTATGTGTCAGCCCTGTGATAGTCTGGAGACCTGTCCAGTGTAATATGGGATAGGCTCCAGCCCCTCCGCAAACCTCAACAGGAAAAGCGGTCATGGAAAAATTAATGAATTAAATAATATTAGGTCCAATATTCTCTCTCTTAGCTCAGCTTTAGTCTCTTTCAACTCCTGAAGAAAATATCTCTCTTTAGCTACATAATGCCCCACTCTGTTCGGCAGCTACTCGCTAACCTAAAGCTTTCTTTGCTGAAAAACAGCTGCTGCTGGAAATGACGCACATGACAGTGGTGAACCAAAACAACTGAATTGCAGGCTGTGAGACCAAAACAACAAGCGACGAGATAATGAAATGCTTTGTGGAGCTGAGAGGAGAGAGCTGATAATTATCTATGAGAAACCCTGCACATAGTTATTTGATCCATTGTAAATATAAAAGTATTGATTACAGCAGCTTTACGCGGTTGAATTGGTGTAAACAAATTATTTTGGTTGTTTCCAGCTCTGTAGATAAACAGCAGTGGGTGGTCGGGGTGAGCCGAGCTACATTCGCTGCCACTGTGACTCACCTGAGAGGGCATCTGAGGTTGTTGGACCCCCTGACGAATCCCGATGTTCACATGCTGAGCTCCTCCAGGAAATGGATTCATGCCTGCCATCCTGTTCTGGAGCTGAGACACAGAGGGAGAGAAAATAAGCAGAGGTCAGTGAGGTGTTGAAGGATGAGAAGGGAGAGGGTGATAAGAGAGAAAAGCGAGGGCAGGATCGAACATGATGGAAAGAATAAATCACATCATTAACAGAGGCAGAAAAACATTATTAGAGGGAAGGAGAGGGAAGCGGTGAGCTCTTAATCAAAGCATTTCAATCAATATTCGGAAATGAAATCAGAAGATTCATTATGATACAGATTCAGACGAACACAGAAAGCTTCATTACACCTCTCTGCATTTGTCTTCCACATTCAGCAGCAATGAGTAAAGTGTGTGAGCACAGAGAGTGTGAAAACAACTCAAAGGTGTTCCTTCTTTTCTTTTCAGTTTATTGCTGTTGTGTTAGCAGCCCTTGAATAGTGTGAATACATTACATACAGGACATATGTCTCACCTCACACTTGTGACTGTACACATTAAACACAATAGGCCACAGCAGATATAACTCACCCTGAAGTGGTATCGTAAAGGCAGCACAAGCAGCAACATCCTCCACCCGAAATGGAATATAATCCTGATAAAACAAAACAAAGATAAACCTCCACCTCTGCGTCCTCACCTGCTGTGGGCCCTGGAGCCTCTGCTGCAGCTGCAGGCGCAGCTGATTAGGTGGCAGCCTGAGCTGAGTGCCGATCCCCTGCGGTCGTGTCATGCCCGGCCTCAGGCCGACGCCCGTCGTGCTGCCGGGAAAAGCCGCCCGAGGGGCTCCGAACCCCAGGCCCTGTGGCCCCACCACCGTGGCCAGCTCTGGAGGAAACTGAGCTTGTGGAGCTGGTGTAAATTGGGAAGGGTAGGTGGGGAGTTTAGGGTCCATGGAACCTGGGGTGGCAGTGGGTTGCTGGGTTGGGAAGTTTTGAGGCAAAGGGTCAAAACAGCCACCCTGGGAAGAGACAGACAAAAATGGAGATTTTTAAGATGAGTTTCTTTCCTCTTTCTTTTAAATTTATGTTTAACACGTTTGAAAAGGTATGTGCACATTATTGTACGGCATCCATATAAGTCAGCACCCCACTTTTTTCAGCTCAAACACAGGAAGCCTGACTCCATTTGTCGTCCAAAATAATATATCTATTAAAAAACGGGTGTAATGTACATGGAAATAGACAAAAAACATAAGTCACCAGAACACAACAGAAGAAAACAGACTGTAAATTAAAAATGAAATAAATATGAGGAGTCTCTTCATAGCTCTATCATTGTATCCTTTATTTAAAACAATAACGAGGGAGTTGATTCCCTGAATTAAGTCAAACAGGCTACATCGAATTACTCCACGATATATACATGAGAGTGCCCCTGGTATATTCTCTATCTTGTTTTGGGCCCTTGACTGGGAAAAAAGAGAGCTTTTCCCAACTATACATATGCCCACTACACTCTGTATACCTGTGCACATCCGCTGCCCATCTCTCTGCAGAATCACAGTTTTTAACACATACCTGCACCAGTTTGTCGATACCCAGGGCCTTATCCAGCTCAGCCAGTTCACTCTCATCAGTCCCACTCAGGAAGGAGACGAGCTGCTCTAACAGAGCTTTCTCATCGTTTCGGCCCTCGGGGGTTGTCGGAGGGCCCAGCACTTCATCCAGCGTACAGGGCACACACTGTCTGCTCACACAGAGAGGCACTGCATATTATCATCTGCACTACAGCTTTTATTTCTTCTCCTGCAACTTCACAATAGAAAATGATAGTTATTGACTGTAGATTATATTGTGAGCACAGTGATACTTACTCTTGTGGTGATGCCAAGGGAGCTTGTAAAGGGGTTCCAAGACCATCGAAGGACAAGGTGTCAGACAGAGCCAGAGGCTGGAACTGGGAGTCTCCCACATCCATCTTGGACAGGCCTGAAACAGATAGGAGCACAGTTTTATTGTAATTAATCATCATATATTAACACTGAATTTGGACTGAAAATAACCAGATTCAACAACTATAATTAAATTAATGTATAATATGAAGCACTTTGCAATATTTAAACCGTAATTTAAGCTTCTGATGCCAAAGTTTCACCTTGTTTTACTGTTGTAGCATCGAGCTGCTCTCCTCTACAGTAAAGTGCAAAGCTATATCACTTGTGCGGTCAAATATGTAACAGAATCCAGTCTGACCACACCCCATGGTGACAGCGAGTAGCGAGTGTGGTCATTTATGTAGGAGCACTGAAACTCTCAGCATTTAGAGGTCAGCTCAACAATGCTTTACCACTACAGAAGACTTAGTGTCGAGTTACTACACACAGGGTTCCCACAGTGGTCATTTTCCAACTGCGGCCTTTAAGGCGTGTGTATTGCTTTTTGTTGCATACCAGTGCTTGAACTGAATGGGTTGATAATTTCTGCCTCTGGGAAGGGGCTGCTGTCTTTGGGGGTCTGGAAGGGGTCTCCCTGCCCCTGGGTCTGTGTCTGGCTTGGAGTAGGGGGGCTGCAGAAGTCAAAGGATGACTGACTCTGGAGGCTGCAGCCGGAGGGCGGGCCGCCATCACTGAGTCCTGGGAGAAAAAAAAAAAACACACAAGCAGACACTGACAATGAGGAAAAGCAAATTAAAAAAAACAACTGCACAAACTTTTGGTGTATAAAATTGATACTCAGACTTTTATAGACGCATGACATTCAGCACTGTTAAACTATTGTGGTGTATGTGTGGTCTGTTGCAGCAATGCCTCCCAATGACCAGCAGGGGGCGCACAGACTAACAATGTGTGGGTAAATGAATGAATGAATAAATAGAGAGAGCTCTGGATCATAGTACTACACTGGAAACTACTACTACTACTGATATAATAATAATAATAATAATAATAATAGAAAAATAATTTTATAAATTCCAATAAAACAATTAAAAAAAATTCAAAGAAAAACACTTTTTAATTTCTTTTGAAAAAACTGAAACATATATTTCTATTTTAACAAACAGCCATTTGAATTAAATATTGATACTGCACTTAAAAACAACAGCGTCCATATGTTGTATGTATGACCTGCCCCTCCTGCTAAGTTTCAACTCTACCTCTGTTAGGAGTGCCAGGAGGCTCTCTCTTCACATTTACGTTGCGGGGAGTGCTGGCCTCGCCGGGCTGGAGCTGAGTGGGTGACTGCAGTTTGAGCTGAGGGGACGGGGAGTGGAGCTGAGGTGACGGAGACTGCAACTGGGGAAGGGACTGGGGCTGGGACAGAGGGGACTGGAGCTGAGGCAAGGGGGACTGGAGCTGAGCTGGGGGCTGAGGGGCTGGAGAGTGGAGCTGGGGGCCTCCTCCAGGGGTTGATGAATCCTCACTGCCCTGTTTGGCCCCACTTGGGCCTCTCAGGCCAGGCAGCAGCTGGGTGAGAGGGTCCATGTCAACAGGGCCACCAGACATCTGAGGGCAGGAAGTGGAGAGCGGAGGAGAAACAAATGAAAAGGGCGGAAAAAAGGCAGGATGGAAGAATGAATGTTGCAGTGGCATGAAAGAGTGAAAAATTAAAGAATAATGGGTGGCAGAAAAAGAGGGTGACAGACAATCAGTGACGGAGAGATGGGGAGAGACAAAAGGTCAAAGGCCAGTGAGCTTCAAAGGCTGCAGCTGGTAGCTGAGCCTACAGTGGAGACAAAGTCCAAGAAAATAAACATTCAACATGATTTACAATGGCTGTCAGGCAACTGCTAACCCAGGAGCAAAGCTCAATAGGGAAAATTCCAACGCTTAATTTTCAAGTGTCCTTACTAACAAGGAGGACGAACATTTAAATCATTAGCTCTTTAAAGTTATGATTTGGGTGTCTTGACAGTCTGATCGGATAGTCAGATAGTGTCCAGTGCAGCCTGTGCCAGCTGCTGGCATTTAAAACCTAGGTTTACCACAGATGCAATGCAGGTTTGCTGAATGCATGTTCAAACTAGTTGGATGGATACATGACTGCTGTCACTGGTTTACTGCTTTAATCCTATTCTGATCCACAGCCCCACCAATGAATGACTTTTGAGGCAGATACCGACAAACAAATTTAAGTTGTAAAAAAATCTGAGGGTCTAAAAAGATCTCTTAAAGACCCTGCACACCCTAACTGGTGTTTTCAGTTCAGGTGTTAGCATTGCACTAACCACTGTCAACCTTAGTAGGACTAATGTGTGGGTTTACAAGGGGCAGGACCTTTAAATGTACATGTTTTAAAGAATTATGACCAGGATATGTACTAAGCAGGACATTTGACAGTTTAAAAATAACGTTGATAAAGGTGAAACTGCTACAGAATGATCTCAAAGATATTTTCCTGTCGTATCGTGACTCATCTGCCGACAAAAGCAAAACATACCAATGCATATCTGATGAGTCAAATCATTTTTTGTTCTTTAAACTTCCTCAATTCCGAACACAAAAACACTCTACCAGGAAAATTCTTTGGAGGTCAAATCTCTTGGCTAGTTGGCGTTCTTACAGATCAACACATTATTAACAACTGTACCGTGGAGTCTCGGCTGTCCCTGCGGCTGTCTCGGCGGTTCTCTCCAACGGGGCTCGATTTCGGGCTGATGCACGCTGAGCTGCTGCAGACTCCTGCAGGTTTGGATGCACCTCCTGCTGCAACGGCAGACCCCGAACACGCCACTCCCTCCACGCTGGCTCTCTTCTCCACTTTTACTCTAACCGTCTGCAGGCTGAGAGCAGATGGAGGTGGCAGGTCCCCCAAGTCCTTCAGAGACAAATTGTGTTTCCATTAGTGTTTTTCCAGGCATTAAGACTCAAGAGGACAAATAACGTGGATTTTACAGGACAGATTCAAATGCTGATGTATGATTTATTAGAGATGTACATAGTTAGTAATAAACAGATATTTTATCTGCATTCACATCGATCAAAGCCAACAAAATTCATAAATGTATTTACTTCATAGCTCTGTAATTTTAGGGTGAATGGCAATACACCATATGTATGTATCTGGGTATTTTCTACAAAGTGGGAAAATGTTCAGTAGACAGTCAAAGCTATATGTTGGATGTAACAGGCACTGAAGTTAAAATCTTTGCAGCAAAGAAAACAAAATTGTAGTATGAGTATAAAAGTTTCACATAAGTCTATTGTAGCTGGAGACTATTCATACTTTTGGGGGAGTTTAAAACGCCATTTTCCACGATGTACAAGCCTATGTTGCACCACGCAGCAGGAAAATGAGCGAGTAGAGGCGAGGTTGCGCAAAAAGTGTGCAAGAGGAAAGATGCAAACTGGCTAGACTTTATGAAGAAACTGATGATGTCACACAACAAACTATATCAACACAAATAGCATTTTCTCATCCTTAATCTTGTTTGAAAATGTAGCTATCTACCTTAAAAATTTGATAAACTACCCAGCCCTACTGCTGTGTCGGATTATTTAAAATAAACACAGATAACATTGAAAATCATGGGTCCTAAATACGCACAGATGAGATGCACAGAAAATTCTCAAACATAAAGGGCATATTTAATCGTCACCTTTTCGTCTGTGTCCAGGAGAAATCGGAGTAGTTGGTGGTCCTGTGGCTCTCTGGAGCTGGAGCTGGACTTTGGAGGTGCTGTGGTCAGAGCCGGACTGGCAGGCGGCTCCTTCTTGATCTCAATGTCGTTTTTGTTTAGTCCATCCTCGGTGGTGGTGGAGGCATCGTTGGGACTGGTGTCCTGCAGCAGCCGGTGCAGGATCTTATGTCGTTCCGTTAGAGTACTGTGTGAGGCAGGGCACTGAGGGGCAGGAGGAGGGTTTGGAGGATGAGGTGATGAGGTGCAGTGGATTCTGTTGTTGTTAGATTCAGCTCCTGTCCCACTGCTATCCAGGAGCTGATTGAGTCTGGGGTTACCCAGCTGGGAGGCAGAAGGAAGGGGGGCTTTAACAGAGTCCTCTCCCCCTCCTTCTCCTCCTTCTTTTGCAGATGGAGGCCGAGTAGAGGTGCCGGTGGGTGTACTGGCTTGTCTCTGAAGGACAGGAGAGGACAGGGAGAAGGACCCTGTTGACCCACCGCTGGCGCCACTACTACCATCACCGCCGGACTGCTGCCTGTTGAGGCTGCCTCCACTACTTAGTTCCCCGGCTGGGGAGTGGAGGCCTGGTGTGGAAGGAGAGAAGGGGTTCCCCGGTACCCGAGGGCTTCCCCCTAACCCAGGACTGGCCCGTGGCATCCTGGGTGACATAAAAGAGGTAGGGGTGGCTGTGAGTGGGCTGCTCAAAGGAGAAGGGCTGTTGACCTGCTGGGGACAGGTCCGATTGGGCGTCAGGTAGCCTGTGGGTGTGGCTGGATTATGTCCGTGGGGGGAGGTGTTGGTGTTGTTGGGGTGAAGGCCCGAGGAGGCGAGGCCTGAGCCTTGGGTCCAGTTGCTGCCGGGAGGAAGGGAAGGGGAGCGGGAGGGAGTCTGGGCAAGGCTGCCGAGGGTCGGTGGAAGGCTGGGGTTAGTGTTTTCCTGAGAGCTAGCAGTGTTGTGTTCCCTGGAGAAACGGAGGAACAGAAAAGGTGTAAACTGAAGAAACAAAAGACAGAACAAAAAGTCCTAAAAACCAATATCAGCTCCAAAAAGGATCGTACCTGTCAATAGTGTGAATGCCCATAATGAAGGGCTGTACGTCAGGGTTGGGGGGGCAGCAGAACTTGCAGCGGGTCTGAGCGCTGAGCGGGGTGCCATCACTTAACGTGAAATGGTACAACGGGCTGATAGCGGTGCCGTGGGTCATCACTAATGGAGATATCAACACACACACAGGGCAAGAGAAAGAGGCAAACACAGGGTTTAGACTTTGGTCTCATCTCCTGTTTGTTTTCTGATGTATCCAGGCTTTAAGAGCTCTGACCCCCGAAGGCCTAAATGATACTGCTGCATCAAGGTGTTGAAGTGGCTGCAGATGTTCAGCGTTATAATGATACAACACTGGTCTGTCCCTTTATCCTTTTGAGTGCATGCATTTATTTTAAGCATGGTCATCACATTGTTATCTGCTCACATTACATTGCAACATGGAATAATAAAAAGATGGTTTTCACTTGAAGCTGTCTAACTATCTTCTGTACCTACTGTAGATGAGGAAAAGCTAATTCTTCCAGCACAGATGGAGACAAAATGTGTTGGAGAAAAAGATCACCAATGCTCTACCACTTTGCTGAACTTTGGTTTAGATTTGCTGGATCCATAACCTTGCTTAGCCAGACCTTTGTGCTGGAGAGAGGTCTCGCTGAACCCATTTTAAGTTCATACTAAGTGAGAAAAAATGCTCTATGTTGATTCCATCTTGTGAAGTAAAGTATACTCTCAATCAGCAAATATAAAATGCAAGTGTCCTTCAAAAACAATCCACGGCACATTGCAGGGTTTGTGCAGAAATTAAAATGCCTTTATTTTACATGGAAATATAGATTAAAAGACCAATGCAATGTGACTCACAGCTCTTCATCTGGGTCATTGTCTGCTGTGGCTTATGCCTGCTCTGTGTTGTTTGTATTTCTTCAAACCAATCACAATCGTCTTGGACAGCGTGAGTCTCAGGATCGATAACTGCTCTCTTGCAAAAGCGCATCGGGAGGGAACTTGTTTTGTTGTAACGTTTGCACGTTGGGAGGCATTAAAACAGCTAAATCCCAGCAAAAGAAAACACTACATAAAACACTAAGAAACCTTTTTAGAGTGTAGGTTGCTAGCTTGCAGATTGTTGTTGTTTCTCAGTGTTTAAACTAAGTGTGGACGTTAGGGATGCGCGCAGTTAGTCGTCTAAATGATTAAACGTCCGCCCCCTCACTAGTCGGCACCAGAAATATTGGAATATTATTAGAATATAATTTTTATGTACAAGGGAGCTTAACTGTCATGCAGCTGCCCGCCACTACTGGGGGCTATAGAGCCATCAGACAGCAGCCCCGCCTCCCTGTGGTAATGCTCGAGTGGACTGGAGTTTGAAAACAGCACGGTGGGAAATTGGAGAGATGTCCTCTCACAAAACCAGTGCGGTTTGGCAGTGCTTTGATGTAGAAAATGAAAACAAGGTAGCATGTAGCCTGTGTCAGAAAAACTGGAATATAATCACTCGAGTGGAGCGATGTGCAACCACGTTCAACTCAAGCATTTGGATGTTAACCTGCACAGAATGACAGCTGCTGCTGCTGCTAGTAGTGCTAGCCACACTCGAACCTATTTGACATCGTTCCACGCTCTGATCCCGCCCGGTCTGAGAAGATAACGCAGCTCATCACGACAACGACCTCGCAAGATATGCTTCCACTTAACTTTGTTGAAGGTAAAGGCTTCAGGAGGTTGAGCCTGAATACACCGTGCCAGGACCTTTTTTTAGGCTACCCGACTAGTCTTAATTAAAATTTTCGTTTAGTCGCCAGGGAAAATAGTCGCCAGGAGCATTCCTAGAGAACATAGGTCTGACTATGTAAGAAAAGTTTCACATGGCGGCAAGGATTTTAAAAATGTAAACATGCAGGAAGCGGAAGGAGAAGGGGAAGGAGAATTATGTCTAAAATAGGCAGCAAATCGGAGGTGTACACCAGCAGTCTATATCCTGTGAGCTAGACTACACCTGACATGATGTCAACATGTAAAACTGCAACTTTAGAACGCGGGATTTTGATAGCAGTTGGAGTTCAGCTGCTGGCTTTCAGACTTTAAGGAAGACAAAGATCAATTTCAAGGTGTAGTGAACAGTTTCTTGATACGGTCTTGGTTTTAGCAGTAGGAATATGTCTGTTTCCAAGAAGAACTCCAACAATAGTCAATTAAACTATTAGTCCATCAGCCATCAGCAACTATTTCAATTATTCTTTTCATCACTAAAGTAATTAATTTTCATTTTAACTGGATGGCTTCTGATGTGTAATGATTTGCTACTTGTTTCTGTTCTTACACAATCGTGAGTCATGTATATCTTTGTCTTTTGGTATGCTGGTCAGTCAAAAATAAAGCAATTTAAAATGGACACTTGGAAACTGTGTTGAGCATTTTTACTACTTTTTTCTGACGCTTCATAGAGCCAATCAATCAATTTATCGATTCATTGATAGTGGCAGCCCTTGACAGAAGCTCTGTCTGCTTTGATCCCCCTCCTTCTGCTTGTCTTTGCTTGGCTTACCGCTCCATAAATCTGCATATACAACAGAACTACATGCTTCCACGACACATCTCCTGCATGTATAAACAGTGATTAAAATTTAGTATTCAGTCTGATCTGTTATAATGGTATGGTAGTAGTGCTAGAACTCTGGTAACATTGACAAAGCTTACAGAGAGCGTATCAATGATTTCTGGGAGTGAAGCTGAAAAATCAATCGTGGCTACTCACCCTCATGCAGCAGCTTCTTGGCGTGGGAGGGCTCTTTGCCCTGCGGCTGAAAGAAAGCGTAGATGCACTTCCTGACCAGGTCCTCCCAGCCAGGCCGGCCTGTCGCTCGCAAAGCACTAGTTTCTATGGAGATGATCTTCCCTGGAGGAGAGCAACACGCACGCACGCATAAACACACACAAACACACACACAAGATCAGTCTACACAGAATATAACATTTGCAGTAGCCTCCACACCTTCAGGGTTCACACTGTGACCCCTGTGAAAATTTGTTTTCCACTTGGAATGTTTCCTTAAACGCTCTTAAATCCTTTTTCCCAGCCCACCTGGACATACATGCATCAGATTAATATGAAATAATAAAAAACACAGTGTTTTAAATATGACAAAAGTATCCATATGGATACTTTCTGATACTGTCCAATTACATATGATCAATTTCTCTGGCTGTACCTATGTGGAGTATAGCTCTCAGAATTCCAGCAATTTCCTGACTTTTAGGAATTCTGACTGTTATATTGTACCTGTGTATGTGTGTGTGTGTGTGTGTGTTTGTTTTACCAGTGGGGTCCTGCTTGGTGATGAAAGACTCAGTGCTGAAAGGCTGGGTGCGAGGTATCCGACAGGCAATACAGATCAGGCAGCTCTGCAGGTCTGAAGGAAGAAAGGACACAAGTAGTGAGGTGTTCGTGTGCGTGTGTGTGTGTGTCTGGTACTGTACGCCAAAGAGCAAAGAAAGGTAAGAATAGAATAGATGTGGACGTTTTGTTCAACAAGTATCAAAACTGCCATTGAAAGATTTTTCTAAAATGGCTCTCATATACACACCGGGGTTAAAAGATACATGACGACCTGTCGAAACTCAGAAATCTGATCATTAGTTTGGTTTGATGTCGGGATGCCACGATGAGGAAATTTTCCATTGCTTGATGATAACACTGATTACACCACACATTTTACAAGAAAAAATGTTGATGACGCTGAGTATCTGTCGAGCAGTGTAATAAGTTACAGCTAATGCAGACAGAACACTTCCTCCTGCTGCAGCTTCACACTGAAAGCATTTAAATGTTGACTTTTATATGACGTAGTTACAGGAAAAGCAAAAATGCGCCAACAATACAAGACAACAGACATTTTGGCATTTGCTGACAGCGGATCAGTCTGAAACACTGCAGGGAGCAATGGAACAAAACGGAGGAGCAGATAAAGTGAGCTGTTAGATGTAGAGCTGAAGGTGACAGGCTGTATACCTTCACTTCCTGTTTCTTTTATAGCACACAGCGACAACCTTTTGTACCTTTTACCTCAACAGGTTTTCCATTAGCACTGGATTTAAATTTGGAATATTGCCAGGAGGTGCTTTTGCTTTCGTTTTGACACCAAATCCCTCTTCGTTGCTTTGCCGGTCAACTCCTCAAGTGATAAATGAAATTTGATTGCCGTTACCCTCTGCTGCTTTACGTAGCAGTTTGTATATATATTGTAGCATCCGTCGAACAATGAAGAACTGATAAAAGCAAAACAACAGGGGGGATGGTGGGCAAGTAATGTAAACAGTGTATGCCCGAACACTGTGTAATACTAGAAACACAAACTACAGCAGCAAGTCTATTTCACTGTGTAAATGTGTAGCTGCAACAGCCAATCAAAGCCTGGAAATGCCAAGTCAGCTGTCAATCATTCTGATGCAAACAACTGATATTTGGACTTCATATTGACGCAGAAAAAAAGAAAGACGTAGTATAGTGTGAGCAAAATTCTACTATGCACCAGGGCCAGTTCTTATCAAAATGAGTAAAAGCAGGCAGAGCTCAACAGCAAACTAAATCATACAGTTTTATCAAGGCCATTGCACCAACAACCCTGAAAATCATGAAAATGTCCAGCAAGAATCTGGTCACTGTCCAACTGGTCAGATAGTGGACGCTGTTGATAGTGGAACACTGAAACCTTGTTATAATCAGCGTGTCCTAACGTGTAGTTTATCATGTGAAGAAAAGAAAAAAACCAGATTACAAAAACTCTGAAGGAGGAATATTTATCAGCTATTTCTTAAACTGGATTAACTCCCGGCACAAGAATATCTCTCTTTTGTGATATAAATATACTGTATTTACTCTAGATTTTTTTTTTAAATAGTAAGAAAGGCCTTTACAGACATAAAGACAAAATAAAATGAAAAAAGATTTTATATCATAATAAGCTTTCCTTGCTTAAATCCTCAGTATTATTATTGGCTTTATCATCTATACAATCTATTGACTGAGTGTACACTGTGTGTGTGTGTGTGTGTGTGTGTGTGTGTGTGTGTGTGTGTGTGTGTGTGTGTGTGTGTGTTTGCCTGTACCCTCTCCCTCCTCCTGCATGGTGCGTGGTTGGGACACGGTGAAACACTGCATGATCTCATATTGCTGCCGAGCCTCCGGATTTTCTGAATCCACCTCGTCCGGTGGCCTCTTCAGCATGCGACAGTTAAAGGTGTGGCTGTTCCTTCGGCCAGGTTCCTGTGGCCACGGCACACCGTTCACTGAACAGGGAGGAAAACAAACACACAGTTTAGTATCGATGCGTACAGTGAACTGTTGTTGTTTTTAATACATCAAAATAAATACAGTACATCCCTTGGGAAAATGTTGAAGGTGCCCTGTGGAGATTTTCAAGACTAGTAGAGCTATATGTGTTGTGTTTTTATTAGTAAGTGTGTGCAAAAGCATGTGGGTGATGCAATACACATTCCTGCCAATGGTTTCACACTATTCCACTGACTTAGTGGCGGTAATGCGCCAACAAACGCAGCAATGTGCCAGCAAAGGAAGAGAAGAAGACTACTAGCAGGTAAACATAACTGCAGGTAAATGATTTTTTGAAGATGCATAACAAGTCTTTGAACATACATTTATCGAGACACCTCAATACCAATCAAGTCAACACAAATTTTAGTTATGTTATACAACTGATTTTAATGCTGGACACATTTTTTAATGAAACCTCAATCCCTGCAGACATTGCTGCTTTCAGATCTAGCGTTTCCACCACAAACAGTACCCTTAAATGTGGGCGGGGTTGTTGTCACTCACTGCTCCGTCCAGCACTCACTGTATTTCCTCATTAGCGGTGATACAGATGGAAGTCTGTGGCTTGTTTATTGTCCACAGAACGGGGTTGCATGTCGACATTTTCTCAACAAAATAAAACAGGCTGCAGGCATGTGCATTTAGTCACTCTAAGGCAAGCTCGGGGGTTTAGTGTTGCCAGAGTCCACAGGAACAATGCTCCACGGCGCTTTTTTTTTTTCTTCGAGTGAGGATTGGGATACATGTAGTTCACATATCCCTGCCGAAATTAATAAAAACGCTTGAAGATTCGCTCATTACTAAAAGTGTATGTCATATAAAAACTAAAGTAATGATCAAAGTCGTCAGTGAAATTTAAGGTGTGCTGATGGATTCAAGTCGTCAACTCATGTATTGATTATCAATACAAGTAAATGTTCCACCTTAAAAGTCGCCGACAGTCAGCCCAGTGAATTAAGTTATTTTTTTCTCAGACTCCAGCTGCTGCAAGAGGCAGCAAAACATCCTTTATTTTATAGTTACAGTTTACTAATAAAACTCTCCACAGTATGAACAGTGGTTACATGAGCCTCAAAACCAGCCACAGCTCAGCCCTGAGCAGAGTGACCGTCCACTACTGACCAATCAACAGACTGCAGTGTTCACAGCTCCACCTTTTAGTACCAGATCTGTGTGCTAGGTACCCCAACAGAGGAGGGACCAAAAATGGGGACGGTACAGAACGGTTCCATTGGCACCATCCACAACTTTTCACAGTGGAAACAGAAAATGAGAGTACCGAACTGAACTCTACTGTAACATACTGCTTGGTGGAAACAGGGCTTTAGTAACTTGTATTCAGTTACTGCAATTTGTAAGAGGCAATAAGTCGTGAAATGTAACACTGTGTCTAAATAATGCTCCCAAATAGCTTTTGTTAAATGGGCACCTGATTCCCAGTATGACCCTATAAAACTATCTTTTTGTGCCACGGAGCACAGCCCAACGGAGCTCCTGCCAAATCTCCTCTTGTCTCATTTAATGTTTCTTTTTTTCCGAGGCTGCTAGAAAATGCCAATCTTGTAAAGTGAGTAATCACTCCTGGCTCAAAAGGAATGCAGCAGAGATGTGCAGATGCTACACACCATATATTGAATATATATTTCCTCATTTTGTCCAATTGTCACATTAAATTTCTTCTCTTTTTGGGTTGTTAAAGCACCCTAAAATCACACCCACATGTACAGTCTGTAGGAAGAATCAGTGCGGCCAAAATGTAATTTGTATTTAGTTTCTCTGTGAGAGTGGGTTTTAAAGAGCTCTGTTTCCAAGGAGAAAGGAGAGCTGTTGTGGCTGGCACAAAATTAAAAGGGATGACAGGATCAGAACAGAAAATATGACTGTTCAACCTTGTTGCCCACTGGACTGTTATCTTTTGTCCTGAAACGACCCCCGTCAGGCCCCCTCCAATTTCATTATATTCTCTTCTCAAGGTTGTAGCTAAAAATTTAAATAACACCATCACACAGGAGAAAGTTGCTGTTTCACTCTTCCATTGCTTGCTTGTCAAGCTCACCCACACACACTCTCTACTCTGACTTTACTGCTTCCTCCCTCTCCTAGCACATTCTGAAGCTTTGTGAAGAACACTTAAAACTGTGTTAATTCAAAATTTCCATAGTTTGTCATCCTGCCTTTCTTTGTGCCTCTTTAAATGTGCTTTAGCCACGGTATTTTCCATCAATAAACCAACTTAATTATCTGTATTAAGGACTGTATTCTGATTTTGCTGCCAAAACCCATCTCCTTAATGGGTTTCATTGGCATGGAAACTGTCAAATTTGAGGATACTGAAAAGGCAATTACCAAATATCTTTTAAAAAATAAAAACTACTGGCATCCTAAGTGGAGGATATAAATCGTAAGACAGCAGATGCATGCACACTCAAGAGTCCCAGCTCACTCACCCAGGCTTTTGGGCAGCAGATTGCGAACAAATTCATTGTGGTCTCCCACATGGAGGATGCTGTAGACACTTGAGGTCATCAGCTCGCCCTGGGCGTACCCAAGGTAACTCGTCACGTTCTCAGAGACGAAGACGATGCGGCCCTCCCGGTTGACGACGAAGAAAAACCCATCAAGGGCCTGAAGGAGGAGGAGAAGAAATTCAGATTGTGTGTGCGGAGCTGGAGTAAAAATCTCACAGTGGTGGTGGGAAAGAAATGTGTGATTGTGTTGCTCACCTCTAGCAGCATGGGCCCCAGTGCCTCCTTCTCCACCAGCCCCTGGCTACTGGAGGAGATGTCGCTCTTCTGCACCTCATCATCTGGAGACAGAAGAGCTGCTTTCTCTGTCAGGAGGAAACAAACACTTCACATATCTGAATCTGACACAGAAACTTCCTGCAAAATAACACATTGCTCCGAACAGAAATGTCATGTATACCATGCATACACATGCACCTGTAGGTGGTAGAATTTTTAAGACCTGGACCCCAAAACCATCAATAAGTAAACTTCACATTCAGCACAAGATTTTCTAAGATTTTATTATTAGTTATTCAGAAATTCTAACATTTTGAATTGAAATTAAATTTTAAAACATGAATATTAGGACATAAGCTGTAGCATTTTAATCATATACTTGTCCCTGACAGAGGTATAAGATGTATTTTATTTATTTATTTTGTCATAAAATAAACATATTTTTTGATTAGAGTAATTAAAAACTTTGTGTAGATTACAGACAAATAAAATATTGGTGAAAAATGTCTTTGATGCAAAAGATGTCAAGCGTGCAAACTTCTTCAAAGCAGTGTATTTGGTTAAGCCTCTCACAAATCAATCCAGTGTGTGTGTGTGTGTGTGTGTGTGTGTGTGTGTTCCCTCACCCTGCTCACGCCGTTTCATCTGCTGGATTTGGTCCACAGTGCTCTTGAGGATGTGGCACTTGTCGGGCTTGACACTGAGACTGGCAATGTCGCCCATGTTGGATGACAGCAGCTCAGCCAGCTCCTCGATGTAGCGGCACTCCAGCTCCCGTCTCCGCTTCTCCACACTGCAGAGGAACACACAGTAAGGTTTCAGATATGTAATCACTCACATGTGGTCCTTTGAAAATAAAGTTACACGTAGGAAGAGAGTTGTGATTCAACATTTTAGTACTGCAACTGATTTTTCCCCCCCAATACTGAATATTTTGCTGTTATTTTCTCAATTAATCCTTTGGTCTATAAAATACCAGATGATCATGGCTAATAGTCACATGACAGAAACAACCATTGAATAATGATCCTCTAAATATGTTTGATTAAAGAATTGTGACCAACATACTGTGTGTTCTCAGTGCACCATTTATCAGTTGAAAATTAAACCTTCTAGTGCTTTCTGCTAACAGTCTGTAACAATATAATGGAGACACTGTTTCTGAATTACCTTTAACATTTTTGGTTATTTTTTTGGTCGACCTAAACACTGATGTATCTGCAACAGACTAAAAACAGCTGATACATTAGCCAAGCAGATTTATTCGTCAAGCTCTAGTTGGATGGATAACACAAGAGGTTTGAGGAAGTTATGTTGAGCTACTTGAGCTATTTTTGTTCATAGTTAACATTCTATAGCAGAGATGCACCTATCAATTTTTTTTTTTAGTTCCGATCCGATTGAGATACCTGAATTTGGATACCTTTATTAAGAGCTGTGGCTGTGGCTGTCAGTGGCGGTCACTGTCCGTTTGAAGAGCCAAAAGGCTATTACTCACAAATCCCAGACCGTAAGGTGGTAATGTGTTGTTTATGGGCCCTAGAGTCGGACTCTCCTCGATCTGTGGACCCATCTGCTATTGGTCTGACAATGATACGTCTTTAAAGGCAACTGCCAAGATTTAGGGAGATTCGGTGTAGCCAGCGGCTATCTGGGCCAAGACTTCTTCGTGTGCGACAGTCATTTCGGCTAGTCTCTACGAAAAGATATCTGCATAAGATTTCAGACACATTTAAAAAAAAGCTGATATAAAGCTAAAATGTCTTTAGACATAGCTGATGAGTTTGGATATTGTACTTTGGCCAATGCGCTCTGCCTCCCCACATGGACTGTGTACATGCCACTCGGACGTGACTGGCCAGAACCACTTAGACAACGAATGGACTAGGAACGGAAACCTGAACACTTCCAGTACCAAAATCTTGTCCTGTTGCCTCCAGATTCTGCATTCACACCTGATGTCTGTTTATAGAGATTAGACTCTCCTTGACCCAATGTGGTCTGGGCTTGGAGCAGCTCCCTGACTTACAAGATGCTAGTGTAGCTAATTAGTTTCTTTGCAGCCATCCCAACATATCTGAGGTACATCCTACATACACGTTTAAACTGTAATGGGACAGAAATAGGCAAGCTGTTGTTCATTTGAGTTGGGTGTGATGGCAAACAGTCTTTTCAGGTGTTAAACAACACCTTGCCTGCATAACTGCTTGGATTCACACGGACTCAACAGATAGGCAGTGATTCATGTAGATGTAGATTTTGTCTTGTGTGCATCTATGTGTTGTGTCTCATGCTCAGGGGGCTGGGTGTTTGGGTGCTGTTCTAATTTTGGATACCTCTTGAAGTGTTGTGTTTTTGTCTGGTTAATGTTTGTGTTTATATTTGGTTGATATTCATTCATTGTGATGTTAGATGATGGTTGGTTAACACGAAAATAAAGTAACTGATTAAATCATTTATTTATCGGTCAAGCGATCCAGGAGTAAAGGCCAGGGGCTCCATGTGTAATCAACATCAGATCATGGAATCTCAATCAGTACACGGATCAGAAAAGACAGTCCGATATCTGATGAGTAAATTACTTCCCTATCGGAACCTGATACCGATATAGGATCAAACTGGTCAGACTCTATTCTATAGATGAAATTAATGATAAATTAATTAAGAAAATATATAATTTCAGGACTGATCTTGACGTCATGTTGCTTCTGTTTTAGTCTTCATATGGTGCTGTTGACTTTTAACTGTAATTAGTCAAAAGATTAAACATTTAAACTTCAGATCACAAGACACAGCTTCATAAAAGTGAACAACTGGAACTTGTTTTTTTTTTTTTTTCCCAAACAACAGGTGGTTTAAATTATCAGTGTCAGAGCCGGGAAATGTGTAAGTAACATCACAATGTGCTGTATAAGTGCAGTGGTTTTTCACCCAGCTGCCTGTAATTTGTTCCCGTAATATGTAAACAAGAAAGTTGCCAGTCATTGACACAAACATTGAAAAGCAACTTAAATTTGCCTTTACCTCGAGCCTCTTCAGACTCTTCGCTTAGCCTTGTTCTTAACCTTATTCTCCAGTTTCAATAATATACTTTCAAACCGACGAGTTACAGTAAGGTATGTGGTAAACATGAAAAAAGGAATGTGTGTATATGTGAGTGTGAGAGTGTGTGTGTGTGTGTGTGTGTGTGTGTGTGTGTGTGTGTGAGAGAGACGACAACAGCAAAAGTAGGTCAGTGCATTGGCCAGCCAGAACACACAGGCGTGGTGACCGAGGGAGGGAGGGGTGAGGAGGGGGAGGACGCTGCTGTGTGAATGCGCAGGTCAGTGGCTGCGTGTAGTTGCTGTAGAAATACTAGTTGGGCTGTTACATCAGCTTACATCAGCTATTGGGCCTTATAGATGCACGCACAGTACACAGAGTACATTCATTCCTTCACCACTACATGACCTACCTTAAACCTGACCCCAACCTAAAGCTGCATCTAACTTTGACTCTTAATCAAGGTCTAAATAGCATTTTATAGATCCACAGGATTTTCTTTTCCTTATTTTTCCTCCTTTAAGTCAGATCTTTTACTGTAGTAAAGGTACTAATACGAGGTCCTGGACTGCACAAGTAAAAATATGCAAGTATAATCTAGTTTGTAAAAATTCAGAAAATAGTAAGAAATGCCAACATATTAGCTAAAGCCCAAAGTGACACCTTCATAATGTTTGTTTTTCCCAACCAACAGTCCAAACCTCAAAATTACTAACATTAAATTGATATAATTTAAAAAAAGCCGCAAATTAATACAAACATTAAAAAGGTGAAATAAGGGAAAAGTTGGCATTTTCACTGAGAAATTACTTAAATTGGTATTCTGTCATCAAAATAGTGGGACAATTAGTTTACTGTTGATTGATCCAACCATTAAAAGAAAAATATCAGCTGAGCAGACTGTAGTTGTTTTCATATTTCAACTACAAACCTCAGATAAATGTGTTTACATGACAATTTCAATTACATGACTATTCCCTAATGTGGACCTAGATCTACTTAGCAGTGAGTATAAATGATCTTATTGTTTATGCACTCTACATAATTACTTTAGGATGATTTTTTTCTTTATGTCAGAAGTGACAACATAATATGGTTGTTGAGCTCTGGTGCACAAATTTCATTTAAGTTAAGAGAGTGTTCTTCCTGAACTATAGTAAACAGGGCTGCATTTAACAATGGCAAAACTGTAACAGAACACCTGTTTACAAAATCTAACACAACTTGTGCAGTACGAGGGGCCGTACACATGCAGTGTCTTTAGCCGCCTGAAAAACGCAAGGTCAGGCACTGGGTGCTACTTTTGTGCCTTTTCTGAGCCAGCTCTCAAGAGCGCAGTGGCAGGTTACATCTGAGGTTGCTAAACAACCTTAACAAGCATCGCATCACAGTCTATCTACCTGAAATCCTGAGTGCAGAGCTGATCTTCTTCCAGGTGCTGTTTATAAGTGTGTGGG
Organism: Cephalopholis sonnerati; assembly: GCA_019142605.1. Taxonomy (NCBI): domain Eukaryota; kingdom Metazoa; phylum Chordata; class Actinopteri; order Perciformes; family Serranidae; genus Cephalopholis; species Cephalopholis sonnerati. The sequence continues at coordinate 16,840,721 of JAGQAX010000009.1, forward strand.
CATATCATCCGTGGCACAGATATAAAGCTCTGGCAGCCCTGCACTAACATGATCAACTCTTCCATGTTTATCACAGAGTGATATTTACGGAAGAAGGGAAAGATATCTGTCGGCTGTGATTGGTTGTTCCTTGTCACATGACATGCAGTGCTTACTGCTGCGTTCCAAAAGTTGAATTCGGTTTATCTCAGGGCGCAGCCGTCGCACGCTGAAAAATTGGGTGCTCGGGAACACATGCGCGCCGCGATGGCACACCTCTGGCCTGCCATGCATCTACATTGAAGACAATGAATTTGAGGGCGCAAAAAACATGGCATGTGTATGGCCCCTAATCCAGGTCTCATTTTTATCGAGTCTCATGCTCAGTACTTCCCTTTTCACTAAACCTTTATGATTTAAAACACGTCAGTAGAGTCATATGCATGACTCTGATCACACTTCTGTGTGCTCAGGCACACTCAGGGCGCGCTACATGTAGGCTAAGTGTTTTAAATCATGTTTTAGCAAATATGCATGTGTTTGGGAAGTACTTAGCATACAACTGGATAAATGAGACTTGGATTATACTGCACGAGTTGTGCGAGAGTATGTAAATGATGTTTTGATATGGCTTTGCTGTTGTTAAATGTGGCCCCTGTTCACTTCAATTCAAGAAGAATGTTCACCATTTTTGGATTATTCGCTCACCGTGGAAGAAGACAAGAAAAATGTTTTCTTTGCCAACACGTGGTGAGGACGTGATACACAACCGGTCATTTTTGAAGGTGAAGTATTACTTTAAGAATTTAATTTGTGCAGGATCTTTTTGCCTGGTAATGTAATGATTGTGCTAGAATGTCACTAACAGAAAAAAACACATGACTGGGAATATACCTTTGCCCTGATGTGTCGCATGGTGAGCCCTTCCTCTTGCGTGACTCTGGCGTGGCAGGGTCCAGGGGATTTTCCCCTACTGCACTCATTTTCAGCTTTAACTGACCTGTAGAGGAGGAGCACATGAAAAAACAAGCAAAGGTTAACATTAACAGAATTTTTGCAGCCTTTTTTCATTGATTGTAACAAGTAATAATGCAGTTTTCCCCAAAACCTGTCAACACACACCACCCTACTCAGTGACAACAGTTCAGTGTTTACCACCATAGTTCCCTCCAGGTTGGTCACAAAGCTCAAGGAGCTGGGACTTAACACGTCACTGTGCATGTGGATCCTTGACTTTCTGACAAGCAGACCCGAGGTGGCGAGAGCGGATGGACACACCTCCTCCACCCTCAACCTCAACAACGGAGCACCTCAGGGGTGCGTTTTGAGTCCCCTGCTGTACTCCCTGTACACACATGACCGTGTAGCCACTTCAGACTCCATCACCATCATTAAACTTGCTGACGACACAGCTGTGATAGGCCTGATCACAGGTAACAATGAAAAGGCCTACCTCAGAGAAGTAGAGGACCTGACCTGCTAGTGTCAGGATAACAACCTATTCTTGAACGTCACCAAAACTAAGGAGATGATAAGATGATAGAAAAGAGGCAGCCAAAGAACTATGCCCCCACCTTAATATCAAAGGGTCCTTGTGGAGAGGGTGGATTGCTTCAAATACCTTGGTGTCCACATCACAGAGGGCCTGACCTAGGCGCTGCATGCTGACTCAATGGTGACAAAAGCAAGGCACAGACTGTTTTGCCTGAAGAAAACTCCAGATATCCCCTCAAATACTGAGGAATTTCTACCCCTGCACCATCAACAGCAGCCTGACAGGGAACATCCCTGCCTGGTACAGACACCGTGCAGAACCCTGCAAGGCCCTGCAGAGAGTGGTTTGTTTATCTGAACACACTATAGGTGCTGCTCTACCCCACATAAAGGATACTTATACTAGACGCTATGTCATCTGTTAGTGCCAACCAAGAAATACAACAATCTTTTTCATCACCTCAGTAAGCACCATCACCTCAGTAAGCACACCGAGAGTATGTAAATACGAGCCCACTAGAAAAAGGCAATGTCAGGAACATATATAATGGGATGAACTGCAGTCTACTGCATGGATACAGCTGGAATAGAAAACAGAAAAACACTTGCTAATACATGCTACATGCTAATAATGTCAACACTCAACAGGTTCCCTCTTAATATGCAAGACACTGCACCATATTATTACACTATCAGTACAGTCAAAATGATTATAGTGATTGACTGCTAGTCTGTCCATGAGTTTTAGCAAGTACTACAACGACAGCAGTGTTTCCCATTAATCAATGAGACTGTTGCGGCCCGCCACAGTCTCATATGGAGAAAAAAATACGATCTGTCACTCTGTCAGACCATTACACAGCTGTACTTTCCTACCGCCCGTAAACAAGCGAGAACAAGAGTGCGCGCGCACTGGTCACGCTCATAGACATCGCTCTTTACTAGATACGTTTGGCACGAACCAGATTCCAGCGACACTGGAGCGGGACGTCTGACTCTGAGGTAAGTGCAACCTCTTTTTTGGGCAATAGCGCCCATGCTAACTGCGGCCGTGGACACAGTATCTCACTGCGCTGTCTGCCCCCCTTCTCGGGAAGAGGAACGGCTGCACCGCGCACGTCTCGGTTCCAGAGTTTCAGTGACGAGAGCGGCCACGCTGCTTCATTATCACCGCGCATTCAGAGTCCGTGCAGGCACACAGTACAATCACCTGTTACCATACCAACGAGCTGACGCGGCTTATTATTTCATATTCTCCTCTCCTGGGGCCTCATTTATTACAGCGTGTAAAAGTCCTCTTAAATTTCACTTACGACGAAAAGGCAAAACGTGCGTATGACCAAAATATATACACTCTTTTCAGATCTATCAAACTCTGCGTACATACGGCTGCACGCTATTCCCCGTGATAAATCACACCGCGCCGAGAAAAGTGTGGATGTGAACACACCTCGTTTCCCGCCTTGAACACGCCCGAACATAACCATAGCCTATATGGTCAATGCAAATCACTACGTGCATATTAAGTAGCCATGTGCGCTCTGGGATTTTGTAGAGTGACGTCAGTGTAAGACGGCGAACACAACAGACGGAGAGAGCATGGAAGAAGCTGAATTTCTCTCAAAGCGAGATACACAGCAATATCGGGAAATATCAGTCAGAAAATGATCTTGCATTGATTTAGGCTACATTTTGTGATGAATTGGGCCGCAGCAAATTTAGGAATCTTTATTTATTTAGGCTATTTTCTGCAGTCACTGTAGAAAAAAAAAATAGAATGAAAACATAACACTCCCAAATCCAAATAAGGGAGCAGAGAAAAGCAGAATCGTAATCTGACCCTTTATCCCAAAAAATCTTTTTTTAAGATGTTAAAACAATATAAAGGGTTTCCACTTTGCTTCCCAAATAAAATGTTCGGCACCTGGGTGCAGAGTGTGTAAATAGGCATTTTGTAAATGGCCAGAGTTTGTAAATAGTTGTGTAGTGTAATGTGTAAATAGTGTAAATAACCTGTTGTTGAAATGTTGTTCAGTAAATTGTTCAAAAGATTTTGAGTGAGTGAGTGAGTTTTTGGTTTTGTTTCTGAATTAAATTTAAAATATTTCTGATATGCCTTTGTAAGTTCTTATTTATCAACGTATGTTCATGTCCATGGTCCCAAAATGCACTTACTGTAAGGGCGATACATCGCACTTAAAAACGTACACACACATTAAAACCGCCGAGGGTCAGAGACTCTCCCACCACAGTCTCCTAAAATCCTGTGGGAAACACTGGACAGTCAGTTGTATTGTCCTTTACAGCCATTGCCCATGATGTATAGCATAATGACTGGTTTACCATGTTTGCATTTTGTACTTTTTACTCAGATTTCTACCTCTAAAACATTTGCAAGCATTATTTTATCTTACAGTTGTACTTAAATGTGACAGGGCCTTTGTGATCCACTTCTTTAGTTTTTCTTTTTGATATTTTGTCTGTTGTACAAACATTTGAGATGTCTGCTCCCCCGCTAAACGAATTTGATGTGATTGTAGTTACAGCACATAGTTTTATATACATTTTTAATGAGCTACAAAGCGAGCTAACCATGCTGTTTTGTTAAGGCAGATTACACTGTTATTCTACTTTTTTGTTAATGACCTATATTCAAAAGCTTAACTAAAAAACCCTGTGGATTCTTCAGACTTCAGCCATTATCGGGATGCTCCTCAAACTGGCAGTATTTTTAACTATATATAGTGATACATATCTATATTGATTAATATAAAAACAACGATCATGATCATAGTTTTTCCCCGTATCGCTCAGCCCTAGAGTACATCTCAGTACATACCTTCCAGCTCTGCAACAAACCCTGATGCTGGTGCTGATTTGACTCTATAGCCATTTTCCAGCTCTGTAGTTTTTGGTAATACAGTTGTGGGCTTGCATTATATTGAAAAGCCTAGCTAATATTTTGTCTTTTATGTTTTAGACATTCCTCTTCAGTCGCCCTTAATGGACTCATGCCTGTTCTTTATCTGCAAAGTCTACAGGCTGCACCTCTCTCGCTGCATCAGGAGGGGTAACCATAGCAACAGGAAACGCTGCAACATTTGATGAAGCACTCGGTGTATAGAGGGACAGTTAACAGGGTTCCTGCACGATCCATTAGGCCAAATGTTAAAGTTAAAACCCTTTAAATGGTATCAGAAATTGAATTTAAGACCGTCTTATTAGGGCAGATACACAAACACAGCAGCAGAAAGCAGCAAAGGTTGTCATGTTTAGCAAACTGTACAGACAGACAGGGTTTGTTATTTTATTACTAACATGTTGTTGACAAGAATTAGGATTCTGAAAGATTTGGAGGGACGTTAATGAGACTGAAAGCCTTTCATTTATCCTTTGGAGCTGCACACATCAAGATGGACCCAAGTCTCTTAATCTGTAAAACCACATCCATGCTGCAGAATCTAAATATCAGCCGTACACACAAAACGTTTTAAATCCACGGGTAAACCGCAATAAAACAAGCAGCCTTTGTCAGAGTGTTGGGTGCTGCTGCAGGGACACGCTGCTCACAGGACATTAATCCTTCCTGACTAGCCCTCTTTACGTTTCACCTCAGATCACCCCTCTCTCTGCCTCAGCCCTCCTTATGTTGCTCACATGCAGCACTTAACAAAGGGATCCATCCGCCACAGTGAGAAACGAGAGCCCTGCTCCACATTAAAGGAAATACATATTAGCCTAGTTTCCGAGAGTACATATGCTTAAATAACAGCTGAAACTGTAACTGTGGTAAAGTCAAATTATGAACTGAGAAAACAGATTTGTTGAAACAAGATTTGCAGAAAACAACTTGCATCATGGATTTAAACAAACATATTCAGACCTATACATGTGTTTTAGGATTGTCAAGACTGCCAGCTGATCTGTTTTTTGACACCTCCAGATTGTGTCCACATTGATTTTTAGAGAGTCTGGATAGCAGAGAAAGACATCCTAAATGCCATTTTTGGGAAATGGGATTCCAGTTGGACTTCTTCAGATGCGTCTCAGTGTGGATGCTCTGGCTGCTGAAATCAGATTCCGAAGTGCATGACTCGCAGTGCGACACAGTGACATAAAATCCAGAGTGACGAAGTGTTGAGCAGATTCCATGCTGCTACTAGCAGAGCGCTAAAGAGGACAACATGGAGAACAACAGTCCATGAAAAGATGCTAAGTTTGTTCAAAGTTCTGCAATGCTACTTGACAGCACAACTGTTTGGAAGGCGAAAATGATGGCCCTCTATTTCTCATGCTTCTGCGCTGGAACGCCATGCCACCAGCATCGCTATGTAGTTAGGCAGTAAGGCGTTACTAGCGACGCATTCACAAAGCAGCAAGCTAGTATGGAAGATGAAAATGCATAACTTCAGCAGCTGAAAATATTCCCTTTCCTTTGATTTTGTCAAGAGGAAAGATGATAAGAACGTCCTCAAACCTCCCGTCTGAATCACCTCAGCTACTATGACCAACAGCACAACAACGTAAAGCTCCAGGAAATACACCCCAGCAAAGGTGAGCCGTCCTTGGCCATGGACGTTGGCTGAAGTGCTACACTGGCTAAACATCCAAAACTGGATTTTAATCGTGGACAACTGCAGTTACAAAGGACTAATGAAGCTTGCGGCTGAATATGTGGTGAATGAAATGTACTTTTTAAAAGAGTAACAAGTAATGAATAACATATTGCATTTTTAGAGTAACGAGCCCAACACTGGTAGTTACTGATGCCTACGTTGTTACCACTGCAACCTATGCAGATGTCTGGACACACAAATCTGCTCTGATCACTTGCAATTACAGTGCTGATCATCTGTTTGTAAGTCTGAACGTAGCCTCAGTCAGCTGCAGTCTGAACTATGAAGAGAAGGTGATCATCTGCAACATTTTCATTAAACCAATGGTTGTTTTGCTGAATTATGCAAAGGGAGTAACACAATATTTCCACAACAAAATAATTCAGTCAACCTCTGAATAGTTCTTGTTATGACTTGTCAATATAACACCTGCGTTTTTGATACCAAAATGGTTCTTTTAATGCCTAATTTTGCTGAGTATTAACATTTACTTTCTTATTTGAGGGATTTCTTGTCTGGTTGACAATGAATTGACAGAGTTAACAGATTCAAATGTCTTGTTTTGTCAGATCAACATTCAACCACACAAGGATATCTAGTTTATTATTAAAGATCAACAGCAAACTGAAACAGAGAATTATTGTCATTTTTACTCAAAAAACACAACTTAAATGATTAATTTTCCGTCCTTCAGCTAATCTTTCCGGCTGTAATGTGAAGTGACAGGAGCTGTAAACAGAGGAGAGGGGCTACATCCTTCCAGAACGACCTTGCCGTCATAATACTTCTCATTTATGATGATGACAAATCCAAATTATGCCTGTGCATTTCTGGCAGTAAGTCAAAGCAGGTACAGTCTATTGATGGAAGAGAGCAAAAGATTTACAGTACTTATATTTCATGACATACCAGGCAACACTGCTGCACTGTAACCCTACATTTTATTTACAAAGCCAAACACATGCTCTAGCTGTGTATTCATGCTATGAAAACATGCCTAACAATACATTTTCCCACAAGCAATGAAAAAGCTGGCTGAACTGTATAGGGTCGATAAGCTTGTCAGCCGTGAACAACAAGCTATCAACAGCCATGGTCATATTTCCTGCTTCCTCGCCATTATGATTATGTTCCAGTTCCTCCCACCTGGTTAAGTGTTACTGATCAAGTCATTATACTTGGTAGAAAGTGTTGCTTCCACATCCTAACAATATCACACTGGCAAAAGGCAATGTCAGGAACATATATGATGGGAAGAACTGTAGTCTTTTGTACGGATACAGCTGGAATAGAAAACAGAAAATGCTGATAATGTAAACAGCCGATAGGTTCCCTCTTACTGTTATACACTACACCATATTATTACAGTATCAGCACAGTTGAAAATGATTATAGTGATTGACGGCATGTATGGAACAGCTTGAGACAGAATCTTTCCTATACAAATGCTGTATAGATATCTCTATAATATTCATTCATTTTCCGTAACTGCTTATCCTGTTGACACATAGAGACAGACAACCATTCACACTCACATTCACACCTACGGCCAATTTAGAATCACCAATTAACCTGCATGTCTTTGGACTGTGGGAGGAAGCTGGAGTACCCAGAGAAGGCCCCTGCTGACACAGGGGGAACATGTAAACTCAGAAGCAACCAAGAACCCTCTTACTACTGCACCACCGTGCCGCCCACTCAATAATATTGTTGATTTGAATTCTTTCAGACATGCAGTGATAATCTGGTATCGTGCCACCAATAATGACAATAAACGGAGAAACAATTTAAAACTTCTTTCTTTTAAATTCCCATGATACTTTGTCTTGTGGTAACTCATCTGCTTCCAGCTGGCTACCTGAGGCTGGTGCTGCGTGCACACTGACATCATCAGTCAAAAGAAAATTTTTCCTCAATGAAAAACATAGTCTCTTTAAAGCCTATGACAAAAACACTGCCAAAAACGAGATGCAACAGCAAGACTTGGTGTTCCTCAGGCTACCTTGTGTAGTCTAGTTTAAAGCCCCTTTTACACTGCCAGATTTTCCGCGAATGTTCGGCCGATTTGCCGGCCAGCTGCGAGCGTTTACTCACACAGAGCCAGGTTGGCGAGTTGATCTGAGGCGCCCAATTTTCCGCCTCGTAGGGTAGTCATATCGGCGGAACGGTTTTAGTATAAACAGAGCGAGGCGGCTTTCCGCCCTGGGAGGGTCTGTTGATGAGTTGTGGGAGGGGCTGTTGGTGACGTCGCACTTTCGACCCACTGGCGTGGACTTCAAAACAGGAAACAGCTGATAGCAGGAATGAGTATCTAGCAGCACTAAGGAGACGCAAAGCAGAAGATGAGCAACTGGGGAGAATTGCGCGCCCTCCTTGCCCTCGCTAATGAGGAGGCTATTAACCGTCGGATGACGGGAACGTGAAGGACGGGCCGATGTACGAGAGAATCGCAGAAGGACTGACCAGCCGCGGCTTTCCTCGGTACGTCACTGTTTACATCACACGCTGAGCTGCATGTTCTGTTACTAGCTCACGCCCCCATTGCCCCGAAAAAGGCGCATTCTGTATAAACACAAGAAGGCAGGTGACAATTTGCTGCCCTCCCCGATTTTGTTTTTATACTGCCAATGCGGAAAGAAGAGGGATTGGGCTTTCCTGCAAATTTGCGCAATTCCTGTGTAAAAGAGGCTTAAGAGTCATGGCTGCTAGTGATGAGTACATATAGCAATGTGCATGGGGGAAAGCATTTGTGGTTGGAGCCACCCCTGTCATTGATATTTGATTGATATTTGTAGCAAAGCTGTCAGTTTTATTATTTTACATTCATGTAATAAATATAAAATTGTCCATTAAATGGTTATCTGTGTGAGGAATAAAGAAAGGGAAAAATTACGTTATAATAATCGATTCCACTTATTTTAACTTATCTTATTTTATGTCTATTTTAATACCACTGTGTTGTTGCTGATGAGGGGAGGTGTGGTTGTTTTTTGTTTTTATTATGAGCTGCCGGACAGCTGAATTTCCCTTCAGGGATGAATAAAGTTCTTTGATAGTCTATTCTATTGATGTGTTTATAGTGATATATTTAACACATGAAGACGTGATCATTTTAACCAGTCTCCACTGTAAAAATATTAAAATTTCCAAAAAAGATATTAAAAAGGAAACCATTATTAAAAGTTTATTTTGGACTAATTGTCATCTGAAACAATTTTTTCTATGTATGTGAATATAAAGTTTTAATTTGTGAGGAATGCATTTTGATTATTCTGCTGTGAAATGTGTTACAAAATATTTTCTAGTACAAAATATTGATTATAATGGATTGTATTTACAGTGATGCAACAGTTTGGCTGCCCTTTCACCCCATATACACTTACAGTAGTCACTTCATGTGTCTTGGATCGGATCAGGCAGCTCTCTGATCTCAAATGCATCCAAGAAGCTTGTCTGAGTGTCCTAGCCAGATGATGGAAAGGTGTAAATGCATGTCTGTCCAAGGCACATACATCAGTCTTTACGCCTACTATAGTGTAACTACGTCAGTAAGCTGTCTGTGGAAATATCTACTCATTGTCTGCTTTTCTTGATACATCCATGGTCCATGTCCTCAGAGACAAGGGCAGCTTAAGTTACACCTAAATGAGCCATTTTTCTCTCGTTAAAGCAACAAGGAAAAACAGCTAGAGTGATTTCTAGACATACAATCAAACTGAAAAGTGTAAACAGGGTCTTAGTTCTATTTTCTAACTTCAGGGTTATATTTGGCAGCATAGTTTTCTTACAACTGCAGCCTAATATGCTGATAATGTTTCTCAACTTATTTTCTCTCCAAATTGACTTTCAGATATATTATTGATTTTCACTTATGCCACTGCTCCCCTTCTCAAGCGAGCTCTCAATCAATCAATAACTTTTGTTGGTAGTTGTGTTTCCTGGTTCTTTAAACACCACAATATTCTGAAAAGCAGAAAAGATTATGTAATTACCGCAGCTTTCACTGCATTACTTACCGCCGTCATGACTGTTTGCACTGCTGACTGTGTCATATCTCAGTCATTATCTTGAAGCAGTCTCCAAGAAGTGTAGTGTCAATAAAAGCTACAGTAAAGGTGAGTTATGCTGAAAATCTTTGTAAAGAGTCTACTTATCAAACATTTACTTAGTTTTCTATGTGCGCAAATGCACTGTTTCATCATATACTGCAAACCTACTGTGTACAAAGGGTTATTGACAGGAGTCGAAGGTGTTGAAGTGTTGAATGACTGGCTGAATCACTGACCTAACTTTGCTTTTCTCTAGACTGGGATAAAGAGCGGCTAAACACAAAACAAGACGTGAACCATCGGGGTTAAAAGGTAATGTGTTTACGCCTCCAGCTACATTCATTCAGTCATGGCAGTTTGTGAATAATTCGGCGTACTGTATTTGTTACCATCTGCCTGCAGTCTCTCAAACAACACTGTGACTGTGAGGGGCCCTGCTGTTTTCTCTTCTGCTCCATCCGTTTGCTGTGGTAAGCTAATGTTCACAACATTTGTGCTGCACATGAAATAAATTTAAACGCAAAATACAGATGTTTCTTTAATGTGAAGGCAGTAGTAGGCCTTCATTGTAAAACCTTGTTAAAACATGCTGACAAAATAGTAAAACAAACAAAAGACAAAACGCAGGAGTTATGTAATTTGGTTATGTTTTGGCCTATGAGAAAAATGTGGAGGTAAGAAGAACCGATTAATGTATACCTCCGAGAATCCTTTTACTGGTGCCAGCATTTTTTTTAATGTATTGCAAAACAATGATGTCAAACGCATGCATCTACACTGCTGGAAACATGGCGGAGAAGAAGAAAATATTTCACAAAGCAAAATGACAAAAGAGCAGCTTGTAAGGTTTGTAAATTATCTTTTTAAGTAAAAATGGAAACACCAGCAATATGCTAAAACATCTCTGTTCGTAAAATGGGCTTAAATTCCTGGAATGCCATGTATTTGACACTCTACGCGCCAGTGCCACAGCTTCCAGCCGAGCAGCCTGTCCATTACCAAGGATAAATATTCTTTGTCATAATGACATTATCGCCACGCAGGCAGACTTCACAGATTTTCAATGTGACTAAGAAAAATTAAATGAAAATGATAGCTGTAAAAATATTATCTCATTTCATCAGTTTTAGATGATGACAGATAAACTGTTGCTACAGCTATTTCTCTGGCTACAGCCAGCTTGTCTCCGCCATCAGCTTCACCTTTCACGCTAGCTACAAAGGACGAGATATGAGTGAGGAAACGGTGAACGAGTGTCATTTAGTTTAGACTCAAAGATAATAAAGCAGTTGAGTCGATGCTGAAAACCAGTGTAGGACACTTTTTCCACACAGAAAATTGATCAGGAATAAATATACTCACCAGCCACTTAATTAGGTACACCTGTTCAACTGCTCGTTAACACAAATAGCTAATCAGCCAATCATGTGGCAGCAGCTCAGTGCATTTAGGCATGTAGACATGGTCAAGACGACCTGCTGAAGTTCAAACCGAGCATCACAATGGGGAAGAAAGGTGATTTAAGTGACTTTGAACGTCACATGGTTGTTGGTGCCAGACGGGCTGAGTATTTCAGGCACAGCTGATCAACTGGGATTTTCACACACAACCATCTCTAGGGTTTACAGAGGATGGTCCGAAAAAGAGAAAATATCCGGTGAGCAGCAGTTTTCTAGACAAAAATGCTTTGTTGATGCCAGAGGTCAGAGGAGAATGGCCAGACTGGTTCAAGATGACAGAAAGGCAACAGTAACTCAAATAACCACTGGTTACAACCAAGGTCTACAGAAGACCATCTCTGAACCAACAAGACATCCAAGCAGATGGGCTACAGCAGCAGAAGACCACACCAGGTGCCACTCCTGTCAGCTAACAACAGGAAACTGAGGCTAAACTGGACAATCTAAGATTGGAAACACGTTGCCTGGTCTGATGAGTCTGGATTTCTGCTGCCACATTCAGATGGTAGGGTCAGAATTTGGTGTAAACAACATGAAAGCATGGATCCATCCTGCCTTGTATCAATGGTTCAGGCTGGTGGTGGTGGTGTAATGGTGTGGGGGATATTTTCTTGGCACACTTTGGGCCCTTTAGTACCAACTGAGCATGGTTTAAACACCACAGCCTACCTGAGTATTGTTGATGACTGTGTCCATCACTTTATGACCACAGTGTACCCATCTTCTGATGGCTACTTCCAGCAGGATAATGCACCATGTCACAAAGCTCAAATCATCTCAAACTGGTTTCTTGAACATGACAATGAGTTCACTGTACTCCAATGGCCTCCACAGTCACTAGATCTCATCTATGCCACCAAGAATTAAGGCAGTTCTGAAGGCAAAAGGGGTCCAACACAGAACTAGCAAGGTGTACCTAATAAAGTGGCCAGTGAGTGTATGTGAATCAATGAAGAATGTGACCAATAAGCCAAATCAATAACAGCACTGGTATCAATAAAGTATCATCAATTTCCATCCCCAGTAATCACACATGAGAAAGACAGGATTAGAATCTATGTGTGGCGGCAGCTGACGATGGGGGGGGGGGGTCTCTTGCTTTGCCCTTAGCATTAGCTTCTGGGGTTTTAAGTTGCGGGATGGACAATTGATCAGTTGATCAAATTGATCAAAGTTGATCAAACAGCTGTTTGTCCACTTTAATGGCACCTGGTGTTCTGCTGCTCCATCTGTGCCCAGAGTACATTCTATACTCCAAGAGTGATTCAATGACTAACCAAATGGAATATACCTTCCAATAGCACTTGTGGAGAATGGTCCAGCTCCAAATAAAGAAAATCAAAACGTGGCGGCAGATGTATTAATCGTGGCAGCCCGCCTCCATAGACTGTACATATAGGATGGATGATGCGTCTTGACTTACCCCTACTGTACAAAAATGAAGCCAAAATATCCTGCACATGGCTGCTGCCATCTTGTGCTGGTATCGAGTTCCTGCCCATACACCTATGTGACAAATAGCGAGCAGCGCCACTGATGATGAGCACAGCGGTTGGCACACACAGCTGTTAATCATGACCTCAATCCCCCCTTTTTTTAACATCGAAGTACTAATTATAACCAATATTATCATAAAAACAAACACTTAAACGTATGTCAGTGTGATAAGAACTACCTAAAATGACAGAAACCATCTTTGGGAAACATTTTTTGACCTGTACTTGGAGTTTTTTAGTTTGGCCCATGTCCCATACGCTAACATGGAGGAGGTGGGGTTTATGACCTGTACTGCAGCCACCCACCAGGGGGCAATCAAGATGTTTTGGCTTCACCTCTGAGGAGGTGACATATCGTCCACGTTTATTTACAGTCTATGACCGCCACAAATAAATGAATGAGTTGTAAACCCTGGGTTAGAATTTAGTCATTTGAACTGAACTCAAGTAAAGTTAGCAACATGTCATTATATTTTCTAAACTAGGCTCTGATGACACAGATCAACTCACTCTGTTACGATTAATAAATATGCACTAGAGGGGAAGCAAGCACCTACATTTAAACAATATCTTCTCATTATACGATTTACACCCTCAAAAGTGTGAACTTTCACACATGTATGAACAACTCCTCAGCAGCACACAAATAAAAATATAAACAAACATAAGCAGGTTTACCAAATGGGGTGGAGTCCCAACAGCCAAATGTTGGTAAAACTGTAGGTGGTGTTTTAGGTGTAACTTCTCCATTACTAAAGCTGCAATTACTACTTCAAAGAAGGGAGCCAAACTGTTGAGTCACATTTATTATAAAAGCTCCTTTATAGTTAAGGAGCCTCATAAGTGGTGCAAATTTGAATCTACTCACTAATGCATGTCCTGTGATGAAAAGGTCAGTTCCATGATATTTAAATGTTCAAATCAGCCACTTTCATTTTCTCTTTTTCATTCACACACACATATGCAATTGGGAACTTTCTACAGCAACATTCACATAACTTAGCACCAGCAGCATCCATCTATGCATACAGCCAGGTAGTGCAGGCAGTAACACATGAAGCTCAATAATCATCTTTGCTGTTAAAATGATGCCCTTAACTGATCCTACTGAATGACTGCTCAAAAGGTGTAGCCCACAGCAGTATTTAACAGACAGATGACAGCTTTCACAGCATGCACTTATTATAGCGTCCCATCAATGTTACATGTGACTAATTGGAACTGTTACAGCTGCAGTGTGAGCATACACTCAGTCACACTTTCACACGTACCGGCCAAAGCAAAAAAAAAAAAAAGGAAATGTGCAGAAGAAAAACAAGTCTAATCCACCTGTAGACCAGGTCAGTCTCCTGCACCTTCTGACCTCACTCCCCCTCTCTATGTGACGTACGGTGGAGGATCGAGCCTTCAGTCGCCAAAGAGGAAGAAGAAAAAGCAGCAGCGGCAGCGACAGCGCAGCAGAGCAAGACCGCTGAGAAATACAGCCCAATGCCTCCACAGGCTCTCCATAACAACCGTCTGCCGTCTCTGTATCTTTACGTTTGTCTTCTCTCCCTCAAAGCCTTCTCCTCCTTCGGTTTCTCATTCCAAGAGCTATACTGACTGCACGCACACATGTATACACACACATACACACACTCAACAGTGGCAATGTATGGCTTGCAGCGGGGGAGTGAGGAAGAGACCACCAGATACAGAGTAGGGAGTGAAGGATGTGGATTACCAAGAGAGGGAGGAAAAAGTAAATGGGGGGGGAAAGATCCTTATTAGTATAACCTAATGTACATACAAGCTTTCACTGCTTTCCATTTTCCTTATTTAGGCTTCTATAAGAACTATATAATTTTGGACATGCTGGTATGGAATGTCATACGTTTCCTAGATGATTTTTACAGCTCGACTTCTCAGAGGTCATATATTGGTCCTGATGCACACTAAAACTGTACAACTTCTTTGGTAAAATACTCCTTGACTTCTCCTGAGATTACCCATTTTTATGACTTTCTCAGTCTTCAAAATGGCGCACAAATTTTCTGACTTTTCCAGGACTGGTTAATAAGGAAGCAACGATTACCGTCTCAAAAAATATTACAGTAAATGGTATTACACAATTATTATTATTATTATCAGTTACAATGCCCCTTAAGGGAATGAAAACAGAATTTTCATGTGCAGAAAGTCTCCTTTTTAAAAATAAATCAAATAAAGGTGGAATTCTCTGTCTGATTATTTGTTTTTATTTTTTTAATAATAATATTTTTTTTAATTATAATAAAAATGATTTATGCTTATATGGGTCTCTGATTTTTTTTTAATATATGTTTTTATCCTGTAAATTTTTTAATCTGGAAATTATTTTATGCTTACACTTTAAAAGTGATTTATTTTAAATTATTTTCTTATTTTAAAGTTAAAATTATTCTTATTTTTTCCAACACTGCAGATAAGTAAATGCACATTGTATAACTGTCAAATACTGGACCATGATATACCTTGAAACCTGTACACTGCTGCAACCATAGTAGTTAATACAGTACATGACTACAATCTCAATGGAAGAAATATGAAAATTTATTTTAAAAAAAATATGAAAAAGGAATTAATTCCAGGTGATTATTTTGGACTCATTGTCACGTGACAGCTTGTTTTTCTCTGTTTGTTTAGATAATATTTGCGAGGAACTTCTCTGTTGTAATGTGTTACATAATGTTTCCCAGCACAAATATTGATTAAGATTGATTGCATTTACAGTGATGCAACACTTTGGCTTCCCTTTCACCCCATTTACTATTTTAAGCTGATATTTAATGCTGTTGTTGCAAATATAAAATGAGTAGCTTGTTTATTTTTTAATCAAGTATAATAATTCTCTAAATGAGATCAACATACTGCTCGTGCACACACAGCGTGACCACCCCCTCTCTGCTGCACTGAGTTGGTACAGCCCATGAGAAGCTGCTCAGTCACTGTTGCTAAGGCCCACCCTCTTGAATATAGGACATGACCAAGAGAATGTATACAGCTTCAGTCAAGTGCACCCACTGAACTCCTGGATTGTATTCATATATGTGTTGTGTGAAACAGAGAGTATTTACATCCGGACAGGTTTTCATTGTTGTAAGTGTGCAGCTTCACCACAGACCAGATAGCAGGTTTAATTGAGCAGCAGCCGTGTCCTGCTGAGGAGATTTCTTCCACTGTGGGAATCTGTCTGCATGTGTCTTCCACATGAGGTCAGTTTACTCATGATTCCAGTGTTTCCCCTATATGCACCTAGCAGCGGTGTTACATGAGGAGAGGGCTCAGTCTAAGCTCTTTAGTAATTACCGTTACCAGATCAACGCACACACTTGTGAGTAAAGAATATAAACAGAGATGAGAGGACAAGAAGGGCTCCTTCCTATCTCTTTAGAAACTACTGTTACATTCTTCTGCACTATGGACATTTCCCCATTGCTGTCTACAAATGTACTGTATGTACTTAAACCTCAAGAGCCCTTCTGGTGCCGGCAGACACACAGAAACCTCCTGGCAGGGCGCACTTTGTGAGAGCACAAAATACTAAAATAAACAACAATTCCCTTCACCTCCGCCGCTACAACTCCATCCTGGGGAAACACTGAAATAAATATTACTCTACTGTTGATAAACTATGACAGGCAGGTGCTGAACCATTTGCACCACTTCAGTCACGAAATGTTTCTCCAAAAATCCAAAAGCCAGCATTCAGCATAACTGTTTAAATATTTCTTTTATGAAAATATAGTCTGTGAGGTTCCTTCTCAAATTTATAGCTGGTCATTTAAAATCTGACATAAGTTGGGTTTCCATTCAAATGTAACGCAAATTTTAACCTAATTATAAGAAAATCTGCGAAAGAAAATTACAATTTTTGTGCTTTTCCATTGTGTTGCTATGGCACAAATTTTCCAGTCAGGTGCCGCTACGGAAGAAGAGGTTGCAACGGAATGATGAAATTAAAAGAGTGCCAGTCCATTAAAACCTGAAATGAAGGAATACAATGGATGTATAATAGCAGAGAGCACATTGGACCATGGGAAACAAAGAGTTTTGAACAATTTATATCACAGCTATGTGCATACATAAGCATGTTGAATGAATAAATGAATGAATGAATGAATGAATTAATGTGAAAAACCATCCAAAAATGACTGTGCATCATAATTTATTGACTGAATCTGTTTCCATTGCACTTAGTCACATTTATCTTTTATCTATAAACCAAATTTTTCACCTCCCCAAAGCAAAAAAAAAACTTCTTTGCAATATTTCAAGAATGTTTTGCCATTTTCATTAACATTTTGAACAAATTTAAAATATGAATTAAAGACAGGTGGATTGGAAAGGCATGTTAATTCATTCATTCACTCATTCATTTTCCATCCTGTTAGGGGTTGCGGGGGGGCTGCAGCCTATCCCAGCTGGACAGGACAGGACCTGGACAGGTCACCAGACTATCACAGGGCTGACACATAGAGACAGACAACCATTCACACTCACATTCACACCTACGGACAATTTAGAGTCACCAATTAACCTGCATGTCTTTGGACTGTGGGAGGAAGCTGGAGTACCCTGAGAAAACCCACACTGACACAGGGATAACATTCAAACTCCACCCTGGTTCGAACCAAGAACCCTCTTGCTGTGAGGCAACAATGCTAACCACTGCACCACCATGTCGCCAGAAAGGCATGTATCGAACCAACTTTCATGACCTTCAATTTTACACAGAACAAAGTAATTTAATTTGCTTAATTTTAGAGATTGCTGTGATATAACTTCCCAGAACAAAATAGTAGCCTGTCTTCATGTATAATTGATCTAAATCAAATTAATCCAATTGCATTTAACGGGGGCTTTTTCTGAGAGACAAGCGGGTTTTGGCTGTGTTTCAATAGTGAACAGAGTTTACAACTTAGGTTAAAATGCAGATAAATTATTTAACTGCCTTCACATTGTTTCTTGGACAAACCAGGACAGATGGGGTTACATTTTCCACTTCTGCGTATTTTGCCAGAAGAAAAAAAAAAAAAAAACTCCCACAGTGCTAAGACCTAAAGGTTCAACCATGCGCTTACTTTTTTTTTTTTTTACCCATGATCCACATCAAAGACAACTTTCCATTACCTTACAACGGACAATCTGTCTGAACCAACATATGCAGCATTTCATTGCTGTGCCACCGACACAATGCTGTATGCATATTTTGGCAGAAAGGTGTTCCCAAGTTCTGCTCAGCTACAACACCAGACAAACAATAACCAGCAAACAATCCAATTATAAAACAAGTTAGACCGCATACAGTAACCACAAAATCCACCATGGAGCATTTTGAAAGCACTTCATATGCGAGGAATCTCACATCTCTCACTTAATTCATCTGACCCTCTGCTGTACTGACAGCGAAACACTCACATCCCCAGTATTTCCAACTGCTGTCAATCACTTTAATTGTTCTACATCTGCCTCACCTCAACATGTCTATGTTATTCTCGTGTATTAATGCAGTCTGAGCAGACTAATTTGAAAGTCTGCAAACAATAACAATGACAACGAGAAACGAAAAACAGATTAAGCCTAAAACCAGCATTTTTCATTATCAATGAATTGGTTATTTTCTTGATTAATCGATTAGGGAAAAATTCCCATCACAATTACAGCTACAGCTGTTATTCAATCACTGAATAATCTGCTGATTATTTGCTCTGAAAAAGTACAAAATATTGAATAATGCCCACCTCAACTCCCAACAGCCTGATGCTGTGTTCATACTACGAGCAACACAGCACAAGGGCACAAGCTGATTTCAATGGAAGCTGACGACATGAAGCTAAAAACTGATGCCTGACGCTTGTTGCTGCTGACGTGTGTGACACACTACAAATCAAAGCTGAGCTGAAATCACCCTTTTCCAGTGCTCCAATCACACAGTGAAGTGTCGATCAATCGGATGTTTCTGTTTCTAGCCGTGGTGCTGTGCTATTTAGCTTAGTTAGCGGACGCAATGCTAGCATTCTAAGCAGTGTGATGCACATGGGGATGCAATGGGGCAGTGAAATGTGATGTTAACATGGGGTTCAGACACTGATGAAAAAGATATATTTTTGACCAGATACAAACTTTACATTGAGTCGAGGTGCTTTGAGGCAAGTAGCAGACACACACGACGTAATTACATCAAGGAGCAATTGAGCAACACTTCAACAGCAACTCTTTAAAATAATGTAGCTGGCCACACTATTGCTGTGTCACTAGTGGTGTTTACACAACATTAGTCAGCGTAGTCAAATTGCTTTTGCAGCCCGACAATCTAAAACCCACAGATTTTATTTTACATAATGTATGGGAAGAAAAAGCAGCAAGTTTTCACATGTAAGAGGCTGGAAGGTGCAAATATATGAGGTTAAACATTTATCAAAATAGTTCCCTGAGTCCCAGATGTCATCATCAAATGTCTTTACCTGTGTGTTCAATTTACTATCACAGAAAACAAACAAACAAAAAACTGTGATTATTCACATTTAAAAAGCTGGAACCTTTAGATTTATTTTGGCAATTAAAATTATTAATCAATTAGCAGAGATTATTTCTGTTGACTGTTGAATCTTCTCTGTAATGGATTACCTCAATATCTTCTAAAAACTGATTTGCATACTGTGACATTAACATGAACCCACAGCGGCGCGGGAAATGTTAAAAAAAAACAACTACGGAACACGGTTAAAAATGGTCAGCTGTAATGTAAGTGTATTTTGTAAACAATAAAAATTAACACTGGTGTCCCTGCTTCTCAACTGAGAACCTTGTTAGGTTGCAGTCCATTGTTTCCCGCCATCTGTGTACACCCAGATCCAGGATGTTTACCAAGAGTAAGAAATAACCTTGGACTGCACACAGCTCCCCACACACTGAGCCAAACTCCATAGTGTATAGATACATAGCGCTAGTGGCGAGCTGCAGCCAATGGACTGCTGCCACTATTCTCATGTGTGTGACAACGGGAGCAGAAGCGTGAGCCTTAGTGTGAGATACAGGGAAAATGCTCCTTGGAAATCGATGCAATATGTATAAGCTGAATATCAAACTATATTTATTAGTCTACCGAAGCAGAGCTCTCCCTCATCTGTCTTCTAGGGCAAAAAAATTAACTTCTAAAGCCTAAAAAATAGAGACAATATAAGTCTATAAATATATCAGTAAAACTCTGAATATTTTTTAAAATAACAAGTGTGTGAAGTCATCCATTTAAATCTGCATATCTGCCTCTCAGTGCCTGTGAGTGTGTGTGTGTGTGTGTGTGTGTGTGTGTGTGTGTGTGTGTGTGTGTGTGTGTGTGTCATAGCTCCCCTAATTTTTCACAGAGCATTTTCAATCTCAAACACGTTCACTGCCAGACTGATAATTCCACATGAATATTCATCATTTATTGAGCTCCACTGGTCTCTGTGTAATTTAAAGTGTGAGCGTGGGGGTGTGTGTCCTCATTTCAACTCGTGAAACACCACGGGAGGCCGAGTCAGACATGCTGGGATGTTCAGAGCCATGCAGCCGGTTTGGGGCCACAAGTTTCTTGAGTGCACAGCACAGGGAAATAATGCATAAAGGCCAGTGAGAGAGAGAGAGAGGTGCTATCTTTCTCCTTTTCTCTCTTTCTTAACAATCAATTTAGCCTGAACTATCTGCTCCTCTGCGAAATTAAATTGACAGACAGATTAAGTCTTTGATAAGCCTGCTTCAAATCCAGTCAATTATGCATTTTGTTTTGTGTCTTACATTTAGTTATTTCCACCCAGGGCCTTTTTTTCATGGTTTTTATATCATGACGATTGACAGTGTTCAAAGTTTTCTCATCCTCTACTGCAGATTTTAACACAGCTTTCATTTGCTGTGCAACACACATACAGTACAGGGCCA
Organism: Cephalopholis sonnerati; assembly: GCA_019142605.1. Classification (NCBI taxonomy): domain Eukaryota; kingdom Metazoa; phylum Chordata; class Actinopteri; order Perciformes; family Serranidae; genus Cephalopholis; species Cephalopholis sonnerati. The sequence continues at coordinate 16,861,753 of JAGQAX010000009.1, forward strand.
AAATAATTGCCAACAGTAAAACACAATAAGTCGATATAACTCAAACTGCATTTGCACCCTGTAAATTAATAAAAAATGAACAGCACTTCTGGCATTTTGTGGCACTACTCACACTTGTTTACTTGCTACTGGTCTGTTTTAAATTGATTCTTCATCATACTCCTTGCAAGCTGTATTTTGGATAAGTCATTAGGGAAATATCTGCAAAGACCGAGGGCAAATAAAAGAATTTCAAATCAAGTTTATAGCATGTTAACATATTGGAAAATGTGCAGAAGTCTGGACACTCTGGACACTTTCTACCACTGTATACAGCGCAGATATCACAATCTCCAAGACTAGCTACTAGATACTGCTGCTCAACCAATTAAGCAATTAACAGATTAGTTGATCAACAGAAATTTAATCTTCATCGTTTAACATGCAAAATACACTCGTTTGTCATAAATAACACCAAATATTTGCTGGATCAAGCATCTCAAATGTGAGGATTTGCTTCTCTCTTCTTATTTCAATATAAACTGATATTTTGTGGGGGGGGTTGGGATTGTTGTGCACATTGGCTTATCTTCAGCTCAATACAGCAAAATAACCAGCTCCTGTGTCTTGCTTTACTTCTCTGAATATTAAATATTGACCTCTGCTCACCTCTACCACTGCAATCCTACAAACGTGGCCTCAAGCCTTAGTTAGAAGCTCAGTACGCACACTAAAATAATACATAAAGCATGTATTTTCAGTCCAAAAAAAGTACATAATACGAATACCTTAAGGATATTCAGTGAGAATCAGTGCTGAATAATAAACAGTTACATATGATATGAAGACAAGTACGCAATATATACATAGGCTGTGAGCTGCAACACTGTATTCACCTGTGGCTTGAAAGTGAGACATATTGCAGCCATACTTACTTGATCTAGGGCTCCAGTGGGTGAGTCATGTGTTGGCTGTGGTTGGCCTTGTCCAGGGCTCAGAGCAAAGATAAAGGGAGGCAGGGGCGACTGGGAGGGGGGCGGTGAGATCAGTGGTGGCCAAACAGCTTGGAGTCAAAGTGATGGAGCAGTAGTGGTGGCTGGGTTATGGCTCCACGGCCGCTCTGTCACATGGCACCATCCCAGGTGCAGGGAGAAGCCTGTTGGCCTCTGACTGAGAGATGAGAAAGAGATAAGAAATAGAACAATGTTGGTATGTGATGCAGTAGATTTCTTATCTGACACGATGCGTTACGGACAGGAGTTCATTTGTCACGTAGGTTATAAACAACCATAGAACCAGAAAAACTCCTAATGATGTTGCAGATCAAGTGATGCTGTACTTCCAGTAGTCAGTGAAAACTGTTCCAATTTACCAGATTTACAAATATGGAAATAGTTGAATATCAAAAGCAGCACCATAACACGTTTACTATAAGACAGTCGTTGTGTTGATGAACCTTGTGAATTGTAAGGAATTTTGTAACATTACTTTTGTTAAATATTGTTATTGTCCCTGGCTTCATATGAGAAGAGGAAAAGTTCGCTAGCTGCTAGGCTAATTTATACAATGTAAAATGCCATAGGCTTGTGCTAATAACATTAGCATGTTGTATTTGTGGGGAAAATGTGTCCAGATAAAGACAAATGTTTTGTCTGTGAATGCTGCGAGACATAACAAAGCTGATTTGTGTACTTGTGTTTTAAATTGTCGCTATTAATTATTAAGCCATGTTTACTGTGTGTTCCAGGTGTGTTTTGAATCAACTAAACTTTACAGCACTTCACAGAAACCCCACCGCTAACTAGTGTTTTGGAGATTTAACTGCAGAGTGACACAAACACACCACCACACAAGTATAAATGCTCACAAGCTTTATATGAACAACCCACCATTGCCATGATAATGTCATTGTTACCGTTTAGAGAGCGCTGCCATCACGTCTTTTATATGTCACACTAGAGGCCGATGCTGTTGTGTTACATGCCACGCCAGTCATGCCTCTTTTGCTTTTGCAATGCCTGCATGCCATCTAAAATCACACTCTGGAACGATATAATGCCGCCGTTGTTTGGTTCTGTGTAAATATGCAAAGGTGGCATAAATAAGGGTTTAATTCTCAAAGTTGTTGTAAAAAGCCCACTCAACTCAGACTGTTACACAACTGTACTGAGAAGATAGACAAAAAGGCTTTTCCTCTAATGCCAAATTATTTATTTTGAATCAGTTTCTCAAACAGAGCTCCAAAGACTGCATCAACTGTGAATACATGTTCATCTTAGCAATAGGACTGTGGTAGCTTATCTGTTTTCTTACAGGCCTGCAGGTGAGCATACATGCGCACATCTTTTGGTGTGTCAAAATGCCATGCCACCCTCTGTGAGAGGGGTGCTAGCATGCTAATTTTCAGTGTTCAGGATGGTCAGCCCTGACAGTCTCTCCTGGGCCAAGGTGCTTCTCAATTATGTTTTAATTAGCTTCAGTTTTGAGAAGGATCGTGGAACAGTCACAGGCAGAGTAGGAAACAGTGTCATAGCTGTGGCTACATCAGGCATACTCGGTAATATGGAGCATCAGTCGAGGAAGAGCCCAGATTGCACCCTAACAGCTTCAGCGTCCAATGAAGGAGAGCCCAGAGTTTGTTTTTCTATTCTTATCATGTTGACTGACAGGCGGGGGTGGGGACTGAAGGGGCCTCCCACCTCGCAGGGGCAACAGGGGTATACTTTACGGCCCAGATCAAAAGATTAAGGGAGGGGATATCTGAACCCCAGCTTGCTCATTGTGTGGTGATTGTTGGCTCACCTGCAACACATTTCTAATTTCCTTTTTTGTTTATGAGCTCCTTAAAAAACTTAACACCACATAGGGCTAGGCAATATGGCAGAACAATAACATCCCCTGCTTGGGGTCAATTCACAGTTTTAAAAGTATTTTTATCATGAGTGACATATCACATAGGACTTTATGTGAAATAATAAAGATCTACACAACCTGCAGGCTGTCATTGTTACACAAATTAAAAAATATATGCATATATACAGCTATAGACTGTCAGTGCTAGATGTTTCGACTAAGACGAGCACACGGCTAACAATCAGTTTCAGCACACACACAGCAGAAAAGTCAGCACGCTGATTCATCTGCTCGTGATGTTTATGTTTCTTGACAAGACATCAGCCTGATATCCGCAGACAGCTGGCTAGTTAGCCACCCAGCAGGTAGGGACAGACTGAACACAGTAAAATCTGCACACTGTTCTGTCAAATTACATGGCTTCACCTCTCAGAATCACTGTGCCTCGTCAACAAACAAACAGAGAACACACATCAGTGTGCAGAATCTGTCCCTCTCATAGATTTAACCAGTCCAGTTAGACACGTGGAGCTGGGAGACACCTGAGTCATGACTGCCTGTAAACCGTGGCAGATGCACAGAAAGTGTAACTATTCATGTCCCATTTAAGGGACTGTTATGACTTCATGTCTATGTGACATTTTGACTACCGATGTCAGTTTTGATTCATTTTGGTTTTGATAGCCCAACACCCATTAACCAGTAACTAACTGGTTAATTTTAAAGGGGGAAAAAAACAATATGACATGAAATAACAACAAATAATAACTTTTAGTCTGGCACTCCACTGACACTGGCTGATTTCAAAGCACTATCCATTTAGAGACGTGCGGTAAGACTATAGCGGCCACCAGAGAAAACATTTTTTCAATTCGGTGTTGTGCTTGGACAGTAAAACATCATCGGGTCATCATCGACATGAGTATCAATCAATAGCACAATCATATTATTTATCAGGGGACAAAAACAAGGCGAGTCCCCTGGACGGTAAAGCACAATTGTCTCTGACATGAGTAAATACAGCATCTGCTGTCACAGCAGACGCTGCGACTTAAAATAAAAGTAATGTCTTTGGTAATATCCTACATATTTGTGAATTTGGTTGTATTTTATGAACCTAAAAAGTACAAGGTTATTGTCTACTGGCAGTCCCAGTGACCTCTGTGCCACCCTGCCACATTTACCAGAAAACGGTGGCACACCGAGCTTCGGAGAAATGAGAACAGGTGGGCGGGCAGACAGGTGTAAGATCTATGCAGAGCACCAGAACAAAAACACCAACACATCACAAACAGAATGATAATTACATCCAAAACACAAGTTTCACTCTTGGTTGTGTCTGTGCCACAATAAATATTCTATAAACTAGAAGGCCTAAAGTCGACTGACACCACTGTTTCAACACGTCATGCAGCTTGTGAATACATGGCACATGTAAAAACAATACTTAACGCAATTCAAGCAGTCTATACCTGTATCGTGTATGTTGATATCATGATGAAGATAAATTTTTGATATATTGTGCAGCCCTTGTGGGCACAATGTTTCTACAGCAACGCTGCTGGGTCGGCATAAAGTTATTATTGATAATGACCGCATGAGTGGCACCACTAGCTAGCTTCCACTAGATCCAGGTGGTGTGCAGTGCACTAAACTTAAGGGTAGAGAGATTAACCTGTAGACCAACATGTGTGACCGGTCAAAAATATTCTCGGCACCTAACCAATTAATGGTTAACTGTTGACATCCTAAATACACACATCGACATATGTACATTTAAGCCCCATCTCCACCAACACTTTTGGTATGGTACCTTTGGAGCCAAAAGTCACCCTTCAGACATGGTGGTCAGGGATATTTAAGGTGTGTTGATGGATTCACGTTGTCAACTCATGCATTGAGTAATATTAAAAGTTAACATTCCACCTTAAAATTTGCCAGCAGTCGGCCCAGTGAATTAAATTATTTTTTTTCTGTGACTCCAGCTGCTGCAAGAGGCAGCAAAACATCCTTTCATTCTATAGTTACAGTTTGCTAATTAAACTCTCCACGGTATGAACAGTGGTTACATGAGCCTCAACACCAGACACAACTCAGCCCTGAGCAGAGTGACCGTCCTCTACTGACCAATCAACAGACTGCAGTGTTCACAGCTCCACCTTTTAGTACCAGATCTGTGTACTAGGTACCCCAACAGAGGGGGGACCAAAAATGGGGACGGTACAGAACAGTTTCATCGGTACCATCCACAACTTTTCACAGTAGAAACAGAAAAAAAGCATACCAACCTGAACTGAACTGAACTGTGCTGTACTGCCCGGTGGAAATGGGGCTTTAGTGTCTTGGAACATTGTCTGTGAGGAAGAGCTGTAACATCTACATGAAAAAGATAAGAAAATGCCTGTGGCTCCATTACAGTAAACAGCAAAAGGTGAAGTCCAATCAAAAAGTACCACCAAGAGCTGTGTTAGGATTATGCCACGACATTAATGTAACTGACTTCATTCAAGGGGAGTCTGAAAAGCCATTAGAACCTGAGAACAATCTGCTGCACCAGCAGGAAAATGACAGCGCAGTGGTACAAGAATTTTCATTTTATTGTTTCCTGTGGTTTTTGAGCAAATGACAATAAAACCTGAAACTTGAGATAAAGACAAAACCAGAGAAAAGGCAAGGGAGATTGCAATGGTGAGTGATTGAGTGAGTGAGTTAGTGAGTAAAAAAGCAAAACTAAACAGAGGCAGAACATAAACTTAATTTGGTCCTTACTTCATTGTGGTTACTTAATAAATCAAATACAGCAGATAAAACTCTCAGAAACACTTGGAGAATTCAGATAATGGTGGCATGCCGTGCTGAAATTTCACTGGCCAGGGAGACAAAGTCAGCAAGCCATCCCTTGACAAGTATCAGATAAGGATGATAAGAATGGGATTCACTCCAGATGTGGATGTGTGCTCAGGAAAACTGGAGTGTCGACTGACAAGACTGCCAACATATGTACTCTGAATATAGCCTATCGCCTGTTCTTTACTTTCCTCATCTCTAACAAAGCTCAAACAACCTTTTTACAAGTAAGAAGTCTTAGTCTTTCAAGTTACAGAAATATTAAGTCAATCTTATCTAATGTGCTGCCAGCAAAGACACATGCATCTGCTCACGTTACGATCAGGTACGATCAAGGAGAGTGACGCATTTTAAACAGGGAAGCCAACATGCCAAAGAAAGCCTGTTGCCATACATGCACTCCAGAATTCAACCATACAGTCTTATCAAAGACAATACAGCCAGCTTTTTAAACAGTCCTTGATTTTTCTTTAAGTCTCAGAGGAAGCTCTATGTGTCCTTCACTGAATTAGGTCCATCCGCAGTCTCTCGGCTTTAGCTAACACTGGCTTGTTTTGGAACAGCGCGACAGTCTTTATGTCTCATCTATCAATGCTTGTAAATAAGTACAAGGACTACCTAACAAATGGTGCAGATGTGGAAAGGTCAGACGGCTTATACAAGCACGTTATAGGCAAGAAGAAGGTCATTGGGAGAGCCAAACTTCGGAGATCTGTTTTTTCTTAACAATAATCTAACAGCACTTCAAGCATTGCAGAGTTAATGCATAATGTTAAAGCACTCACAATGCATTCATAAGCTCTGTCTCACACCTTATTATGTAACAATAACGCTATGCCAACATACACACCCATAGGAAAACCAGACTGATCGGTTGTCGATTGTTGATTTCTGACAGCATCAGACCAAGACACTGTTCTATGTATACTTTTACTGATAACAAGTGTATAAAAGAGAGCTGCAGTGAACTACTAACTTTCACCTGTTAAACATCTGTATGGAAGAACTTTAACTCTCAACAAGGAGCACTGCATTCAATTTTCTTGTGGTCTTAAAATAAAAATATTCACAGAAGCAGACATCCTCACACATCAAGGCTAGTCATGTTTTCTAGACTGTCTAATCCTTTATTTTTTAAGACTTTTAGTAAAACACCAAGGTAGGAAATTAAGACCTTTTAAAATAAATACTTATGTTTTTTCATTGTATACAATTGAACACATGAGTATCTAATGTGTAATGGTCACATCCAGTGGCGACCGCTCACAACAGAAGACAGCATATCAGAACTAGTTACTTCAACTTAAAAAAATGAAAACAAGATATGTCCTTGATTCAATTAACCACAACATCCAGAGATAATGACCTTAGATAAACGCGCATCAACTTTTCTTCCTGAAATAACAGCCTGAAGCCAGTGTGGAATCTTTTCTAATGATCTTGCCCACTGTTTGTGTCACCTGTAAATAACATGTTTATGCTCTTCCAGCGTCTTGAAATGCCCTCCCACTTCTGGTGGCATTCTTAAAACGTGACAGCAGCTCTCAATCATGTCAAGGATAATTGCAGCTAATTACACTTGAATAGGTCAATAATTACAGTTCTATACGTGCTGAGATGCTGGCAGTTTGCTTTGCACGGGGAATTCAATGGCCCCTGTCTTATCTTTTAACATTTGTTTGTTTAAACATGGCACTTGACACTGGATGTTCAGCAAACATTTTCAAAAAACAAAGTGAGCACACAAACCCACTCAGCACTGTCCCTCTGAAAAACAAACCCGTTGCCATAGTCATCTGTGCAGTTTATGGACATCGATTTTAATTTTTCAGCCTTAGCTGGTGGGGTTGTCATCGGCCAACATGCTTTAAAAAGGCAAAACTCCCATTGAAGTATGAGCAGTAGGCCGTACTGTAAGTATACTCGGCAAGGATTGGAATTTCCCTTAAATGTTACAATGATTTCTTGTAAACACTTCTTTACTTACCGATACCTAAATTCAAAGTCCTGGCTGATACAGAGTATCAATCAGACACCAGCGCTTAAATATTTTTTCCAGGTTAAAATCTTTGTAGAAATGATGAGCATTATTCTTCTGCATGCAAATGAACTGGATCTGTTCATATAAGTTACAAAATATTATTAGCTAAAGTATCAAATGATTTGCAAATTACACTCTTTAGTGTAATTTACTTACACTCTTTAGAAAAGCAATATATCATTTTGCAAATTTTGTAAATGCCATTTACAGGTTCCAGCTTTTATAACATGAAGATTTTATGCTTTTCTTTGTCATATATGATAGTAAACTGAACATTTTCGACTGTAGGTCTGACAAAACAAGCAATTTTAATATCACCTTTAATGCGACCTTGGGCTCTGAATAATTATGATACAGCCGAGTCTAACGCGGAAAGATAACATCCGACAGATGCCAGATCTCCTGAGTATCGGCTCTTCAACTGATTACAGGTATTGCAATGCTGTATCACTGGTTTGTTTTTCATAAAACAATGAACACAGGAATGTTACATTCTCTTTATCAGAGACCTCATGACCCCTTCAACCCTTCATATCAAACCCCATGAGGAAGCTGACTCCAAGTCTGATTCACCTCCATCAGCCTATCTAAATACAGTATGACAGGCTAAGAGCAACCAATTGTGTCATTTCTCATGCAGATGAGACAGCACTTGAATAAAAAAGGGAGATTTCTGCTGGACCTGTCTAGTCAATTTAATGTTTAATAAGGTTTCTCACAAGTGCTTTTTACTTGTTTGCATAAGTAAATACTTCCTACCAATCAAAAATCAATCCAAATGAAGACTGAAGCTATAGCAGAAAGCTGGAGTACAAAAGACGTTGATTTCCACAGCTCACATGTAGGCTATGTATAAAAATCCAACATGCACACATTAAGAAAAAACAGTGGAATCCACCACTAGGTTAAAATGCTGAGAGCATTAGAAGCTTTAGTAGCATCTTGTCATTAGGCTCCTCAAATCAAGATCGAATTTGGGTCAAGAACACGGCAGGATGAAACACAAACTACTCACCAACAGCAGGTTAACTGGGGTTTGAGAGTAATCACACTCTTCTTGTCCTGATATGACAAAGTAACGTGCTTCCCTGTGTGTAATGACATGATTCCCTTCATGCACACGCTGCTGAGTACAGTCCCCACTAGCACTGTCACCAAACCTGTTTTTCCCTTTACACATATTTGCATGTCAAGTGCAGCCAAAAAGTTGCGGTGCTGGCAGGCCGGTGGAAACAACACCTCAGTGACCTGTATTATATCTAAATGGGACAAGGGGAAAAAGTTTGGGAAGGTGGGACAGAGGAAGGACGGGAGGCTGGATGGATATTTCTTTGGACATTATCAGAGGGAAGGCGAGCTGCTTTAGCCTGTTGACTATATAGTATATTTAAGATTACAATGTGACATAAAAGTTCATGTATTGCGTATTTAATACTAACAGTAATAGACACCAAACTGGGCATGGATTATGCAGCAATGCTACTACTCTCTCAATACAATTCTCTTTATGTTTATCTTAATAATAAGCCTGTTTAAATATACTTCTGTTCATTTGTTTATCCTCATACACTCTCTTTACTTTACAAGCAAGATGCTTCATCGCTTATTCAGCAGGAGTAAGCTACTTATTAAACAGTAAGTAAATATACTAAGCCAGAGTGTTTACGAGAAGAAAGAGAATCACTGAGGAAAACTATCAGGAAATAAATCAATGGCACTTCAATCATAAGTAACAGGACTAGGACTAAGAGCCAGGCTAACAGCTCTATAAAGGAGGAACTTAGTCACAGCAGTGTGTCGAGCCAAATGCTAGCATCAACATGCTAACATGCTGATATTTAGCAGGCGTAATGTTACCACCTTAGTTTAGGGCAGACCTGTCCGAAGTGGGGCCAGAGTTTGCCCACCAGATGTTTCTAGTGACAAATAAATTAAAATAATTGGTTTTGTTTTTGAATTATTTATGCTGTTGTATTTTGTGAGTTTAAAATGCTCTTTAAATATAGCCCTTTTTAAACAGGCATTGTGCAAATTTGCAGGAAAGCCCAATCAGTCTTCGTTAAGCATTGGCAGTATGACAACAAAATCGGCGAGTACAGAAAAATGCCGCCTACTTACTTTTGTTCAAGCAGAACGTGCCTTTTTCGGGGCAATGGGGGGCGTGAGCAAGTAACAAAACGTGTAGCTCAGCGTATGATGTAAACAGTGACGTCTTGCGCCTTGCTCCGACGGAGGCCATGGCTGGTCAGTCCTTCAGCGATTCTCTCATAAGCTGGCCCGCCCTTCACTGTCCCCGTCATTTGACGGTTAATGGCCTTTTCGTTTGTAAGGGCAGAGAGGGTGCGCAATTCTTTATCTCCCCAGTTCTTCATCTTTACAGTTTCTTTCAGGTTGGTGTCGACGTTGTTTCCCTCTTGCTACTAGATGTTCATTCCTGCTATCAGCTGTTTCCTGTTTTTAAGTCCACCGCCAGTGGTTCGCACATGCGGCATCATCAACAGCTCCTCCCACGAGTCATCTACATCCCCTCCCGTGGCAGAAAGGCGCCTCATTCTTTTTAAACCAAAAAGGTTCTGCCAATATGTTTACCACTAGGCGGTGAAAAATTGGGCGCCTCAGATCAACTCGCCAATCTGGCTCTGTGTGTCTAAACGTTCGCTATGTAGGATCTCTAATGATTAATTATTTTTCATAATCTGAGCACAGCAGACAGAGTGACACTTTGCACAGGAAGTCAGTTTGGTGCTAGTAAGGCAAGGAAAAAAATGCAAAGGCAGAGACAGTAGCATCCTAGTACCATTTTGCATCCCAACAATACAGTACAATATAACTGATGCTTGCTTTTGGCCTGTGGTCCACCATAAGTTCCAGTTTGGGCCCTCCAAAAAAAAGGGCACTGCTGGTTTAGCATGCTAACATTTGCTAATTAGTACTTAGGACAAAGTACAGTTGAGGACGTTGGGAATGTCGTTATATTTACAGGTTTTTGGTCATAAACAAGAGTACTGAAACAAAAATACTGTCCTTGTGATGTTACTGAAGTTATAGTAATCTTGTGGGGATGAATGCCTGCACTAAATTTCATAGCAATCTGTCAAACCTTTTATCAAGACCTTTCACTTCCACTTTGTGGTGGTGCTACAGGAAAACTCTTTGAATTATCAAAGGCATAAGCATACATAGTGTGGGGAACATGAATAACTGTACAAAAGTTCATGAAAATCCATCCAATAGTTAGACATTTCCAACCCTACAGATAAGTGATACGCGCATTGCAGTTGTATAGGTGGACAGCGCAAATCTGGATTGCAGGTCACAGTAAATGGGATGCAGAAGGGTTAAAAAAAATTACCTGTTGCCATTTTCATTTTACAAAAAAGAAAAACTTCAACTTAAAAAACTTCATTTATTTAAAACCAGCCTACTTCAGTGTAACCATAGCATCACGCTTATTAATGAAACAGAGTTTTATAAATACTTGCAGCAATCACCACAGCACAAACTATAAGTGTGTCCCCATTAAGAGAGACACTGTGCACACTTACCCACGAGAAAAAGCACCATTGCTTCACTGATTATTTCAGAAGCTAAAACTTTAGTTCTGTTTCATCTGTGAAGTTTATAACTAGTTTTTAGTTCAGCTGCTTAATTTGCTGCGCACATGGACAAAGTCTTTAATTACTGAAATCAGCCTCTCTACTCGTTAAGTAAATTGTTAAAGAAAACACTCAAACATCAATACATAATTTAAAAGACAACATGGCCCAAAGGGAGTGGTAGAGGGAGAGTAAAGTGTCCATGGGGGTGCGGGTCTCTAAATTGGAGAATTAATTCGGGTGGTTTGTGGGTGGATGATTTTTGTGTGCACAGAGATTCAGATGATATCAGAGCCGATCTGTGCATCACTACTGGAGATACAGAGCGAGCATGGCTATGTATCTTCATTATCCCTAAACTGACAACAGAACCTCAGGCATCTATGCTGTCCATTAAAAATAAACACAGCAACAGAGCAGATCAGCTTCTTCACAGTAAAAGTCATCATCAGTAATCATCACGGCAACGTTCTTCCTGTAAAGACACTACATAAAGTGTTGAGTTAGCAGCATACTGACATCAGAGAGGATGGCAACCATTAAATCCAGATTCACATGCTAATCACTGAATGCACATACTTTCTGACAACTGTTTACTACCCCCATTTTCCTGCATTCTTTGACTTTATTTTTTCTTCTCATGTTCAGTTCAGGTAAGGTAGTTTAAAAAAAGGCTGGGAAAACCCCTAGCTATTGAGAACCTTGGCTTGTACTAAAAAAAGTGTGCATTTCTGAACAACAACATCCAGAATTGTGTTGTCCATTTTGCATTCTACACAGGCTGGAGCTATGGCTGACTACAATGACTGGTGCTGGGATGCTGTGCCTGTAATTCCATGAGTGGGTGGAAAGTTATCACGGACTGCAACAGCATCTACTAAAAAGAGATGTAAACAACCAGAGCACTGGTGTGAAAACACCTGTGGTGTGTAAAATGGCCGTGAGCCCGCAGCCAGCATTTGAATATCTGGACCACAAACAGTAGTTATTTGCCAGCATTACACTACACACAAAACAAAAAACAAGACCACTTCCTTTCCTCTTACTGCTCTGTTTCCCTCTGTCAATAGCCACAGTCTAGACATCACCGATGCAGTAGGTGTGCTGCTTTGCAGCCTTTCTGCTGTGCGATAAATCAGGCTGCTTTCCCTCTGACTCCTGTGCAAGGCAAAGCCCTTACACACAAGTATTCACTGACACTGAAGTTTCTCATGATACACAGAAGACAGTGTTTCAGTCTTCTTACTCTTACTATAGCTTCCACTCATCCATGTGTCTCTAAAGTGGGCACTGTATATAAAGTAAAAGTCAGAGTGGCATAGATATGACATGTTTGCAAATGAAAAGACGCCTGGATCGTGCTTTCTCTGCTACACTGTGAGCAGTCACTTGCCGCTAGTTATGGTCATGTGAGCTTTTTATGTGTGGGTTTAAGGCTGCAACTAACAATTTTTTCTCACTGTCAATGTAATGTGTTAGTAATGTTCTCAATTAATTTATTAGCTGTTTGGTCTATAAAATGTCAGGACATTATGAAAAAAGTCGATCACTCTTTGCCAAAGTTCAAGACGACGTCCTAACATGTCTTATTTTGTCTACAACTTAAAGATATTTATCTTACTGTCATAAGCTGCTGTTACATGGACAATATTTCTTCAGTCTGACTGAAGGCATTCTGATATGAGAGGTTAACTGTACTGTTTACCTGGATGCTAAATAAAGAGATCCTTTAACATGTGTGTTTACATGCCCCAAAGCATCTTATCAGAATACAACTGATATGACTTGTGCAAAGTGATTCCACCTGCTGTAAAGTGCCTAATCTACCAGAAATATAACAGAAGAAGAAGGGTTTGTTTTGCAGCCATATACAGAAAATTAAAATCATTCAATACATGAAGTGTCGAAGAAGAAGAAGAAGAGGTTCTACCTGCTAATTTAGTGGTCAATAATGAAAGTGCAATCCAGGTTATTCTCTGTAAGTACAGTACAGTACAGTAAATTACAGGTGTTCCCTAAACACCTGACATGCAGACTACTGGAGGATGTTACAATTTACAGATGTTTCCTAAACGTTTCATATATTGGCTACTACTGCGGTAAGGACAGATGATTATATCCAGCGACTCCACATTGCAGCCTATAACAACAACCTTACATAATGCTACTGTTTTCAAATCAAAGACCACTTACATAAGAACTTAGCACTAGCAGAGTGCTACATATTTTTGCGATTTATGAACAATTCTCTAACAAAATCAGCAAAGGGAAGTGCATAGAAACAGCTGGTGGACGCACCAGGTTTGTCGATTAACGCTACCCCGTACGTGGGGCAAACTTTAGCAGAACGAATATATTTATCCCAACCAGAGAATAGATTGAATTAAGTGTTTACATGGTTATTATGTGCTAATATTCTCCTTTTTTTAACAAATTATTAAAAATTTACACCACCCTTCTCAACCCGATTGAAACATTTCCAGTTTACCTGTTGAATATATGATTTCCACCTTGAATAGATGAGCCAACTATGATGCAAAGATGAATCAAGTTCAGGCAACTTCAAAAGGAATCCCTGAATGCACAAAGGTCTACCGAGGCTCTTTGAAGCAATGTGGAGAACAACACACAAAGAACATATTATCAGTGTTAAGGGTGAGCGGTGTGTGCTGAAAGTAACGACAGATTATACTTTCATATATATGTATACCTGCATTTTAGTACACTGCAGGTAAAATGGGGGCGTAAGAAGACTAATCTAAGTCTAATCATGTATTGGTCTGATTTATCACGGCAGCACCTGTACAGCATCCTTCAGGTAGCCTTATATTGAAAAATAATTCACTGTAGCATGACTTGTGGCTCATATACAAAAAAAAAAGAATAAATCAGAATGTTTAATTTGAAATACATTTCACACTGAAATGAAAATTATGACACCAAGTTAATCAGTTTAAGACAGTTAATTGCTTTTTCAAGCAATGACTGATGGAGAAGAGACCATTTTTAATAAGACGGGTCACTAATTTTGGGAGATCATCAAACTAGCGTTAAATCTTCCTTCTTCCTGTGATATTAGATGTTGTCTTTGTTCGGGATCTCATCATCTAAAATGTATTCCTGGCTTCATCTCCTTCACCTGACTCGCTAACCGCATCCTCTGACATTGAAAAAAAAAAAAAAAACAAACATTCTGGCATTTGCCTCCAATGTCGTACACACCAGCCTTTGAGAACACGCCAAATTTGATTTCAAATTGAGAAAACTGGAGGCCTCAGGGCCATTCATCTGCTTTACAGGTTCAAAAGTGATACCACGAAAACAAAAAAGTGAGTGTGATGCCAACACTAAGCATTCTCAAGAGCAGAAACAAAAAATATGCAAGACAACTTTTAAGTGCTTATGGCAATTTCAGAGGCAACATCTTAGTGAAACTCCAAGCACATAGACACCTTTATGGTCCACTTCACAAAAGGTGTTTACACCACCATATGTTCATTACACACTGTTCACTTAACAACTAAAGGTGAGATACCCGCAACTGTTAAACTTCCTCTAATTCACTTGACAGCGTCCCCTGGGCACAGACACATCCAGTCACATCAGCAGATGATGATGTAGCTGTGAAAAAAGTTTTCTCTATGGCCCTTTATTGCCTCCTAGTATTATAATTCTGGCATACATACATCAGCAACACCTACCAAATCCAGACGGGAAAGCAAAACTGTTGTCTTACTCTTCTTATTGTGGCCTGACCTTGTTCAGAAAAATTGGGCCATTGGGGCTCGACTGTTAACTCACTCACAACACCACAACAACCACTCTCCTTGCTCTGTTTTCTCGCTTACCCTATCAATTTCTTCCTGTACGTGGTCTTTCTGTTTCTCTCATTCTTCAGCCTTTACCTTTTCTCCTTCCCTCCATTTCCTCCCAACCCTCACAAATTCTCACAGTCTGCTGCACAAGCCTTTTTTTTTCCAGGCGAGAATGTAGGCCATCGCTCTGACAGCAGTAAAGCAGAGAGGAGTCAAAGCAGCGCCGCGCTTCTCTTCTTCCCTGCATTCTGCTTGCTTACAGCAGCTGGAGACGGCACACATGTATGTATGTATGTTTCTGTTGCTGCCTCGCATTGCCTCAGAGTGCCAGAGTCGAGGGACAAACCACAGCACACAGCAGACTGTGCTCCACAGGCTACACCAAGAGCCAATCTGTTTCAGTTTTGCAGAAACGAGAGCTTCTGCACGTCCGAATGCACGTTAATAAAGATGACTTGAAACACAGGTTATACTGTCTTCACGCTTTGATTTGTGATTACAGTTATTAGGGTTGGGCCACTGTAAACATTTTTAAACTGGTGTTATCTTGAGCCTAACATCACACCAAACCTGTATACCGAAGTTTACCACTAGGTGTCGCACTTGAGTCTGCAGCCGCTCCTGAGCTCCCAAATCAGTGATTTTCTTCAATGGGCTGAGAGAGCACACGAATTACAGTGTAGCTACTCCAGTTCACTTGGTGGCGGGAATGCACCTCTAGTTCACCATGACCTTTTTCCTGCTGTGTTGACACGTTGCCTCATCTGTTTTTTGACTCACCTCTTTCGTCGGCTTCAAATCTAAAATGTTGCCATATTGCTGCAGTTTTAGTTTTCTTTGACTTACTCTGCCACGTTGATCTCGTCACCCCAAAAAACACAAGAACTTTCAACTGGCACAACATGCACTCCCATTTTTAAATTTAATCTCCTTTATGTTGCCGGCCTCAGCTTGGCAGTAAATTGCGCACGGCCTGACACTAGCGGCTCCGTTAGTCAGTCTATGAGCAAACATGACATTATGTCCATGATGCTGTCATATTGTTTATTGCTGATACAATACATGTTGGATTTGGCAATGTGACGCCATCGGCATAGTTTGCTAATTGAGGCTTCATTTTAATTTGCCAGTACATGTGATCATGACAAATTCAAAAGCTTGTGCTAGTGACAGCACTGGACGTCAACATTGATGGCGTTCTCGTTAGATGAACTGTAATGTTTGCTTGGTCATCAGCGTTGGTAAGCAAGAAGCAGATATTTTTTTTGAGCACCACAAGCTGAACGCCATCTCGTTCCATTATATCAGAGAGAAGGCAGATAACTCTACGGTCAATATCTGCCACACTCAGCTACTCACACCAAAACAATCTCGATTAATAATAAGGACTACAAGTTAGAGGTAAAATATGTATTTCTGATTTTTGTGTGAAATGTACCTTTAAGTTTAAAAACAAACAAACAAACAAAACAAGAAAGCCACAGCCAATCAGCAATCTCTGGCACTTCTGCATTAGCTTTGATTTTTTTTTTTTTTTTTGGGAGTCAAAAACTGCAGTTTCCTGAATGGCCACTTGGGGCTGACAACGAAAGCAAGTCAATTCCCATAGACACCCATGTTACAGCAGAAATAAACACGTTCGCAGCCTGATACAAAAAACAGTTCTTGTCTGATTTTTACTTATTTCCCCATACATGACAACTATATGGGGGATGACTGTAGTTGTCACTATTTCAGTGTGTTTTCAGTCCATGAAAGCTAACTGTAATTCTATGGTTGACTAAAATGTCTTGTTTAACATTTGGTTGTACTAAAAGACCCTCTACAGAGTCAGATACTCCTTTTTCTGTGAAGTACATTTTGTTTTAATGGTTTCAAGCCAGTTTTTTGGTAGCAAAAATCAGCATTAGCATTACTGCAATTAACCATAGCTGTAAATGCATCGTGCTATGCAAGCTAGCTTAGCCTGGCTGTATACCAGCCTGAAGTGGCTGACCTAACCACACCAGTATCTTAACTTTCTGACCTAGGAGGACATAAAAAGATTGCTAAACCTTATGTTGGTAGAGACTGCAGGCATCTCAAAACATAAGTCATAGCTGTATAATAATAACTACAGGACCCTGAGATGGCGCCTATTCAAGCCAATGGAGCAGCCTGCCTGGCACATATGCCAAAAAAAGGTTCTAATTTCTGCCGTAAATTCAGGTATCTCAGGCTGCGAAAATTCCCAAAACAGCTAGCGTTATTCTAGAGGTAGATTCATGAAATTGTTAAGTTCTTACTGAGGACAGCATGAATGTCTGCACCAAACATCATGGCAATCCACTGAAAAGTCTGAGACATTTAATTAAAAGACAAAAATTGTCCAGGAACCATGAACTTCTGTGCAAAATTCAGAGCCAATCCACCAAGCAGAACTTGAGATATTTTACAGGGTAAGTGAAAACTTTCACTCATAAATGTTGCTAAAGGAAAAGTTAGAGGTTTGCCCCAGTCATTGTGTTTGATCGTCTGGGCACCATGAATATCTGTACCAAACTTCATGGCAATCCAACCAATAGCTGTTGAGATACTCACTGGTCATTAACACCATGGGGCATAAATTAAGATGTGACAAGTCTCATCTTTTGATCTGTGATCAGTGTACAATGTTTTACTGTCCCAACCATGACACCATGACGGGCTCTACAAGCTGCTTCCTAATGCTGACAGTGATCTTAAATTGGATCGTAAAAAGAGCATGTCAGCAGCTTGAGTTTCGCTTCATGCTTTAGAATAGGACAAACAACTCTCTCTGAGGACAGCCAGGTAAAGACACCGCAATGGCATCAAACACCTCACTGTGCACTGGAATGAATCATCCATCTGAAGAGGCTGACAATATTTACAGACAGAGCAAGCTGTGACCTCATTTCATTTAGAAAGATGATGAAGATAAAAATCACTAAAATGTTCAAAGAAGAAAGAAGTGACTAAAAACTGAAGTGCAAGACGCTGATTTAGAGATACTGGCTCTGGGTATGTATCATGTTTTCATAGTTATGTAGAATGACATAAATATTAAACGCTGTGCTGCTATCAAAGATAGATTCTACAGTTATATAACAACACTAAAAGGCAAACCCTGACAACTGTATACGCTGAGACATTCATGTGCTATCATCTCCAAAAGTTGCCAGCCAGTGTGGCGGGTGAGCCTCACTGATCCATCTGCCACCACAGACAACAATCATCATTATTTGCTGGATGTTCTGACCCTCAGTAAAAGCACTAGAGTGACATTTTCACAGGTTGGGTGCAGGTGTCCTGGCTGGGTGGGGGTGGGGTGGAGGGGTTCAAAACAAACAGCATGAAAACCTACTACAGCTCCAGCAGAAGAATGCTGTGACAGTGGCAGGCAGGCTGCAGCAGTGCTGAGTGCTAAAATGGCTGCTCATTCTCCATACAGACACAGAGCTTAGCTGGGAGGAGGAGGGCTCCCACTCCCAACAATTTGCCTCGAATGTGGCTCATCCTTAGGTAGGCCTAACTGCTCGTGTGTAGAGCTAATAAAGGAAATGCCACTGCTTGTAATAGAATAAATATTAACCACAAAGGATTATATTCTAATGAGAGACTTACAATGCTCCTCTAAATCATCAAGCAGCAACAATTTCCTTCCTCATCTTTCTCCACATTCTCATCAATATGCACAAACTACTAAGATGAAGGTAACTACAGCGCTTTAGCATGACACCAAGCTGTGACAAGATCTGGTCTCCATCTCTTCTCCACAATCCTGCTGCATTTTGAGGGAACAGAAGTAGCATCTGTCACTAATATGATATTTATTTGCATGTACTGTTTGATCTGTCCTCACATGCAGCAAGACAAAACGCAGGAGACTGTCCTTTGAAGTTTGATAAAGAGCAATAAAACAACAATTATGACTGTTTTTACTTTCTTATTCCAGTGTTTTTGTTTTGAGGCTTACAGTCAGGTTGTACCCAGGCAGTCATGTCGCAAACTTTGAACTGAATAACTGAGGCCTACATTGAACTCTATATCCTGGCTCTTATCTGGACTATATCTCAGCCTAGAGAGGCCCAGCTACAATGCTTTCACCTAGAACATGGCAAAGTCAGCAATACCAATACTACACAAATAGACTACCTGCTATCATCCAGCGTACTCCAAGCAAAACAAAGTAGTCAGTTGCAACAGTCATAAAGAAACTTAATCCTAAGATTTCAATTAAACGAAACAATTTTCAAGAACAAAGAAGTATTTAAAATGATCAACAGGATTTCTGTTAATTCCTAGTCACTAAATAAAACTTACGTTTATATTAAAAACACTGTGTGCTAATTGCCACTGATCAGATTATAGCTTGATATCAGTGGTGTCTGGGCATTATCCAGACTTGCATGTTTTAAAGAAAAATCCATGTGAGCATTTGCCTGGCTATATAAATAAAAAACACTGACCTGACTTAACTTTGCATGAGGTCAAATAGCTTTGAGTTGTTGTTGTTGTTGCAGTAGTTTAGCACTTACACAGCCAATGGAAAAACTTAGACAAAACTCTGACACATTTAAATGGGTTTGACTGAAATACCTTCGCCCTCTGTTGTAGATGAAAGAGATTAATGTTGTTTCTGCCTGATTATCAGAGATGACTGTTTAGATTTCAAACATACAACTCGTGACGTAGACGTGCACCTTTCACCTAATTTGTAAAGTAATACTACTGCTCTGTTGGCCCTTATTTTTATTTCCTCCTAATTACTTTTCACTTTTACATGCAAGAAAATCTTAACAAAGTGTAAAATACTATAAATCATCTTTGGGAACATGTCTGTGAAATGCAGTTATTCAAAGCATTCATATTTCAGTATAAGTTAGCGCAGCACTCTCTTAGAAATTAGTGCAAAATGCAGTTTAACATGCTGTTCCTGAAACATAGCAAGGTGATATTGATACTTGTTTGCACTGTTTGATGTGTTTAAATGCCTCAAGACAAAATGATTGACACCAGGTATTTTATCTGCATTCAGTCTGAATGAGTAATAAAACAATCATAACTACTTTTCACTTTCTTACTTCAGTGTTTTTGTTTTGTTGTTCACAGAGAGTCAGTAGAGTTGCAAACTTTGACCTGAATAACTTAAGCTATTCAAATCACTTAGATTTCAATAATAGCTCACACTACACTGCCCTAAAAATCAGTGCAAATCAGAGTTTAACATGCAGGTGTCTGTTCTTAAAACATAGTAAGAAGTAGTGATTGCCCCCATGGATTTTTTAGGATTAAACACTCATACATTCACTTGGTTGAAGCTGTTGAAAATCAATGTTTTGTGCAGAAATTAAGTGTTTCTACACTCAAGGGTGTTTAAAAGCAGCCACTGTCTGCTGATATTTAGATGTTGCACAGCTTATAAACTGCACCAGGATCACGAGACACTACGACTAACAATACAAAGGGGGGTCAATTAAGGTGAATTTTGTTTTACATTGATGTCAATCTGAGGCACATATAACTGCATGTTCTTGATGCACTTTAATGCATCTTTCTAACACTGCACACAAGTTGTCTATGCAGGTTGTTTAGAAATGACCAGAGGCTTTTCGCCGTGTGCAAAGAGGTCAAGATGTCCTTTAAGATTTCGCGTGCAGGACGCAAGTTGCGGGTAAATCCAAATGAATGGCAGCGACACCTCGAGGCCGTTCGCACTGTCTTACATAAGCAACAGCCTGATGTGTTTCTATGCAGGTGGCTGAAGGAGCAAAATGTCCCAGCGAGCACTGCACACGTTATGTATTCAGTAGGAGAAGATGGTGTCGGTGAATTGTAGCAACGTTGTGTGGAAAAATCAACAATGAGTCAGGCATGTTTGGAGGCCCTCAGCATATGCTCCGCTGCAGCGGCCAGTGAAATCATGGTTTGAGAGGATGACATGTTGTCATGCATTTAACGGCGGTGTGCTTACCTGTTTAGTCGTCCGTTTAACTTGTATATTAAGAGAAAGAGCCCACGGGGTCCTGCTGCAAGTTGTCACGCTGGATGATTAATTCCCATGCAGACGGCAGCTTGCGTGAAACAAGCCAGTTAGCTAACTTTAGCTAACCAGCTTAACTTACTGCTTGCTGGAGTCAAGGATAGTCAGATGTCTTGACTTTTTTTTTATCCACTGTTACTTAGGATTAATAATTTTGCGGTGAGCTGTGGCAATCATGTTGTAAACCCAAGTGGGTTAGCTTGGAAACCGGGCAAAAAAAAGTTGCGTGTTAGCTGGCTCGCTAGCAATTTAACGTCAGCTTATGTTGACAAACAAGCCTGCGTAGTTAAAATCACACACACGACTTGGAAGCTAGCTAACGCCAGGCTTGCTAGCACGGTTAGCTTAGCTAGCTAACCAGCTCGCTAAATCCAAACCTTGTTCCGAAAATCCCTTTTTCGCTGCGTCCGACTTGTATCCCATCGGCAGTGGCGAACCGTAAGTAACTCCGAGAATCACTTGTGGGTGGTATCTGCGTTTCAATGACGGCGCACTCGCGTTTGCAAACCCAAGTTATCGCTTTGGTCTCTGCTCTCCGCCATTTCCAATCTCTCAACACAAACAAACAGGGCTGCTCGTGCGCACGGAGCGTCCAGGCGCGTTCACGATGAGGGCAGCGGGCAGAAGCCTGTGCTGTGGTGACAGCATGGAGACCTGGCTGCTGCTCGACACTGTCACTGACACCTTCACATCAGCATCATGCACAATATACATATATATATGTAGGGTTTGATGACGCTACACAGACTGACTGTAGCAGTGTGTGTGTGGATGCACTGTGCAGTAACCCTGCAACAGCATCCACTTTACCAGTACATTACAGCCTACAGTATTTCACAGGTTAAAATATGACAAAGAACAGTGAGTACTTTCATTATTCACTGTCATTTAACATGGTAATATCACCACTTTCATATAAATATAAGCACCACTGTATACACTGTGTATCCTATTAATATCCACACTATGAAAAAAGCAACTAAAAAAAACATTGCATTTTTTATTTCCTTGGGTCAGTAATTACAAAAAAATATATATTTTTTTCTAACAGACCCCATAGGTTTAAGTAAATATAGCCCTGTACAAAACAGCTGAGAAGTCACTTCATTGTAATTGTAAAACAGAAATCAAAAATCCAAATTACAAACCTTATACTGTTATAATGCCAGTAGTATTTTAGGTTACCAATACATATTAATTTGTTACCATGGAATTTGTAGTATTACCAGTACTAGTATTATTTCCACGTGTTTATTCTATGTCTGTTTTTAAATCCCATCTTTTCTCCTTGGCTTTTGGCACCATGTGAGATGTTGAATGTATTACTATTTTTATTGTTTGTTTGTTTTTTTGTACAGCTGTTTTTTATGTCTTTTTAAGTTATTCTTGTATTTTATTTTATTCTTTTATTTATTCTTCTGTACAGCACCTTGGTCCACTGTGGTTGTTTTAAAGTGCTTTACAAATAAAGTTGGATTGGATTTACCTTTACAGCACTTTGAAAACATCTCAGATATGGTTAAAAATCATACTGGTGCAATTGTGTCAATCGAATCTATAATGGAACATTATTAAATATATGATATTGACAACAGTGAGTATTCATCCTTTTTTTTTAATGGATTAAAAAAAATGTCACATTTATTATCTTAGCATCACTACCTTTACCACAAAAGGATAGTTTAACCATTTGGTTGAGCATGGCTTTAGACAGTTAAACAAAAACAAAAAAAATTATGATAAAAAAGTGTTTTTATTTTGAAGCAAATAGTCAGTTTTAATTACATTAGCTTAGCTTCACTACTATAAAAGGAACATTTTAGTAGAGCACGTTTAAAAAAAATAAATAAAAATTTGACCTTTATTAGACTTTTATTTTTTTCATTCATTTTTTTTCACCTCAGAAACTATAACATGTCAAAAAAATATGATGACCTTGAAAATCCCACCAGATTTTACAGATTTCACTGGTTTGTTGTTTTAGAGAGCGTGAAAAAGAGAATTTTCTATATATATTTATATCTGTACATCAAGGGCGTAGGTTTCGTTTTAACTCCGGGGGGACACCAGCCTGTTCTCATTTCAAACTCATCAAATACTAGCTTCTTTGTCAGTGATCTAGGTGTTAGATAACGATGCACAAACGTACCTTTTGGGGCAGTTGTCGACAGAACATCCACCAACCGAAGTTGTCAAATACCAGCACTATGTCAGTGGACATGCATGTAAAATACCAGCGTACAAAGGCATCTGTTGCAGCGTTATGAAACAGTTTGTAACACCACCTGTAGCAACATAAGAAGCTGGAAAGTCCCCGGACTTTCACCCAGGAGCACTTCCTGTGTGAATGTTGAGCTAAGCTATGATGTTTTTCTCTAAACCTAACCACATGCTTTTGTTGCACAAGGAAAAAACATAAATAGGAAGTGTAGACACAGTTCATGTAACAAATCTAAACTGAATTGTGAAAGTTGTAATATCTGACTGGTTGGGATGTGAATATATGAATCACAGAGTTTGGGGGTCGTCGGCCAGAAAATGAAACACTTCATTTCCTGCATTCTTGTGATTTTTTACACCATAAATCGAGTCTTTCCAACGTCAATTTATTGTGTAAATGTCTTTAACATTGGCAAAATAAAAGTCCTCAGCTACATTCAAGTTTTTTTGAGGGGGTATAAATGTACATGTTGTAAATACTGAGGGAGACATGTCCCCTGTGTCCCTCACGAAATCTACAGCTTTGCATAGTAGTCAAGTGGATATAGACGTTAAATGTTTATGTTTACCATGTTCAGCTCTGTTGTCCTTGTCTTTAGCTGTGAATCTGTGAATGTACAGTAGCAACAAAAAACAGAATGAAATTCCTTGTATGTGTACACACACTTGGCCATTGAAGCTGATTCTGATTCTCCTCAAACAATAGGCCCTACGAAGCAGTGTGTGCACGTGTGTGTGTTTTGATGCATTGCGCAGAATCCATGGTGTCTGGTACATAGTGATGTGATGCACTGTAGCTACATAATTCATAAGGGTACACTATGTTTATGATCATCACAGGTACTTAGAAACCTTGGCTTCACCACATAGCATTGAAAATACACAAGACATTTAATGAAGAGAACAAAAAAGGTCATGGGGAATTTTCTGGGAGTGTGGGGTTAAAGTAACCTGTGGGAAGTTTCTTCAGTTAAAGTCCTGCATTTTTTTTTCATCAACCAATTTTATTAATTTTAGTGTTTCTCCACCAGTATTCAGTATTTCATTCCAGGCAAGTTTGAGGGGAGTTTTGGATGTGCTTATAGATCTTTATGTTGTGGAATAAAACAGTAACACTTTATTTCTGCAAGTTCCTAATTATTTCCTATGTATTTTCATACAAAGATATATATATATCTGAGACCCTGTGTCCCTCATATGAGGACATCGCATTTTGGACTTACTTTGGGTGTATTTCATTCTCCTTAACTTAGACCAGTTGTCCTCATTCGTGGACACTTTTATGTGCCATCTAGTGGTAGTTAGAGCACAATACACTAATCTATGTAAAAACAAGATGGCAGCCATCTCTGCCAAGTCAGTCTGCAGCCAAACCTGACGCAAAAGTGGACAAGGTCCAAAACCTGATCACAGTTTATGGCTGAAACTTGTTTATGTATGATAAATAATGTTTGTAGTTTTATATGGAATATAAATGTGACTAATTTTAGCAACAGTAACAAGATAAGACTTAATTAGGAAGTGCTCATTTGAGGACATTGGGACTTAATTATTGTTAACAGTGTCAAGTTTTTTCCAACTTAAAATAAATTATTACATATTTATTCTTCAATAATCTGTGCAATAACTGTCTGTATCTAAGGTTCCTGTATATTTTTGTAAATTATGTTGTGTGGTCTCTACATATATATTTTGTAAATTATCTTATATTCTCTCATATTTTTGCACTATATCTTCTTTCTTTCTACACTTGTAAGGAGCACCTGTAACACAACAATTTCCCCTTGGGGATCAATAAAGTATTTCTGGTTCTGATTCTGATTCTGATTTTTATACTTATCGGGTTCTACTGATCCCAAATAGCCAGTGGAAATTAAAAATGCATACTAAACAAAAGGATATAGCTTATATGATCAGCTGATAGTTTGAATTTTAGCCTTTTCTGTGCTTCATATCATAGTTAATATGAATATTTATTTGGGCTTTGGACCGAAAAAAATGTGATTTTGTCCCGCATTTTTATTATATCTTGTGGACTAAATGGAGAATTAATACTAAGAAAGGAAAGAGGTGCTGATGCAAGGTTTGTAGCCGTTTAAGAAATACCATACAGAGGCTATGCCCTCAGTATTCTTATTGCATTTGGCATGAACAACAAAAGTCTGAATTTTTTACTTTATTTATGCATTGTCTGACAGCTCTCATTGTTGCACTTTCTACTGGTTGCCAATGACGATTTGTTGTCCTAGTAAACAAGAATTACATAATGTCCCCTTAAAGCTGCATAATGAGTTTTGGGGGCAAATTGTGTATAGAACACCACAATAAGCTAAAAGTCATCACAATCGTCTGACATATAATGACCTCAAAAAGTTGATATGGCTAATGTGGTAGAAAGTTATTATACAGATATCGGACAAAAGTAGCATCTAGTCTGGTTTCTGTTGCCACCTGACAAAAGTAAATCCAACTCCATTTTGATCTCCATCACCCCTTGAGAAGATATCTGGCTCTCTCTGCTCTTTTTTTGCTGTTAATAACTGCTGACAAAACAGCAAAGTTGCAGGATTTAAAGCCAAAACTATGAGCTGAAAAACAACACATATTTTAACAATACATTTTCAATACTTTTCCATAACTTTTTCAAAGTATTGTACCCCATTTTATTAAGTAGTTTACAATGGGTAGGCCAACATGCTGATACAGCCATACAGTATTACACACGCATTTCTCAGACAATAGCAGATAAGCAAACTGCTGGCACCTAATACCTTGACTCACTAATAAGACATTTCCGCCAACAACTGGCTGCACATGCCGATTGCTAACAGGCCACACATGGGTACTTTGAAAAACATCAAGGCCATGCCCCTTTATGGGGGATAGAAAACCAAAGATCCTGTAGATGTCGATGCAGTTTGACGTGTGTGGGTGATAATTTTGGCAAGTTTATATGCATTTATGTTTGCATTTTTTCTTGTAAAACAAATGTTTGCTTTATGGACATGTCTCCTGATTGTTTTGCTGTACTGTTGGCAGCAGCCTCCACTGCGATCGTGTTTTCTCTCTTCATGTGACAGTGTGATTCTTTCCCCCAAAAGGGGGCGTGGCCTTGGCAGTGACATGATGCTGCTCTGGTCTATGTGTATGACAATGTTTCAACGGTCACACAACACAGCGCTAGGTTTAGAATAAGTAATAATGTTCCTAGGAATGTATTTCACTTAGTGTTAAACATGAATTAAGATTTGTGTGAGCATAGTTTAGCCAAAATGCAATGTATATTCAAAAGTTTTTTTAAAGACATTTTGTTAAATTCAACCCAATTTCAGGCCTGAAAACATTTTTTCTAATTCAAAACCCTTTGCTGGAATTTCATGATCATGGAAATCCTCACTATAATCCTCTGAGGTGAGAGAAACGACAGAACCTGGTTGATAATTCATCACTGCAAGAGACAACTACAAACAACAACCCCCTGGTGTGAAACTGTATTTTGAGACTTACATGGACTTTGCTCTATCAGAGTATGGAGACAGTAAACAGCACATTTCCTGCAGTTTACTGCTCCTCTACTCTCTGTCGGCCTCACAGACTTGTGCAGCTGTTGTGAGGAAACACCATGCTGTATACATGTTGTTTATCTCCTCAGCTGTATGAGCTGTTACATTAGCACAGCTCAGGTCTGTTAAATATCCTCAGTCTACTGCTGGTCTCATGTAAATGTCACTGTGAGCACTGTGATGAAGCTCCATCTGAGAAGGAGAGTCGCGTGAGTGTGGGCGTGTCTTCAGGAGGTATTCTGGGAAATACTCTGAGAAGTAATTACATTGTGTGTAATATGTTGATTGGTCACTTGCATTCCTGTAGAGCTTCAAAGTTCAAGGTTATGACTCATGGAAGAAGGCCTTTGGATCCATGGGAATTCTGATTTATCATTGTTTATTTCCTTTTTCAAATGTAATAATTGTTGGTAAGCACCTCATTAAAGCATGCCAGAGAGGGGCGGTGCTGAAGTTGAAGATGAGTCACACATGGCATGCAGGCCTATTTTAGGAAACTGCCCAGATGTGAGTGGTGGTAGTGTTATTCACTATATGCAAGTTACCTTACGTTAATTTGTTGCCACTGTGACTCTCAGATGAGTTGATTCTCTTATGTCTTTACGTGTCATGACTGAGATAACCTGTCAGTGAAGGCAACAGACTCCAAAAATACCTGATATCTCTCAGTGAAAGATGATTTAAAAACCAGCACTGAAAACACCTTAGAAGAAGAGAAATTAGCTATTTAGACAAATTACCTTCTACATACTCAGTCACCCATCACACAGCAGAGAGGGGAAGTGGTAATGTGAATAAACTCTGCTGTCATTTTGATTAAGATGTACGCAGACAGAAAATGCAACCCAAATATGAAGCTTGTGTAAAACAGCAGCAGAGCAGCACAGTATCTGTGTCAGCTCAACTGGTGTTTTGTTTGTGGACATTTTTAAGTGGTGACTTCTGTTTACAGCCCAAATGATTCGTTAATTGATAGAATAATTAATTAATGGCTATATTATTTTTGGACATTTTTACCTTTATTATGCAGCACTTAATAGCAACACTTAACACAGTCGTCTTAGGTAAGGAACTCATAGCAATTCATATTTTCAGGTTTTTACAATGTAATTAAAGAATACAAAAAATAAATACTACTACAACTACTACTAATAATAATAATAATGAGTTACTACTGGAATTACTGCCTTGCTGTAATTGTCTCTGTGAACCTGTCAAGTTGCCCCTTCAGTTTACATCCATGTCTGTGAAAACATGAATGTTTCACACACATTTTCTTGGCAGCACAGAAGATCTATACAATCAGCACAGTTTCAAGTCGGTCACCCAAGATTAGTGTCACCATATCAGTATCTGACCAAATGTCTCTCCTTCTGTTCCTGAGATATGGTGCTGAGTAATAGCAAGAAAAACGTTTTTGCAGAACATTATGATGTCACAGCAAAGCTGACCTTTGGCATTTGGGATATAAAATGTCATCACTACATCATTTTATCCTATCAGTCATTTATTTTGAAAGTTTGTCATAATTACTTCATGACTTCTTGAATTATGGCCAAAAGCACGAGGTCACAGTGACCTTGACCTCTGACGTTTGACCACCAGTTTATTCTTTAGTCCAAGATGTTTGTGCCAAATTTGAGGAAATCCCTCGAGGTGTTCTTTGAGATATCATGTTCACGAGAATGAGTCGGACGCAAGGTCACAGTGACTTTGACCTTTGACCACCAAAATCTAATCAGTTCTTTGTTGAATGTAAGTGAACGTTTGTGCTGAATTTAAAGAAATTCTTAAATGTGCTCTTAAGATATTGCGTTCACGAAAATGGGACACATGGACAACAGCCCAACATGATGCCTCTGACCAGCATGACCAAATATGAACAAAATAAGGGCGTTTTGGGGAAAAATAAATTTTCCAGGTCTTTCAAATTTCCTCAGTTTTAATTTCTGTAAGCCTCATGGAGGAGCTAATTCTTTCCATTACAAAGATTTCACAAATGATATTTTACTGATATATATATGATAAATGTCGACTTGCTGGGAATAAATAGCATTGATGTTAGTTGATTCAGGGGATTGAGGGCAATTAATTGATTCGTGGTACACTTTTTAAATAATATACCTTTATATCTTTGGGGCTTCCGGGAAGATATTAAGTATTTTTAAGTCAAAAGGTCACAGGCTGAAGTCATGAATCACTGGAGTTAAAGCCCAATTTGAGTTGCAAGTCTTTTGTATTATTTTGTGAAGTTGACTCTAAATTATGGTCAGTATAACCACAGTATCACAGATGTACAGTACAGTATTTACAGTGTATATGAGTCTGTATTTACAGAGTATACAACATCACATTTATACAAAGATAAGTAAACACAGATACATAAATAATATACTGACTCAAATGTCCCTAAATGCTGTCTCTTATTTTGCAATGAATTCCACAGAGGACTTTGTGTTTAAATTAATGTATTTTTACCCTCTTACACAGGAAAACGGAGGCGACAACAATACCACGAACTGCAGGGATTATATGGAGAGAGCAGCAGAGCAGTTCTGAGAACACATCAGCTGCTGTATCTAATCAAACGGACGAGGACACAATTATCTGCCGGGCCTTGGCGGGCGAGTGGCGGCTTCTTTCATTTCAATCAATATACGGACACTATTGAATGTTTGTGCATTTTGAGCATTGATTTATATTGAATGGTGTTTTTCATCCTACAATAAAGCTCCTTTTTCCACAGACCATTACAACTCGAGAAGTCACTGAGGTAACAGCTGTATTAAATGTTCAGAGCCTCGCTGTCAGGCCCCAGAGAGAGTCAGGTGAGATGTTAAGGTCAGCTGTGTCATGTTGGGGCTATGGCTAAGGGCAAATATAATGACTTTAGACTCGACAGCAACTTGACTCGGACTTTAACACCAATGACTTGTGACTTCACTTGGACTTGAGCCTTTTGACTTAAAATACTTGACAACCAAAGATTTAGAGATATTTTGGGAGTTAAAGGAAAACCCCAATCTTTAAGTTTTTGCCACTATGCAGTTGTTAAAATTGTATTATAGTAGGTGAGGAGTGCATTATGACTTTTTTAGGACTAGAAACTTAAACTTTAGGACTTGGAACTTGAGTGCAGAGACTAAAGACTTACTTGTGACTTGCCAAACAATAACCTGGTTCCAACTCTGGTGAGTATCAACCAGTTTTTTGAGTTATGATGAGTCATGTTTTCTAGCACTGTGGGGTTTTTTGAACAAAGAAAGCTGTAACTTTATGCCCTGAAAAGACCAACAGTCATTCCACATACTTCACAGCCTTGTGCTCTTTATATAAAGGGTGACTGCTGTTTCTAGACCAGCTGAAAAAGAATTAATTACCAGAGATAGAGACATTAAAGATTTGTCTCAAAATGCCTTCATCTGAGTCATGGCCAAGGGCGCACTGGTTAGATCCTTTTCATGTCAGTCGCCTGAAGGCAACCACTTCTGTTTTTAAACACAAATCACTGAGCTACTGTTAGATAAAAGCGACTCTTTGATTAAAAATGAAATATTTCATTATTAGCTGGTGGGGTTTCCTTTTTCACTGTGAAGTACTCCTGATCAGAACAGAGGACAGAAGGATGTAGTTCCCCTGCTGTTCTTACATATTATTTATGTACATGTGAGCAGGGGCGATGTAGTGGAGGGAAAGTGGGACTGATTACCAAGGCCCTAATGTGAGACGGCCCTCGAAAGGCCTTGGTTAAAACCCAAAGTCATTAGTGCCAAAAAAAGACTGAACTTTGCATTAAAATATAACGGAAGTTCTCTGAGGTGCCTCTCACCCATTACAGGTACAAAATGATTTAGTCCACGTCCACACTAGGATTAGTCTCAAAACACAGCTAGACACAAGTGAGTAAGTGCTTATGCTGCCTGAGCACCAACCCAGCTGGCACTGGACGTCAGTAAGACGTCAGAAAGACGTTTGATTTTGGTTAGAATGAAAATTGATGATATTAGAAATGTCTCATGATGCTAGAATTTCACGCTGCTGCGGACGTTAACATTGTGAGATTTTGTAGACGTTGGGTTTTGTTCTCCATACCTTACAACTAAATGACGTTAATCTACGCCATGATGACACTGACATGAGACGTTTGGATGACGTTGGATTTTGGTTATTTAACAATAGTTGGCATTAGATGTTGTCCTGATGTTGAAGTTTGATCACCCAATGCTGCAAGCTAAATCCAACCAAATACCAACAGCCAACGACACTGGTGGCCTGCTGGTATGTACTCTGTATTGTCTTTGTCAAAGAGTGGGAAACCAGAGTCACAAAAAAGAAAGAAAGAAAGCTGACTCTGTAAAAAAAAATTCAAAAGGTGTGTGACAAAGACAGGGATCAAGAGAGGAAGGGCGGGGGGCCCACAGACACTGCTTATCCATAGGGCCTAGAATCTGGTGCTACGCCCCTGCATGTGAGAACATCAGGCTTCTCTACTAACAATAAATGAGTCAGTGCAGCTACAGTCACACAGTAATGATAGTTTAGAAATACGATAATGTCAAAAACTTGAGAAACAGGTAGAAAAACGTAGTACTGAGAGTATTCTTGAGTTACGTTAGAGGTCATGACCTGAAATACCACTTCATATGTTTGACTTTATAACTGTAATGTACTGTCACACACTGTATGTAGTGTACTGTGCAGATCTACTCTTAAAGAATAGCGTGTTGGAACTGCATTTCTTAGAATATTCCTAATAGTTCAAGTTTGGTGCTCTGACCTTATGATTCATGCAGTTTCTTTGCACAGCAAGTACCGATACTGTATGACAGGATCGTTGTATTATTGGCATTAGTGTGCTGAGAATTTAAGTAGTTTAAGTACAAATTTTTTGTTTCATTTTTGAGAAACTATATGGGATTAACGAGATCGCATTCAGACTTTTGCAGACAGTGATTAGAGGTCTCAGCAGTGACAGTTTATACTGTGAAAATATGGCTGGCATAACTGGATGAGAGATCTGATGCAAAGGGAAGTGTAAAGCTACAATCAACACCAAGCAAAACATGACGCAGCACATATATTTCCATCCTTAGCTTGAGGATTGGCAATGTG
Source organism: Cephalopholis sonnerati (assembly GCA_019142605.1). Taxonomy (NCBI): domain Eukaryota; kingdom Metazoa; phylum Chordata; class Actinopteri; order Perciformes; family Serranidae; genus Cephalopholis; species Cephalopholis sonnerati. Next base: position 16,893,822 of record JAGQAX010000009.1, read on the forward strand.
ACAACATATTTTAATTACAGTGTGTTAAACAGGGGTCATTTATTTACTGAATATATTAACAACAGATTAGATTAGACCACTCAAAAAACCATTCTTCGTTTTGCAGCTTGCAAAACAAATACTACCTTTGTGGGTTTTTTCCCTTTTCACCTGAACAAATTAGTCCAGAAAAGGACTTCATATTTTCTGACTTTAATCCTGGACATTGCAGATGTTTGGCTGCGCTGAGACGAGGCGCATAACTCTCAGATATTCACCTTTTATAGATGAAATTAGGCACTGACATGCATTGTAGTGCTTGGCAGGACAGTGTCTTTCAAGGAAGTCATTTGAAGAGTTTAAACTTGCGCAGCAGTGGCTGGACAGTCTCTTTTGGACATGGCTTCAGAGCCAAGCAGGTGGGGATGTTTTCTGGCTGTTCGATCCAAAGCTTGTGGGCCACACCGGCCTGTGTCAGAGTCTCTGATAGACCGGAGAGGGCGGCCTCGTCTGGAGCCTGGAGGAAAACAGATACACACATTTACAGTAGTCCAAGTCTGAGCCACAGATCCCACATTACTTCACATTTCATTTCAGTGCTCCATGCGAGAAAATAAATATTTCTTGTGGATTTAGTGCTGAACTGTAAAACTGTCTAAACCATATGCAATGTTTAAAGTTAAGTCATCTAAGTGCATAGTAACTATACATTAAAAATGACTGGGATCTATTTAAGAGGGAGTGTAATCTGATATAATACATTTAAATGACTAATGTAACAATGATCAGGATTGTTGCTATTTAGTTGCTCTTACATGACATACTTAAATCTTGCTTTGAGAATAAACAGCATACAAGAAAACACCATACTCCATTAGAAATTCTGTCATTTCATAAATGTTTTGCTTGTCACCACAAACATATACTAGCTAGAAAACCATTCAATACCTTATTATATTCTTAAGAGGTCACTTTTGAATTCGGCACCCAGTTGTCACATCACACATTAAGTTTTTATTAGTAAAACAAGTTATTAAATCGCAGTAACTGCAATATATTTAGCACGTGTTAGCCAAATAAGCTAACTAGAGTGAAGAGGGCAGCTCGTGCAAACCCTTAATTATGAACATTTAAAGAAACGTAGTGTTGCCGAACAGTACAGCTAACCAGAACAGATTTAAATTTGCATTAATTTCATTGTGATAAACAACATAAGCGCCTGAACTAACTAAAATGACTAATATTTGAATGGAGTTTGGCGTGACGTGTCGAGCTCACCCCCAGCACCACTTTATGCATGGAGTCCAGCTCGGCCAGGTACCGCTGAGTGTCCGGGTCTCCGTAGTGAAGGTGGATGGCGGCGGTAGCAGCATGACAGGCCTGAGTTATGACGGCTCCCAGGGGCCAGGACAGCTTGTGAACCAGATCCGAGCGGACAATAACATACTGGACAAGCCGGCTGGGAGACCCGGCTCCTGTAGCCGCCATTTTTCTCCGCAGCCCGGACAGGAAGTGATTCAGGGTTTGTTTATCTTCCGGTTCAGCTGATGTAGAGCTGATTGTTAAATTAACACAACGCTGCTGCACCCTGCTGGTCACTTTGAAAACTGCAGTCTGTCTACCTGAGCTACCAGCAGGGAAACAGTCTGTACCTGCTGCTGACTCCAAGTCAAAGGTGTTTTTTTTAATTAGACTGTCTCCTCTTTATAAATAGTTTCCAAGATAAAACTGCAATTTAGAAAAAAAGACAAACACAATTAGAACATAACACAACCCAGTTACTTTTCGCTAGGTACCCTTTTCTTCTCCTGGTCCGTCTTCATCTAATGCTCTACCCCCTTTTTTGGCAAGCTAAACTCCTTTCGACTGCAAAACCTTCTGCACACTGATGCATTAAAGATCCAATAACACAATATACATGAATAAAAACAGCAGTGTGGGGTATTCCTTACAAACTTTATACATAATGACCCTTCACCGTCACATCTTGTAGGCCTATAGTGTATTTTGAGCCCTTTTGAATAGTTCCATCTGGGGTTGACACAATATATTTTCAAACCCATGTATGGTTTTCTAGCAGCCCAAGCTAGCACTGCAGAATATTTTGAAAGCTTTACAATAAAAAATAAAGGTGTGAGCTGTCTTGTTTTGTTGTCAAACTTGTGGCAATACACTAAGATGTCTGGGAGAAACTCTGTCACTGCAGTCAACCTGGAAAGAGACTTACTCACTAAAATAATTAGGAAAAGGATGTTTAGCATACTGTCTGTATCGTAATATGTTTTTATATTGACAGCAGTTATAGCTCAGGCTGAGGATGCATGGAAGTTCATTAAAGAGGAACTATTGACTGAGCAGAGGACAAATCCATCCATCCATCTCAGTTGCTCATCCAAAGCCAGGTCACAGGGGCAGCAGGCTGAGCATAGACGTCCCTTCCTTCAGCAACGCTTTCCAGCTCCTCCTGGGGGACCCTACGGCGTTTCCAGGCCAGATATGTAATCCCTCCAGTGTGTTCTGGGTCTGCCCCGGGGCCTCCTACCAGTTGGATGTGCCCGGCGCACCCCTTTTGGGAGGCGCCCCGGAGGCGTCCTGATCAGATGCCTAAACCAACTCAACTGACCCCTTTCGACATGAAGGAGCAGCGGCTCTACTCTGAGCTCCCTCCGGATGTCTGAGCTCCTCACCCTATCTCTAAGGCTGAGCCCAGACACCCTTCTGAGGAAACTCATTTCGGCTGCTTGTATCTGCGACCTCATTCTTTTGGTCGCTACCCAGAGCTCATGACCATAGGTGAGGGTTGGGACATACATGGACCAGTAAATCGAAAGCTTCGCCTTCCAGCTCAGCTCCCTGACTCTCATCCTGACTGCTTCACACTCGGCTGTGCCTCGAGATCCTGTCCATGAAAATCACAAACAGGATCAGTGACAAGGGACAACCCTGGCAGAAGCCAACATCCATCGAGAACGTGTTTGACTTTACGCCGAGTATGTGGACACAGCTCTCACTTTGGTCGTACAGGGACTGGGTGGCTCGTAGCAGTGACCCTGGTACCCCGTACTCCTGCAGTACCCTCCACAAGACCCCCAGCGGGACGTGGTTGTAAGCCCTCTCCAAGCGTTCTCTAAGTCCAGTAGCCTTGCCTTGCTGCTGGGGAGCATTTTGACTACCTCAGCAACCTCTGCCGGGGATAAGAGTTCCCCCGAGTCTTCAGGCTCTGCCTCCTCTGCGGTTGACGTGACGTCCGGGTTCAGGAGTCATTAATGAACTTCCATACATAATTTTGCATCACTGAAAATGCTGTGTCTCTGTGACATTAAATGAACCGTAAATAAATGACAAACAAACCAGTAAATGTCACAATAATTATTTATTAAGCATACACATTATAATATAAATATAAAATATGCTATTTTTGTTTTTAAAATTGGTGAGACATCATTATATCTGTGTTGAGACAGACAACCATACAAACAGGTTTTAATATTCTACCAAAATCTGCTGAAACTTCTATGCAGCTGTAACAAACTTGCCATGATGGTGCCGTCCTAAAATCAGAGCCTGTATTCATGGAGCATATCAGAGCAGTGTAACTGATCTAGGATCAGGTCCATGTAAATGTCACCATAAATGAGGAGGCAAACTGGTCTTAGATCAGCGCTCCTAGTCTAAGATGCTGTATGCAGTGGGCCCACGTACAGAGAGAGCACAATAACCTACCGTATATTTCTTTATATATATATTTCTTACTGTAGTCCAACAATGGCAATTAGCAGCATGATAATGCACCACTCATTTTTTTCTAGTTCCAAGAAACTGCAAAATAAGTTAGGAAGTAAATAAATAAAATGAACATCAAACATACTGATGATCATTGTCACTGTACTAAGAGAGAAACTCGTCCACAGTGAAACAATCAGAGATAATCAAACAATCAAATCAGATCAGAGTGATGACATTTGACAGGTCAGGGTTCGGATTCAATTCAGTTTCACCTCAGTCAACAACAGGAAGTGGATAATCATTACATTTTTTTTTTTAGATTTTTTTTTACCAAAGTGAATGACATCGAGTTCTCTGTGAGAATCAATTCTCAAACCAATAATTACAGTCTCAGTTGGCTGAACCTAAAGTGAATTGATCCTCGAACCGATCAATGACAATAAAGAACAAATAGTTTTAACAATTTTTTCTCTTTTTTTCTGTGTTTTTTCTTCATTTTTTTAAGTTTGGTTGACATGCTGAATCCTTGTGTTTGCAGGTTTGTGGTCAATCAAAAGGAGAAGTATTGAGCGAACCACTCCTGGCGCTGGGCGTCTGGGGAGTCGATGGTGGAGTCCTTCGTTTCAGGAGGGCTTCAGGACGGAGAGCGCAAGAAGAAAAATAATCACCACAACAAAAATAAAGACAGAAAGAGACAAGTCAGGGAAGAAGCCAGAGGTTGAGTCAGTACAGTCTGACACCTGACTGAATGGTAGCAGCACAGGTGGATTATCGTTTACTAAGCAGATAATTTTTTGCAACCTAAGACACAGTCTATTGTCCTGCTATTACTGGCTACAGTCCTTAACTGGATTTCTCGTCTCTAATGAAGGTTAAAAGATGGTTTATATGAAGGTACAATCTACTTTTTGTCCACAAGGTGGCAGCAGAGTCATTGTCAAGATCGAGGGAGCCACAGCAGCATAGAGCAGAGACACTGCTGTACTGTGTCCCCAGCTCTAAGCTACATAACAACTGTATACAGTATGCACTTATTCTAACTGTCCTAAAAAAGGAGTTTTTGCAGTTAGTATACTGTGCAGTTTTTCGTTAAATAAATATTACCCTAAGTTTAAAACAATGCAGTGAGTACTTTTACTTTCATACTTTCATACCTACTTACATTTTCCATATAAAACTTTCAAACTTTTACTTTATTTTCAATGCTGGACTATTACTTAGAGTATTTTTACAGTTTAGCATTAGTACTTTTACTTAAGTAAAACATCAGGGAGCCGTATTCACAAAGCTTTCGAGTGCTAAGAGTTGCTCCTAGTGACGAAATTCTAAGAAAATTCTTAGAATTGTGACGTATTCTTGGAATTTACCTTTGAAGTTAAGACTACGTTCTTGTTAAGATAAAAGTTATTCACAGAGCATCTTAGACCCTTAGGTGAAAAACTGTTAAATGCAGGGAAGAGGACTTTTAAGAGGCTTAAGAGTTTCTTAATTAGAGGAGAAAATGGTAGAAACACAAAGAGGTCGGAGGAATCTTCTGCAAGATAATAAGTGATTAAATGAAATCCTACAGATTAGACTGTGCAGGGATAATACTTTGGGCTGATCTCATTAGAGGTACGCAAACATTTTCCAGCTATTTGGAAAACCCTGATGACTTGGGTCTGTCTCAACCTTCCATCAGCAGTGATCACACTTCAGTGACAACACTTTCACAGTCAGCAGTCTATTCCCACTGGGTGTCCACATGTTGCAGGCTCACAAAAGGACATGTCTGTGACAACCAATCACATCAGCTAAATGAATGCATCGTACCTAGCAACAGGGTCCCTTCCTTAGAGTTGCTCTGAGAACTTTCCTAAATCACTCCTAAGCTAGGACTCCTAACTAGAAGAGTATTCTCCGTCTGTTTGTGAATACGGCCCCTTAATACTTCCTGCACCACTGTTGGCATTTACTGGGCCTTCAACAGTGTTTCAGCATGAAAAAGAAACTGTGTACGTCTAATACATTATCTCACTGCATGACCTCGACCAAACCTCATAAACTACTTTAAGTATTCTGTTTTTTTTTTACGGGAAAATGTCAATCACTGGTGGTATCTGTACGACCAGACGAAGCTGTTGCTCCGTCCTGACTCATGTCCTTGGGGGAAAAACATGTTGTTCTCTAAAGTTTGAACTAATTAGGCTGAGTGTTTGCATCTATCAAAACAAACACCTATTGGAGCTTCTTCTGCTTTCTTAATTGGCTTCTTCCTAAACAAACAGTCCCATAACCCCAGGGTAATATTTAAATTTTGGGGGTGGGGGCGGGGGTCATTTTTTGTTGTTGTTTTCTAAGCTTGAATGCGTCAATTACTTTCCAAAAAGCTTCTCTTGTATTTGTGCAGCGAGATAAGTCGTGTTTATACTGTACATGGTCGCAATTCAGAATCAAAGGATGCTGCCTTCAGTTCATAAAGAATTAACTGTAATATATACAGTCATTTCCATACAACAATGGCAATATTTGCCAACATAGCTTTTTATTCACTATAAGTTAGCATTAGCAAAATCTTTCTCCATGACAATATCTCTCTGTCTTTTAATGCCAACAACTTCATGTTATCATAGACAACAGGAAGTGGTCAAATCTGAATGTCTGAGCAAGATAAGATGAAACTTTGGGTCAGAACAACAGCAAAATGGCAAAAGTGTTTATATCTATTAAAAACAATGGAAATCAAAATTATGTGTATTACTAATATAAAGTACTAAAAACATAAAATTACAGTTTATGAAGAGCAAACACGTGTATTATCTACTGTGTTTGGGCATTAGGAAGTAAAAAACAATATCATCTCTCCATATGATTTTTAGATATCATCTCAGGTAGCTACTGAAACTGTTTGTTTATGATGATGGGCAATGACAAAAGAGAAGTGAATGGAAATGTGAGCTGAGGTGTTTTGATGTTGATTTGAGGGATACAGGGAAGGAAATGTGACGGCTGAGGGCATGGAAACAGATTGGCAGAGGATGAGATGATGAATCAAGATCAGAGGAGGAAGCAAGAAGAGGAGAGAGATGACAAAAAAAGAGAATCAGAGGAGGGGTGGTGATACTGTGATGTAATAAAAGCCTACAGGTTACAGTGCCAATGTTTGTCTGACCCAACAGTCCCATCAGGATTAGTAAAGAAACATTTCATCTAGTATGTTATTTGTGTTTAATTTTGAATTACTGTCATATTGTCTGCAGTTACTATTCAGCATCTAAGGTCCAACTGAAATTCAACTGCATGCTTTTTTGTCCTGCTACAGCACCCATATCTGCTCTGGAAAATCATGTTCTGTGTTCTAAAACCAAAAAGAAGGAATATATGTTTTTTGGTTTCCCCTCTAGTTTTGCATTTATTCACCATAACACTGTTCTGGTATCTGTGTGCATAAATGGAGACCCTACTTCAATACAGCCAATCAAGTCTGATTAAAGCAGTAACGTCACCGTCCTGTTTCAGGCAGAGTAGACAGTTACACTGACCCAGACATCAGCCTGCTATACAACAAGAGTCATAGACACTAAGAACCCAGATTAGCTTTCCTGCTAAAGTCGTCCTCTCATCTAACTTACAAACATGAACACATCTTGTTCTGCATCTTAGCTTGTTGAACAAGCAACCAAACAAACATTCACTAGGGGAAAAGTGCTCGATTAATGTCAGTGTGCAGGTTAGATAGTAAATTAGCTGCTGATGTGGTCCTTACTCTTCAATCTCTTCAGTACCACTGACATCATGCTGTCTGCCCATGACATGTTGGCTCCAGTTCCCTATGGTGTAACACTGGGTACAACACTGCGCTCTCTCGATCTCCCTACAGTGTAACACAGACACTCTCTGGTTCCCTATGGTGTAACACCAGCACTCTCTTGTTCTCCCTACAGTGTAACATCAGCACTCTTTGGTTCCCTATGGTGTAACACTGGCACTCTCTCTCATTCTCCCAATACTGTAACACCTGCACTCTCTAGTTCCCTACAGTTTAACACCTGTACTCTCTGGTTCCCTACAGTTTAACACCGGCACTCTCTGGTTCCCTACAGTGCAACACTGGCACTCTCTGGTTCCCTACTGTTTAACACCTGTACTCTCTAGTTCCCTACAGTTTAACACCGGCATTCTCTCGTTCCCTACAGTGTAACACCTGCATTTTCTGGTTCCCTACAGTTTAACATCTGTACTCTCTGGTTCCCTACAGTGCAACACTGGCACTCTCTGGTCCCCTACAGTGCAACACTGGCACTCTCTGGTCCCCTAAAGTGTAACATCTGTACTCTCTGGTTCCCTACAGTGCAACACTGGCACTCTCTGGTTCCCTACAGTGTAACATCTGTACTCTCTGGTTCCCTACAGTGCAACACTGGCACTCTCTGGTCCCCTATAGTGTAGCATCTGTACTCTCTGGTTCCCTACAGTGTAACATCTGTACTCTCTGGTTCCCTACAGTGCAACACTGGCACTCTCTGGTTCCCTACAGTGCAACACTGGCACTCTCTGGTTCCCTACAGTGTAACATCTGTACTCTCTGGTTCCCTACAGTGCAACACTGGCACTCTCTGGTCCCCTACAGTGTAACATCTATACTCTCTAGTTCCCTATAGTGCAACACTGGCACTCTCTGGCTCCCTATGGTGTGACACCGGCACTCTTTGGTTCCCTGTGGTGTAAAATCGGCACTCTTTGGTTCCCTACAGTGTAACACCTGCACTCTTTGGTCCCCTACAGTGTAACATCTATACTCTCTAGTTCCCTACAGTGCAACACTGGCACTCTCTGGTTCCCTATGGTGTGACACCGGCACTCTTTGGTTCCCTGTGGTGTAAAATCGGCACTCTGTCATTCCCTACGGTGTAACACTGACATATTCTGGTTCCCTACAGTGTCACATTGGCACTCTCTAGTTCCCTACAGTTTAACACCTGCACTCTCTGGTTCCCTACAGTGTAACACTGGCACTCTCTGGTTCCCTACTGTATAACACCTGCATTTTCTGGTTCCCTACAGTTTAACACCTGCACTCTCTACTTCCCTACAGTTTAACACTGGCACACTCTGGTTCCCTACAGTGTAACACCTGCACTCTTTGGTTCCCTACAGTGTAACATCTCTACTCTCTGGTTCCCTACAGTGTAACACTGACACTCTCTTGTCCCCTGAGACAAAAATGACAACTTCCCATTTTTTTCTCCTTCTAATGATAAAAAACATGTTGACATAATTTTGACTGAATGTTATTTCAGTTGGACTTTAAAGCTGCAACAATTTCTCATTGCATGACTCTTAAGATAATTATATGGCTTTCTGTCGTTTAACACAGATTATGTTAGGAGACAAAATGTACACTGTAAACTATTTGTTTACATGATACTGGAGTTTTCATAGAGCACAAAACCAGTGTTACCAGTAACTCAGATGACCAAGAGGATGACCTACAAAAAGCTCAGTTTGTTGTTTAAAGCTGCAACCTCACAACCGTGTACATTTGTTTTTGGTCTGACTCCTGAATATTACGGGTATTAAAAACTCATGTTTCTATCTGCATTTCAGTAAATAGTGGACATGTATTCTTACAGTTTCATTCACCCTGTAGTCTGTAGGGATCATGCTGTATAAACCACACTGTACGTAATACAAGGGATATACGCAGTGTTTGAATTTTAACACCCTACATTTCCTCTCTCCTCTACATCTACCATGTTCTCATTAGTCCTAATAGACCAAGTGTCGATTAAATTGAGCTTCATAATCGGTGTTATTTGAGTATGTCAATGATTATTGCTGAAACAAAAAAACCCAATAAGAGGAGGTAATAAGAGAATAACGTGTTTAAATCTACTGCCTTAGCTTTGTTAAAGCAGCAGACAGTAGTTGGTGTAACAGCATACTTTCAGGTTGGGAATGAAAGACTATTCTACATATTAATTTCCCTGTTTGACTCACTGTTCAGTATTCAGAGGCAACTGAAATATTCTTGTTCAGACTTGTGTTAAAAGTTCATTTAGATGAGGTCTGCTGTATAATAAAAGTCCTCTTAAAGATATAAATACCTAAAGGACCCAATGATTTAAAGGGGTCAGATTTACAAATTGCTGCTCAGTATTGCAGTCGGGGCAGAGAGATCAGTCTAACTACAAATGTTTGTCAAGAACAAAGAGTGTGCAGGGAGCGGAGAGACGAATCATTTAATAGAGTCTGAAAACATTTCAAAGCAGATCTATAATATCTGACCTCATACTGTCATTGCTTGGCTCTGTTGTGAGTGTGTGTGTGTGTGTGTGTGTGTGTGTGTGTGTGTGTGTGTGTAAGCTGCTGGTGCTCCTGCCTTCCCATAATAACAGGTTTGTCCCAAAGCTTTTGCAAAGCAGCCACCACATCTCATTCTTTACATAAACAGCGGCTAAAACATGCAGCGAGATAGATTAAAAATAACCAAAACATGCTCACACACCCACCCACACACACGCACACGACACACACCAGTCACACATGCTATAAACCTACATACCAGCGCCTAAAAACACATTTCTTGGCATGCGATACACAGACTGCATGTATTCATGTGAGAGGCATGTTACATAATTCATCATCATATCATTTCACACCACAGCGACCAATCACAGCCATCATCAAGAAACAAGAGAAGCATTTATTGGACCACAGAGTTGAGGAGTAAAGCCGTTTTCAAAACAAAACACCACCACACACAGAGGGGACAGTTCATGATAGCAAAAGACAATATCTACTTCATTATAAACTCACGTAACAAAATAGTTTTGTTCACTTTGTACAAAATCCCATTTGGAGTTGAGGAGAAAAAGTGCAGCGTGTGCAACATGCTGGAATTCAGATGAAGATGAGAGTATGAAGAGTCACAAAATGACACAATGCACAACAAAAAAGCCACGACAGATATTAACAGCAAGTTTTATAACTTCCTGAACAAAGAGGGAAACCTGTCGGCATGCACACGGTTAACATGTTCAGACTGACGGACACGTGGAGAGGACAAAAAATAAAAAACATGCCCCTTTTGCATTCCAAGGCCATTCTCTGAAGCTTCAGTCGGGACTCTTGTGTTAATGTTCTGGTTATCATGTTAGTTTCTACGTATTCAGCACTGTTATTAAAACACCTGTGATGCTGCTGATGTCTCTCAGTTCAAATGTGCTGCAGGAAACATGCAGTTGTGTCCTTTAATCTGAAATGAGGATCAGTCATTCACCAGTCTGTTTTAATCACAATCATCCAATCATAGTGAGTCAATACTCCATATGTAATAGTTTGGATGCTGGTTTCTTTTTTTTACCTTTTCCAAAACCAAAAGAGCATAAAAGTATTAAGAACGCATTAAATAGTTTGTTTATCTGTTCTTTCGTTAGAGTTACAAACTACATCAAAAACTGTGTTCATGACTAGCACATCCACTGTGTAGTATTTCCCTGCTGGCCCTAGATGCCATGATATCAGAGTTTAAGCTAACGTTAGTAGCTGTAGTGGATTTGGGGAAGTTTATAGTACAGAAACCACAGCTAATGTCGTTACCTGAGAAAGTGTAATATCGGTTAGTCCTTATCCTAAAGGCCACTTTTTTCGTAATGTAAAAAGTGAATTGTACTGTTTGAAAAAAAACAACAGTTAACCATAAAGCTTGCTTTGCTGAGTGAAAATTTTCCTTAATCATACTTAAAACAGAAGGAGTGACTCGACTACAAAAACAATGCTGTTTCTTAAAGTCAGCTTTGCCTCAGACATGTTAGCGTTAGCCTCAATCTTTTAGCAAAATATCATGTATAGTATGTGGCCATCAAATGCATTTTTAAAACCCTTTCACAGGTTTTGTTTTCAAACCAGTCAGCTGGACGCACTGTGAAGTCAGATGGAGACGACATTTCCAACCAATTCATGGAGCTAATGTTAACTTAGTTAGCTACAGCTGATAAACTCTGCTAGCAGCAGCTGTCATTTAAGCTAGCAAAATTGAAGTGTGTTTGTCTACCACTGGCTGTAACCAATTAAAAAATACTAAGAAATTCAGGTGCAAAAACCTGCCATCAATATTGTTTGCAGCATCTACACTGAATCGCAATGTTTGCTTATTTAGAATAACTTCTAAGAAGAAAACTCCTGCGCTACGTACGTAAAATGGCACTGAGCAAAAGCTGCCTCAGTTGGTTAGTTTTTGGCCACCTACAAAAAATCAATATGAATTTTAGTGTACACTGTATTTATAATATCTTCACCGCTTTACCTTGCCATCAGACAGCCCTCTCCGATGGGGAACTGAAACCGTTATTGCATTGTCTTCTTTCAAAATACACTTCCGTTTTCACAGGAAATTTAACATTTCCATACAGTCTCTTTCAAAATAAAAGTAATATGCCAGTACAACACCGCGAATTGACATTTTTTTCCTTCAACAAACACACATGGTTGAGTTTAGGCAACAAAAGCATGTCGTTAGGTTTAGAGATAAAAGCGTTTGGCTTTAGAATCTTATGGGACGCAAACGCTGCTCTCTTGGGTGAAAGTTCTTGTTCTGCCGCATTTTCTCCTGATGCCATTGGATGCATATCATGCCAACACTAAAGGACGCCTTTTTTCTTTGGTTTCTGACGTCGCAAGTCAGTGCCCAAGCGCCAGATTTTGACGATGTCGGAGTGAGACCAGGCTCTGCAGAGCACATGGGAGTTGCTGGTCTACTGTTTCCTCTATCAGTCAGTGTGAAAGGTAAAGTGGTGAAAATGGTTCAAATATAGCGTACACTACTGATTGGTTGATCTTTTTTAAGGTGGTTAAAATACATTTTGTTGTAGCCCATGTCTACAGTGGCAGGCTACACTGCTTAGCTTCCATGGCCAGAGATTTGGTTTATCAAAGGCACTAGCAAGCAACACAGTACATAAAATCATCACAGCAGAGACCATCACTAACTTTAAACGTAACAGTTAAGCTAAAAATGATAAAAGAAATTAAGTTTGTCGATCTCATTTAACTCCAATCTACCTGGAAGTGACTGGTGTTAGCACGACGTCACAGTGATTTGGTCTATTGTACAAGAATAAAGAGCTTGACAGGCGTAGCAACAGTATGTAAGGTAGCTAGGCCTTTTACAACACATTAGAGCATTTGCTCTAACCTCCACTTAACACTCTGAAGCTTGACATGACAATGATTTCATGCTCCTTATGGTTTATGAAAAGGCCAGACTTGGCAGGAAGGGATGAAAATGTAAAACACCAGTTATTATGCCACTGTATCTTTTCAAAGCCAGAAACAACAGAGCTCTGGTGTTTTTTTTTTTAAAGGCTTTTGTCAAAGAACAAAAGGCCTAAAATACAGTCTCTACATTCAAGGTCTGACTCAGGACTGTGAGTCAGCTCATTAAAAGTGCTTTAAACCAGCAGGAGTTTCCAATTAACCTGAGGTCTGTGATTGGATGATTGATGCGTGGATTGACCAGCTGCTGCCCGTCGGGGCTGAAAAGGTCTCACCTCATGAATTTCTTGGGTTCGGTGGGAGGGGTCGGCGGGGGAAGAGGTTTGTTGGAGTTGAGTTCAAGATGGTGAAGGGGGGAGTTGGGGATGGGCTCTAGGCGGCTTGGCTGGGCTGGGGGCGGGGGTGGGGGCTGTGGGGGCTGCCCACTTCCTGAACCCGCCACACCCACGCCCATACCTGCTGCCTCCAGAGCCCTGACACTAGGAGAGCTGCTGAATCTGCTGGCTGCTGTTTTCTCATTCTTTTTCTTTTGCTACACAGAAAAAAAGAAAAGGAGGGGCATGGGGGTCAAAAAAGGAGCAAAAGGGAAGTTTGAAACAAAATAATAATAAAAGATAAGAAGAAATGGAGGGGAAAAAGAGGGAGAATGGAGTACAGGGAGAGCCCTAGAGGTCTTTACAGTCCATCCAGTGAGAGACAGGAAAAGAGCAGCGTGCTAACTCGATCCTATTTAAATGCTGATCGAGTGAATGGATCAATCTGAAGACTGGCATCACTCAGTCTTAAAGCAGCAGTCGCTCTGAGCAGAATGGAAGTTCAGATGAGGAGAGATGTGTCAAAGCAGGAAACATCTCACACTAACAAAATGGCTTGGAAAGCAAAGGAGAGCTGGAGAAAAAGTCAAGAAGGAAGAACAATCGAATCGGGTGGAGAACTCACACACACACACGGTGAACACACAACACATATTCAAATATGTGGGAGGAAAACACATGTCACAAGAACGAAAACACTGGAAGTTATAGAACCTGAGAGATGGTGTCAACAGTTATATACTGATCATGCAGCAGGGTCCATTCGACTCAGACACACTGTGAGGAATGACATTGTGTTTTCCAGGAGCACTGGGAGCTTTAAATTCTCAAACAGCTTCTTATTATGAGCAATGGGATCCTGCTTGAACACACAATTTTCAAACAGTTTGGTCATTTCATTTCAAGAGATTCACTTCAATTCTATCTCACTTCAACAAAAACAGATAAATCTAGTGAATCAAGTGGTGTGTTTTGGCAGTGCATTGAATTCAAGATCACGTCACTGTGACACCTTGGATTAAATGCTGTGAAGAAATGAGACCTTGGCAGGTACGACTATTAGCCTCCATTTCATACCAGTGGTGCTGAAGGAACACCACACTTCCTATTAATCGTGTTGTTTCCTCTCCTCTTACACTGTCCTTGGAGACTTTACTTGAATTAAAAACAGTAAACTTGTAAAAATTGACTTTTTCCAATATTCTTTCCAATTTTCCATCGCTCTTTTACCATCTGCCACTTGCTGTAAAGTCTGTGAGTTTTCGCTGTTTTCACTGGAGCATCATAATCCTGTCTCTTGCTGTAAAACACCTTCCCTTTGTGTTGTTGTGTGATAAAACAGAGCAGCAGATAACCCTGAGACACTCAGGTCGAAGCTGACAGTCTCCTCCAAAATGGTCTCATTTGTTGAAACAGCGATTGGGACAATATTTGAAAATTACTGTGGTCATGAGTTATGGTTGTTACAATGCCAACGGTACCATTTTCTAAAACGTCAGTACTGACTGTTCTTCCGATCGATCAGCACTGATGGATTTGAAATGAGATGGAGTGGATATCATCTTTGCTATGTATTAAAAATAAATCGACAGGCTCATCAGAGTGCCCCTGTGTGTGGTGCGTTCCAGGACGTCAGGGCCTTACCTTAATGAGCGGGTTGATAACTCCTACGTTAGGACTGGCGTTGAACACTTTGTTGAAGTTGGTCTCCCTGTTGACGAGTTCCAGCTGGTAGAACTTCTTATCGTCCTGGAGGAAGAGAACCGTGTGAGCTGACGGGAGACTCGAGGGACTGTGAAAACAGTTGTTGTGTATATCCAATCTGTCAAAAACAAAAACTTGTGCTGCTGCATCCAAAAGCTAAAAATAAACCTGAGACGGAGTACTTTCCTTTTCACACCTCCTGCTGTATATAGCACACACATTACCTCATCAGCCTTTACCTACCACCAGTTTCTTGACTAGAGATTCTCTCTCAGACACCATGTCCTTCAGCTCGGCGATGAGCTGCAGATCTTCAGGACGACTCTCCCTGTTCCTGAACTTCTCCTCTGTACCCTCCAGCCTGTAAGAAAAAAACAAGAACCATAAATACTCTGCACCACAGATCCACTGCACACCATCAGGCTTAGATATCTTATAGAAATATGAACAGAGTGTTGGAATGTTACCAAGTACATTTACTCAAGTACTGTACTTAAAGCAAAACTTTGCTGATTTTCAACCAGCTCTGTATCATTGCAGTGTGTGCAGATGAACAGTGTTTTGCAACCCTCAGCCGAACAACGCCTAAAGGTGCTCATTTGCTGGCAGACTGCTGGAAATCAAGTGTTTTGCCTCACCCAGCAGACCTTTGCTGGTGCTGGTAGTGTTGCTCGCGGCTCATTCATTACTCTTTGCCAGCAACATCGTGTCTGCTTCATTTCTTTCTATCTTCCCTTACAGGTAAGAATAATGGTTGTAATATGTTCAGTAACTGTGTATGTATATTTTTTGAGTTACAAGGAATGCACTGGTTTGCACTTTTTGTGTTGTATGATTAAAATTACAATGTCAGTGTCAAATGCAATGTTTGTGATAAACTAAAGGATGAAGTGTTCCTATACGTGTTGAGACAATTCTCCTACTTCTTGAGCTAAATAAACTCTATAAAACCCTCTTGGATCAGCTGGAAAATGCATCGTCACAAAGTTTTTCTGACACCATGAAGAGCTCTCATAAGCTGTCACATCTACAGCAGTAAAATGTAACATACACATCAATGCAGCAGTAATATTAATCCTAAAATATCTGATATAACAGTAAAACACTGACAGGAAACATTTTACTGCACAATGAGTACTTTAACTTAAATTAAACACATTTAGCTGACTTTTACTTAGGTAAGGATTACACCGCTGTACAATGGTCAAGTAATGAAAATGTAAAACATCACTCAAAACTTCTTTCTGAGGGGAAAAACCCAGGTTGAGTTTGCAGGTTACATTAGTATAAAATATGCAACAATGAATGTCAATTACACATCAGAGAAGGGCAGGAGTAAGAGCCAGGTGAACTCGTTAGATCTCGCACTTTGCGGTATGTGTGTATTAGATGGAACCATTTATGAGTTAAGAGAATTAAAAGCATGTACTACAGGGAGTAAAAAAAGATGAGTGATTCATGGGCTCTCCTTTTTCATTAGCTTTTGATCAATAAAACAGTAATTGTTCCCGGTCCCTTTCCCTTTCCTGCCCTCTTCTCCTCTCATCACAAAAGCCATTAAGGGGGTTTGTACGTTCAAATCAAAAAGCAGTTCATCCGGAGGTTGTTTTTGTTCTGTGAGTTATGAGAACTTTCAAAAAAACGTTATAATGGATTTTTGTTATTTTCCAAGCGGCCCCCTTTAGAGAAATCACCACTTGTGTAAAACCTCTGATTCATTTCATATTCGGTGACATTTTCCAAAATGCAACACACGTTAAAGATCGCTGAGCAGAATGGGCATTAGCCGGTTCTTCAAGCGAAAAACAACCAATCATAGGTGACACCGTTGGCTGGGAAATGACTCATTTTTTTAAAAATTGTGATGGAAAGACAGAAAAAGCCTCTGAAAGCCTTTATCTGGCAACAGCAGCATGTAGTTTGGAGAAGTATTGTGCTGTAAAAAGTTTTTCAGTTTCATGAATTTGTCTTTTAAATGTGACCAATACACAAGATATGATGTAAGTCATCATACTGTTGTGTCAACCTCATGATCTCATACATAAACTGTTACCAGCGTGTGTACTGAGCAAGTTTGGGCCATCTATCTAATTACAGTACTGCAATTTTTAGATGTGATTAAAAATAAATGTTTAATTTGGAGGACCCTATTTTCCTCTGAGATCCAAAAAATACAAGTTTAAATTAAACAAGAACAAACACAAAACTCTGTGAGTTTCATTAAAACACAAATACTGTGAAAATTAAACATTAAAACAGCCGCTGACTTCAGCTACAAGTCTCACTTTTTGGCTGCAGAGCTGTTCCTCTGCATGTTTAGCTGTGACTTTCTAATTTTACCAAAACCTTATGTGACAATGAGCTAAACAGCCTTTCACTTCCCACGCTGCCACAGTACGAGCCACTGAGGGGTATCTTTGTGACATTTATGCCACAGTGTGAAGTCACACTTTCGTAAAGGCCGAACATCATGCCAGCTTGTCTTCCAGATAAACTGTGGTCTCTCCAAGGAATGTCCAGGGCTGTACAGGAGCAGCCACTGGAGCACTGCTCACTGATACTGATACATACTGATCTGCACTTTCATCAGATATACTGTCTGCTGCTGTGCTGGTCCTTCTGTGCTCAGTCTGACAGCCGTTTTATCGTGTTCCTCCTGTTTGTCCGACACTTTCTGCAGCTTGAGCAACAGAATCTCTTTGGCTGCTCTAGCTGTGTGCGTGTTTGACAAGAAAGGATTGTTATAAAACAAAGAGAATGGAACATGTTAGCTTAAATTATGAGTACAATCATTTGCATTATTTAACTGCTTAAAGCAGTATTAGGTTTATCGGGGGCCACTTTGGTAGCAGAAAAAGCTGTGAAAACAACATTAACATTTTATCACATAACTAAGTTTGGGCAAACATGTTAGCAAAAAGTTTTCTATTTACACATTTAGTGGACACAAAGCAACATTAGTTTGATATTCTAGTGAATCATATTGGCCCTTTAAAGCTGCATTTGTCAGTTTTTGTTCTCCAAAACAAGCTAAAAATCAAACTTGACATGTTCTGGCCTTGTACAGCTGCCTATTTACACATCAGTCAGACACAGAGCAACATTAGCATTCATGTTCACCAGCTAGTCACTAACTTTGTATGTCTGGGGTTTGGTGCCGGACAGGTAGTGTGTAATAGTTTTATCAGAGCTATTTAACTTACCCGACTGGGATGTTATCAGCCCATTAAATGCCCATTATGTGTTTACAGGCCTCACAGGCATGAGTCAGTAGGGGCTTGCAACACCTACGGTCATTACCAGTTCGTTAGTCTTCACTTTCACATTTCTTAGGTTTAGGTGCCAAATCAACATGGTAAGGCTTAGGAAAAGATCATGGCTGGATGTAAAAATTAGTTTTACATGTCCTGTGTTTATCACATTAGTTTTTATATGATATACACTTTAAGTAATGAGTGGATTGTCACGCATTTATATATATATATAATTTCAACCAGGACAGCATATATTCCAATCCTTACTCGGAGGGAAAAAAAAGCATCGCGGAGCATTGTTCCTGTGGGCTCCTGCTACACTAAACCCCTGAGCTTGCCTGAGAAGGACTAAATGCACAAACCCGCTATTTCTAAATATCCCATGGAGCGAGACTCTCACTGCAGCCTGTTTTATTTTGTTCTGAAAATGTTGGCGTGCAGCCTCGTTCTTTGGACAATCAACGAGGCGCAGACTTCCATCTGTGTCACCGGTAATGAGGAAATACAGTGAGTGCTGGACGGAGCAGTGAGTGACAATAACCCCGCCCACATTTAAGGGTACAGTTTGCAGTGGAAACGCTGGAAACGCTAGGTACCATGTCTGAAGGGTTACTTTTAGTTCCAAAGGTACCATATCGAAAGTGTTTGGTGGAAACGGGGCTCTACAAGCTACTGCTAGTTCAGCCCTGGTTATCAGCCCATTCAATGGTCATTACCAATTTGTTGGGCTTCACTTTCACTCTCCTTAGGTTTATGTGCCAAATCAATATGGTTCAGTTTTGGCAAAAAGATCACCATTGGGTGTAATTATTGGTTCAACATGGACTTTAACCCTAAGCTCCTGGGTGAAAGTCCCATGATAATGGCTGGCTCAGCCTCATGGTAGGTTTGGCAGGCCCATCCTAATGCATATCTATAATGCTCATCACCACTGATAACAGTCATTTCATGGCCTGATAACAGCCTAATCAGTTGGTTTTTGCTCAGATTAGCTGGAAACAAGATGAATAAAAATACCAACACTGAACTAAAACAGAAAAGTTGGAGGTTCAAAGACCAAGACAACGAGTTGAAAGATGCTAATATAGGACCTGCAGAGTTATAATTTCTGTAGCTTTGTCACCACAAGCGACCCCTTTCACATTATAATTGCTAATTTAAAAGAATGTTGCTATCAAAGAAACATTAAGAATGCAGCTTTAAAGTTAATCATTTTGAGAAAATGAGTGGTAATAGAAGAGTGGGTGTTTCTCCACCCCAGAAAACAAACTGCCTGTAAGTGATGTGCTGTATCAGGTTTTAATCTAACCGAAGCTAACACTAACACTAACACCGAAGCACATTTGTTCAGTAAGCCTTCTCACATGGAGGCAAGACAAATAATATCTTCTTTAGTAAAATTCATTAGTTCACGATTGGTTTCAGAGAAGCTCTTTTCTGCTTGATGTAGTACGTGTTGTTCCAGCGGGTATATATGTATATAATTTTATAGTAGCTGGTTGAACTGTGGGTGAATCTCCTTCGGGGCAGAAGCACACTGAGGCCAATATTAAGTGTCCAGCTATTTTATGCCTGACTGCCAATGCATCAGCAACCCTTCACTGGGCAGGAAGACCCTCTGCCTCACCAACCCAGAGTATCAGAGAGTCCGGTGTGACCAATGGCATTCATCATATGTTTGGGTATTTTCGTCTATGCTCTCAGGGAGAGAATATTTCCAGGGTTTGGACAAATGCACCTGCTGTTTATATGCAAGCCATCAAACTGATTTTCTTCAACACAACCTGCAGGGGGGGAATCCACATCCATCCTCTGCATGGTTAAGCTGATAAGAGATACTGGATGGACACTACTGCTCCAAATGTCAGTAATAAAGCTGCACCAAGGTGTGGTTTTTCAGGAAGTAGTTCATTTTTTGGGTGAAGGTGGTGTCTGTGATAAGACGATGATTTGGAGTTTCAAGGCGCTGGACTTTAATAAAACCCCAAACTGACAATGACTGATGGTCAAGAAAAGTGTTGGGTAAGTACTCCTGTTATCTTCACTACCTTCTGGTCGTATTTTGTCATTTTCCCTCATTGCTGCTGCTGCTGCAGTTAGCATTAGCAAACTCACCGAACTACATATTATAATTTTACTATATAAATGATTCTCCTTCTTTTGCAGCCAAAACAGTGACCTCAAAGAATACAACCCCAACTGTAAAGATACTTTCAGAGGTGGGTGTAGTGAAACTTTAATGGGCGGCAGCAGGACACGTATTTGTCTCTGACACATCCAACAGCACAGTGTGTGCACAAGTAGTGATTGACACAGCATTAAGCTCTAAAACCTGCCTGTTCACACCAATGCAACTAGATGAGATGGTGTATCATCTCTATGCAACAACTTTTCAGGCTTATTTTGTGGCAAAATATAATTTGTAGCTTCTTAAAATATGAATGAGGATAGTGACAGTGAGATACTGGCTTCAGTTGCATTTGTAGTAGTGATAAAATGGTGAAAAACAGAAACAAAACGAGCATCAGATGGACTGTATTCATAATAAATACGGCACAACAATACATATAACCAGCACCAATTGATCTGTTAATGAGAATGTGTGTTCTGGGGGCGGGGCAATAGCACATACAGCGAGCAGCAGCAGCGACACCAGTCCGACACCAGCACACCATTAGCACGGAAACAGAAGGTTTGGCGGGGACGGAGCACTTGCTGCAGCGAGCCAACACCCCATCTACGGTCATTCTGACTTGACCGGACTTCACTACAAGCCGATTGAATGTATAAACAGGTGACCAGCCTTTGTTCTAAAACCAACTGCTGGCGATTTGACCAGCTGAGTTGCAGGTGACACCATCCGCTGGCTTGAGTCAACCTCAGATGGTCAGTTCACATCACTGCAACTTTCCTCTGCAACATTCTAAAACGGTTTCGTCTCGGCGCGAATCTTTAGTCTGAACTGGGCTGTAGAGAGCCCTCCCAGCTCTGATTAGTTGTTTTCGTTCAGGCACGGTGCATTCTTACAAATGCCATTAGGAGCTCTCGGAGGAGGCAGGGGAATGTGATTTTTTTTTTTTTTTTTTTTTTTTTACAGATTATCTGTCTCATGTACTACTGACAGGATATAATGATAGTTTCAGCAAATATGACAAAAATTTATTTTTATAAAAGTTACCAACTGAACCTTTAAAATGACTTCAAACAAACACCAAATATGTATAAAGATTTAAACACACTCCCTTCCTCCCTTTGATTGAGTGGCTTATCTTGTGAAAATGCACTTTGAGGTGCACGGGCATAATAAATAATGGACATATCCCTTGTCAAGTCATTTGTTTTCTTATAACAAGAAACTCATTGTGCATGATCTCATAACTGATTCATTCAGGAGATGACTACTAAAGAAAATAGTTGTGAAAGACAAAAGAAGAGAGCTGCGAGAAAAGAAGAAAGAAGGATGTAAACGTTCACATTAAGAGGCTTTGATACAATATGCCCCATCCATCCATTCATCCATCCATTTCCATGTGCTTATCTGTGGCCGGGTCGCGGGAGCAGCAGGCCAAGCAAAGCACCCCAGACATCCCTCTGCTCAGCAACGCTCTCTAGCTCCTCCTGGGGGACCCCAAGGTGTTCCCAGGCCAGATGAGACATGTAATCCCTCCAGCGTGTTCTGGGTCCGCCCCGGGGCCTCCTACCAGTGGGACGTGCCTGGAACACATGGGAGGCGCCCAGGAGGCGTCCTGATCAGATGCCTGAACCACCTCAACTGACCCCTTTCGACGCAAAGGAGCAGTGGCTCTACTCCGAGCTCCCTCCAAATGTCCGAGCTCCTTACCCTATCTCTAAGGCTGAGCCCAGCCACCCCACAGAGAAAACTCATTTCGGCAGCTTGTATCTGCGATCCCATTCTTTCCGTCACTACTCAGAGCTCATGACCATAGGTGAGGGTTGGGATGTACTTGGACCAGTAAATTGAAAGCTTCGCCCTCCATCTCAGCTTCCTCTTCTCCACGACGGTCCGGCACAGCGCCCGCATCACTGCAGAAGCCGCATGTACAGTTTGTATAAAGACTAAGTCAGCACAGTATGATGCCAGAGACAGCTACATCTTTTAAAGGGCTGTGTGATTTGTGCTTAGGGACTTTATCCTGATAAGATAAGAGCAAATGACGGGAAAGAAGGACTTTAAGCTAAATAAATGTCAAACACTGATTGTGCTTTCTTTTGTATGATGAATTTGGTCTCCTATGTCAATCTTAGTAGACATAGGTGTTTTGAGTGTTTAAGGTTTGTTGCTTGAAGCTCTAGAGAGTCTTTTTTTAATCTTATCAGTGTTTAACTTGTAAGATTTAACTAGTTATGCAGCGGAGAATAAAAGCATTGTTGCTATGGTTACTTGCAGTTTAACAGACTTTATACACTGGTTTCTGTTGACTGTAATTATGTGTCAGGTGTCAGGATGTATGATTTTAACAAACAACTGCGAGCTGGAATGTTGCTAGTGTGACAACAGATGTGACTACAAACTCCATCCCTAGTTGGCATGACGACCAAAACCCAAACAAACACAAACTGTAACCCACAGACATGCTTTCTAACTCTCACAGGACCAACCGATAAGGCACAGACGCAGGACAAAATGCTAAAATATTCATGAAACTTAAATGGCGGAGCGTTCTCAGTGGCTGTTTAGGGAGAGGGATTTGTAGGGAGGGAACGAGGCTGTCGTCACCACGGTGATTAATTAGGAGGAAAGGGACAGGGCTGGTGCTGAAGACAGATCTGTGTTTTAGTTAATTAGATGGAAGACAGTGGATCATCTCCGGGGACAGCCCCAGAAACACATCTTTCGTTGGTGAAGTGAAGAAACTGCCAGAAAATAAAAACTGCTGACCTTTTAAGTAAATTTGTCCCAGAAAACAGGTCAAAATAACAGAAAATAGATATGTTTAGTCTGTGAACTTAATTCACTGTACAGACTGTGAGACAGTGGGCAAATTACATTTTTAACCTGATGGTGGCGATACATGAAAACAAATCATCCACAGGGGAACATGAATGTCTGCAATATATTTCATGGCAGTCCTTCCAACAGACAAAGATATCTCACCCGAAACTCCAGTAAATAAATGTCAGCCTCACGGTGGTGCTACATGAAAAGTCAGGGGATCACTACAGTCGGTAAGAGTCATCCACGAGGGGTCATAAATGTCATGGCAATCCATCCAATAGTTGCTGAGATCTTCCAGTAAAGACCATTAAAGACATACTTTGCTGATTTTCAACCAGATTTGTATCATAACAATGTGGGTATTATGTATAAATGAGCTATGGTAAACTTCCCTCTGTCTTACCAGAGCCCAGATCTCCCTGCTCATCTCTCAGCTCAGATCTTTGCTGGCTCTAGTTCAAACAAGATTGTACACCCACATTTTTGTATGCCCACCACCACCGACACAAAAAGTATAGAAGCAGATTGAGAAAAAGAGAGCTACTTCTCTCTCAAACGCAGACCAAACTCTGATCAAACTGTAAAACCAGGCGGTGCTGATCAAATATAAACCAAAGTTCTGTTACTGTGTTGCCTATTTCTCACCTAGAATGTCTTCAGAAACACATTTTAGTGCACTGTTTGGCTGTAGTAAGAGAATATGTGAACAGGAGGTGGGTGTCATACTGTTTCCTGTACTGTAAAAATGGAGTCTAAAAAAATTGGGATCAAACATTAAAACTAAGCAGTGCTAATCAAATATGAACAAAGACTCTGTTGCTGTGTTGCCTATTTCACACCTAAAATCTTTTAAGAAACATATTTTAATGTACCGTTTAACTGTAACTCTATACTGTTTATTACCAGCTGGCCGCCATATTGTTTCCTGTGTCAAAATGGACAAGCTTGCAATACTTTATCCATCAGTGGAAGCATTTATTGGCCCAGTGTGGCGCAGTGCATTCTGGTAATTGTAGGTTTTCTACCTCTTGAGCAAAAGCGAATGCCACAACCCTTTCCCTCTGTTTTCTTTGGTCATATAGCACCAATTTCAGAAGTGTCCTGTCATTGTACAGAAAGCCTAGTTTTATGAAAAGACCATCTTTCAAGCAGTGAAATACTTCTTTAAATAAGGTTGAAAAAAAGCTAGTAAATGGACTTTGAGTTGTGTTATCAAAATTTTTAGTCAGTAAAAAGTAAAACTAGGCAATAACGTATATCTTTATATGATACATATTATATTTTATATATCATATAAAGTGTGCAAAAGTGCAAATATGACAAGGGAAACATATCGGAACATTTTTGGGGAAAGGTCTCTGCTAATTGTATTATCATCTGTCCAACTGTCCTTACACGATACGTAAGACCCTCTTTAACTACAGATCTTGTGTATTACTCTGTGTGCAATAACAAAGCACCTTGATATCGTATTTCCTGTGTAGATGTAATGAGTATAGCTGTAATAAAAAACAATATCCTCTATATGGATGCGCATCCTTTTCAGTCCAGCGGGTGGCGCTTTGCTCTCAGCTGAGTCAGACTAAAAGGAGGTCAGCTCTGGAGAGGATGCTAGCTTGCTGCATGTCTCCCGACTCACACTCACACACACACACACACACACACACACACACACACACACACACACACACACACACACACACACACACACACAGTGGGTTTTCCATGAGGCTTTTCTTTCTTTATCTCGCTCTGTTTTTATCTGCTGTCCTCTGTTTATATCTGTATCTCTGTAGTTCCTCTCGAGGTCTGGTTTAGTTCCTCTCCCTCATGACTTGGCTTCATCCACTGCCCGCCGGCAAAGATCTACCTTTCAACTTCTTTCTTTTTTCTTTCTCCATCCATCTTCTCCTCTGAATCTCTGTCTTCACCTGCAGTCATTCATGTCGTAGCCCATCCACGCTCTCTTTCCTCATTCTCTTTAGTTGTAACTTTCACATCCCCACAGCTTTCTCTTGTATTATTTCACTCTATAGATACATTACAGCATTTGCCTTACTCTTTCCTACAGTATCCCCACTGCATGGCATGAATAATATAACTATCCCTCATGATATTCAGTAATAAAAGACATTCCTTAGACCCCAGTATCATTACTTGCTAAGCTAAATGTCTTTGATCTTTATTTCATGAGTCTATACATCACCTTTGATCCACACAGGTTCTTCAGCTGAGGATTCTTGATATATGAAGTTACTTGACACTGTACAGCACATTTGGCCAACCATCCAAGAAAGATGAACTAGTATTCCATATCATTGTTACTGATACCAGTTGAGTTAATGTCAACATTTTACATGATTAATATGTCTTAAGATTTCAGCTGAAACCGGCATGTGGTCATGATTGAGTCTGAATTATTTAAAGGTGAATAACTGTGATGTTCTTACAGGTTTTTTGAGTCCACGAATGATAATCTCTGCCTGGCATGCCCCATAATAACATACTATTTATACACAAATTATACTGTATGCCACTACCTACATGTTTAGGTTTAAAAGGGACCTTACATATTATGTCACAGCTGATGCAATGATGCAAATCAAACACCATCAACTAGTCCAACCAGCGACTGAATATAGAGATGGACGAATCTTAACTTCCTCCCACAATACAAAAATGAAGCCAAAATATACCAGCTATGGCCGCTGCCATCTTGCTCTGCTGATGTCATCTGGCGCCAAAGTCTGCACAGTAGTAATCAGCTGTGGTATCAAATTCCTGCTCATACACCCTTCTGACCAATCGTGAGCAGCACCATTTATTACGAGCACACTGACTGGGGCACACAGCTGTCAAACGTGAAGCCACACCCCCTTTTTATGGCATCAAATAACCAATTAAAACCAAAATTATCAGAGAAACAAACAAACAAAAGAAAACTCATGAGGAAGTTAGCATACATTGGGGGATAAGAACTACCTAAAAGAACAGAAACCATCTTTGATAAAAAATGGATGTATAACATGTATTTTGATCTCAGTGTGCCTTCACACCTACCCTGTTTGGTGCGGTTAAATCAAACTGAAGTTCGTTTGCCCCTAAGTGTGGTTTGTTTAGGCAGATGTGAACACATCAATCGCACTCGGGTACGCACCAAAACAACCGAACCGAGACCTTCTTGAAGAGGTGGTCTCTGTCCAGTTGCCACCGAACTCTGGTGCGGTTCATTTGTGGTGAGAATGCGTTCCAAACTCGATCTGAACCAACTGCAGTCACATGACACATTGTTTGGGTTAAACATGAGCATGTTACAGTCCTGGAGGATTATTAATGTGCGCCTCCTCCTGTACTGCCTTAATATGCACATTCAGCACATCCAATGCATCAAAACATTGTTTTCTAGTTGGAGCCGCGCCTCGTTTTCAAACTGTATGGTTTGACTCAAATGAACAATGACAGCAATATAGTCCACGATGACCAGCGCTAAAATCAACCTGCGTAGTTGTCCCTCCATTGTGACATTAGAAAGTGTCACATTTATCTTGCAAGTGTACTCTTCTTCAACGTTTTGTTTACTTCCTGGATTTTTCCCACATGGAAATTCTGACCAATCAAGAGCAGCTTTCTTGCACAAGGCATTTGATCTGGTCGGCTTGTAAATGCTGCCGTAAGAACACAAACCAACTCTAGGCAATTATACAACTTAGTACCAATAAGTCCCTGATTCAGACCAAAGCAAGTGAACTCTAGGTCTGAAAGCACCCTTAGTTTGGCCCATGTCCCATCTGCTAACATGGAATGGGTAGGGTTTATGACCTTCACTGAAGCCAGCCATCAGAGGGCAATCAAGATGTTTTGATTTCACTTCTGGGCAGCTGTCATGTTGCCCATATTCATATACTGTCTGTGAGCCCAATCAACAGGCAGAGCAATTGGACTGGTTCATGGGAAGCCACTGTTTACAACAGACAGGGTCATATCTTCTGTGCCACTGACAACATCAAGGTCATGTTGAAGAATTTGGAGGGTTTAATTACAAAGGGAGGAGTTTACGAGTTCACATTTTACAAACATGGTGGGTTTCTAAGTATGATTCTATAGTTTTTAGATTAAAGTGTGATAAATTTTATTTCATAGGCTACATAAATAAAAATATAACAAAGGGAATATTGGGAAATATTGTCCTGGCAGTGTGGGAAATGTTTTGAAACAGCATGTGGGGAGACAAAATGCAGAAAATATCACTGATCAATCAAATTAATGAAGAGTATTGTTGGTATTTATGACCTCAGCAGTTCTAAAATCCTGGCAACAGCATTGAGAAAAGCCACAATTCAATTTGGTGCATTTATGGGAGTAAGAGATGTTTTTATTTGATGCTTGATGATTATTTGCTTTCTGCTTGTCTGCTTAAAGAGTGATGACAAACAAAAATGCCTCTGTTAGAATAACAGTGTTTCCTCTGTTAGATCATTTCAAGGCTGTTACACTTGTGGTTTATACCACCTGGTGCGAACGTTATCTCTCTATTAAATAGATATTAGTAGTGGTTATCAGTATTATAGATATGGGTTAGAAGGCCCCTGCTACACTCACTAGCATGTTTAAAAGGCTGTTATCAGCTATTAAATGGCTGTGTTTTCTGTAATGCGTCAACATGTACTGTATGTGAACTGACTGAATGGTGGATAGTGGACATGTAAGTGAGATGTCTGGCAAGCTCCAGAACGCTGCAGACCACTGTTTGAGACCCACAACAACAACACTTCCAGTTTCCAGCAAGGATTGTGCCACCAAAAGTGGGTGTTTTAAGCCAAAACATGATCTTCTCCAAACCATAACCAAGTGTTTTTGTGCCAAACATAACTGAACATTAACCACAGCCAGGGTCTGAAATGAACACCTGCCAAGCGCGGGTCGATGTACGGGTAGATTTTCCTTTTGGCGAGTAAATCAGTGAGGGCTACCCACCACACTGGCGGGTAGATCTTGGTATCAAAATAGACGTGATAAAAAAGCTATGCTGAAGTTCTACCACGTTTTGGCGTCATTTAGGTGTGTGGTGCTCTGCGACTCATCTGCTGTCAGTTTCGGACTTTCATGGACACACAAACACATGCAACAGATGTGTTCTCCATGCGTCTAAATGGCGCCACGCGCTGATCTTCTTGAGATCTCCTAGTTTTGCGGCACTAGTAACCATACGGGACATCAGCTGATCTGCTAAAAACATCACTTACAGCTGGTCCACTGCTTGCTACTACACTGCTCATGTTTAGCTGAGGGTTATGAGTTGTGCCAATACTTATAAAGGTAACCAAATAATAACAAGGAGGGTCCCTACCCTGAACTAAGACAGCAAACTCTTTATTGCCTCCCACACAGTAAACAGCAGTGCATTACAGCTTCATTCTTTCCATTCTTACCTTTAACAATAAAAGCTCCGGGCATCTACACAGCATCACTGCTTACCAGAGAGCACCTATTCACATGCTGAGGCTGTGGTGATGGGTCCTTCAATATGTTGAAATCATTTTGCTTCGGATTTTGCTCTGGTCTCTTTAAGTTTGTATCCAACATAGCACCCTATTATCTCAATGAAATGCACTTCAACACATGTATTTGTGACACTAAAAGGCACTTTATTGTTTTGGCTGATAGAACATATGCTTGGCCAGTGGATTTTATTATCTACCAGCCCCCTTGGCCGGTAAGTCAAATAGCTAATTCTGGACACTGACCACAATGTTACTGAAATGTAAAGAAACATGAGGTTTTGCCAGCTGCAGTTTATTGGTTATATGGGCACTCTAAACATGCTAGATAGTGGAGTGGGAGCCTTCTAACCCAGTGGCTCTCAACTGGTCCAGCTGTGGGGTCCAGATTTCTCCTTCGTCATTAGTTCAAGGTCCACACAGTTTGTTATATTCAGTGTCACACTTGCATTTGGCCATGTCATTCAGCTAGTTTGCTGTCTCTGTCAAGTAGCTGTCCGTTAGTCACTCACTCTACAGCAGGAAACAGCACTTTATAATGAAAGCTCTGTGCTGGAAAATCACTCTACTTTAAAATAAAGTGTGTTTTTTTACAAACTTGGCGAGTCAATTGCGGTCCATTCAGACTTTTGGACCACAACCCACAAGTTGGGAACCACTTCTCTAACCTATATCTATACTAACGCCTATTTAATCGAGTGATAACATTCGAAATGTGTGTTTATACAGCTAAGATAACAGTGACGTTGGCAATGTGATGCCACTGTTTGGACTGAACAGATGAACAAATCATGACAATGATCAGATAAACACATCAGGCTGTGCTCACTACGTATGAAAGCCAAAATGTCATCATGGCTGCTTACAGTAGTTGCCAAGGGAAACAGAAATCCGGGGTATGAATCTTGGGATTATTTCACTCATTAACTGAAAACTTTTACTATCAATCCCTGTGCTGAGATGAAGTCAGTTGTTTGAAAAACACCTCCGTAGAGTTTTTTAAATCAAAGACTCCACACTGCAGAACCGTGTGAGAGCGTGCATAAAGTCACATCACGCCACATGAATATAAATTCCACCAGACGTTGCTGTGCGTTTGTGTTTTTATCTTTGATTTCATGGAGTCATTTTATCTTGTTGTGTTTTTCTTTGTGTTGAAAATGGAAATGCATTCTTTGCAGAAGAATGCGGCTCAGGTACAGATTGAGGGTGCGATGGTAAATCTCTCTTGGCGCTGCCTTTCATGGTGAGCCGGTTTCGTCATGCACCGTTGTGCTTGCTGCAGCTGTTTATAACATATGACACAAGCAATATGATTAGCTGGGAAGAATATAATTCATCACAGCCGCCTGCTATTTATACTGCACCTAACCTGACGCATACAAAAGTAAAAATAGTCTGCATTAATGCTCCTGTTCCTATATGACTAACAGCTGGAAGTGTGTTTAGATATGCCCTAATTGTGTATGTGACGCAGTGATGGTGTGGGTCACTGCATGGACAAAAAAGGAAAGCATAGCGTTTAACTTGTTTTTCCCATATTTGATCATCTGCTGGATGAAAAGAGAAGATATGGAGAGCAGAAGATGTGGATACGAAGAGTTAAATCTGTAGAAACCAGGTATGTTTAGGCAGGTGTGACTGCTTCGTCCCCCAGAGGAAACCTGTCTGTTGCTTTAAGCTTCCATTTGGCACCTGACAACACATAATTACATTATCAAGGACGAATAGGCTGACCCACGCACAAGGCAGTCATGTGTTAACAATTATATAAGTGCTACTACTCTGTGCCATAGACCTCTGTTTTTACGTAGCTGTGTGAAGAGCACATAAGCACACGATGTGTTTACAGTGTGTACATACAGTATCTGAAGGGCGGAGATCTTGTCTTTGAGCAATTCCTGGGCTTTGTTGAAGTCTGACAGCATGTTCTGCGTCTCTCTGCTGTGGACGGCACTCAGTTCGGCGAGCTCCCTCTCGTGCCTCTTCGTCAACTCTTGTTCATGAGCCCTGAGGAGACTGGAGAAGAAAGGACAGTTGAGTGTCTAAGTGCCTGTTAAAATTACGGGACACCTCAAACATAATTTAGGCACCACAAGGTTGACTGCAAACAGTCTGATCTACAAACTTCTCTTAGTAAGCTGACATGGTATAGGGGCGATAACACACTCTGAGGTGTCCTGATATTGACAATAACAGTCAACAATGTGCAGTGTTGGAATAAGCATTCAGATCCTTTGCTAAGGTAACAGCAGCTGTTCAACAATGTACAAACACTCCAAAACATTAAATATCACCTTAAGTAAAGGCAGAGATGTATCAGCTTAATTGACAAACGTAAAAGTATGACCCTGTTTAATATTGTACTAATACTTATTATTAGCTCAATATTGCTGATGCATTAAAGGGAAACTTTGTTATTTTTACCTGGACCCTATTTTTACATATTTTAATGTCTACGTGACTAATGGAGACAACTATTTTTGAAAACTAGTCCAGAGAGACGCTGCAGCTACAGCAGCAGCAGCAGCAGCAAAACAGGCAGCAATATATTCCCCAAGGGCAATTGTGCACCGTCAATTTACATCCATTAAAAGTGGTTGTTTTTGCCACTGACAGGCTCAGATTATTATTATGTGTATTATGTGTGTATTAAGTGTCTGATCGCATTATGGAAAAAACCCTACAGAGCAATGAAACATTTTTCCTTTCAATTCACAGGTCTGTTTGTTATTGTGACCGAGTCTCTCTCAAGGAAAAGTCCTGCTGCAGGAAATACAATGGTGAAAACGTTAGTGAGAGTTGGAGAGAGGAGCGCTGAGAAGAGCTTGTATTGTTGCAGTACAGAGTAGTCATTCATTTTCCGTGACCGCTTATCCTCTTGAGGTTCGCATGAGTGCTGAAGCCTATCCCAGCTGACATTGGGCGAGAGGCAGGGTACACCCTGGACAGGTCGCCAGACTATCACAGGGCTGACACATAGAGACAGACAACCATTCACACTCATATTCACACCTATGGGCAATGTCTTTGGACTGTGGGAGGAAGCCGGAGTACCCGGAGAAAATCCAAGCTGACATGAGGCAAACATGCAAACTCTGCACAAAAGGGCTTCCCCACCCTGGGTTCAAACCAGGAACCCTCTTGCTGTGAGGCAACAGTGCTAACCACTGCTTTATGTTCATTTAAATGTTCTTAAAATTATATTATCTGTATAGTAACTAGTAATTATTGCTGTTGTATTAATGTAGCTGAGTAAAAATCACCATATTTCCTTCTGAAAATGCAGTGGAATATAAAGAAGCATCAAATGGAAACATTCAAGTGAAGTACAAGTCTGCACAGTACTTGGGTAACTGTACTTAGTTACTTTCAATGACCATCACTGATACAAGGCTTTCTTCACCTTGTACCTTACTATGTTTGTATACACTTTGTTTGTTACATATTATATGCTGCACGCTGATCATTAAAGTACAGAAAAACAGTATCATGTTCAGTGTTTGGTGACCATGGCTGTTACATATCATGTTTTTGCCACATGCCAAATCATATCTCGTCACATCATGTCACGCCATGTCACGCCATGCCACATTACATCAAAAGCAAACAAAAGAAAAATAATCCTTCCTATTTATGAAGCCGTTTAAATAAAGCCATACCAGCGACATCACAATTCAAGCTTGAGGATAAGAGTGAAGCAAACCACCGGCCAAAACGTTAATGGCTCAGGAAGAACACATATTTTTAAATGGGTGACATTTCCCTTTAAGACTTAATCAGGACCTGCAGACTCTCCGCTCTCTGTCCAGCTCTCCCAGGAGGAGCGAACATAATGAATTGTTCCACAGAGGAGACGTTGGCGAGATTAGAATAGGGAGATAGATGCACATAATGAATTCCTAGAACATAATTGTATGAAAACATACTATGAATGTAATTAGACTTTTCCAGTTTGCACAGAATAACAGCAGAACACAATAAGACAGTGTGAACATGCACCGAAACATGAATGAGGTGAGACGTGTATGTATACTTTGTGTACAATACGCACAGAAAGTGTGTCATTAATTCTTCTTCCTAATGTAGAAGTTTTGGGTGCAGGTAGAAAGGAGCTAAAGGAGGAGGAGGAAGATGGAATATGGGAATAAAAGATGATAATAATTAAATGAGGAGGAGAAAAAGGCTGATGAAAGGGATGTGAGGGATGAAGGAGAAGCATGGATGTCTGTCTGCCTCTCACTCTGACTGGGCCAACTCTCCCTGAGGGGCGCACATCTTATCTCTCTCTGCTTCCTCTTTATTTATTTATCAGCCTATTTTTATCCCTGTGACCAGGATTCAGACGGAGCGTTACGTAACAGAGGGAGAAATGTGCTGCGCATGGGCCTGCCAGCAGAGAGAGAGAAGAGGACGCATATACATAAAGACTAGCAGCGCATGAAGGAACTATAGAGAGTGAAGCACCATGGGAGCAGTCATGTAACGTACACACATGTAGAAGAAAACACACACACATAAATCCTTGATTGATTCTAATTAGTGGCTAGACCACATCAGCCAAAATCACAACATCCTGCAGGGAGCAACATGATTACAGATTCCATTTTGCTTTTAACCTAAATAACCTTCACATCCAATCAATGGGCTCGTGACACCAGTCAAGACAGACAGAGAGGAAGACAAAGACAGCAGAGAGAGAGGGAGTGATTTGCCTCGTCCGGGCTTTTCGTTCTCTCTCTTTCATCTCTCTGTGTTTTGGAGCAAGAGTGGGGTTGCAGAAAATATCGTCATCCAAATATAATAAGAGAAGTCAAAATTCAGCAACATGCACTGATGACGGGACACCAAAGAGCAGAGCAAAAAGAGATGAGAGCATTTCTGTGCTTCTTTTGAAAAACGGGTGTCAAGGCTATTCTGAAATGTGTTATTGATGTTCTTTATGTTGCTACTCTGTACTTATTCACCAAAAATAATCGCTCAGCATTTTACCTTTTGCTCTTATTCACTTTCTTTTTAAAAGTGAGATGAGAAAATTGATACCACTCCTGTGTCTGTGTGTTTAATGCAAAGCTGGAGCCAGGAGATGATTAGCTTAGCTTAGCATAATGACTGGAATCAGGGGGAAACAGCTAGCATAGGCTTCATCCTAAGTTCAAATATATGTCTGCCAACACCTCTCTGGCCAAAGAACACGATGTATCTCCTTTGTTTTAATACACACACAAACAATAATGTATATAAGACAGTGGCGCTATAGCTGCAAGTGCTGCACAGAAGTGTTAGCTAGATGGATAAACAGCTGTTCCTCAACTGTCTCTTTTTACATTCCTGTCTTTTTACGGCACACAGATACAACTTGATCACTAGTGACCTTAAAGGTGTGTTAAGACAGAACTGGAAGCAAATTTGTATCATTTGCTCAAGTTTGAACGCTATTTTTTTTTTTTGAATGCCACCAGTAAAAAAAAAAAAAAAAAGTTGCTGCGATTTTTATTGTTGCCAGGCAACAACCTCATCACCTTCTCATTTATTTATTTTAGTTATTTCACAGTAATTAGTATCTAGTTCCTAAAATGTTGAGGCAGAGGGTACTTGCTGTAGCTCTAGTTGAGGGTGAGAGGCCGTCAGCAAATAGTTTGTTGGGCGCAGGGAAATGGAGATCTGTGTAAGTTCAAGAGACCCTAAAAAACAGAGTGGGTCATGGGGAGCACCACCAGTTGGTCCAGGAGCTTCACCTCGATGATGGTTGTATCTAGGCATATTTTAGGATGACTCGGGGCAGACAACCTGCTGTCTATTGTCGGGCTGTATAGTTCTGAGTATCCAGCAACCGCTACCACCAATTTCTCCTCCATTGCTTACCAACTGTAAACTTGTTGTCATGACCACCACAGAAATCCCGTCTCTCAAATCATCCGATTAGACAATGGGAAAAAAGATGACGAAATAGAGATGACGTCACATGCTTTTCTGTGCAGAGTTTTTCTTTTTTTTTTTTTTTTAAAGCTCGGAGTGCTCTGGTAAAAACGCCAGGTGCCGAGAGCGCAGAAACACGAGGTGTGTCACAGCGCAATACAGCAAGCAAAAAGCTTTATTCTCATTAAAGACAATTATAAAAAGGTGCCTCTAGCTGCTAAGACACTTTCTGTGTGATCACGACCTCAGAGGTGTTGGTAGGCAGATTTCTGAACTTAGCAAGCAAAGCAAAGCTTTTTTTTTTTGGGGAGGTTATCAGGTTATGGCGTAAGGTATGGGTCTTGGCAGAGCCTATCAGCATGGGTTTGAGAAACCCTACTTAAATCTTGGAGAGGAAGCAAAAACAAATATTTCTTCAACAGAGCTAAAACCTGAACTCCTAGTTCTTTAAACTCAAACTTTATCAACAGAAAAATACATCATACTGTTACACTGGGAGCTGCACCAAGGCCAGTGATCAGCACTAATGATGGCGCCAGAACTTAAAAACACCACCGTATCATAAGAGCTTACTGCCAAAATGGAGGCAAAGAAGATGAAAAATGGGACACTCAAGGACCATCACTCTGAATTCATGAGAAAAATATTCAGTACTTTGGTTGCCAGGTTACAGCGTACTCTGATAAGCTGCATTGTGAACACACTGGTCTAGTAGTCCAACTGTGTGACCATGAATATTTCAGAAACTAAATGTGACACAGAAAAGAGACGAACTCCGAGGACTTGTCTGGTCTTGTATCAGACATGGATACAAAGGATGATGTCAGTTTGGCAGCTACTGGGTTTTAAAGGATATGAAGAGTAAGGAGTCACTTCTGTAATATAAATGTAGGCACATGAACGCTCCAGTCTGGCAGGGATATTCAGATCAATCTGTGCTTTCAACTGCAATAACTTAAACCTGACATATATAAAACAAAATGAGAGTATTACCGTCTTGTCTATCATCAGATCACTTCATCGGCTCTGAGCTCAAGTTTGAAGCCGAGGGTGTGATTTCAATATTATATCATTCTGTATGTCAGCTGTGCTCTGAGCGCTGAGTCATACCTGATCTGCTGATTGGCTTCGCTGCGGATCTTGAGCACCTCCTTGCCCTTGAGCTCCAGCTCTTTAGTCAGAGTGCTGATATTTTCGTTGAGTGTGTGGATCTGGTGGTCCAGCTGAGCGATGTGGTTCTTCCTCCTGGAGACCTCCTCCTGCAGCTCGGTGATCCGGCCCAACAGCTCGCGCTCCTGGAGTGGAAAAGATCAATGTTCATTTTCATGGTTCGAAGAGCTGATCTCCCACTGTGTTATTTTTCCGCTAATGATTTTTAATTGCTTCTTGACTACTTGACTTCAGGTGAAGAAAACAAACAAACAAGGACATAGCAATTTACTTTTCTCATTTTCCCTCTTAGCAACCATCAGTTGAGAGCTCAGTCTGACAAGAACTAAGAGGCACTCTATGTCTTATATACAGCATCAAGCTTATTATGGCTAAGCAAATAAAAATGGTTACAATATAATGTATTCACGCTGTAAGTGAGGATTTTGTCTATAATTGACCTGTGAATTAATGCCCAGTTCAGACCAAAGATTCGCAACGAGATGAGTTGAAACAGGAAACTACTTACAATATGCTGTTCTGCAACATGCTAAAAACCTGCCGGTTCACACCAATGCAACTAGATGAGATGGTGTATCATCTCTATGCAACAACTCTCTGTACTTCTGTTCTGATTTCCAGCTTTTCAGGCTTATTTTGTGGCTGAATATAATTTGTAGCTTCTTAAAATCTGAATAAGGGTAGTGATAGTGAGATACTGGCTACAGGTGCCTTTGTAGTGGTGAGGAAACAGCGAAAAACATAAACTAAACAAGCATCAGATGGACTGTATTTGTAATAAATACGCCACAATAACATAAGTAAGCAGCGCCAATTAATCAGTCAATGAAAATGTGTTTGGTGGGGCCATAAGCACATACAGCGAGCAGCAGCAGTGACTAACTGTCCGACAGCAGCACACCGTGAGGACAGAAACAGAGGGATCGGCGAGGACAGAGCACCTGCCACAGCAAGCGTAGAGACCATCTACGGTCATTTAGACTTGACCAGCAGACCTCACTACAAGCCTATTGGCTGCTGAAACAGGCAACATGCTGTATGCTCTACAACCAGTCACTGGCAATTTGACCAGCGGAGTTGTAGGTGACACCATCAGCCGGCTTGAGTCGAGTTCAGACCAGCCAGTTCACACAGCTGCAACTTTCTCTGCAACATTTTAAAATGATTTTGTCGCGTCGCAAATCTTTGGTCTGGACTGAGCCTAATACAGCAAGACAATATCTGTTGGTCTGACCAGTGTTTACAGAATCATGAGGCATTGTGGGTAATAAGTGTGGACAGAAAGGGTTTGCACCTTCAGTGTGGTGGCATTTTAATCCTTAAGAACTAAAACTTTATCAACCTTTCCCATTTTAATGTAGTAAAACTAATACTATGAAAAAACTAAACAGATGAAACAATGGTTACTGAATACAGCTGTGTAGACAAAAATAAAACACTTTAAAATGACCATCATTCTGAAGAAGACTTGAAACTAGCAAATGAGACCATGAAGTCATAAGGCAAATATTTATTGGAGTAATAAATCTAGTGAGAAGTTGGCTAATTTTCTCGTAGACCTCTATACAATTCGACTTCTTTTTGCAACCAGTGCAGTCGCCCCCTGCTGGCCAATAGAAGGAATGCAGGTTTATGCCTGGTTCACACTACACAACATTTCTGTCTGTTCTGACAGTCACTATGTCAGATTACACGATTGTGGGGTCATAAAATCTTGACGGTGACTTGGCTGACAGACATGACACACTACACGTTGGCTCACAACCAATTATCCCTGGCCGTCTTTTCACAGACATGTGTGATGTCATCGGGCTATTCTTGCCCTACTTATATTATTATTACCTAATATTTCTGTCACTATGTCTGTTCATGTCCCAGCCGAAATGTTCTTGCGGTAGCATTAAAAGTCCCACCAGATGTCAGGAGCTACATTTAAAGCACTGCATGAAAACTATGCAAGTCACTGGATCCTCTACAACAAGCTCCTGCACATATTTCAAAATAAAAGCCTGTTTAGAAAATGAAGGGATTCTCTCAACCAAAATTATAAGGGGCTTTTGATTTTAAATGGATACAGGAAGTGTTGAGTTTGAAATGATGGCGCGATGTATTAACTTTAACAAGGGCTAACGGGGGTGGATTAAAAGTACAAATATAAAAAATATTGAAAAGGCTGGGGTGTTGTTGGCGGACAGTTGTCCACAGAAGCAATTTGCTCTGTGTTCCTGTTGGTCAAAGTAACAGCTATGACAGGAGAAGTCCTGAACGTCAGGACATCGTGAGGCGTCCCATACATGGCGTCGGTTGTCGTCTACTATGAAACACTACATGAAATAAAGTGATGGATTTTTGTGCACGACACTCATTATCGTTTGCAATCTGAGTCGACACTGTATGACTGCTGCGTCAGGCTATATTCGGGCTGAAATGAACCAGGCATTAAAGCACTACCACTATGGCTTTGCTTCTCAGACGCAGAGATAACCCTTTGCTCAGTACATTGCAGTGAATTTGACTACGGGTCTCTACTTGTATTTTTAATCATAACAAATGAACTAAAACTTTGCAAAAGTAATTGAAAGGTATTTATTCAGAGATCTACTGTTTGTTATTGACAGCACGAACTGGGATTATAATTATATGAGATGATTAATCTACAGTGAGTCAAAGTTCCACAGTGGCTGTTATTAAATACTGTTAAACTGACGATGAGTGTTAATGAATGAACTGACAGTGAATGGTAGTATTCGTTATCATTCACAGACCAACAATGAATTGTAATCATAAATACCCATGTGTATACTGGGCCACTCTTGTTGCCGTTTGCACTGTATGGTTCCTGTATGAATTACAATACTGCTCTTGATTTTATTACCTAAGGGCCACTTTAGAAAAGGCTTAAAAAGAACAGTGTTATGACTCTAACCCTCTCTCTTAGACCTTTACTTTGTTAAAGAACAGTGCTGGTTATTATGTGTGTACAGCGTTGCAGTGTGCATGTCAAGTGTTCTTTAAAAAGGATTAAGTTCATTTACAAATATGACAAAAGCAAAATTTCAATCAACATCAGCATGAACGCAGGTGCTCATCTGAATCACTGAGTTATCGTAGTTCTCCACATGACTGAATGACGTCCGTGTAAACAACAACCGACTCTCCAAATTACTCACAACCCCCTGTGGAGCTGCTCTTTTCTTCTGAGCTCCACAGTGACACAAGATCTGGCTCACATTAGACGTGAGTTCAGAGTGAGAAAAGGAACAAGTGATTTTCTCAACAGTGTGGGAGTGAACAGCGCGTGGGTCTAATCAAAGACTCACATGTAGACAACATGCAAACTGCCTGACTTTACAGTGAATGAAGTATACTGAGGATGGAACTTAAAATACGCGACTCACTACTTCTAGAGTACTCTCAAAGTTTCTTAGGATTCTTAAAGTTTCAGTCCTGGTTGATAGAGAACTATTTAAGGTTTTTTCAGTACTGAATTATGAGGAAGAAAAGAAGCTGGCAGTATTCTATATTTGTCTTACTGTTGACAAATCCCATAAAAACAATGAATTGATTCCTCTGACAAGGGTCTAACATAAGCCTGATATACACGTAAATGTTCTTCCTCTGTGTCATAGAGCTCCATTGTTGTTCAAAAGCTATTAAAAACACACCGGTGAGTCATACTGTTACACTGGGCAACATGTTTCTAAAGTATAATGAACATGGGCACCAGAAACAAATGTCTTAATCCTCAGCTGAAAATAATACCAGCTAAAACCCAATGTACTCCTGTTTAGCTAATGTTTCATAAAAACTACAGTACCCAGATTGGGGCGACAGGCAGATTGAACTTTACACTTTAGGATTCGCTGCACGTCAAATTCCGAACGTCAAACCCAAAGGTGCAAAGACAGATGGACTCAAGACAACTGAATCTGAAGCTAACTGCTCCCTTCACCAGCCTCCTGGTTATTTTACTGGTAAGGAACAAAAGAATCCCGCACATAATTGGTCCCTTGTACTCATTTCATTGACAACGATTTGGTCTAATCTTTTCCCAATAAATCTTTAAGGACTGAACTGTGTAAGGACTGTTTTCAATTAGGGGTGCGAGGATCCATCGCTTTGGATTGGTGAGTCGATTCAGTCAAGGACCTAATATTATTAATACAAAGTGAAAACCTCGATCCATATCATCATCTTTAAGATATGCCATTATAAACAGCACCAGGCAGATAATGGTTAGCGATCAAGAAAAAGCTAATGAGGATATTCACTCCCTCCTCTGGAATAAATCAGCAGTGTGGAAATATTTTGGATTTTGGAGAAAACAAATCACACGCCACATGTAAAAAATGCTGTTATGAGATAAAATACTCAGGAAATGAGACAAACCTGGCCGGGCATCTCACTTTACTAACTTGTTGCTCTCGCTATGACAACATAAGCTGCTCTGTTTCAACAATGTTCGCCTGAAAAAACGTGCATGCAGGCCAGAAATTCATCTGTGCTGTTCTGTCAGGAGATGCAGTGACTTCAACCAATGGTAAGTAAAAAAACTATAAATACCGGAAAACTTCAATAAAGAGCCTTGTCCCAATTTAACGCAGAGTTCCTTTTACTAGCCTGGTGTGGCTACGCATTTTGACAAATAAAGGCCTGTCTCAATTAGACGCCTGGGGTCCCATTTATAAACATTGCGTATGCACGAAACAAGGCTTAAAAGAGGTGTGCGCCACTTCCCATGCAAAAAGCTGTGATCCTAGTTGTGAGTATTGATTTAACAGAATGACGTGGTGTTGTGACGGTAAGCCAGGTGCTGTAAAATAAGTGTAGTATCTCCCTCTTTGATGCACTGTCTGTTGGAGCTAGATCAAATGAATGTTTGTAATTGATGTGATAATCAAAGCTTAATTTTATACAAGTAATATTCAAACTGGTTTCAATGAAAAAAAAATTGGTCATTTGAGAGGAATTAAAGGCCTGTCCTGAATATAGGCCTATTGACTTTATTTGGAGTTTTACGGTAATAAATGTAATTTGTTAAGCCATGAACAGAGGAAAAGTCCACTGGCGACTAGGCTAATTTATGTTGTGTAAAAGTACTTAGGCTGATAATGCAGAGTGCAACAAGCAATTGTTTTGTCTATGAACATTGACAGTTG
Organism: Cephalopholis sonnerati; assembly: GCA_019142605.1. Taxonomy (NCBI): domain Eukaryota; kingdom Metazoa; phylum Chordata; class Actinopteri; order Perciformes; family Serranidae; genus Cephalopholis; species Cephalopholis sonnerati. Next base: position 16,934,757 of record JAGQAX010000009.1, read on the forward strand.
TTACTGAGCTGAATTTTATACTTTATTGTTACTGTTACTAAGTAATGCTTTATGTGTGTTAGTGGAGTCAATATGAACTTAACTGTATTTAACAGGTTGCAGTTATTAATATGTTATTTTGTTCTTTTATGGCCAAAAGCAAAAAGAAAGGTGCGGCAGCTTCTTCTGTAAAAAACGGTGTTAAATGGACGCATGATATTGTCTCATATCAGTCACAGCCCCTCACCTGCATCAGATTGAAATCGTAACATGGAGAACGTTGTGATATCAGCAAACATCGTATCGTTGTCCAAAGAATTAATATAGCATCATATTGTGATGAAACTAGTGATTTAAACCCCTGTTGTTCATGAAGTGAGGGGTTTTGATCTGCAAAAACTTTGTTGACATAAATGAATTCACTTCAATGGACTTCAAAAGTTCACAACAGCTTTATCTTGTCATCAGGATCTACCAGCCATCAACACGTAAAGCTGCCAAGTTCAGTGTTAAAATCCTCATCATGAAGCAGAGTGGGCCTTGTTTGCCAAATTGATCATTATGATTAGAGACTTGAATGAAGAGGCAGAGATGTGATCTGAGGGCTCCCAGTAGAGGGCCACTTAACTCCATCAGAATCAGATTAAAGATCGTCAAGTTATTGTCCACTAATGATTCCCCACTCTGCAAAAATCTCATTCCACTTGCCTCTATAACAATTTGTGCCAAGGGCTGTGTTCATATATCCAAAAGCCATAATCTTGTGTAATAGTCTCATAGTCAAAACCTCCTGTCTCACTATCTGTCTCTATCTGAGCCCCTCTCGACATCTTAATTTAATGTCATTGGCTGATTTTTTGCTGTCCCATAAACCTAGCAGCGCAATTAAACACAATGGGGACGTGGCAGATTAATCTTTAATGACTCATTTACTCATTTCACTCTTCATCTCGTCAAACTGCTGGCGTCATTCTGGGGAGAGAGGAGGCACAAAGGCGAAAAAAAAATAACAAGCAATCGGGAAAGGATGACAGGATAAAAGACAGGAACAAAGAAAAAAGAAAATACAGTACGTTTAGGGAAATTTAAATGTTCACGTTTATGGCGGACATTTGACAATGACATAAAACTGCTGCTGTAAGGCTCTAAACTTTACTGTCTGTCACTCTGTTATCACTTTCTGTTGTCACTGTCACCATCTCTCTTTCTAATCTCTTTTTCCCTCCACTCCAACGACTTTGTTAAATAAGCAAACAGCACTATAAAGGAGAATATGTGCACCATCCTTTTTTGCTCTTTTGCCAGCCTGCCCTCTCTATTCTCATTTTTAAGTCTTTGAAAAATAAATAAAGTTATTCAAATATTTATCAGGCGAGGACATTAGCTGGCTGAATCTCTGCACTGAATTAGGGTGTGATTTCCTGAACTACTGAAAATAGAAGAATGTATTAAAAAGATGATAGGTGGCCATTGCTCCATCTGTCCCATCCATCCAGTATGATAAATCATATACCATATAATTAATAAGAACTAAACTGGTTCATTATGGAATGTTATTAATATCAGTGTTTTCCCCTATAATTGTACACTTATTTTTTTTTTAAATCTTAAAAATAATGCTTAATAGCCAGTTCACATCTGTAATATCAGCATGACAGTCAAGTGTCTGTTATCTAAACTGCTAAAGTCAGTTGAGCAGGTAAAGTGAAGATAACTTTGTCGGTAACAGTTACAAACAGGCGCGATAGTGAACGACGCGCTAATGTGCCGAAGGATTTGGTGTTATTGTGTTTTCATACAGACTTTTCATATCCATATATGACCTGAGGTCAAATATTTATGTGAAAAACTCTCTGTATTAGTACTACTCGATCTCACTGCAGCCTTTGATACAGTCGGCCACTCAATTCTTTCAGCTAGACTTCACAATCTGGTTGGCCTCCATGGTACTTTGAGAATTTTATGAAACAATGGATGAATGTGCATCCTAAAGCTATAAAGTGGATTGTGGGGTCCCCCAAGGCTCAATTTAAGGTCCAACACTTTTTTGTCTTTACATGCTGCCACTTCATGCCACGTCATCAGGAGGCACAGCATCAGTTTCCATAGTTATGCTGATGATACGCAGCTGTACATTGCCGTGTCTCCTGATGACTCAGGGCCAAATGATGCCCTTTTTAACTGTATTTTAGATATCAAGCCCTAGATGGCAGAAAACTTTCTTCAACTCAACCAACGAAACAGGTCTTAGTTACTGGTCCAAAGCTCAGAGAGAGAAACCAACGCAAAACTGCAAGAACTGGCACAAAAACCCTGTCAACAGGTGAAAAACCTCGGCGTTATCTTTGATTCGAATCTTCGAATCTCTCCCGAGCCAACACAGAGACACTAATGCATGCTTTTATTACCTGCAGAATGAAATGCTCTACTCTCTGGTCTTCTAAGAAAAACACTGCCCAGCTACAGTTATTACAAACTCAGCTGCACGTGTGCTGACAAGGACCAGAAAGACAGCACACATTACACAATTTTAAAGTCTCTGAATTGGCTTCCTGTGTGCTTCAGAATTGATTTTAAGATCCTTTTATTGGTTTATAAAGCTCTTAATGGTCTTAGTCCTACCTATTTATCAGATTTGCTTTTATCGTATGAACCCTCTAGAACCCTCAGGTCTTCTGGTAGTGGTCTTTTAATTATCCCCAATGTTAGAACAAAAACCCGCTGTGAGGCATCATTTCATACCTATGGTCCACGTCTGTGGAACAGCCATCCTGTAGACCTGAGGGCTGCAGAGAGTGTTGATTTTTTAAAAGGCAAACTCAAGGCTCACCTTTTTAGCCTGGCTTTTTTAAGCTTTTAATTCAATTTTTTTGTATTTATTATTATTGTTTGTATGAAAAGTGCTATATAAATTATGTTTGATTGATTTAACTGAACTAGACCAAAAGATATTTGGTTAAAACAGATCTGGTGATGCTGTTTTGCCGTCATTATTCTCCTTGAAGTTTGGTGGAAGTGATGTAATGCAGCCTTGGTGTGTTTTACAGCAATGAGCACTGTGCCGGGCTCTGTTTAAATAAAAAAGCCTTTAAAATGCTACATTGCTTGTCAGCAACCAGTCATATAGGAGGCAATTTGTCCTTGTGTGCTCTAATTAATTTGGCGTTAAGTTATACACCAGTCATAATTTTGTTTTAATGACAACTCAACTCCTGGCATTTGCTCCTGGTGTTCCTCACCACTGATTTAGAAGAAGGAAATAACAGGAGAGACAGGAGAACCAGCTTTGAAAGGGTTGCATTTTCTTTTTAAATAAGAGCTGTGGATCTAATAAATGCCAATATGAAGAGTGGCAGTGTGGATTTTGAAAAGAAAGTTTAAAGAAACTTTATTAAAGTGTTAAATTTGAGAACAGAATTTGGTGTGGCAGTCGCTGGTAGGGCCAAAGTAGTCAGCTTAGGAGAGACTATGAATGTGAATGTGTTTGACATTGAGATTTTGATGTTATCCTTAGTTTCAGTGGAAAGTTGTATTGTTGCACTGTCTAAATGACCTACAATGCCCTACATTGTTAAAGTTAGAGCAGCTTCACATGAAACACCTCTTTATCTCTTCTCTCTGCTCTCCTCACTAGTTGAAGTTGAAGTGGGTGGAGACTCAGTGAACTTTTTCGCCCTGGGTTTTGCCTCTCAAGCTACTTACAGTCCACTCTACCTTATAATGGGAGGTTAATGGGACTGTATACAGCCTGAGAGGGAGACAGCAGACGATACTCAGGACTTAAATGACTACCACCTCCACAGCTTTATTTCAGCCAAACAAATCCTTTAGTTATACTTTTATTCATTCAGCATGAATATTCTCAGAAAAAGACACTGGAATCGTGCATCAATCAAATCAGTAAAGGTGCGTAAATAACTTAATCAGTCACAAAATATCTCTGTCAGGGAAACTAAACACGTTATGAAGGGTGAGTGCATTAACAAAACAGAGGTTTACATTACACTTAGAGTTCTATTTTGTTTGTTACACCAGGAAAAGCACTGCAAACTTCATTCTGAAAACAAACCATCACCCTTGAGAGAAACGCTTTCAGAGGCTTTAAAGGAATACCTCACACCCAAATGATCATTTGTATATCAACTACTCACTCGGAAAGAAAACTTTGATTCGCCCTCATTGTGACAGACAAATCCAAAAACAGAAAACATTTGAACTAAAGTAAAAGACGGAACCTCTTAAACAACAGCAAAATACTAGCCCCTTTTACACTGCTTGGTCAGGGCAGGAATGTCGTGCCATTATACCGCCTTGCAGTGCTGTATATAAGGTATGATCGTGTAATATGGGGCACGGAGTGGTCTCGCCTTTATCCGCCACAAGAGGTAGTAACAGTGCTGAAACAGTGTCTGTAAAAAGAGGACAATCTGCAGGACAGAATCAGGGATGGCACAGGTGTGACTTTTTGTTATGTGTGCGACCCACCGCTATTTAAAAAGTAGCTGTTAGCAATGAGTGGCTAACTCAAAGAAGAGCAGCAGCCGTAAATGTCTGCAAATTGGGAAAACAATGATATTCAGGAGCTCCTTACCCTGCGAGCAGAGGACCAGATCAGCCACCATGTAACAGAGAAAGTAAATGATTGTGATTGACATGTTATGCCATTATTGTTGTTTAGAAAGTGCAACTGACACTTGAGGATGACGTTGATATGCCACGTCATGCCCACGCTGTCCTTCGTCTCTGTTTCCACACTGTCTTTCTTCAGGTCTGTGTGCAGCCCACAACCCTCCTCCTTGTCATCATTGTCCACTTGAACATTAATATCTGTACTGTTGAACATAAGCTATCTGAGTTATGAAAGGATACTGCGTGACCTGTTCCTCTGTCTTATCATGGATGTGTCCTGCCGCCACATTTTCTTCGCTGATTCTTGGTCAAACGTCTCTAAAGGCTCTGACAGATGTGAAAAATACATCAAAATGAAACCTGTTACGAAAACTAACGACGGACAAAGTTATGGTGTCAGTGCACAAACGTGATTGAACCACATAAGGTCGTATTTATTTTTAGACATGTGACGGAATCAGCGCGCAAAGGCCTTTATTGTGTGACTTTGGTTAATCCAAACTAATCCTTTAAAACAGCAAACTTTCACTGTTCATTTTTGGGTCCTTTGTTTACCATTGGCATGCAAGAGAAACACTTTCTTCATGGAGTCAACGTAACAAGGGGGGAGCCATTGTTATACAAATGGTCATTTAAAGGGTGAGGTATTCCTTTAATGTTCCCGAGATTAGTAAAGTATCTTGGTCACTATCAGGTCTGCCCAGTTTGTTATAGCTGGACTCTAAAATCCCAATCACAACTGCACACTGAATGCAAAAAAGACAGAGGAGAAGAAAAGAATGATGAGGTGAGCTGGGACAACAGAGTCGGAAGAGAAAATGACAGCACTTTAAAGATACTTTACATACATTGATTAAAAAAAGAAGAATTTCAGGAGTTCAGACAAAAAGAAAAACTAAAAACTACATCAAAAATAGAACAATACAGTAGAAATAGAACAGAATAGACACTGGATGTCAGGAGATGCTGATGAAGTGGTAACTGATCAGACAGCACAGTTAGATCAAACAAGGTAAGTATCTCCTGGGAGACAGATGTCAATGGGTACACACGTGCACACACACACACAAACAAATGCACACACAGCCCAGAGCTTTATCAGCCTCTTCCTCTCCGTCTGTTAAATAATTGGAAGTATTAAAACATTATTTAACACAGCGTGACGACTGTCTGCCGCTGAGCTCTTCCACTCCGATGACTCAACTCAGGAAGTTTCACTTAATGTGCCATTAGGTCTCCGGCATAGTAAACAAGGAACTGATGTAAACACGCACTCTTGATGTGTGTCTCGTTTCACATGCAGCAGTCTGACACTGATAAATCATGCAACAAAATCTGGTTACTAACACTGTATTTCACAAGTAAGGACATTTACTTGGGGTACAGTTTGTGCCGTGAAATCTGCTGGGTTATTTAAAAGCACAAAGGGAGACAAACAGGACTCGTAATAACAGATGGTAAAAGGACAGAAAGGATAAAGTCACTTTTAAAATTAGGGTGGCCAAACAGCGAGCTCTCCTGCCTGAGACACATAATGTAACCGCAATGTTCCCAATTCAGATCCTTTGTTGCATGTCATCCCCTCTCTCTCACTCCATGCTTTCATTTCATGTCTGAGTCTCTGCTGTACCCAATCAAATCAAGTTAAAATGCCAGAAAACTAGTCATAAGAAAAGTATACAGTGTTCCAGTGTTTGAGCTGGACTGGTAAATTAGTTGATGTCTGATGTGTTTGCTTGAAAGTAGATGTTTTTCAGAAGCCAGGAGTGGAACTTAAAGCTCATTTGGTTAAGATATAAACCATCTGTCTATTGCAACTTTTCTGGAAATATTCCAATACAAACACAGGTAACTGAAGTAAGGACACGTTCTGATTTTTTCGAAGATCATTACTCAGATAATTATGTTGCTAATATAATCCATATTATGTAAAAATAACCACTTCCATCACAGGTTTCCTTCCCATTATTTGTAGCTCGACGGTTCAAAGCTACAGTTATCAATACACAGTGAAATGTTTTACCTAAATGAACAGTATGAATCTACTTGGGAGTCAAAACGAAGCTTGTGTGCTGTGACTGAAATACAAACAGTTTCCACTGCGTCTGCTGCAGCCTTATGACTGACAGGCAGTTCAGACTGTAACACTCGACTATTAGCCTTTATTGACTCCCTATTGCCTTGGCAACTAAAGATGAGAGGGGCTGATGGCGGAGTGTGGGGGGTATTGAAGACAGCCAGCTGTGCTTCTCTGCTAGAACATCTGTATCACAAGGTGATGAGAGAGGAACTCATGGTGTTTGGGGTAATTAGTAAGATTTACAGGAGATGGCAAGAGGGCGGCCTGCCGTGTAGCGTGTGTGTGTGTGTTTATGTGAGTGTGTGTGAGCCTGCGGCAGGTGGTATGTGAAGCACGCTGGCTATCTAATTTCTGTTTTAACAGCTGGCACAGGTAAACATTACAAACAAACAAAAAGAAACTGCGAAACTTAAAGATCTTAAGTATTTTTATTATCAGTTTCATCTCTTGATTTATTTTTAATGATGTGTTAATTGTTTTGTTTTTAAAATGAAAAAAAAAGATTGCAATTAAAAAGATGTTGACTTGTTTTGTCTACGAATCTGATACCCAAAACTGTTTGTCTTATTTGACTGATTGATATTCATTATGAACATGCAAAACAAAGCAAAACAACAAAATAATGAACTAGTCAATATTTGACTAACGGCGTCAGCACCCCTCTTGCTAATCGTAAAACTTAAAAGTTACAATTTTAACTCGAAAAGTAAAAACACTTCCACAGAATCAGATGCTATTTCAGTCAGGAACACTTAAGTCAAAGATATCCATTTGCAGTATTATATTTGACAGTATGGCTGTTCTGGGGCCTCTCTGCCTTTCCTAGGTCTACACTGAAAGCCTCTTCCACGCGCCTACATGGAAAGCGGCGGGGAGAGCACACCTCTCTGCCCTTCCATGTGCAAATGAGGAAAGCCTGAGGCAGAGAGAGCAACCCTCCCTGCCCTTCCATGTGCAAACAAGGAGAGCTTGATGCAGAGAGAGCACACCTCTCTGCCGTTCCAGGTGCAAACGAGGAAAGCCTGATGCAGAGAGAGCAACCCTCTCTGCCCTTACATGTGCAAACAAGGAGAGCTTGATGCAGAGAGAGCACACCTCTCTGCCGTTCCAGGTGCAAACAAGGAAAGCCTAAGGCTATTGAAACATTACACTGCATTAAATTGGTGTGTGGTTTTATTTGTTTCTAGTGTGTTTGCCAGATTTTTTTCGGCCCAGCACCCACTCCACTGGATGCCTAGATGTGTTTTTTTTTTTTACATTTTTTTCCCATACTGGATTTAAACTGCCATCGTACAGGAAGCAATGAAGCATGGTGGTACCATAGATGGTAAGTGGACTGCACTTGTATAGCACCCCTCTAGTCTTACAACCACTCAAAGCACTTTTACACTACATGTCACATTCACCCATTCATACACACATTTACACAGTGGTGGCCAAGGCTACCATACAAGGTGCCACCTGCTACTCAGTAACCATTCACACGCTCTGACACACCGATGGAGCTGCCATCAGGAGCCATCCGGCTCAGTATCTTGCCCAAGGACACTTCAACATGTGGTCTAGAGGAGCTGGGGATCAAACCGCTAATCTTCCGATCAGTGGACGCCCCACTCTACCTCTTAGCAACAGATCCAGATCCAGCCACAGATCAGCCTCTCTGTTTACTCTCTTCACAGAGTGTTAGAGCTGTATTAATGGCAACGGAACATTTCCTTCTGCTGCTGCTTCTGGCGGCTTTTCATTTGAAGCACTAACTGAACACGTAATTACCCATCAAACCATTAAAACTACCAGGAATGATATCTTAAGAATTATAACTTGAAGCTTTAAGTTATCAATAAAAACACCCACTGTCGGCAGCTTCATTCCAAACATATTGGCATTACAAACAGCTTTCTACATTTCTTATCAGTAAATCCTGTGTGAAACGTGTACTATAGAGATTTCTCTTCCTGTTTATCACGAGAATAGCTTCCTGGCAGACTGTGGGTGAATGTGTGAGTAGAGATAGTAGTGGTGTGAAAGAGAGGTCCTGAATGTCTGTTCAGAGGCTGTGGATTTATTCTAATCACACAGAATCATATTTGACTGGAAAGTCATTCATCACAGTCGCTCTGTTTCCACGCAGTGCTCCAGTGACAGTTTGTGTCAACAAAAACAAAGATGGTGGCAGGGCTGCTGCTGCACGCTTTCAGGGAGTTATTTATCGTAGACTATTAAATGATGATGATGATGATGATAATGCTCATGATGATGATTATTATTATTAGCTGTAGTATTAGTAGTAGTATTACATTAATCTTATTTTTAATTTGCCTCGTCACAGTTTCACATCGGCATCGCCCACATATAACTGACACTTGCAACAATGAAACAGACATAGACCAGGACTATCGCAAAGGTGTGTGTGTGCTTGTGTGTGTGTGTTTAAGACAAAAGACAGAGAGAGTGAGAGAAACAATATGAAAGAGGCGGTGGAACGTGGACTATTGCACGCAGTGTTTTAGTAAATTATAATATAACTTACTCGGAACGCTGCTTTGTCACATTTTGAACAGCGCACCCGAAACAACACATCACTTCACTTCAGCCTTTGTTTGTGTGGTTTTAAATATAAATTTTAGCTCACACTCTATTATTTTATTTTATTTATTTTATAGGCTTTATTAAAAAGATGTGTTTTGAGTCGTCGTTTAAAACTGTCCACTGAGCCAGCATGTCTAACATTTAAGGGCAGGGTGTTACATATTTGGAGGCGTTTTTTTTTTGTTTTTTGTAGTGACATTATAAACAGTTAAAAGAGCAGCTGCTGAGGATCTCAGGGTTCCTGGAGGGACATAAGGTAATAGGGAGCCTGTGAAACAGGAGGGGGCAATGCCAGTAAGAGCCTTAAAAACCAATACAAGGATTTTAAAATCAATTCTAAAAGATACTGGGAGCCAGTGTAGGTTACATAAAACAGGTGTTGTATGGTCTCTCTTTTTAGTTTTTGTTAAAACCCTGGCAGCAGCAGCAGTCTGAATGGTCTGTAGTTTTGCAATGGCAGTTATAGGTAGGCCTGTGATTAGGGCATTACAATAGTCAAGATGACTGGAAACAAAAGCATGAACAAGCTTCTCAGCACCTTGCTGGCTCAACAGAGGTCATATCTAGCTATATTGTGTAAATGATACAATGCAGCTGTGGTTAATGAATTAAAATGAGCTTTAAATTTGAAATCATAATCTAAAATTACACAGAGGTTTCTTTCTTAAAATACTATTATTAACAATAAGTAGTAGTAACAGTAATAATAACGATAATAATAACAGTGAAGTGAAGGGCTGGTCAACGAGGATAAGCGAGAGACACAGAGCTGAATGCCGTGAGCAGAAAGAAAGCCAAAATGATCTGATAATCTTTTTCTTTTTACTTAATGACCCTGGCGCATAATTCATTTCAATATTTCGAGTAATTATGTATATCATATTGCCTATAATGATCTAATGGAGCCTACTGTAGTTGTGCTTCATCTTAAATTTAAATGGTTCATCATTATGATTATGATTGATGATCATTAGCTGTTTCTGTGCCCCCTCCAGCACTCGATGCCATATGCACAGTGCGTGCTGCGCGTGTACGTAGCAGCGGCGCTGGATGGCTGTGAGTCTGCAGAATATTATGATCAACTCTTCAGACACGAGTTACATGTGCGGCTGTACATTTTATGTCCCTACCTGTATCCGGTTGTTCTCCAGTGTTTTCTCCAGCTCCACCTTGGCAGCAGCTGACTCCTGTTGGTGGGTTTGTCTCAGGTGTTCGATGGCTGATGCGTGGATGTGGTTCAACTCTGATCGCAGAGAGGCTGATGGGAAAAAAAGGACGCAAGAACTCACATTTCATTTGTACACAACAAATGCAAAAACTTGTCTGCATATTTCGGACTCAGTGATTTCAAGGCTTGTTGAAAAAGTTTCTCCAACCTTTGGTCTGCTTGCAAAAATTTGCTCATTAGTTGCAAAGGCCTTTTTATTACTAAATAAATAAATAAAGTATTTTTGTACTTTGCAAATAAAGCTGAGTGCTTCGGCTGCCTCTGCCCAAGTGGCCTTTAATCCTCACTCCAATGAACAAGTTTCATTGCAAACAGTCTAATGGTTTAGAGAAGCGTATAGAGAAGGAACACACACTGATATTAGCTCTCTACTTGAATGTAAAACAAATTTACAGTGTTAGAATAAAGAAATACAGCAGTGAAGGCTGACCACTGCAGCTTTTTCAAATTATGAAAATACAGAATGAAGAAATATTCACATACACCCCCATCTCAGCACAGATGTATACACACACACACACACACACACACACACACACACATTCAGACACAAGGAGAAGATGAAGGAAAGTAAGAGAAGGATCGAGATAAAGAGAAAAAAGGTATTAAAAGGATGTCAGGATGTGGGAAGTGAGAGATAGATGGAGGCAGCTCTCCAGTGTCAGGACCATGACATGAAGGTTAATGGAAGACCATTTATCACAGCACAGTACTGGTGTGTTCCTGCTAAAAAGCTGATAAGATTTGTCTGCACTTTCCAGTTGTGTTGGTCTATCTCAGACTCTCTGCTCGTGTTCTCATGTTTTAACTGGTGTCTGTACCTCACATTATAGTATATATATATAAAAATACACACTGTATCTTTTAGTATTTTCTCAAATTTCTACGCTGACTTCAGAAACAAAGCAACAAGTTTGTTTCTGCAGCCACACAAATGAAAGAATGAAGGACTTCTAATGTGGCCCGGTTCTTTCCGCACAAAAAATTGTGCATGCAAAATTACCATTGTGTTCAAGATGTGTATTTTTTTGTTCACATGATGTGCATGTTAGTGAATCACAATCATTCTAAACTGACAGGCTGACCGATCTGTTACTCCCTCTGCAATGTCCCCGTAGCCAGGAAACCCATGGTGGACAGGACTAGAACCTGAGAAGGTATCAGGTGAGAGCGGTGTGTCCAGTGACTTAGGGGTTGTGTGAAAGGGGGAAAGAGAGGGGGATGCATGTGGCAAATGGCCACAGGTTGGGATCGAACCTGTGCCACTGCAGCAAGGACACAGCCTTATTTCATGGGGCGCCCACTACTGGACACCTGAACTTCTAAAGTTAACGTTAGCTTGCTTATATATGACCCATTCATTCATTTTTCTGTAATCGCTTATCCTGTTGGGATTTGTGGGGGGGCTGGAGTCTGTCCCAGCTGACATTGGGTGAGAGGCAGGGTACACCCTGGACAGGTCACCAGACTATCACAGGGCTGACACATAGAGACAGACAACCATTCACACTCACATTCACACCTACGGACAATTTAGAGTCACCAATTCACCTGCATGTCTTTGGACTGTGGGAGGAAGCTGGAGCACCCAGAGAAAACTCACACTGACATGGGGAGAACATGCAAACTCCACTCAGAAGAGTGGAGTAGTATTTTTCCTGAAGTAAATGATCTGAGTCCTTCTTCCTCTTCTGCTTTCAGCCCATTACGTGATCATGACAGGGTCGCATGACGCCACAAATGTTTTGTATTATTCCATATAATAATACAGTAGTTTTTTAATTCCAACTGCATTTGGGCAAAAACAAAGTACATTGTAAATCTCAAAGTAACAGTGTTATATCACTGTTTACTACATGAAAGGACAGAGGTTTAATATTTCAGTATTTTCTTCCAGTATGACCTCAGTTTCCACTGTAATATCAGGGAGCACTGTGACCGAAAACTCCCAATCTGTGCATTCTTAAGTAACTTTGTTGGAAAATAAAATGTGCCAAAAGGTCAGGGAGGGGTGAATCTTTTTAATGCAAGCACCCCACACACACTCACACACACACAAGGACCTCACCCAGCATGGCTTTGCCCTCGTCCTCCAGTTCAAAGCGGAGTGTTTGCAGCTCTTGTTCTGACTGCTGTTTGAGCGTCTCGATGCTCTGGCGGTGAGCCTCTCTGAGAGACTGCAGCTCTGCATGGTGATGATGGCGGAGACGCTCCTCCAACTCCTGATGGAGAGATGAGAGGGGGAGGAAAAAAGGTTGTGTCGGGGGAGGTGAGGGAACAGGGGACGGGGAGAGAGGATAACAGAAAGGAACAAAGAGGGGTGCAGCAAAATAGGGAGAAAGAGGAGAACAGAGAGTGGGAGGGCCAAAGGGAAGAGAGGGTGAGGATACAAAGAGGGAAGGGAGAGAGAGAGAGAGAGAGAGAGAGAGAGAGAGAGAGAGGAACATTTGTGGATGAAAAGTTGACGACACAGGAGGACATGATGGAATGAGAGAGAAAATAAGAGAGATATAAAAAGGAAAATGTAAAAGTGAGTCAGGGAGAGATAGAGAGGTATTTAGCATCATTTTAAATCCTTCATAAGGACTGAAGGACAAACTGGCCAATCATCATACACTGACTTGAACTGAATGGAAACACCAGCCAAAAACAGAAGAAAAATCTGACTTCCTATGGCCCAGTTTATGAGAAACATAGAGATAAGATCAATCCTACGTCAAAGGCATTGAAAGCAGCCTCTTCTCTCATAAAGACGTTTCCATAAAAGGTTTGCTGACAGTTACAATGGATCCTGAGCAGAACGACCTCGACTGTGACGAAAATCAATTGAAAGTCATTCTGCTGTAGAGTTTTTAAGAATATAAAAAGGTAAAGTCACCTCACTGTCAAAATGCATTGAAATGTCGACTATTGTCTCTTTTAGACAGTTCAGTTTTGGAGAAAAACAGAGGAAACGTTGCCTTTTATGTTGTGTTTCCAAAAAAAAATCCTAAAAAGAACAGCCTTGACTGAAACTTTACTTTTATAATACTGATATTTCGTTCAATATAATTTCCTCAGCTACACTGAGCAGTAGAAAAAGACATTTCTGGTGAAATTATCACCTTATATTCTAAAGTATAATTTAGGGCTGCCCCCTAACAGTCAACCAAACGTAAGTCGATCAGAAAGGTCTATAAAAGTAGCGCTCAGAGCCGGATCTCGCCTTTTCCAGGCAATTAAGGACGCACCATATGTACCGCCTCTAACTTACTGGGCTAGTTAATAACATGTCGGGCAGGAAGTCTAAAGTGTGGGATCATTTTGAGAAGGTGAAGGACAAACCCAAGGTGATATGTAAACTCATCTTCATTGGTCGTCTACAAACATGACGTATCATCTGAAACATGGAAGTAGCTACATGCCCATGAGCCACTTAGCACAATCATTACTGCTTTGCTGACAGCGTCATTAACAGGCGGCTCGCTCAGTGTGTGACGTGCACTTGTAGATAAAATATAGGCCTATATTAATGAAGGTTCATTAGTACGGTTTGTATTTCTCTGTAATGTAGCACAGTGTTAACAATGTTACTGATACTATTCTTTCTCACACCTTCAACTCAAACCATTGTGTTGCCCCGCCCAAAATATATAGTTTAATTATTACATTAATGTTATAAACATGCGGGCGACTAGTCCACCTAAATGACGACTATCGGTCGGCTAGGAAACTTCTTAGTCAGGGGCAGCCCTAATATAATTGGTCAGACAGAGACAGTGGCTCAAAATCATGAGACATGAACCCTGTAGAGACAAACAGTTTTCTATGATAATTTTTTAATACATCGACAATTAAAAAAGTTTACTTTGGGATTGGGTTACAAGTTTGTTAAGCTACAGAGAGAGAAAACATCCCAACAGGTTCTTTGGTAATTTTATGACCAAAGGTGATGGCACAGCAGAACTAAAAGGGGCTGGATTGCTGGAAAATACATGATAATCAGGTGTATTATGGACAGGTGTCAATCACCAATATGAAAGACAGATATAAGACAGAGTCCAGACAGAAGTTTTCACTGTACAGATGTCCGTAAAAGAGGACATATTATGCTATTTTTTAGGTTCATATTTGTATTTTGGGTTTTGATTAGAAAATGCTTTCACAATGAAAAACACTCCCCTCATACTGTATTGACCCTCTGTCTGTCTTTAAGTCACCCTCCAAGAAAAGTGCAGTCTGCTCTGATTGCTCATTTCTAGGTCTCCCGTATCTGCACCTTGATCATCTCTACAGCGTCATTGCGGTCAGGTAAATAAAAACGAGTGAGCACAGTGACACTTTCTACCACAAAAAATCCCCTATAAAAGCTTCTAAACCAAAATCACACACAAAATCAACACATTCAGGCAGAAAAATTATCCAAAATTGGGGAGAAATTAACAACATCAGCAACCAAGATTACATGTTTCCCTGATGTTAGCATGTAGCTACATGTAGCAGTGTACTTGCAGCAGGGGAGTTACTGTAACGGAGCACAGCAGCACGTGATTCAGTAAAGAATCACCAAGAAAAGATTCCAAACACAACCTCACATGCTGCATCAGGAATATTGTCTAAAATCAGCAGAAATTAAAAACCAATATTATGTGTTTCCCTGATGTTAGCATGTAGCTACATGTAGCAGTGTAGGTTACATAATATAAACACTTGCAGTAGTGTGCCTGGAGCAGATGACCATATTTCGAGGTTTTTATTCACAGGCATTACTTTTAAATATTTTTACTCCATTTTTTTAAACTTTGGCCACATGTATTATAAACATTTGACACTGTAACATTACATATATGACAGAAAATAAGTTAAACCATAACAGGTCCCCTTTAATAATTCTACTTGTGGAGGAATTAAGAGTGTAAACTAATTTTTCAGGAAACAAAAACAAGTGTTTTCACTGTTTTGTTAATTGCTTTTTGTCGTTAGGGGATTAATTAATGAAATTGTGTTCAGTTAGTTACCAGCTGTTGTTTATCACAGCGCTGGCTGCATTACAAGAATTTAACAAACAACTTAACCAGAACAACACATTAAAATATTAGCAAAGAAAACTGACAAGCACTTATATACACAGCATTAGCATCAGGCATTAGCACTGCGGACTGGAGGGTTGCCACAAAACATGCGCTCACGCACACACACACACACACACACACACACACACACACACACACACACACACACACACAGAGCACAGACCTACTAACATTACACTGCTGGCAGTCGAAAGTTTATTCTGGCAGGAAGAGCTGTTGTTGATGTGTGAGGAGCCACATTTTATTTGTTTTGCTATTAGTGTTTGTGTTTATAGGAAATATGGTTTAACTTTTTGAGAAACACATTCACAACTCCTGCTTCTGTTTAACTTGATCAACAACTCAACAGACGTTTGTTGTGTCAAGTGTCTTATGAGAGTGAGCTCATCATGTTGGCTGTCGTCTGGTTTGTCTGCAGACAATGTGAGATCAGTATTACATCTGACCATCAACAGCCAGTCCCAAACATAACAACAGTTTTTATAATTGATCACAGTGATCCTAAATTTCTCTGCAATGTCACATTTGTTATTTAAAGATACAGAACTCAGAATGCTGCATGATAATATGTGGTGCAGATCTCCTCCAAGCAGGAGTCTGGGCTGATTGCAACCACTCCATGGACCATTCTTGTAATTCCAGTGGATAGAAGCTTCCAAACGCTAATAAAAATACACCAGACAAGAATTTAAATGCGACACTTTGTTTTTGCTGCCATTTTTAATTTAAAGAGCAACATTTTTTTATTCACTCAACAGATAAATTTCTGTCAACTTTTGGTCAAAAATGTGTTAAAAGCTGTGTCAGTGAGTGCTTCTTGTTTGCCAAGATCGGGCCCCTGACAGCTGTGGCACATCAAGATGCTGATTAAACAGCATCATTACTGCACAGGTGTGTCTTGGGATGACGACAATAAGAGGTCACTGTAAAATGTACAGTTTTATCTTGAAATAACTAAGGATTTCATACACATACACCAAAGATTAAGTCAATATCTGGTGTCAACACCATCTGCCTCGTGCAGAGCAAAACATCTCATTCACATAGAGATGATCAGGTTGTTGATTGTTGGCCCACTCTCCTTCACCGGCTGTGTGAGGTTGCTGCATATTGGCAGAAATCTACCCTTTGCTAAGTCCAGCCCCCGAAAGCAGACTGGCCATATCATAGTGTAGCATCGCCCAACTCTGACGAGGGTCTGACAACAACAGAGCTGTGCTCCATAAACTCTGATGCAATCTTTTTTTTTTTTTTTTTTACAGATTTTCTTCATTTTCAAGCTGGTTTGTAGATTTCGAGCTAAACGTTGTGCCTAGGACATGTGTAATAGTTAAACTCGTTACCTGGAGAGGTTGGAAAAAGATACTCATTGCTTCCTAGTTTCAAAACCAAAATCAAACTCGATTAAACAGAAAAGAAACAATTGAACTACACAGACTGCTTCTGTCATAAGTACAAATATCAAGAAAGATGACCAAATAGACAAAATCTGCAAGTCTACAAAATCAGGCAAGCAAAATGCTATGATGCCATGCAAAGGACAGAACAAAATCGGGTCGCAGCCGGACCATGAAGAGCTGTGCCTGGTGGAACTGTCCCTTCCAGCTCCCTTACAGTAAAGATGGCGGAGACGACAACAAAAAAGGTGGTTTATTTATCTCATATTGGGTCTAATGTAAGTGAATCATGACGTTAGGTATGAAATTAATCTGCAGATGCTGCAGTTCAAACTGAGAAGAAACTCAGATGTCAGTTTTTAAGTCACAGCAGGGCCAAAATGTGGCCTGCAACAAACTAGGTAGAACTTGTTGTTTTTAGCCAAGCTGATTTCCAGAAAACTTATGGCCACTACCGGCGAGGTGAGTGAGGAGTCAGCAGCCAATGACGATATATAACAGTCAATAAAATGGGTTTTTCAACACTGTGAATCTTAGCAACCACGAGGTCATTGAACATACAGTCATAAATGAGCACACAAAATATTAGGCTGATTGGTCCAGTAGTTTGCGGGACTAGCTGCAGACAGATAGATTCACACACTCACACACACGACTAAACACATGACCCCGTCAAGGCTTACACCTGGCAGAGATATTATGAATATATAACCTTAATTCTTCTAACAGCTATTACATGCCTTTTAGGGTGATTTACCAAATAAAGGAAATGTTGAATATCAAAGTAGAAAACACAGTTGCTATTTCCGTCAGCAGTCTCAGAATATTTGATAGTGTTGAGATCTCATTTTCATTATTACACAAAGCTCTAAAAGCACACCACTGCAGACAAGAACACCGCTGTTCACACTGAGTGCAACCCATTTTTCTTTGTCAGTGAAAATATTAAGATGCCATTTTGCAAATTATAACTAGAACCCATCAACAAGGAACATCTAAAATGATATTCATAGAAGGTTGACGGCAACATCTGTGGCATTTTAATCCGCCAATATGCAATGCCTTTGGGAAATGAATCATGGAACGAAGAGAGCAATGAATATTCAAATGAACCTCGCTCTGAGTTGGCGGACAGCAGTTTCCGTTTCTTTTAGTGTTTGAAGGGCCGACTATTCTGTTTTTATGGTAACACTTAAAACAAAAGTGTTGAAGTTTATTAACGCAAGATCTTTGTGCGTGGGTGGATAACAATGCGGTTCACAGGTATTCGGTTGTGTATCTGCTAAAACTGATACCACCAAATATTACAGCAAGCCTCTTCCCTCTCTCTATTGTCAGTGTGCCAGTCACTAACTCTTCCTGTCCCGCTGTAGTCCCCAGTGTCTCCTCCCACTCACTTCCTCCTAACTCCCACATCCACCTGTACACCTGCTCCCAAATCCCTTCTAATCAGCTCCTCAGCACAGTCGATACACACCTATCCCTTAGTCTCATCTCCTCGCCTGATCATCTATTTTTAACTCTGCTTTAATGGTCAATCGTTCTTGTTAACTCGACATTGAAGCATCAGCAGAGTAAACTTTTGCTTTTGCCCAACCTGCCTGTGCCTTGTGTTGCATGTTTTTCTTTTTAATTAGCATTCTTTCAGTATTTGTAGTTTGTGTCGTGTTTAGGGAAACATTTTGGCAGTTTACAGCACATTTTGGTTCTTCGTGTATTTGGGTGCTTTCAGATCTGGAGTTCACTAACTTTGGTCCGAATTAGGGACCAATTTTATTCCATAATCTGGCATAATCTCATGACAGCGTTTTCAAGCAGACCAGATCAAATGCCTTGCACGAGAAAGCTGTTCTTTATTAGTCAGACTTTCCATGTGGAAAAATCCAGCAAGCAAACAAAATATTGAAGAAGAGTCTGACTTGAGTGATTTATCTGGCATCATGACATGAACAGTGGGTGCTTGGTTAAAATAAGGGCCAATCAGCATCACAGATGGAACCAATGCCAGTTGGTGCTTCTTAAAGTCGGGGATGCTTCCTTGGTAAGACAGGTTCTTCCAAGTTGGGTCCTTCAGAGGCTAGGCAAGGCTCCTTCTTAGCATTTGGTGAACACACACTGGAACAGTCTAGTGAGTGCCCAGCTGTGTGTCACTGAAGGCACCGCCTTCAATTCTGGCAGATCTTGCGCAAAGAATTGTGGGTACTTTATGCCCGCTGGGGAAACACATGCATCCTTGAGAATTCTCTGAAGGATGGACTCTGTCCTTGGTAGAATTCGAAAGATCCTCAACACTGGAACAGTCCTTTGGCAGGATTCAATGATGTAGCCTCCTTGAAATCCAGATGTTTAAGGATTCTTTCTTGACGTTGAGAAGCAACAACTCTCCAGCTGTTGTCAAGGAGTAAAAACAACCATGGTGAGCGCTACAGTGCCAAAGTTAAAGTTGACATGTTCTTTCAATATTGGCAGATATCGTAGTTTGTTTTACTTTGCTCCGCTCTACTCTTAAAACCCCTGGCACAACAAGTACGTTGGCATGACTACGCATCAGTGTGGACTTAATATAACTTTAGATTCAGACAGATACCTTGGTCTCTAGTGATTGATTAGGGAAAAATCAAATCTCCCACCCCACGGTAATCAGTTAGAATCGACGCAATGTCAGACTGAAGATGGAAATTAAGTGTAATGAGTAATGAGGCAATAGCACAGCAACATCATAGTGGATATAAGTTGGCAAAAACTTTGTTCAGGTTTCCAAAGAATATAGTTGAGGTTTATTAATTTCTCTCTTCCTCCTGATCTAACAATGCAGGTGAGGGAGGTGTGGGTGAAGGTAAAAAGTCCGGCAAAGTGCCAAATGCTGCTGTATTCGCTGAGTACGGCCTCCAGATATTGGGCGATCCAATCAAATCTTAGAAATGTAATTTACATCCCTCAAATGATGTGTTTCACATCACATAAGAAAAGCTAATGATGCTTTAACTGTGACTCTTAAGAAGCATCAATACAAGTTTTTGTAGCTTAAGAGGATTGTTAATGTTTATTAATGATCCTCAGTTTGTAAAAATACAAGTGCTTAAACTCCAGTGGGATGTTTTGTCACAGTATAAGAAAGTGGACTTTAAAAGCCACTAATCTCTCTTCTTCATTGGTATTGATCATTGGTCTTTTTTTGCCGTGGGCCAGTAAAAACCATAGCTTTTATTCCTTTAATTAAAGGGGGCGCATTAATTACTCCTAATCACGGTGAGTCCTATAATTACAAATTGACTGTAATGTTGTCACCTCCTCCTCTATCCTCTCTGTGTGGAGGCAACAGAGTGGTGGTTCAATCTTGATTCCATTACTGGACGGTCAATATTTGTTACTTTGCTGGTGGGTGAATCCATTTAACTAAGTAAAAGGGGGTTGATACTGATGAACAAGCATGAGAGAGACAGAGGGATAAACACACAAAGACACGAGGTGAGACTGCGGCCCTCGGGTCCTTTGGCAAGCTGATCCAGCTGCTTCAGCACAGGTCTTAATCCTGACCCCGAGGACAACTCAAAGACCCGAGTTGGAGGAAGTGAGGCATCTGAAGGGTTTACAGCTGTCTGATATGTATTCAGGTGCTACACTGGTGAGTGGTTTAAAACCCAAGAGCAGAATCTTAATGCCTAAACTGACCTGCAGCCAGCACATCGACTTTGAAACAGGTGTAACATGTTCTCTTCTTCGGCTCTTAGTCAGCACTCAAGCTGCTGTATTATCCTCTGCTTATTCAAAGCCTTCTCTTGGAGACCAAAACAGAGAGCATTACACTATGGAGCCTGTTAGAGATTAAGGCATGTGTAACCTTTCAAGTATCTGACTGTGAGAAATGACTGCATACTGGCAAGGTTCCAGAGAAGTTAGGTATTTTAGTAATATTTCTATGGCCTTTAAAAGTACATGTGTAAAATATGGCCATGAAATTTAAAACAAGCGTCCAGTCTGCCCTCAGTCCAACATGAGTGGGCAAAGAAGTAAAGTACAGCCCCCAGTTAGTGGCACAATGAACACAAAGGCTACATCTACACTTAAATGTTTAAAACATTTAACTTTTCATAATGCAAAAGATGGCCGAAGCTCTTGGCAGGCAACCTTTTTCACCATCCCAACCACAGAGAGACAGGCCAGACATCAACATAAAGAACAAAACAAGAGTAAACATTGGTGAGGCTTTGCACCACTGGAGACAACTCTTGGTGAGTAAAGAGATGAGGTTTGATGCTGTGCTCACAACATTTCTTTCAGACTGGTAGGTAACATCTAACATTGGTTATTTTCCGACACATATGCAACTAATGACAACACAAACAGTACCAAACAACATCATCCGAATGGCACTGATATGTGGTTATGATGTGGCTGTTTTCTTTTTACTGCGTTTTTTCTAAAACTAAAGGCCGACACCACATGTGGAGATTATAAGATAGCATGTTATTTTGACTACCTTTCGGAGTTTAAGCAGTTTGATCAAATTTTCCATATTCTTGCCCTGCTGTTAGTTAGTAGTTGGCTCCTGTCTTTTTTTTTTTTTTTCTTTTTAAGTAACTAATGACTGCAAATTTGGTTTGTATGGGCCTGGTAGTAGACCTTTGAAATCCTAGCCCCCATTTCTTTGGAGCATGTGGCCAAAAGAAGACTGCTAAGATGCCCCAGATATCAAGAGTATTAATGGACAACTTATAGAATCCACCCATAAATACTTGGGTTTTATTATCACATAAAGATATATTGCAGGTTTAACAAGACTAATAGTCTTCAGCCATGCTAGCTGCTCTATGAATCTGCATGCTTAGACACAGCTAAATGTGGATATGCACACAACAAAAATGTGATGTTTATCTGATGCTGAGGTTTATCACGTATAATGTTTACCATTTCACTTTAGCATGTTAGCATGCTGACATCTGCTAATTAACAGTACCCACCAAGTACAACTAAGGCTGACGGTAAAGTCATGAGATTTGCAGTTATTTGGTCAAAAAATTGTAGTATTAGACACAATAAAAATAACTAGGGGAGTAACTAGTTACATAAAATTGAATTATAAAATAATCTGTTACAGTTACTGATAAAAATATGTAGTTATATTATCCATCCATCCATTTTCTAACCGCTTATCCTCTTGGGGGTCGCGGGGGGGCGGCTGGAGCCTACGCCAGCTGACATTGGGCGAGAGGCAGGGTACACCCTGGACAGGTCACCAGACTATCACAGGGCTGACACATAGAGACAGACAACCATTCACACTCACATTCACACCTACGGACAATTTAGAGTCACCAATTAACCTGCATGTCTTTGGACTGTGGGAGGAAGCCGGAGTACATGGAGAAAACCCACACTGACACAGGAAAACATGCAAACTCTGCACAGAGGGGCTCCCGCACCCTGGGAACCAGGAACCCTCTTGCTGTGAGGCGAGAGCGCTAACCACCGCACCACTGTGCTGCCCAATTCAATTAGCGTTACTAATTAAAATGTTGGTGATTGCAAGGTGGTTACATCTGAATCTATTCTTTTCAGTAAAAAGTTTATATGTAGAATAAAACATTAATTCTGCTGCTTTGCATCTTTTCCTGACATTCCTGTCTCCTTTTGGCAGCGCCTATTTCTGGACATTTTTCAGTTTTATTACCCAGTTTAAAACATTTGTTAGACAAGTAACAAAGTAATCAAATACAAAAATCCTTATCCTTACCTACTCCCTCCTCTATGGAAGAAATAGTTGTAAAACACCACTCATAGAGGGGCCTGATTTCACGATTCTATAAACAATCATGGACGGCTCCCAGATCTCCTCAGAAATGGTGTGAGGAGATCTAGGAGGCATGCATGGTGTGAGGACTTAAATAGCAAAATCTCGGTCAAGGACTGGCCACCAATCTGCTTGAAAGCTCAAACACAATCCATAAATGACTCCAATGTAGGTGGATAATGAGAATATATGTGACTCTAACCATGTCTCACTACCACTGACATATGTAATAAATGTGGAATAAAGGACATGTTATTTCATTGCCTATGGGACTGCCCAAATATCAAAGTATTCTGGATAGAGGTTTGGAAATTTCATATGCCATAGGTTATCAGTTGCCTGTATGCCCCAAACTGTGGATCCTTGGAATTTTTTCCTGTAAATTGTAAACTAAGCAAGGTAGATAAGACAATGACTCTACTGCTTACTACAAGCAAAACACACCATAGTCAGAATCCAGAGATCCACTATGAGACCAAGTATACAAACATGGCTTAGACTGTCACACTTTGTTGCTCCAGAAAAACTTACCTTTACAGTTGAGGGTAAATATTCTAGTTTTGAAAAGATATGGGGGCATTTTTTGACATTTCTAAAAGGGAGAGAAGGCTACAGAAGTCTTAATATCTTGAATGCAAAATAGTTATGTGCTATTTTTTCCTTCTTTCTTCCCTTTAGTCTCTCAGTATTTGTACAGGTAGCATTTCTGATTTATGATGAACCTTGGAAAAGTACTCCCTGTATTGCTCTGTCATAGTTGTTGTTGTTATTATGGCAATGCCTTACTGTGACTGTTCTATTTCCTACCTTACTTGTTTTTTGTTGTTGTTTTTTATGTAAAATTTGTAGTATATTAAAAAGCCAATAAACACACTTGTTTTAAAAAATGTAATAAGTTAAATTACTTTGATGAAGAAATTAATATAGTTACATTACTTACCACATTTTTAACAGGGTAACTACTAATCTGTAAACTGTTACATTTCAAAAGTAACATTGCCAACACTGATTAAAATTGGCACTTCATTAAAAACTGTGGATCTCAAAAGTCACTAAAATGGGTTGTCCAAAAACCATGAATGTTTGCATAGAATTAGGTGCCAATGCATTAAGCGGATGTCAAGATATTTCACAGGAAAGTGAAAACTTTAACCTGCCGGTGGTGTTATTATGGTCTGTAACCTGAAAGTAAACAACAAAAACCAGTACAACAAATTTAATAACGCTAACCAGAGAATTACTGATGAGGGGCAAATAACATTCTCATACAAGTTTAATAGAAGCGTCTGGCAAAAGCCATTAAAGCCGCCACCAAGCAACCATTAATGCCACTGATATCCACCACGCCTTAAATAAACACCGTGAGCTGGTTCCTTTATAGTGGGAGTATAGATTTCTCAGGGCCAGGTGCCAGAGATTTAAACATTCCTATTAAATTTGTTTAGTAAAATAACTTCACTTGGTCTCTGGCAGTTAGTTTGCATCCTCTGTTGTTCTCCCAAAGACCAGTCCATCTGTAATGACCCGTAATTAAATAAACAGATGAATTTACTTGCACACAGAGAGGCTCTTGTCCAAGTTCCTTTTCCATTTAACTTCATAAAAGCCAAAATGCCTCCATATTGTTGCTTTTAAACCAGGCAGTGCCAGTGGTACTGTATCCATCTGTGGTGACACATGCTAACAGACTGTGGGATATTTATGCCAGCTTAGTGTCCAGTGTTTGCATACTGTAATACTTCACAGGAAATAGTATGCAGTTCACATACTGTAAATAATAAATGGTCCGTAGCCTTTTGATTTTAAAGTGTTAACTGCATTAATGAATGAATTAATTAATCTGAAAGCACCTTAGAGTGTCCTGCCAGAATAACAACATCAGTGAGAGGCAGAGTGCTCTGCTGTGTTGTTCTAACGTCTCCAGCAGTGGAGAGCAGCTCCTCTCCTGCACTGTAAACTCTGGGGACAGCCAAGACACTGAGCGGGCCGGGCAGAGGTTTTTAGGTGAAACACACAGAGTGTCATTCATGAAATGTTTCTCAATTAAAAGTGTGTAGTTTGCCCGACAGCCACACCTCCCTCCTCAGTATCTCTTGTGGTAGCTGCATGCAAATCAAGTGCCCTGCAGAGCAGCATCAGGTCTCCCTCATCTGCCTTCACGAACAGCCAGGTATCAACAGTGTTTGCCCTAAGCCTCAGAATTCTTTGTCTCTGCTGTGAAATTAAACCACTATCAAAACATGTTAAAACAGGCTGTCTAATGTAGGCAATAACCTAACTTTAAGTTTAACAATAAGTAAGATAGTCTGGCGTAAAATCACACTGTCTCCCTCCAACTTTGTGCCAGATTCAAGTTCAACAACTGCCTGGTGTGAGCGGAGACAGATGCTGAATTGCTTTCCCACACCAGTCTTTTTAAATCAAAACTCAATTTGAAATCATGTTTACATCTCATGTCGCATCCATGACAATTAAACAAAAATGATGTGCAGTTTGGGACTGCGCTGCCTAAAGAGGTCAGAGGAGGAGTGCGCTGGTTTATTCTATTAGACCAGCATCTTCCAGTTTTGTATTGACTCGATTTAAATATCTCATTCACATTTTAAGAACCTAATCTGAATCTTAAATGTGCTAAATAGCAACTAATTTAACTAAATGTGTTATATATCTAATCTCTTGTTATGTTTAACTTACACGTTTCAAAGTCATCTGTGTATTGTGAACACAACAGAGCACAATACAAATTAAAACTGTAATTTCTAATAATGACAAGCAGTATTATGTGCAGCCTGTTATTAACACAAGCACAACGAGCAGTCAAAAGCAGGTGTAAATTTCCTTCTGCAAACAGTTTACACACAAATTCATACTGCTCCCGTTTCATGAATGAGACCCACTGAGCACACAGTTATTTTCTTAATCACAGAGTTGTTTTAATGTTTAATGTTGCAGCATGTGTTGGTCAGCCGGGCCTGTTTGTTAATGTTACTGCTGATGGCTGCTCCGCTCCGATAACGTTTGTCTCTGGGTGATAGCACAGAAAGTATTTACTTCATGTTCGTCTTACAAATGTCATTATGTAGACGTTAAATTAAACATGCTTGCAGAGGCTGCTTTTTGTGAAGAGGAATTACAAGTTAACTTTAGTGTGTCCAGACTGTAGACTGACAGAGGATCACCAAAGTCTATAGGGTTCATCCCCTGGGGAGCATGAATGTCTGAACAAAGTCTGATAGTAATCCATCCAATATT
Source organism: Cephalopholis sonnerati (assembly GCA_019142605.1). Lineage (NCBI taxonomy): Eukaryota > Metazoa > Chordata > Actinopteri > Perciformes > Serranidae > Cephalopholis > Cephalopholis sonnerati. The sequence goes on from JAGQAX010000009.1 coordinate 16,960,774, forward strand.
TCAGTCTGCGGATGGAGCGACACTGCAACCCTGCTGCTAGCATGGCTGTAAAGATGACTAAACTTTAGTGGCTCTACCACCACATACAGTACATTTCTTTTTATATATTTCTACCTGGATTTTTTCATACATTTTGTACATTAATTCATATCAATATCCACATGCCCTGAGCAGAGCAGGTAGAACACTTCTCCTGCATGCAGGAAGAAGAAAGTGAGCAAGAGCCTGAGAGATACGATAAGTAAGACAAAAGATGCAAATCAATAAGCTGTCAATTGCTCCGTGCACACTCGCTGCTTCTATTTGTAGCTTTTCGGTAGCGGGATGTCTGGGAGCTAAATTAGGTTATGTGAGTGTGTTTGTGTAGCGGGGATTTGTAACAACTTTATTACTCCCTGGATGTGACTGTGTGCGAACAGATAACGCCAGACAATCTGCGCGTACCTCCCATCCACCCGAACACACATAAAACACACACACGCACAAATCATCCCTCTAATGCCTCCACTCTGGATAATTGAGTTTTCTTTCCCTGCACTGCTGACAGAAATATAAACACCCCAGCACCATAAAAGCCCTCCGTAAAGCTTTTAACACTTTATTCCCCTGCTTATTAACTAAGACTGTGGCGGGAGAAGGAAGAGCGTTTGACGGAAAACGGGTGGTCAATCGTGTGGTTATACTGAGGGAGTGTGCGCCGGCTGTTGTGTGTGTTTGCATCAGAAGAAGAAACAAGTGGAGGAGGAGAAAGAGATAACAGGGAGGAGAATGTTTGTCACAGCAGTCAGTTTGGTTTACAGGAAAATAATGAAGACTGCCGATTTCATAAGTGCTGTGTGACTCAGAGGTGATATTCTTTCTCCACACAGGCGCACACACACACACTTGTCCTCATACACATTTGTACCCGAGGAGTTGCCAAAAACACATCATAAGGACACCGCTTCCTGACCTCCATTCTGCCTAAAGCATTAATACAATTACAGCGTCCAAGTCGAAAAAGGGATTTGGGATTGTGATGTATAGCTGATCCAAATCGACCTTGACTGTGAAATGGAAGGATTAGCGTTGAAGAACATTTTCTTGGCACCTTGAGGAGTGTGTATGTTGGTTTGTGCATGCATATTTTGACATTATAAAGGGGAAACACAGAGCTGTCAGCATTGCTACTTGATATATAAGCTGTCTGCTGTCAGTGAGTGTGAGTAATGATGGTGATGACTCACTGACAGTCTAACCTTGACTCTGACAAGGCTCTATTGGATAAAAATGTCATGGATGGTTTCTCCTGGGGAGCTTCTCTAACTGGCAGAGGAGATGACATAAACGCTGCAGCTCACAGATCAAGCATACATTGTTTGCATATAATTACAGCATAATCATTCTTCAGTTTTGGAGAACACATTTTTGAACAAACTCAGGAACTCAGTAGTTTGGGAGTTCAGGGTGCTGAGAGTGCAGGTTTTCTGGTTTTGCTTTATGGTCTTACATTTCTACAGCCATTATACTACATCTAAATTAATTTGAGAATGATATATTGAGGTAAATAACCCACAGTGAGGGACTAAGGGAGGCTTTTTTAAAGGGGACCTGTTGTGCTTTTCCTTATTTCTGTAATGTTACAAAGCCAAAGTTTCAAATAGTGAAGTAAATGTATGTAAATTAATCCCTGTGAGCAAAAACCTCAGGTTTAAGACCGATCTGAACACTTTGTTTGCAATGTTTTTACTACTTTGGCTACATACTGACATGAACAAGGAATCAGGGTGTCTCCAGATACAACCAAGTGAAATATAAGACTTTTTAAGACCTTTTTAATACCACCTTATATGAAATTTAAGACCAAACCTGCAGTGGAAATACACATTTTATATGTGTGTGTGTGTCAGTACTCTTTCCAAGTAAACAAACTGATGTCAGTTCAAAATGAACAATAAGGAAAAATGACAACAATTCAGAGAGTTTAATGTGTTTGATGTAAATAGAAAACAAAATCTAATTCCTGCCATAAATACTATTTATTATTGCAATATTCAGAGAAATTCTGTGGGGAAAAAAAAAACATTTTCTTTGGTCCGTCCAATGATTCTGGAGAAATTTTTCACTGTAATGTGACTGAAAAATATCCCAGACCCATTGAATCTGAATTTAAGACAGTTCAAGACTTTTTAAGGCCTGAGAAAACTTAATTTACAGATGGTGGTGATAGAGACATGTGCTTGTTTTTCTTAAGAGGCCACTATGTTTGAATAGTTGTTGTTTTATTGTGGATTTTTGTATCATATGTTGAATTTGTTTCATTTTAAATGCATTTTGATTGGCTGCTACCTTGGCCAGGGACTTCCTGGTTAAAGAAAGGTTATAAAAATAAATTAAGACATTTTAAGAACCTGTAGACACCCTGAGAATGGATTTCTTTATATGGTCATCTGCTCCAGGCACATTACTGCATCTGTTTACATTACATAGCCTACACTGCTACATGTAGCTACATGCTAACATCAGGGAAACATGTAATCTTGATCGCTGATGTTGGTAATTTCTCCCAGATTTCAGATCATGATCCTGATGGAGCATGTCCCGTTCTGAAGATTTTGGTTTCAAAGCTTTCACTGGGGATTTTTCACAGGAGGAAGTGCTGCTATACTGCGTCACAGTCATTCCCTCAGCTTCACAGACAACGCAGAGACGTCAAGAGTGCAGATACCAAACCTGGTAATACTGACTAACCACAGCAGACTGGGTGTTTTTGGGTGGGGGGGGTTAAAGAGACAGGCGCTAAAGCAGAGTGTTTCAGACAGAGGGTGAACACAGGTGTTGCAGCACAGACAGTATCAGGAAAATATAATGTTCTCTGTCTATTACAGCATGTAAACACGTTCTAACAAAAAGTCAAAATATGAGTATGAACCCTGAAAATGAGCATTATAGGTACTCTTTCATGAATATAGGTTTGAGGATAAGCATGTAGTTGCTTTAGATCTTGACACTCAGTCTCGCCAGCAGTATCTAATAGGCTGTATCACATATAGTGATTTCTGATTGAACTGTTACTGGACACTGACAGGAATATCAGCAATTAGCAGCCTGACTTTTTGACAGGAGCAGCTCAAATTGATGAAGCTAATTAATATCACCTTATTGCATCTGTATACCAGCCGATATATTGAGCAATAAAATGCTGGATTTAAAATTTTTTAGATTCATAAACATCATGATCGGTCTCGGCTTAATCCAGTTTGAACTGGGCTCTATTTCTGACCACTGGTGGTGCTATGGAGTGGGTGCCCATTTTGTTTGCATCTCATGCTGTGCTAAGACATGCATAGGTGCACTCACAAGCATGAACTAAGTATTTATGTCGACTGTTTCATGCTGTTACAGTGATTGACAGCTGGTGGCAGTAACACACCAAGAAACCAGCCATGTTAAAGACTAGGAAGAAGACTGCTAGCTAGCAACCATGGATGTCAACAACACAGCTTTCAAAATATTCAAAAATGTCATTTCAAGTAAACTCTACGGGGTATGGTTTTGAAAATCTTTAAATCAAACTGTGTATGTTCGCCACCACCTACCTTCAGGTCCCTCTGCCTGGCGTGCTCCATGTCCTGCATGGAGCAGCAGTGGACCTCCTGCAGACGCTGCTGTCGCCTCTGGTGCTCCGTCTGCAGCTCGTCCAGCTGCATCCTCAGGTGCTCCCTCTCCTGGCTGAACTGGTGCTGCAGCTGCTGCAGCGACGACTGCGACTGGGACAGCTGCATCTCCAGACTCTGCTTCAACAGGGAGATCTAGAGAAGAGAAGACAAAGGGAGGAAGACTCTTATTGGGGCTGCTGAACGAGCCACTGCCTCCACACCTCTGCATACATGTACTTATTAAAAGGGAAGCGAGTGATCGTTGTAGGACGTCTCTGATAAGGATGTCTCTAGTGAACAGCATCTTTTTGTAGCAGAACAACAGAGAGGGGCAAAGAGGGGGTGGCAATCAGTTAGACTTAAACAAAGGTTGCAATATTAAAATGTTTGTAATTCTTTACAGCCTCGAGCAATAAAGATTTTTACTTTTGTAAATAAATAGTTTGCTGTTTACTGCAGTAAATAATAAACTCTGGCTACTGGTGTAGGGCAATGGATGTACCACTGGAATTCATTGTGGGGAGAAAGCAGCATGATTCACCAAATTAGTCTGTCTAGACAACTTAAGATAATGAGTCTTTGGGCAAATGTAGAGATAAGAATGCAGCACAACCTTGTACAATCTGCTTTGGCAATACTTTATTTAACTGTGGTCATGCCAATGAAGCTAATTTGATAAAGAAGCTCAAAAGAAAACTTTAGAATAAAGAGGGCTGCATCTATTATTTGGATGAGCTTTGCTGTGCTACTAAGAGGTCAACCAGCTGCTGTGAGCAGCCCACATGTCCTCTCATGTCTACAAACAGCAACTCCTGTCGGCAGGATGCAAAGTTACAGACAACCTTGTCTGCTTTACCAACTGTTGAAGTTCCCTTGGAGCAAACAGACAGGTGAGGCCAGCTGGACCCTAAATAATTCATTGTTTACACTGTGAAACTTAGTTGGAATAAATGACTTCATCACCTTTTGGATCAACCCGCAGATCATCATACGTGGGATTACTACGCACAACAAAGAAAGATTCTCAGTGAACCAAAAAGAGCAGCAGCTGCAGCTCAGCCTCAGAAGCTGCATCCTAAATTTGGAAATTATATTATGACTAAGACATGAGTCACGCACTGTGTCACAAGGTTGGAAAGCTTCATTAACACAAACATATGGTTATATTTGCTGTATTCTGAGCCTTTCACTACCACAGTTACTCGCTGATGCAACTGAGTTTCTGAACTGTGAAATGTTTCAGGTGTGGAAAGTGGCTACTACTACTGAGACACCTGTGAATCATATAAAAGAGGTCATCAACCTAGGTCCAATCCCATTTCTTATTTTTGCCCCTACCCCTCTTTTTTGAGCTGCACTTTGACCCTTGGAACAGAGTTACAGGGGGTAGGGATTTAAATCTTCTTCTATGTTAAACCAAAGGTGCTTTCACACCTGCCCTGTTTGGTTCAGTTCAATCGAGCTCAAGTCCATTTGCCCCCGAAATGCGGTTTGTTTGGGCTGGTGTAAACACAGCAATCGCACTCAGGTGCTAAAACAACCGGACCAAGACCTTCCTGAAGAGGTGGTCTCAGTACGATTACAAACAAACTCTGGTGCGGTTCATTTATGGTGAGAACGTGTTCCGACCTCGATCTGAACCAACTGCAGTCACATGACGCATTCTTTGGGTTAAACATGAGCATGTTACAGTCCTGGAGGATTATTAATGTGTGCCTCCTCCTGTACTGCCTTAATATGCACATTCAGCACATCCAATGCATCAAAACATTGTTTTCTAGTTGGAGCCGCGCCTCGTTTTCAAACTGTATGCTTTGACTCAAATGAACAATGACAGCAATATAGTCCACGATGAGCAGCGCTAAAATCAACCTGCGTAGTTGTCCCTCCATTGTGACATTAGTAAGTGTCACATTTATCTTGAAAGAGTACTCTTCTTCAATGTTTTGTTTACTTCCTGGATTTTTCCCACATGGAAATTCTGACCAATCAAGAGCAGCTTTCCTGCACAGGCATTTGATCTGGTCCGCTTGTAAATGCTGCAAGGGTTAGTTGCAAGTGAACTCTAGGTCTGAAAAGCACCCTTAGATAATACGACAGTTATAATTTTTAAATCTTTATTAACAAAGAAAATACATTTGTGGTTTTGTTTTGTTGCTTGTGCAACCATCTAGTCGATGCTGGTTTGGAGTGTGCCTCTGAAAACCATTTGAAGGGACGTGTAGCCCTAACACTTACACCAAGAAGAAGAATCAGGACACCCTATTGGGCGTGATCGCACAAAACGGAGGGGTAAGGGCTAAATGGTAGGGGCAAAATTGATGTGAACAATTATAGCTTCTTTCTTGAACCTGTATTATTTATTTGTCTTTCTACCTGGAGGCAACACAACACACTGTAGCATAACATATTATAACGTGATAATGTGAACACGCTAATAAACCAGGTGCTTATTCGCACATCCTGCAGATATGCAACATGAGCAGTCATTAATTACAATTAATAAAAATTCAATAAACTCCTGAGGGAAATATCAGGCTCTTCAGCTGCTAAATCCTTCTATATGTCTGCCTGCTAGTTGTTAAATGTCTGCCATTTGGTGAAGGTAAATTGTCAGAGCTTTTCTGCTTAAAACAGCTGCCTTGCACTGGGAAAGAGTCCAGTGGATACAGATACAAAAGACACATATTTGCTCAGTGTTGCTGCTGATTGCAAAGAAGATGATTACAGTGTTACAGAGAAATATAAAGACACCAAATGTTCAACAATGGAGGGAAAGGTTAAACATGTACATTTGATGGAAAGCATAACCACAAAACAACATTCACATCACATTTTGCCAGCCCATTTTCTCCCTGTGTGTACATAAAGCTAGCATAGCGCCAGCTAACTTGGCTAAATACAGAGTACCACGTCTAGAAACAAAAACATGTGACTGGCTGATGCTTTACCACAACACAGAGTGCTGAAATAAGTGAAGGCCAGCTCAACTTTGATTTGCAGCGCATCATATTCTTTTGCAGCAACAAGTGGTCAGCATCAGTTTGTAGCTTCATGTCACTGATATCCATTGAAAATGACTTTTAGCCTGTTGCTATGTCGCTTGTAGTGTGAACACAGCTTAAGAGACATGAACACAGGACAGACTGTTACTGTGTATAAGAGCATGTATAGTGATGGCACGGTGACAAACTAATTAAGAATTCCCTCTGACGTTCTCTTCTCTATCTTCCATAGAAAGGGGCCAAGTCTCCCAAACAGGCACATGAAGACGTGTCTGGTTAAACATATGGGTGATTGCATTTAAGTTAGAATGAGGTTGGGTGCCTGTGTCTGTGATGCCTCTATGAACACATCCCGAATAAGACAGGTCAATTGAATGCTTACATTTGTGAAGCAATTTATGCATCATGTTTATATATGATTGCATATGGATATCTAAAAACATCTGCATGCCGCTACTGGAAACAGACTGTTTAGAGCGGTGGAAAAGAACCAAAAACAGTTAAGTCAAGGGCTGGAAAATGAAAATAATGAGCTGAAAGATGCTCTGTAGAGCTAATGAGAATTAAAGTGTCAGGTGATAACGTCACTATAAACAACACCTTTGACATTACCATTTATTTAACTGACCTCTGACCCATCTGAACATATTGTGACATACCCTCCCTCCTTTTAAAATCCTAGCTAGAAGTGCAGAGGTGCTGATTTCATGTATTGCTAACTGTGCACACTTTGGGGCTTTATTCCCTGTGCTGATACATTTGTTGCTGTACTTTTTGAAAAAAATAAGAAACACACTGTGGAGCATCTTGAGTGTGAGCAAAAGTCAAAACATATTTTGTAAAAGTTCTATCTGCCCACGCATCACTGGCGCAGACATCACAATCTGTTAAAATACAAACAGTAAGAAAACAGTCTGTTCCTTCACTTCATTTCCAAACAGCATCTTCTCTGTCGGTGTGTATCTATTAAGAGGTTGACCGCTGCTCTGATTTGACATCAGAGTAAATAAATATGGTTCCGCTGATTGCGAGGCGTGAAGCCGACACATTAATCACTGGATGGGAGCTGATGGACAGCATGACGACAGCCGGCAGCTGATGTGCACGGCATGCAAAAGTGAACATTAATAAAGCCACTGACACTGTGTCTGTGTGTACGATGACCACAGGAGAGCTTAGGCACGCTACATTAATATTACCGGACGGTCATTAGCAGCAGCTGCCCGCTGCGGTGCATTCACTGCAGCATCAAATAACGAGCATGTGAGTGAGTTTGTCCACCAGTGCGAGGAAGAAAGAAGTCAGTCTGGCGTAGACAGGAGGTCTTATATAGGGGGCAACACAAGCTTTGAAGAGATACAGCTGCTCTTATTGCCTTTCTCATCCTCTTTTCTATTGATTTTCTTACCACTGGTATAATTACAGCAATTCAGCTACAAGCTGCAGGCATCTGGTATTCGCAACTTGAAGATTAAAACTATCTTTAACCAGGAAATGAGGGTACCTCTTCTTATCCTCAGTGATGGAATATACATTTACCCAAGTACTGTACTGAAGTACAGTTTTGAGGTTCTTGTGTCTAACATGAGTTTTCCATTTTATGCTACTTTATGTTTCTACTGCACTGTGATGTATTTTTATAAGTTACTGTAAGTTACACAGCAGCAACTTTATTAGATACATCTGTTCAACTGCTCATTAACACAAATACCTAATCAGCCAATCACGTGGCAGCAACTCAGTGCATTTAGTCATGTAGACATGGTCAAGACGACCTGCTGGAGTTCAAACTGAGCATCAGAATGAGGAAGAAAGGTGAGTTAAGTGACTTTGAACGTAGCATGGTTGTTGGTGCCAGACAGGCTGGTCTGTGTGTTTCAGAAACTGCTGATCTACTGGGATTTTCACACACAACCATCTCTAGGGTTTACAGAGGATGGTCCGATAAAGAGAAAATATCTAGTAAGCAGCAGTTCTCTGGGTGAAAATACCTTGTTGATGCCAGAGGTCAGAGGTCAGAGGAGAATGGCCAGACTGGTTCAAGATGATAGAAAGGCAACAGTAACTCAAATAACCACTGGTTACAACCAAGGTATGCAGAAGACCATCTCTGAACCAACAACACGTCGAACCTTGAAGCAGATGGGCTACAGCAGCAGAAGACCACACCAGGTGCCACTCCTGTCAGCTGTCGTCTATCATTTATGCCATGAAGAATTAAGGCAGTTTGGAAGGCAAAGGGGGTCCTAGCAAGTACTACCTAATAAAGTGGCTGGTGAGCATATAAGTAAGGGATAATGTAGAGCGAGCCGGTCACTATAGAGAAATAAACCCCGACAGGGTGAAGGGCTTATTACACGGCTACTCACTAAAGAAATCAAAAGTTTGACATCAAATGCTTATCTAAATATGATTTTATTGATTTACAAAAGATTTCTTGCCACAGGTATAAACGTCTTTCTGCGGATTGATATGACAGGACGTGATTCGCCCGAGTCGATCAGAAGCGTCCTTAACAACGGTCTGCTATTCATAGCAACGGTCTGCTATTCAGAAATAACAGACCGTAGAATGTTGTAATTGACCAATCAGGATCGAGCATTTGACAATGCCGTGTAATAAAGTAGTAGAAATCTGCCTAACCTCTACCAGCTGCAACATTTAAGTGACACATTAATGCATCAATAATTATAATCCAGTAATATTCTGCATGAGTACTTTTACTTTTGATACCTTAAGTACATGTTTAATGTAATACTGCTGTACTTTTATTTAAAGAGGTATTTCACTGCTGGACTGCAATGGAGGGACACAAATAATTTTAAAATTGGGGCTTCATGACGAGAGAAAACAGAGAAAAAGAGCTGTGTCATTCACTTTTACTAAGAGGTAGAAAACCTTCAACTAGCATAATGCTCCCGCTGGTAGATGATGTAATGTCGATTTCTCCGCAGTAAACAATATCTCAGCCAGCTGGGAACAACTGATCGGAAATAACAGGTAAACAGTAAGCTAAAATACGTTCCTGAGAAATAGGCCATGCAGCTCTGCTTTGTTTTACTGTTTGATCGATGGGAAACAGTATGGCACTTGATTCTTGTTCATAACTTGTATTACAGCCAAACAGTACACTAAAATATGTTCTTAAGACATTTTAGGGCCGGAAATAGATAATACAGTAACAGAATCTTGGTTTATATTTGATCAGCGTGGCCTACTTTTCTGTTTGAAGAGTTTGGTCCGTGTTTGAGAGACAGAGGGTTGGCTGCTTGTTTCTTAATCTGCTTCTATACTCTGTGTCCTAATGTGTAAGTACTATCTGTAGATCGAGCAACAGCCCTAGAGCCAGCAAAAATCTGAGCTGGGAGATAAACAGAGAAATCTGGACACTGGTAAGATAAAGTTTTCTATAGTCCATTTAAACCTACCCACATTGTTATGATACAAATGTGGTGAGTAACATTTTGAATTCAGGACTTTTACTAATGGGTGAATTCACAAATAAGACAAATAATTCTCAAAGCATCTGCAAAAGGGGAAATGCACCCCTCACTGCTGCGCCTGTGCTATTTGCATGCATTTGAATTAGGTAATATGCACACATTTGTCACAAAATTGGCCCCTTTCTATGCAAATAAGCCTCACTGTAAAAACAGTCCAATTCACAAAGACCAGTGCAAATAGCCATATGCAGTTACTGCAAAATTATTAGCATCTTCAGAGAGTTGGTGGTGAATGAAGCACATTGATCACACCCAGACTATCCAGTGATCATGGCAGCAGGCATGCTCGTAAACGAATATTTCGAAGGACGAATATCATTTTTCAGTTTTCTGTTTCTCTTTGCCATCATTCTGCTTACTGTGTTCTTGGCGCAAAGGCAACATTTACACTTTGCCACATGAATAATTGCAGTCAGATGTAACAGGGAAAATTTCACTCAGTAGCAAAACTTCATGGGTGTGTTTCCGTTGTAGCATTAGCCAATATCTTTTGTCATTCAGACCTTGAGACGGGGCAGAGAGTGGTTGCAAATGATGCACAATTCATGGTGCTATCTGCCACAGTCAGTTCTTTGTGACTCCTTCTTCCACCACTGCTTCTTCTCTATATCAGAACTAGTGATCATTCTTCTTTGCATATTCCTTTTTGGATTTTGTTCACTTTATCTCGTTTTACTTTGAGATTTTTGTACACTCTTTAACTTTAAGGGTATGCAAATAGCAAAAACACTTCATCAGGGTGTTAATTTTATTCCAGAGAGAGGCCAGGCAGGAGGCTGCTTCACACCTATGCACACACTGCACTCTACATGTCTACAGAAACCATTGGTAGTACTTGTACCTGTTCCAGCAGGTCCTCCACTTTCCTCTGCCAGCTCTCTCTGGCGTTGCTCATTTCCTGCTCCTTGCTTTGTGCCAGCTGATTCAGTGCTGAGGCCTTGTCCTCCTCGTGGTCCTCTCTCAGCTCCTCACGTAGCTTCTTACACTCCTGCCTAAAGCACAACAAGACACAGATATTTGTGTTTATGTGTCAGGTACTTGGCTAATGCTGTGAATGGATGTGATTCACTACAACAAAACCAGCACTGGTGCTACATGTAAGTGTGCACTGCGAACTATCCAAAAAGCCAAAAGCAAAGGAAGCAAAGGTCAGTGCCTTTATACTTGAATAAACAAAATAACAAAAAGCAATGTATCAGAAAAAAACATGTATGAGTGAAGTGTTTGTGAAAGACAGGCGGTAACCGCAGAAGAAAGCAGCAGACAACATTTTGTTGGCTGTAAAAATAAATCTGAAGGAGTGAGGTTTTTGTGTTTATTAGAACGTCTGCATGAAGTGAAACCATCTGATGCCCGGAGGATAAGACATCTAAATCTAAAAGAGTGTGCTACTCTTTGGTAAGTAAATACGATTTATAGTCAACAGGCTAAACTTCGAAAAAAAAAAAATCTATTTTTGTTGCTTGTTTCTTTGATGCACCTTTTGCACTCTTGTTGTTGTTGCTGACATTGTTGTTTTTATTGACATGACTTTTTATTGCGGCTCACAAGCACAATATCTGCTGAAAGAAGAGGCTCAAACAAACAGTCAAAACTTTGCAACAAAGGCAAAGGTGCTTCACAGAGCTCAATATTCGCTTCAAGGGAACAATAAATGGTCCTTTATCAGACCTCAACACTGCATCTATTGAGCGACCATCACTCTTTAACACCGCTGCTAACAGCTTTTTGCATGGCTGTGTGTGTGTATGTGTGTGCTGTCAATGTAATAGCTGTGTGGGAGTTGAAATGGCAACTGTTAAATGAAGTATCGAGGCAAGAGCGTTTTTTGTCACTTTGAGAGCCAGAGAGTGTCAGACTGAAGGCGGGCTCTCTCTCTCTCTCTCTCACACACACACACACACACACACACACACACACACACACACACACACACACACACACACACAGCAGTGCAGTCACACACCAGACAGTCACGTTCATCATGCAGCACGTGCCATCATTCATGTCCTCGTTCTGTACAAAGCACACTGTCACACACGCTGATGCACGCATGCGCTCTCTTTCACACTCACTCACATGCACGCACGTACACACGCACATACACACACACACAAAGGCCTTGGGCTTCAAAAAGCTCTGGTCTTCCTAATAAGTGTTGTTCTATAGCATCTGCCGGGCAGGAGGAGAGATGAGGGCAGACAGAGAGAGGTAAAAGAAAGAAGGAGAAGAAGAAGGAACTGTCAAAGATGGAGGACATATCCTGATAAAATGTGGGATAATTGGCTGGACTCTGCGAGATATAAGGTACACGTGCTCATTTAAGGTCTGTATTCGTGTGTGTGAATATGCATATGAACTGTGTGCTCTCAGGAAGTCATCTTTGTAATTGTGTGATTACGTGTATAACTCAAGCCAATCACTGACGGACACAGCAACCCAGCCTCTGGCCAAATGCATCCTAGCAAACATGTTGCCATCAGAACTCTTCTGCTAACGGCTAACGACAACAACAACCTCTTTCAACGAGTTTAATGGATAAATAATCATAAAAGACATTCATGTTGGATTTATTCGTTTCATAAAGTCCCTGCTGTTTCATGCTGGATTACAAAGTTATTGCAAGGGACAGGATGGCACCGCAGGGTTCATTAGAAAGCTACAAACGGTGACGAAGTGAAGGCAATTTAAAGTAAGTATCTAGACAGCAGCAGTCTGGGGATATTCTAAAAACAGTACATATACTACTTTGACAACCTCAGGGGGCTGAAAGTTTATTAGTAAATTTTGTGGTACCTAATCGGTGCTCAGACTCACGAACTTGCTGTTACCCAATGCAGCATTTTAGGCGGTATCAGGGGCACTTCTGATACTGGTATCGGTATTGGAACAACTCTACTTCAAATACTCACAACTTCCTTGTTGTAACTCTTCTATCTTTTTAGGGGACAGGTATCACTGCTCTATAAAATGTTTATAGACAAACTACCTGAGACTTTAGAAGACAGAGTTAACAACTAGAGGCTAAATCTACAGGAGGACATCTTAGTAGAGGAATGGTCTGAGACACGCCTGAAGGCTCAAACGCATAAAATTAACGTGGCTTAAGTTGCTACAATACAATTGGATTTTAAGAACATAAACGTAAATATGGACCAAAATCTCTGAGGAATGTTTCCAGCACCTTGTTGAATCTGTGCCACCAAGAATGAAGGCAGTTCTGAAGGCAAGAGGGGGTCCAACCTGGAACTAGCAAGGTGTATATGGCAGACACATGCTTCAAATGCTAACTATGCTAAAGGAACACTCACTCTCTGCTTGTGGGAATGTAATGTGATCAAATGTTTTTGGAAGGAGGTTCTTGGCATGATTAGCCAGATAACAAAACTGAAAAAAAATCCCTTGCTGGCCAAAGGTGTGCATCTTGGGTATTTATCCAAGCGATTTTATTTCAGAAGACTGACCGTGTACTAATGACCTGTGTACAAGCTACGAGAGCAATAGCTATGGGATGGAAAGATGTGATCAAACCAAGTATCATTATATTAAGAATTTATCAAGTTGTGTTGCTATGGGAAAAAAATGACATATATTACTAAAGGAAAGCTGGTAGTTTTTTGAAAAGTGGAATTCATGGACTTTTTGATACAAAACACTGATAATGATCCATAACACCAAAGAGTTGTGGCAGGGCAAATTACTGTAACATTCATCTATTCCCCTCTGTTTTAATTATGTTTTTTATTGGCATGCCTTTTCGTTTAATGGTATACTTTATTGGCTGGCAAAGGAAATACCAGCACACCAATGTTACTAGGCTGACAAAAAAGGTTCACAGGCTGAGCTCAATGGAAAAAATGTCACTTCAAGGGTGCTCAAAGAGCAAAAAAATGCAAACATTTCAGTCCTTGACTTTCATCAGTGCTATTGCTACAGGACTAAAATGTTTGCTGCTATTTTTATTCACTTTCACCCTTCTTTTTCTGCATGTATGTTCTGCAAAAGATTGACTTTTTTTTTTGCATTGATCTCAGCCTATGAACCTTTTTTGTTGCTGTCCAGCCCAGTTGCATTGGTGTGCTGGTATCTCCTCTGCCGTCCTTTCTTAGTTGTCCATTGTACCAACACACCCAAGAAAACTTTTTTTGCCCGAAATAGGCGCAGCCTCACAGCAGCCCTAAGACTCTTTTATTCATATGTTAGATCTGTTACAATTGTAAAAACCCTGACAAAAAATATAGATATATATTAAAAAAAACCCAACTCTGCTATCCTTTAAAAATAACCATGTACATCTGACTTACTCTTTGTCACCAATATACAATACAGTTTTGAGAGCTGCAGTCAGAGCTGCTGCATGTGTGGTTCATCACTACAGGTCGTTTTATTTTAATGTTCTTCAGTGAGTATTTTGTCAATGTGGCTAAACATCTCTGATAAGTCGACTTTGTGCTTAGAATTCTTGTGGAAATACTATTTCCAAGGTCAATAACGAAATTTCCTCTGATATTTCTGAATATGAACATTTTAACAGCAAAACAGTTCAACAAAGAAACATAATCAGACCAAGGGCTTGTACTGCTAACTTTTAACCTTCTTATTACCTCCATTCATTCTCAGCAGCAGCAGCAGCAGCAGCTGTGGCTGTGTGAAAGAACGACCAGGAAATTATGTGTTTGTAGTGCAACTTTAAAAGAGACGTATCCTGTGTTTTCCTGTTAATTTGGGTTCAAAGTTACATTGCTCCAATAAAAGCTTTTCACAAAAACACTCAGATGGGATAAGAGCTACTCTACGTGGTAATGAGCGTAATTAAATATTAGCTGTCCTTCTGATATTTACCTTGTCAATGTCAAATCACAGGCGGAGGTACAGAGTTTAGACACGTTCCCAAATATCACAGTACACAGAACCTGCAGGAGGCTTTTAATATGAACTCTGCTGTCTGCTGGGAGGGTTGGATCACCAAAGTCATTTCTCATCTTCTGGGGACTATGAGTGTCTTTATGAAATTTCTTGGCAATCCATTGAATAGTTTTTGAAATATTTCAGTTTGATAAACCAACCCGTGGCCTTTGCTATCCATTACTGACACACATTTACCAGTACACGCTGGCTTAAGAGGCAGAAGATTCAAGTCCCTAACATGCTCCACAAGATCTTGTGTATGACCAGGACAAACTAGCATCATACTGTCTGCGCTTTAGTCTGCTGATCCGCTCAACCTCCTCTGTTCATTTGGTAATCCGCAGAGCTCTTTCCATGATTATGCTATCACAGAGAAACCGTCTGTTTCCACTGTGAAATAGGGATTAAAGCCAGCCTCCTTAATTCAGACGGCTCACTAACCACAGTGTACTCACCCCAACTCACCAAATGAATAGATGTTCTCCTGAGAATAAAGAGCTGTGTGCCGAAAGACAAAGCAAGGTGAGTCAAAGCTAATGAAGAGGAGACGCAGAGGAGGGGAAGAGTGACACGTAGACACGCGCTCGGTACAAGCACGCTGGTACGCTTTTATTTCTACAGCATGTGGATCTCTGCTTTCAAGATCAAATCTCATTATGACTCTGAGATTTATTAGAGGTTTAACCGAATTGGCCACAGTCAGTTTGTCAGCAGAGCAGACAGAAAATTAGAACAGGCATCCCCTAATCTGTCTCTGATGCAGCCATTTTTCGTCATTAATGTCACACCGTCACTGTCAGTGTCTTTGTGTTTGGTTGTTGTCATCTTTTATTCAAGATACTTTCAAACCATAAAAACAATACTCAATGGCTGAAGAAGTACTCAGATCCTTTAGTTTAGTAAAGTACTAATACCCCACCGTGAAAATACTTCACTACAAGTAAAAGGCTGTCCACACCACGAACAATATCTATAACAGTAACTATAAAAATATATTGTCTCAAAAATGGTTTTGATTCAAGTAAATGTCCACACCTCAACTATAACGACAGTGGTGACCAATATCATTTGGATCACTTTTAGAATAATTTGATAAACAATAGAAACCCTGACAGCCAATCAAAATCCGTCCAAATTTGCTGTTTACACAACATTATCGTTTATCAGTGTGGATGCTCACATTATTATCGTTGCAGTTATCGCTTTTGGTGGACAGCCCTTAAAAGTCTTGCATTCAATACCTCACTTAAGTTTAAGCTTGTAAGTATTATCAGTAACGTGTACAAAAAGTATTTAAAATAAAAGTATTCATTGTGCAGTAAAATGCTCCCTGTCCCGCCTGCTCTCACTGAAATAAACGGCCATATAGGCCGACTGTGCAAGCAGCTATATTTCTGTTGATTGTAATACGGCACCCTCTAGTGGCTGAAGCAGTTATCACAGGAGGAGAGGACTAACTGACACGAGGTAGCATAAAAAAGAAACAAAATCTGCATAATGTTGTACAAATATAAAATAAGCCCCGATAGGATGTGCATGGCGAGCAGTGGATTGGTCAAGCAAACACAGGACTTTCACCCAGAAGACTGGTGTTCAGGTCTCGAAGTCAGCTTTGACTTGTTTTAGTAACACATAGCCTAGCATGCTAGTATGTGCAGCATACTACTTTAGTGAAGTATGTGACATGTCGTATGTGACATAGGGTGCCGTATTCCATGTATGTTAATGGACTGCAAAATGGACTGCACTTGTATAGTCCTTTCTAGTCTTCCGACCAATCAAAGCGCATTTTACACTACGAGTCACATTCACCTATTCACACATGCGGTCACACACTGGTGGCCCAGGCTACCATACATGGAGCCACCTGCTACTCAGTAACCATCCACATGCACTCACACCAATGGAACAGCCATCAGGATCAATTTGGGGTTCAGGATACCCATCTTCCTATTAGTGGATGACCGGCTCTACCTCTGAGCCCCAGCTGCCCCATGAACATTAGTTAGAACATTAGTTAGCTATGTTAGTTAGAAAAGTACTATTTAAATTCAAACCATGATGTTTGTCCTAAACCTAAGCACGTAATTGTGTTGCCTAAACTTAACCAGGTAGTTCTGGAGTGGAACTGCGACCGTTTTATGATGTTACGGACTAGTTTAAAACTGTGATGGTTGGGGCAGTAACATAGGCTGCGTTTCCACTTAACATTTTCAGTATAGTACCTTCAGAACCAAAAGTAACCCCTATGGACACAAACCCAGACCGTAGATCCGTTTAGTGTTTCCACCTCAAATAGTTCTCTTAAATGTAGTTGGGGTTGTTGTCACTCACCGCTCTACCCAGCTTTCGCTGTATTTGATGCAGAGAGAAATCTGCATCTGGTTTATCGTCCACATGGTTTTCACTAGACAGGACGTAACTAGTAACTGAAGCTGTCAGTGAAGTAGAAGTATAAAGTTGAATGAAATTCAAGTATTCGAAGTACCTTGAGTCAGTACTTAAGTACGGGACTTGAGTAAATATACATACGTTTCCTTCCACCACTAAAAATGTTCGTCATTCTCGGCCTGTCTGGAAGCCATTTCCCTACTGATTAAAACAGTATGTTAAGTATACAGCAGGTGCAATCAGCCAAATTTACATGATTAGTGAAGTATGTCTCTCGCAGGAGGAAGTTTGTGTTTGGGTGAAAAAAAAACAACATTCATACTTCTAGGGAGTTATATAAAAAGAAAGCAACTGTCTGGAGAGAGGCTGCTGACAGATTTAGGTTGTGATGATTCCCGAGATAGGAAGAGAAGGATGCTGAAGGTTCCTGCCTTCTGGTACTATAACATCAATTCCTTCATAATTTGACGTAAGACTTGACTTTTATTGGCCCTCTTGTTTTTGTTGTGCTTTTCCCTCTGCTTAAACTTTGAAAGGAGAGGATCATGAGGCCAATATGAGTCATCGCAAACATTTAGGTACATTTTTAGGATCCTGATCTGAGGCTTGGTTGAGATGGAAGCTTGTTATTATGGTAATGTTAACATTTATAGGTTTAGTCAGACTGAGAGACTGCTCTGAGGTGCTGCAATAGATCTCTGGCGTTAACTAAATTGTAATTGCCTTTTTTCCTGTATAATTTATCAGGTGAATAGGTTAATTTGTTACCTGATTTATACAAAGGGATCTGACTTGATGATGCCGGTGTTATAAGATGCAATTGGCTTCACTCAAACAGCGAGAGCACAAAGGAGAACAAAGGATGAGAGTGGAGTGATACAAGAAGTGGAGCGGAGTAATGAAAAATATTGTGGCGAGGCACAAAGACATCCACGGGCTCAGATAGAGAGGAAATGCTAAAAATATCAAACAATATCAAGTGTGACCTTTACAAAGAGCCGGGGCATTAACAGATTAAACAAACTTGCAGGTTGAGATGAGAGTAGAGCAGGCACAAAGAAATCACCAGGTGTATGAGGAGCACATGATGAGTGAAAGCAGCTCATTAATCACATTTTTGGATCTATAAACAAGAACAAAATGGCAAAAATCTAAGGATAATATATTGCCCTACATACCCCATATAGCAGCCACGCCCTAATTATGCATAACTTAAAGCTATATTTAATGTAAACGGGCCAGTTGAATAAGAATTAACCCCTGTACAGCCGTCATGGACAGGACAATTAGCTACCAGTCTGTAAACATGTTTATTCCTGCTGTAAAGTTGGGCATTTTAACACGGGGGTCAACAGGGATTGACTCACTTTTGCAGCCAGCCACAACTGGTCATTCAAGGAACTGCATTTTTTTGGCAGCCCCAAATGGTTGCCGCTTGTTTAGCTGGCACCAAGTTTTACAGAAAAGCTGAATGAGTAACAGATGTTAAAAAGAGTAATCACTATATCATTTTCATTGGCTTCCATGCTGCTTTCTACTGTTTACTTACCCTATTTTTGCATGTGTTTTTTTTTTTTTCTTCCCTGAATTAAAAAAAAAACAAACGAAAAAAAAAAAACATACAAAAACATATGGGCACTAATTTTGGTGGAAAAAAAAAGTTTTAACTTAGCTCTTGTATCTGATCCTAATTAGTAGGGCTGCCCCCGACTAAGAATTTTCCTAGTCAACCAACAGTCGTCATTTAGGGCCATTAGTCGACTAGTCGCCCGCATGTTTACAAAATTAATGAAATTATTAAATGATATATTTTGGGCGGGGCAACACAATGGTTTGAGTTGAAGGTGTGAGAAAGAATAGTATCAGTAACATTGTTAACACTGTGCTACATTACAGAGAAATACAAACCGTACTAATGAACCTTCATTAATATAGGCCTATATTTTATCTACAAGTGCACGTCACACACTGAGCGAGCCGCCTGTTAATGACGCTGTCAGCAAAGCAGTAATGATTGTGCTAAGTGGCTAATGGGCATGTAGCTACTTACATGTTTCAGATGATACGTCATGTTTGTAGTCGACCAATGAAGATGAGTTTACATATCACCTTGGGTTCATCTTTCACCTTCTCAAAATGATCCCACACTTTGGATTTCCTGCCTGACATGTTATTAACTAGCCTGTGGAATAACCACAGGTACCAGCCCTGTAAATTAACATGACTCCTGTCTGACTGCTGAGCGTGGCCACTTCCTGTGTCTGTCCTTTCAAATAAAATCCCACATGGTCCAGTCATATGAAATCTTGCCGACTAATGACCTTTCTGGTAGACTATTAGGGGGCAGCCCTTCTAATTAGTTTGGTATTATCTGTCCAGGGTTTGAGATCATGGATTACTGGGTTTACCAGACACAGGCTCAGGGTCCCAGGGGATCTGGAGGTCCCTAAAGACAGAGTCTTTAGAAGGAGACTGACAACATTGATGTAAAGAGTCAAGGAGCTCAGTCAAAAGTAGGGATGTTTTTTTTCTCCTGAACCGAATCAAAGGCATCTATTATTGAGTATCCTGACTATTTTTAGGTCAGATGTGACTGCTAACTTTTAAATTACTTTTTTAACCTGCATAAGTTGTAAAGTTTAACTACTACAGACAGCACACTGTTAATGTTCTCGTGTCTGTACCCTAGCTGTCAACTGTCTCATGATCCATTCATGTTTGAGATGTTTGTCTGCTTTCTACCGTCGCCCCAGTAAAACAGACATGACCGGAGTTTCCTTTGCGGTGCTGACAGCATTAAAAATAGCTTTTAAAGAAAAATCTATAGCAAATTCTCTTTGCAGAAAAAGTGTCCCAATTACTCTGGATAATCCAAAGACCTCACTGGGAACAGCTTTCACTGGAACTACTTTCCACTGAAATTATAGTCCTCATAAAAACAGTTGACAGTGTGTTCTGTGGATTAACCGGAGTAACTGGGACACTGTTTCTCCAAAACAAAACAGGTTCCTCTTTTTCTTATTTGGATGAACCAAACCTGGCTTAATTTTTTAATAGTTAAAGCAACGTATGTGGCATATACATGCCCCAGTGTTCACCAGTTACCTGAATGTTAAATGATACACATGTCCACTCATTCACCTGCAATTTAAAGCAACAACTTCATATCACTTCTGTGTTAATTTAGACAAGATCTAACAGAATCCAGGCACTCAGTGCCATTTAGAGTCACTTTAACATAAAGAAGACAAAATAAGTGGACAATCTTTAAGTGTTTTTTGACCACCAAGAGACAATTTAGTGCAGAGATAAAGTCTAATAGAGTCATTTAGAGGCTCCTGACATTACTGTGTGAAGCGTACATCAGTTCACACCTCAAAACAGTCAATTTCGTTCCTGGAGGTTTTGAATAATAACGCTTCGAAAGGTCTGTGGACGTTAACAGAGACTTTGAGCTGGGGGCTTTAACACTGGATCGAGCTGAGGAGTTGCAGAGCCCTCCAAGGATAATGCTCTGTCACGGTCAATATTGTGAGCCGAATGACCTGTGTATGTGTGTGTGTGTGTGTGTGTGTGTGTGTACTCTAGTAAGTGTGAGAAACGAAAATTGGGAAACAGAAAGACTTCCATTTCCCATCCAGTTTTAATTTCATGGTCTCTCTTTGTTAAAAGACAAGATGGAGACAGTGAGTGTTACTCTATCTTCGCCTCTCAGAAACACTCACGCACACACGCACACACACACACGCACGCACGCACGCACGCACGCACACACACACACACACACACACACACACACCCCCCTACCTGAGTGTTTCGGTCCATTTGAGCTCCAACTCCAGAGCCATCTTGTCCATCTTAAGTTTTTCCTCTTCTTTGGTGGTAATGAGTTTGGCTTCATGATGACGCTTTTGGGTCTCCAACTCTCCCTGAGAGACAGACAGACAGACAGCCGGTCAAACTCAGAGGGACAGACAGACAGATAGACAGATAGATAGACCTTGGTTAGCGTGCCATCGTAGTTTAAATGCTGCTCAGAGGTTTTTTCCGCCCTGACAAGAATCCATTTCTTTAGGCAACTCTGAAAACTTTTTGGATTTTCTGTAGCGTGAAAAAAGGTTAAAGCCTTTGCAATAACATTGCTGACAGCTAACACAAAATGTTGCTATTGGCAGTGTCAATCCAAAACGGTGATGACATGGAAGTCCTTCAAAAACCCACTCTGGTAAAACCCAAAGTCTACGTTGCTGAACTGAAATGATTCAAAGATAGAGGGGTTGATAAATAAAAATAAATTGGATAATTATAAAAAGTGATTAACTGTCATTTATAAAACAAGGCATTTTTTTTAAGAATTTGTTGCTTTTCTCTTTTGTATATAACTGTAAGTGGAATATTTTGGATTGTTTGTCAAACTAAACAAGAAATGGACAGACACTGTCTTGGTCTCTGGGAACTTTTCTGCCATTTTTAGGATTAAATAAGTCAAAAATTCTCATTTTAATAAAATATCAATATCAATAAATTAGCTATAAGCTATATTGTGAAAAATCCCACTGATCCCACAAGATACAGTACGAGTTGATCAAATGGGTCACATTCTGGATGGTGTGTTCTATGTATTTGTACTTCCATCTTTGGACAAGTTTTACACATTGAGAGTGAGGACATTGTTAGGGACAGTTTGACTGTTAACACCTGGTTATTTTAGATTAAGTATAAGAAGAAGATAAACTTTGGCATTTTGACAACCTGGACTAATGGAGACAATCATTTTTAAAAATGGTCCAGTACTGAGAGAGACCGCTGCAGCCACAGCAGTGAACCAGGTTGCAATGTAATCCCTTCGAGCAATTGTGTGCTGTTATGTTATGCCATTAAAACTGCTTGTTGTTGCCACTGAGACGCTCAGATTGTTATTAGAAGTGGAAAAAAGTGTGTTATGGAAAAAACTCTACAGAGAAATGTTTTTCCTTACCTTTCACTAATTCATTCTGATTGTTACTGTGTAACCACATCTCACTCAAGGGAAAAGTCTCATTCTGATATCTCACGAGAGGTAACTCGTTGCAGGAAAAACTACGGAAAATAGAGTTTTAATATAGTTGGAGTTGAAGAGGTGAGTGCAGGGAAAGGGTTTGTTGGATTAAAGTACAGAAAGCGTAGCTTAATGTTATCTAAAAGATTTTTTAAGCATCAAGGCTAAGTATTTAGCTGATTCTGAAAATGTCAAAAAGTCAGCAAGATTTCAGAATGAGACTTCTCCTTCAGCGAGACTTGGTTACACACACCAACAAACAGATCTGATCAGCGAAAGGTAAAGAACAACTTTTCTCTGCAGTGATACTTCCCGTAATGATGTTGTCAGTAACACTTCAGTCAAAGAAAACTTCATTTCCATTTGCGGTATTATATTTGGTGGTATGGCTCTGATATGGGGCCTCTCTGCTTTTCCGCAGACCTACGTGGAAAGCCTAAGGCGGAGAGAGCACACCTCACTGCCCTTCCACGTGCAAATGAGGAAAGCCTGAGGCAGTGAGAGCAAACCTCCCTGCCCTTCCATGCGCCTACATGGAAAGCCTAAGGCAGGGAGAGCAGCAACAAAGACCCCCTGGGAACAGAACAGAGCAGCATCAATGACAAACAAAACTGACACTGATAAGTCACAGCATGAAAAGGAGGAGCTGGGGTGGAGGCGGGTTGCAAAGTGGCTTGCGGAGGAAGCAGCAACAGTAGGCAGGCCAGAGCAGTTTAGGGTGCCCTGAGTGAGATTTGCCAATTGATTGCATAGAAAGGAATCATGTGATCTATCAGCTGACTCCCTTCCATCAATCAGCTGCTCCATCAGTTGATTGGCTGTTTGAGATCAGCTGATGCAGCTGAGATGTGAGCTGAGCTTGACATCGTGTCCTGCCTGACCTAATGCTATGCTAAATTTTTGGGTGTGATATATTTATTCTCAAAAACACAAAGAATACAGTCCTACACTGTACACAAAAATTTCTATTTTATATTGTCAGACACTTCTAATAACAACCTGAGCCTGCCAGTGGCAAAAAAAAGCACTTTGGACATGAAGTGACAGAGCACAATTGCCCATAGGAATTACAGTGCAGCCTGTTTTGGTCTCTCAAAAATTGGCCCTTTTTCAAAAAATGTTGTCTCCATTAGTCACTTAGACATAAAATCATGGAAGAATGGAGTTGAAAAATACAGACGTTTCCCTTTCAGGTTTGATGTTAGGCATGTTGTTATGATAGCTGAGGTCAGGTATAGGTGTTACAGAATGCACTTTATGAATGAGTCTCCACACAAGTACAGAATAAATGTGCAGGTGTTTGTTTGTTTGTGCTGACCTGCAGTGCAGTCAGCAGGTTGCTGGTCTCTCTCAGTCGGGCCCTGGTAGCATCCAGCTCCTCCAGCAGTTTGTCCTGTGCCTCCTTCAGGGTGGAGATCTGTCCCTCAGCTGTTCCGATGTCCTGCTCCCCCTGCCGCACCTCCTCCTGCAGCCTGACCACCTGCGGGGATAAGAGACAGACAAACAGACAGACAGAGGGAGAGTTAGGGAGAATAAACTATATTCACAGGCTCTACTCTGTTGCACTCCAGGCTGTATCCCAGTGTGGCAGCAACCTTGAAACTACATCAGCATTTTATGCTCAGCGAGGTGGAATTTCCATCAAAAATGCATTCAATAACCATTTCTGTTTCAGATTTCTAAATGAGCCTGGCCCATATACTTTTTGCCGACGTGGCAACATAGTTTTGCAACGCATCAGATATTAATTCACCTCGACATTAAAAGCATGGTTCAGCTTAGGAGCAACAAATGCAGCATGTATAAACAGGAAAACAGTGTTTTCGAAGAGCAGGGACTGGATTAAACAAACCTTTGAGAGATAAAGAATGGAGTTTCTTTCTCACTGACTTTCTTTTAAAATTCCAACAGTTTTAACACACATGCACCAAAATTGAATATAACTTGGCCAAAATCAACCAACATTATTAAAATAATGTGTCACCCACAAAATGACCATTTGTATATCACTTAGTCATGCTGTGTCACCTTGAATTCATGAATAATGTACTGATTTATTGATTGATTGGGGACCACATTTATCCATCCATTTTTATCCGCATATCTGGGGCCAGGTCCCTCTCCCCAGCAACGCTTTCAAGCTCATCCTGCTGGATCCTGAGGTGATCCCAGGCCAGATGAGATATGTAATCCCTCCAGTGTGTTCTGGGTCTGCCGCGGGGCCTCCTAACAGTGGGACGTGCCCGGAACACCTCAAACGGAAGGCGCCCAGGAGGCATCCTGATTAGATGCCGAACCACCTCGACTGACCCCTTTCGACGCAAAGGAGCAGCGGCTCTACTATGAGCTCCATTCGGATGTCTGAGCTCCTTACCCTATCTCTAAGGCCACCCCAAGGAGGAAGCTCATTTCGGTCACCTGTATCCATGATCTAATACTTTCAGTCACCACTCAAAGCTCACGACCATAGGACCATGTTTAACCGCTGCAAAATTATACCAAACATCCGTTTACAAACTGTTCCGTAACTCATGCAGTATAATCCAAGTCTCATTTATCCAGTCGTATGCTCAGTACTTCTCAAACACATGGATTTTCCCTTTAAAAAACCTGGCAACCGGCTTCTGGCAAGAGAGCAGTTTTAAACAGTAATGTTGTAGTGAAAATGCATGCGTTTGGGAAGCACTGAGCATACGACTTGATGAGACTTGGATTATACTGCGTGACTTGTGTCAAAGTTTGTAAACCAGTGTTTTGATACAGTTTTGCTGTTGTTGAATGTGGTCCCCAGTTAACCAGAAAATCAATATTTGCCATCTTCCATGGAGGCATGCGACAAAACCAAACTTTCTTCACAGATTCGTGGTAACACAGCATGACTAACTGATTTACAAATGTTCATTTTGTGGGTGAAGTATTCCTTTGAATAATAAATGATTAAGCAGCAAGTGATTGTGTTTTGAAAAGCTGGATCAAAAGCTAATATCTACCAAAGGTAACACAGAACATGAACAAAGAATCATAACTCCACTTTGTGTTGGCATATGTCTTTGCATTCTGCTGATAGAAGCAGTTAAACAGATGGCTTCATCTAAATCACTTTAATAATACCATATAACTCTGTTCAGCTACAGTCAGTGTCAAGTTAAAAAATAATAACATATAATGAGAAAGCTACAAGCCATTTAGGTCTGGGATGTTAAATAGCTGTAACTCTTCGGCTACATTTGGGTTTATACAGTTAATTGTCCACATAGGTCATTTTAATGTGTCTTATAAGAACCATGGGAGCTGCACATTTGGAAGGGACCCTCATCTCATTTTCATCTGGAAATATGAGCAGAAAATACTGTTTACTTCATCTTTCAAATGGTAAATACTGTTTATCATTCATTTATCATTCCAGTCACACACAGTATTAAGGATTCAGACAGTTTTTTTTTACCTTTTGGCGGTGACATTACCAACCAGGAGGTTAAGAGCAGTGAATGACAAATTCATTACATAGCAACACAAACAAAGTTTATAAAACAATCTTGCCATGTAGAAGCTGTTCTGGAGCTTTCAGTCATATCACATGATCTTTGCAAATCAATTGATTAAATGTTAAACTCAACTTTTAAGTCAACATGAATGAGACGTGTTTTGAAAAAATGAAACCATGAGCATCCACAAAATCCATAACAACTAAACAAACTAAACAATGCTGATGAAGATCATTTAATGTGATCGAAAGCTTCACAATTATTACTAAATAAACCCTGGATTGTTAAAAAAATGAGCAATTTTTAATGTATTTCTGAGTGGGTAATTGACAAGGAAGTGACCAAAGACATTTTTTTAAACGCTTTTAAACATAACAATTGTTTGTAACCTTCAAGTTATTTCTAAGCATTTACTGATCTGACATTGATGCACAGTAAGTACAAATGAAAAGTTGTAGATTTCCTACCTCCTCATTGGCTGCAGTGAGTTTAGAGGTCAGCTCCTTACTCAGCTCGTCCAGCTGCTGCCTGAGAATTGTCTTCTGCTCCTCCAGCGAGAGGCGCTCCCTCTCAAACTGCTGCTCCAGTTCCTGTGGAAACCACCAGAAACAGAAGCTATGACAGTCATGTATATAATGCCACAAGTGTCGGATATTCATATTAAATGTGGCCAAAGTTTCAAATAATAAGGATAATGTGTGTAGAAGTAATCCCTGTGAGCACAGACCTCAGGCTTCAGACTGTTCTAAATACTCTGTTTCCAACGTTTTTTTCTACTTCAAATGTCAGCTAGTAACCGATCTCATTATATGGTCATCCACTCCAGGCACGTTACTGCAAGCGCTGATTCAGCCTACACGATTTAGCCTACACTGCTACATGTAGCTACATGCTAACATCGGGGAAACATGTAATCTTGATTGCTGATGTTACTTTCTCCCCGGTTTTGGATCATACTCCTGCTGAAACATGTCTGGTTGTGCTTAAAAGCTTTTACTGATGATTTTTTTTACAGGAGGAAGTGCCACTTTACGCAGTCATTGCCCAGCTGCAAGTACACTGCTACATGTAGCTACATGCTAACATCAGAGAAACATGTAATCTTGACTGCCGATGTTGTTCATTTCTTCCCAATTTCGGATCACATTCCTGCTGGAACATGTCCGATTGTGTTTAGAAGCGTTTATTGGCGATTTTTCATGGTAGAAAGTGACACAAGTCTCTGTTACAGTCATTCCTGGCTGCAATGACGCAGCACAGACACCAACAAAGGACCAAGAGATGCTGACCAATGAAAGCAGACTGGGTTTTTTTTCAGGAGGGGGGCTAAGACAGGCACTTAAACAGAGCATCTCAGACAGAGAGTAAATAAAGTTGTGTTTAGTTGTGTTCCAGCACAGACAGTATGAGGAAATATGTCGAAGTAGAAACCCAAAATATATGTATGAATCTGAAAATGAGCAGCTATAGGTCCTCTTTAAGTGGAAAATTCTCTGTGCCTGGATGAATAATTCACAAGCAGGTGAAACAGTTCATGTCCCTGATCTGTAAGGTTGTGCACGTCTTATTGGACGCTAAGTAACATGTCATTAGTATTCATGGTGTTTTACATCTCTCAAGACTCTCAGGAACAGACATGCCACTAGCATGACTAAAAACAGGAAGTGGATATACTGGAAGTTCAGGCTGACACACTAAAAGACAGACAGAGACTGGAAACGGACATCAGCTCTGACAAACACAACTTCAAATCCTTCGTTTATGTGCAGTATTTCCTCAGCTGTGGTGCAGATCCGGAACTTGCCTCCCTCACTCCTTTTTGTTTGACATTACAGTCACTGCATTCATCTGTGCAAAATTTCTAAAAATACTTCAAACTATTTCATTGTCCTTGACAGAGAAGAGAGAGAAAGAGCTCTAGCATTGTTACAATAATAAAGCTTATTATGTCTGCTGATTAATGGGGAACGATTTCTGTTATAGCATGCAATGATTGCTGCTTTCCAAGGACAATTAGAGCTGAGGGAAATTGCTGTAATGTCAAATGAAATTTGCCACCATTATTCATTACACAGAAGGATGGACTTTGTAATGCCGTAAAAAAAACACTCAGCGTATTGACTGCTGTGACACAGTTCCATGAAAATGAATGGAACTTCACGGAAATTCATCTGAATGGAAGAAAGAGTGAAAAATCACAGTAATTCATGTGAAATGCTTAATAACATCTTGTATTTCACCAGCCGCAGAATGGAGGAAGTTTCTACGTTGGCAGGGTAATAACTGTGAGAAGAGAGTAGCGACTGACACAAATATGAATCTGTAAAACAGTCTGGTACAATTTGGTACAAAGAATCACAGACTGGCCTCAAAACGAAACAGAGTTTGCAAATGTCAACCTGCTCTAATGCTCACACGTCAGTCCGCTCCTGTTTTCCCTACCAACCAGCTCCCCTTGGTTGCATGCAATAGTTTCACACCCTTATGCAACCCTAAAAAAAGCCAAGAATGGGGCCAATACCTGCCCACCTCCAGGCTACGATGAAATCCCAAGCTGCATCAAGATCTGTCCGATCTACTGTTCGCCTGAAGCCTTCTTCTCCCACAGGTCCTCACAAAGGCTTTCCTTGAGACTACTCCTTGCTTGTGAAGCCAATGGTGAGACGGGTTTCAAGCAAAAATCAGGATAAACGACTTCAAGCTTTGTTCTATTTCTACATATTGCGTAGTCTCACCTGGGGATAATTACAATGCTTTGTTTTACCTGTGTGCTAACTCTTAGCTAGTGTCTGATGTATCTCTTACAGTCTCTAATCTATGGTAACTTGTGGGGGTGTAATGATCCATTGATTTGGCTGATATATCGATTCAGTAATCATCAATCCAATATCTGCGATGCAAACTAATAATCAATCTATATCATCTATAAGATTTATTTTGAAAACACCCAAGGCACGGCGGTGTCACTGTCGAACAGTAGTGCCAGGCTGACAATGGAAAGCTGGCCAAGAACAAGAGAATGAGGATATGTACCCCCCCTTGAGAAGAAATATCGGGAAATATTTTGGATTTAGAAAAGGACTGGTCAACAGACAAACCACATACCATATGCAAGCAACGCTGTTACAAGATTAAATCAGTAAACACGAGAGACCTGGCACCACACTCCGTTAAGTTGTTGCTCTCGCTACAGCAATATTAGCTGCTCTGT
Source organism: Cephalopholis sonnerati (assembly GCA_019142605.1). NCBI lineage: Eukaryota > Metazoa > Chordata > Actinopteri > Perciformes > Serranidae > Cephalopholis > Cephalopholis sonnerati. The sequence continues at coordinate 16,989,953 of JAGQAX010000009.1, forward strand.
TTCAACAATGTTTGACTGAACAAACGTGCCTGGTGGCTGAAATTCAACTGTGTTGTTCTGTTGGGAGATGCAATGACTTAAACCAACGGTGAGTAAGTAAAAGTATAAATAACATTTAATTTGTCAGGTCTGCAAGTCTGAATCTAATGATGGCGACTAGAAAAAAACATCTGTTTTGTCTATGAACCTTGACAGTTATTACTGAGCTTAATTTTATGCTTTTGTAAAATATTCTTGTTGTTCAGCCATGCTTTATGTGTTGGTGGAGTCAATTTGAAGTAAACTTTACTGCATTTAACAAGTTACAAATGTTAACAATTACTTATGTGTTTTTGTTGTTGTTGTTGTTTAACACTAGTAGCAAGAAAGAAATGGGTGGCTGTATCCAACTGTGTTAAACCGACATATGATATCGATCACAGCACCTGACTTAAATTGATGTGATGTGTGTTGTGGCAGACTTTGTGATATTTGCAAATATTGTATTGTTGTCCAAAGTATTGTGTATGAAAATGAGACTGGTGGTTTAAAACCCTAGTAACTTTAAGCTGCATTACTTATTTTGGACCTTTGAAGCAGCTGAACTGTGCAACATTGACATAGTATTATCGTGTAATGATATATTATGGCTAGTCACACATCAGGCAGAAACAGAGAAACATCAGCATTTATTCTGAACTGCAAATGTTTGTAAGTTCAGTGCTTTTTTTCACCTCTGTCTCTTTAGCTTGCTAAATGCTCATTGCTAACGTTGCTTGTCTGCTTTGGTGCTTGGCAGGTAGTGTACAACTGGATTATCAGAGTTTTGTTGTTGTTGTTGTTGTTGTTGTTGCTGAAAACAGCTGTTGCTGGAAACAACTCTAATCTAAGGCTAATTTATACAATGTAAAATGCCATAGGCTTGTACTAATAACGTTAGCATATAGTATTTGTTTGAAAAAAGTGTTTCGTATAGGTGAGTGGAACCTGGTGAGTTGTAATGGAGCTGAGTTTTGTGTCATTACCTTTGTAAAATGTTGCTGTTGTTCCTGGCTTCATATGAGTAAGGGAAAAGTCTGCTAGCTGCTACGCTAATTTATACAATGTAAAATGCCATAGGCTTGTGCTAATAACATTAGCATGTTGTATTTGTGGGGAAAATGTGTCCAGATAAAGACAAGTGTATCTGTGTTTGAAATTATTGCTATTAAGCCATGTTTAATGTGTGTTTTAGGTGTGTTTTTAATCGACTAAACTTTACAGCACTTCACAGAAACCCCACCGCTGACTAGTGTTTTGGAGGTGTAACTGCTGAGTGATAGAGCCACACCACGCACAAGTATAGATGCTCACAATGGTGTAGACCACATGCATAGGCTACGGAGTAGGCTCTGCATAGAGCTGACGCACAAGCATAAATCCTGCTTAATGAAAGAAGTGAGACTTAATCAAAACTGTGAAACTGTGGACCATAAAACCGAAACAATGAACTGAAGGATGCTGCGATGCTTCATAGAGCTCATGGGAACTGTAGAGCTGTGTGACCATCTCTCTGGGCTTGTCACTACAGGCGGCTCCTTTCATATTACACTTGGTCATTTAAACCATTGTTAATATAAAAATATTTATTAGTGCAGCTTTAAACACTTCGTCCTGTACTTTTATCAGTATATAAAGTACTTTAAATAAGTTAGGGGAGTATGCTAGCTATTTAAATGAACAGCTGTACTTTAGATTTAGTGGAAACTAGACAAGCCATTCATTTTTGTTACGGTTAGCTAATGACAGGGATAATATTGCTACCAAATGTCTTAATCATAAATACTAAGGTACAGCAGCTTAAAATCCTTAGTCATCTTTCACAAGATTTCCTACCAGTGTTCATTCTGGAAGACAGAAAAGGTGACTTTGCAGTTGAAGTTCTTAACTATAGTAAGACCCTGACACTGTATTATTGCAGCTGTAATTCATTTCAATGCACCACATCAAGATAACCCAAAATCTCAACCATGAAATATAATCATTCAATCAAGAAACGGATCAATGAATACATAATATTTTTCTCAATATGTGAAAAATTGAATTTGTGGAAATCTTTATTGATATGCAAGGTGAGTCCATCTGCTGAAATCGAGGACATGATAGACGTAATCTTCCGGCCGTTGGTCGATGTAGACACAGACAGAGTCAGATGGGGAGGAATCTAATATGACACATCAGGATTCCTGTCATACCTTACCGCTCGATATAGAGGGGCGAGACCGAGGTACTGCAGACCTGTTCATTTAAATTCCAAACCTGGCCCTCTCACAGACAACTCTCATTATAATTTAAAGCGATAAAAGAATAGAGGTGATGAAAGAAAAGATGATTAACTAGACGTGATGAAACTTGGATCAGACAAAAGAATCAAATGATGAGAAATGGAGGGATGAAGAGGCATTTCTTCTCATCTGTCTGCCCCCGTGATTTTGCAGAAAAGTTTAAAAATAGAGCAGCGGTGAGCAAATGAGAGGCGAATGAATGCTGCCTCCTCCCTGTCGCTCGTTCAATCTGGACATTTCTGCACCAACACCAGCAGGATAATCATGACCAGGAGTGAACAATGGAAAATTATATCAGTGGGAGGGAATATGAGGCCATGAAAATCACACAGGGCCAGAGAGTCTGCATATGGAATGCATATCTAATAACTAAGGAAATGCATAACGCTCTTCTCTTAATGCAGCTGTCAGCTCTGATCGGGTCTACTGTGGAATATCATTTAAAACACGTCCTCATTATGCAACTTTGATGCAAGAGAATATTTGATCACTTGCTTCCACATGGCCGTGTGTGACTGGAATAAAGGACCCTGTGGAGATTAGGCATCATCACGAGGCTATTTCAGGCTGGTGGAGCTGCATGCCTCGGCTGCAGTCAAATTAGCGGTTTGGAACAGCTAGACCTAAGGCTCATTAAACGAGTCCCAGGGCCCGGTTTGTAATCCTCCGGGGGCAATTTCACTGTCTCACACCAGATACAAAAGCTGTCATGATACTGGAAATTTGGGTATTCGCTACTATTTGAACAGCGAGCACAAGAGGGAACAAGTGTATGACTTGTGCCAAGCTGCAGTCAGATTGGTTTATTTCCTTGTTTAAATTGGTGTGTGTTGCTTTGTTGAAGCCAGTGAGGTCAGTGGAAGTAGGACCCTAAAACTAAACTTTATATGTAGTGAGGGTGGAGTCACAAATATTGTCCATCAATCCATATCATCTTGTATTGATATCTGCGTGATGGTGCAGTGGTTAGAAATGACGCCTCACAGCAAGAGGGTTCCTGCCTTGAACCCAGGGTGGAGGGTTTGAACCCTTTTTCAAACCTCCTGTGCGGAGTTTGCAGGCGTCAGTGTGGGTTTCTCTCGGGTGCTCCAGCTTCCTCCCACAGTCCAAAGACATGCAGGTTAATTGGTGACTCTAAATTGTCCGTAGGTGTGAATGTGAGTGTGAATGGTTGTCTGTCTCTATGTGTCAGCCCTGTGATAGTCTGGTGACCTGTCCAGGGTGTACACCACCTCTAACCCAATGTCAGCTGGGGTAGGCTCCAGCCCCCTCACGACCCCCAGCAGGATAAGCAGTTACGGAAAATGAATGAATGAATGAATGAATGAATGAATGAACAGAAACTGTGCTTTTTGAAGTTCCTTAACTTTTTCAACTCTCTTACTTTGGACTTAATTCAACATCTGTGGACACCTTTAAAAATGTGTGTGATCTAATCGATGTAGCGCATGGTATAAAATGGATGGCACTAGTGTATTTAGGGCGGGTCCAACTATCCAACTCTACTTCTGCTAGTTAAATCACTCATAATCTGGGCACAAAGTAAGGGGAAATTTTTCTCTCTGAATTAATTGTGTGTTTTGGGTACAAAAAATTCATCAAGGCAGAGTATCATTTACCAATCCCTTTAAAAGCTAGGTGCCGCGCTACTATTTTTACAGTGAATCTGGCAAATTGGGGGAGCAAGCAGTTTTCTACTGACAGTAATGCAATAAGAGCAGTTATGTCACTACATAAAATATTGTGGATATTTCAGCAGCAAAACTAAAAACTATAATCATAAACTTAGAGGAAACAGAACTAAACTACTTGCTTCTGAAATAGTCAGTGAAGTTACACTGCTCCTTGAGCGTAAATGTCCACAGCGTCTCTTTTAATGGGGGGTCGGACAGCAGCTCTGCGGCTCTGCTCTGCTCTCTGTTATGTTCACATTTTAAAACAATGTAATTAATGTTCTCCTCATTAATTATGTATTTCACCCACATGCAACCCATTCACATGTATCTGTGTGTGCAACAAGCAGAGTGTACATGCGTTGTGAAGGAAAATACTGTGCCGTTCTGACTTTAGACCACATTTTTGTTGTTCAGTGGCATGGTTGCTTTCTGCTGTCTCAAAAATAGCAATATGCCAACGATGTGCCTGATCATACCTCAAATAAGACCTGCATGCCACTTACACAAGGTGGGTGCTGGTTGTGAAAATGACAACTGCCTTCCCTGCGCTGACAGTTATGCTATGCTGTGTGCCTCTTTGTGCTGGGTGTAAAATAGGGCCCATGGTTCTAGTCAAGATGTAGAGAAGTCGTTCATTTGGATCTAACAAGCTTTTTAACATAGTAGCTGCATGTTATAGTGTGTATGGCATAGAACATCATGCGGTAATGAACTCCTCTGAGATGCAGCTTTTGGATCATCAGGGTAAGATTCATTCAGTATTTTCCTTGTTTCCTTGACTTGTGAATACACTGGCTTAAATCAGAGGAAAGTTGGATTTAATTCAGTGGAGCACAAACCAATGCCATGGACTGATATTAAGATGAGTGACACGTCTCCAGTTCCTCCAACTATATAAAAATTAAGCTGAACATAGCCACTGCCATCTTGTGTTGGTGACACCATTTGGAGCCAGAGTCTTGTATCACACCCCCTTTTTATAGCATCAAATGACTAATTAAAACCAAACTCATCAGAGGAATGAACACTTGAACATAAAGCAGCATGAAAACAACTACCTAAAATGTCATCTTTGGGGAAAAAAAATTATCTGATGTGCACTTTAATTCTTTTACTTTGGTAACATAGAGGAGGCGGAGTTCTGACCTACACTGCAGCCAGCCACCAGGAAGATGTTTTAGCTTCACTTTTGGAGAGCTATCATGTCGTCCATCTATACATACAATCTATGCATAATAAAATAAAAAAATAACAATAATCCTGCAATAAATACAATACTGAGAATCTTTCTGTTGTGACCCAACCAAGAACTACAGCCTCAAAAATGACCACAGAGTTGAACCAGCAGCTCTCTGACGCTGTGCCAAAACTGCAGATTATGTCACTGGAGCATGCACTACATTGTCAAATTGTCCCTATTCTGGTATCTCCAGAGGCAGCCTTGTGCATTTTCAGGATTTTTCTCTTTTTGAAATTTAGATTTCTAGGTTGTCTGGTTCATGTCACAAAACAAGGTTAAAATGTTCAAGATCACAGGAATATTAATGACAGGAATTATCCGTTTTCTTTGAAGTACCTTCAAGAGAAATTCACAATAGCGTCACACACCAGCTTTTGCTGAGGAAGGAGATAAAAAAAAACCTCTCTGCTTCCCAAAGAAACTCTCATGTTCCTCCCAAGGAGTAAAAATATATACCATAGAATATGCAGTAGACAAGCAGCGTAAAAGCGCCATCTAAGAAGTGGGTGTACACTGTATGTATGAGCGTAAACCCTGTTAGGGTCGCCACACACTGTGCTAAGTAAGTAGCAGTGAAATATTTATGCTGCAAGTTTTAGAAACACACACACACACACACGTAGCAGTTGGCTGCAAGACTCACATCCCTCAGCCAAAGCTCACATCAATCTCTTTCACTGTCCCATCATTTTGTCCTAATTTTGATTACTTTACTCACTTTATACTCTCCACTTGCAGTTTTATGTGCAGTAAATGTCATCAGCGAACAAGCACCACCATGAATTTAAATCTCAGGGTCCTGCACTCATTTCTATGGCAAAACTCCTACACCTTTTCAAAACCTTAATTCCCTGATTTTGGTGCTTAACATAATAAGCCACATGGTCATCCTGCATTTAACAGCACTAATCTAAAAGTCTAAGTCATCATTTAAGTAACAAATATCAGAATACATGAAGTATAAATGTCTTAAAAGCACAGAAAAGTTTAATTTCTGAGCCATTTTATGCATTTTTTTCGCACTTCTAAGTTGTAAAAAATTAATGGATTCTTTTATTGTGCATTTCCACACTTCCTCACATGTGTAGGTAGCGTTTCAATCTAATTAGCCACCTTATTGTTTCCTGCACAACAGCACGCTCAAGCAGCTGTGTGCCTTTGTGTGTAGTAGCACTTTTAGCATCACCCCAAAAAAAGCACATTGGAGCGTCTTATCACCTGCGTGAGTCATCAGGAGGGCTGCATATAGTGTCCGCATGTGGCTCCCAGCAGCTTCCACATCTCCAGTTTTTGTTTTCATTAAGAATTTATTGTCTATTTGTCTTTTTTGAATCTTTTTTGTAACATTATATTACCGTCAGCAGCTCCTCCGGGTTACTCACATTTCAACCACCCCAGGTTACGTGAGCTCAGAGGTGTTGCAGATGACATTTAGGAGTGATAAATATAAATGTGCTCCCACGTCAGTAGGCTGCATTTCCTCCTTTGCCATCCTCTAACTCACTGTAGCTCCTTCTGATGTATTTTAGTCTATACAAAGCCTAAACAAACAGGCTTTTTGCAGGTATCTGAGCTGCTGTCACTTACGTGTGATGCTGTAGTAATTCTACCCTTCAATATCAGTGCGTGCTCTTTTATATATCGCCCTGTGCAGAGATTACAAATCCCAAACCTCATTCACTGCAGTCACACCTTTGGAAATTGTTGCTGGTTTTGCTCCTGTTCACATGATATCAGAGGATGCAGGCAAGTGTGATTATAGGCATCAGCTTCACTGACTCATTTTCCTGCACTGAAGAGCTGATCAATATTTTTCAAAGAAACAGCTTTTAGATGTTTTTCTCTGCTATTTTTGCAGTAAAGGTAAAAGAAAAAGAAACTTAAAGCCCTGCTTTGGTTTTAATGAGTGCACTCTGATCTTGAAAATGCAGGCTAGCTGGATAAAGTTGGAAGGCAAATAAACTACAAAATAACTTCTTGGTTCCACATGATGTCTTCTATAAAAATTGCTGTAACCCGAGGGTCCTTTTAAATGTAATAGATCCTGTCGTCCGGTCATTAAATGCAAACATTCCCTGAAAAATGGGTCTCTTAGTTTGTGTTGAAACTGTCTCCTCCTCTAGTTCAGCAGAATATAAAATCATAATCTTTTCAATTGCATATCGCAGCTGTAAGATTTCTGATGGAGTTTGTATTTAAAACCTCTCTTTAGGAAGCAATGCCTAACTCCTATCACCCATATGTTTACAGCAAATAAAGTCTAATAGACATGAGAGACGTTGTCTATAGTAGACAAACTGTGCTATCACTAATGTGCCGTTTTGCTCATAGTCATGACTACAATCTAGCCTATACCTAAAGATATACTAGGCAGGATTTTCCTAAATAAAAACAAAACAGGATAGACTCATACGGAAATAATCCCTCTCAATCATGGGCATAGTTTTCAGGGGGTCAATGAAGATGACACGTCCCCCCTTGATATTTAGGACACATGCATTCCCCCCCCCCCCCCCCAAATGAAACATGGTAGTAGCAGAGGACTTTAGTTTTGACCAAATTAGTAGTGGTTAGCATTGTTGCTTTAAAGCAAGAGCGTTTCTGGTTCAAACCCAGGGTGGAGGGTTTGAACCCAGGTGCGGGAGCCCTTCTGTGCGGAGTTTGCATGTTCTCTCTGTGTCAGCGTGGGTTTTCTCCGGGTACTCCAGCTTCCTCCCACAGTCCAAAGACATGCAGGTTAACTGGTGACTCTAAATTGTCCGTAGGTGTGAATGTAAATGTGAATGGTTATCTGTCTCTATGTGTCAGCCCTGTGATAGTCTGGTGACCTGTCCAGGGTGTACCATGCCTCTCGCCCAGTGTCGGCTGGGATAGGCTCCAGCACCCCTGTAACCTCTAACAGGATAAGCAGTTACGGAAAATGAATGAATGAAAAGAACCCAAATCCCTGGTTTAATGTTAACAAATGATGTTGTATTACAGTTAAATAGTAATGTAAAACGTGTTTCTGAAAATATGTGAGGCGAGAAATAGGCAACCTAGTAACAGAATCTTGGTTTATATTTTAACAGCAATGCTTAGTTTTACTGTTTAAAACTGTTCCTGTTCACAGACTCTCATTATTACAGCTAAACAGTGCACTAAAATATTTTTCTAAAGAACATTTTAGGTAAAAAAAAATAGGCAGTGCAGTAACGTAATCTTGTTTTCCTGATCCTCCTCTATACCCTTCGTGTCAGTGGTGGTGATATCAGGAGCAGGCAATACGAAAATGCGGAAGTGCAGCCTGTAGTTCGAATACCAGGCTATGAGCCTGTGAAACTCCATCGAATAACATATTTTGCGTCATCAGATGTAACTTTGCTGTGAGGTGAGGAGCGAGCTCTAGGTACTGGTGCGTTGAAGGGAAGTTTACCACAGCTCATTTACACATGCTACCCACATTGTTAAGGTATAAAGCTGATTGAAAATCGGCCAAGTACCCTTTTATGACCCGTTAGAAGTGTGTAGCGGTGTATTTTTCTGCAGAGACTCTTCTCGCTGCCTGTATTTTCTCATTTTCTTCTACTTCCTGTGTTCGGGACACTTCTAGGCATGTACCCCTACAGCATGCAGGTGAGGTCAAGGCTTTATGAAAAAGTAGTGACCAGGTGCCTGAGTATAAGCAGCACGCATTCAAGAGACATAATGCTGAAAAGGAAACTTGCATATATCGCCAAACAAGAGTGAAACCTAGGTTGGCTTTTACTTTCACTTTTGCTGTAAGCATGTTCACAAACAGTAAGCAACAATCCTGCAAAGTATACCTTTAATAAGAGAGAGAAACATCTGTGTTTGCGCTCAGTTTCTTTGCATATATTAACTTCTACAGTCAAGGCTACAAACTGAAAACTTTTCTGTTTTTTTAAGGGACTGGGAAAAAGTAATCTGAGGTGTTTCTGAGTGAACAATAACATAAGGACATTATCTGTATTTCAATTCTAAAACTTCACTATTTCCTTCAATAACTTTATTCTTAAGAAGACAGAAAAGCTTCTGGAACAATATTTCGACCTTTGTGAGACACCACAATTTTACAATTCAGAGTCTCAAAGCAAACAGAGCTCATATCGTCTTTTCAGCTCTTGTAACAGATGGTACAGTCAGTGAACAATGTGGAGTCAGCTCAGAGGTTAGAGAGGCAAGCTTGTGACCGGTTACCCGTTGAAATCCCTCAACCAGCTTGTCTGAGTGTCTGCTGGGAAGTAAATGAACGCTGCTGTCTCATCTCTCAACGACTTAATGAGCAGCAACAGCAAACAGTAGAGGACTGTGGTTCTACTGTTATTTTTTAGCGTGGGTACCAGTGCCACTGTAAAGGTCAATATACCTACACACACAATATGGCTGTGGTCGAAACATATGCAGGCACCACAAGATGACTGTCATCCCTAATCACCACTCGTTCATTAGCAAATACTATGTAACATCAACAGATTGAAGTGGTGTGACAGGTCCAAATCTTTTGGCAGGCGACAAATCCAGAACGGAGAGACGCTGAGAGAGCTGACAGCTTGTATATTGACTGAGTCACTCCTGAATATCATACTGTTCAATTTTATATCAGTTAGCTATATCAGCTCCATTTTACAATATACAGATTCGTAGGTGGTGAGCGGTGGATTCTGAGCAACAGGAATAGTGGATATTGAGAAATTATAAAGGAGTTTATCAGTGCAGTAGTGGAAAAAAAAGTAATCAGATGCTTGACGTTAGGTTGCACTACTAAATATTTTTATAACAACAATGGATCAAATGGTGACGTTGATGAAAGGAATCGCAAAAACAATAAAACGGTAAAAATATATCAGTTAACATCAGGCATTCTGCTTTCCCAAGTGGCCCTAAAAAATAATCTAAAAATAACATTACCATAAAACTGCAATTAGAAGCCCGGGCTATTATTTGCTTAAACCACTGACGAGACTTCACAGCTATGAAATAATAGAGCAAGCACATCAGTCTTGCATGGGCCAAGTGGCTAACTTCTGATTAGCGGTTTTTGAAATATTATCAGACCAAACTGATCTAATTCTGGTAGTGAAACAAGTCATTTGGCAGGGATTGTGACACTTAAAAAATGTATCCACCTGATTTACAGATGTCTCTTTCACCATGTAAGTCTATGTAGGAAACGGTTTGGCCACTATGTCAAATTAGCTTCGAAGCCTGGCGTTGCACCTGGGGGCTCGGTGCTTTTCCATGGAGTCTGCTATGTTTCTACAGTAGCTCAGAACAGACAAACCAAACACTGGCACTAGAAAGGACCTTTTGCATTTTTTTATTATCTAAAGGCCAATGGGTGACTGTAAGCAAGTGGTGAGCGCAGGGTTATTCATTGATGGTAGCAGAAAAATCAATACAGGATAGTATCGCGATATTTTGCGTGGCAATACTGTATCAATACATGAAAACCAAGTATCAAATTTTTTTATTATAAAAATTATAATATTGCAAATGCAAAATAAACCTTTGGTAGTCTACTAGAATAATAAAATGAATAGCTTTTTCCGTCCATCCAATATATTTTGCTGCAATAAAAATGACTGAATTGACATGAACGGGCTAAAAACTTTATCTTATTAGATAAAACAGATGCTGACAAAGTTTCTTTTGGGGACATTAAAGAAAGACAGTAAATCACACTATATTGCAATGTAAGTTATCACAATATTCAGCATATCGCAAAACCTTTAAATCTTAATAATACTGCATTGTGACTTCAGTATCATAATAATATCATATAGTGATTCCCAACCCAAGTATTCAGGTAGTTGTAATTTGCAGCCACACTGCTAAATGCAGCCTGTGTAAGAAATAACAATAAATTGTACTTAGTTTCAATAGTACAAACAGGGATATAGGGAATGTTACAGGTGGCCGAGGCTAAGCTAACAGTAACTACTTTATATATTGTAAATTAGTTCAATCTTTACCAAACGAGGAGGGCGCCAAAAATAAATCAATGTATGGGAAACCTTGTTGTTTTATGGGTAGATGTCCTAATCTGCTGCATTTCTGTAAGCTGTAAAGTAACCAGTGAATACAAAATGAAGTGCTGCAGTGCTGTAAATGTTCCCTCTCAACTGTAGCAGCCAACTGTAGCCAACAACATTGTACTTTGTTACTTTCTACCTCCAGTCTCCATAAAGAGAGTAATACTTCTTTCACCCTGGGGAAAACAAGCTTCCCAAGGACACCATCTTTATGGCTTTAAATGAGCCCCGAGCTTGATGATGCAGGATCAATTAAAACATACAGCTGTTCATTTTCCTCGGGCTTGAGCAATAAACACTGATTACACAAAGACGCAGCAATCTGAAAATGAATCTCGTGGATTTTTGTTTTTGTGCCCGGCAAGCTCACCATGTGATTCCCCCTTCTGTCGGACATATTATTATCTAGTCGTCTACCATGAGTTCTTTTGTTTTTCATCAAAGCAGGAACAGGTTTATGACTGCATGTGTGTCGGATGTTTCAGACTGAGGTGTAGTTTATAATCAGCAGCTGTGTTCAGGACACTGCCCTGTATATCGGTTTAACCTTGGAGGCCGTGTGTGTGTATGTGTGTACTCACAGCCAGCATGCGGTTCTTGTCCTTCTCGGCGTTGTTGAGAGCGTTCTCAAGGGTCACTCTGTGTTTCTTGGCGACTTCCTCCAGAGCCCGAGCCTGGCTCTCCTTCATCTGGCTAGCCTCCTCTTCGGCTCGAGCTCGCATATTGTTCATCTCCTTCTCGTGGGACAACTTCTCCTCACGCAGGGTCTGACGAAGACAGAGCATAAATATGCATGCACACACATATTTTAAAAATGTGCTTAGAGGTGAGTGTTATGATAGATGATACACAGAGAGAGCGCGGGCTGACACTCATCCCATATGCTGTATTTTTCAGCCATATTGTCAGTGTTTACTGAGTGACAGCCAAGATGTCAATCCTGTATCCTGTCTGTCTGTATCTGAAATGCTGTCACCAAAGTCATATTTGTTATTCCTGAAGCACCAGAACCCAACAAGCTTAAAACAAAACATTTTGTACCAGCCTTCATATAGGGTTATGATAAAGAGGTTATTGATTGTGGAGCTATGAAGCCTAGAATCAGTCTGCCACATAACCCAGCCGTCAATCTGATTCTTGATGGAGTCTTAACGCAAGTTGGTGTTTGTTTGTTGTTTTTAGCATCTGGAGTGACAGATGCAGTGAGTTAGTTACTGTCACTATGCCTGTCAACCTGAAAAGAATGACACTTGAAATTCCTCTTTTTTTTTTTTTTTAAACAACAGCCTTTTTTTGCACATAAATCGTGCTATAGGGCTGCTACGAAGTCACTTCTTCATGCTGCATTTACATTTCTACGCAGAACTAAACAACAGCAGCATCAAGCTGCTCCAGTTTGTGAACAGATGCATTGGCAGTGGTTTATAAATAATAACAATGGCATAACATGGCGATAACAATTATTTGCTGTCCCTGTTATATGGCGGCTGATCCCGTCCACTGCTCAGAGGGTAACGAGCTCTTGGACCTCATTGTTTTTTTCAATTTGCAGACATTTGCTTTATCTTCAAGTTAGCTGCTAACTGCTATCAGCTACTTTTTAAATCTTCCGCGGTGGGTCGCACGTATAACTTGTCGTCAAAATGTCACACCCGTGCTGCCTATGATCCTGTCCTACCAGCTGTCCCATTTATACAGAGGTTGTCTCAGTGCTGTTATGACCTCCGATGCCACCTTAAAGGTGAGACAAGTCTGTTCCCCCCATTCTGCGATTGTGCCTTTTATACAGAATGGAGAGGCGGCCCAACAGTGTGAAATTCCCACCTTGAAGAGGCAGTGTAAAAAGGGCTTTTAAATCCTTGATTGACAAAGAATGAAACCAAAGCAGACTTGTTGTTTTGAGCTCCTGAAATACATACTTGGACATGAAACAAAAAGGTTAGGGGCATTTTTGAAAATGGGGTTTTCACCCCTCCGTTTAAAAAGAAATCTCGTCCACTCAAGCACTGTTGTAAAAAAAAATCTCCATCCAAATAAAAATGCACGAACACATTTAAAGTGCTGTCAACAGCATGCCAAACCAATAGCCAGTGATATAAACCTATACCCTAAAACCACACATAAAAAGAAGATGATGTTGGCCAGAAGCCTGAACAAAAGCTTTCACCTGAAGGCTACCTGAAGCTGTGACCTATGTAGAGCATTGTGATGTCTCTATTACTCAATAACAGTTAAAGAGTAAGTAAACATTTATGTATAGACATGCAAAAAGTCTTGTTATCACGGTTACAGCCCACGCTGTTTTGGCCACATCTGCCATTGTGTGAAATGTTGCCTCATTTGTGATGAAAAAAGAAGACAACAGTACACACTGACGTTACAACTCAGTTCTCCCTGTCTACATGTCAGCTCTGAAAAGTTGCTGAAATTCTTCACCCTGCAAGAAGTTTTACTAAAGGTTTTCTTTTTAGTGACCTAAAATAGTTTGTGTGTTCACAAGGGGTCAAAACACAGAAAAAAAGCTATGTTTTCAATATATCCGTGAATGTGTGGACTGGCTCTGAGAGGAGTGGAAGCTGAATCAGAAGCGAGCTGTCTCACAGATTTTAAACTGGAGGGATAATAGAGGGAAGTGGTAAAATATAGGAATGGATAACAGCCAAAAGATTTGGCTCAGAGGGCACAGAGGAGAAAGAATGAAGTCCTGCTGATTTAAGTTGTTACCGAGTGCCATATATTGTGTAACAGACAGACGAGCAGACGGGCAAGAACAAACGCCCTCTGTACCCGGCAACAGCGCGCTGGGTTTGTCATTGGAACTTTGGTACAGCATGAATCAAGGATAAAGTCACAGAAAGCAGTGACATTCCTGAGACACTGAAAAATAAAAGTATAATCTGCAGCCCATTTACTTTGAGTTTAATCAGGGGAGCAGCTGTTTCTTCATTGCATGGGTTTAACAAAATTTTAATTAGCCAAACTGCGCCAAAAAAGCCACATGGGACCAGTGATATCCATTACTGCAGCTGACATTAGGCACTGTAACAGACCCCTAAAGTAAGCCAAGAAACTCTCTGTGAGAATGTTTGCTCTAGTGCATACACAGATTATCTGACTACTAATGAGATGAGATTCAAAATCTGTTGTAGGTTTATTTTTTCCTCCTGTTTTTCCCTGTTTTACAATATACTTCTGGTGCTTTGCTGATAATAAAAAATAACATATTTTTAAGCATAAAAATGCAACCCTTTATTTTAAGGACAGTCGGGATTCTTCAGGTTTCTGCTGCGCTGCTCGTCAGTGTTTTTGGCTGATTTGTTTGACATTAACTAAAATGCAAGGTATGAAAAAAGCACATAGATATTGAAAAGACAAACTGCTAAGAATGTCCTGATCAAGATTTTTTGGACACAATTACGAGCTGAATCCTTCAACGCTGGGTATCTGCTGATGCAGAATCCAATACGACACTTATGTTTATCATAATCAAGCAATATCACACGAGAGGGAGTGCTGTTAAATATAATCATGGCTGTGAGTCCGTCGTAGGCACAAAGCCACAGATACAGCAGCACGACCCTGCGCCCTGAGATCAACTGAGTTCAGCTTTTGGAACGCAGCAGTGTGCACCGCCTATCATGTGACGAGAAACAACCAATCACAGCGGACAGATACGTTTCTTCTTCCATAGATATCAGTATCAACACCGAAAAGTCCATCACTTTGGTGCAGAACTGCCAGAACTGTATATCTGTCCCATGGACAATATGGCCACACACTTATAAATAGCGCCTGGAAGAAGATCAGCTCTTGGTGTTTGTGCTTGTTAAGGTTGCTTAGCAACCTAAAACACAATTTCACTGCGCTCTTGACAGCTCACTCAAAAAAGGCACAAAAGTAGCACCCAGTGCCCGACCTCACCTTTTCCAGGCGGTTAAAGACGCAGCATCTGTATAGCCCCTTAGTTGTCTCTATGATAACCCCCTGCAAAGACCCCTTGCTTTTTTTTATGCTATGAGTCTATTTCTGTCCCTTTTAGTGAAGCGGAATCTGGATGGTCAGCTGTGTGAATCAAACAAATATCCCGCTGTTTTTGTGTTTTGAATTTATTAAGCAAATCTACATTGATTGATCAGCTCCCAGTCTGTCTGTGGGAGGCAGATTCCCCTCTCTCACTACGGTGGACTGGGAAATAAAATTACTGAATCAATAAATACAAACACTGTCGATTTTTTCCCTTGCAAAAATAGTTTGGTTTAGTAAGGTCAGCTGTAAGTCAGTCTGGTGAAGGCAGTTTGGCCGGCCTGCTGTCCTCTCAGCTCCCCAGGAGCTGCTGCTGACAGAGGTGGCTGCCTCTGAGGACAGAGACGCTAAATGCAGGTCAGAGACGGTGTGGATTTAAAACCACTATCACCATCACATACTTTAAGTCAAATGTTATTTCCTGAAATATGTCCATCTTTCTGGTGCTGTTTGTTACAGTCTACGGTAACGTTAAATAACAACCAAACGGTGATATAATTATCAGTTTAGAACACCTGTAAAAGGGAATGATACTTATAGTTAGAAAGTCCCAGTGATGTGATACTCTATGTCAGCACTCATGGAATACATCTTGTCCAATGAAATTACTTGGTCGAAGCTATCTGTTGTATTATGTTGATTAAGGTTGACAGCTGCACACTGAAATGGCACATTAAGAGATAAATCTGATCAATGAGACTCATCGACCAACTTATACAGCTGCTTGCTATAGAAGAGCACAGTGTTCCCTCACTGTCAGCACACTTAAACTCAACATGCACAATCTATACTTTACTTGGCCTTTACCAGTCATTTTAAAACTCAAGAGTATCTGGCAGTTTATTTAATATATCAGACATTGGCAACAACATGAAAAACCTTTAATTTCCCACCAGGGATCATATTACTGTGCACTAATTGCTCCAAACCAGTGGGCTGTTTTGGAAATCTACCAAGGAACGTCCATCAGACTGGTCAAACTGAGCAAGACTGCTGTGTTGTCATATGGCCAGACAAGCCTGAGGGGGATAATGTGAACAACAGGGCAGGCAAACATCTTAGGAGGTTAATTTCTCCTTGTGCCGAGAGAGGACAAAGAAAAGCAAAAAAGACAAAGATCAAAAAACATAAATGAGGAACAGAAATGTTGATAAGAGAGACGGAAAAGAAAACCAAAGCCTCCCATTAATGTAATGACTTTTCCACAAAGTTCTATAATTAAGTCAGACCACTAACACTGTCTGAAATGTTCTTTCCCTCCCAGCTTGCTAATGTTGCTTATTTCCAAAAATCACCCTTTAATTGCAAAGAAGTTGGTGAAACACTTCACAGTGGAAAACCCACTGATATACCAGAGTTTTTTTTTTTTTTTTTTTTGGGTTAGTAACCCCCAGTGACAGTACTCTCATCAACAGCCAGATTACTGTGAGTAGTCCACTAAAGTCAGAAATCACTCGAGCATTGAGGGACTTTGCTGCCTGCCATAACGGGAAGGTGCCGTAAAGTTTAAGTGGTGCGAGATCTTCTATTATCCCGGGGAAGGCATTCAAATTCACGGCAGCCTCGCTCAGTGGGAGAACTCTCCCGGCTCCCAGGGGATTACACTGCACAAATGTCAGAGATAAAGGGATGGGAAAACACACATGAAGCAGCAACACTTGACATTTACCGTCGGCTGTGGTTGCTCTGCTGACTACACTGTTTCTTAAATCATCTGACCTTTAAGCTTCTTGGTTTTTAAAAAGAGGAGCTTTTTTTTTTCCCTGAAAGTTTACAAACGCAGGTGATCGACAGTTTTGACCCTTTCAACAGTTTGATGATTGCAGTCCATTTTTCCTCTTCACTCTTAAGACTGTCAAACTGTTGCATACATACGATGTATTATAACTACTCTAAAACACAATGACTGAAAGAAGCTCTTGGAGTTCGGACAGCTCAGAGAAAGATAGAAAAAGAGTAAGAGTCGTAATGCATTCTACCCAGCTATATGTTCATGCCTTAACATTTTGTGTTCTCCATAAAGGACTTCCTAAAATAAATCAATAATTCAAGTCAAACAGTCCTTTAACATCAACACAGACTGGCTTTGGGCAAAGTATCAATCTCACCACAGTACACAGGGGGGTTACTCTGTAAACTCACAGAAACGTCAGTGTTGCAAAATAAATAAGAAAAAAGAAATACTAGATCGAACTGAAGAAATAAATCAGTTTTTGTGTATTAGAGTTGCTTCATAGCTCCAACAAATAGTCTTTTACTTTTGGGCTTTTCTCTCCAAGAGGCTGCATTTTGGGGATTATTGAGGGGTTGAGGTCAAAATGGAAAAACAGAAGACAAACTTTCTACTTGAAAAGACAAATCTCATCTTGAATGTGGCTCCTCTGACCTGAAATAATGATGCACAGAGACCAATGTTAATATATTTTATATTATCCCAAATGTATGCTAATCACTTGTTTTGAGTTTTCTTGGTGGTATAATTTGACATGTTTTTTATGCAAGGACCTATCCTGCAAAATATGAGTGCAGAATATTTTACTGACTGTATCTGAGGGAGGGAAAAACAGGTCCGGAGCAAAGTCTAGCAAAATCTCCAGTCACAGCATCTTGATGGCTTATTGGTTATTCAGAACAGTGTTATTCCAGCCTGAAGTGAATACAAATCACACTAGCAAAAGACACACACACCCACACACACATACACACCTTCTCCAGGGACTGGAGCTGTTCTTTCTGTCTTTCATCCAGCGCCTGGCTCTGGCTCTGCAGGGACTCCCTTTCTTCTTCCATCCTCAGCACTTTGTCCTTCAGCCGGCTCCGCTCGTTGTCCAGGTCCCTGATGGCTGCTTCCTGGGTCATCTGGGTGGCCTGCAGGCTGCTTATCTGACCTATGACAGGACAGAGTCAACAGACGTGAGCAGAATGCAGAGAGTAAAGCGATGTCATCTGCATACTGTCGTTCTCTGAGGTTTTCTGTGAATGCAACCAACACGTGTTAAATAAACTGATGTCAGCATTTTAAACTTAAGTTTTGTCACTGGAGTAAATTTGCTGAATTACCATTTTGTTTAACCTCATTAACTCACCCAGACATTTTGTTCATGCTGGCTAATTTCGTGCTTTGGAGGAAGTGGTATTTTGTTTTGTAGTATCCATCCTGTTGATGTCATTTACAGTCAACTCAGAAGTTAATTTTCAGGTCATCAAGGTAATCAAATAAACTTTAGTGTTTAAAGCGTTGTGATATTTGTAATTGTACTAAAAACAACCTCTTTAGCTGCATCAATGCCATCCATGTTCATCACCATCATTGTAGCTGGGGTTATAAACAGATATCGGGACAAAATTTGTGTATCACAAGTGCTCTGCTTTCCATGTATAATCTGTTTGTAGTGTGAGTACTATTGACCAATCACGTTTGAGCTGGTTTTGGTTGTCTGCAGGTAAACTGTGGAGAGTGAAAGAGGAGGAGTGCACTGGCTGAACACATCGGCTATCATTAGACAAGGATTTGTGCTGGGTTCACTCTACACAACACCTCCATCTGTTCTGACAGTCACTATGTCAGATTAGGCAATTGTGGAATCATTACATCTTGACATGCCTTGGCTGACAGACATGACAGACTACCCGTTGGTCCATGACGAATCATCCCTGGTCGTCTTTCATGACCTGTGTGATATCATCAAGTTATTCTTGTCCTGTTTTTATCATTATTACTATTTTGTCAGTAACTATGGCTGTTCATGTGCCAGCCGAAATGTTGTTGTAGTAAAGCAAAATGCACCACTACATGTCAGGAGCTATATTAAAAGGACCGTATGCAAACTATGCAAGTCACTGAATCCTCCACAACAAGGTCCTGCAAATGCTTCACAATAAAAGCCTGTTTAGAAAATGAAGGGATTCTATCAACCAGGCTTTTAATTTTAAGTGTTGAGTTTGAAATGACGGCGCGACGCATTAACTTTATGAGGGCAAACAGGAGTGGATTAAAAGTAAAAATAGAAAAATACTGACGGAATAATAAATGACGTCCTGTTTCTAATGTAGTCTGTTTCAAATGAAGCTGGTATACTCTACAATTGTGGTCAGTAAAAGCCCCTCCACTATTTCTTTATTTTATTTCTTTATATCCTCCATTACGGAGAAATAACACTGTTTGCTAGCCTGATGCTAATGGCAGTACTCATCAGGTTGACTAAAGTGCCTCTGCATTTTCACGCCATCATTTTTCCCTTTTTACTCTGTTGTGATAACATCCCTAGAAGGAAATATCATAAAGGCTGCTGGTTTTGTTGTCGCACAGTTGTCCACAGCAGCAGACGGCTGTCTTTCTATTGGTCAAAGTGACGGCTGATACGGCTGAGTTGTAAGAATAAAAAGAAAATCAAACATGCTAGACTTTCAGTCGGAACATCATGAGGCGTTCCAGATGTGGCATCGGTTGTCAAAAACTATGACATACTACACGTGACAACACTCATTGTCATTTACGATCCAAGCTGACACTGTACTATGCTGCGTCGGGCTATGATTGGGTTGATATTGTGTAGCGTGTACCCAGCATTAGCTTTCTATTAGCGTTTTGTCAAATTTATCTGTATTCATATGCAGATATCTGTTTATGAAGATTAGTTACAATGTTGTCTGGATCTGTCTAAAGTTGCTAATGGAACTGTAAACAACAATCAGCCTGAAGAAAAAAAAAGTCTTCGCCCACATATCTGCTGGCGACACCAGAATTCCCAAATTATTAGCAGTTGCCCTCAGAGGTTAAATCATCTGACCAATAGCCAGTGGGTTCCAAAAATGTTCATGATTGTAGTTAAGTAGGTAGCTATGCAGGAAGATGTTACTGACATTCTTAATTCTGCCCACCAATCTCACCAGATTGACTTGAATCACTCAACAAATCTGAGATGTGGGTGGCAATTCCAAGGTCTGGAACCAGGATAAAATTTGTTGGCCTTAAGAGATAATGAGAGGTTTTTTTTTTTTAATGTCGTTGTGGCCATTGTTTCTATTCATCATTGTACTCACCAGGGTAAAATCTGAATCAGTTTGAAAGGGTAAGAAACACAAGCATTGAAAAATGCCCAAGTCAGACCAATTTATTTGCAAGATAAAAACAATTACTGAGTGATACAATTACTACCAAAACTGTTGGTTGTAAGCATCCACCACAGTTTACCAAGCAACTTCTGATTAAACGTTGACCACACACAGTTATGACTGCTCTTGCCCCGTAATGCACCAATGTAGCAATGTTGCTATGGTTCAAGATATCAGCCATTACTTTAGTGACCAATGGAAATGACGGTCAATGCTACAAAAACAGTAGCTGTAATAACTGGAATTTCCCTTTAATATAAATGGTACCTACCAAAGGAGCCAAAAAAAACAACCTCTGGTCTCTTTATAGTTTAAGTAAATGAGGAGCTTGACAGTTACAATCACCAGCTGGATTGCATTCATCTCCCTCACATGCAAACAGCTCCAGTGGAAAGTGAAAAAGCATTCTCCTTAGGCACGAGGAGCTCATAGAAACTAATGGGCCGAGCATAATTCTTCACCGAGTTACAAAGTACTGACGGAGAAACATCACAAGAAATTAAATCAGATTCTAACATGCACCAATGTTTCCAACATGAGTGCACACAAACACTCACACTACAAACTGGGCATAATTGATATGAGAATGGTTTCTCCTGCCTCAGAGGGGCTGGGAATACCATGAGCTGAGATATACAGCATTACCGTACGCCATTAAAGTGTTCCAGGCCATGATGCCTCAGACAAGATGAGAGAGGCTGTTAGTGGATGTGTTTGATGTGTTTGCATGACAAGCCCAGGAAGTGTCTTGTGGGTAGCGTGGGTGCGAGTATTCATGAGCATTACGAGTACCATTTGAGAGAGGAGAAAGGTCTTACTGGCTTTGAGCAGTATTTCAGTTGCTTGCTGCTGAACTCGATCTCTGGCTGCCTCTAGTTCACACTCGGCTTCCTTCTGACGGATCTCCACAATTTCTGAGTTCTGGGTCACCTCGTCCAGCTGCTTGGTTAAGTCCTAGACAGGCACAGAACAAAGGAGATGAAAGAAAACGCTGTTAACAGACACAGTAGAGTGGCAGCCATACCTGACTTACATAAGAAACATTACATAGAAGAGAACAAAGTAGGCAGACCACTGTTTAAGTGATTCTTGCACATGAACTGATCGATATACATTCTTGTCAATCAATGAATAAAATTATGGAGCCACTGTGACTTTAGATTTTGGCATTAAAAATAAAACCTGAACTACAAAGGAGACACTGGCTCTGAAGCTCTTGCATTCAAAAACGTTACACTGGCACTGAAACACGGGTATTAAAAAATGTGATAAAGGAAACACCCACATGCTCTTGATAAGTAAATTTAACTTGAGTTAATTTACTATCATTATTATGTTACAATTAAGTTGTGATTGCCTAAGTTGTAGCTGTTATATTCTGAAGCCAACAGTGAGTTTTCAGACATATTGGGCTGCCATAGCTGGTATAGAATGAAGCATATTGGTGGCATATTACTAATACTGAGGATCAGGGATGTAAATGCTGACTGCTGCTCAATTAATAAGAACTAGACTTCAGGGAGGGATTTGATGTGCTCACACACAAAAGCACACACACGCAGACACACACAGTACAGTAGCTGTGTGATTTAGCACTCTGTAGGAACTTATGAGAGGCAATTTCACATCTTTCAATCCCATCAAACGGCCTGCCTCAAACTTAATTACTGCTGCTACGGCTAAGACAAAGAAACCTCAGTGTGATAATAACCACCGAGGAGTCACACACAAATTAGATGTGATGTAACGTGTGTGTGTGTATGTCTGTGTTAGACTGTGTGTGTGTGTACTGATTTCCCTGATGGGCCTAAAGCAGGTAGCTACACTTTGTGACTACTAGTTTTAGATAAGGCACTTATACAGAGAGAAAAAGAGAGTATGTTTTGTCTGTCTTGTACATCTCTGTGAGGTCCAACTGGGGTTTTAGACCTTGAGGGTTACGATTTTTTCAGAAAGTGAAGACATTGTGTTCAGTCCTCACTTCTTCAAAGGGCTGTTTGAGGGTTAAGACTTGATTTTAGGGTTAGGGTTTAAACTAATAAGAGAACTAGAGTCGTACATACTTGCTGGTGAGCTGCTGGTCCCCTACGATGGCGATTCAGAGCTGGTTAAGGTCAGGGTTATGCATGTTGTTGTTAAAGTATGGTTAAAATTATGTCAAAAAAGGTCCTCACAACTGCAGTGTATAAACATGTGTGTATATGTGTTCTGGTTTGTCTGTCTATATGAGGACCAGTGTGAGCTTTAGATCCAAAGAGAACAATTTTAAGAAGTGAAGACTTTTTGAAAAGTAAGGATCTTATTGTAAAATAAGTACAATATGTTCAGTCCTTATTTTCTCAAAGGGTTGTTTGACGGTTTAGACATGATTTAAGGGTTAGGATTTAAACTAATAAGAGCATTGTCCCACACCACTGGTTGTAACTTGTAGTGCACAGGTAAAATAATTTGAAAGTACTCTAAATGTAAAACAATCTTATAGATCTTAAAACAAAATATTAGAATGGTGCCAGTTAGGCCTTAGAGATGGAGATATAAAACAGTGGTCCAAGTCTCTGCTTGTCACTGTGCTACTCATATCTCCTGTCCTGGTTGTGAGCAGGTCAACCTGGCTTCAGTTTTCATCAGAGTCATATTTACTTACTGGTGAGCTGCTGGTCCACTAAGATGGCGAATCAGAGTTGTTGTTGTTAAAACAAGGTTAAAATTATGTAAAAAAGAGTCCCTGTAGCTGCAGTGTATGACCATGAGTGTTCATTCTTCTTCATTCATTCATTCTTGTATGTGTGTCTATATGAGGACCAGTGTGAGCTTCAGATCCAAAGAGGAGGACAATTTTAAGAAGTTAAGACTTTTTGCAAAGTAAGGACCCTATTGGAAAATAAGTACAATTTATCCTGTCCTGACTTCTTCTAATGGCTACTTGAGGGTTAAGACTTAGTTTATGATGTGTTACTGTACATTATGTGAGGACCAATTTGAATTTTCAGTACGGCACTTCTGAGTAGAGTTGTTACAATATTGATAACCGGTATCAGAATTGCTTCTGATACTGCCTACAATGCTGGATCAGGCACTGGCGAGTATTCAAGTCTATAAAACAATCTGATACCATGGAATTAATAAACTTAAAGTCGTTTTACACACACATAAAACGGCAGTTTTCCTTAAAATCAATTTGTCTTTCACTGCTCTAAAAAAGTAGCCTACACAGCAAGTCGTGCTGCGCAGCTACTGGTAACCACTGTTTTAGAGCTGTAAAGAAGAATTTATTTCCACTAAATAGTGTAACGTTAGCAGTTAGCAAAATGTCAGCATTTTGGAAATGTTTTATACTGGAAAGTCCAATCAGCAAAAAGGCAGTATGCAGGGCTTTAGTTTCAAAGGAGTGGCAATAATGTTGCTTAATTGTGGCTGCATTTAGTTTTAAAGCAAATTGTTATTTATTCCTAAAATGTTTTTATTTTATTTTATGAGTGACAGCCAAATAAAATAATTTTTAAAATGTTCTGTGCTATTCATTTTCTGCATGTATTTGTTGAAGTACACAAAGGATTTAACTTGAGCCATGCCATAAAACATCATAGCAATCATATCACAGCCATACTGGGTTGGTAGTACACTGCTGTTCATGTTTTCTTTTTTCCACACAACAGTATTGGATCGGTTGTCACTATCAGGCAAATTCAGGTATCAGAACTGATATCAGGAAGGGGAAAGTGGTTTTGGAACAACTCTACTTTTGAGGGAAAGTGGATATATTCTGTTCAGTCCTCACTTCTTTAAATGGTGTTAGAGGTTAAGTCTGGCATTATTCTAAACCCATTTGTCTCTATTGAAGGCATAATTAGGTATAATATCTTGATCCGACAGGACAGACTTAAGTGTGAAAGGGGGAGAGATGCAGCAAAGGGCCGCAGGCTGGAATCAAACCTACAGCCGCTGCAGTGAGGTCAATGCCTTTGAGCGTGGGATGCCCTCTCTAACCACTGAGCCAATGGGCGCCCCATACTTTTGTATTTTTAAAGGGACCAGTAATTTCCTGAAACACTTGGGCACTATAAAAGTAAATGCTGCTCCAACAGGAATGAAAAACACATTTGTTGTGAACTATTTCCAGCAATGGCTGGGGAACACACACTGTCAATGAGGGTCCCCACAAGTACAGTGAACAGACATGAGTGTGTTTGTCTGAGGCTGGAGGAGGGGTAAAAATAGTTTAATAGTTTAATTAATTGCACCTCAGTTGAGTTATCTGGGCCAAAAGAGGAATCCTATTATTGACAACATTTAGTCATTACCACTGATTCACCCCTCATCATATTTAAACAGTAAAATAAAGCAAACACACAGAGCCTCACTTCTGTCAATCATCCTTATTGGACATGACTGAATCCTGCATTTCCATTTAAATATAAAAGGCCCTGAAAAGATGATTTATTGTTTTATCCTGCTAAAAGCTTCCCTCAGCCAGTCCAGATAGGCTTTACCTGAGAGTGAAGTATTTAGTCCAAAGACAGTGACAGCAGCAATTTACCAAAGCTTCGCTGGAGTATTTCACTTGGGGGATAATTTGTAATTTTTGGCGTGCATATTCCTACAGAAGCTTGTGAACAGTCAGCGATTAATTACGTCTGTCTCAGTTACTCCGAGCCATCATTTGCTTGCATTTCTCTGCAGATTTGCCTCCTAAATCATAAGCTAAAGGAGGATGACAGAGAACAGTGAAGCAGGGAGCTGTAGCATCCTGACACCAACTACAAGTGCTTTCGACTGGTGTTAAGTCGATATTTGATGCCACTATTTCTACCCATGAAGTATGCCGCCGGTACAGTAATTATGCCTCCTGAGACTAGGGAACATTTTGATTTGGTGCAACATTTTAATTTTCAAGAGTGAAAAGAAATTTAGTGAAGAGAGTGGAAAAATGTCACCCTGCTTGAGCAAAATGCTACCTTACGGAAACCAAATGATGACTAACTATAGTCAAGAGGAATAATGAGATATGTGGAAGATCAAAACAAAGATTTAAACATCTGTTGCGAGCTTGTTAAGGTTAAATTAAAATCTAGTATGTCACTGCAGCAGTTGAAGGATTAAGGGGTATGTTCAAAGACTGAGGCTGTTATTAAGAGATTACTGTGATATATTACGTTAGTAACAACACGTCAGCTACGTGCTGAATGAAAGGCTAGATCAAACTGTTTCTACCCTCTGATTTCTGTTTTACTGCCTTGAATCTTGTATCAAATGAGAGAATCTGGAGGAGCTGTCAAGTGAAGTTGGTAGTGAGCTCTCTGCTCTGTTGCTGTGTCTTTATCTGGGTTACAGTTAATTGCTCTGAAAAGGAATGGAAATATTAACTCCAGGCACACCAACCACTGCTGACCTTGATCATATTCTCAGTAACACTGAGAAGGGGGACCCCTTCCTGCCTTCTGAGCAATCAGTGATAATTTCACACAAACTTCAGAGCATATCATAACAACAAAACAGACCTACTTAACCAATTGCCCCGGAGCACGTGTCAACTTCATTTTCAACGGTGGAGATAATGTCATGTGAGTGTACACCAAAGACCTTACAGAACTCAGAAAGTGGAATTTCAGAAAGATCTACTTGAATAAAGAACACAGCGTTGCCATTTTTTCCCGAAACAAAATGCACCCATTCCTACCAGATTGGTAGGTGCTAAGAAACGGTTCCATACTCAAGGTGTTTTCATGTATAATCCTTTTTAAACAAACTGAACGCAGTCCTCTGAAAGTGGACCAAAAAGTGGATCAACAGTTCTTTTGAGAGAGGATTTAGTTCTCTTTCTGGTCAACTTTAGCTCTGATGGGGCCTCAGTCCTCTTTCTGTTCACACTATAAATATATATATTGACAAAGTTTGATTTTTACTTTGACTGCAGTGCGGTTACGAAGCCTCTCGCTTTGCGATTAACTTAAAATTGTAAGAAAACCTTAGCGTTTCTGTGCTGAAGACTGTTGCCATTTAATGTATTCTACATTCCACATCTGGAGGCGTGCACTATCTTCCGTGGACCAACGTACTTCCTTGCAAGCGTTACAGGTCGACGTAGTTTAATCTGTTTTGTTCCAAGCGTCCCAGTGCAATAGCATGTGATCTAGAGGGCTAAATACAACGGCAAAGAATGAAGCAAACCTGGTGCGCTTTGTGTTCACAAGGCAAACCGCACTGTAGACTCGAAGCGAACCAAACTATGTCTGAGTTCTCTTGGAATATCCACATATGCCCAAAAAATGCTGAGTCACCACTCTGAGTCTGCTTAGAGGGCTGAAAAGGACCAAGTGTGGAAACACCCTTAAAAGGCTGTCAATCATAGGCATGTCACGATAACTACATTTGATGGATGATATATTGTCCAGAAATAATTGCAAAAAACCAATGTTATTGTCATTTTAAGACCATTTTATGTCACTGATTTAATGATAATATAATTCTACTTTTTCTTAAGAACATTCAGACATTGGATTTGGAATATGAAAAAAAATATTTAACATATTTACAAGAGGTAATTAACACCTGATAATATACAAAGAATATACATTTATAGGAGTAGCCTAAAATTACTCAGTTTAAGACTTAATTCAAAAATTCAACCAACAAAAACAAAAGCAAGTGATGCCTCTTGTGACTGAGACAGCTAAGCAAGCTCTGGGAACACTGCAGTTACCTCCATAATCTGGTTGATGAGCTGCCGGGGATGGATGGCCAAGTAGCTGGGGAGATTGCTGGTGGATTTATGGAGTGGGAGATTAAGTTTTTGGAGGGTAGAATTACAAACGACAGACTTTTTAGCTTGTTGCCAGGAAATGGTAAACTAACGACTATCAGGACTGTACCTCTTCTGCTTCAAGAGTGCAGCTGCAGGCTGCAGGTAAGCTACGCAGTGTCATCTTTGAAATTCTGTTTTATTTGTCTTCGGACACGCACAAGTTATCAGGGTGGAGAGAATAAAAAAAGGGAAACTTACTACACTCAAGTCTGCTGTTTGTTCCAGCATCAAGTTGGCTAAAACGTTGGTGACAATTTTATGAAAACAAAAATGCATGTAAACACTCATAAGCAATATTGTGTCAGCAACATGATCGAGGTCATGTCCATAAATTGCAGGTTAAGTTGATATCATTAATTATCGTGACAGGCCTATCTGATAGACACTGAACAACAACTAAACAGCCAAATATTTGGGACAAATGACCTGGAAACTACATGAAGTTCAACATGAAGGTGCTTTGTGGCACAGCAGACTTCATTAAAAATAAACAATAAATAATAAAGATGTTCATGACAACAACAGCTTTTAAGTAAACAGCACACATGAACAACACTGTGATCATCTGATCTTCAACAGGTTCACCAGCAACCAGAAAGTTCTGTTTACATTTAGTCT
This sequence comes from Cephalopholis sonnerati, assembly GCA_019142605.1. NCBI lineage: Eukaryota > Metazoa > Chordata > Actinopteri > Perciformes > Serranidae > Cephalopholis > Cephalopholis sonnerati. The sequence goes on from JAGQAX010000009.1 coordinate 17,017,765, forward strand.
GTCTTATCAAATGTGTTGTGTGTATCCTTTGGGTCCAACAAACATGCGGAGTGCATCCACTTCTCATTAAACATTTGCAAACCTATTTATTTTTTCATATTGTGTATCATGCACAGAAGACATTCATGCTTTCTAGCCTGCAGTCTTCCTCTTTACTTCCCTCACTGGTGCATTGCTATGTGTCTTTGCTTGTTAACAGGCACCAACTTTTAATAGGTGACTGGAATGACTAATACGTTGTTTGTGTGCTTGTGCATGATGCTCTCATAAAAACATTGCTCCATAATGCTAACAGTTGTCAAAAACTCCACAGTAAGTTACCAAGGGGAAGGCAGCTAGAACAAGATGTTGACATGATGTGAACACTTGATTAATAATGATCATTCTTACATAATAAAAATGGCTGCTACAGGACTGTTTTGTCTGCCTGTAATGTAAATAGCTGATGTAAATAAAGGTGATGATAAGTGGTTGAAACAAACGTGTTTGACTAAGCTCTCAAAGCAAAGTGTACTCTGCTGTGGATGTTTAATGTCTGGACAGAGGGTAACGTCAGATAAAACAGTTTGTTGAATTTAATCTGTGAAGTGAAGTATCAACACCAGGCTGAATCCATTTTATCTCATTTTTATCCCATATAACCATTTTATTTTACACACCCATTTTATCGTCTGTTACAAAGGACACATTTTGTAGGCTTCCCATAAAAACTGCATCAGAATACGGCCAATCACAGACTTTGTTCAGTTAAATTACAGGATGTTCTGGTGCTGTCCTTTTTAGAGTTTATAGTCCAGTTATAGCAAAAGCACATGACTACAAAGATGGCGATGTGTTTGAACAAGCTGTTGGAGGTTCAGACTCACCTTGACGGTGCTCTCAGCTGTGTTGAGCGACGCCTGAAGCTTGTGGGACTTCTCTCGGTTTTCCCGAGCTTCGTCCGATACCCTGGCCAACTCGGCCCTCAGTTTGCCGAGCGTTTTCTGGAGCGCCGCCTCCTGAGTCTGAAATTCCCGCCGCAGCTCGGCCTCGGTGCGTTTCCATGCCAACAGGTTGTCGGCAGTCAGCTGCTGAGTTCTCTTCATGGCCTCCAGCTCGCGCTCGTAAAATGCCTGAGCCTGGGGACGGACAGACTGGTGTGAAAAAACACCTTAATCCAGAACAGATTAATGGAGGTATAAAACACAAAGCCTCTAGCACGGACACTGTGCTTTATCTTCTTTACTAACTTTGACTTTTTTCACTCCTCTTTCTAAAAAATTGGATTAAAACTGGAAGACATTTTGGACGGTTTGAAAAGCTTTCTCATCAAAATGCATTCTTATGTGAAAACAATCAACGCAGGCGAAATCTGAAGCCAAAATGTCTTGGCTGACGGCGTTCACTATCAATGATGTGTTTTTATTGAAATTAATATCTTCTAAATGCAGTACCATTTGCTGTATACAAATCTGCAGATCACAGCCTCCAATTTCAGCAAGGTCAACAAAGCTGTGCCAATAAATGTAATTCTGGTTCTTTCTCAACCATTACTGTTGTCAGCAGAGCCTCTTTTACTTTACAACACCATGAGGTGTTTCTTTGTTGTGCTACAAGAAGATAAAAAGCAGTGTTATAAACAGCCATTTTTAATTACATTTTACTGATGTTTTTATTCAGCAAAAGCTGATAACCGATCTCAGAGGAATTTCAGGGATTTTAAGGGTTCAGGGTGGATTCAGAAAGTTCAGTAAACAGGAGCATAATTCAACATTTGAGGTTTGTGTCCCAGGTTTCAAAGCAAATAAATAACTATTCCACCCTCAATATAATAAACAATACATTTGCATAAACAGATGCAGATTTGCTGACATTTATCATCCAGTGCTGAACAGGACAGACTCCACCAGCATGCATTTATTAAGTTTACGTATAGAAGTATTTACTTTATAAAATATACCTGTTTAGACCTGCATAGATGTAATAAGAGCCCAGATACTTCACCTCAGGAAATATCACCCAGGTTATCTGCAGTGTGTCCCAGCAGAAAGTGTCCTCTACAGTAGCTACAGTAATGTACCTTGCTGAGTTTGGCCTCGTACTCCTCCACCAGTCTCTTCTTGTCCTGTTTGAGCTCCTCCACCCGCTCGGTCAAAGAATCCACCTATAACAAATCAGCCCAGCAGGACAAGGACAGCTCATGTTAGGTGAAGTTTGGGGCAATGAAAAACAGAAGGCTGTCTTAAAGCTGGGGTAGGAAGTTTTATTTTGGTGTCATCGGGCAAAAACCCCAAAAGGTTGTTCTTATTGGCTGTGCTATACATGCAGATGCACATTAACATCCCTACAGTGAAAGCGTGATTCAATAGTGGAGAATCCTACTGGGAAAGTTGCTATTCGAGCATTGGAAACAGCTGTCTACACTGCAAACCCAAAAAAGAGACAGACTTATTAAAAAGAGAATCTACAAGAGAGTCTGCCAATAAAACAACAAAACACATGTCAATATCGGCCAAGTGTTTCAGAAATGTTGCTAATAGTTTAGCCTTTTGCTAACCAGAGCTCAAGGCTCACATCTGAGGCAACTTTAAGTTTATGTTTATGTAGCTTACATTAGCTAGAGCCGCAAATCACATCCACTTTTTACACAGAAATTGCCTTCTTTATGCAGAATTTGCATTTTTACACAAAACAAAATGACATGGCATCATTCCGCTCCAGTGTGGGATTACAGACAGCATCCCAGCATCTCAGAATCTAAAGAGGCCTGATAGGTGTGAAATGTAACATCAGAGCGTCGGCCTTTAGTATGACATAAAACACAGGCAAAATATAGAAATAACAATTATTTACTGTCACCGTTATATGGTGGCTGATCTCATCCTCTGCTAGCAAACTAGGGAGCTCCTGAATCTCCTTGTTTCTCCAATTTGCAGACATTTACTGCCGCTGTTCTTCTTCCTTAAGTTAGCCACTAACTGCTAACAGCTACATTTTAAATCTTTAATGGGGGTCGCATGCATAACATCCTGTTTATACAGACACCATTTTGGTGCTGTTGCAACCAATGTGGCAGATTAAGGGTGACACCATGGTGAAGCAGTGCAATATTCCTGCCTTGAACAGGCAGTGTAAAAGTGGCTATAGTGTGTCTTCCACCTCGCTCGCTCCCTGCAGCTACAGACCACTTCACCGGGAGAAGAGTGGGCAGCAGCTCCGAAGAGGGAGCCCCAGCCACAGCAGCCCCAGCAACACGAATCCAGCCAGTGCAAACCACAGCTTAGGGGAAACCAGACAGCCTGACTCCCCTGCCACATCAGCAATATTTCTGTTGCTGCTGTTACACACGTTCGATATGGCGCTGCTGCTGGCCAACCGCCCAGTGATGCACGCCCCTTGTGTGTGTGTGTGTATGTGGGGCTAGCTAATTCTTGTTTCATCTGTGGTCTGATAAACAGAGAGAGCGCTTTACAAAGAAATATGATTAAATAAGTCAGTGTATGAGAAATATTTGGTTACTATATGATGCCTATGCTTGTGGTCTTTTGGTGGGAGGGGCTTAGGACAAAGAGGGGAGAGCTGCAGGAAGTGTATTTTCAAATTCTGCCATTTTTTCTGCCTCCCTCAGCTTTAAAACACTTTAAAATGTGTACAATGCTTCCTCACCCCCCTTGGTATAATGTCAGTGACCTTACATATAGAAACAGTTAGAGTCGATGTAGCAGGTTAACTCACTGACAGTTTATAACATAGTAATCACAGCTGTCCCACTTTATTCTGATCCCCCTGTTGTGATTTAGTTTGTTGCTTTGGCTTTCATTTCTGCTCTACTTTTGCAGTCATGAGTGTGTTACCTCGGCTTTATGGAGCTGCCCCAGTTTCTCCTGGTCTTTACTGTAGTTTGCGTTCTGACTCTGGTGGCTGCGGAGGAGCTCCTGGATCTCCTGTCTGTGCTGGGCCTTCAGCTCCTCCAGAGCAGCCCTCTTCTCCTGCTCAAACTGGGTCTGGGCCTGGCTGAACGTACGCAGCTTCTCCTCAAAGGACCGTCGCATCTCCTCCACCTCCCTTGACATGGACACCACACGCTGCGTGTGCTGCCAAAAAAAGACAGGAATGAAAGACTGAGCTAACAGGAGGGCTGCTATATGGGTTTGAAGGCTTCTTACACTGTGGGTTAACTTTTTAAACAGCTCTAAGCCAGGTGGTGATGTACCAGCTTGGGGGATTTGACCTTCTGGCTGCCAACCTGCCTGCTTTAGCACTGAAAACCAGCAAACACATTTAATAGAAAACCATTCATGCAGCATTTTCTCCAATCAACCAGGTGCATATTGATACTGATATTCAATACCAATGACTTAAAGGGTAGGCTGTACATTCACAGTATCATGAAGCAGGCAAGCAACATGATAAACATCTCTCGGGGCCAGATTTACACATACAGATTTACGCCTTCTTATTAAATTTGCCTGCACAGTCTGAAATTAGCACTCACTTACGAAGGCAGCAGATAATTACACAATCAGGGACTTGTGTTAACTGCTAGTTGCAATTTGTACCTGAAAACATAAGCTCAGAAGGTTCACGTGAATGGTGAATTATGTCCAACATAGAGCCCTCGACCAGCCCTAGAACTGAATAATGTTGATTTATTTATATTTTGCTCATACTTGAAATGAACTACTGATAAATAAAGTTACTAATATGTGCATGAGCCTCAGTGTAATTGTATGTTCTTTTGTTGAGAGTCACTCAAAACCATCCATCCATTCCCTATTACCTAAACACAGAGCTACACATTAAATGTCATCCATCCGTCTGTCCATCCTGAATCGATTGGTAACAATGCTCACTGTCCATACATCCACCCACACACACACGAGGGAAAGGTCACACACACTGGCTTGTATACTGTGAGTGCAAACACAATGTGTTGTCCTGATACATAACAGACAAGGCAGAGGCGTGCCACTCCTCTTCACTTACCGCAGCAAAACACAATAGGTTGTGTTTAATTATACTGTTGTTATACTACAACAAAACAAAACATTAAATGCAACACTTTTGTTTTGGCTCTCATTTTTCCACAAGTTTAAGTTAAAGATCTAAGACTTTCTCATGCGCTCAATAGATCAGTGAGCACTTCTTTTCAATGATGATCTCTCCACCTGACAGGTGTGTTACTACACAGGTGTGTGCCTTGGGATGGTCACAATAAAAGGACGCTGTAAATGTGTAATTCGATCACACAACACAATGCCACAGATGTGCCAAGCGTTGAGGGAGTGTGCCATTGGCATGCTGACTGCAGGAATGTCCATCAAGGCTGTTGCCTGAGAACTCAAGTTTCATTTAACAACCATAAAACGTCTCTGATGTTGTTTTCCTGAATTTGGCAGTACATCCAACCAGCCTCAAAATCACAGATGGTTACGATGACTAACTGCTGTCAGGTTAAGACCCTGGTGAGGACAATGGGCATGCAGATAAACTTCCCTGAGATGTTTTTGACAGTTTGTGCAGAAACGTTTCAGTTGCGCAAACCAACTGTTGCATCAGCTGTCCAGGTGGCTGATCTCAGATGATCTTGAAGGTGAAGACACTGGACGTGGCAACACCTGGTCTGAGGTTGTGAGGGTGGTTGGATGTACTGCCAAATTCAAGGAAATTATATTAAAGATGGCTTATGGTAGTGAAATGAATATTCAGTCAGCTGGCAGCAGCTTTAGTGGACATTCCTGCAGTCAGCATGCCAATGGTACGCACCCTTATGACTTGCAACATCTACAGCATTGTGTTGTGTGATCAAACTGCACATTTTAGTGTGGCCTTTTCTTATGACCATCCCAAAGCACACCTGTGTAGTGATGATACTGTTTAATCAGCATTTTGATATGCCACACCTGTCAGGAGGATGGATGATCTTGGGAAAAAGAGAACTGCTCACTTACACGGTTTTAACAAATGAGCAACTAAAATTTGAGAGAATATATCTATTTAGTGCATGAAAATGTCTTAGATTTTTAACTGAAACCTAAGAAAAATGGAGGCAAAGACAAACATTTTGTTAAATTTTTGTTCAGTATCTTAAGTTTGTTTTAAGAAAGTTAACTTTCTGGACCCTGTCACTGGAAGTAAGTATCACCTAAGGTGGAATCGGCGCCAGAAAAGGAGGGAGGAGACTTTTTGTCCCGTAACACCTGACTTTGGTTTATGAAATAGAAAGAATGCATCATTATAGGTGGGTGCATTAGAGGCTGTGACAGTTATGGCTTATCACAGTCACTACTATCACCCCCTTTAATCACAGAGCTCTCCACATCATGATACTATAACATTTTGGGAATCTTGTAGAGAGTTTTCCTCAGAGGAAACTTATTGTTGTCTGAGACTTTGGACAGAAAATGGATTTTAAACTTCAGTTTGGATCCTGTACAATCTTTATCACATCATGTTGCTCATCACAGCCTCACATCTACCTGTATTATGAGTAAAAATGTCGAGCTCCAGGCAGCATTTTGGCCAGCCTCGTTTAAAAAGAAATGACGCGCGCAGCCATTACCCCGGTCACCCACTGTTAAGGATGACACGAGGTGAAAGACTGACAGGAACGGACAGTCCTGTGGGAGTTATAAATGGAGTGAGACGTTCTCAATGACTGACTTTTTTTTTTGTGGAGCTGTGTGATTTGTTTTCAATGTGTCTGTCCTCAAACATGCTTTTGATATGCTAAGAAAACTGTAGGTTAATTACAACATGTTTGATGTGCACATAAGCACAGGGGGCTCTGCTGTTATTTTACAACAGTTTGATGCTGGTTACAGTCGTGGCAACAAGCTGAACGTCCAGACAAACACACAGTGGTGCTGACAGGCAAGTGAGACTCCCCAGCCTCACAACAGGGGACAGAGACAGACATTCGTACTGATTACCTGCAGCTGTGACTGCAGCATAATGCCAGGCACCACTGCCTCTTAACCCACACACACACACACACACACACACACACACACACACACACACACACACACACACACACACACACACACACACAGCCCATCATTCCTCTATCTACCTGAGCCTCGGTGCAAAGCTGCATGTCCTCCACCCTCTGACGGTAGCTCTCGAACTCAGCCAGCGCCTGTCTCTTCATCCTCTCGTGGAGCTCCATGGACTCCTCCAGAGACTGGATCCGCCTCTTCAGGTCCATCTCATCACTGATCTTGCTCTTGTACTGTTGATTTAATCACAAAAAAAAATCATGGGATACATGCACCAGATTGTGTGGGTGGAAATGCAGTAGTTCAACCAAACTTCATTGACATCTATTAACAATTTTTATGCATTTTTCTGACGAAACCCAAAAGAAAATATATAAGAAAAAAAAAAACCACGGCATTCTGATTTTTTAAAGACTTACTGCATAGACTTTACTTTTGGCCTTGATTAAGCTCATTATGATACTCAAATGAAAATGAAAACATTAAATAGGTACATTCATTCCAGTTCAATGTATAATATATTTTATTCACAGCACAACACTGGAGCCTCCCTCCTGGCAGACTTAGTGGAGAAGTATAGCATGTAAATGTCTTTTTATATGTGTTCTGCTGTTCAAGGTTATTCACATTGCTGTCAGTGAGTAATTCCCATAAGGAGAGATGACATATAGACCTAAATAATTAATATTCGGTTGATTAAATATTGATGAGTTCCTTCTGAATGTGATCTCGGCTCTGTGGCTCTCCAGTGGATCAGCTGCCATGTGATAGTGTGCAGCTACAGTGCAGAGAAATAACTGTAGTTTACTGCAGCTGTAGATGACTGTGAGATACACAGTGGTGCCGTCTCATGTTGACTGACTGACCCAGATGTGACCATTTCTAAGGAGTCCCTTTGGCGTGTTTTAATATTCATGAACTGTCAAAAATGGACATTACTTATTTAAATTCATGTTTATTTACAACCAGTACTGTAAAGCAACTAAGTACATTTACTCAAGTACTGTACTTGTGCACAATTTTGAGGAACTTGTACTCTACTTAAGTATATATTTTTATTTATGTTATATTATACTTCTACTCCTCTACACATCAGAAGCAAATTTTGTACTTCTTACACCAATATTTTTATTTCTGTGCAGAGTTTGTATGTTCTCCCTGTGTCAGTGTGGGTTTTTTCCGGGTGCTCCGGTTTCCTCCCACAGTCCAAAGACATGCAGGTTAATTGGTGACTCTAAATTGCCCGTAGGTGTGAATGTGAGTGTGAATGGTTGTCTGTCTCTATGTGTCAGCCCTGTGATAGTCTGGTGACCTGTCCAGGGTGTACCCCACCTCTCACCTAATGTCAGCTGGGATAGGCTCCAGCCCCCCTGCGACCCCTTTACATGATAAGCGGTTACGGAAAATGAAAATGAATGAACGAATATATTATTAATGATTAAACCTTACCCAGTAGCAACATTTAAGTGATATGTGCACTGATCTATCAGTTTGAATGTATTAATATTATACTGTGATATACATTATTCAGAAAGGGACCACTCTGCGTAATGAAGACTTTAACTTTTGACACATTACTTTTACTTGTAGTTTTACTCTGTGGTAAGACTACTTTTATTTAGAGGGAAACTTCAGTATTATTTTTGTGTCTAAGTGACTAATGGAGACAACAATTTTTGAAACCTGTCCAGTATTGGGAGAGACTAATGATCCCTACAGGTAATTGTGCACTGTCAATGTACGTTCATTAAAAGTGCTTGTTTTCGCAGGGTCAAAATGAGCAGTCTCTGATAACATTATGGAAAAGACCCTACAGAAAAATGAACTGTTTTTTCTTACCTTTCACTTATCTGTTATTGTGACCAAGTCTCGCTCTGGAAAAGGCTCAGTATGAAATCTCGTGAGAAGCAACTTGTTGCAGGAAAAGCAGTGGACATGTGAATGAGAGTTGGAGAGAGGACTGTGGATAGGAGTTTGTTGTGTTGGAGTAAAAAAAGCGTAGTTTAGTGTCCGGTATTTGGCTGATTTCGCAATGTGGAGAAGTCCACAAAATTTCATCAGGAATTGGATCAGATTAATCTGATCCCGTTTGATTCGGCGGTGGGAACCTCTAGCGACCGCATGCCTTTGCTGACGTTGACCCCAGCAGGATTTAAACCCTGGACCTTCTGCATGGAGGACAGGTACTCTAACCACTACACTAAGGAGGCCGGTGAGCGGTTGGGGGGTTTGGTGCCTTGCTCAAGGGCACCTCGGCAATGAACTGGCACCTCTCCAGCCACCAGTCAATGCTTCATATATTGGTCTGGTTGGGGACTTGAACGGTCGACCTGAACCAGCGACCCTCCGGTTCCCCAAGCCAAGTCCCTATGGACTGAGCTACTGCCGCCCTAAACACAAGCACTATTACTGGACATAAATTGACGTAGCACTTGGGAGTTCATAGTAGGGATTACATTCTAGCCCTTTCCATCAGTGTGGCTTTCTCAATACTTGGTACTCCAATGCTCCAATACTTGACCATTTCAAAAGCTATTGTCTCCATTAGTAACATCAGTCCTTTTTACACAGAGATCACCCTATAGGGCTCCTACGAAGCCCCTTCCTTAGGTTGCCTTTGCATTTTTACAGGTAACTAAACGACGGTGGCATCACGCTGCCACAGCGTGTGATTTTAGACACCATGCTGACATTACGGAATCAAAAAAGGCGTGACAGGCATGACATGTAACACATCAGAGTCGGCCTCTAGTGTAACATATAACATATGCATCAGCAGCACTTTATAAACGACAACAATGGCATAGCATGGCAATAACAATCAACACTGTCTATATGTTACTGTTACATGGCAACTGATCTGATGATTTTCGGTTGCCATTCTTCTTCTTCGAGTTAGCCACTAGCTGCTACCAGCTACTTTTAAATCTCCTGTGGTGGGGCCCATGCATAACACGTTGTCAATATGTCACTTTGCTGCCTCTAATGACCCCTTCCTGCCAACTATCCTGTGTATACAGAAGTGTTTTCAGCACTGTTACGAACTCCATTCGCAGCTCAAAGGTGAGACAGCTTTGTCCCCCCCATTCCACTATCATACCTTTTATACAGAACCTTTTATATTAAACAGGCAGTGTAAAACGGGCTTTAGGCACAAAATAATAGGAAAATATAGTTAACATCTCTGACATTACTTATGAACAAGGTACAGATGATTTAACTCAGAGAACATTAACTTATTTTAAAGGTATTTAAAATTACATTAAATGTAAAGACCTGTAGTATCTTCTCCCGGGTCTCGGAGAGAATCTGCTGCACCTCCTCTTCATGGGCCTCCTTCAGAGTGGCGATGGCCGCCTCGTGTTCGTCGTTTTTTGTGTTCAGTGCATAGATAACCTGCAGCAGAGAGGAGAGGAACCCATTAGCTGTCAGACATGTTCACAATCAGGAGTTATTGCGGTATTAAAACTGGCGGGGGACCAGCTGCACCTCTAATGCCTCGGGTTCAACCAGCATGGAACGTTGGGACTGCTGTGTTGGATGTATTTTGCTTAAAAAATTAAAGTGGAGACTACAAATGAAACAGCGGGACATTGTAGCGAGAGGGTAAAGTAGGGAGATATGAAGATGAATGGAGGTTGACATTGATGTCGACGCTTGATACCTTTAAATTTATTCTTTGTAGGATAGGAAAGCTTCTCATACAGCATTTACACTGTCAAGTCCTTGACTGAAAACTATCATAAAGAATTATAACTATGTGCCATAGCTGGTACTGTACTTAAGGCAGGGTGAGAATTTAGAGTATGCACTATTATACACCAAATATACTTCTAAGGAAGTTAATATATGGCTACATTTGTGCAAAGATGTACATACATTCACTGTTTAAAAAGATGTAAACGCTTGTTACAATTTAAATAAATCATTTATTCCAAATTCTTTTTTCATTCTTGTAATCAGCTTACAGATCAAATGCAATTAGGGCAAAAAGCAGGCCGAGAAATGCAAATTACTGTTGCATTATAATTATTATGAAGCTATTGCATTGCAAATGAGCTGTGGTATATAACTGGTATACAGTTGCGTACAGTATATGCTGTACAATCCTTCCAACACATGCCAGGATGTGTTAAGTATTAGCACAGAAGCATCAGTGATGCCCCACAGTCATAAATTAGAGATCGGTTGATGCCTCGTATTGCTGGGGATAAAAATAACACAAGCAAACTGTTGTGCATGAGATTGACCTTTAAATCCATCCCAAAAATACATGCAGCCATCCAGAGAGCCATAATCTGACAGCACAGTGATCCCCAGCTCACAGGCGGAGAGGGGAAGAGGACAGAAATGGGTTTTACATTTCCACATGAAAAACCATGAGACACTCTTCCCCATGCTTCTCTCCCTGCCGTGAGAAACAAAGCTATGTGTTTCCTCCTTTGAAAAACCAAGTCAATAATTCAGCACATTGAACTGTGTGATGGTGCTAAAGAGCCTTTGTTTATTCTGGACCAAAGTCCGTCAACAGAATTAGAAAAAGGGAGCGCGAAGAAGAAGAGGAGAGATGAAGGAGGGCAAAAGCTTTCTTTGAAACAATGACATCCACTTTTTATGCCTTGCCATGCCTCGCTGGGAGATGAAAGGATTTAGTTTGACAAGTGGTGGTGATTTTCAAATTCCTATTTGTTTATTCCCCACACACACACTGCTGCCAGCCACAGAGCTTTACTCAATAAGAGAAGAAATTAACATACATTGTAATCAAGAGGTACTCAGCCGTGGGAGATATTCCCTCGCTTGATTTTACTGACCTCTTAATGCAATTATAATCAGCATCCTTTTATGCCTGTATGCCGCACATTAGATATATCTTGACATTTACTGTATATACTTTTTTAAAAATTGTTTTTTAACTTCTTATTCAAGTCTGATGTGTTTCTCAAATTTTTATCCCTTAGGCCACATGTATTGTGTTATCTCTACCTTCGCTTTCACCTTCATTTGGAAAATAATTCATTATCATCACTTATTTTTAATCCACATTATTGTGAAATAAGCCTTAGCTGTCAGTAGGGCTGGGAAACATGGAGAAAATCCAATATTACAATATTTTATACCAAATCTCTCAATATTGATATTGTGTCGATACTATAGGGCTGACAATTCGTGCCTCAAGAAAACATTTACGCAGTACGTTTTTTGATAAATAATAATCTGGAATGCAGATAGAATGATTAAGTGTCTAAAGGCAAATAAAAGAACAGTTAGAACAGTCTGGTTTGTTCATAAAATTACATTACTTTACTGTAATTCAGCCTTTAAAAGCAGAAAAAGATAACACTTATGACATTACAATATCCAAAATCTAGATGATATGTAGTGTAATATCATACAATATCAATATATTGCCCAGCCCTAGCTGTTAGCTCGACAACTTGTTGTTGCTGTTGAGTTTCCTTTTGAAACAATAAAAATTTAACAACACAGCTAGCAGCTCTGTGAGCCTGAACTTAGGCACAGTGGTGCTTTGAGCTAAATGCTAACGTCAGCATGCTAACATGTTCACAATGAAAATGCTAGCAAGCTGGTGTTTGGCAGGTATAATGTTGAGCAAGATCACTGTCATAGTGTGTGTGTGATGTTCATCCTCTAAATTTAGCATGTTAGCATGCTAATATGCTAACACGAAGAGGGCCTCCCCATTGTTCTGATGGTACATCCCAGGAGAAGTGTACCATGGACCACAGGCCCATTTGTCCGACAGCCCAGTATCCCGAAAACGAATGCTTATTGCTCCAAAGGGCTAAAAATGGGATAGACATTCTCCATAACAGAAACACATGGCTAATTGTTATGCAAACTAATGTCACTGGACCTTCCCATCGCTTGTTGCCTTCATTGGTTGGGTTGGTTAGGTTTAACCGTGAGGAGTAAGGTTGGTTAGAGTTAGGGTAAGCATATCAGGGTAGCCAATCAGAGGCAGAGTAGGGCGGGTCATGCCTTCACCATAATAGGAAGGTCCAGTGACGTCATTCTGGAAACCAATTAGCCATGTGATTCTGTTTGGGAGAGTGCCATCGAGATACAGCCATTCAGAGTACTGTGCGTTTGTTATCGGAATATTGGGCTGACGGACAAACAATCTTTTGGTCCAATGGGACAATCTTTTGGACAACTGGGGCTTCATAAAATAATTGGTCTTGGAGCAATGGCATAGCACAACCTAAACTACAACTAAATGTAACTTTTCACAAAACAAAAGTACAGCTGAAGATGATGGGAATGTCATTATGTTTGCAGGTATTTGGTCATAAACCATAGTATCGGACAAATTGAAATTTTGACCGGATGATGGTGCTGATGGAAATGTTTGGAATTCAAGAAGTTATTACAATCTATTCAAAGGGGGTAATGGCGTTGTCAAATTTCATGGCAATCCATAAAGAAGGTGTTGAGACATGTCACTCAAAACCACAAAATGTCAACAAGGACTAGACCAGACTAGACATGGACTAGACATGGAACCGTGGGAACACAAATGTCTGTGGAAAACTTTCATGATAATCCATCTAATACGTAGTTGTTGAGATTTTCCAGTCTGGACCAAAGAACAGTGGACGGACTGAACAACACGTCACGCAGCTAGCATTGCTAATAATTTACATACTGAGTCATATTAAGAAAAAATGGAAGCAGTGAAGTCGAGTAGTTTATTTGAAATCATAACTTTAAACCACAGGGATTCACAATCTGTCCTTTCATTTGGACCTCTCATGTCAAGTCTCTTTCTCTACTTTTTCAAATAAGGAATGAAATGTCCAAGATCAGAGGCAAACTTCAAGGAGCCAAATAAAGCTGGGAAAATTCAGTTTGCTCCAAAATAAAACATCTTTTCCTCCACAAGTCTAAATTATTCAGTCAGCTCCGTCTCTCGTCAGCTTAGGAAGTGAATGGAGCAGACGTAACAGTTAGAGGAGCTAAAATCTCCATCACATCCCGAGAGTCATTGGCACACTCCTGCAGATGAAATGCGCGAATCATAATACTGTGGCGTCTGCTGATACACACGTACACACACCAAGATAACAAACATATATGTACACACACATATCGAAGTAAATACATACACCAGCAGACTGTCAAAATCCTCCTGAACCAATACACCCGCGTCCAAACACATCAGTGTAATTGGCCTGACAAATGGCCAGAGAGACGAGGAGGCAGAGACAATTGTGTGTGTGGGTGTGTGTGTGTGTGTGTCGTTGTATGTGTCAAGGAAAGAGACAATTGCCGCCTGAGAGACAAAGGCTGCCAACATTGTCATCATTGTCATCATGAGGGATCAACAGATATTGGATCTCGCAGGCCAGCAACGTGCCAAAAGCAGATATTATCCTAACGGGGGTTGCAGATATCAGCCAATATTTTGGGCCAATAGTCACAATATTTGAGTGCAATGGTACAAATGAAACGAACTTAGGTAAATAAACTATGGTTTTGATGCCAAAGAACAAAAATCTAGAAGAAAATTTATATAAGAATGACAATATATGGTATATACAATACTAGCCAACCATCCTGACACTTGGGGCTTTGCAAGTACCACAATACACACAATTGAGGGACTTTTTGACTCCAAACTGATCCTGTCACGTAGTGCTTCACCCAAGACTCTGCTCTTGTTAAGGCAGTGTCACAGCCTTAAAGGAAGCCCTGCCTTAAGGCAGAATTACCTCTGTCAAGGTGTTGTGTGGTTTCATACAGAGTTCAGCTTATGATTTGACCCTTTGAACTGCCACAATGCTGTACTGCACAAAAACTTAAACACAACACTTTTGTCTTTGCTCCCATTTTTCACAGGTTTAAATTAAAGATCTAAGACTTTTTTCATGGCCTCAAAAGATATTTTATCCTCAAATTTGGTTGCAAATTTCCATGTTATTAAGCACTTTTTCCACTGTTTCTTCCTTTTCAAGATAATCCATCCACATGAGAGGTTTAGCACATCAAGATGCTATTAAATGGCATCATTATTACACAGGTGTGCAGTATGATCACACAACACAATGCCACAAATGTCACAAGTTTTGAGAGAGCGCCATTTGCATGCTGACTGCAGGAATGTTCACCAGGGCTGCTGGCCGTAAACTGAATGTTCATTTCAACACTATGAGCTGTCTCCGATTGAATTTGGCAGTACATCCAACCAGCCACACAACCGCAGACCAAATCTAACAACACCAGCTCAGGACCTCCACATTCAGCATCTACAACTAAAACTAAGTGGTTTGCACAAACCAAGAATGTCTGCACAAACCATCAGAAACCGTCTCATCTGCTCATCTGCTGCTCGTGGTTCCTTATCAGAGTCTTGACCTGACAGCAGTTTTTCCAATGTAACGGACTTGTGCGGTTGTGAAGCTGGTTGGATGTACTGCCAAATTCAGGAAAACAACATTGGAGATGGCTTATGGTAGCGAAATGAACATTTAGTTCACAGGCAGCAGCTTTGGTGGACATTCCTACAGTCCCTCAAAACTAACTACTAGGGCTGCAGCTGTAGTTTTTTAGCGGTATATTTGCAACGGAGATGGTATGATAACTGTCTGAGAAAATATTGTGGTTTCACAGTATTACAGAATTACTATTATTATCAGTCAGAATGACTCTTGAAAGAATTAAAACAGAAGAGTTATTTTTGGTTAAACAAGTGTTTTACTACTATGTTTGAAACTTGAAACTGTTTTTAATGGAAGTAGGAGTTACAAGTCTCCCTTTTGAAAATAACTAAAAAAGAGTTGAGATTTTTCATCAGTTGTTTTTTTCCCCCCAGTATCATGTATAAGCAAATGTACACAGTACGATAATTTTAATATCATGGCATACCTTGAATCTGGCATACCATTGCAACTCTACTTGCTATATCTGTGGTATTTTGTTGTGTGATCAAACTGTCAATTTTAGAGCGTCCTTTTTTGGGACCATCCTAATGCACACCTGTGTAGTAATGATGCTGTTTAATCAGCATCTTAATATAGCACACCTGTCAGGTGGATGGATTACCTTGGAAGAGGAAAAGAGCTCACTAACAAAACAAATTTGTGACCAAAGTTTGACAGAATTATTTTATTGAAACTGACAACATAGCTCTTTTCTCTTCACTGTCAAAGAACAGTATCAGCTCTGAAAATATAAGGAAACACAAAGCAACCCAGGCTGACTAATTACAGTTCTTTAGATCTTCCTACGGTCCATGTGGGTCTGATGTGTTGCTATACTCCTGAGGAGGCTTTCCTACTGTATATGGCAGGACACTGCAACAATGTAACCGCCACTGCACGTATCATAAACAAACCTTCATAAAGAAGCATAGTTTTGCCTTAAAGATGCATTAATCTTTACAACCTGTCAACACAATACTGAAATATTTTCACCTTATGACAAATGTCCACTACGAACTTTCCTTTAACTTTGTTTTCGGTCTCCACCAGCTCCTGAGGGAAATATCTGGCTCCTGAGCTGCTAAATTCTCCTTCATGTTCAGGTATAGCTGCTACTTTTTCTGCTGTACTGTGGTTGTATCAGCTCTGCTTGCTGAGGCTGGAAAAGGGGTTTAAGAGAGCAGTGAGACTGACCAAGACAGTAAAGTTGCCAGCCATAAAACTAATGATGCCTGCTATGAACAGACCAGGAACACAATGCTACCATGCAAATGAAAGCCAGATGAATTCTGAAGTAGTTGCATTTGGTTTAGCACTCTGGTGGATGGTTAAGATTTAGTAAACATTTTTGTTTGTGTCTATTGGCCTTCTGCATGAACAGCTTTGAGTGTTATCTATACTGTACATGCAGTTAGAATTTCAATTATTTATTCATTGTTTACATGGATTTAATGTGCCCAAAGTCCTGTGAACTGTTTTGTATTATAACATTTATTTTACTGTACTATGGAGTCTAAAAGTAATTTAATTCTTTGTGGTGGTGGAAGAAATTCTCAAATCCCTTACTTAGGCAAAATTAGAAATACTGAAAATATTGAAGTAAAAGTACATAAATATTCACACAATACTCACATACTTAAGTTATAAAAAAGTAAATGTACTCATTATGCAGAGTCATGGCTCCTTTCAAAATGTTATATTATTAAAGAATATTATATTTTTCTGTTTGTATCACTGACAAATACATGTAAGAGTGTTTTAATGTTGAGGTAATATGGAGACAAAAGCTGTGTTCCGAACTGCACACTTTTTCTTTTTACTTTTAGTACATACTGCAGCTGCCCTTGCAAAGTACATACTGTTGCATGCAGAATGCACACAATCAGAACATACTACTTTGTCATAACATTGTGCCTTGCACTTTGACCCTCCTTATATAACCGTCACCATGGAGATAAAACAGCATTCGCCAAGATCGCCAAAGACAGAGGTCAATCTGGAGAGTGTTGCTGTGGCTACTTTGCAATGTATGGAGTTTTAACTTTAAACTGTAACATTGTAGATTCTAACATATTATAGTCAAAAATATACATGCATTTCTCTGTTCTTGATACTTTCACAGCTATGACCTTTTGTTGTTGGTAATCTTGGTATTAATTTGTTAACTTAATTAATATTCCTATTACTGCTATTCAGCTGGTGATCAGTCATTTGAATGGGCTGTCATCCTTCATTACAGCCTCTGACAGCTGTCAATCAGCTGTCAAGATGTCATCTGCCTGTGGCTCACTTTATGTGACGCATCTTCCGCTGTGGTGTAATATGGAGAAGAGTAGACAGAAAAGCATGCTGGTTTACATACTGCAAAATGTGACCATATGCAGTAGAACATCCTGGTATTTTGGCATACTGCATTTGACATAAGAACTAAATCTTTTCTGGTATTACAGAGATTGGAGTGCACAGAACTTTAGATACTTTGCATACTACTAGGTAGATAAGTAGTGTCAAATGTAGCAGAGTAAAATGTACTGTATTTGTCTCTGAGATGTTGAGTAGAGGTAAATAGTAGCATAAAATGGGAATACACAAGTGAAGTACAGATATGTCAAAATTGTATGTAGGCTACCTACGTACAGTACTTGAGTAAATGCACTTAGTTACATTTAGGGCTGTCCTAGTCAAGTTTTATTGCCCCCAATCATTTAATAGTGAGTATCTGCCGATACCGAGTCCCAATCCGATACACACAGTGCACACTTCAAGTACATTAGAGTTATTAAAATAAATCTAACGTATAGCCTGTGCTTGACAACTGAATAGCCCTGCAACGCATTACGAAAAACTTCCCTGCATCCATGCTGTTCCGAAATGTTTTTGTATGTATTAGCCTTATCTATTTAATTATTTTTAACAAAATAAGGTATAAAATAACAAACCCTGCCTTAATCTTTTTTGCATTGTCGCTGTTTCGAGGGAACGTCTGTCCCTTTAAGGGAGTATTCTACGGAGTTTGTTGATTCTGTGCAGCCTGTGTCCGAGTAACCTGAATAATTGGTATACAGCTGAGTGTTTATTTTTGTTGTCTGAACATATTTTGCACAGATTAGTCTATATAATATGTCACTCCTACTGGCTTTTTTGTTGCACTTGCAATGACATGCTGAGTGCAGTTGTCGTCACCTCTGCACAGCTGTCTGTCTCTCCCCCGTGCAGGGCGGTGAAATACCAAGCATCATAGTTGAAAGCGAAGCCAAGAGACTCACACACGAAGCCAAAATAAAAACAAGTGTGCATAACTTTTTGAAATAACATAACTACACAGTCTCATACTGCATTCTCTTTTATGGCCTGTGGTGTTTTGCGGCTGGCTGGGCTCAGGTCCCGCTCTTACACACATGGGGGCTCAACAGAATGTTGAGGAAGGCTGCGTTCTGGGTTTCTGTGCATGAAAGCTTTGCGAGTAAAAACACGTGTGTGACAGCTGACTTAAAACAGATGATCGGATCGGGCTCTATATAGCTCATTACAGTGGATCCAGATCAGTTAAAAATGCCTTACTCTGCCCCAGTAATGATCTTTCAGATCAGATTAGGACACCCCTAGGCACATCACACCACTTCAACTTGGCCTTTTGAGAAAAGTCCATGTCATTCTGATTAACATTATTGGTGTAAGCTTCCTTTTACTGTGGACAATGGTAATTTGCTTGTAGGCACGTGTGTGTGTGCATTGTTTTGAGGTGTGAATGTGGACGAAGGCAAGATAACTACCTTTGTTTAAGATAACAGTATGGATTGAACCTGATACAATGAAAAAAGAAAGGTGAGCGTGTGAGGGAAAACAGAACAGAACCCAAGAGTGTGAGACAGAGAGAGAAAGTGTGAGAGAGTGATCCTGTTTTCATCTCCTCGGGTCGATCGGTTCACGTCCTTGGAGGAGTTTGCATAAATGACAGTGATACCAGGCAGATCGATAAGGTGACAGCGAAATGCCACAAATTTCATCTGTCAGCTGGGAGAAAGTCACAGCTGAGAAACTCACTAAGACTTTTACCAGGCGTGAGACGCTGCTCGCTGCTGGATGAAATATGACTCTGCTGTCAAACATCGCAAATGCTAAAAAAAAAAAAAAAAAAAAATGTCAGAACTTCGTTCTGCTCACTTTTACATGAACTCCTTAACCTCTATTGTACTTTCTTGGCTTTGTGTGATCTTCTCTGTACAAACCAACTGTATAACCTTCAGAACAATATTCAAGAGATGTAAACTTCATTTTACCTTTTTCTGTTGTTTGGGTACAGGACTTGTTAGAAAGTGTCAGCTCCTGAATATTCTGCAATGCACTCTTGACATTTGCTTGTCAAAATAAACTTCAGAAAACAAGTTCAAAAAATAAACTGTAACTGTAATGTAAAAATACACCAAATGAATGTTAATGTCTACAAATATATTCACACGCACAGACATCTATATTATCTACACAGAAATAGAAGTCAAACTGGGAAAGACTAAACTGATCAGCCTTTCATATCTCACTGTAAAGTTGGTTTCTCATACAAAGTGGAAAACCTGTCAACCTGTTTTCAGTGTAAATCACTGTTTCATATATTTCCTAGAAATTAGTGTTTGTATCTTGAAGTAAGAAACAAAGAAAGCATGTCACTACACTATAAACAAGAAAAGTGTCACTCTTCTATACTGGCAGATGTATTCACATATTTTAAGAAAATAAAATGTTAAGAAATTATAGTCAAAAACGACTTGCTTATTTAAGAGATTTCTGCAGTGCTCAGAATACACTACACTAGAAAAGTAAGGAATTCATCAACCTGGTCTCTCTCAACTCATCAAATACCAACACCTGGTTAGTGGCTATTGGCGTCAGACACCAACACACAGAGGCATCCTGTAGCGGTGCTATAAAACAGGCAGCAGCATTTTTTGACTGTCTGGGCAAATACCATAGTAGAAAGAGCGGAAAAGTCTGCATATGGAAGGTAGGAGGGGAGGTGGATGTGTCAAACAAACTCTGGACTTTCACCCAAGAGCCCACTGTTTGTGTCCCGAATGTAACAAAAGGTCAATCGAGTTATTTTAACAACAACGTTGTGTGCTAGTATGTGTAGCATACTGTGCTAGTGAAATATGTCAAGTAACAATATACTACATCAATAGTAAATGTACTTATTTAAAACCTTTATCTACACCTTACAACATACTTTTGGAACTTAAACCTAAGGACATTAATCTAAAAACTAAGTTGTTGTGTTTTGTTTTTTTTTTTCATTCAAAGTTTAATTTGGAAAAAGATGCATTTAATGCAGAAAATGTACATTTCCTGTGAAAAAAAGAAATTTATTTTTAGAAGAGACAACACATGTAATGAGCCCAAATTGACACACCTTCCCTGCATGTCCAAAACTGAAGCAAGAGGGGTACCTAGCGCATCATAGTTTGACGTGTAGGGCCACCGTGCAAGCTTCAGCATTTAACAAGCTGGAAGTAAGACTTTGCTGGAATTAATACAGCTTACAATATTCTCCCTTTAAGTCTTATCATTCATTCATTCATTTTCTGTAACTGCTTATGCTGTTGGAGGTCACAGAGGGGGCTGGAGCCTATCCCAGCTGGCACTGGGCGAGAGGCGGGGTACACCCCAGACAGGTCGCCATATTATCACAGGTCTAACACATAGAGACAGACAATCATTAACGCCTACGACCAATTTAGAGTCACCAATTAACATGGATGTCTTTGGACTGTGGGAGGAAGCCGGAGTACCCACACTGACACAGGGAGAAGATGCAAACTGCACAGAGGGGCCACCCTAGCCTTAGGTTAGAAACCCCCCACCCTGGGTTCGAACTAGGAGCCCTCTTGCTGTGAGGCGACAATGCTAACCACTGTACTTAATCTTATCTATGTTGGCTATTACAATGACTTACACTCTACCAGTAAATAGAAAAAATAAAAGTTTAATCTGAACAAAAAAATGATCTCTTCAGAACATTTCAACAATATCAGTGTGAGGTAATCTGACCGAGGAGGTAAGTCATAACTTTTTAATTAGGTAATAAAAGACAAGATTCTGAGGCGATCAAAGCAAAACATGCCGTTTCATCTTCTCCAACTATCTCAAATCTCAAATTTTGTCACTCTAAATTTCTTATAACCTCTATTTTTAGACTCTTGTTGCTTTTGCCAACTGCCAGCCTTACCTAGTGGATCACATACCCCGACATGGCCAATAATTTCAGGAGATACTGCCCTGTGGTGTTGTATTTTCTGATTTGTTGCTACCCTTCCAAAGCCAGGAGAAAAAGCAGAGTAGCTTTATGTCTCTCTAAGGATAAGTGGTAGTGTTGTGATTTACTCCAAATCTGAAGTATTTGTTCCTGTAGCTCAGTATATCTGCACTAAGGATTGAAAGCAAAACCTTGTGCTTTCCATTTCAAGGGAACAGTGGAGTAGTTTGGGAGCAGTGGGACTCCAATTCAGAGCCACTACAAAATGCAACATCAAAAAAAAGAAGCATTTGTGGATATAATAAAATTATTATTGACTTTTGATATCCAGCAGAGAAACTTTAACAGAAATTGTGGATGAAAGCGAATCACAGTATTTCTTCCTGAAAGTAATATGAACACCACCAGAGAAAGTAAACAGTAAAAATTCATTAATCTTTGCTTAAAGTTACACTGAATTAAACAGGGTTTGTTTAGACCCTGCTGCCAAGTCTTTGAACCGGGAGGATAAAAGCTACCAAAGGACTGAAGTCTGTAAGGCAACAAAGAGACCGCAAAAGTATATAAACTAACCTTACAGACCAAAGAAACAAACTTTAAAACTGAATGCAACTATGACAGCGGGTGCCAAATGTTCCTCTGGACTGGTGTGACTGGCTTTACACAGGATCAAAGAGGAAAATTAAAGATGAAAAAGATGCCGGTTCTCTAAAGAAACAAGGCTGAACAACCTCAAAGGATCTAATGACTCCTAACCAACTCTGACTGGCAGCAATCCTCTCTTATTTCACTCTCACAGGCCTGCACACACACACCTCACCCATCTCTCAGCTCCAGTCTCTCCGTCCACTGATGAGACTTTGATGATAATGATGATGTCTAATGACGACCATTTCACCACCTTAACACTAGCCGGTAGTCATTTTCCACCCTGTGGCAGTGGAGCTTTGTCTTATGAGTGTAGCGAGTGTGGGCACATAAAGGAGAAACTGCAGAGTGATGAAGAATGTACTGAGTGCTGATGGAAGTACTGTAGTGTGGACAGAAGAGTGGCTGCCACCTTATAAAGGAGATTGAAACCACTCTGGTGTCCTTTAGATGTAAGACAACAGCCAGCGGGTGAGGAGCTTAGCTTAGCACAAGGGCTAGAAACAGAAGGAAACAGCTTGTTCTGTCCAACTGTAACAAAATCCGCCTCCCAGCATCTCTAAAGGTCACTAATTAACACGTTATATCTCGTTTGTTTCATCTGTACTGTACAAGTGTAGAAATGACAGGCTCTTGGCTCTGCGCAGTTCCCAGGCAACCAGAAGAGACTCCAGAAAGTAACTGGTCCTGGCCAAGAAATAGTCACACACACAACTCCATGTAATATCAAACTGACATTTTAACACTTTAATTTTTGTACAGATTGAACAAACAAGATATGACATGTTAATCACTGAGATTTAGAGGAGCTGGCTGGTGGAGTTTGTTACCCTCTGTGGCTGTTTCCCCCTGTTTTCAGTCTTTGTGCTAAGCTAAGTTAACCAGCAAGACACCTATGGGACAGGTATTGATCTTCTCATCCAAAAAAGTGATTAAAGTTATATCCCAAAATGCCAAACTATTCTTTTAAGATCAATTTGTTTTTCCAAGAGAGACCTAGAATTTAGAAAAATAATTAAAATGTCAAACTGCATTTCAGTCACTGCAATATACACTGACATGCAGTGTGTTAAAAAATAAAAATAATAATGTCATTTTGAAAGTTTGAGTCCAAAGAGGCGGCTGACTTCAAAAGTAAAGCCTTGCAGATATGAATGCCTGTGTTTTTGTTAGCAGTGCATCGATTTCTGCACTCTTGGGGATAAAATCGTTAACCGCGTGGAAGAAGGGCAACGGGGGAGACGCGCCATTTAATTGCTTCAACAACTATTGATGTGTCATTTCACTGGCAGGACCCTGTTAGAGAAGGGGCTGTTGCACAGGGTAGTCAGCTTAGTGGAAAACTGGTTTAGCGAGCAATTAGCTTCATCATTACTGCTGCATACCAAATTATTGTTCTGTTGATGGGAAGCCAGCCTTGTTTTCTCTCTTTCCCTCACTCCATTCCCTCTCCCTTTCTCTGACTTCAACCCTTTACTCACCCACTAGAGGTAAAACAATTTCTCTCAGGAATGTTGTCCTTGGAAAATGAAAGCCGTATCTCATTAATAACTCCCCTACTTTCTTTTTCCTTTTAATCAGTTCATTAAAAAATGAGTTTTGTTTTCTTGGGATCAGTTTGTGTGAGAAAATACCAGCTCAAGGTCCACTTACTGCTAACCCCATCACATGGTCTTCATCAGCAAATTGAAATTAACTGAATAAACTGAAGTGATATGTTGTCTGAATAAATAACTCATTACAATGGTACTGACGTTCAACACACACTTCACTGATCTGATACCTGACCCAGTTCCCCTTGCTGATGAAGACTGTGACATGTAGTTGAAAGCTCAAGAAAGCTGATATGTGGACCTTGAGATGCAATTTATTTGTCACCAACCCAGTCCCCGGAAAAATGCTGGCATAAGTTTCTGCAAACCACAGACATTTGCACGTTATTATGAAGCAGATGCATTTCACTGTGGTTATCAAGTAGTTAGGTTTAGAAAACCCATTTGGTTATGGTTAGGAAAAGATTATGTTATGGCTTAAATTACCCAGTTTTGTGGGGCACAATCCCTGCAGGAAAAGCAGCAATCTCTCATTAAAAAACAACTATTTTTTGTTCGACTATCCCTGCCAATGGGTTGCTACAAAACACATTTGGAGCCTAAAAAACCACTAGAAAGACAGCAATGGCTCGCTAAAACACAATTGGTGTTGTTGTTTGTTGGTTTCTATAGCCCTGTTTCTACCAAACACTCTTGGTATGGTACCTTTGGAACCAAAAGTAACCCTTCAGTCTTGGTACCTAGACCCTCGTGTTTTCACCACAGACAGTACTCCTAAATGTGGGCGGGGTTGTTGTCACTCACTGTATTTCCTCATTACCAGTGACACAGATGGAAGTCTGTACCTCGTTTGTTGCCCGCAGAATGAGGTTACAATTTCAGAACAAAATGAACCAGGCTGCAGTGAGAGTCAATCTAAATGGAATATTTAAAAATGGCCGGTTTGTGCATTTAGTCCTTCTTAGGCAAGCTCAGGAAATTAGTGTTGAGCCTCAAAACCAGCCACAGCTCAGCCCTGAGCAGAGTGACCGTCCTCTATTGACCAATCAACAGACTGCAGTGTTCACAGCTCCACCTTTTAGTACCAGATCTGTGTGCTAGGTACCCCAACAGAGGGGGGACCAAAAATGGGACCATAAAGAACGGTTTCATTGGTACCATCCACAACTTTTCACAGCAGAAATGGAAAAAAAGCGCACCGCACTGAACTGAACTGAACTGAACTGTACCGTACTGCTTGGTGGAAATGGGGCTTAACAGTGTTCCATCATCCCGCCTAGGTGCCACGCCATCCACCATCCATCGACAAAATCAGCATATATATTATGTCACTTTACATTTGTTGATATGATATGTATAAAACATGAATATTTAATGTATTTGTGGTTTGCAGAGACTACAAACGTTTCCTTCTGGTACCTGGGTTGTTGTCACAGCATTTGCAGATTAATGCTGTCATGCATCTCCTAAAATCAAGAGTGTAGTCCACAGAAAAAATTATATGTAGGGATAAATTATTAATGCCAACAAAGTTATTATCATTTGTCAAAGCCTTATTCATCAAGTCTGTCCACAACATTTCTGTACATCCTGGAGCTCTGACGTAATGTCTAATCACTATAATGGTTTTGAATACTTGGCTGAACAATTTGACGAGACACGAGTGCAAAAGACCTCCTGAGCTGCAGTGAGGTACATTAGGAGGTAATTATCATTACCCTATTACACTCATTAGCATTTAATCATTGTCTAATTGGAAATTACATTTCTAATTTTGAGTAGGGAAGACTGTGGTAACAGAATTTTCTGGTTTCATGGATTCTCATTCTTTGTCTTCCCTTTTACGCAAACTACCTAATCATTCTCTTTTAAGCCTCTATGTTTCAACCAAAGTCTGCAGGCAGAGAAGGATGTACGTCAGTAAGATATCAAAGCAAACACTGCTTTTAAGCCAGTTGTAAATCAGGTCATTTTTACATGTACTCTTGATGTGTATTAAACTTCCCCTCTCTCTGTTCTTTCACAAGGCTCACATGTTGTGTTCACTCCCTTTATGCCCATAATTCTGTTGTTGATCCCTTCACCAAAGCCTGTAACTTTTATTTGTGTAGCTACACTATTCCAGCCCTCTCTCATCTTTTTTCAAGTCTGAAGGCTTAAAATTATACATGGATTGGACATTATTTGACCAAACAGATATCAGCCTTCATTAAAAATGGATTGGGGGTCTGTTAGAGTGTCATCTAGCTAGGATGGATTGGACGAGATGGAATTACTGATTCAACTGCAATATGATAACTAGATTCCAACACATATACATTATTTGTGCATCATGAAAAATTAAAGTTTTAAAGGGACAGTTCAACTCAAAATCAAAAATAAGCATTTTTCCTCTTTGCTGTAGGGCTATTTATCAGTCTACATTGTTGTGGTGTGGGTTGCCAAGTGCTGGAGATATTGGCCGTAGAGATGTCTGCCAATATAATGGAACTACATGAAACTCAGCTTGTGGTGGTCAAAGCGCCAGAAAAATACATTTAAAAACTCAACAGCAATGTCCAGAGATAATCCATAGACCTCGGTGTAAGCAGTTCCATATAGAAACTAATGTCTTTCTGCCAAACTACACCCGCCAACTGTATCAAAGAGCAGAAGGAGGAGTGCATCTACTCATGGACGACAGGGGAAACTTTAATGTCTTTCGTGGCTGAGCTGTAACGTTAGCTAGCTAAGTGGTGCTAGCTGAGCTCATAGTAGATGCACACTTCCCTCTGAAACTGCACATGATTTCTGGAGATATTGCTGTTGAGTTTTTCAAATGTATTTCTTTCCTCTCTTTGAGCACGACAAGGCGAGTGCCTTTTGGTTCCATTATATTCTAGGAAGGCAGACATCTTTACAGTCGATTCAGATTCAGATTTCTTCATTGTCATTGTACAAAAGTACAATGAAATTTAGGTAGCTGTTGTTGTATGATGTTCTGTGCAGTTTTTATGATCCTCTACAGAGACTTTTTATCTACTGCAGAGCAGCTACCGTACGACACACGGGTGCCGTGTGTGAGGACACTCTCAATGGAGCAGCAGTAGAACGACACCAGGTGCTGTTGTGACCTCTGAAATGTGCGTGCCAAGGAATTTAAAGCTGGTCGCCCTCTCCACTCTCTTCCCATGGATGTACAGTGGTGAATGGACATCCTGCTTCTTGTGAGTTCTTTTGCTTTCTTGATATTGAGAGTATGCCTCTCTACCTCTTCTCTGTAGGCAGACCTGTCGCCTTTGGTGATCAGCCCCACCCTGGTTGTGTCGGCCACAAATTCAACTATGGTGGCTGTGTTATGGGATGGAACACAGTCCTGAGTGTACAGAGAGTAGAGGAACTGGCTCAGCACACAGTCTTGTGGGGCTCCTGTGCTGAGTGTCAGATTGGAGGAACAGAAGGGGCCCATCCTGACTGACTGTGGCCTGTTTGTCAAGAAGTACTTTTATCCACAGGTAAATGTTGAGGTCTAGCCCCAGGGTAATCTCCAAGACTCAGCAGCTGACACAAAAACTATTTACAGCACTACAGGTAAGAGGAAAAATATGTATTTTTGGTTTTTAGGTGAACTGTCACTTTAAAGGGAAAAAAACGCTGCCAATTTGTGGATTAAAACAAATATTGGTATCAGCTTTTCCTCACATCTGCAATGTGCTGCATCATCATTGCACACCACCATCTCAAAGTTTCATATTTCTAAATAAAAATGCACACTGAGGCAGACTGCCATCTCATTTCCACAGCCTCAATATTATGCGTTTACTGGGAGTGAATTTAACGAAGCAGGGAGAGAGAGATAGGAGGCCTAATTACTTTAATTATAATGCGCCGCTGTGATCTGCTAAACTGTAAGGTGCACCTTAATCCGTCAGCTAATTATAGGATGTTCCATGGTAGTGTAAGTTGTGGTGCAGTTGAGATGGGGTTGAGCCGATGAGTAAAACGCAAAGTTTGGCATTAATTAAATGCCCGATCTGTGATCAGTGGATCAGCTCCTTTGGTATTAAACCAAATAAACTGCATTAGCATCAGATTTTAAATAAGTCAAACTTGTGAAAACAAAATCATGACTTGCTTGTTAGAGTCTGTTCTGTCATCCTAGGAGGGCAGAAAACCAAATGAAGCGAGGCTCGCTGCAGACTGTACATGTTTTCTGGTCTGTTTTTGGGAGAGCTTTTAATGCAAATGCCTTAAATTTTTTGAACACTGCTGAATAAATCAGGAGTTTTGAGCCGATAACATTTGTATGCCTTAGTTACATGACAATTTTACACTGTTCCAAATAAAAATGTAAAGCACAAAAGCTTGAAAATTCATGTAAAATTAAAAATAAAATGTTAATTGGCTCACACCACAACATAAGAATAGGAAAAGCACCGCCTCAAACTATTCCAAATGAAGCTCCAGCTAAAGTTCAGTCAGGAAGTCAATACTTTTCATGGTCAGGCTGTAAATTCCACTCTCTCTAGGTGTCATTATCTGGGTAGGTAAATTGAGTCATCAGCTGATTCACATTTAACCAATGGCAAAGCGACACATCTTCTCTGTCAGCCTATCATCTTACTGCTCCTCATTTTAAATATGTTTCTGTCTCTGCCATAGTTATTTGTTGCTACCATCGTACGTGCCCTCCACCTCCCCATTACTACCTAGTGTTTGGGGGTTCATCAGCCTCATACACCTCATCAGCCATCAGCCTCAGAGTCATCAGCCACCACCACCAGTTTCTGGACTCCATGGAGGGATTTATTCTGCTGCCACTCAGATGCCCCTCGATTTATAAAATATCCCTTCTGTTAATTCTTAATCAGCACAAATCATCTGTTAATCTATACACTTATATTCTGTTTTAAATAATAGCTTTACTTAATTCTTCTGTCTCTCCTGATTGAAGTAAAAGATATAATCACAATGATTGTGTCTCCCAACATGGATGCTCATGTTAGGACGTGCCCCCCTGCCCCAAAATAAAACCAAGAAGAGATATTAAGCGTAATGTCCATGGTGCAAAAGAGGACATCAATACTTTACACTTTCAAAAACAATCTGTAAAAGTGCTTCCTACTTCCAAAAAAGTGTCCAGTGTGATCGTCCCAATACAACCAGACATTGTGACATCAACATCTGGCAAGTGAGAGATCTTTTGTCAGCATTAGACACACTGACTGAATAATAATCCGTTTGTACAAAGACAGCTTGCAGAGTTATTACTGAAACATTTAGCAGCCAAACTATTTTTGTCACACAGTTTACCCGCCGCAGCGGAGATGAAAAGACCTGTCACAGATAAGGCAGAACATCAAATCGTAGGAACAGAGACAGTCCCATTAAACTCATTTAAATTTTACTCTTAAATATTACATTTGTTCTGATGGAAAAATAATATTTGTGTTTATTTACTCAGTGCCTGGTCTTTTTTATGCTCTGTGCAGATGGCAGAGGCATGGGACAAGTCTTCTTCTCAACAGCAGACATTAAACGTTACCATTAAGATTGAACAGAAGTCATCAGTTTTCAAATTCTACTTTAAATGGCTTGAGTTGCAGCAATGCATGACTGAATGAGCATGTTTTGATTTTTTCAGTGCTCAGAAATAAGTGTGTTATTACCACAAACACATTCAAAGGCAGGGAAGTGCAGTTTTTCTTCCATTTAAGGTATTCTGAATGTAAACAATGTAAACCTCTCTATGCGTATGCATTTAGAGAAGGATCTGGCAAACAGCAGTAAATCCTGGAGAAGACATCAGCCGCACGTGATAAACCCTTCTTACGTTCTTAGGCTGAAAATCCACCACTTCCAAAAAGAAATCTGCACAGGTTTATTAAAGGAATCTTCTGCTGGGAATTTGGGCCTCAGTGCCTGATTCTATGGAGGAAATAGCACTAAATACAGGTGGCACAACATATGTTTGGTATAAATCTGGATCCAGTCTTGCCAGCGGAGTATTTTTAGCGTACCAGCTGTTGGCAAAAAAGCCACAATTCTGCACTTTGGCTGGATATTTAACCAGTTATTCTCGCCACTGCTGCCAGTACTCATGTAACCTAAACGCATATGGCTTCTAAGGTCCCTCTGTGTGTGTGTGTGTGTGTGTGTGTGTGTGTGTGTGTGTGTGTGTGTGTGTGTGTGTGTGTGTGTTGTTACTGTATTATGTAATCTAAACAGAGATGTCTCCAATAGAAAAATAAGCACCATCTGGCTATAGCAATTAGTTTACTGTAAGTTCTGAGTGCATTGTATTGTTCTTTCTGCATCTTTAACACATGCACAAAGTGTAAGAGAAAAAAATATGTTTCTGTTAGATAATACTTATGGATGCACTGATTTATCAGCTAAACATTGGTATCAGCCAGTACTCGCCTTGTTCACTGCCATCAGCCAGTTGGCAAATAATATTCATTCATCCATTCATTTCAACTTTTATTTAAGACTGTAGAAATCTATTGAGGGAGACCTTTATTTTCAATGATGCCAAGCATGAACAAAGACATTAAAAACAATCAATAAGCAAACAATGAACCATCATGCATATCAATTAAAACAGAAATGAAATCTTACAAAACAACGAAAACAATAAAGGAGCTCTAAAAGTAGAAATACAGCATGATAAACATGCTAAGGTGTAGCTGTAAAGCTAAAAGCGTTCACCCTCAATTAAAACAAGATCATAAAGGTGGCAGAGTGTCTAAGTTTAAGGTCTTTTGCAGATTATTCCATGTGTAAGCTGCACTGTAAGAGAATGGCATTCTTTCTAGTTCAGGTCTGATTAAAGGGAGTGTGAAGCAACAACCTATTCTGTGAACAAGTACCAAGATTTTGTGAGGTTTTGTGAGGACAGTTAAATATAGCATTCACCAATGGCCACGGCCAATTTTCTTCCATTGTGTCACATCAGTTTTGGGCTGCTAAAAAGCAGGACTCTAGACTAACAGTTCCTGTCGTCTCTTGGGGACGCAAAGACGCAGTAAACCCACTATCATCTCGGGTTTTAACTTTTTTGTCTACCCGCCACTGTGGCTGGTCCATTCCAAAACCTACCAGCCACTCAGCAGATTGTCATTGTGATTTTGGCTGGTGAGTGAAACAAATTTAGCAGCTACTTGTATATTTTACCAGCATTTTGCTTGGCTGGTGAGAATTTTCATCCCTTCTATTGTCACGTCAAAGGATGCACCCTATTGTTTCCCCGATAATGCTACATTGTGAACAACAAATCTGTGTTGAAATTGACAGGAGAGCTAGTTAACGTTAGCTGTTAGCAGCCGGTGGCCACTGACTAACTGCTGATGGAGGTTGTGTGGAGTTACATTAGGATGCATACAAGCGCTATTCAGTAGAAATGGGTATTAGGCAAAGGTAAATTGTAATATTATCATAAGTTTTCAAATGTATCTTGTAAAATGAAGTGTTTGGCAAGAAACTTGAATAAATACAGTTGTTTGAAGGAGAATTTGCTGATGTTTTCACAGCAATATAAAGTAGATATTAGAGATGGAATTATGATACACATTTATATATAACTGTGTGTGCCCATCAAAGACAAAGCTGAATGATTTCAAAACAGTTCATTTACATTTTTTATATTGAAGATTCATTTGTTTCCCTGGCACAAAAGGAGAACAAAACAATAACAATAGACACAAAATAAATAGCCACATTAAAAAAACATTGGCTAAACAGTTCTTTTAAATACAGACATTGCTATCAGCCTAGAATTTTACAAGCAGTGCATCTCTAGTAATACTAGATTGTATTATAACTGATTTAATTGTGGTTACACACAGCACCTTTAACTTGCAAAATACAGTGTTGATGTGCAGGAACACACTGACAGATACACGAGCTGAGTGTTGAGGCAGATGCCTGGGGTTCTTTCATGTCTCTGATGGTGTGATAGTTTGTATTAAGGCAGGTTTATCTGTGACACATGCAGTGATTCCTGCATATGTCGCAGAATTAAGATGATGTAAAATCATGTATTTGTGTGGCGCGCGCACACACACACACATACACACACATACACACACATCCAGACACAGTCGTAGTGCTCTCTGTGGCTGGCACTAAGTGATATTACACTTTCATCAAGATAAACAACTCAGCTTTTAAATTCAATGTTAAGAAAAAAATGGGAATTTACACATTAGCAACAGCAGCTATGGCAGGTATGATGTGTTTGGTGAAAAAGTTGAAAGAGGAAGCCACCCTGTGAGATGCTGAGCAGAAATCAAAGTCAAAGCCACAACCACATTTCAACCCTAAAGGTTTACTGCAGGCCATACTGATAGTCAGCCGAGACTTTGTTTCTGTTTATATTATTTTGTTTAAAGATACTTCTCAAAAAAAGACATCCTGCTACAGTGTATGTTAACACACAAAGGATAAGATCCATTCGTTAATTGATTTCAAAGGGTATAAAACATGACAGATGAAAAAGTTCAAACAGCTAAAAAACACAGTCACAGTCATCCACATGAGGACAGGTGAGGTGAGATGTCAAAAGCAGTCTTAGCGCCGCGTGAAGAACAAAGTCTCCATCTGGGTCTTTTTCACTTTTCTAGCTTTCTGATCTCAACGATACAATTGGGATGCAGCCCGGGTGCTGTCAGTGGCCCTATGTGTGTGTGTGTTGCGGGGACCCTGAGTTGATTACAGCCCATCTTCTGTCTACTTTCATCTGTCCACGGGTCTTGGCAGTGTCAGGCTCCTACAACAGCTCTTTGCTCAGGTTTTATTAAGGTGGACTGAGGGGTTCATCCCACTCCATCTCTCTTTCTCTCTGAGGATTAAGTTCACTATTGACGGCAGCTGGAAAACTATCAGCTTTACTTCTTTTCTCATATCTTCATTCAGCCTCTGCAGTCTGAGACAGCTCTTGAAGAACAAATGCAGGTGTACCAAACCCACTTTTTCTAGGAATTCTTTTTTTCTAATTTAAAAAAAAGAAAAATTTTCAGGTGGACCAAGTTGTCTGTCATGTGAAGGACTGGTGTTGGTGTCCCACATATAAGTTTAGACAACACCAGTTTATATCAATATATAGTCAAGTTGTGTTACATGATGCATACCAGTGTGCATCTCTGCTCTCTCACACTCTGTGCACAGCCCCGCCCTACTCACTCACTCACAAGTTCTCCAGCAACACTTTTATAGAGCCGTGGCCTGATGTGCACCTCTCCAGAAATGTAACTACACGTTGCAGCGACGCAGACCTCCTGTCTATTTTTGTAAGCTGAAACCATTTCCCTCAGTGGAAACAAAGCTTTTATTTACTTTCATTTCATTCGCTAGGCTAATTTATACAATGTAAAATGCCGTAGGTTGTTTTAATACTGTTAGCATGTTTTGTACAAGACAAATGTTTTGTCAGTGAACCTTGTGAGATGTAATGGTGCCGAATTTTGTAATGTTACCTTTGTTTAATGTTGCTGTTGTCCCTGGCTTCATAAGAGTAGAGGAAAAGCACACTAGCCGCTGAGCTAATTTAAACAATGTAAAATGCCATAGGCTTGTGCTAAAAACATTAGCATGTTGTATTTGTGGAGAAAATGTGTCCTAAAAAAGACAAATGTTTTGTCTGTGAATGCAGCGAGTCATAATAAGACTGATTTGTGTACTTGTGTTTGAAATTTTTGCTAAAAAGCCATGTTTATTGTGTGTTTAATGTGTGTTTTAGGTGTGTTTTTAATCAACTATACTTTAAAGCACTTCACAGAAACCCCAGTGCCGACAGTGTTTTGGAGGTGTAACTGTTATGCAGCTGCATATTTTCAAACAGGGGAATAAAATCCCTGTCTTTGCATTTATTTTGATCACAGTCTGTTTTTATAAATGTCTCGAATGTGACATGCAACTGAAAACATGTAGCCTATTTCGTAGAAAATACCGAGATATATATCGTGTCTCACCAGTCAGCCTATAAATACTGAGATATGAATTTCTGTCCATATAGCCCAACCCTAACCATAACCAGGCATTTTAGTTGGCTAACTCTAACCGTACCTTAGCCACAGTTTATTTGCCTTAACAACAGTCTTTTCTTAACCTAAATCATACTGTAGTTGCCATCATATCGTAGGAGAGTGAGAATCTTAAAAACACTGGAATTGGATGTAATCTGTGGTGTTACAAAATCATATGAACCATACCATGCTACCCAAAGCTTTGGCTCCATCATCACTAACAACATCCGAGATGCCACTTGAAGGAACATGCATGTTTATCATCAATGTCCAAAATATGCAGAGATGACTTTAATGTGCTGTAATAAAGTTAAAGCTGCGAGACGATGTGAGATGCACAATAGCACAAGTAGAATCTCATTATTATTTCACTGTCTTTGTGTGAGAATGACAATAATTTCTGGCTTGATGTTGAAAAAACATGACAGGAGTTGCAACATAATCCAACTTTCTGTTACAACTGACGACTGAAAAGAAAAAAGCTTTTGCCTCTTAAAGTTCTTGACATCAGCACCAACTGTCATGATGTT
The DNA here is from genome assembly GCA_019142605.1 of Cephalopholis sonnerati. NCBI lineage: Eukaryota > Metazoa > Chordata > Actinopteri > Perciformes > Serranidae > Cephalopholis > Cephalopholis sonnerati. The sequence goes on from JAGQAX010000009.1 coordinate 17,052,171, forward strand.
GCTCTGCATCTGCTCTTCAGTAGAAACAGCATCAAACAGATGAACCACTGAGCCGATGGCCTGCAGCCAAAAACATGTCGACTTGGGCAACCTGATTATTTTCGGTTTTATTTCCCATCCAGCTATTTGTTATCTGATCGGCTGGCTTACTTCTATCGTCGTTCTTCTGACCGGTCAGACTGGATTGAGATGAGTTCAGGTACAATGAGAAAAGCCAGCGGCTGCTGTCAAAGGTCAAGAAATCATCAGTTTGTATTGGTTAAGGAAGCTCTATGCAACAGTCAGAGTATATACACTATAAATCAGAGTCTGAGGAAGGATTGTCTGCACATGGCTCTTAACATGAAAGTGGCTGAGCCAGAGGGGGCAGCTAACAGTGCTAACAACTTGAAAGGGCTAACAGTGCTGACTAGCAATGTCAGTGGTTAACTGCCTAGAATATATCAGACTCGTTAAGCATGCAGATCTACAGGTTCATTTTGCTATTCTTTAGTTTATTGCACTAGGTACGGACCAGGCCAGGTGGGAGCTAGTTTGTGGTGCTGCTCACTTGGCGATTATTGCTAGTAACATCGTCCCACTCCAACAGTGTTGCTGTGGAAACATTGTGCCCACATTATGTCACCCCAGTAAGTAAGTGGCTCAGTTCTGAGCCGCAAACTCCCTTTAGCATTGTAACCTATGTTATCACTGTTAGCACATTTAGCGTCAGCATGGCTAGTGGTGATAACATAGTTAACAATGCTAAAGGGGCTCTGCAGCTCAAAATGAAGCTGCTTACTCACTGGGGATATATAGGGAAAGACCGGAGGATTGCTCCCTTGTTCGTCCAGCAATGCCGCAACCGGGATGGTGCTACCAACAGTAATCACAAATGACCAGTGCGGCTAGCTAGCTTTTACCCAACCCGGATGGTGCGCAGTGTAGAGTGGCCAAGGCTAACATTGGCTAACCAGTAGAAACTGGAGAATTGGCAGTGGGTTCTGTGTTTCTGCGTGTTAACACTGCTAGCTGGCTGTCTGTCAGCAAAGCTAACAGAAAACAAAATAAAATGCAACACATTTACATCACAAAACACTCAAATGTTGCCACTTCTAAACTGACAGCCTTTTGAAATAAGGCGCTAAAGGTCAATGAGTCAGTGGGGTGTTGGACTAAGAGGACATGCTTCTTGTATCTCAAGTTATTTTGGTTTTATGGTTCAGCTATCGATTGCAAAAATAACTGAAACTGACACCCCTGGTGCTGACAGGGGTAACAGTGTTAACCTGGGGCAGAAGGGAGGAGTGGGTGCTATGCCTCTACGACAATGCTGACTCAACACCGTGAGTTGGAGTGGCATGAATCAGCAATAACCATGGTATAAAAGCAGTGCAAAGTTGGTGGTGATCTGCTATCCAGTGAGATACACACAAAGGGACACACACACACTAACGACCGGACCATCTACCGCAACAAAAAGCACAGATGCTTGGCTTATTACACACATAGAAGGAATGTGACTTCATTCTCTGCTCAGGACGCCATTGCTCACTATATCTTTCATAACAAAGTTGTTTGTTGCTGTATTAATGCCCTGAATGTCGAATAAAGCTCCTTCAATAAATTGTCAAGTACAATGGATCAAACTGGCTGATGAAAGCAACAAAGCTGCAAACAGTACGCCGTGGGACCAATACAAGAGCTGACAACCATGAACCTGCAGTATACGGCTACACAGCAGGTAGCTGACAACATTTATCAGGTCTGATTAATGTATTGGAAAGAGGAATGAATGGAGACACTAACATCCTCATGAATTTACCCCTCTGTTTTGTTTTTTTTACCGCTGGTTTCATTTATTTTTATATGAGTTAGTTCTGAGAGATTTCATAACTGACTCTTTCTGTTCAGAGGGAAGCAGAATGGGATGGGTGTGAACAGGGGATTAAATAAGTGGAGAGAGTTTATCATTTATCCCTCCTTCCATCCAGCCCTCTCTCCCCGCTGTCACCAACCGGCTCGGGAGGAAAACATGCTGATCTGATTTGTGAATGTGTGTGTGTGAGTTACAGAGAGCAATGTGTGTAGTTGAATTATAGACAACACACCCCTGTGCTAGACAGACAGAATGAAGTGAAAGCTTAAATCCCTCACAAAGGCAGCGTGACCGACTGCTGAAATGTGGCTTTTTGGACCTGCACTGGGTTTTTTGATAGACTGCTAAGGACATCACTGCTGTAAAGGAATAATTCCTTTTCTTTTTGGCTACAGAATGTAGTGAATCGCTCTGTGGTGGTGACATAGATGCATGGGCATTAGCTAGGGCAGTTAGTCTTGTGGCCAGTAATCTCCCAGCAGACCCAGAGACTGTCAGACAAAAATAAACAGCAGCACATGGTGCTTGACAAACAACACATTTTAAAACCACTCACAAAAAGATTTTAAGCCATCTATATGAAAACAATATGTTTTATTTGTCTCAGAAGCTGCAGTTGTATTAGAATAAGAAACCCAAGAAGCAGCATAAAGCCCCTTTCCCAATGCACAAAGAAAACACTAAGACCTGCTAACAACATGCTTTTGTATGAAAGGTTACAGTCGGCATTCACTCGAGACAAGTTACACTCCTGTAATTATGGGTATTTATTGGCTCCAGCTCTGACTGGCTCCGATTGGCAGTGATCGATTACATCCTAATTTTAGCCTTGTTTCCTTCACGATGCAGTGACGCTACCACAAAATACCGTCCATCTCCATCCAAGCAAAATATGAATACGTCACAGTTATATATAAAAAAGGAAGCAACCACTGTAGCATTTCCACTGACCTCCATGCCACTACTACTACACACTAACCTGTTTTCCAGAGCGTCCATGATGTTGAACGTGACACACGGAAAGACAAAAAAAAAAAAAAAAGAAAGGCATACTCATCTACAGCAGTGCTGTGTAATTGGCTCTAGTCCGCTGCCTACAGGTATGTTGCTAGGTACGTGTCCTGTGTCCCTACTGCATTAAAATCTGACAGGACACTGTGAACCTACTACAGGGCCGTGCACATGCTGCATCTTTAACTACCTGGAAAATGTGGAGTCAGGCACTGGGCACTACTTTTGTGCCTTTTTTGAGCCAGCTTTCAAAAGCATGGTGGCAGGTTGCATCTGAGGTTGCTAAGCAGCCTTAACAAGCACCGTATCATAGGCTATTAACCTGAGATCCTGACCGCAGAGCTGATCTTCTTCCAGGCCCTGTTTTTAAGTGTATAGGCCTATCGTCCATGTAACGGTCTGGGTAGCCCTGCACTAAAATGATCAACTTTTCTGTATTCACCACAGATAGATATTTATGGAAGAAGGGAGAGACATCTGTCAGCTGTGATTGGTTGTTCCTCATCACATGACGCAGCCATCACGCCCTGAAAAATGGGTGCTCGGGAACATGTGCGGGCTGTGATGGCATCCCTCTGGCATTTGAGCACACCTGCCGTGCATCTACATTTAAAACAATGAATTTAAGGGTGCAAAAAACACAGAAACCACTGAGACTGAAGCTCATTTTCTGGAACTTATTACCATACAAGGTGTGATGTATCACTATTTTTGGTCCGGTGCTCCGCACAGATCAGACACCTGCCTGCCGACCCACCCTTCGTCATCCCTGGCTCTCGGTGCATGGCCGTTTCCTGGCAGTAATGGCAGGGCAGTATGGATGCCCAAGCGATGGACAGCTACCATATATATTATTATTATTTACAGATTCCTTTATTCCACCGAACACCTTGGCATATTTTATCTTTTTATTTTTATTTCTTGTTCATCTATTTATGTGTCTACATGTTAGTGTATGTTATAGTATGTGTGCAAGGCAAGCTGTTCAAACAAATTGCCCCTGCTGGGATTAATAATGTTGTCTGAACCTGAATCTGAATCTATCATTTATCTTGCGCAAGAAAAGATTCAGGTTTATTCATAGTCTAAATAAGTTTAAGGAAAACATAAAAAATGTTTTTAAAAAGACAGAGACTTAACATATTTCTCAAAATGTTGAACTATTTAATTTATACAATAAGCCTATTTAAATTGCTGTGGCTTATCTTTAGAAATTTGATTTCTATGGGATTTTTCACATATTACAATCATATATTACATTAAATTCAGCCTACTTTATACTGAGTAGATGTTTTTGGTGCTCTCTATATTCAACTCAAGATGTGACATTTGTCTGATGTTTTGTATATGGGCTGTATATGAAGACACATACACACTCTGTGGTTTTGTAAATAAAGTTTTCAGATTTGGAATTTTATATGTGTAATGTTCAAATAGCCCACATATTCAACGTACATAAATATGTCCATAATTAGAAACATTAACATAAAAAAACAAGTTTAACAAAACAATTTGTCAAAAAAATAGAAATTTTATTTCCAGGGACTCACTACACTAAAAACCTGTCAACATCACTAGCCCTATTTTCAGTGCTTGCATATATAACTTGTATATGACTTGTTTGTAGCTGTAATTGCATTCATTAAATGTGTGTTTGCAAATTAACTGCCTTAATCTTTCCTGAGACTTTAAATCTAAAAGGACAGCCGTGTGATTTTTTTTTCTGTCACTTCTCTTCATGTTAATTCTCAGGTGTTTTATCCACTCCCCTCTGTGTGGTTTAATCATTGAGGGGGAAAAGAGGAGAGGAGAGGAGGAAAGAGCCTGTGTGGGGATGGAAAGAGAGCGAAGAGGCAGGATTAATCTGTCGCTGACATGCTGCTTCAACACTGTGTGTGCGTGTGTGTGTGTGTGTGTCTGTGTGTGTGCACATGTGTTTCTATCACTACCTTGATCTCAGAAAATGTCAACGCAGGAGTGGAGAGCCACGAGAACGCAGACAAAGAAAGTGAAGAAGAGGGTTTTCAGCCGGAGCTATTTTGTCTCTGTCATCAGTTGCACATCTACAGAAATGTGTGTGTGTGTGTGTGTGCGTGTAAATGTGTGTTTGGTGGGCAAACGCACACGACAACCAGATGAGAGGGTAGAAGATGAGAGAGTCTAGACCACTTTTGCCTGATTTATGGCATGAGGGCCCACTGCTGCCCTCCATCTACCATCACATCAAAGATCTCCTCCTCTGTAGCATCCTATGTAGGGACCACCACACCTTCATGTTTCCTTGATTAGGATAAAGCCGGCTGAGCACCTCAGCTGGATTTTCTGTCAGAATCCGTGCTGCCTGGAAGCAGATGGAGGTTCTTACTGGTCTCTGTGCAATTGCGCGTTCTTTGCCAAGATGCCATGTACCGCTGCATATTCAGCCTGAAGATCAACAGCGGGGATTAATCCCAGGATTTGGGGCTTTCCTGCCCAGATTCTCTCCATGTTTGGGAATGTAGTAAATTAAATATTGCAAATTTGTTCTTTCCGAGGGGAAAATTAGTTACAGAACAAATGTTTGTTTGCAATTACAGGGAAAGGTAACATCTAGGCCAGTACTGCAGGTTTTTTAAAGAACATGCGTCATTGTTTGCCCTGTCTTTAAGAATAAGCTGTCATGTCATTACATTTTCCCATAATCACACATCACTGCAATATATTTCACTTATAGCTGCTGTAAAAAGATTTCTGTACCTTTATCCTAGGCTATAAATCACTGCAGTTTCTTACAAATTACCGCTGTGCTGCTCTGTGACGGGTATAACACAGCACTAAATCAACTTAAAGCAAAGCCGTGAATGCTTTTACATCTGGCAGCTGGGAGTCAGACCAATCAGCAAACTATGAGGCTTGCTTAAGATAATGACAACGAGGAACAGTGCAGTTTTTGTTTTTTTTTAACTTGAATTGAGCTCCGTGTTTGGTTTGTGGCCCTGATTCATTAACGGCTGAGCCAGACAGCAGCAGAGTAAATTTGGTCTACATCCGCTAATGATGTCTCAAAGCCCAGCAAATGCTAATTTAGCTTCAGCCATTGGTGAAGTGTAACTAAGTAGATGTACTCAAGTACTTTACTTAAGGCACTTGTACTTTACTTAAGTATTTCCATTTAATGCCACTCCATACTTTTACTCCACTGCATCCCAGGCAGAAATACTGCACCTTGTAGTCCACTGCATTTGACTCGACAGCTTCAGGTGCTTTAGAGATTACAGTTATTCACACTCTCCTGTCCAGTGAAAACTGTGTTAGCTGCAAAGGTGTTGATTTTAAATGTTTGTGATAAACTAAAGGATGATGAGTTGAGAAAATTCTCCTACCTCTTAAGCTAAATAAACTATTACAAAGTGAAATATTCTTCCACCGGATTAAAAGAACACATTATATGATGCTTACTTGTGTTTTTTATCTAATTATGTGAGTTTGTTTTCCTTGTTTTTGGTCTCCAAACAGCTTTGTCCAACAGAGGCTGAGATGCAGCTGCTGGACAGAGCAATGATCTGTTTGGAGTAGGAAGAATTTTGCAGCCAAAGTTAAAACAACAAAGATATGATGAGTAATAGTGTAATTTGCAGTGCCCACCCCATTGACTCCAATAGAACTGACACCAAAGTCTGGCTCCTTGAATGGTGTCACTATGTTTACATGCAGCTTGATAAAATCTAAATTACTGGCTTAGCCCGACTGAAGCCGGACTTTTGACTGCATGTAAACAGCTTAGTCCGACTGAAATTGGACTATCCGTAGCTCGACTAACACAACTAGATAATTCGACTGAAAATCGGACTATTGCTGCATGTATCCACTTAGTCCGACCGGAGTCGGACTCGGCGCTCTGCGTAGGCACCACTTTTTCTTTCGTGGGCTTTCACCCGGAAGAAGAAGGAGATGATGTGGCAGCAACTCCCGGACAAACAAACAAATTAGTATCATGGAGAGCGAGAAGCAGAAGACACACTTCTGGATGGATGAGAAAACTACATTCATGCTCCAACAGCTAAAGCAGCTAAACATTTTGAAGTTTATGGATGGTAAGAAAACGCGAAACGGGGATTAATTTTAAAAAGTCTCTGAACAACTGTTAGCTTCCTCATCAGGTCAACCGGAACTAGTTTAATACACACTATATTAAAAAGGACACAGCGCCACCTATCGAGGCAGAGTCGGACGTACTTGGTCAAAAATTCGATTTTCGCTTCTGCATGTGTACTCAGACAAGACGAGAGGTCTGACATGACTGATTAGCCGAGCTATGAGCTTAGCTTGACTACTGTGTGCATGTACATGTACTGACTATTGTCACAACTGGTCGTTCTCTTATATTTTCCTTGATTCCAAAACAACATGATTCCTCATTCTCTGCTCAGGACGCTATTACTTCACTATATCTTTACACAGCAGTTAGCTGTTTGTTGTTATACTGTTGTTCAAAAGCTCATATATAGAACTTTTAAGTAAAGGATCTGGATATTTCTGCAACGACTGGCTTTACCACAGCATAGCGTTAGTTCAGGCAGGACACAATGTCAAGCTCAGCTCACATCCCAGCTACATCATCTCAAACAGCCCAATCGACTGATGGAGCAGCTGATTGATGGAAGGGAGTCAGCTGATAGATCACATGATTCCTTTCTTTGCAACCAATTGGCAAATCTCATTCAAGGCGCCCTATTTAAACGCTCCCTGCCTTAGGCTTTCCATGAATGCGCATGGAAGGGCAGGGAGGTTTGCTCTCTCTGCCTCAGCCTTTTCTTATTTGCGCGTGAAAGGGCATAGAGGTGTGCTCTCATCACCTTAGGCTTTCCACAGAGACGCGAAGAAGAGGCTTTCTGCATAGGCCCCAGGAAAGTCACAGAGGACCCATCATAGAGCCATACGGCCAAATATAATACTGCAAATGGGAATGAAGTTTTCTTTGACTAAAGTGTTTCTGACTGAATGATATTTTATGCTTCCAATTTGTTAGTGACAACAGAAGAGTGACGAGCACTCAGCACCGCAGGGAGAGACAAAGACAGAAATAAGCTACACCTACTCCTTTTACATAAAGCTTGTTGATTATTACCGATAACTCACTAAATCTAAAATGAAACTATCCGTCACTGCAGTAAAGAACTGTTAACAATAAACTGTGATAAGCTGACAGCTTAAGTGGTAAATTGACAACACGCAGCTTTGTGCATGTACAGCTGCTGATGTCCTGTCATGGTTTCAAACATGTTGTCATGAAGAAACTCCCACCTCCATCAGCATCAGTATTCAATACGCGGCAAATGCCAGTTTGTTCAATAAAAGATGATTAAGTTTATAGATTAACAAATCGACGATCCAACACACACTTTCTTTGAAGCACGCTGACGCCTTAACGCTGCCCCTCTTCTTCTTGACCTCTGATCCTGGACAGCCACATTTAAAAGCAACAACTTCTCCCTCATACTTTTTTGAATTCCCACTTGCTCTGCGGAGCTGCAGATGAGATTACTGTGAGAAAACTCCTCCTCTCTCCCTGCCATTTCAGAACTTAAATCCCCACTTTCATGTCATACTCATTGCCTACATAAAAGTGTCTCCTCATTTCAAAGTGATCCAACCTGCCTTATGTTCTGCCAAACCATCAACTGGATGCCCTATAGGTCCACAACCCTGCTCTGTCGTACAGCAGTGGCTATTAAAATGGAGGAAGTACAGGTAATGTTTGAATTTTGCCTGAATTTGAGAGACATCCTAAAACTCTTGAAAAGTGGAAGTCAGCAAACTGCACTCAGCATGGTTGTGCCACTAAAAGGAAAGAGAGTTTTGATTTATCATGTGCAAAGGGACCGTTCCAGGGATTGTTCCTGACACCAGAATATAAACTGGGCAAATGGGCTGAAGCTGGCATCTCAATTAGTGGAAATGGTGCAGTGTGCTCTTCACTGGTGTGATAAAATAGTTCCATTTTTACATAATAATCTCATCTAGTGCAGCTTTAAGCGTAGTTGAAGAAGTAGTACAGCCAAACTACAAATTGAAAAAGGACAATGGCATTATTATCTTGATTGAAAATGTGCCAAGCTTATAAATATGCAGCTTCTTTTTTTTGTCTCTGCGCTCAGCGAGGTATTTGTTTTGCATCGGACACCGAAGCGCCTGCTCCTTGGCTTTTATTCCTTTGGGATTTTTTTTTTTAACTAACCTTCAACAAGCAAAGGACAAATGAGGGGAAACACTTAAAGGCTATTTAAAGCGCAGATTTCTCGTAGGCCTTATGGTTGAGTGCCTGCAGTTAACATGAAGCCTTTTTAATATTATTTTGCTGACTAATGCTGCTCCTCACTGGGGATGATCCAAAAACATTTTGCCAACATGAGCTGCAGTGTGAGTAGCTACAGAATACAAAAATGAATTTAAAAGGGGTGCAGAGATATGATCAATATAATATTTACTAGAAATTGTCCTTCAGTTGTTGTAGCCTGGTGTGATTGTCTTTCTCCAGCCAGTTGATCGTGACAAATTAATGTAACTGCCAGTCAAACAACTGCACGCTGGCTGATACAGACGCCGTAGGTCCTCATAGATCACACTGACATTTCATTATTGAGGTCATGGCTTTGGTTTAATGGCTCTACACTGAGCAGAGTTAAAGGTGAAATTTGGTGGGCAGAGAGAAAAGAAAGCATACAGTATATACCATACACTGTGCTGTACATGCATACAATGAAATCGAGGCCATGTAAGTCTTTTGTAAGATTTAAAACCTTATACAGAGACACATTGTCAAGCTGAGCGATGTTGACAGCTGCTCTGCTGTTTGGCAGTAGATCTAGTTTGTAGTTGCCAAGTTTTACAGCTAAAATATTGATTCTAAGTAGGCAGGTAAGCATGAGTGTCAGTGTGGGAGTTTACGTCCCAGCTAAAAATACTTTGTGACCAGGGTGTCCTGGTGGTTCAGTTGGCACTGAGGCACCTTTGGTCAGGTCTGCCATAAGGAATTATGGGCAGGGGGAAGAAATTTTCCAAATTCAACCACACAACACTCCAGCACCACTAACACCACCCACCCACCCACACCTAATGCTGTGCTAATACTAACACAGCCAATTGCAAATAAGCTCTTGGCCATTAACCTTATAGTGACAAAGATGGATTCTCTTACAACCATTTCAAAATCAAGTGTTATGGACCCATCCAGGCCATGCTCTGTTTGGCATACATATTCTCAGTATGATTACAAAGAGCATAAAATTTATTAGAAAACAGATTTTTTAAATTCAAATAAGACTGTAGCAGTTATATTCTTCCATTTATCTTAAAACAAAGCAAGGAGGGGAAAAAGCTGTACAATGAATAATTAAGGAAAACTAAAATCAAACTTTAAGTGAAGAATAACTGCAAGGCATTAAATCATAAGATTATATCATGAGTGAACAAATAAATTTACTCTTAATCTATCACCATTTCCAAATCCAGTGTTTGTATCATTATTATATCACTATATATAATGTGTTAATTTTTGCAATTCTAAGATTCATTAGGGACCCCAATATGCAGAAATATTCTAATACACCATTTTGAAAAATGAAAATGTGGCTTTTTTTCTCACCAAAATTTAGCCTAACTTTGGAGCATTATTTAGCCCCCTGCTAACAAGATAGCATGACATGGTTGATACCAATGGATGCCTTAGGTTGTCTAGTATCTTGATACCAGAGTCTAGCTTTAAAATTTAGCCCACTATACTACTACTACCACTTATACGTGCTCGTCTGCCAAGCTCCTCACCTTTGCCACGTTCTGTTTCTGCCTAGCATACCAAATTTTGACAATACTTGTGGGGGTGGGGTATCAGAATTTATTTATTATGGTAATACATATAACTTGTGTTGTCAGTGATAGAAGTCAATAAGTAAACTGTTGTACTTGATCCCATTTAAGGGTCAACCTAGGCCCAGCTCTTCTGTACCCTTTGAACCGCCCCGACCATGGATGTGTAAAGAAAAGGGGATACAGCGTTGTTCATTCATTCCTATGAATGTTGCACAGTGGTGTGGACTTTATCCACGGCGTGGCTAAAAAAGCTTTAATTTACTTTAATTTGCTTCAATTTCACAGATAAGAAACAATAAACTGTGCCGACAATAAAGCCTTCACAAAAGAGCATTTTCAGGAATAGTCATTTTCAGTCATATGAGCAGAGGAAATCTACGCTACTCGCTTGGCTAATTTATACAATGTAAAATGCCATAGGCTTGTGCTAATAACATTAGCATGTTGTATTTGTGGGGAAAATGTGTCCAGCAAAAGACAAGTGATTTGTCTGTGAATGCTGCGAGGTGGGCCACGTGCGTAGAGCTGACACACAAGTATAAATCCGCCGTACCGTCCATTGGCCGAGCTGGCTTATTCAGTTTCCGTCCTCCATCAACTTGAATGGGGATAAAACTTTCAAAAATTTAATAACAAAAATGATGCATCTCTTCAACACTTTAAAATGTTATCAGACTGAATGGATCAAACACTCCAAAGAATGTATCCACCAGTTTACAGGTGTCTCTTTCACAATGTTAGTCAATGGGGAAGTCTTTTTTGGACAAAATGGCGTCATGTGACAGACCCAGAAGTTGTAGTTACACAGTTTGGCCACTATGTCAAAGTGGCTTCAAAGTCCTGTGCAATTCCTGGGGGCCTGCCTTGACAGCAGGGTTGCCTTCGGTCGAGCTTGAAAAACACTCTGGATCTATGTGATGGATTGGGATGAAACTTTGTACAGACATTGCTGCTCCCCAGAGGATGAATCCTGATGACTTTGTTAATCCCTTGACTTTTACTGTAGCACCACCAGCAGGACGAGGTTTTTACTTAACTTGTGAAATCTTTCAAGATCAACTACACAGTTTAGCTCAAATTTAGACAATTTTAGACACCCAGATGATGCAACTTACTGGCTTTAGTCACCCTCTGACTTCTCTCTTACACCACCATGAGGTTCTTATTTGTCATTTTGAATGAAAAATCTTGACTTAACTATTAGAGGGACAGAGCAAGATAGACAATGACTGATCTGAAATCACTGTGGTCATCCATTAACTTTCTAGCTCCATCATCAGAGCACAGTTTTAATTTGTGCAATGCTTTGGTTCATGACCAAATACCTGCAAAGCTAATGACAATCTCAGCAAGCCTCAGCTGTACTTTGTGTTAAGGACTAATTAGCAAACGTTAGCCAAGATGACAGCATGGTGTGGCATGGTATGTTTTGTGCCAATCTGTAGCGTCAGTGCTCGAAAATGGAACGCCACCGCTCTGTGAGGTCCCTTAGAAAACAACAGTGTGCGTCATATGATGACAGTGTGTTTCACACTTAAGGATGCATGAAGTATTTCAGTGACTCTTCTCCCATCACTTATGGTGCTCAGCCCCCAGCATGAGAGCCAAAACTTTAAACTCTTGCACCAATCTGAAGCCTTAAAATTTAAAGCCTTTAAAGGGCTCTTTCTCAAATTGAGGACCACCCTGTATTTTATGTTTCTTAACACACTCACACATGAACACACACACACACACTCTATAGCGCCTCATTACCCTGAAGTGTTTCAGATAACACCAACTGAGAATAACTCAAAAGTAATTTCTTCTCTCCCTGCTCTCCCACCCCACTCTCATCCCTCATCCCTTCCCACCATTCCTCCTGTCTCAGCAGATATCAGAACAGAGCAGGGAGAAGACAGCTTTCTTGCTTTTTGAAGAGAAAATGTGACGCTCTCGGGAGGTCCGCGTTGCAGCCGACAGGGTAGCAAAGGGATGGGGGAGGAGGAGGAGGGAAAAAGAGCCTGTGGAGAGTTGTGCTGACACATCTCACTTTTTTTCGAGCTCAGTTCCTCCATCTTTTCCGTATCTGATTCCCCTCACACAGACCTACCCACGCATACACCCATGCACAGTTAGCCTGTAATCTCCTTGGTCGGCGAGTCGGCCTTTTATGTTTTCCCCACGGTTCTCCCAGCATGCTGCAGTTGGCCGTGCGCTGCTTCAGTGAGGATTGGAAGAATTAGAAACAGTCTCTATCAATCTTTTCATTTTGTTCCATTTCGGCTGCAGGTAAAGTCCATGCATATAAATCACTGTAAATACTGAAATTATCAGCAAACAACGATGATTTTAAAACCACTACAAAAAGTACTGATGCTGATTCTGCCTTGAAGCTGCATTAATTGTATGTTTTTATCCACTTATGGGTGGAAGGCAAGTCATTAACGCAACGCTAGCACATTATCACCTTATAAAGGTGACAGACATATTAGCAAGTACTTGGCTACTTATATATTCAGGAGACATAAAGCAACTGGGGCTGCACCTGACTTAGAATTATGTCAGTCGAATCAGTTTCGGCTGTTTAATATGCACATTCAACAATTTGTTTGTGTTTTTTTTTTTCATATAAAGTTTTAAAGTTTTAGCGGGACATTCAGTGTGATAGCGTTGTTCATGTAAAATAGTAAACAAGCTAAAAGCGCTAATGACGGATCAGAAATGTCTAACAACGTTTTTTGCCTACACTAGATATGAAACAAAAGACAGAGACTGTGTTGTATTAAGTTGATGTACACTGTAAATTCATCACCTTCAAGCAGAAAAGAAAAGATCTCGGAGCTTTACGGTGGAAAGTTTTTCCTCCCCTGTGCCACTGCATCGAGTCTATGGCCGTCTGTTCCAAAGAGTAGTGTGAAAGTCAAGAACGCTCACCAAAACGTCCCCCGAGATATACCGCACAACAAACTGACTACCAAAAACGGCTTGACTTGAAGCTATCTCAGTCGACTGAGAAGTCTCCAACTGATGATTCCAATCTCCGACTTTAAGGGGCAGCCCTAAAAGCAACATTAGAATTTATTTGGTGTTTTACTTCGGGCTACCTGACGAAGGGTAGCCCGATGTTTACTTTTCTTTCAGCTCTGTTTTGTTAAACACCAACTCCTGTGAAACATCTCTAGAGCCTCTGAAATGCTCCACTAAGTTCACCAGCCAGTTGCGGACAACTTTGTAATATATTCTGTCGTTGGTGCTGGGCAGGTAGCAAACAGTGGGTGTATGGCAGGTTTTTTTCTGAAAACAACTGCTTGCTGTGTCTGGAAACATGGTTAAAAGCAGGGTTTTCAGGCCAGGAAACAAAAACAATGGGTGGAAACCCTTTGTAGCAATAGTGGAACTGGAGAGTTAGTGACAATTCTCTGATTCATCACTACAAGCGACACCTTTTGGTGTGACATGCCAGACTCAGAATACAGTGTCTGCAAGGATTCAGTTGAAAATCTGATTTATTTGAAAAGCTGTAAGAGGATTTTACAGCTTGCCCTGGTAGCCTTTACGTTATTTTGTTCGAGTAGGTAGCAAGTAGAAAGTTAGCATGGTCCATAGAGGGTACATTTACAGGAAATACACCAGGTTGAACTAAACCAGAATTATCCTTTTATATTTTATTTACTCGCTGGGGCAATTCATCAACGTAACTGATAACTGAAATAATGTTGTTTTGCCAAATCTGCATTGGAGCATGGATTCGTCCACAGAACAAGCCGTGTGGTATGATGCAGTGCGGAGGACAGACCAAAGCCGAGTTGTAGCTGGACCATGGGGAGCTATGGTCAGCGGAATTGTCCCTCACTGCTCCCTTACAGTTGAGATGGTGGCGTGGATAGCAAAAATGGTGATTTATTCTTCTTGTCTCATGCCTAATTTTAGTGCATCAAAATATATCTGGTATGGCATTAATCTGCAGATGCTCTGGATCAAAATGAGATCACATTGTCTTTGGATGTCAGTTTTTGAGCCATGATGAATGCCAAAATGTGGCCCGCAAGGGACTAGGAGAGGCTGATTTGTAGAGACTGATTTCTAGAAATCTTAAGGAGTCAGCAGTCAATGACAGTATAATACAATCAATAAAACAGGTTTCTCAACAACAGTGAATCACCACAACCACAAGGGATCCTTGAGCATACAGTGATATATGTGAACACCAAATATGGCTGATTGGTCCAGTAGTTTGCAGGATTAGTTGCGGACAGACAGATACACACACTCACACATTCACTCACTCATGTACACACAACCAAACACATGATCCTCTCCAGGTTTACACCTGGCAAAGATACAAAGAGCAGTTATCACTCAGATGCAATATGTTGCAAAACCAACCCACATGATACTGAAGGCCTTTTACGAAATTTAGACAGAAGATGTGGAATGAAACAACATAAAGAGGTGATATTTTTCTTCACCTTTCACTTGTTTTACCACCAACTATTCTGATCAAGCACATTTCTAACAGCTATTTCCTCTCAGTTCAGTTCTGTGCTTCCTCCTCAATTCCAAAAGCTAGACAAATTAAGTTAGTGAGAAAAGGCGAAGAAAGTTGAACAACAAGCTGCCAAAGAAGCAGACATCTTTCACGGGAGTAGATGGAGAACAAAACAGGACAAGGAGAGTGAATACTGGACAGAAACATCACTCAAAGTGAATGCTAATGCTGCACTGTATCTGCTGAATGTGTAAATAGGCAACTGTTTGCTACCACCTCAGCCACGAGAACTTTATAAGGCCATAAAATGTCAAGGATGTGCATTTTCCAGGTTGTTTTGCTCTCATGAGTCAAAAGAAAATCAATTGTAGCTTTAAGGAAAAAAGATACAGGCTGAACTGACAGGCTATCAACAATCTCAACATCTGACTAACCTTGCTCTGCACTAGCAGTCGGTTTTTTTAACCTCAGGGAAGTCTAATTAGCCCGCCCGAACGAAAGAATTGAAAATATAGTTTGACGCAAGTGTCTCCTCTTTGTATTCTTATTCTGTTGTAGTCAAAGATATCAGGGAGAGATCGCTCAGACCACACAGCTCACTGCAGCCTGTAAAATCCCAGTTTAATAAGCTGCACAGAACACCAAATGATCTCTGCTGCAGCCGTCTTTTATTTATCTATAAAGAGAGAGTGAGAGAGAGAGTGTGTGCACGTGTGTGTGTGTGTGTGTGTGCGCTGGTGGACTGGTTTTTCTCAGCTAATTGCAGCATTGTGCCCATGCGTTCAGTTCACAGGCAGAACAAGGCAGAGAACATTTGACTCTGATCAGATGGGACTGAGGACAACACAGCACACACACCAAGCTGTGTACGTCAGTGCGAATACAGTAAGTGTGTGTTTACATGCAGCAGTTACAGCTAATGATGTTTCCTCTGCTGTCAGTCTTTGAAGTAGACGGAGCAAGACAGAAGATAGAAAAGAAAACTGAATATACACTCAACGTCCTGATTTTGGATGTTATACATTTGCTATTAGGGTTTCAGAGGCTGCAACTAATGATTACTTCCATTAAGGATAAATCTGTTGATAATCAATTGATTAACTTGTTCACTTAAATTCAGAGGATGTTGAAAAATGACCATGCCAATCGTCACAGAGCCCACAGTACTTATTTTGTCCAAACAATTAAGTTAAAACCAAGCAGCAACCTCAGGGGCTGAAAAATTAAGCCACGGACGTGCCAAAAAATAGAGTCACTTAAATGGCCACTTAAGGCTGGACCAAAACAGCTAGGGTTGGGCAATATGGCTTACAAACAATATCACGATATAAGATATATTTTGAAATCTATTGTAAACTTCTGTAGACTACTAAAACACTGCACTGCTAATTAAACTACTGTCACAACAAAATTAAATAAAGTACCTTTACGATTAAGTTAAATTAAGTATTGTTACAATTAAGTTTAGTAAAGTTAAGTAAAGTACTGTTGTAATAGACCCTTTTAGGAACAACGTGACAATGACATCATTTTATTAGCTGGAGGCAAAACATGACTTAAATGTCCACCTCATCAGAAATTAATGTGGAGAATGTATGTGGAGAATTGTTCTGCCTCCAGCTTAGCCCCGCCCACCAAAAAACATCATACTGTTTACTAACAGTAAAGGGGTCTATAAGTTAAAGTGCTTTTATTCTGAAGCACCTGGCTCATTTTGGGCGTAAGCATTGATGTTTTTGCTGTGGACAGTTAGATGCTGGCAGTTAGTGCAAAGTTACAGTGGCCCCATATAACATGAGGATTAATTAATTTTGAGTGGATAACAAGCTAACAGCTCTACAGTTCATATATTAATGATATTTGCAAGTCGCACTGGTGCTCCGTGGTTGCAAAAAGCAACAAAATGGTCGCATTCTGGAGCCCTGCAGATACAAAAACACGCCTCACTTGCTCACACACTATCGCCAAGGAGAAAGTGGCATGGATAGGAGTTGGAGTGTGTGAGACGTATCATGTTTGTGAGTCTTTTTTTAATCTTTGTGTGTCTGTGAGAGGAAGAGAAAAGAAACACAAAAATAAGGCTCATGCCGATGGCTTTAAAAAAATAATGTGACAATTTAAATGTTCAGGATATAGCCATTTTATACATCTCATGAGCAAGCCTGGATACAACACGTATAAGCAATATATCACCCACACGTACTTACAGCAGAGATAAACATTTTATGGCCTGGTATAAAAAACAGTTTTGCTCTACGTAGCCACTTTCTCTGTTTATGACAACTGTACTGGGGGTGAATTTTTATATCCCTCACCTGTTTGTATTTTTTTTAAGGCTTTAAGTGAGGCATAATTAAGGGTGTCACAGTGGCCACGTCCATTTTTTTATACAGACTATGTTAAAAACTGAAAGGTCTTTTTTCTTTAAATAATATATAAAAACATTCTTTTAAACATTCACAGAGGCTCAAAACAATGAACATTTGGCATTTTTGCTTCTGAAATTAACTTAAACGATAAATGAGTCATCAAAATGTATTTAATGAATTGCCTTAAAATGATAGCATTACTGCACGACTTATTTTTTTGTGTAATCAGTTTTTTAACTGAGAGAACACAGTTATAAAAGGGGAAAAAGCTGGGCACTGGAATTTTTGCTCAGATGGGAGTAAATACTGCATTTTGATGAGGACTATTTTTAGCTGCTGATTAATCACATTTGGTGCTTTGGTAAGTATTTTCAGCAGCCAGACAATTTTAACTCAAAATAAACCGCACTGCCCATCTTTATTGTAATAAAGTGAAACAGGGTGGCTCAATAACATCTTTTTAACAGCTTTAGAGAACAACAGACGTCTAAAACACAGAGAGGCAACATCAGGCTTTGGCTTCACACACTGCAGTGTCCAAACAGTAGATGCAAAACACTACATATGTCCTTTCACACAACATTGCAAAAACAACAGGTGCATAATTAAAACTGCATGAGAATGAGCATCAGAATGATGTATCGCCCATTACTTTTTATAGCAATGCTCCGAGCTGCACTTTGTGTTTCAGCGGGAGAAAGGAAAACTCCTGCTCTATGATCATGGCCTTAAGGATGTAATCACAGCACAGAAGACACTACATCTCAGACCACTGTGGCTAACAATTCAGCTGGCTCCTAATCTCAGAGTTTGTCCCTCCTCCCACTACAGGCTGGCAGATAAATATGCCATGGCTCCTGGAAACAGACGACAGGTGCCACAGCCAAGCCCAGATAAAACTGATGAGGAGGCATTATCTTTCTTCCACTGAGCAGAGTGCGGCTGAGTGTACTGTCTTTTTCCTCTTTCCTGTGAGGCACATGGTTGGTTGAGCAGGGACAGTCGCAGCATTAAGGGGACAGTATATGGGCTCAAAGTGAACTGACCTCACCGAGTAAACTCAGATTCAAGTGCGTACTACAAATCATGACAGTGGGGGCTGTGACAGCGCGGAGAAAGCGTACAACCCCGGCTCTTTGTGATTAAAAGCAGCACAAAATTATTCAAATCTTAAGCAGCCAGTCGCCCTTGGTGAGTTTACCTATTAATGAAAGATGCAATGGTTACACTAATAAGAAGCTGCCTTTGCTTTGTTGACACTGTGACCCCATTAAGCTACTGCTTCCACACTGAACGTGTGGCCTTTGGCACGTTTATTAAGCACTTACACAAAAGATTTGTAATTGCATTTTGATGCTGTGGTGTTACTGTCTCAGTGCTGCATTCTTTGCCAGGTTTCCATTGAAAATAATTATGAATGACTGCACTTTTGCACCCAATTCTGTAATGTATAGATTGGTGCTGAATCCTCATAACAAAACATAAAAAAAATCACTGCACTTGAATTATTTATACATACAAATGTTGCAGGCAGATGTGACTTGTTAACATGCAAACTTGCAACAGTGTTTCAGCAGATTAAAACATTTTAAATCTCAGTGGGATTAACAGTTAGGGTAGCTACTGTAAACACTAAGTAATTAAATGAAAGACCAAAGCACAATTAAGAGACAAAATAACATCCATTACAAATGCCAGGGACAAGTACTGGGAGCAGGGACAGGCTCAATAATATCTGTAAATTAGGGGTGGGCGATACCACAAAATTTTGTTTCAATCCAATACTAAGTAATGCCAGTGCCAAGATCACAGATATAGAAATAGTTATCAGTGATTTCATGTTTAAAAACAGCTCATTTCAAGTTGGGGAGAGAAATGTGTCATGCTTCACTAGCTGAAGGTGCCACCAAATAATAAGTGCAGCATAGTGCCCTGATCAGCTTGCTGTGTCTTCCTTTGACATTGTTGGTAGACAACCACCTGAAATCACCTGTCTTTAGCTTAACTGCTATTTTGCTGTGAATTAAACCTACAGATCTGTACTGTTGTTCCCAAACAGTACATTGGACACAGGCAAACGGAGATCTATGTGGGTATATGACAACATCAGAGAGAGGAGAAATCAGACAGAATCTCATCAGCTGGTTTAGGAGCTTTGCCTGGATGACAGTAGGTTTAAGGCTTATTTGATAATGAGTCAGGGACAGTTTGACAATCTGCTCTCAATTGTCGGGCCTAATTACAGTGGGTAAAATGTTCAAAAGTAGCTGAGGTGACAATTTGTTCAGGTATTTCTTGCAGCTTGCCTTGGGTGACTTTAAAGGTGAGCCAACGTTAGCTTCACACAAACGATGTACGCAACTACTTGTTATTGCCACCACAGAAGGCCCGCCTCTAAGTTGATCTGATTGGACAATGGGAAAAAATGTAGGGTTTCCCACACATTTATTTATTTGCTTCTTTGCCTGCCACGATGAGAACATCTGCAGCCACGTATTAATTTGTTATTTCAGGAGCTGGACCGTTCATTAGGATCGCTATTGGAATAAATATACTGTAAAACTTAAATTAAAAGCCTAGTCCCAATTAAATGTCCAGTCCCTTTTACTAGCTCGGTGTGGCTACAAATAAAGGCCTGTCTCAATTAGAGGCCTGGTCTGGTTGCCAAGCAGTTCATTTTTCTAGAAGTTCTTTGAATGTCTAAAACTGAGTTGATTTTCTACGCACTTGAGCTAACGTTAGTAAGCTGCTTCAATCACATATACCAATATAAATTCTTAAACTTTTGTCAGTATGGAGAGGCTACACATCGTTAGCTTGGTTAGATTCTGAACACTTTAAGCCATAATCCTCGGGTACCTAACGCTCTCTCTCTCTCTGATGTGCTGTCTGTTGGAGCTAAGTTAAATAATTCAAAATTGATGGATTATTCTAAGCCTAATCTTTGTACAATATTCATACTGGTTCAAATAAACAATTTGATCATATTTTCCAATCTTTGCTGAGCAACACTTTTGTGTGAAAGGAATTAAAGGCCTGTCCCATGTAGATGCCTGATCCAAATATAGGCCTGTTGAGATCAGTGATTTAAGCAAATAATAGCCCGGGCTAGTAACTGAAGTTTTACGGTATACAGTTCAGGTATTCATCGCACCATACTCTTGGAGCACAGAGTGACTCTGGGCACAGACGGAGCAGCAGAACATCAGGCAAACTGAAAGAGAAACTTAACCGTTCATTCGCTGGGTCTAAAAGTTTGCATTCACTCTACTTTGCAGCAGCCACTCTTCTCATCCATTGACCTTATCAGCTATGATTGAATTGACTGATCGCTCACCACCCTGCAACTCAAACTCAGCAACAGTTCAGCACTGCTTTCACAGACCCACAAAAACTCCAAATTAAAAGAGGGGGTACAAACAATGATCCAAAGGGACACATGCACACCAAAAAAAAACCCAATTAACCCAGAAACTTTGTTGAAGGCATTTCTTTTTGCTGCTAACTTAATCACATGCATCATAAACACAGGACACTGTTTAATGGTAAATTACAACAGCTTATTGTAGGAAATCTCTAAACTACTGAGGCTATTGTTGCAGGGAAGCAAACAAACAGTGTTTAATAATTTAGGATGAGATGGAAGCTTGTTTTTTGGTATTGATCCGACAGACACTAATTTCAATACTCTAAACAAGACTTTGTATTGCTGCTATTGATGCTACGCCCCTACTGTGAATCACAGTGACATATAAAATAATGTACTTTAATTACACTACAAAATCTTCAAAAATGAATAATTCAATTGGTCTTGATCGTTTTCATTACACTGAAACTCATTATATCATGGAGGATTATAGATGCTGACCATGATTATCCTTCCTTGTGCTACATTTTCACAGCTCTAACTAGTGTGAGATGACTTTCAAATATAAAGGCAAAAGTGTGTATTTGTGTGTGACAGTGTGAAGAGTTGAAATAGAGTGCACTGCGGTCACGAATGTCCAATCCCTCACCTGTCACCATGAAGGGAAGCGAAGCAGGAGAGTGTGTATGTGTGTGTATGTGTGTTTGATGTTTGATACAAACAGACAGACACAGCTGACCAACTGCCCCAGAGAGCAGATTCCTCTCTGAAAAACCGTCGTAGGAGTGTGTGGACACAGATCATCTCCTCACCGGTCTGCACACTCTCTGAATTTGGTTTTCATTTGGGACTCGAGCCACGGCTGGAAGGAAAAAGATGCATGTGGGCACATCTTATCCGCCAGGGCAAGACGCAATATTTGCAAAACTTTGATTATGAGCAACAGCGGCAGAACCACAAATATGCTCATACATCTGTTGGCAATGCATGCCATTAAAATACAGGAATGCAGTGTTTTTTTTTTGATAGCTTGAGGGCGAGCGGTGCATCCCCTCCAGCAAGTACAAGTGCATCTGTAGTGTAACATAACACTGGAGTTGCACAGGCAGCCTGAGCAGAGGATTGTGTTTATTTAAATAGAAATACTTGGATGGAAAAATATGTTTTGCAAAGACATCATAAATATTCTTCCATTTCATCACTTGACAATACACTCACGCTGCAACTGGTAGTTGAAGAGCACTAGAGAGTTGCTGTTTGATCTAAATTAAAAAAATAAGACTGAGATTAAAAGCAGTATGTTTTTTCCATCTGGAATGGTTGAAGGACCTGATACAGAATCGGTCAGTGCCTCTGCTCATCTTTTCTCTCCACACAAGGGATGTAGTGCACTGTAGTGTGAAGGACGCTCCGCTAGGACTGGGCGATATAATGACTATGTACGATATATCGATATGTTTTCAAGCAAGATATAAATTTTAATAACACCATTTATATCAATTTAGGGTCAGGTTGCGTTACATGATGTACACCAGTGTGCATCTCTCCTCTCTTACACTCTCTGCACAGCTCTGCCCCACTCATTCACTCACAACTTCTCCAATAACACTTTTTAAAGCCATAGCCATAACTACTTGTCGCGGCAACGCAGACCTGTCTATTTTTGTCAGTGGAAACAAACCTTTTATTTACTTTAATGAGAAAGTTTAACACAACTTCCGGGGCATATGTGTTGTAGTCATAATCTTTTCAAATACTTACGGACAGGAGACAGTTGGTTTAGCTTAGCACTACGACAAGAAACAGGAGACAACAGCTAACCTGATTTGTCCACTGGTGAAAAAGTCCACTCACCAGCATCTCTAAATCAAAATGTTGAGAAACAAAGTGTAAAATTACATTCGCTGCGTGGTTATGTACGAGACTCTATCTTGGTCAGGGACAGTAACTTCATCATTATCCATGTGCAGAATTTTTCACTGGTATAACTTCATTCATAAAGCTATCACTGGACTGCTGTCCACTTCAGCACTCTCTCTTTCCCCTCAGTCTGTATAGAATTTATTAAAAAAAAGCCTTCTCCTACTTTGCCCCCTCAACCTGGAACACGCCAGAACTGCAGCTGTCAAACTTTATATCCCTAGGGCAGTAACTCTCAATGTGCTTTGCCTGGAGGCCACTTTTGCAAAATGCCAGGGGACCAGAACCCAGTTAATAAACCAACAATATTTATCACTATATATAATAAATGAATCACCTGTTTTTAACCTTTTCACTTTTGCTGTTCTCACTCATCTTTGCCAAGAGGCAAATCCAATGGCAGCAGCCCCATGCAGGTCATGGTTCTAGGATCTGAGGACATTAGCTCAGACCTCTTCTGAGGTGTGAGAGATCCTCCTATGGCAAGCTCTATTTTTATGCTTTTTTAATGCACACTGGCACCTTGTTTACATTCAAAAAATATTTCCAGTGTGAATCAACTTATTTTCAATCTGAAAATGGTCTGCAGGCCTCCCGGCATCTTATTGCAGGCCACATATGGCCTGGGGGCCGTAAGTTAAGTCCCACTGCCCCAACGGATTTTAAACTACTTCTAAGAAACCTGGAGAGAGCGTCTGTGGGGGGGTTGTACATAGTTTTTAAACAACCACTTTGGCACTTTTTCACTTATCATTTTCTGATATGTGTCCTATTTCGTCTGTGCATGAATTTCATGTTTAAAACTTTGTGTCGTTTTTTTGTTGTGTTTTGACGAGGTCACTCTTCGGAATAAGACCCCATGTTTCAATGAGATAACCCATTCAAATAAAGAAATTAAAAAGCTTCCTGGAGTCTCCACAGGTCCTGACAGTTGCCAGTCGAACTGACCGTTCACTGAGCCCCATCCCTTTGCAATGGTCTGTCAAGCTGTCGGAGCTAGCATGGAGCCCACACTGTAACTAACTGCACTCCCTGAAGAAATGTTATATTTTTGGAAAAATGAAACAGTGATTCCAGAGAGAAGCAGACAGAGGGGTCTACAGTCTGTGTTTGAAGGATGTATCCAGGATGTCAAACTGACTCAGCAGCAACAACAGGTTAAAAACACAATGAAAGAAAGTGACCCATTGACCGCTCATAGTACATATAAACTGTGCAACTGAAGTTATAGAGAGGACTGAATCAGTATGGAACTGTGTTAGTCTAACAGAAGATACAGTTGTGTGTGAATTATTAAAAACTTTTGCAAGTTAAATTTGCCTTGACATCCAATCACCCGCTCAATCAATCCAAACTGAACACCACAGACAGCTCTGGCCAGTCAGAAATGAGCACCAGGAAAGCAGCAGCAGCCTGTTCCAGCTCAGTGTCAGTTCTGGTTGTGTGTTGTGGCAGCCGGAGAGCTGTTGCGTGTGTTTTTCGGTTTTCTCGTGGCATTAGCAGTCAGGTAGCGTCTGTTCCCTCAAGCAACTAGTCATGAAGTGTGGAGAAAAGTTTGAGCGGCCTCAGCAGTAGGCTGGAAGAAAGAGCAGTCTGCAACATTTCACTTTGTCCTAAAACTACTGTAACTAAAGTTTTCTACAGGTGTCTGGTGAGGATTGAAGTATATTTAGAAGTGAGTGGGTAGACTGTAATTACACACTGCATAGACAGGTGAGGAGGGAAGGGGGGTTAAACACTAAAAACTCTCTTTTACACTCACATACATACACAAACATCCACACACACACGTCTGATTGGCAAGGCTTATCGCAAAAGTTGCCATGGTAACTAGACACAGCTGCCTCTATAAAAAGGGAGGAGGTTGAAAAAGGTGATGGAGAGAGAGGGAGGAGGGGGAGGGGGGAGCGCAGATGAACGAATGACGGAAAAAAAAAGATAAGTGGCTGAACATATTTTTAATTCAAACCCTGTAATTTTGCCTCAGGTGGTGACGCATGTACTAAAAGCAGTGATTGAGTTAAGGAAGCAAGGTGGGCAGGTTGGCAGTCAGGTGCTATCTAACTAGCCGGGGGAACACAGCTCACAGCAGACAGATGATGATTGAGCCAACGGGAGTGATTACGACAATTAAGGCTCCCACTGATTAAAAATAATTGTACATCAAATTCCAGTCTGTCTTGGCCGGGTGGCCGTCAAATTATACTCAAGGTAAAAATAAACATATTCCTATGCATATTCTGCTGTAACGATACCAGCTACAGTCGCTTAAGGAGAGCCATCATTGTCTGAACAGCAGCAACATAATGCATTAAGTCTGTATGTGCATAATAGCCGGAAAAAATACACCTCATTTGCATCACTTTTGTTGTATGCATCGTTCTCAGCCAATGTAAGATAAGGTGCATACACAGATTTGTTAATGGACACAGACACATCAACACACCGCTGATTATGGACATTAAGCTAAAGCAGTCTTTGTGCTTTTATGCACTGCAATTTTGCTGGTCGCCATAGCAGCCTACAGACTGTGGTGCATATGAGGTTAGCGTTAGACCTTGGTTGAGACATTGACGAGCTGTTAAACAACAGACAAAAAAGGACACTTTCACCAAGATGGGATCAGGTTGGAGGTTTTTTCTTGTCTCTGCTGTCAGAATGTTTGACATGTTATATTGATTCACAGTCCTGTTTAGCAGAATGTTTGAGTAAACATACCCCCTCTGAAATTATTCTGGTAGCATAAAATCATGTTTGTAGAAAAATGAGACAATCCTACTGGACGCTTTTTTAAAAATATGTGTTTTGCTTTCAGCTCATTTACTCTCAGTGTCCTTGGGCAGAATTCAGTACTTTCAGACAGTACGCCTCCATTGTTTTCAATGTAAACACAGCGGCAGCAGCAGTGTCTCCCCGATAGAGAGTGGCTTCTCATTACCACACTCGCCAGGTGTTTTAGGTTTCTGCCTGAGTTTACGATGGGTTAACTTTTTTCAGCTTGCTGCAATGTCTCACCTGTGGCCATGGCTACTGCAGGAACCACGCTGAGACAAACAATGCAGGAGATAATTGCTCTGGTATCTGACTTCCCTGAATTATACACCTCTTTAACAGCAGTGTAGCCTGAGATCCAGATCAATCTGCATGGTTCATTTGATCTTGCAGATGCGGCTGGTCCCCCTCCCTTCAGAAAGATTTGCGCCCGACCTGGCTCAGGTTGGACCATTTGTTAATCTAATACAAGGTGGGTTTGATACAATGACAGCTTACAAAGTCTTTGCGCTTCACACAGAATATTTTATAATTTGGCATGCTCACTCTCGCACCGGGGACATTACCATACACTAAGGCAAGCATAAACCTAGCTCAGTGAAGAGGAGCGCCGTTGAGGCATTTTCGAAAACAACAAAGATGGCTGCAGCTGATGTGGGACTCTCTGCTTCAAGTTCATCAAAACAAAGATGGAGGCACCAGAAAAAGAAATCAGAAATGCACCATCTGCGTTTAAACCAAATGTCTGGACTTATTTCAGATTTTTTTATATATGACTCCATCCCAGCGTTTTTTTATCGAAACAGCCATGACCAGGCTCACATCATATTTTGCTGCAATAAAAATAATCAAAGTCTGATGAAGAGACTGAAAACTTTATGTTATAAGGTAAAATTGATGTTGACAATTTTTTTTCCTTTGAGGAAAAAATTTGCAGTTGGGGAAAAAAGGTAATAAATCGCAACATATTGTATAGCAATACTCAGCATATCGCAGTATCACAATAATATCTTGACTTAAGTATCGAGATAATATCGTATTGTTGTTGCGCTGAAAATAGGTCGGAGGTGCTTGAAGCTTTGTCAAAATAGAACCTAGGCAAGACGTTTTTCAAACAAGCGATACGTTGCTTAGCCTTAGCTGGAGCAGGTTACGACATCTTCATTGGGAAACACTGTAACAATCTGATGATTACTCCCTTAATCATTCGCGTTGCATCCAGTTAGGTAAAGGTGTTATTCTGTTTACATTTGTCCGTCACTCAGCGCTACAGAACATGTTTTGTTGTTCTGACAGATAGACTGTAAGTCTATCCAGTTGTGTCCAAAGGCATTCTGATCTACAGCCACTGACAGCAGCCTTTGGAAATTGTAATGAACTGAGAGGTTGCAGAATAAGTCGAATCTGTGAGTTGGTCTTGAGATGCCAGGCTAATAGTAACGGTCTTGGAGCAACATTACCTTTGGTCCAGTCTGGGCCAATTAACAATATTTATGATATAAGATAGCCAACTTGCTAAATCAAGCATGACACATTTCTAACCATTTGCTCTGTTTTAAGATACAACCTGCTCTTTTAAGCAACTTAATGAGATTAGAGTAGTACATCCTGTGGTGCATGGTACAGGTGGAAAAGGCAATGGTGCTACAGCTTCTTTTAGGCTTTTACATGTGCCAATAGCTAAAACTAGTATGAATGCTAACAAAAAAGTGTTACTTTAAGTTAATGAAATAGATCTAAATCTTTAAACATGCACCAAAAACTTCAGGAGCAAGTTTCCGTTTTTCAGATAGACAGATGAAACAAACACTCCTAAAGAAATATCAGCTAAATTACAGAGGTAAGTGGATGAAAGCTAACTAGCAGGACTCAAGCTCTTTATATATGTACTTCTTTATTTACCACCACACAAGTTATTTACACACCTCCCCTCATTGTGAACTGTTGCAGTGACAGGATGTTTCTATACTCTCACTTATGCTAGACATGTGACATCAGTGCTTTAACAAACATTTAACAAACTGCGCTATGGCGTCTATTATGTAAACAGACTGAAACAAAAGGAACAGATCTTTGGATTTAATGTTAATCAGAGTTAACAATGTAGAGCATATGTGAAAGCATAACATCCCACATATGGTGATAGGTAGGTGATAGATGTGTGTTTCATTGTGTTTCTCTGCCTCTGTTGCTGCTGCTGTTCAGAATCAGGTCAGATGAGTCACCAGCAGCATAGGCCCAAAGCTACAATCTCTCGCTCTCTAATCCACTCTCAGCCTGATGTGATAATGTGATCTCATTCAGCTTGCTCTTCTGTTGTCGGCTAATGTCTCACAGTTTGTGCGTTTGTCTACTGCGTGGCCATTTGTTGGGGGTGATGCAGGTTTTCGAAGGTTGTCATCATTGTGCAATTGAAGCTGACTGTAGTGGGTATTCGATGTGACTAACCTTGACCATTTTCCTGCCAAAATTTGAGAAAAGCATCTGGAACATCATTTATGTCAGCGATCCAACTCGATTATAAACAGAAACACTAACTGTCTGGTCGAATTAAAAGAATTCTGCTTCTACTGCAGATAGACTCTCGTCTTCTCTCTTATATAAGTCTTGTCTCAGTGTTGTTAAGCTTTCCACATTTTCTACTGCACGATTCTTGAATTGGAGATGTCACTTTTCTGTATTAAAGTATCTTAGTATTTTAAGGATCTGCATTCATAACCATCATGGTTATTTTGCTTGAAGAATAAGAACTAAAACAGCTGATTTCTCTGCAATAATTTAGTCTGCAACTTTTTTATTAAATCGATGAATTGTTTGAGTAATTTTCAAACAGAGATACGTAATTTCTCCAGCTTTTCAAATGTGATGATATACCTCTTTTCTTTGTCACAAACGTATGACTGATACATAAATGTCCTTATACCATTACCAGTAATATGAAACTATTACTATGACTGTTGAAAATGTTGAGGCCATCACATCCCATCTGACACATCATAACTGGCAATATAATAAGGAGTGTTTTCCTTCCTTGAAATTTTCATAGACAGGCTAAATCAGAGTGCATTTTCAAATGGGTCTAAGTGGTTTTCCTGCTTAGTTGGCACTACTGAATGTATATCAGACCTTGGAGTGCTATACCTTGTTTCATTCAGTAAAAGGAAGGACTTTCAATTCAATATAATTGAAGATTGAAGAAGAAGGACGTATCACAAAGCATGATTGGTAAAATAAAAATATGTGGGCTTTACCAATTTGGGAGACTTCACTGCACAATGTAATTTTCTGCTGCTAGGTCTCCTTTACTCAAAACAATAACTAAAAATGGCATTTTATGAATACCGTAAAACTTCAATTAGTAGCCCGGGCTATTATTTTAGGTCTCTATATGGGACAGGCCTTTTATTCCTTTCACTCAAAACTGTTGCTCAACAAAGATGGGAAATAAATTGTTCATTTGAATCAGTATGAATATTACTTGTAAAAAAAATTAGGCTTCGAATAACATATCAATTATGTGTTACGTTATGACACTTGTTTTACGTCACCTGAGGATAACAGCACCCAGCACACCGATACAACACAACTTTATCCTGACAATATTCATAACTTGGACTAGTTTTTATGATTCTTTTGAAAAGTGGACCATTACAGACTAAAGGAATATGAATAACTTACCAGGTAATCAGGAATGGACACATATTCTGACTTCATGTCACCACTTGTTTTTTTGTCATGCCAGTAGATCTGAATGAATGACAGTCTCCTCTGGTGCCCATGGTTTTAGTAAAATAAATGAACCGAACTAACAATGTGTAGCATCTCTACATTGACGAAAGTTAAAACATTTATATTTGTATGTGCTATCTAAACAGCTAATTAACGTTAGCTCAAGTGGGTAGTCAACAATCCGGTTTTATACATCAAGAGCTCCTATAAAATGAACTGCTTGGTAACCAGACAGGCATTTATTTGTCAAAATGCAAAGCCACACCGAGCTAGTAAAAGAGACTGGGCGTTTAATTGGGACTAGACTTTTAATTAAAGTTTTAGGGTATGTAAAGTACCTTGGGATCATGGGAGTTGTTGTCTTTATTGCTTAACAGCCACTAAGGCCTTTTTTTTAGGTTAGGATTCCTTCAGTATTCATTGTTGAGGAGATTTTGCCAGGAGCTGAATTATCTGCAGAGATCTCTGCCTCTTCCAAAAGGACCAGTAACTTAAAACTGGTAAAAACAAAACAAAAAAAAAAACAGAATAAAGCAGTTTCACTTTAAAATCTGCAATTTGGCTGACACGGGACGTCCAGGGAGGTCAGAGGGGACTGACAGCCAAGCTGCCACCAATGTTAACTCAGCTTTTTTCTCTGATAACTTCAGATCAAGACATCTGACAATCTGACAATCCTTCACCTGGATAAAAGCTATAGTTGAAAACGACCAAGATAAAAAAGTGACAGTGACGTGATTTGAAACAGTAAGAAAGTAGTCATCTAGGAGCGTTTTACTGCCCTGCCATCCGGTCGACAGTCAGAGCTTAAACTGAAAACTCTGGCAGAGATCTCTAAACCTCAGCAGATAAAACCATTACTGCCTGTCCCTGCGTGGCGAGATAACACTAGGGTTTATGCTGGTAAAGTTTTGTTTGCTGTTAGTAAACCAACATTTTCATAGCCCCTGCAATATTCAGTCCCAATGTTTTTAGTGCCAATATTTTCAGAATTCTTTCTTTCTACAATATCTGCACATGGAAACTATGGTTAGAAAAAACAGCTCACATCCCAGCTACATCAGCTGATCTGAAACAGCCAATCAACTGACAGAGCAGCTGATTGATGGAAGGATGATAGATCACATGATTCCTTTCTATGCAACCAGTTGGCAAATCTCATTCAGGGTGCCCTATTTAAACTGCTCTGGCCTGCCTACTGTTGCTGCTTCTACTGCAAGCTGCTTTGCAACCCACCTCCACCCCAGCTCCTCCTTTTCATGCTGTGTCTGGCTTATCCATGTCATTTCTGTTTTTCGTTGATGCTGCTCTGTTCTGTTCACCGGGGGGTCTTTGCTGCTGCTCTCCCTGCCTTAGGCTTTCCATGTAGGCACATGGAAGGGCAGAGAGGTTTGCTCTCTCCGCCTTAGGCTTTCTGTGTAGGCCTAGGAAAGGCAAAGAGGCCCAAGAACAGAGCCATTCCGCAGAATATAATGCAAATGGAAATAAAGTTTTCTTTGGCTAAGGTGGTCCTGACTGTAAGAAAATATAGGTCAGGGTTAGGCAACTAGAGCACTTGGTCAAGGTCACAGTAAAACTGGTTGAACATTAGTTGCAGATCTGTGATGGGATGCAAATTGTCTTCTGTATGAAAGTTGGACGTGGGATGCTCATCCAACACCCCGACCTCCACCTCTTCCTGCACTGGCTAAACTATGCTATAATACGCAATTCCTGGAGATACTGGGCAGCTTTTGTCAATGTAATTTGCAATGCCAATTTCCCCACCCACAGTGGTTCAGTTATGAAGTGATCTCATTCTAAGTTGGATCCTCACACCCTCCAGCTCTTCACCTCCTACCACCAAAAGGAATATTTAAATTTTAGATGAACAATAGCATTGCCTGTTGCTGGCAAAACACACAGTGACACTCTCTGTTAAAGACTCCTCGTTCCTGTTTTTCTATCTTTTTTTTCTGTGTGTGTGTGTCGGTCCAGGTGGTGGCCGGCTTGTCCAGTCGACCATCTCTCTCCAGCTGTCTCCCTCACTGCATGGGCTAACCCTGACTGACACTGACCCTGCCCACAGGCTAAACACAACACAGCAGTTTCAAATACATCCAGCATTGCAATAGTGCGCACACATACACAGACACACAGACACACACACACACACACACACACACACAGACACAGACAAAGACAGACAATGGTATGGTTCTGGCAATGACAGCTTGATCTAATCTGACCTCAGCCTCAGATGTCTGGTTTTAGGTGTTTGTGTGTGTGGATAAATGTCCACAGCTGTTGAATGATGAGGCATACTCCATCACCTGCTTCTCAGTCAGTCTCCTGTGAAATAGAGGATGACTGTCCCCTAAGAGACACACACACACACACACACACACACACACACACACACACACACACACACACACACACACACACACACACACACACACACACACACACACACACACACACACACACACACAGACTGGATTTTGCTGCTTACTCATGCCTCGGCGTATCTTATCTGTATCCTGTCTTAATCTTTCTCTCCCTGTCCCTCTCCTCGTCCCTAATGTCTCCTTCTTGTCTTAGAAGTTGTCAGCTGTGTCTGCAGGGTGTGCTGTCTCAGTAGAATGACTGCAGTGGAACATTAAGCATCGTACTGTAAGTCTTTTCCTCACACACACTCTACCTTGCAAGGTCGGACATGTACAGCAGTGTATGCTGGCCCGACACTGGCCTTCTACTCCAAGTCAGATTCAAATAATCACATATTGCCTGAACTGGACATACATACATTATCATGATACAAAAATACACTACTTTATATGTCCCTTAATATTTCGCAGTCCTATGATGACCTAGAAGAAAATTCTGGAGAGTATTTGGAACATTTTAAAAGTGACAGAAAATAGAAAAACATTAATAAAACTGGTGCTATTGATAGCTTCATTACAGAAGCAGTAACACGTATTGGTTAAATCCTGCTGTGGAATACAAACGTGGGGCTCTGTAGATGCTTGAAGGGTTTAAATAAAGTCATGCATCTTCTTTGAAACTCACTGTGTTTTATTGTAAGACTAAATGGTTACATTTGTTGCAAATTAAGAGCAAAGGAAACTCAACTCTAAAGCTTTCCAATACCATTTTAAAAAAATGTCAATAAAACTACGAGTGTTGGCCAATCTGCACATAATGCAATATGTGAATTGTAAATCTGTAGTATTAATATATGTAATACAATACCATGTATATGCTGTTTCTGTTTGATGATTAGTTTTTCAAAGAAACCAATCGCATGCCAGCATTGGTACTAGATTTAAATGTCTTTTTTCCCCATTGTGAGAAGTAGTTGATCAAAAAACAAGACTTTAAATGATGGCTTGTATAACATATAATAATGTACAATATTCAAAACATGATTTGTACATTTCAGTGGAAACTACTATACGACAAAATTTACTGCCCCTTTTGATGGGCACTTTATTGTCCATGGATACCAAAGCAAACATTTCAGGCTTGTTTGAGGAATTCTCTTGTTCCAGCCCACTTACGAAATGTTAAAGGTTGCCTGTCTTAATTTATATATTTGTCAACTGTCAGAGATTTTGCCTTTTTACCATGGTAACTATCCCTTTTACCCTTTTTACAAAGAGATTCCGCAATAGGGTCGCAACAAAGACCCGTCATTACGTCACCTTTGCTTCTTTATGCAGAACTAAACAAACGCAGCAGTGTTTGATTTTGGGTAGTATTCAAATGTTTCTGAAAGAAAAGAGTTGGAACGGGCATGACATTTAACACCATTGTCGCACACGCTGGCTCCATATGCATTTCTCTTATTTTGATGACATATCATTCTTTCTTATCATTCTTCCTTCTTCAGAATCTTGAAAAGGAATGCATATGGAGCCAGAGTGTGCAACACTTGTTTTCTACAATCAAGTCTACTGCCAGTGATCAGCACCTCGTTATGATTCTTGGTGTGCATTACTTTTATATTTTAAACATGATGTGAATCACAACAGTATCAGCCTCTGGTATGACATATAGCATACGTGTTGGCAGAGCTTTCTAAACAATAAAAATGGCATTACCTACATGGCAATTACATTCATCCTCTGTCCCTGTGATATGGCGTTTGACCTTGTCTTCTGCTCGGAGACTAAGGACCTCCCCAACTTCACTGTCTCCCCAGTTTGCTGACATTTTTGGCTGCTGTTCTTCATCTCTGAGGTTGTCGCTAACTGCTGCTAGCTGCTTTTCAAATCACCGGGTGGTGGGTTGTACACATACTACATAATCAAAATGTCACACCTGTCACGCTGGCTGTCTCTTTTACAAAGATGTTGATTTGGTGCTGAAAATACCTCCGCTGCTGGTTTAAAGGCGAGAAAACTCTGTACCCCCCATTCCGTGATCGGACCTTTTATAAAGGACAGCAAGGCGGAATAACAGCAAGACATTCCTGCCTTGAATATGCAGAGTAAAAGTAATCTCTATAAAATATTAGGCCATTTTCTGCAATGTTGAAACTTGCCGAATTAGCAAAAAACAACTAAATCTGATATTCCTATTTGGTTATGTATCTGTTAACTATTTCTCAATTGATTCTAGCTGGTTTCAGTTTGAAAGAAAAATATTTCTGTACTTTTAGCACAGTACTTTTTTATATAAATAACATAAATAACATCTGGTTTCTTCATTTCCGTTTTACAGTTTAGATGACTTTATCATGTTGGTACTCGTTTTTTTAGCTGGTTAAGCATAAAATATGATATCCAACACGTACATAAAGTATAGATACAGAGTGCACCGCGACTAGAGACCACAGAGATGAAGCAAAAGGCAGAGATAACTGGTTCAGTGGGTGATCTCTCCCATACTGTGTTGTCTGATTTACAGCCTTTTCCTTGTCCTTTGCCAGCAGCAGGTCGGGTGCTGGAGCGTGAAAATCATTAAAGGTGTGATCACTTTCTGTTGAGTCATGCTATAGCTCACAGCTACAGTCCTGGAGGTCACTCACTACAACTATCAAGTCTGCTGTCTCATATGTCTTCAATTAAAACGCACTTATTATGGCTCGGGTACGATGCTACAGTTCTGATGTGACTCTGGATGTACTCTAATGGAGATGTTGGTTTCAGCGATCATCACAGAGAAAAGGCTGTTACGAGTCTACGTAGCACAAGATGTGATGTATGAATGGAATGATCATTATGGAGAAAGTGTTAAGAATAGCACAGCAGCCCTCTGGGAGAAGCATAGCTTGCTCTCTCTCCCTGTCTATTCCTCTCTGTTTTGCTCACACTCACAGTCACAGCACACTGAATTCCATTAGTGGTGGCATCAGTGTCTGTAGCACTTGTAGCCCGCAGCCTCTCTGTTTTGCGTGTGTGGGCGTGTGTGTGCGCGTCTGTGTGATCTCATCATTTGTTGTATTTTAGACGCAATAGCAATGAGTGAACCCTATTTAAACATTGCATGAAAACGTCAAGCCTGAGAGGAAGCTGGTGCACATGTACGCTCGTAATCGCTCCATCAAGGCGAAGACACACAAAAAAACATGCTCATCACTTGGCAGCAGCATTAAGGACAAGATGCTGTGCGCGTGTGT
Source organism: Cephalopholis sonnerati (assembly GCA_019142605.1). Taxonomy (NCBI): domain Eukaryota; kingdom Metazoa; phylum Chordata; class Actinopteri; order Perciformes; family Serranidae; genus Cephalopholis; species Cephalopholis sonnerati. The sequence goes on from JAGQAX010000009.1 coordinate 17,087,124, forward strand.
GTGCACGCCTGTTTAATGGGGTGATGAAAAAAAAAAAACAAGGGCAGAATGTCATAGCTCACCTGCAGAGCTGTCATACAAACAAGTACACAGATAAAAAAGCAACTGAGAGCGGGAGGAAAGCAGAGCAGTGCTGTTAATACGAGCTGGGCGAACATTCTGCTGAAGTGGTAATGAGCTGCGAATCCACAGCTGACTGTCCACATATCATGTTGACTGAAAAGCTAGCAGTATTAACACCAAGAGGGTTTGACAGTGGCACAGTCTGTGCTCAGACTGGCAGCCCCAAATCTGAATTTTGGCAAATTCATGTTGGATTCAGACTGCTTTAATTAAATCCACCCAGCTCACTGTTAATGTTTCAAAATTAAATTGTGAAGCGTGTAGAGTTTGTGTGACACTCAGTTCTTGTATACAAAATGTTGCAGGACCTGCAGGTCTGACTGGCTACTACGCTAAAAATCATGTGTCTGAGGGGCTTGGCATCAACGTGTTAATATTTGAGCTGCAACTTAACGTTGTTTTCATTTTCAATTAGTATGACACCTTTTCTCTTGACTCGTCAAATACCGAGGCGTTCAATGGCCCTAAATGTCGAACTACGACACTCTAGGTACCCCTCTAGCATCATTTTTACCAGTGAGTTTTCAAAACTTTCCGTCAATTTTACCCAATTTCCATGACTGTATTTGTGGAGTTTAAAATAGGTAGGACTATAAAGCGATACAGTCATACACTACAAACCACACAGTTCTCAGGCATTTGTGGATACACAAACTGCTAGCGCTTGCTAACTTAACTCCCTCGTTTGACATTTCCAGCACCAACTAGCTGCTAGCTACCTATGCCAATGGACCAGACTTACTTTTACTTTGTAAAATATCAGGGCCACGCTCTTTTTTGGGGGATAGAAAACCAAAGATCTTGCAGACGCCGAAGCTATTTGACGTGTCATTGGATCATAATTTTGACAAATTTGTATGCATTTAGTTCTTGTTAAACAAACTGTTTGTTTCCCACTTAAGCTAACATTAGCTATCCATTAGTAGTGACTGTCTCCAGCATCATTTAGCCATTCACCCCACTGACAGTGAATATTCACAAAATTTATGAGCTAATGCGACAACAAATTTCTTTCCCCCAAAATGGGGTGCAGCCTTGATGATGACACAATGCTAGTCTAGCCTATGTGTATCATGTTGACATTTCAATGGTCACGCAGAGCAGATTTTAATTTAGAAATAAATGGAACATATTTTGCATAATATTAGACATGTTTTGGGATTTCTATGAACATATTTTAAACAGCCAAAACAACATATATTTAAAACTTTTCCAAAACATTCTGTTGATTGAAACCATTTCCAGGCCTTGGAAACAGTTTTCCCAATTTCATAACTTTTCTAACCCAGAAATTTCTGATGTAGGTTTACTTTTGATTTTAGATCCACCACCTTAAGTTCAGGCACAAAACTAGGTGGTTAGGTTAATAAAAAAAGTTTAACTTTTTGGCTGAAGTAAGACTTACTAAGATAATAAAAGTTCACATATGTCACGTAACATACTACGCTACGTAGTTAGAATAAATATGGTTTATTTCTGGTTTGACATAGGACACAAACAGCTTTCTTCTGATTGAAAATTCTCTGACCCATCCACCCATCTCCCAGCGCCATACTTGGACTTCCTTGCTCTTCACACAAGGCAGTAGGGTTGCAGCAGTGTACAGGATTCAAGGTAGATCGTGATATAAAAGTTGACCGTTATCACACTGTGTACATTTGCTTATCTACAATATTGAAAAAATGCAACTAGACATTAAATCTCCCCTTTATTTTAACTATTTTTAAAAGGGAGATTTTTAATACATATATCCATTAACAATGTGGTTTCAAGTTTCAATTATTTGTTGCACCAACAACAAGATTTCTGTTTTCATTCCTTTAAGGGTCATTTTAAACAACTATAATAAAAATTCTGTAATACCGTAATGCCATAAAACCGCAATATTTTTTGAGACGGTTATCGTACTGAGAAAATCTCGTACCATTGCAACGCTACTATGCAGTTGCCCAAAGTGTCAGCAAATGCGGCCTAGTGCGTCTCATACAGACGCTAAAGGATGCCTTGGTGAGGGGCCACCAACCAAGCATCGGTATCCGACAACTTGGGGGTGAGGAGTTGTTGACATGTATTGTCAATAAAATTTCAGTAAATTGTGAAAAATGCCTGATAGGATTTCCTAACCTCCAAGAGGATGACTTCAAAGTGCTTTATTTCCCCCAACAAACCATTCAAAAATCAAAGTTATTGAGTTAATTACCACAAGACAAATAAAAGCAGCATATCCTCATGACTAAGAAGTTAGAACTCGGTAATGTTTGGCATTTCTACTTGAAAAGTGACTTTAATCAAATAGTTGATTCATTTTAAGTTCAGTGGATCAATCGACTGTTTCAGCTCCGAAGGCGTATGAATATAACAAAGCAAAATGTGAATTTGTGTTGTATTTGTTTGAAGAAACCCTTAGTTTTTACTAAATCCTCAACCGTCAATGTCAGACTTTTAATTTAATTTACATAATTTCTATGGTAAAAGTATCACAATCTGTAGTTTTTCACCTGACAGCCAATGCATGAACACTCTTTGCCGGGTGATGATAAAAATCTATTCTCTACCAAAAGAAACAATAAAGCTGAAACTACATCACACATTCCTACTGGTGTCCTGCTGATATCATTTATACCCCCCTTGTCTTTCAGTTTACTCTTCTTTTCCCCCCTCCTGTCCACTCTTCACACCACTGACAAACCAAGATGTGTGTAATACTACAAACTGCGCTACTCATTCTTTACATTCAGAGCACTGATTGACTGGCTTTAGCAAAGAACATGAGCAGCTCCACTGTGATCCCTGCTTGTAATTAAATGGAGTTTTCAGTTTGAAGCTGCCGTGAGCACACTGTATAATAACCACTCCCAGCAACAATTTCAGCATGGAAAGAAAAATTAAAAAGCTATACTCGGCTACAGCTGTGTGAGACAGATAGTTTGCTTTTGGATTTAACATTATTGAACATTCATTACTGTTGAATGTGAGAGCTGTGTGAAGGTGTTTATCTTTCATTTCCCGAGATCAGTTTCTGATTACAAGCAGAAAACTGCTTAACTTTCATTTCTAAAACGCAAACTTTGTATGCACATCCTCCAAACTCAGCACAAAGTTATTAGAAGCATCATGAAAGTTATTCATCTATGTATATTAGTCATGAAGTTGAGACAAGTACAATAAATAAGTTTCGGATGCCCTCTGTGGTACTGGAGGGTATAATTTGTATGTATGTGAAATGAATTATGCACAGTTTTTTTTTCCAATTTTTTAAAAAACAATTTAGAAATAATATTTTTATTAATAACTTTTTTTCTTGGGCAATCTTACACTTCCTAAGCAACTAAAATCTTAAAAAAAAAGACTTCAACAGAGCTACAGCCGAGCCCGATTTATTCTAAATTGTATAATTTATCAATTTTAAGAAACAGGATCTTTTCAAATCAAGATTCACTAATAAGCATTAAGAACCAGCAACAAAATCTGACACAAACTATGACATAATTATGAGACAGTCTGTCACCTAGTGACTCAGTTTTCTGTTTGTGTTGGTTAGAAACAACAGCTCACATACTACCAGTTGCACTTGGTTCCTGGCGTCTTTATCATCCCAGCTAGCAGCACTGCTATCCAGTCAGCATGAGTCTTTGCATCTTTAGTAACGCTTCCTCGGGATGTCATGACATTCTCAGTAATCCTTAAAGTCCTCTGCACAGATGCAGTTGTTTTTAAAGTAGTCCGTAATGCAGAGGCAGAGAGAAGAAAACAAAACTTAGTTGTAGTTCCTCTGACATCAGTTGACATCCGAATAATCAACGGATGGCACAGCTGGCTGCAGCTACACGGCTGATTGGGCTGTAGGCACAAGTGTATGTTGTGCAAGTGTTTTGAAAACACAGAGAGCAGTGAGGCGGCAGAATTTTCTATCCTGTGTGATTCAGATTCTGGTTTGTCAGCTCCTCTGGGCAACGAGGTGCCCATATCAACAACATAATTTAATTTGGACAAATGGGGTGAATGTACGGCTCCCTGGTCGCTGAAGTTGGGATGCTCTCCTTTGTTACAGCCATACTGTTTGATTAGGATGATTAGACAGGCTGGATTTAACATGAATTTCTTGCCCTAGGCTGCTCAATTATAGATAAATGGGCTAAAATCTCAAAGTTGGGACAATGTTTTTTTTCAAGTTCTGCTGAGGCATATTCATTTAGGCAGCTCTACTGGCATTACAGCTATTCAAAATGACAAACACTTAAGTTTATAGTTTACTGTACACCTAGCCAAACTGGGCTGCCTCTAATGCTGCAACATGCACTGTAATGAAAAAAAAATCAAGGGACAAGGAACAGAAATGAATAAAAGGACCATCCAACTTACTGTAAGGCACAACAAGGCGCAGAGAAGCAAGGTATGCATTTGTGGAGAATGAGCCTTATTGATTGGACATAAACCAGCACTCAGAGAACTGATTGGTTTAAAAGGAGGAATGCTGAGTCATGGGGTTGTCAAGCAGTCAGCCACTCGGGGTAAAGACAGGTCAGAGGGTTGTGTGGATATATTTAGGGTAATGGTCTGCAATACCCCGGTGGATTATAACAACCTCTTTTGAAGTTGCAGTTCGTATCAGTGTTTTCTCCCTCTAATAGAGTCAGTTTAGGGCCAGGGATCTCCCATAGTAGCATCCTGAAATGCAGATTTTGTTTGATTAATATGGATAGATTATTTTCTTAAAATGTGTTTTTTTCACAAAATAACTAACTTCTACAGACAGGCTTGACTGATGAATTGCAAAAAAAACTATTTTGTCTCCATGGCAACGGGAGATAATGTGGAGAGGATATGACTCTTCTATTCCTGCCTTTCCCTTTCTCACTTGCTCACCTCCAAACCCTCAACATTCCTAAACACTTCAAATGTACACAGAACATATTAAAATCTACACCAAATTCCCTTCATATATATTTTTATCAGTGTCCAGTTATTCTGGCAGAACTATTTTTATTTTTCCTTTGTTGTGTCCTGTCACTCTCTGCTGTTATAATGGCCCAAATATCCCCTTAGGGATCAGTTTTATCTTATCTTAATGGAAAGATAGACCGAGGGCTGGGTGAAGTCACAGCGAGCCCTGCTGTTGTTTGGATGTCCTTTAGCTTAAGGGAAGGACAGACAGATAAACAGAGACATGGAGAGGGGACGTAAAGGGAGAGAGGAGTAAACAGGCTTGCCAATTCTAGAAAGAGCCAAGATGGGCATGGTTTTCAGTATAGTGTAAAAAGAGCAGAAAGAAAGGGCAAGTAACGACTGACATAAAGAAAGGAAAAATAGTCAGCATTAAATCATTTGATTAAGATATAATCAGAGTTATAGTTTGCTATGGATATGATGATAAATTGTTTCAGGGCATCATACAGAGTTCTTTAAATTAGTGTCATAAAAGTGACACAATATGCAGATGATATCTTCCTCTACATCTTTCATCCAACTTTCTCCCTACAGCATCACATGTGCAGTGATGCAGTGCTGTATCCAAAATGTAATTAAGACCTGTCTGCAGTGCACAGTAGAGGTCTTGAACGGGTCCAAATCATATTCAGTCTAATTGGGCAGAGTCTCGTTATACTGCTGCCGGGCTCCGGTCTGCGTGTCAACATTTCTCATGCCAAAGTGAATCAAACGGTGGTCATAATCTTTCCAAAGAAATGTGATTTTTGGAGTGAGACGGAAGGAGTGAACTGTGAAGTGCAGAGACAATGTGATTCTCATTTTGACCACAGCTGCTTGTTAACAGGTGGAGCATCATCGTGCTGCAAGTGTCAATGTTCACTTTCTACAGTGTTTGGGTCTGCTCAGGTGAATCTCATTTTGAATGTAGTCTTATTAACCTCAGGTTGATTTCAGACCAGGTTTTACCGTCCACAAGTCACTTCTCTCCTTCTCCTTTAGAAAATGAATAAAGCACTTTGGGTGTGAAAGTTTTCCACAATGATAATTCTTAAGACATTTAGTGCATAGTTAGCTAGCCTTCAACAGCAAAGTTAAAAATGATACATACCATACGTCATGAAAAAGTGACTTCAATCAAAGACTGAGTTTGTGTAACTGAGAACTCTAATGTGTGGCCCAACATCTTCACACATTTGGAAACCATTTAGTGTTAACAGTCAGGCTGTAATGCACATTTTATTATTTACTGAAACTTTTGATCATTCCTATTACATATTATAACTACATTTCTGGAAAGAATTGCAGCTCAGCAACAAAATGAGTAGGGATGCACTAACATGGATTTTTCTGAACCAACACCGATAACCAATAATTACCTGTTTCTCAAGCCCGATAACCAATATGATAATCGATAATTTCACATTTTATAAAGGAGTCTATAACCTGTAATTTAGGTACACCTCAGGGTATGTAAGGCTCAGATGCAGTGAAAAATATAGATGATTTTATATTCCATAGCTCTGACCTAACAAAATCAAACTGACACTATTGCTTACACAACAAAAACAAAGAACAGGTGTGACTCTTCCATACCTGCCAACATTAGGCTGTGAATAAGAGGGAGATTTTCTGGGGTATTGCCAAATGGCCGACCCTCAACGCCCCTGCCCCATATAACTCTACACTACAGATGAACATAATAAATACAAGGATGTGAAAGTAAAATGACTTTTAATCAGGATTAAATTTATAGTTAACGGTAAGAGAGAGGAAAATTATAAAGCTCAGTGTTACTGTGTAATTCTCTGGTGTATCAGTAAAGTGTACAAACTACACTGCAGAGTGGAGTCTCTACTAACAGAGACACTGATAGCTGTATGAAATGTTTATATCATCAGGCTACATTTTTCTAAACACACCCAGGCGCCGTCCCACAATAAAATAGCCTACAACTACTACTGATTCGCCTCACACATTAACACTCAACTCAGACAAAGTGGCTGTGACAGAGACAGACAGATAGACGTACTCCAGACTGGGTTTCCAGGTAACAATACAAATAATCACTAACAGTAGCATCACATGGCCAGCGGTTATCAATGAGTTTAACAATAGAGTTGAGGCTTTTCAAAGCTTGGTGTTGGATGTTAGCCGCTGCTGCTAATTAGCTCGTGCTAACACTCAACTTGCCAGATAAACACACTGCCAAAGACTGCAATATTGCACTTGTGTTTTTTTTTTTTCCTTTTTTTTGAGTTAGCTGAAAGAGCGTATCAGTAGAAACTGCACTTTAAAATGTAACTATCATTCTTTTTTATTGGTGCCTTTTGTGTTTAGTTCAATGTCAATTTTTTTCAATAAAAGAACAATCGAAATAAATTCCTTACATTTTTTTTAAACCAGCAATTTGTTGTATCTTTACTGTATACAGAAAGCAGAAGAAAGACAGAACTGAGCACACTTTAATATCTGTTTATTTATTGCAAGTAGTGTTAGCTCCATATTAAATGTTATCACACATTGCATATTTTCCTCATATGGTGTAGCCCTATTGTCTTATACACAGTATAAAATGTAATTTACAACCTAAATAATTACACAGGCTATAAAAAATCATCACTAGAATTTAATATACTTGAAAGGTCAACTGTTAAACAATTGTTAACAATTGAAAGTGGTTAATATATTCAGTAAACCCTGCTGAATAGACCCCGCAGAGTAGAACCTAATGACAGTGTTTTACCTTGCTCAGCAGAAACCTCATGTGAATGCCACTGCCTGTAGCCATAGCTGTTCCTTTGAGTCTTTAAAACCCATCTGAATGATACTCTTGATAATGGTGAAAAGAGGGTTAACCGCTCGTGTTAGGTGCTCTTTGTCTGTCTCTCCCATCAGGAAAGAGAAACAGAACCCAGTGAGTAGACAGGTCCCTGGTGACCACATAGACTCACACTGCTGCCAAGAAAAGACGAGAAAGTCGAAGCAGACTTTAGCCTCGAAAATCCTGATGTGCGCTGCTGACAATGTCTGCCAAAAAGCTCTCTTTGCTAGTTAAATGTGTGGGCTGGTGTCAAGTCGGGAGGTCTAGACTTTGTAGTGGCTTTCAGTCAAAATTGTTTCAGATATATACCCATTTAAGGTATTGATAGTTAAAAATATACTGTAGGTTGTTTGAAAATCAATATGGCTGCAGCTTATGTAAAAAAAAATAAGTAATGCATCAAGACCATACTTTCTGATTTATTTGCCTGTTTTCTATAGTGGGTTAAGACGAATCCATGCATGTTCCTTGGATGAAATAAACAAAAACAGTAGAAGGCAGAGGTTTGCACAGTTTGATGTGAAATGAAATGGGCGAGGAGAGAAAAACCTGGCCCACAGTTGTCATTATGATGGATTGCATATTGATTTTTCAGCCAACTAAATGCACCCACATGCAATTTTATGCAGCTTCTTTTCTTTTTCCACATTAAGGCTCCAGATTTATACCTGTGATTTTCTTTTATTATCCTGATTTCATTCATTTCAGAATGCTGCAACGCTCTCTTGCCTCATATGTTGTAAGGCAAAGTGAATGAGTGAATTATGTGGTTTGGAAGTGGCTTTTGAAATCTGTAAGAGCTTAGGGAATGGAATATATTAAATGGTTTTGCAGATACGTCAGAAATATGCCAGCAATATGAGCAAATAATGAAAAATGTATTACGAGCTTTTTAAATGAGCGACATCTAAAAAGAGCTCTGTGTCAGTTCTAGATATGCTTTAGATTTCTTTCATTAGATATCTGGTGGTTACAGGAGGGTTACACCTAATAGGACAGCATTGTTACACACACTGTGGCAATATTATTTGAGCTCCAAATTACCTGCATAAACTGGTCAAAAACAGCACACATGCAAAATGTAGCAATGCTCCAAAAAAGCGACTGTTTCTGTTCCAGCTATAATGATGTAGATATGTTATACATTTACAAACACAGCTCTGCACAGCTGCTGTTGCCCACAAGCTGCTGCCTTTCAATATGGCCACCAGAAGGACTGTTACATCACCTGAAAGCCCTCACAGTTAAACAATCCTGTGCAGAGTGAGGCTCGTTGCAGGCCATTTGTGGCAAAGCGATGATGTGTTAGATACTGCTGGCCCATTAGTGGCGAATATATAAGTGAGGGTGATATCCTGTTCTTAGTGCGAGTCATCTGTTGTGTCTGGATGTTTTTTTTTTGTGTGTGTGTTTGTTTTCCAACAGCTAAAACCTTGCTGAGCTTAGACTGATTCCTCCTTCTCTACCGGACAGCCATAAACACAGAGAGCAAGGTTGTTAGAGAGGAAGTGGCGAAAGAGGAGCAGACAGGTGTAAAACACCTGAGGGTGCCTTTTGGGGGAAAAAATGATGATAAGATCAGCATCTCTTCTCTTCCTGTGTGTCTGATCCTACATAAACTCCAGTGCCTATAGGGCTGGGTATTGGTACGTGTTACCTTTAAGGTATTGACCACATAATCCCAGTATCAAGTACTCTCAAAACGTCACCAGTCACATGATTCCCAGATCTGATCCTTTTTGCGCCAGGAGTCTGATCTTGTACTGTCTCAACTCCATGCAAGATTGGCAAACTTTCTGTTGCTGCCGTCTCCAGAGCTGCTCTCCCTCCGGGCAGACGTTGAACTGACCGCACGAGCTAACACAGCGGCAGCAGCTAACGTCCAACTCTGAGCTGTTTAATGTTCTCAACAAACTCACACCGAATAGGCTTGACTCTGTCATGAAACTCATTAATAATCATTAGAAACCATTGGCTGTGTGATGCTAACAATCAGCCCTTTTACTGTGTGTGTGCAGCCATGCAGACTCTTCATGCCCGCCATGGAGCTCACAATCCTACAGCAGTAGCTACAACCCACACAATCTGTGGTGTGTTGATGTCGACAGAGGTGTATTTGACAAAGTTGGCAGTGCAGTGTGCCGATATTCCACCAAAACATTAGAAAGTGTGGCTACACTAGGGCTGTACCTAACTCAGAATTATGTCAGTCAAATCAAGTTTGGCTGTTCATTTTAAGTTCAAAAGTTTGAACGGGCTCAGCAGGACGTTCAGTCTGACAGTGGTATTTACATAATATGGTAGGTCTAAACAAGCTAACTACACTAATGATGGATCGGAATCGTGCCACAACATTTTTTCAGAGGGTACTTGCTGTAGCTCTGGTTGAGGGTGAGAGGCTGTCAGTAGACAAACGGAGATCTGTGTGGGTACATGAGACCCTAAAAAAAGAGGGTGGATCAGGGGGAGTATCACCAGATGGTCCAGGAGCTTCTCCTCCACGATGGTTGTATCTAGGCATATTTTAGGATGACTCGGCGGCAGTTTGACAATCTGCGGTCTACTGTTGGGTCGTATAGCTCTGCGTATCCGGCAACCGCTACCACCAGTTTCTCCTCCATTGTTTACTAACTGTTAACTTTTCGTCATGACCACCACAGAAGGCCCGCCTCTCAAAAAAGATGACGAAAAAAGAGATGACGTGGGGCACTTTTCCACTCTGACTTTGCATTTCGTGTTCATTTGCTCAACGTCATCTTTGTGGAACCCAAAATATTTCCAAGCGACAGATGTCGAATTTCTTTTCGGAACAAGCACAACAGGATCAACTTCGACGAACGTTTCATCTACGGCCGTGTCAGCCGCTTCTTCTTTTGAACCATCAGCCATTTCCCCATCGTCTGTTTCTCTTCTTGTTCAGACTGGATGGGTGGAGTCACGTGACTACACACGCTGTACCTCGTCTTAAAGGGGAATGAACATAGCCTACCAGCACACACAATCAAAAAAGACAAAAAAGACTTATTTTCTTTTTTATTAAAACACCGAATTTACCGACATGGGCAAAATGACGTCGGTTATCGTAGTAAATTTCGGTAACGGTAAATTTTCGCCCAGGCCTACTGAGTTGGAATTTTTTTCAACTCCAGGAGTTCAGAGCGTGCTGGCAAAAACACCAGGCACCTAGATCGTAGAAACATGAGGTGCATCGCAACACAAAAAAACGTAAGCAAAAAGATTAATTCTCATTAAAAACAATTACAAAAAACACTTTCTGTGTGATTAGAGCCTTACGGTGCAAAGTTTCTCCCCCTCTGTGATGCTACATCATGTCCACAGCTGTCCGTACCAAAGAGTATCGTGATAGTCAGGACTTTCTTTCAGAGTTTCTTTTGCTTTCAGAGGGCAGCTCTATACCACACGTCACTCTGTTCACATTATGTGTATTGAATGAAGGACTTTATTGGTACTGGTATCACCTGCAGAATACTGGTATTACATTGATATCATAATTTACCCAGCCCTGTTGCCTAATGACCAGAGGGGCTTTTTTTACAGGGTTGTCTTTTGAGATATCAGCACCAATACTTTTGATTGAATGTAGTTAATAAAATAAGACAGCTCTACACAATTAATACAACACATATTCAATATTAAATTCAGGTGAAGATCATTTATAGAGTGCTAATTCACAACAGGAGCTGTGCTTGCTGAGTCACAAACCAGTGATAAAATTTGACAGCGTCATGAATTTGATAGAATATTAATAATGTTGGATCAAAGCTAGTATTCCATATACTGTGATACAATAAATGTAATGTCATGCCCTAAAAATTCCCAAACCTTACACTAACAGTAGTCATTCAGTGAATCAGTGAGGCAGGTTTCATTGCAGTTTTTTACAGTCTGTTGAGTACAGTCCCACCACACCACGCTGGAATGAGCTCTCAGGTCAGACACCTCATAACAGTAATAATAAAAACACACTGGCTGTGTTTACAGACAAACCTCCATCATACTGGAGGCGGAAGACACTGACCGGCTGAGACTTCCCACAAAGCCAACAGAATATTTGTCTGATAAATCAGCTGTGTATATATATAACGGCCAATCACACACCGGCGTTGCTCTGTGTCTCGCCTGTTGCTGCGACACGGTTGGCTGCTGCATCAGCCAACTGAGAGGAGTAGTAGCAATGTGGCTTCTGGCTGTCCGAACGCTGAGGAGACATTCAAGGTCAAACATTAAGGGTGACTCATCAAATCATCCTCCATACACACCTCGCGAATCTGTGATCCACTGTGTGTATGTGTGCGCGCCCAAGCATGTGTGTGGAAGTCAACAGGCATGTCAGCAGTGTTTTATTTGTACTGGATAGTGCTCGAGGCCAATATGCACCTCTCTCTCCCCCCATCTTCCTCCCTGTCTCTCTGTATGTGTGTGTGTGTGTATAAGTGTGTGTGAGTGTGTGGGCGTATCTTAATGAAATCTGACAGTGAATTGTGACAATCAGCGAAGGAGCATCCTGCAGAGGTTAATAAGCTGTACTCCTCACAGCAGTAGCAGGCCACCACGCGCACACACACACTTGCAAAAAACACACACACACACACACACACACACCAATCTCCTCCATGTTTCCATTCTCCTAAAATTATATTTAGAGATTACAAAGTTGAAATTCATGGCCCGGTTCTTTCAGATTCAGTGAGGGGGTAATCTTTCCAGTTTGCCACCTCCTGAAAAGACTCTCAGGACACAAAACGGTGACATCACTCCTTCGTGCACTTCCTGTTTTCTGTGATAAATAAGGGCTTCTAATGAGGTGTCACTCAGCGGGTTCTGTCGCTTCTCTCACTCCGCACCTTTTACACCACTCACACACTTACACACAGAAAATGTTAGGTCTACAAAGACAACCAAAATTCTCTGTGGCGAAAAAAACAATCTAATTTTCTTTACACATGAATTAACATCTCAACAGCTACGTTACAATAACTGTCTCTAATAGGTGTCTTGGGAATATGTTTTTTGTTGGTTGTTTAATTAAGAGAATTACATCAAGGTTTTAATAACCCAGGCTCCACTTTGTTGCTGAAATTTAGACTAGCAATGTTGCAACAACAGAATCAGATGGAGAGGAGATTGTAGCAGGACTATTAGCAATAGCAACATGAATTGTTACAACTCTAGAAGGTGAATCTGTAGTAGTAGGGGTATTTTCCACTCTGCCAAGGGTACAGTTCACATTACAGTTACATTTTTTGGATATTCAAATATTTAATAGCTTGTTTGCAATCACATGACTATGACACAAAATTCCGATGGAGAGCAGGAAGTGGTAAATTCATACTGAGTAAACTGGATATAGAGAAAAGTGACTACACAGAAAGGTTGGATGATCCTTCAGGCAGCAGGTATCATCAGAAAATTGAAACTCAAGAAAACAAAGAAAAGTGAAGTTTCCCACTACTTGACCGATATCCCCAGTGTGGACACGATCATTGTTCAAAATTACCTCGTCATCCAGACCTCATAACGTTGCTTGTGTTGCACAGTGAGCCAATGACAGTGTACAGTAGTCTACAGGGCTGTAACTATTTTGTGTACAGTTGGGCCTATGACTGAAATGACCGCCATTTTGTTTCTAGCGGGGTGAGTAAATATGCTTGAGGATAATTGTCTTTTATATTTCAACTCTGTACATGGATGCACCGCTGTAAGGCTAACATTACTAGCTAACATTAGCTAACTTCAGCTATTATTTCCTACCTACTAGGTCAACCGTTTCCAGAGGTCTGGTGAAACGCTGTAAAAAATCTAGGTCATAGCTAAAAACACTGAGAAGTTGTCACAGCACGTTGTTGTTGCATTCAACTCGAGGTGTGTTTAACACAACACTTTAACATTAACGTTTGATGTAGAGCGATACAGGAAGGAGTCCTGAATCCTGAAATGAGTTAGCAATTTTAGCACTGCCTGTTTCGTTGTCTTGAAGTCAATGGGTTTTTTAAATGTGTTTTTACATTGTGTTTACTCAAGCATAAGATATCTTCACGCTTTGTTCTACGTCATAAAATACGTTGGTAAATACCCCCCTTTTGAAGCTTTTAGCTGTCCTAAAAAATCCAGTTGCTAACAAGTGGCAAAATGAGACTACAGATTGTCCTCAGGCCAAACACAGCTTTACAGCCTCATTGTGATGGCGACGTTAAGTCATGCAACTACAGTGTCATTTCTATATAACATAACGTTAGCTTTTTACTTCTGGCGATTGCATTTATAATTAAAGAATCATAAAAGTGCCGTTATCTTGTGGAGATTATCTTGCTGAGCAATATGTCTAAGTATCTTAAACTTTTGTTTGCCACGGAACTTATTTTCTACAAAAATACAAAATCCAATGGAAAAATCCCATAGGATTTTTGAAGAGGAAACCAGGGTGATGCAAACATCTGTGTCACACTAAAAAAAAAGAGTCATCCTTACAGCAGTCTTTTAGTTGATTCTGCTTTTTGATCCACAGGTTTTTAATCCACATCTGCTGCTGTTTCTCAGTGTTTTTTTTTTTTTTTATTTTTTTTTTTACTTTTTTATGGGACTTAAAGTGTCCCTGGTTTTTTCCCAATTTTATCAGTTGGAACAGCCGTAAACATCACAAATCATAGGCATTTGTGCAGTGCTGGTAGTCTTTGCCTTGAGTAGCCTCCCTCCATCTGTGCTGCACACCAATATATGATGTCATATGCAAAGAAGCTATTTGTTTAATAATTCTGTCAGTAAAATTCTGTATTATCATTTAAAAATAAATATTATATATATTGGTAGTGTTATTTGAATGAGCAGTACCAGGCTTAAAAATCCCCACTGAATCAGCCCTATTCTATTCCCAAGTCTGGAGTCATGTTGCTCAGACCATCTGCTCTCTAACCCTGCCCAAGCTACACAGATCACTGCACTACCACCCCTGGATTATGGCATCAACAAACACATGCACACACACACGTGCATCTTGGCTTAAATGTCGCTGCCGAGTGATGAGAGCATATTTGTGTGTGTTCTCAGCCGTATTTTCAGCCATTATTTACAGTCACTCAATAAACGGGACTGGTACTGACACGCATTTCTCCAATTACAGCCTATACAAAACGGGACTCTTATCTGTCAATATTTTGCACATCTGTATCCACTTAGAATCACTCCTTTCCCTGCAGTACTGAACAGGCACTTGGCCAATATGAAATTTTGGGATATTATAAAAATAGATAACTGCAGTTTGTGTGATTTTCCATCTATTTCGGGGGGTTTGGCGAGAAGCACAGGCAGAGAGGAGCAACTCTTGACAGTTCTGGGATGATGGGTGCATGGAGGAAAGAATGAATAACAAATGACAGTGTGAAAAATAGCTTATCAATAATGGTTAAATCAGAATATTAATAGAGAAACACCCAGTCCTATTATTATCTTAGCTTGGATGAGTCTGTAGGTTCTCACCACAGTACAGACCATGTACAATAGTTGAGTCATGCATATTCAAGTGGAATCATCACAGTTATGTTTCACTGGATTCCAGTAGTTTCCAAGTCTATTTTTAAAAAAAAAACAATCACATCCAAAATTTGTGCAGCGTACTGTATCTTTGCATCCACATATATTAACATAACCAATTCCCGGTGAGCTGCGCAATATTATAACAAATTGGCGGAAATTAAGAGACGTTGAAGGAGGCAGGAGGGGATTAGTGGATGATGGCATGCTTAAAAAGTAGATTTTAAATGTATTCATCCACATTTGAATACCACTTTGTTGTATGTTTATGTACAAGCTGTGGTGCTGCAGCACTACAGAATATGACTTGCAAGCACTGTACACACACACAAACACACACACTCTACAATATTTCACTATCTCTGTCTCTTTCAATCCCTTCGTCCAGAAATACATGGAGAGCTCAGAGGTCTATTTCTGACTCACTTTGACGCTAAAGTCAGTCAGGCATTGCTGATGATGACACACATGCACTCACACGCGCACACACAAACACACATGCGTGCCCGCACACACACACACCCTAGGCTAGGTAATACATTTGTTTTAAGGCATTCTCCTGACGATGCAAAATGACACGCTGCCCACTCTGTTTCCCAGCGCTCTGACAACAACCAGAAACTTCCAGCCCTGATTCACTGAGGACATTAAATAAAATCAGGCTTATTCCTTTAAAAAAACCTCGGCCCACTTCTTACATGCCATTGCCCTGAATTATAATTTATATAAAACTTGTTGCCATAGCAGCAAAACCCCTATGTTACCTTCTTTTTGACAGAAGCACTACAATAAAAGGCAAAACCATCAGAGAGAGTATAACTTATGAAATACGGCTTTCCAAAAAATTATGACAGCAAAATCCTTGCCGAGCCCGAACTACACAAAAGGGCCGGAAAGCAGCTTTGTGGGATTAAAAATTACTGCGAGAAGTCTTAAATAACAGTGGCAGCAAACAGGTCCCGCATCACAAATCATGAAATTCAATGCCACAGGAGAAGAGCAATCAATGACTGATTTACTGACAAAGCATGAAGTCCCTGCGAAAGCGTATAGAGCCTAGGCTTGAGTCAAAGCTGATCTGACAACACTGCTGCATGCTGTACTTTTGTATTGGTGCATTTCTAAAGAGCAGATAATCATCAGAAATCAGAAAATCAAAGAAGAAGAGGCCGGTCAAAAAAAAAAGCCCCAAAATATGACAAGAAAGGGAAGGAGAACTTCAGAATATAAGAGTGTCAGAACTAAAAAGGGAACTGATAATAATATGCAAAGTAAGAACACAAAAAGACACTCAGGATTAAAGTAGGCCAGTCAAAGTATGAGATAAAAAATTCAGATGCCTCAATCACTCTCGAGTCATCCTCAGACACAGCAAGCTGGAAATCAGTCAGCTCGTAATGTGTCGGAGAGCTGCTCCGAGAGGTTTCAAGGTTGCTATTTATTCCTGAATGCAGCTCTGGCCCCACGGAGATCAGCGGTCAGTGTGAGCAGATGGCCCGCATGCTATCGGCCCATTCCCCTGCTTTGTTGTGGCTTAATACAACGAGGCACGGGAGATGCGAGGCTCAGATGTGATGCCTGTGGGAATCATGTGACTTGACATATGAAAATACCACTCACTATTGTTTTAGTTAGTAAATGCTAGCTGGATGTGCTCAGCTTTTACCTTGTAATATTCAAATACATGTAGAAATCTATGAAATATGCAGTGGAACTAGATTTAAAATTGTATTTTTATTTAAAATGAAGATGATAAACTGAGGACTTCATGAGCAATTTTGTGATCACTGTGCTTGAAACTCTTGTTATCCCTGTGTGTTAGATTATACAATGGTCCACTTGATGTCTAACACAGGCAAATGTATCATGGACTGTGTGACATGTCAACTCAGTAATCTCTGATGTACTCATCCAAGTGCCCAACCCCTTCACAGCCACAGAGGATGGCCCTAAAACTGGCCCTGGACTGAGATATCACATGGACAAACACAAAACGCTCCCTATTACACAGCCCTTTAACACTGTCTGCATGATGATGCATTCAGTGTTAATATTTAAAATTTCATCCTTTGTAGAGGTTTACAAAAGCTTTGACATGCCTGGCCTGTCCCTTAAGAAATGACCTTAAATGTGAAAGACATGACTTGTGCATAGGCATAGATTTCGGGGGACACGTCACCCTCAATATTTAGAACATGTTCGTTTGTCCCCCCAGGTTAAAAAATGAAAATAGCAGAGAACTTTTGTTTTGACAACTCCATAAACAGGTGCAGAAAATGCAGAAATTGGTGCATAAACATTCACTAGAATGCAGGAATTGAAGTGTTTGACACTCAAGATGTTCTGGTGAAGGACCCTCATGTCATATGTGCCCCTGTACGCCCTTGGAATTAATAATAATGCATATTTACCACAGTTGGTGATGCATTTTTGTGCATAATTTAACCAATAAGCATGTCTTTGTTTGGTATTGTTGCTTCACATTGTCCTGTGCCCTTTCTGCACAAAATAATTCTACATATTTAAGTTAAAACGTAGCCTAAACAAAACTACCTTATTATGAAGGTAAAGTAATTTAAGAGCTGTCAAACCAGCAGTGATGTGTAACATAGACGTCTTCATATTTTTCACTTTTCAAACAAATTTCAAACCCAGTGCTTACTGGGTTTGTACTGGATTCAGCAAAATAAATTGAATTCATCCACCATGACACAACTATGGTTCCTTATGTAAAGTTAAAGAGGTATTTGCTACTATTCCATTTACCGAACTGCCACTCTGAGACGTCTGTGAAACTTCTGAAGTTGAAAATAAGAATTTCAAGCAGAGTGATCACAAAATCGCCTCTTAGAATTTGTTTTGTAAATTCAATTGGCTTTATTTGAAATAACACTACACCAAAAGGTGAAAGCTCAGACGTTTCTCGACTACAGTCGACTGTATAATATCAAGGCATGCCTGCATAAAAATCTATCTGTTGGTTGAAATTGTTAGTATGCCTTAACAGTAGGAAGTAAAAAATACTTTTCCAGAGAAAATAAGGAAATATTATGTGTGTTATTTCCTTAGTGTTTGTGTTAAATAGATATGCTGGATGTTATGGTGTAGAGATTGAGCAAACAAGGTGAAAAGACTTTTTTTTTTCCCTTTCAATGTGACTTTAAAGAGCCCACACTGCACTAAGCCTTGGCACACACCTAGCCCAAGGCTGCTGAATTATGATTTTTTTTTCAGCCTCCACTTCCTCAGCAACAAAGAGAAATACTGAGAGCACAAATCTTGTGTTAGTGTCAGTAGCAAATCCTTTGAGGATATAACCAAGTCGAGGTGTCAAAGTCCTCAGTAGCAAAGAAGAGGCCTCTCCAAAAAAAAGCCACCTGGAAACATGTGTGAGGCACCGTTAGACCTACAGCTTGATGATAATGACATACTGGAGCTACAAACATGCTTTGACCCTGGGTGAATGCGGTGGAGGGGTTGCTATTCCGCGTTAGAAGTTTGAACCCTGTCATTTTAGCAAGTGAGAGATGAAAGCACTGCTCCTCAGGGCAAAAAACATTTGAAATGCCCTTGAAAGCCCACAGGTACAGTCAGTGTAGAAATATAACATCCCAGTCAGCCGGGCCAAAGCAAATAAAATGTTTAACTGAACTAATTCCTGTTAATGAGCTCCTGAAACTGATGCATACTATACTGACAGTACACATTTTCCCAGAACTGCATGCTACATAAATAAATGCACATCAAAAAGGCACAGAAATTCTGATTCAACACACATACAGTGCACTCTGGCATATAACAACAGGGGAATAAGAAGGCATATAATCAAATATTCTACATAAGCAAATAAGGAGGGGGTACAGGGATTTGAATAACTGCAACAGGATGCAGTTATCAAGCGAGCATGTGTCTTATGTTCAATCTGTGTCTCATTTCCAAGTACTGCTTGTCATCATGAAGGATCAAAGTTTGGAGGAAGTGCCTTATTTAGCTGCATGATTATTCATAAGGGCCCCCAGAACAACATTAACATGGGCAAGTAAAACAAAACGCCAGCACGGTGTGTGTTGCTACAGGTGATTAATGGCTGATCTGATTATTGCCGTGGCTAATGACCCGATATTGATGGATGCAGCATCCGAGCAGCTCATACCTCCCAAGTGTGCCGCTCTCACCACCAAACTACGTATAGGGAATTCACAATTTAAGGTTTCTTTGCTGTTTGACTTCAGTGCATGCTTTTACCGCGGATTTTAAGGTATTTTAAGAACAAACAAATACTGAATTTTAATTCGGCTTAAGATGAAACTACCAAGCTGCATGTATTTAATGAAAATCCAACTTTAATCATGAGTTTACCTCTCATTTCTTACACCAAAACAGGCAGTGGTGAGCAGCGCGGATTAATTATAAGAGTTCGTTATATTTTTCTGGAAAAACGTGCTTTTTAAATTATATGAACGCCGAAAGTACAAGAATATGCTTAAATTTTAGATAAAAATCAAAGTCTTGTGTTTCGTTTTGGTAACTGTCACCAATAGGAGATAAATTACTTAATACGCAAAATTCCTGACGGAGTCTGGTGCGGAGTTCTCACACATGATCGGGAGGCACAGGGTCTAACCCAAGGGTTGATACAGTGCTCAGGGAGAGTGAAGAACAGGCCTCATAATAACACTCCTTACCTTTGTTAGCTGTGCTATTTTCTTGCTCATCTTCAGGTGCAGGTCTTGGGTATATTCCATGGTGATGCCGGTCTGAAAGGACATGCTGCTGGCTGAGGATGAACTAAATTTCCCCTGACCGGCAGGGCAGTAATACTGCTGCCAACCCGACCCAGTCGCCATCTTCACGATGATGCTTCAGATGCTTAAGAGAGATATGGGCTGTAATATTAAAGTGGACGGTGTAAGGAGACGGCCAGCGAGCGGAGCGGCGGAGAGAGGACCGGGACAGTGTCGGATTTTTGCCACGACACAACAGAAATTAATCAAAAATATGATGCCTTTCCAGCCCACAAACTGCTAAAAATTGGTTTCATTTTGCTCAGGTCCGGATAACAGTAATAACAAAGAGGGAATTTGTGATGTTTTAAGCTCCAGAAACGTTAGCTACTACCATCTTGTCCGTTCAGAAATGTGTCCGTGAAAGCGGTCCGAGGTGCGGGTCCTGTCTGCTGTCACCTGGCGCTGATGTGGAGCCGTTTTCGGGCAGCTGACTGGCTCCCGGTCGGTCACCTTGATACCGAAATTTCTCAGCGGGGGCCGTTAAGAGTGATTCCTCCTCGGTGCATTCCGGCTACATTGACGGAGAGTGTGTAGAGATTGAAGGTACGTGTGTGTTAGTTGGGAAGAGTGTGTAGGACAGGCTCAGCGGTTGGTTGCTGCTCCTCTGTTGCCATGGATCACCTCAACAGTTTATGCTGCATTCACGTAGGATGGGAGTAGCGCTGCCTTCAGGTGCCGTGGGAGAAAGCGAAATCAGGACGGTGAGCGCACGTGAACGTGATGAACATGACGCTGAGAGCCAGATGTGACGTTCAAGGGGTGGGTGGTGGTGCTGTGATTTTAATACAAATCACACTTTGAAGGAGCTTGTGGATGTTTTAGGCGCAAACATGAGAGGACTGCCTCACCTGGCGTTTCTTCAAAATAAAAGACCTCATTAGGACTGAGACAAATGCAAACACACAGACTCAAGTTAATCAGCTGAACTCAATTAGCACAATTGGCTGGATTCAACCCACTAATTTATTGTCGGTTCTCAATTAGCTGTGGGCTCATCACAATGACCACACATCATTTTTCTCTGTAACAAAAATATTTTTAAAAAGTTAAACAAAAAAGTATAGAGAATAATACAAATAGAGATACATAATAAAAATTATAATGCCGGTACTGCAAAACAAGTTTATTTATATAGCAAATTTTGGCAGTAAGGCAATTCAAAGTGCTTTACATTAAACTTTAAAAGAAAGTGTAAAAGAAACACATTATAAATGGACATTTAAATACAATTAAAAACATCATTAAAGAGCTAGAGAGTATTGTAGATCTTTTTTTTTTTTTTTTTCATACTCTTTTTATTGGTTTTTCCATTTTATACAATAAAATGCAGAACAAGCAAAAACAAAAGAAAACAAACAACAACAAAAAAAAGTCCCTCCCCAAACTAACAGCAAGCGCCGCATACGTATACCTACACAAATACATATATGTAAAAGAAGAAAGAAAAAATGCATCAAATAAAAAGATGACAAAAGGCAAATAAATAAGTAGCACATATAAAATAAATGAAAGGGCAATCAGCCCTCATCATCCAAAGACAGAAGATGAGTTATAGTTTCTGTAGAAAGGAGTGCAAAGGTTCCCAGATTTTCCAAAACTTATCCAATTTATGGTTAAGGTCATGAGTCAACTTCTCAAGAGGAATAAGAGCAGAAATCTGTGATAGCCACATGTCGACTGTAGGAACTTGGGGAGTTGACCATCGCAGCAAGATACATTTTTTTGCCAGAAACAAAAGGATTATTAACAGGGATTTAGTGTCTGTGTCAGAAAGATTGTCTGGAGTATGGTTTAGGAGACAGAAAGAAGGAGTCAATGAAAATTGTTTACCAGTAACCTGCTGGACTACAGAGTGAACCCCCTTCCAGAAGTTCTGAATGTAGTCACATGACCAAAATAAGTGGACAAATGTACCTTTGTGTATTTTGCATTTATAACAAAGATTGGAGGTGTCAGGGAACATCTTCTGGAGGCGAACAGGTGTGTAATAGGTTCGGTGAAAAAATTTGAAATTTTGTTCATGTATAGAGAGTATTGTAGGTCTTAATGTGTCTAGAATACACTTTGTGGTGTCTTGCTTTTTTATCTGTATTGTCATAAAAAGCCACTCTACAACGATTTTAATTGTGACACACTATTCTAATCGTATGCTCCTGTGTCATTGAGTAATTATTGTCTGTTGAAAAGCCAATAAACAACAACAAAACAGTAAGACACTCAGCTTCTGTACCCCTACGTTCACCTTTGGGGGTACCCTACCTATAAAGGGGTGTCTCCCGCCTTGCCTCTCCCCTTTTGCTGTTGCTCTTGTAGTAATTTCCGTGTTGTAGCGTTAATCCTGTGTCACTTAATTTGTGTAAGGGCTGGAGTTTATATGGTTGTATTTGACATAGGTTTTTGTTTTCACCTCTTGTTGGCGTTTTATTGTACTGAATTGAATGTAAAATGGCCGCCCTTTTGCTGTAGTGCTCTGTTGGAGAGGGGCTCGCATTTATATGGTTGTATTTCACAGAGGATTTTGTTTTCACCTCTTGTTGTCAGCTGTCAGGAATAAACTGAGCCTGTCTCCAAAGACATCCACGGACTGGGTCTCTTCATATCAACACAACGCAGACACCAACACCGGTTACAGCAACACAAAGAATAATCTATTGAGAAAAAAGTTATGGTCTCAAATTAAATTCTATAATCAAGGCAGTAGCTGAGAGCACTTAAATAACTTGGCGACAGTGGCTTCCATCTCAGATCAGAGATACATTCTCTATTATCCACTCCTTTCTAGGATGTCACAGTTGTCACAGCTGTCTCATTGTAGTGAACAGACTACGTGGCAAGCTTTAAAAGAAAACTGTAACAGGGAAAGTCAGATTTTTATACCTAATAGTGCTGTGATCTTTAGTTTTTCTCATCCCGAGTTGACAAGATGTTTTAACAATGTCACAGGTAAAATATTGAAAATTAAAGCCATTTTTCATGCTCAGTAGAAAAGAGGTTGAGGCTATATACCCATACATCATGATTACAAAAATCAATAGTGACAGTGACACTGTATTTTGTCTTTGGATGTAACAATACTGCATTTACTGTAGGCTGTCTTCATCGGTAATGATACCAATGTCTGCGTCACATTTCAGTGTATTATTACTCTACTAATCAGTTTTTATTTTACATTAATTATGTTACCAGTATTAATAAAGCATGATGGTTCATAGTCCAAATGTCTAAATCCATTCACACAAAACTCAAAATGTCAGCTGCACGTTTTGCATACACTCAAGCTGAAAGCACATATGTAACATGACACACCTGTGCTATATCATTTCAGTGCAATGTACCTGCATGTGCAATCTATACAAAAGAAAAAATAATGACACATAATGGACACATAATGACTGTAAAGTGCTGCGCCGTGGTACATTTTGTGTCTTTGTGCCTTGGCTTGAAGTATCCTGGCTGACCTGAACCATCCAGCACTATGCTTCTTTTTTGCATGATGAATGGATCAACTTAAGAATGTTTTCACGTTTGAATCTGTGTCAGAATTCTGCAAATGGAGGTTTTTGGTAAACATTTACTGTTGTGTAAGTAGCAGCCGCTGTCCTTTCATCTTATATGGGAAAGATGATATATGAGCATCAAATCTGATGCTGTTCTCCTCAGCTCGCACACCATTGCATGTTTTCATAAAGATTAAAACCTTGCCCACCATCTGGTGTGCAAATGAATGTTAACTCTCACCGTGCCACTTCTTGTTTAGCCCCACAGAGATTATAAAAAATGACAACCTAATGTTGTCAAATGACCAGGGCTCCCTAGAAGAAGGCATCTTGTATCTCAACGGGACCTTACTGCTTAAATTAAGAATAAGCATATGCACACACAAACACACACACACCTGAAACAAAGTTTGTCTTCTTCAAAATCATTAGTGTTTCTTCAACAATTACATAGAGGGCTTAGACCTGGCATTCACCAATGTTTTCAATATGAAAGTAAGTTTTTAAAAAAAATAAACCTTCAAAATAAAATAAATCTGTAGCAGATTTCCCATTTTCTTATATTTTTCACCAGTGGATGTCATATGAAGGTCATAGGTCACATGAAGTACACGGTTTTTCCTTGGAACATGAATGCACCAAGATGAATTCTAGTGATGGCACTTCATCTGTCAAAGCTGAACTGAAGTGAAATGAAAAATTTAAACCGACTGAGTGGCACCTGCAGGCAGTACCTCACATCGTCATAATCTGAAGGATGGCGCAAACAGTTTGTCTTAATGGTTTCTATTTATGCGTCCACATGATTTTTGCAGCACTGAAGGTGTTTACTGAATGCATATGTGTTTGTATACAGAAATATGTCATAATACAGTTTCAAAATATTGAAAATTGATGAATTTGAGCATCCACAGACAGACAACCAGTACAGTAAAACTAAATTTTACAATAACTGTGTCATCATTATCATCAGATTAGAAGTGGATTATAATGTTTGCATGATAAGATGATTAAAGGACACTTATACTTATTTTCTGTTCATTAAAATAACACCACAAGTACACTTTTACTTCAGTTTTACAACTATTATACTAGATTTTTTTGCAGGATCCAAATGTACAAGGCAATTATGTTGTAGAGTTTACATAGGGGTTAGCTGACATAAGCCTAATTAAACTGTAATCTGCACATCCTCAGGCATCTGCTAAACCTCTCCATGTGTTGTAATTTTCTCCTCATATATTAGTAACTGCAGCTGGGCACTGCAGGTTGTAGTTGTCTTTTTTGCCTTTTTAAAACCAAAAACATACAGGCTAAAGTGTAAAGAATTAAAAGGGGTGTTTATGTGCTCTAATGCAAGCTGCAATGGACCTTTCGCTAAGCCCCGCCCCTTTGTGATGGTCTGACAAGCTGTCGCAGTAAGCATGGAGCCCACACTGTCACTAACTGCACTCCCTGAAGAAATGTTATCATATTTTTGGAGAAATTAAACAGTGATTCCAGAGAGAAGCAGACAGAGGGGTCTACAGTCTGTGTTTGAAGGATATATCCAGGATGTCAAACTGACTCAGCAGCAACAACAGGTTAAAAAGACAAAGATAGTTAGAAGCTAAAGCCCAACTATAGGCTACAGATCACAGTGTAAAAGTGAACCACCACATCACTGCTGATCGACACAGAAGACCATGAATATAAAGGGAAACTTTGCTTTGCCCTGTACAGCAGGGTCGGTCTTTGTTTCACTGTTATAATCATTACAAAGCAAAAGCAGCATGTGTATACATTCAGTAGGCTATATCTTCAGTAGCTAGCTAGCTACCCTACACTTTTCAGGGTTTGATTTTGGTTTTGGAACAGGGAAGAAACGTATATCTTTTTCCAGCCTCTCCAGGTAACGAGTATTATTAATACACGACGTGCCCAAGGCACAACATTTAGCTCCAAATCCACAAAATCAGCCTGAAGATGAAGCAAATCTGAAACGACTGCATTAGAGTCAATGGAGCACGGTTGTCGGACTCTGAGCTGGCCTGATGCTATGTCATGATTGGCCTATGTGGACATCTGAGTGTAGCCCATTTTTTGTGACAGTGAAGTCCAGTCCAGTCCAAAACACTGTAGCCAGCTGCAGCCACCTCACTACAGTAAAGTTACCTTAAGTTGGATATTCAGATAGGGTTTTAGGACAATATGCAGTTTGCTAGCAAGACAACGCCACAGCAATATGTCATTTAAATGTTTAACTGTTAACTGTTTGCTGTTGAGGACTGGTGAATGAATATAAACGGGGGTGAAGGTGGAGGAGGGATGTCTTCTGTTAGGCTGATCTGGGAGGATGTACTTGAGATCAGGCAGAGGGAGACTCAGGATAAAGGAATGTTGGCAGGGATGAGGTAGCAAGGATGATGGATGAAGGGAAGGGAAAGGGAGGGTGGGTCGAGAAATCTGAGACAAACAGAGCAGGATGAGTTGACCAGGTATACGTAGGCTTGGTAAGCAATTAGAGATGTGGTTGAGGTGTGGCCCTGCTCCCGAAGCTAAGTGAACAAATTAACTATTGAGAGCATAATGTTATTTTAGACCCTTGTTTAACACGAGTCCTATTTCAAAACAAGTTAGCTGGAAACAAAAGTCAACCACAGACTGCGTTTTCGACCAACTCACTGAGCTATCGTTGACCAAATTACCTAGTTACCTACAGCTGATCAAATCTGCTAGCAACAGATCAGCAAAATCAATGTTCGCTAGTTAGAAATGAGAAACCTGCTTTTGTCTACCCCTGAGTGAACTCAAGGACTAACTGTCTCAAAAACTGCCAAATAAGTCTGCAGTGAATCTGCCTCGATTATCACTGCAAAACTGTATGTGCCAACTGAGAACAAAAAGCTTGACAGACATAGCAACAGTAACTAAGGCGCTCAGCAAAAGGTCAATTTTTTAAAGATTCAGTATGTGAGAAGCACAAGTACACACATGCTTTATACACACACTTCATAATCACTCTTGTTTACTGAAGCTTGAAGCCAATAAAGGTGCATTAATTTTTGTCTTGTCTTGTTGTGGGTCAATAACTCTTTAAACCTTCAAGGACGGGGATTTGAGGTGCTACACACAGTCCAAAACACAAACGGGTGCACAAGTTTGATGCGTCTAGGGCCTAGTTGTTGGAGAAAACAATGGTAAGTATTCATAGAGTACATTTAATATCAGCTTATACAAGAAAGAGCCTCAAGGTCCATCAATAAAGGGATTAAGCTCCCAGGTGCTGAAATTATTCATTACAGCATACAAGGTTATCACACGGGCTCAGTTGTTAGTTTATGTGCAGATACCCACGGCAGGGGCAGGGGGCATCAATAAGCTCTGACAAATCCCTCGCATCTACAATCATTTACCACCAAAACCTACAAAGCCCCAGCTTATAAACAGCACAAAACATTCAGGGACAGAGTGAAGAAGCTGATGACTGACAGGATGTTATCTGGTTAGCATGATATATGGCTTTAAACTATCAACGTAGGGGGACGACTTGTTCTGAATGTTCCCTGATGTCTCTTTTTATAGCCATGCATGGAGGTCTATGGCAGTGCCAGTTGGTCCAGACTGAACTCTCACTACAGGTGGATGGACTGCGATGTAACTTGTTAAAGAAATTTATGGTCTCTGATGGAAGAATTGAAATCATTTTGTTGATCCCCTGACTTTTCATCTAGCGCCACAAACAAGTCTCCTTACACTTGTCCAAAATGATTACAGTATACCTCTAATATATTGCTACTTACGATCCTGCTAAGGTACTAACAGTGAGCGTTACCGCCTAATGGGACTGCTAACACTTTTATGACTGATTTATACTCCCTTTATGTACGAAAATAGATACATCCATTTCAAAAGTTGTAAATGTCACACTTCCATGTGCCCTTTATGTCCGCATAGATACAGCCAATAAATGGCAATAGACGGAGTCAAAAGTTTCACACAATAACAAACGAGGCCATAGTATAGGAGGTCGTAATATACCTTTGAATGGAAGCAGCATTGTAGATGGCGGTGTTCTGCACAGCCATTATATACATCCCAACATGTGGATGGAGAACACTTATCACTATATTACTGATTCATTCCGTTCTGTCTTTATTTAAATTTCCTCGTCATCTCCTACAGTCATATCTTGCTTCAACTATGCTACACTGCCTCCATGATCTCCAGTGGTACTGTTCCATTTCGTCGGTATTTGTAAGCTTTCAGAAAATGTGCCCAAATATGGACAAAGAGTACAGACAGAATACTTTGTCCATCTCCATCTCTGCATCTAACGTTTAGCATAAATGAGCCCTTCCTCTTGATCTTGGACATTTTGAGAAATACACTCATTCACTTCCTTGCCAAGAGGAAGATACCACTCTCATGTCTGTATGATCAAGTGCAGAGCTGGAGCCAGAAGGCTATTAGCCTACTATAGCATAAAGGCTGACTCTGATTTAACCTCAAAATTATACCTAATATCACTTGAAGTACCTGAAAGCCACATTTGAATAGAAGTAATATCTCACCAGAAAATTACTTTTGTAGAAGCTCAAGTCACCTGTTCAGAATATTACTTTAGTATCAGAAGAAATATGTAATATTAAGTGTCATACAGTATTTAAAGTGAAAGTACACTGCAAGTAAATGCGGTAATAAAAAAAAGCAAGCGATCAGAATTCTGAGGATTATGAAGGTTTTTTCTTCTTACCACGTAAACCACCTTAAAAATGGTGTGACACTACTCTTGAAGAACAATGAGGTCTTCTTCACAACTTAAAGGACTTAAAGAAAACCTTTGACTATCCAGGGCTGCCACGCTGCAGTAGAGTCACTGTGCAGTTACATGTCACAAATCTTTATCTCCTTGAGTCATTACCAGCCCTCTTTGCTGTGGGACACCATTTTCTGCATTTTCTGCAGCCACTGCAGACTTTTCAAAACCAACAAAAAACAACAGATTTTTTGTGAGACAACAGCAGCATTTCTAGCCACAATTGTGCCACTAAAAAAGTGTGTTTTAAGACAAAATTTGACCTTTTCCTGACCACAACCAAGTGGTTTTTGTGCCATAAAATAACTACACATTAACCACAGCGTTGCCCTCAACAGTTGATCACTGACAATCAGTTGTTGCTGCTGTTTAATGCAGCGCTGAAGGACTGTCTCTGTGAGCTGCTCTCCTCTTGCTCTCTCTGCCCAGTTAGCATAAGCTCACACAGCAAAATGTGATTTCATCCCTACTCGTCATATTTTTCTGCTTGGATAGAAACCCTGCAGCAGCAGTTAACATCCAACACAGAGCTATTAACACCAACACCGAAACAACGTACAATGCCAACATTTACTCTGGCAATTGGGTTACAGCTCATCACACACCTGTTAGCACATTAGCATGATTACAGCTGGCTTGTTTAAGCGTAATGTTTTTTGGCTCCCTTGAAAGAAACACAAACTGCCCAGAAAGCCTCATTTGAGAAATTTAGGGGGAGCTCTAAGGTATTGTTTTGGTTCCACTATTTTTTTCCATATAAAAGGTATATTTTCATGAATACTTAGGTTCCTGAAATCAATAATTGGCTCATAGTATAGCAAAGAGTGATTAATAGAAAAAAACAAATAACTCTGCAATAGTCAATCAGTTCTGCTTCTTTGTTTTCCCAGGCTTCAGTAGTATATTGTTACACATAGGCAGGAGCATTCATGTAAAGCCACAGTCTCATTTGAACACTGGCCATAACAATTTCTTGTTAACTGGTGAGTGAGAGTGTTGTCACTCTTCTTCATCTGACTCTAAACTCTAGTTAGCTTCCAAATCGACACATGGTGATTTTGCTTGATCTTTGCTTTATGCCAGCCAGCTGAGTGTGGTTGATCACAGAACACTTGGTTTTGTTCT
This sequence comes from Cephalopholis sonnerati, assembly GCA_019142605.1. Classification (NCBI taxonomy): domain Eukaryota; kingdom Metazoa; phylum Chordata; class Actinopteri; order Perciformes; family Serranidae; genus Cephalopholis; species Cephalopholis sonnerati. Next base: position 17,116,752 of record JAGQAX010000009.1, read on the forward strand.
GGCACCAAAGATCAAATGTGATCCGGGTTTGGCTCACAAGTAGCTGCCAGATTTGGTTAGATTTTGGAGAGAAAATCAGCTCTAGTTAGCTGCACTTCTGCCAGCCTTTGGTGAGTGTCAGCCCCTGGGAACAGCCAAGTCTAGTAAGGCCAAAACTGGTGCATAGATGTTGAATTTGAGCCACTGTTGGGAGAAGGTATTTTGACTACCTGGGTAATGATGAAAGATGACATTTGGCCGCATAAGCTTAAGTATTATGCTACAGTATTGTATATGATATATATTTCCTTACCTAAGAGCACTTACTCCCATAGTTAATGGGGCTGGGCTATTAAACTCCACGAGCTTCTGTTGTTATCAGTATTTGTCAGTACACTGAGGCTATTATAGTGAGAAGAACCATTATTTAGTGAGCTCAGGCCCTCTGAAGGCCACTTTCCTTTGGCATCATGTGTATGTCATTGAGGTGGACTGCCAGGGGACATTTATTCCTCTCTCCTCATATCAGTAAATCAATAAAACTAAAGTACACTCAGAGGGAGCAGTATCCTTGGCTCCCTTTCTCTGTTTTTCAACAAATTTGGTCATCTTGCAGCGACAGGAACAGAATAATATCAGCCTCGTGTCCTTTCATTTATTGAATCCTGTCTTTGGACACAAAATCATATTATAGAGACTGGCCATGTACATTAAGTCCTGGACTACCACAGTATGACACGCACTGCCACCCGCAACAAGGTATAGAATATTTAATGCTGGAGAAATACAAGTAAGGAACAAAAGAAAATGCATTTACCTTAAATATACCACATCACGTTAAAGGTGACTTTAAAGAAGCTGTGTGTAAGATTGAGGGGGATTTAGTGGCATAGTGGTGAGGACTGCAGATTGCAACCAGCTGAAACTGCTCCCTGTCAGAATTCCCTCAGTGTTCATAGTTAGGAGGTTTTTACCAGGAGCCTAATTATCCACAGAGGTCTCTTCCTCTCCAAAACCAATACAACCAGGGGCCATATTCACAACTCCTAACAGCATAAAAATTTTTGGTAAGTCATAGCTCAGGACTGATTTAGGAAAGTTCTCAGAGGAACTCGGTACATAACTAGGTATGATGCATTCGTTTAACAGATGTGACTGGTTGTCACAGACACACCCTTTTGTGAGCCTGCAAGGTGTGGACGTAAAGTGCAAATAAAATTATCTGCATCACTGAGAAAGAGTTGTAATTTTTTGTGTGATGACTCTGCTGTTGGAGGATTGAGACAGACGTAAGTCATCACTGCTGTACTGTTGAATTTTTCCAGTTTTTCAAATATCTTTGTGTTGTGATAGAAGAGTTTCTCTTCGTGACAAAATTTGAAGAAAGTTCTTAGAATTGTGACATTTTCTTGGAATTTCCCCTTAAAGTTAAGACTAGGTCCTTGTAAAGACAAAAGTTATTTACAAAGCATCTTACACCTTAAAAGAGCTTCTAAGCTGAAAAACTGTTAGGAGCAGGGAAGAGGACTTTTAAGATGCTTAAGAGTTTCTTAATCAGATGAGAAAATGGTAGAAAGACAAAGAGGTCGTAGAAATATTCTCCAAACACCACATGACAGTGAGTTAATAAAATGCTACAGATAAGATCGCGCAAGGATAATATGTGTGGTTAATTGGTTAATCTCATGAGGGATACCCACACATTTCCCACCTAACACTATAACGCCAGAAATAAAATAATCACAACCTAAGATATTTAGAAAACTGGAAAAATGCAACAGTGCAGCAGTGATGACTTGGGTCTGTCTCAGCCTTCCATTAGCAGTGATCACACAAACAATGACACTGTTGCAGTCAGCAGTTCATTTCCACTGGGTGTCCACATGTTGCAGGATCACAAAAGGACATGTCTGTGACAACCAATCACATCTGTGGTCAACCACACTTCATCACTGAGATAAAAGTTTCTGTCCCTTCCTTGCTCAGAGCTGCTCTGAGAACTTTCCTTAATCACTCCTAGGGTAGGACTCCAACTAAAAGTTTTTAGGCTAAGTCAAATTGACCTGGTGATTTACACTGGTAAGAACATTGAATAAAGCAGTTTCATGTTAAAAAGTCTGTTTTTTCAATGCTGCTTGTTGTGGAGGAACTGTTAACTACAGTGGCAGACCTGAAATTATCAATAGCCCTATCTAGAGCCAGTGTTTGGTTTGTCCATTCTGGGCTACTGTAGAAACATGGCAGTGCAACATGGGGGACTCTGTGGACGAGGACCCACTCCCTATGTATATTTGAATGGCTCATTTTAAGGTAAAAGAAACACAATAATGCTTATTTCCAGGTGATTATACGAGAAAGAAAACAACCATATGGTATTCCATTGTTGCCACTACATCCACCAAATCTTACACACCAGACCTGTAATGTGTGTTTTTTTTTTTATTTGAGTGTTTTGTTGTAGCTTGTAAGCATTCAAATATTGTTCTATTTGCCTGTCCAGTAAGTTGCTGTTTGACAGGGACCTTAATAACAAGATGTCCTTCATTCCGTGACATTGGTAAAATATGTTTTTTCAATAGGCAGAAATTTTTTGAGATTTAAAAGGCAATTATTTTATCAACAAAGATCTGAAATATTGTTTCCATATCTTTTTTTTAGTCTTTTGTTTCTATTCTATAAGTATTCCCATTTAGGATAATAAGCATATGCATGTACTTATACATATATACATATATTACTTGTTATTCTCTGTGGTGGAGTGTTTGTACACCTACTGATTTAAAATGATTATATCACAAGCTCAAGTCATTTACAAACTTGAGCCACAGGAAGGACCTGAAGGACTGAAGTCCCTATTAATCTGATTAGAAATCAGCAAAATTGGCCTGTTAGCTGCATGGTGTTATAATTACAGCAGATGTGAGACTGCAATCCTTTCTTCAGAAATATTAGACCTCTGTAGTAATTTGTTGACCGACAGAATTCAAGTGCCCACAGGAGTATTAAAAGTTGTGTAATTATATGTAAACACTTGTGTTAAGACGTCTGAAGAGCACAGCTTTCCTTTTTCTTTTTGAGTTGTTGTTTATCACCTGAAATAATTTCCGTGCATACACACAAACATGGAGAGCGCCAGTGTTTCCCCTGAGCCACAGGTCTGCAGTCCTGTACCATGAAAGAGGTCGTCTACCGAACCCCGCAGCAGCTGTGTTAATCAGGAGCAACAGCTGCTCCTGTGTTTGGTTGGAGGGAAATGGAACGGAAATGGAAGAGTTTTCTGGGAACGTTAGCGGCAGTGTTGTAGTCAAGGGGAAGAGTGGGCAGATCACAATTTGTACTTTTAGAAGAGGAAGAAATACTTAATAATCCTCAAGGGGAGATTTTTTTTTTTCACTCTGTTGTCATATACACACAGGCCTGAAATACACACACATGCACAAACAGGACCTGTACATGCTTTAAATGGAGGGATGTCAGAGTGATGGGCTGCCTTTGGACAGGCGGTTGGTGGTTCAGTCCTGTGTTCAAGGGCACCTCAGCAGTGCCCAGGGGGCAAGCTGGCACGTCTCCAGCTACCAGTCCATGCTCCATGCTTGGTCTGTACTGGGACTTGAGCCGGCAAGTCTACTACTGCTACCCCATTTGTGATGGAAGAAGAATTCAGATATTTTACTAAAGTAAATTAGAAATACTCAGTTACAAGCAATAGTCGTACATTCAAACTCTTACTTAAAGGTCCAGTGTGTAGGATTTAAGGGGATATATTGGCAGAATTGGTATGTAATATTCATAACTATGTTTTCATTAGTTTATAATCACCTGAAAATTAAAACTGTTATGTTTTTTGTTACTTAGAATGAGCCTCTATCTACAATAGGGCATGTCCTCTCCCATGGACCCAAGATGTCCCACCAGAATGGACAAACAAAACAATACCTCTAGAAAGGGTCATCTGCGTTTTTAAGTTTTTGCCTCGCCCATGTAGGAGAACTATGTTCTACATGCTTGGCACATGTGAGACGTTTCAGTTCTGCATGCTCACCACTAGATGCTACTAAATCCTACACACTTGACCTTTAGCTGTTTTATATTAGGGCTGTCAAGTGATTAAAAAATCTCGTTAACTACATGCTCTATGATTAATGACTCTAAATTAATACATTAATTTTTGCTGTGAAAGCATTTGAAAAATTTCAAGTCAAATGAATTTTGGCAGATGTGTTGTAGTAAAGCTGCTGGATGTTGGACATAATTGTCCCACACCCAGCAACATGTCCTCTACCATCGAAATTGGTCTACAGTCGAAAATGCAGAGAACAGTGCTCCTATCAACAGCTCCGTCTGGGCGTTTTTTAAATGTAAATCCTCCATTCACAGGGCCAAACAGCGCTGTCTCATCTGCCATAAGACAAAGCCACTGTGGCCTTCAGTGACACACCAGTTCAAAGAGCACCATAGAACACAATTAATCAGCATTAATTTTTTAAACCCATTATTTTGTCTGTGATTATTCAAAATGAATGCATTATTATGACAGCCCTACTTTATACTGTATACTGCTTGGTGGTTTAACCTTAAATAGTATCATAATTTATTAGTTGAGTTATATTTGTATTAATAATCTTGAGATAAAACAACTAAAACCCATCACAAGAATGTAGTGGAGTACAAAAAGTATATTTGCTTCTGAAATTTAGCAGAGTAGAAACAGAATATAGGCTAACATAAACTGGAAATACTCAAATGAAATAAAAGTGCTCCACGCTTTTACTTAATTCTAGCACTGCTTTTCATATTACAGGGAAGCTGGATAGATTTTTCTGTTGTCTGAGATTTAACCTGCTGAAAGATCTGAAACAAAGAGGAAGAAGAAACTGATACAAAAACAAGTGCTCAATGTCGTGACCTCAGTAAACTGCACCCACCTAATCAGGCTGCAGGTGTGACGGTTGCAAAATCTAAACTTGTCTGCACATTTGATGGTTCCACTTCTGATCGTGTTAGAGCATTGGAGATGTATTAGTTCAGGTGTGTGTGTGTGTGACAAATGCAGAGGAACTCATGCTGAATTTAAACTTACAGTTGCAGCTGAGAGAATTAAAATACAGACTTTGATTTCTGCTCTACCCAGCAGAGAGTTATATTTGGAAGTACTGACACGGTTGTGTATGTTGATGCTTTATCATCTTTGTGTTGACAGGTTGAGGTGTGAAAAAGGATGCAGTCAGACTCTGAAATAGAAAAGATGACTTTACTGATCGCAGTATGAAGTGTTCTTCATGGAGACATTTTTCGGCTAACTCATGTTAGCTTGCTAGCTTAACTTTATTTTACCGTTAGTGTCAGTGGCTAAAGCTAACTGTAGCCTTTTCACACCAGATTTTTATGTTGTGTGATTTTATTTATGGTGCGTGAAAAAAGTGCAAAGCCTCTTTAAATAGAGGTATATCAAAAATGATTAATGTTGGGAATTTTGCCCACAAGTTTTTGGAACTCAGATTTGCCTCCCAGTTTCTAATTTGACAGTGAGGTGAGTCTTTTTTCTGAATCCCAAAATTAAATCAAATGTCCCCAGGGGATTTATGGGAAACTTAGAGAAAGCCATTGCAGCAGCTAAAGCACCTCACTATCCAAAAGGTCAAGCAAGAATTGGGGTTAAAAGTTTAAATGCTTTCTCTTCGGATTAGGGGAGGGCAGTTTGGATCATGGTCTGCAAAATCGAAGTAAACTCTATAAAATGATGGACCTTAGATAGATGGCATGACAGCTCAAAGATCAAAGTACAAAGTACATGTTAATACATTTTTCCTAAAGATTTTAGGTAGTTCTTATCACACTGATGTTTGTTCAAGTGTTCATTTTTCTGTCAAGTTTGGTTGTAATTAGTTAACTGATGTTATAAAAAGGCAGTTTCATGTCATCATTAACAACCATGTGTAATGAAAAAGCCATCTTCAGTGTGACAAAACAATAGTGAGTGGCAAATTATATACACACGGGAGGTTCAAGACGCAGTCAGGATTGAGAATACATAACCAAGTATTAAGGTCCATCTGTTAATGAGCCTCTTACAAATAGAGGAGTGTCCATAACAATGAAGAAGAACACCACCAGCCGCTGATACAGGCTGAGGTGTAAGGTGTCCAGGACCAGAAACAATAGCAAAACACTGTACTTAAAGGAGCTACAGGATCCAGAGTCATAAATGTATAATGGAGCCCTGAAAAATATAGATACATGAAAAAATATATCTAAACAATCTCTTAGTATATAATGTTTCTTCCTTTTTTGGGAAAGATGATAACAAGAATAGAAGTTTTATAAACTATCAAAAATGCTCCTTTTAAAAGAATTTTAAATTTTAAATTAGCCATTCACCATTGTTGTGTTACAATGATGATGGTTCTTTAGCTGAAACGTGTCTGTGTCTATACATATTAAACTGGTAAAGTGCCAGTGTTCTGTTTCTGACAATTGTGCTCGGGATCAATGGTGCCGCTTGTGGTTGGTCAGACAGCAGGAGCTCAAAACCGCTGATATTACTACTGCGCAATCTCTTTGTGCTTCTCAAAGTCAGGGATCATTCCTTGGTAGGAATCCTGCCAAGCTCCACTGGCAAATCATGAGCAAAGAATTGTGGGTACTTCATGCCTGCTGAGGATACACGCATACATCCTTGAAAATTCTCTGAAGGAACGACTCTGTCCTCGGTAGAATTTGAAGAATCCTTGGCATTGGAATAGTCTTAAGGTGGGATTTGATGACGTAGCCTTCATGAAATTCAGCCATTTAAGGATCCTTCCTTGACTTTGAGAAGCGTCCACAGGCTGCTGATAAAGTCACCTGCTCAAGATGGCAGCAGCAGAATCTGTGATATTTTGGCCTCATTTTGTACAGTGGGAAGAAGTGTAGACCCGTCGTCCATCTTAATATATAATCATTGACTATAGACCCTTTTTGGGCCTGACGTCACAGTAACGTCAGATTGTTAGCTGGAGGCAAATACAACTCTCCGCCACAGGGCTGTAGGCTACACAGGAATCTTAAAATGTCGTCTTGTTGTGTTATTGGGAGCCAGAATAGAAGGAGTCATGGCTCAAAACTTAAATTTTATCCCATACCAGCCACCGCTGCCCGTCAACATAAACAAAGACAGCTATGGTTAAATGTGATAAGACGAAAGAACTGGACAGAGGCGATCATCAAAAATGCTGCATGTGCAGCTCACACTTCATATCAGGTTAGGGAAAAAGTACTCCTGTTATAGGGCTGAATAACGTTTGTGTTATACGTTTGTGTGTATTAAGGGTTATCATGTCCACCTCATCAGAAATTGGGGAGGTATTAAGAGGAATATCGGATTACTCTGTAACGCTAACTTTTTAGCGCATCAGCTAACGTTAGCTTCGATAGCAAAACAAACTGGAGGAAACCTTTCAAGTGTCGTCTTCCTTTGTACGATTGGCATAGTAATCAACCACGAAGCCGGCCATCCTGTCAAATCATCAATCCACTGAGTGAGAGCATACGGGTCGGCTAGTCTGGTCCCAGTGGTCAGTGTTTACTTATTCAAGGAACACTCACGGTACCGGAGAGTGAGTGACATGGCACGTTTGTAAAGTCAGTCTGACGATAAAATGAGAGCCCTGTTGGTTCAAGAAATGGAGCGTTATATTTCTACATGAATTAACGAATGGTTGAGTTAATCACACATTCACTTCGGTGCTCTGCTGCTCCATCTCCCCAGACAGAGTGCTTAGACTGCAGTGCTCTGAATAACCAAATGTACATTTAGACAGTGCTCTGAATTTACGAATGGTCCAGTCTGGCACTCAGAATGAGTATTTCTGAATGCACCATTCACATCATCTTTCTAAACAGTCATAAACAAGCCAACAGACAAGCTAGCTAGAGCTGGCTAATGTCTGTGGAGAATTGTTTTGCCTCAAGCTAAGCCCCGCCCACCAAAAAGTGTCATATTGTTTACTAACAGTAAAAGGGTCTACATACAGTTTAAACATGACACACAACATCACATCAATGCAAAAAAGTATAAATACAGCTATAAAGCAGTCCTGTAATGACCTTAGAGATAGTTAAACAGTATCATGAAGCACAGCGACATCATGTTCCCCACCCCTGCTTTGGTCCTTGCACAGACTAATGGCTTCATATTTTGCCTGTCAATCAGTTTTGAATATGTATGTGGTGCCAGCGTATATGTTTAGAGTGATTACTGTTTGTGATGATTTGTAAATGGGGCACATCCTCATTTAACTTGCTCTTAATGAATAATGAAGAGGGACGCGCTGGCTCAGCTTTAGCCGACTGAATCTGAGATCAGCTTTTTAATCGCAACATGACAGGGCAAAGCAAGGCTAATGAAGATATATGACGAGCGCATACGTGTGTGTGCACTTGGAGCATTGTGTTTTTATATCTGACACACACTAAGGATGACTGTGGCTGAAAAAAAAAACAAAAAAACGCAGGAGATGTGCCGTACTGTGGAGAAAAATGAAAATGGGTAGAGCTGGGGGAATATGGATTGCATCTGGTGCAGCAAAATGATGGACTGCTCTCTATTGTTTTCCATTGTGTACTGGGGATTGATTCGGTAACTGCAAACACATAGGCACGCACACACACACACACACACACACTTACACACACTTGTTTGTCACCCATCTGTGTTTCTATTTTTAGCGGATCTAAAATTGAGGCACACATTCCGCTTCACTTCTCCGAGCTTAATAATTGGAATATTTTATAGGTTTAAGCTTCCTCTTGCCGAGGGAATACAGACTACCACAATCCAATTAGGTGAGCCCGGTGGCTCACCCAAAAAGTAATAAAGTTGACAACATAATAACCACAACAATCTAATCTCTCTTTGCTCACTGAAATATACAGCGTGCGGCGTTAACACTGGAGGGCAAACGATCAGATTGAAACATAATTGCATAACTTCGCAGAAGGTTATTGTGCGAGCAAGTTTTACAGAGGAAACAAGTATTAGATCAATTCAAAGCAGATAAGTCAGATCACAAGTGCAGCTCCAGTAAAGACTAATACAGCACCAACTCACCTGTGACACATTAGTTAGACTTCTAAGCAGCTGTATGTGGCGACAGAGCGCTAACAACAACACTGTGGTCAATGTGATCATTTATTCTTCTCGTCTAATTAATATTTGAGTTATATTTTTCCATCAGATCTCCAGCCAAAGAACTCGTCGTGTTGTAGGATTATGTTATTGAGTCCCTCTAAAACTAGTTTATTAGTTTGGCTTCCAGTAGAAGTTTTTAATGTCTTGTGATGGTCTAAATACTGTTTAAGAAGCTTTTCCACCCCGACAAAGATAACTGTGGTGGAGATATACACACATATGAGCATAATGCGCCAACAGTTTTGAAAGTTTTGGCTCAGGAGGAGGAAGGATTTACTGTACACAAAATGTACTGCTCATTCACAGCTTCAATCCAATAATGTCACACCAGTTTTGGCAGTTATAAGGGCTGAAAGGACACAACTTAGGTAATATATCAGGAATAAAGTTAGCTGTCAGAATCCAATTATGCTAATGTACTTCAGTGCGGCATGTGTGTCAGAAAGTTGTTTAGCAACCCAACAAGTCACCTTTGAGACCATGTGGTGTGAGTTTACAGGCCCTGTAGTGTGTCATGGAGCAGCATAATGAAGTTGGCTCGATAATTATGCCATGGTCTGGGTGAATACTCGATTCTGATTGGCTGCAGGGTAAAAACTGATAATGGACAGTGACTAAGTAGCTGCGGTGAAAGTGTCTGTTCTAAATGAATACAGTGGCTACATAATAGCATCATCCTGTATCTAATATGAGTAACAGGGACGCAGTCAAAGCCTCTGTTTACAATTTATTTACAACACTGAGAGTAGTCCTTCAGTGCCTCATCCTCTGAACACCACAGGACGGAGACTGTAACACACACTGCAGGAACTACACTGCTTCTCTGAACTTTAACAGTTCGTCTTATATCCCATAGACTATTCAACCTGCTACTTCAGGCTACAGCTGACAGTAACATTACACAGGGTGCATCGTTTGTTCTGCAAATCTTGATATCAATTTGGGGACAATGATATGGCTGGATAGCTAGCTAGTCTTGCCAGTTAACATACTATCAAATTATATTTACTGTCTTTTTACTGTATGTAATATTGAATCTTGCTAGTGTAACGTTAGCTTTCTGGCTCAAAGTGGTTCTCAGTAGCTGGGCCAAAGGGTTCTATGAGCTGAATGGACTAGAAATATATCCCGTTGCTAAGTTGTATCCAGGGTTCATCCTATATACTGGAGTAGTTAAAAACACGTGCATTGCATAAGAATCTTATGGGGCAGTAATGATTGTTCCAGGTATTGAGTAAACCCACAGGTTATACAAGGGAAACCAAGTTATTAGGCTCGTTCGAGATGAGCCAGGCCTACGCAGATTCGATCACCAGTGATCGGCGCACGGTGCATGCCGGTTAGTTTTGTGTCCGACTTCATCCCGACTTGCTCTGACGTATTACAAAAGTGGACGGCGATAAAATCGCGAGAACAAGGCGCTGCAGTTGCTCTCCACCGACTGCAGCGCCTGGCTCTCACCTGATCTAACAGCTGATTGGTTTAGATGTCGACTCAACAATATGACGTTAATTTTTGTTGAATTTCAGATATTTAGATTTTATTTGTCCGATCTGAAGGTTTATTCTCTTAACGGAATACATGTTGTGTGACTGATGGAGACTGAAAACAAGCTTATATACAAGTCTGAAAGTATTTTAATGAATTGACATCATATCGGACAGGATGTGAGTGTTTCTGTGACTTCCTGTACGGACTGAAGGCTGCTGGAAACTGTCAGGAAACTGTCCGACTTGATCGCGGCTATTCGTCACCGCCCCCTGCTGCAGCCGCCTGCTCTTGTCCACTTTCCAGGCGAGGAACAGTTCATCTCGAATTAGCCTAATGTCACAGCCTGCATTCTGCTTCCCTTCTCTCCCTCACCTGGTCCTGGTAATTTTCCATTCACCTGCACCCTGTCAGCCAGCCACGCCCCCTCATCAAGCCAACTCCACTCATCAGCTCTCCCTGCATTTAAGCAGCTGCTGCCTGTCCCTCAGTGCCAAGTTGTTCCTTGACTTCATGCAAGACACTCCAGCACTCACTCTTGGCTTGATTCCCTGGTACCGACCCTGCCTGTTCCTGACCTGCCTCTGTCGTCTCTGCCCTGGTAATCACCTCAGCCTTCTGTCTCCGACTTCGAGTCCTGCCTGCTCCCTTCCTGGTTCTTGTCTGCTCAGCTCTGTGGCTGCACTGTGCTACACCAGGTCTAGCTTACCTCAGCTCTCCTGGTTCGGCAAGTCACTTCAGTCTCCACCCCCTCCTGCACTCACAGTACAGTCCACAGCTCATAGACTGCTTTCAAATATTGCCTGTCTGCTCTTGCCACACTCACTAACCATTGGAACTACAATCAAGCTAGACTCAAAGATCCCTGAACTTTTTCATATCTAAAAGTCATTATCAACTGTCTGCCTGCCTCTAAGTGCTGCATTTGGGTTCAGTCTCACACGCTGTTAGTCATGGCTTGTGAAAAACTTTAGATTCTGACTGCAAAAAGCATAAAAATCTGAATAAATATTCTTTTTATTTTTCTTTAGAAATTGACCATGGTATAAGCAGGGTGATGCCCTTTGAGGTGCCCAATATCAGGAATTATTGGCCTCGGCGAGTGTACATTGAAAGGTTCATGCCTCCACATTGACCATGGATTGCTGACAATGGACTCCTTGTCAGGCGTTATCCCTACATATAAACCTCAAACCTGCCCATATCTGGGACATGGACGGACGATGAGAGGGATGGACAGCAAGGACATGCACAGGAGTAAAAAGACAATACCATTCCATTTTGTCTGAGTTCTGTAAAAGTATCCTCTATATTTCCCTCAAACTTCCACAATGGACTGAAAAGTACTTTCCTTGGCATGCACCTTCTTCCTGCTGACAATGGTAACTGAAGAAACCTAAATCAACAAAAGGCACAGTAAAAAGGTTATGTTTGAACAAGAACATTTTGGGAGTGGATGATAAAGATAGAAGATATTTGGATTTGGCTCAGAAAAAACGCAAGATTGATCTAAAAGCACGATCCAGGTTCAAAAGTTCACAGTTGATATTGAATAAAACAGCAGACGAAGGTCAAAACCAAATAATTCAAAGAGGGCAATTGCGAATCTCCTCAAAATTCAGACTTCTCATGTGCTTCTGTGTCAGAAAGTGCAGCCAAGGCAAGACAGCTTAGAGATGTTTGTTGTTTTTATACCTGAGATTATCTGTTAATAGAAACAAGTTACTGCATCAAATGCAGTATGCCAAAATACCAGGATGTTCCACAGCATCCAGTCGCATTTTGCAGTATGTATGCCAGCATGCTTTTCTGGCTTTTATGACCCACACTGCGTTCCAAATCGCATACTTTGTACTTTTAGCAGGTACTGCAGTTGCCCTTACAAAGCATATACTGCTACATGCAGTATGCATACAGGACATAGTACTTCTTCATAATATTACACCCTGAACTTTGACCCTCTTGCTTTTACATCCGTTACCTTGGAGATGAAACAAAACACCATTTATGGAGCTTGCCAGGGACAGTGGTCAATCTGGAGTGCTCTCATGGTGTTACATTGCAAGGTAAGTTATAACCTGATTCTAACATATTTACAACAATAAAATTACATATGCATTTTTCCATAATTGATTTTTCACTTAAATAATTAATATTCCTATTATTACCGTTCAACTGGTCATCAGTCACTTAAAGCACTGTCATTCGTCACAGCGGCTTCTGACACCTGTTAACAAGCAGTCATTTGTTTGCAGCTCAGTCAATGTGACGCATCTTCTACTGTGCTGAATTTTTTTTTTTTTGCATACTAAATAGTATGACAGTATGGGCATTGGAATGAACGGCCACAGTCCTCTGCATAGTGGCAGATACAGTCACATTGACTGAGCTGCAAACAGATGGCAGCTCATTGACAGCTGTTGGAAGCCGTAATGACAGATGACAGTGCAATCAAGTGATTGATGACCAGTCGAAGAGATAGTAATATTAGGAATATTAATTGTTTACGTGAACAAAATAATCCTGAAGGTTATCAGCAATGAAAGGACACAACTATGTAAATAACAGTGACAAAGAAATACATGTCATTTTGCTGTTGTGAACATTTTGAATCTGCAATGAATGCAGTACCTAGCAAACATAAAAAGTATGTAGCCTAAATCCTTGTCTTACATACTTAATAGTACAGTAGTGCAAGTATTGGAACACACTGAGTATGTTGCATACCACATGATGACATGATATATCAATATATCTTAAAATAACTCAAAGTTCACTTGGTTTCTCACGGGACATGAACACCAGTTTCCTGGGGGAAAGCTCTGTGTGTGTTGACCCATCACCGCCCCAACCTGCCTGCTTATGCAGGATTTCATCCTTTATACGACTTCCGTCTTTACTCCCATCAGGCATTCGTCACGTGATCGCAGCCTTCACTGTTATGTTCATGGGTTAAACACTAATTATCAGCTCATAAGTCAATTATACACGACCTCTGGCGCATTTCTTTTCGTAAGTATACATGAGAACAGTGCATGAGAGCAGCCTGCAGTATCTAACATACCTAATGGTCAAATTTAAATACGCTTAAATATGTAAAAAATGATAAATAATTGATAAATAAAACATAAATTTCACTAATAGGAGTGGGAGAAGTGGGACCTCTGCTTCCTCCCTGTTTTACTCCTCACCTTTTGTTCTTTATCTCCTCACTGGTGTCCCACAAGGGACGTCACTGACAGTTCCCTCGATAACGCAGAGTGCCAAACAAGCATGCATATGTATGTATGGACTGTTTAGGGATTCAGCTGGTATGTGCTTGAGTGTGTGTGTGTATGGAAATGAATTCAAAGGCACTGTGTCACTGCTGTCATCCCTCTGCTCCCCTGCCAGCTTATGGAGAATGCTGTAGAGTAAATCCACATCTAGTCTCTCCTCCTCTGCATCCTCACTGTTAGCAAAGTGCAGAAGACTGTACCGTTCATCCATTATTCACAGCTGAAAAGTGTCGCCTGTAGTGATTTAACATGCAACTAAAGAGCGGGGGCCTCAAGTTCCATGTGTCTTTTTAAAGAGCGATCATTTTCTTCATTAAAACTTGCAGGTTCCATGTTCCTACAGTGTATAGACCAAGTTTTTGGTGCTTAATTTCAATTTGAGTGTTTTTAAACACTAATTTACCATCCTATGATTTACAATTAAAGGTTCTGCTCACCTCCAAGTCCTCTCAGTTAGTTTTATTCAGGAAGAAAGATTGTCCAGAAAGCAGCAACAATCAGTAAAGTACAACTTTCTGCCACTGAGATCTTCATTTCTATCAGATTTTTGAAAATAAGTTGTCGGTTTTTATTTATGAATTGGACAGATGGACAGCAGATGCATATTAGGCTTATTTAAAACTTATTTCTCCTCTATGTTGTCGCCAAATGGCATGTATTTTTATTCGTGTAATGTCATCCTGTTTGCTGGTTTTTGCCCATATGGACGGTGAAAAATGACAGCTTGACAAAATACGAAAATATGAAAGAAAATGGAAGCAAATTGTGCTGCCATACTAGCAAATAATCTGTGAATCTTGGAAGGAGAAATGCTTTAGGTTGAGCCAAGACTGTGAAACTTGTTAGCCACTGAGAAATAATAAATTACATTAAAGAGGACCTATCAGGCTCATTTTCAGGTTCATAATTGTATTACTGTTTCTACTAGAACATGGCAGCATGCTTCAGTAGTCAAAAAACACTTTGTTTTCCTCAAACGGTCTGTGCTGGAATATCTGTATTCACCCTGTAGCTGAGATGCTCTGTTCAGCGCCTGTCTCTTTAAGCCCCCCTTTCCTAAAAAAGCCCAGTCTACTGTTATTGTCCAGGTCTTCCATATTGGTGTCTCAACACCATTATTGCAGCCAGGGAATGACGGCACCACAGAATAGCTGCACTTTCTCCAGTTAAAAATCAGCACTAAAAGCTTCTGAACACAACAGGACATGTTCCAACAGGAATTTGACCCAAAATTGACCTTTCACTAAGCCCCACCCCTTTGTGATGGTCCGTCAAGCTGTCAGAGTAAGCATGGAGCCCACACTGTAACTAACTGCACTCCCTGAAGAAATATTATCATATTTTTGGAGAAATGATTCCAGAAAGAAGCAGACAGAGGGGTCTTCAGTCTGTGTTTGAAGGATATATCCAGGATGTCAAACTGACTCAGCAGCAACAACAGGTTAAAAAGACAAAGATAGTTAGAAGCTAAAGCCCAACTATAGGCTACAGATCACAGTGTAAAAGTGAACCACCACATCACTGCTGATCGACACAGAAGACAATGAATATAAAGGGAAACTTTGCTGATACTGAACCAGCTGTGTGGCATCACAGTGTGTGCAGATGAACAGTGTTTGGCTTCACCCCCGTGCCACTGCAAGCACCTGGACCTCCGCTTCCGCCCTTGGATGGGCAGGAATCTTGAGGGAAGGTCAAACAACGTTCATCTGCACACAATACGATGACACACAGCTGGTTGAATATCAGCAGAGTTTCCCTGCTTCCCTTCACTGGTTCCTGTACAGCAGGGTCGGTCTTTGTTTCACTGTTAAAATCATTACAAAGCAAAAGCAGCATGTGTATACATTCAGTAGGCTATATCTTCAGTAGCTAGCTAGCTAACCCTACACTTTTCAGGGTTTGATTTTGGTTTTGGAACAGGGAAGAAACGTATATCTTTTTCCAACCTCTCCAGGTAACGAGTATCATTAATACACGACGTGCCCCAGGCACAACATTTAGCTCCAAATCCACAAAACCAGCCTGAAAATGAAGGCAAATCTGAAACGACTGCATTAGAGTCAATGGAGCACAGCTGGGTTGTTGTCGGACAACAACCGACTATCTTTTGAGGCAACATCGTCAAATTTCTAGTGGTGGTTTTGGCATCAATACCGGATCTTTTAAGCCAAATCATGATCTTCTTGTGCCTAAACCTAACCACACAGTAACCACAGCATTATCACAAAATAAAATAAATTGAAAAAATTACCATTTCTACATACCCTTCAAGTGAAATGTGCAGATGTAACATATCTCTGGTTTGCAGAAATGTACAATCCCAACATTTATTCTGGTGACTTGGTTGGTATTTTACTTTGAGGAGTAGCAAGAGATTTGTTATTCACCTATGAATGTATTCTGGGACAGTATGCTGAGCAGCAGTGTCCTGTGCTGTGTCTCACCGACCTGATGACTGTTGTGCACCTGCTGCTGCAGCCCTGATGTGGAGCTACTACAGGAGCAGTTATTTGGAGTTTGAGCTGGAGCTGGATGTGACTCAGACCCAACAGCATGAGATCCAATGGGCGAGGAAGAGGAAAAACAGCCAATAATTTATTCCTCAGACAATGATGCTAACTGGAACTCAGTAATTAAAATTCAGGATGCACAATGGGACCATTGACATTCTCAGGCCACAGTTCATGAGGACTGAAGTCGATATTTCTGTATATTTTTTGGTGCTTTAGAGCAGTTTCTCGCATTTTTCCTTTCAAAACATGAAAAGGACATTCTGTCAAAGGCAACAATAGACGAACAGAGACTGACCATGCGTCAGAAAATACAACTTTTTTCTAACCAGTGATTGGTCAGAGAGTAGAAACAAATCATTTACTATTCTCTGTGCTCTGGTGTGTTATATTGAATTTAAAGGTCAAATACTGCCTCTGTGTTGTTTCCACGTGGTTTGCTATATTGCAGTTGTGTATGATTGTTAGATAAGTTTGGAAGTCACGCAGTTTATACCACAGAGAGAGCTGGCTGCTTTGTGTTAGTCACCACAGGGGATTGTTGGGGTTATGACAAATGCCTGTTTTCCTGGATTATTACTTGAGTTCTCAACAGGCTGAAAAAAATACAGCCTAAACTGAATTGACCCTGTGTGAGCTGAGGCCCAGACCTGGCCTGTCTGAGACCATGGCATAAAATACTGAGCCTGAGCTGACACGGCCAATCAGTGCACATTTTCAGCCCTAACCCAACTCTAATCATCTCACTCATGAACAGAGGAAACAACAGAAATGAAGTCAATAAATAATATTGGCTTGTCTAGAAAAGTACATTTTTGGTGACGACAGCTGTTAAGTTTTGTTGATTTAATGTATTATTTCTCTAAATGAACACTGGGGATTCAAAATTTTGGGAAATACTCTTATTCACTTGAGAGTTAGATGAGCAGATTGATACTACTCTATATTATCTGTATGTTAAATATGTAGCGATAGGCCAGCAGCTGGTTAGCTTAGCTTAGCATAAAGACTAAAAGGATAGGCAGCTAGCCTGGCTCTTTCCAAAGGCAACCCCCCCGTTTCTTCATGTTTCAATTTTCTGTTACGAAAACTGTTGTTAAGTTGTGGTTAGGTTTAGGCACAAAAACCACTTGGTTAGGGTAAAAAAAAACCCCATCAGGTAGATATATCCGTTTCAAACCCTGTAAACTTCACAGCGTCACGTCCATGCATCATTTCTGTCAGCATAGTTACAGCCAATAGATGGAACTAGAGGGCAGAGTCAAAAGTTTCAGACAACAACAAACGAGGCAACGGTGGAGGAGGTCGTAATAATATACCTTTAAACAGGGAGCATTGAAGTGGTCTGTGCAGCCATTATATACATCCTGACATGTGGATGGAGAATTATTCTCACAGTATCTCTGATTCGTTCCATTCCACCAATTTTTTTAAAATGTCTTCATTGTCTCCTCTGGTCATATCTTACTACACTGCCCCCACAATCTCCTGTGATGCTGCTCTGTTTCATCTGTCCGCAAGCTTTCACACCTGGTTTCAACTTACATATTTGTCACATACGTATGTGGAAACAAGCCATCAGAAAACAAACTCAATGCACAATACGGAAAGAGGGCTCTAATTGTGTTCATATACATGGTTAGCCCTTAGCTTCTGTATTTTTGTTCCTTCCCTTCTTTGCTCCTTTCAATAGCACGTGTGTGTGTGTGTGTGTGTGTGTGTGTGTGTGTGTGTGTGTGTGTGTGTGTGTGTTTTATCCATCTTTGTGAGAATCAATTTAGGTTAGGTTAGGGTTGAGATGAGATATTGAGCTTTGATGGTTAAGGTCAGGGTAAGGGACAAGGACTGCATTATGTCAGTTAGAGTACTCATGAGTATGTAGGTACCAGGTGTGTGTGTGTGTGTGTGTGTGTGTGTGTGTGTGTTTAAGGCAATCTGAGTATTCATGCTGAAGTAATGGCATTAGCTCTGAAAATTATGCTACTTGAACACTGCATGAATGAAAAACCATTTAATTCATACACCCGTGACTGTTTTGAACTTGACATGCATAAATTTATGTTTAGTGGAATATTATCATGCAGAAATATTGCAAAAGCATAGTAAAAAATAATCTCTACAGGTGTCTTTAGAATTCAACATGCTGATTATTATCAGTGAACACAGACAGTGACAGTGATTGTCCTGCTTCTCAGCTCCTAACAGTCAATATATGTTTATATAATTCTAGATATTGGGCATTTAAATTGTTCATATACTAGAAGTGATGTAACTGTAAGCCACACAGCTGCTGTATAAGTACATGCATTTAATTTTCTGATGCACATGTACTAAATGCATATATACATAATCAGGCTTTTATAATCCCTGTGTTCTGCTGAGAGTGCGGTACAGTACAGTATACCAGGGGGCAATAATGACAGTTATGTAATGAATAAGCTCTGAAATAGATCATAATCTCAAAACACCATAGAGTCCACATGGTGCTCAGAAAACACACATCTAATACACAACAATGCATGCACACTGCACACAACGTTTGAAAGATGAAGCTCAGACCACTATAGATTTTTGGGAAAAGGGGGGAAACTAGTGTCATCCTCACATTTTTTTTATGTTTAATTTTTGTTCTTGGAGATATAGTGTTGTAACAAGGGCCTGGATGGATTACTCAACAGGGAGCCCCATGGCCTCACACAATGTAACTCAAATTAACACTGACCAGGAAGAGACTCAAAACAACTACAAAGAGATGCAAACAGACCATAAAAAGATGCAAAGGAACTGCAAAGAGACACAAAACACCCTCAAGGAGGCATAAAACAACGACAAAGTGACACAAAATTACCTCAAAGAGACACAAAAATTATTTCAATCAGACACAGTTACCTCAAAGAGACCCAAACAACTACAAAAAGACACAAACCAACCACAAAGTCTCCTATGTAGGAGAGGTGGTGGGGCCAAGGAGCCCATTGTCTCATAATCCACCCATGGTCCAGGGTTTTGTCAAGTAGTACTAAATCCCATATAAACCTTCCACACCTCCCTGTGAGGTCTTGTACTGTATTTGGCTACTGAACAGTGACTTCACTGTTTCCTGCACTCATGTATCTTCATGCAATATTCAGAGATCGTTCTGGTGTTTTTGGATGGTTTATCCCTTTTTCTAAAATTAATCTGACATGTCTGCGGTTGGCTGGAACTGAGTTTGCTGGCGTGTTCATGTGCTCTGGGAAACTTTGAGAATGTGCTTGTTTGCTTGTTAACATCTCAACACTTTAACTGATCTACGCTTGGCCTAAAGGTTTTTAATTTTAGCATGAAGATGTCCTCATTCTCTCTTTTTCTTTGTCTTGTTTTGTGTTCCTTCTTCCTTCTAGATCTAGAAAAAAAAAATTTGTATGGTTCTGGTTGCAGCCAATCACCGTAAGCATTCTTTGATCTAATGCAACATGTGATTGGCCCATGACTGCAGCAGCTACAACCACACAGTCTCTGGCGAGGTGAAGTCAAGTGCAGCACATTTGACGGAGTTCACAGTGTGAGATGCCTTCAAAACATTCAAAGGTATGAATGCTGCGAATGTTTCTATTTACATGATGGGTATCGACTGAAGTAGAAATTAAAGGTATCAAATGAAGTACTTTATTAGTGTCTGTGTCACTTAGCAACACATTCTCACTACGACCTCGTCACATAGTGATGTTTGGTCATGGACTTTCCACGTCCAGATACTTTGTGAAAGGTACCCTGGGTGCGTTGGTTTTTAATGTTCTGGGACAAAACACTGCAAACTGACGTTTTTGCCTTCAACAACAAATGCACGTGGTTGCGTTTCGGCAACAAAAACACATTGTAAGGTTTGAGAAAAAACAACAGGGTTTGGCTATATAATCTTGCGTAACATGAACACCACACGGGTGAAGGTCTGTGTTTGTCAGAAAGTCCATGGAAAGTCTGTGTAAAGTCCATGACCAAGGTTGGTGTTTGTTGGACCCATCCACCACCCCTCCCACCCACCTTACCCAGACTTTCATTGCCTTAACTTCCGTTCATGTCCTGCTGTGTCCCACTGACACTGCCGAACGCCTTTAGATTATAATGAGGACCGGCCGCGTATTGTGCCAATGTTAAAGGACAGAAATTCTGACAGTGTCTGCCGCCGCAAGTCTTTGCCCAAGCGTCGGATTTCGACGACTTTCGGAGTGAGACTGGGTTGCACTTTAAGGGTAATAGTATCATCGTCATTTAAACTATATCCAGCCCTGGTTTGCAAAAAAAGGAATTCGATTTTTCCTTCAGCTGAGTCTGATTGAAGCTTTAAAAGTTGAACAGATGGGACAATGTCAAAAAAAAAAACCTAAAGAAAATGAATCCAGGTTTGGATTCAGCAGAGTAATGAGACTGTGGAGGGAGGACAGTACATATAAATTGAAACAATAGCTTTTTCTGTGATAACCTATATCACAGGGAACACAACTACAGCACTATACTTCATCTGTTTTACCTTTTCTGTGGGAGGATTGAACTCAGACACAACTGCAGTGTGCATGTTGTCCATATATACTGCACAATAATATGCTGCATGCTGAAGCATCCATCAAACTGTTTACAAGAAGGTATGAGAACTTTTTCAATAAGAGTATTAAAACGAGGAAGCAAAAAGCCTAAATATGAGGAAAAACCCTGAAGTCTATCTTGTCTCCGTTGTTCAATAAAAGATGAGCACAAGAGAGAAAAACAGTTCCTCCTTCAGGGTTATTGTGGCTCAGCAGATTTACTTCTCTCTCTCTCTCTCTCTCTCACACACACACACACACACACGAATCAGGGAATTTTCAGGAACGCAGATGCAGAGGTTGCGTCCTCTCCTGTTCTGTAATCTGCTGCTTGCTGAATGAAAGTTGTTTACTATTTAAAGCTCTGCTCTATTCTTCTTGTTTAAACAGAATATAATCGGAGTGCTGTGTTGTTCTGCAGGGAGATGAAAGGACGGCAGGAGGAAGCAGGTAAACAGGAAGAAGAAGGAGGAAGTTAGAGGATGAGAGTGAGAGGACAGGAAAAAGGAGGGAAGTGTGAGGGTAAGAGAGGAGGGAAGGTAGTGTGATATTAGAAGAATAGTTTGGAGAGACTTCAGAAGTTGAGCTGATTACATACTTGCATTAACAAACAGTTTTTCAGGTGTACCTCATAACGTGGCAACTGAATGTAGGTATATACAGCCGGGACTCTTATGTTGTCAAATACCAACAGATGTCACACCCCCCAGCATCTGATATTGATGCGCAAGGCACCCTTTGTGACACACCGGGCTTTCAACCAACTCCAGTGTCAACACATCAATGGCAATATTAGTTGCTGACATAGTATGAAAGCAAGATGCAGAGGTAGAAGTGCAGGTCAAACAAACACAGGAATTTCACCCAGGAGACTACAGCTCAGATCTGTTCTCATTACCAGGTCTTCAAATACCGATGCTTTGTCATCCCCCTTGGTGTCATACTGAGGCACATGGCACCCTTCAGCGTCTCTCTGTGACTTGGTTAGGTTTAGAAAAAAGATCATGTTTTGGCAAGGCAAATTTATTTATATAGCACATTTCATACCCAAAAGCAACCCATAGTCTTTTTATAGATTGGTCAGGTCAAGTCAAAGTTCATTAAAGTCCAATCACAAGGGATGCCTTAAAATCCTCTATCAATTTTATTTTTAATTTCAATGTCAGTTTTATCCATGCAGTCCAATATCACAATTCACAGTCAGCCTCAGAGGACTTCACAGCGTCCCTCTGGGTTTAAACAATTACTCATGTTATGTTACGTAATGTATGCGACAACCATACGTAAATTACGTAACGTTATAATGTTAAAACAGCATCAACTGTTGGTGTCACACGGTGACACGGTGTGTCCTGAATGAAAGTCTGGTTTTGTTTATCCCGTCCACCACCCCTCCACTTCCTCTCCCTCCCACCCTACACAGATTTTCTCTCCCTTTCATTTGGTCTCAGCATGAAGTATTGCCACAGATGGTGACAGTGAAGTTACACTGAAGTTAGCTGAAAGCCCCAGGTGCATCTCATAAAGATGCTAAAGGTGCCTTTGGCATCAACATCACACACCGAGGGGCGTGAGAAAGTGGCCTTATCTGACACCTGAAAAATGAGAACAGGCTGTCTGTTTGTGTCCTGTGTGAAACCAAGAGTCATTGTGGAGTTGGTTTAACATAATGTTCCATAAGTTATGACACGTAGTCACATCACGTTACGTCTAACTCTAAACCCAAACCCAAACCATGATCTCTTTTCTAAACCTAGCCAAGTAGTTTTGTTGTCTAAATCCAACTGCGACAACGTCTCACAATGTTAACCATACGTTTCACCCAGGAGACTGCGGTGCGTCTCATACAGATGCTAAAGGGCGCCTTGCATGTCAATAAGGGACACCAAAGGGGGCAGCCTTAATGTGTGTGCTGCATTTTACTGCTGTAGGTGTTCAAAGTTGTGCTAATTTTAACTCAACTTTATATTTTGTTGGGTAGTTTAATCCACAGCGATGCATCTTATTCTATAAGATCATCTTGTGTTTGTAGTGTCTCTGTGCTTTAAGAACCATGTATCTCTAAAAAGTAAACTTTTCATGATGTAAGAAAAACAGCTCAGTTTACAGCTTTGTGAAGGTGCATTTCCCAGCTGATCCAAGAGGGTTTTAAAGGGTTAATTTAGCTTGGTTATTTATATTATTGTGGTTTGTTTATCATGAATACAGTCCATCTGATGCTTGTTTTGTTTGTTTCCCACCGTTTCATCACTACTACAAATGCAACTGTGGCCAGTATCTCACTATCACTATCCTCATTCATATTTAAAGAAGCTACAAATTATATTCAGCCACAAAATGAGCCTGAAAAGCTGGAAATCAGAGCAGAAGTACAGAGAGTTGTTGCATAGAGGTGATACACTGTCTCATCTAGTTGCACTGGTGTGAACCAGCAGGTTTTTAGAAGGTTGCAGAAGGGTACATTGTAGTAGTTGCCTGTTTTAACTCGTCTCATTGCGAATCTTTGGTCTGAACTGGGCTTGAGAAGTAGGAGAATTTTCTCAACACAAAGGAATACTTAATTCTTCAGTTTATAACAGACATTTAAAGCAACACATCTGGAGATACATAGCTTTCACTGGACAGGAAACTGTTATGTAAAGTAACTAAAGCTGTCAGATAAATGTAGTTCAGTAAACAGTACAATGATAATGACAATACTCAAGTAAAGTTCAGGCAAATTTAGTGAAGTACAGTACTTGAGTAAAAGTTCTTGGTCACATTCCACCACTGGCTCTACGTACGATTGGTCCCCTGCCCAGGATGTGTCTTATTGGCCAGTCATGTGCTGAATCACACTCAGCTTTGGATCTCCACTGCTTTGTTTATGCATATAAAACACTCCTGTGTGTCACAGCTCTCCAGCTGACAGATCGTACATCATCCCTTTGGATCATTAGGGAAAAAACAAAACAGCGAGTGAGTCCCCTGAGGCTACTCTACTGTTGAGCTGACTCACAGCTTTGTCATATTAGCAGCTATTGACACTGATGTCTGGATTAATGACATGTTTCCCTCAAACATTATGCCATCAATTAAACAAACGTGAGACACTGAATCAACTCGTCACTTTGAGAGCACAAACAAGGTTTATTTAACAGGCATCATTTATATTTAAAATGTTTACTAATGTGTTTGCTGTGGCGGAGAGAGATTATTTTTATTCTGCTTAGAAAGAAAATTCTGACCACTTCACAGTGAGGAGTTAAGTTCAGAAAAAAACTGAAGAGAGATGGACTACAGGGTCCAGGTATTTGTTTCTGACACATCCTTGACAACAACAGAGTTCACACAGACATGCAGCAGACATGTCAGTGTTTATAACTGAGGACCAGTTCACACCTCAGGAGACTGACATTTGGAAAGTGTTTGAAACACAGGCCATGTGAATCCTGCACAAATACTGTGACCACACCTCCAGAGCCCAATCGACCCTTTCAAAGCTTTAAATAACCCTTTGCAATACTGCACTTTTTATTCCACTACATTTATCTGACACTGACCTGTGATTTTTTAAAGTAATTTTGCACTAATATTGTACCACTAATCTACCCAGTAGTACACATTCAATTTAATTGTTCATAACCACTTATCCTGTGGGGGAGCTGGAGCCTATCCCAGCTGAGAGGCAGGGTACACCCTGGACAGGTTGTCAGACTATCACAGGGCTGACACATAGAGACAGACAACCATTCACACTCACATTCACACCTACGGACAATTTAGAGTCACCAATTAACCTGCATGTCTTTGGACTGTGGGAGGAAGCCGGCGCACCCGGAGAAAACCCACACTGACACGGGGAGAACATGCAAACTCCGCACAGAAGGGCTCCCCACCCTGGGTTTGAATCAGTAACCCTCTTAATGGGTGACAGGTGATGCTAACCACTGCACCATTGTGCTGCTAAGTAGTACACGAAGTATCTAAAACTGGCTCCACATATCCAAATTACAACATTAAAATACTCTTACAGACAGAATCATAATATTCTATAATAAAGTCAGGAGCTCATGTTATGATCATAAAAATTATATTTCTGTGGTTGTGATACTTTAAAAGGAGTCATTCTGCATAATGAGTACCTTTCACTCATGATACTTTAAGTATGTGTTTCTGATAATACTTATTATCTACGTATATTTAAGTAGCATTTTGAATCCAGGACTTGTTCTTGTAGTCGAGTATTTTTAGACTGTGGTATTTCTATTTTCAATTGAAGTGCTTCTTCCCCCACTGATAATGACATTATAACCAAAATTTTAATTACCATCAAGTGACATGTTATTTCGCAGAATGCTGCTCACCTCCCTTCTTCATCAGGAGTAGGCTGGTTCATTGATAGTGGGAGGTACAGGGGAGACAGATGAAGCTGCAGTACTTTGGCCTGGTACCAGACAGAGACATGACAAACTGATTTAGTATGAATAACTTGCTAAAAGTTTGCCTGTAATGATTAAATGACTGCTTTATGAGGAGCAGAATGCAAACACTTAGAATTTCCTGTGAAGATATGAACTGTCAGGGGAGCAAATGTAGTCCATTTCACTATATTTCACTATGACTGAACAGGTTAATTTCTACCACTCACGGCGGCCCACATTTCTTTGTGAAGAATTGGGTGATGTACTGTTGCTCTCTGTTTTCTATCTCTCTTGTTTCTTTTCATTTTTGGTACCAAGATTTTTTCCTCCTTTATTTTTATCATGACAATACAGGGGGGGAACAGAGGCTCTCTGGATGTTTACTCTTTTGCCAAAAACCAACAAAGAAGAAAAGGAAACCGTTAGTATTAGCTAGTTAGCACAGTCCAAATAATAATGTTACATAGTGTTAATAGAGAAACTGTACATTGGGTAAGACATGAACGTACATTGAGATGTGGAGAGACACACAACATCATCAGGTTTCCTAGCTTTCTGTAGGCGAACAATCTTGAAATGCTAGCTAGCAAGCACGTAACTCTGCACGCCTGAAAGGAAAAACAAACGTTTCTGACCTAGCCATACTTTGGTATGGGAAGTTGTAGCCATGTCAGCAAACACCATGAGCAGATGAGAACAGCGTGGTGAAACTTAAGAAATACTACTTACCATGAGATTACTCAAAAGTGGGATTTTCGTCCCCGTAAACGCCTGGAAATCTCACTCATTTTCGGCAGTTTCCGACAATTTACAGGCTGCAAACGCGGCGTTGACGGGTGCCACAAATTGTCGAATACGGACCATGACGTATGTGGAGACCTCCCGCGAGGTGCTAATGGCTCATTCCTCATTTTCATTGGATGAAACCACTACTTTGAAACAAGAAACATCACTCGTGATTGGTCGGCACATCTGTCGCTATTGGTCACCCTGGGTCATTATAAATGTAAACCCCTCCCCTACAATAATAAAAATAATACTTATAATAAATGTATAATTATTATTAAAAATGAAAGTAAAATTATTAATATGTTGTATATTCATGTCATTGTTATCCTATGGGCTACACTATTATTACCATCAAGGACATGAATGAATTTATTGAGTAAAGGAACATTTGCGAGGAACATGTTTATTCAAAGAAAGAGCTTTATTTATAACACAAGTACAAATAGGAGATTTCAACAACAAATCAAAATCATACAGCGCCATCAACTGTCTATTATTCACCGCCTCGGAGCTGTAGGCATCTGACTGCGATCTGTCTGCATGTGCTCCATCCTGCAGACATCTGTGGTGCTGCCCTGTAGTTCGGGTTCACCTCCAATCTGACTGCAGCGTTGCACAGAGTTCAGTCAGCTCCTGCTGCGGAACCACGGAGGTCGCACAATCCACCCAGTCTTCCTCATCATCGTCCTCCGCCAGGACACTCCGTCTCGCTTCCAGCAGCTGTAAAAACAATCAGTAAAGACAATAAGTACTGCACAGTGCACTGCATATTGACACATCTATTAATGCACCTGAAAAATAGTCACACTGACCAACAACGAGTCTGATCTAAAAGTCACAGTAAAAAGTAAAAAATAAACAGTAAAAGTCACTTACACACAATGGCGTCATTATCCGCATCAAGTGAATCCGGACTTGCAGACAGAGCTCTCAGTAAATAAGAGGTCATGGCCTCGTTATGAGGAGAGGTCAGTCTGTGAAAAACAGAACGTTTCCTCATACAGCACAATGAAAGCATATTCTTTAAACTTCTTTAAACCGAGTTGTGGAGACGGCGTACTGCTTCCTGCAAATTACAAGACCAAAAAATACACTTTAATAACCAAACTTAGACTGGCTCTGCTTCTTCATTTGTTCTTTTACTTTTAGCTTAGCTAGCAGTCACTGAATATATTCTTACCGCTGGGATTGTGCACCGTCTCCTCTTGTTAGTTAGCTAATTGTTGAAATAAATTGTTTTGTGTATCTTTTTTATTTAACATTGACCATTGCTAATGATCATACACAGTAATTAATCTAGCATACTTTCATGAAATAAATCAATTCAAGCTAAAATTTAAGAGTCTATAATTAGGCTATACTAAGCCTCATCTATTTATACCAGAGATGACTGAAGTTAATACCTTTTAGAGAAATGTCACCTCTGTGTGGGGAGTGAAACTCCCCCTGCTCCCCTGGTTTGCATTTCTATAGCTCACAGCATGTTCATTTACATGTTAAAGCCTCCACTAGAATTAGGGGAAGGGGGGACAACTGCCAAGCAAGGCCCACGACAATTTACGACAGTTTCCGGCAGTTTTCTGTGTTGCCTGTAAATTGCCGTGCGCAGCCGTAAACCTGAAATTCCACAGCAATCTACAGTGCCGCATACTGACGGAAATCCCTCTTTTCATGCAGTGCGGGTGTACACTGGATCCATCGTGTGCGTGGTCCGGCCGTGGCACGGACTCCTCCGTCCTGTGCCGGGCGTCAATGTCCACTGGAAGCGTATCTATAGCGGCGCGCACGCGAGCGGCTGGAATTGACGGATCGCAAGATCATGATGTCACGCAATAATTTGCGGAGACACTGGAGGTATAAAGACATCAACAAACAAAGAAAAGATTTCTCTACCTGCCGGGGGCCACAAACTTTGACGTCATGTTGTTGTAGCGATGTGAAATACGCTCCGGAGTTTTCATGGGTGTTTTTATTTTGAAAATTGACCGGATACTCTCGTCTTTTCTGCGCCTGACTTCCTGTTTGACTCATTTGGTCTGTGGAAATTGACGCGTCGTCGCGCGTCGTTCGTCAAAAATAGACCTGGCGCGTGCTTTAAGCGGCGCGCCGAGCCGCTTCTGGTGGAGCAGTTTACATTGACTTGAATGGCCGCGATTAGCTCCGGCACCCGCGCTGTGGCTGAATCGCCCACGTGACAGATCCAGTGGACATCTGAGGTAAACCTGTGCAAAGTTTTGGGTGACGCAGAGCGGTATGGCAGTAGGATACTTTGATCTTTTATTCTGTGAGGCGTGGTTACAGCTGCGAGCGAGAGCATGATAGGCTGACTGGTTACACGGAGGTCTATGGGATTTTAACTTTTAATGATAATGTTGTGAATATTAAGCCCAAAAACTTCAAAATGAAGGATGCACACCATCGTGCCATGCGTAAGCCATATCCGAAAGCTCAGGTCGATCTGACAAACAGTCAGAGAGATATGCGAGCCACAGACACACAGACACACACATAGAGATTTCTTGCTTTCTAGATAGATTATAGATAGATGATGGGTCACAAAACTAATGTCGAAATATAAAAACCAGCACGTCTACTTCTCTGGGTCCCACCCCACTACTGCTCTTGTTAAAGCCACACACTCCTTGTTCATGGTTACAGATACAAAACAATGGTGATAGCACTGGCTGACGTGTCCAAGACGTTTGATAGGGTAGACCATGTCCAGATGCTGTAACATCTGGATGACATAGAGTTGTGCCCCTCGACTTTTAGCCTGGACACAAAGTTAGGGTGCATTTACACCAGGATAGTCCGGGGGACTCGGTTTGATTGGGAATGCCGAACACCTCATTTGGTTCGGTTCACTTTCACGCTGCACTTTTTAAAGCAGACCAAACCGCCTGGACAATGTCACGCAGTTACAACAGCTGCTTGTTTGGGGGCGGTATTGCCTGAAATGACTGCTGACCAGAAAGAAAAAAAGCACGAGGAAGAAGAAAACCCGGCTCATCGTTTGGCCAGGACTGAAAATGGAAATCCATCCTCTTCCATTTCCTATCCAGCATGTTGCTCTGTACTTGAGACGAATGCAGCAGTACCGAAAAAGACGGTGGAGAGCGAGAGACTATGATGTGCTGCTGTGGTTAAACAGATGTCGAGCGAGGTATTCAAGGATTTAAAAGTTTCTGTATTTCGTATTGTAAATATTATATATATCTCTTTGGTCCGCTGGATAGTCCGGTTGCATTTCCCACTGTAAGTGAACCGCACCAGAGTTCACTTGCGAGTGAACTGAGACCCCCAGTTTTGAAGCAGACCAGGGTTGGCTCGTTTGGTCCACACCAGAGTTCGAATGAGCGTTCACGCCACTCCAAACGAACCAAGCTATCAGTGGAAGTGGACCAGGGTTCATTTAAAGCTGACCAAATAGCACCAGTGTGAGTGCACCCTAAAAGGACTGGAAGAGGGCAGAGGTTACACCTGAGGGCACCCAAGAAGGTGTGGTCTCATCATACCTCTTCCTCCAACATGTCCACTTGAAAGACTGTCTTTGCCAACACAATGGACATTAGGTATGCTGATGACATAGGACTGTCTCAGGCCATTCCCTCAACCAATACTGGTGACACTTCATTTCCATTGCCATTGAAGTGTCCCCAGTATTGATGACACTGCAATGGTGATGGAAGCCCAGCAGCTGAATAAATGGTCTGCATCAAACAACATGCTGATCAATGGAGGAAAATCAGTGGGATCTGCTTCTCCAGAGACCCACCACAATCTGCTCCATGTCTCAGGGCACAGGAAGTCCCAGTCGTGACCACTACCAAGGACCTAGGCTTTTACTTGACTGCAGTGGGAACACTAACATTGAACAGGTAGTGAGGAGAGCCTCTGATAGGCTCCACTTTCTTTCTGTTCTAGTCACACACAGCTACCCACACCCACGATGGGCTAATACACTGTGATCAGAGATATTAAAGGGAGAGATACCTCTACATAAACACGGCAAAATCTCATCTCACAGTAATTATCACATCACCGAAGCTTCGTCTCTCACATTCAAACCAAGTCTATTTGTATCTCTGCATGCTGCTGAAACATTCAAACCAAGGCTGTGTCTGACATCAGTGTCTTATTCACTCATTCTGTTTTCTAAATAACGGACAATGAATACTTCAGTTAGTAGTGACAGTAAATTGAGATTTCGGAGGCTCACGAATGATTCTGCATCATCACTGACAGGTGGAAAGTCATTTTTGTCAGATGTGAAGCATTGCATTGTGTTATTATGAGCAGGAAGTAGTCTAAATGCCAAGAATGACGTTTTTTGTTCTTTTATAACACTTTGTCAGAGTTTAGACGCTCAGATAGAATCTGGCAAAAAGGACTTCCAGCACAGCTCAGGTCTGTGTGTCTCTTTTTATAGTGCTGAAACATTCAACGCCAATATGTTTCTCTGTCATTCATCTGTCCAACTGAGCACAACCTGTTTTCCATTTACCATCTCACAAACTGAACAGAGCACTCAACAACCACCTTAATACATCTTAAGAATGACATCACACCACAGACTGTATAAAATAATGGACATAGCCACCCTGACATCAGCCACTGGGTTGTAGACTCCTGTTCTGAAGCCTTGAGTTTGGCATTTTGGCTGTCGCCACCCTGCAATTTGTGAGGCAGAAGTGACCATATTTAGACAAAAATGTGGCGATAGATGACCCTAATGCTAGCTGCTAGCTTGGTTAGCATGGTGCATTTACATTCTGTGGTTAACTGTGATAATGCTGATTGTTACACGTCCCAGACAAGGAGACTGCGTGAACAAATTTAATTGTCCTGTAACACAGGGTATGAAGAGGAGATGAATGAAACACAAGAGTTGTAGCAACAAATAATATCTTTCTTTTTTAAAATCCCAAAGTAGATTGGTCATGTAGATATCCATTACATCAGAAAATGGTATATTGTGAAAGTACATATACAATTATTAAATAATCTGAGCAAAACATCAACATTCAATCCCTGT
The DNA here is from genome assembly GCA_019142605.1 of Cephalopholis sonnerati. Lineage (NCBI taxonomy): Eukaryota > Metazoa > Chordata > Actinopteri > Perciformes > Serranidae > Cephalopholis > Cephalopholis sonnerati. The sequence goes on from JAGQAX010000009.1 coordinate 17,147,968, forward strand.
ACTCACAATAAATGGTACAGCACAATGCTGACAATGTAGCCCATCAGTACAACAAATGACCATAGTAAGAAGCTGTTTCAGGCATAGCGTAACGCATTCACTGTTTTGACAGCTAAACATGACATCAACATACTTTAAAAGTGCTTTAACCTGCAAGTTCTTAAACTCTACTGAAGTGCCTGTTACACACTAGGTATTCATTTACATACTGACTTCACAACTTAACCATGACTATGCAGAATCGTATATTATCTTGCGTATAGCATAGTAAAATAGCCCTTTCTTTAACCAGTGTATCTCATCTTTAATCGGGGCAAAACAACCATTACATTAAAGCATTACACATTCGCTCATAGCAGTAGGTGATGCTAACATAAAGAGGGAACTGTCATAGGATAGCTTCAGGTTATTAGCAACGAGCTAACCAAGCTAACAGCGCTAGTAAGGGAACTGTCATAGCTGGTTCGCGAGACAGTCATTAAAGAGGAGCTATTATACTAATTTTCGGGCCTTTGTATTGATTGTTGGACTCCTATAGAGCAGCTACACATGATTACCCGCACAGAAAGCTTTGTAGATCTCTGGGACGCTGTGTCTCTCGCTGCATCGCTTCCTTGTATTTCCCGCATCTCACGACAACGGTCTGTGTTATTTACTCCACCCCCCGCTGTGATTGGTCACACTCCCGAGGACTTCCGAAGGGCTGCCGAGCGCTGCCGAGCCCCACTTCCTTATTTTGCCGGTGCGGAAGTTGAGAGAATTTCACTTTTGAAAATGTCAGCTTTTGAAATACAGCCGTATGTGTTGGAGACAGGACAGCCTGAAGTTTGTCAAGTACAGAGGTTACTTCAAGACGTCTCTGAATGGTAAGTAACGTTAGCCGTTAGCCGTAGCTTGTTATTGTCATTACCTGCTTACCTGTGCGGTGTATTCCTGGGCATGCCCAGTTAAGTCCGGCACGCATTGGCGTCAATGTGGCTACTCTTTAAAAAAAAAAAAAGACAGTAAAACACACTCTGACACAGCTTGTGGGGCTCATGTCCAAATGCATAAACCTCATTAATTGACGCTTTGGCATCGTTTAACACGAGTATCTCACATTGTAACAATATTTATAGGTCAGAAAAGTGGAAAAGCATAATAGTTCCCCTTTAACATTAACTGCAGGCTACATTAGGCTAACTCAGCTAGCCGCCTCAATCGCTGGTTCACTCTCCATGTCTGTATTTTAAATTAAACATTCAGACTGTTTATCGTGTCCAAAGAGTATCAGAGGAGCGAGCGGGGGTCCACCCCTCAAACACTCCGAACACAACAGCTCCACTCGTGCACCCACCAACACTCTAATAACACTACAATATTAATATGCTTATTATACAGAAATATGGACCTTTACCAAAAAGAAAGAACACATCTTGTGGCACACATAATGCTAATTTTTGCTGGCAAAAAACAGGCTTAAAACCAAATGCATTTACCAGAACATTTTTAATACAACCAAACAAGACTTTGGGTGACCAAAATCTTACACTTAACTTTCATGAACTGAAAACACACTGAAATGGCGACAGCTTAGGCTACGGCTATGCTCTGGGAATCTGGGGTCACATCGTGGCTTGTCAATGGACGGTGCCCACATGTCACTGAAAGCAGCTACACCCTTAATCATGCGTAACTTTAAATGTTGATAACTTTTAAATGGATAAGTTACATAAAATCCAACATGTACAGCTGTCATGAAATTCACTACTGAGACCAAAACCGTTTTTTTGTACCAGGCTGTAAACATGTTTATTTCTGCTGTTAAGCTGGACATTTTAACATGAGGGTCTATGGGGATTGACTCACTCTTGGAGCCAGCCTCAAGTGGCCATTAGAGGAACTGCAGTTTCTGGTACTTTGCTTTGACTTCATTAATTTTAGCCCTAAATCAAACCCGTCCAAACACAGAGCACTACAGCACTGTAATCGCAAACCACTGTCAATTCCCATTTAGCATTGATAGGGGATGATAACCATTCAGCAACATGTTAACAACTTTTTTTTATTTTTTTTATTCTATTTGGCCTTTTTGCCTTTATTTTAGTATCAACAGTGGAGATAACGACAGGAAACATGGCAGGGATGCTCTCACCTGAGCCAAAACTCTGAGCAAAGCCAAACCAAGGTTTTAAAATTAAACGTTTGCCTTTTTCCACTATTACATTTTAAAGACTTTCATATAACAACACGAATCTAAGTGATGATAAAGCAATCTAATTCGAGGGTGGTGTTAAACGGGTGATCAACGTTCTGAATAACAACATCAAATCTTAGTAACGTTATCGAGTCTCCATTTATATCAGAGAATCCCTTACATTCTGCTGGTACCACAGTCATCCAGCTGTGCTGAGCAAACAGCAGCTCAGATTTATGCTTTAAGGCTCCAAGGTAACAAGGAATCAACAGCATGTAACGTCTACAAGTATCCGCCTTCAGAAACACATTCCTTTTCCCCCACAAGCTTCTCCTCGTACCACAGGGGTTACCTCTTTTACTGGCTGAGCACAAACCACTTTGTGCTGTCATTAATGGGATGCTAAGCTGCACAGAGTTTTCTGGCTGTTTAGACATGAGGCTTAAGTGGTAATGTTGCCAGAGGGTGGGCTTTGTGCATGCAGCGAGAGTTAAAGACCAAAAATATCAAATCACCTTTTAGAGTGTGGACGAGGCGTTTATGAGCTTAAATGGGAAAAGGAAATATTTGAGATAGAAACACATGAAAGATTAAGAACATAAATGCATAAAGAGTGTTCAGATTTTAAGTGGAAATAAAGTCATGGTGATCAGACTCAGACTGAGCAGAGGAAAGCTGACATGAAGCTGCTCTGATGGTCCTCTGCTGCCCTCTGCTGCTCACACACAGAGTTGTCTGTCAGATCAATGCCAAGGTGTTCAGGTTTGGGTCCTCTCACAGCAGGTACACTCTACTCACTGTGCCCAGGGGCCAATTTGGCAAAATGATAGGTGGCTAGGGGCCAGTTAATACACCAACATCAATATATTTATCATTATATCTAATAAATAAAACGCCTGTTTTCAGCCTCTCTTAGTGATTGCTGTCCTTACTTATCTTTGCCAAGCACCCAGCAAACCCATCACAAGGTAGATTTGGCCTGTGAACAAGGATAGATTACTCAGCAAGCCTTCAGGGCACAGGCCCAGGGGCCCAAAGTATTAGTGTGGGGTTCCCTGCCTTCAACTGCGACATGTCACTTGCAGAGCCACCTGCTGATCAGGAAGAGGTTCAAAATGAAAACAAAGAAACATTAACTACAACTACAGAAGATGACAAACAGCTGCAAAGAGACGCAAAGCAAACACAAAGACAATATATTTCATTCTGTAATATATCTTTATTCTATATAATGTTTTGTTTGCCATTTGTGTTGACTGTAATATCAGGAAGACTAGCTGCTTTAGGGCCAGCTAATGGAGATGCTAACAAACAAACAATGTGACTACAAAGAGACATAATATGACTTCAAAAGGGGCAACACAACCCCAGATGAGAGTCAACTACAAAGAGCCACAAATCCACAGAGAGATCTGTGTAATGTCTACGAAGATATATAAAATAGCAACAAGAGGCTAAACAGCTGTAAAGTCTGTGTGTCTTGCTCCTATCATAGAGTTGGTAGGGCCTTTTGCATGTCTGGGCTCAGGGCCCCATTGTTTCATAATTTACTCATGCCTGCAGACCACAAGCTGAGTATCACATGAATATCAATGAATTATGAGATGAGTGGCTAACACTTAAAAGACAAAGTATTTTTAGCATTAAACATTTGATTGTTTCCTTAACATGTTTTAGTCAGTTGACACTTTATGTTAAGAAGTTGGTCAAAATCAAAAATGTTTTTATTTTTGAGTAGGATGGAATTAAAAAAATAAGTTGGAACAACTTAAATGAAATAGTTTGACCACTATTTTTTTTAATATATAGATATTAAATTGATTCAACTTAATTAAGTTTTTCAATGTTAGAGCAAATCACATTGGTTGTACTGATCTAAAGGATTGACTCAATAGTTGGAGCTACTTAAAGAAATGAGTAAAAAGATATGAGTCATTATTTATTTACTTTTTTATTGTTTTATATAGAATGATGAATTTTATCTGTAAATACTAGATTTTGCAAACTTGTGTCTTTTCCTACACATGACACTATGACAAATCACCTTTTAGAGCATTTTTGATTTTTGACTTGATGAATATTTTCTATATTTTTGTATCAGAAATTCTGTTTTCACTGTTAAACTACTGCCATTGTTTTTTTTTTACTTTGAAAATCCCCCAAAAAATAGAGGAAAAAAAAGATATAAACAATTTGTTACTTACGTTGTACCAGCAGATTCTTTTTTGGAGTGCACCGTCTCATAGCATGCTCTGTTAAAGGATCTAGAACATTCTTGTTTTTCAGTGGTTATTGCTTTAGTGTTTTGCACTAAATTATAATTGTAATGATTAAAAACAGATATTTGCCCTTAAGGTATGAATTTTAAGTCACAGTGGTGTAAAACAAACCCTAAAATTTACACATGTATAATTCAAACTCATGATTAATATCCATAACTGCATTCTGTTACATTCACACACAAATAAAATCAGATGTTGGTTCAGCAAGTGAAGCTTGTCTGAAACTAAAGCAGAGATGTCGTGTTGAACTCTGCTGAACACCAGAGTTTAGTCTGATACTTGAGCAGAGTGAGAACAGGCTGCTTTCTGCTGGGTGAACACATGCTGGGTGATTTATCTTACAGAGCTGTCGACACACACAGACAGACACAAATTTATGCATTTGGCGCCCACGATGTTCATCTTACCTCTAAATATGCTCATCCTCTGTGGCTTATGATACAGGCTGTTTTCTGACAGCAAAGTTTAACTGAACATTAAATGACTAACTTCCTGGTTTGTTCTTGTTTTCTCGACAGTGCTGATGTGTGTGAGGCCTTCAGCTCCTGGTCTTGATTAGTAACACTCTCCTCGTTAGTGTAAATGCCAGTCAGGTGACTTCCTGTCCTGAGGAAGGACATCACTGCATCAGTTATTTTTGTGCATTGTGTGCGTTCACTTGCCACAGCAGTCATGTCTGAAACATCTGTTTACTTACTGCAGCATCACTCCTGTAAAATGGAGGGACGCTGGATATGAAATACCTCATGAAATATATGATATCATGAAAATATTTGACTTGATTGGTCCCCGTCGTCTGAAAGCAATAAAGGATGAATTCAGCAGACAGACTGTATTGTTTTTTTTATCTGTGTGGGACAGAGCAGAGGTGATAAAGATGAACAATTGTGCTAAATTATCTTTTCTTATTTCCGCTCTCCCACTCATGTCCCACAGCAACGGTTCAGCCAGATAAGAGAAACGTTCTCAATCTTTCAGCGGGGAGATAAGACGGCCAGAATTAGACTGAAAAAATTATTAGTCGGGAAACAGAGTGGCCTCGGTGTCTGTGATGCTTATCTTTATTATATTTCCTGTAAAGGCAGATAGTCAGAGTGAAGCAGAGGACTACAAACACTGCTTTGTGCTTTTCATCACTTGAAATATAATAGAAAGATGAATACGCTTTTTATATAAAGTGGTCAAAACTGTGGACAGCCATTTCATTATTCATGGTTTATTCTACTTTGGGATATAATTGGTCTTTAATTTCATACGGCCTCTTTTCTTTTCAAGTGTTGAAACTGTGCTGCTATTGTTGGGATGTGTCATCACACTCAGGAGGAAAGTCTTATGACCAAAAACAATTTAACTCAAGATCCACTTACTAGCTTCTTGTAGACACTTCCACAAAATATATTTCAGTCAGGAACACTTTAGTCAAAGAAAACTTCATTTCCATTTACAGTATTATATTTGACTGTATGGCTCTGTTCTGGGGCCTCTCTGCCTTTCCTAGGCCTACACAGAAAGCCTAAGGTGGAGAGAGCACACCTGTCTGCCCTTCCAGGTGCAAACAAGGAAAGCCTGAGGCGGAGAGAGCATACCTCCCTGCCCCTCCATGTGCCTACATGGAAAGCCTAAGGCAGGGAGAGCAGCAGCAAAGACCCCCAGGAACAGAACAGAGCAGCATCAATGACAAACAGAAATGACATTGATAAGTCAGACACAGCATGAAAAGGAGGAGCTGGGGTGGAGGCGGGTTGTTTTTCTTCTGGACTATTATTGTAAGGCAGCAGTACTTACGCAGCTCCTGAGTCCAAAACAGATTTCCCTATGACGACAACAAAGTATATTGTCTCGTATCGTATCGTATCGTGTGTTTCAATGTTCCTTGTGTCTACCACAGTTTGATGCTTTTATCTTTTAGTTTATTAATAAACACTGACACAAATACAAAATCTTTTAGGATGAAAGTGTCACATCTAAGTCTTGTTTTCTTGATCCTTGATTCTCATTTGGTGGAAAACGGTCACTGTTTTGGTGTTTACACAGAGCAAAGCCATTCTTGCAACCAGTCCAAACTGTGACCCACACTGACATTTATCCCAAATAAATCTCTTGTTTCTGTACCTGAAACGCATCATTTCCTGTGTAGCAAAGTGTTTTTCATCAAGTGGAAAAATTAGCCCTTCAAGTGTCAAGAGTAAATATATAAAGGCTTTCAAGAATTACTGAATCAATCAGCAAAAAACGCTTTAATATCATAAACTTAGAGTAGAAATTGACATGTTTTTTAACTCATTATTAAGTAACTGTTGATTACACAGTGTAATGGCTGTAGAATAATGACAGCATTTGCATTTAGATTGGTTCTGTTTAAGCCTCGTCTTCATTATGCAGTTCTGTCTGTCACAGGGTCAGGGTCTGATCTCCTGGGAGAAAGACACAGCAAATGAAATGCATCAACCATTGCGCAGCCAGAAAGGGAAGAGGATAGCACTTTGTTTTACCAGGTACTATCCCCAGTGGTGGAAATGGTGGATGGTGGAATAACCAAGATGACTGTGGAAACTGGTAGTTGCTGGGCTCTGACTAAAACTGGTCAACTTTGCGACAGTACAGTTTTCATCTTAAGATCATTAATTTAATTACATTCATCAGGTTTTGGTTTAACACCAATACGGCTGTAGCCCATTACAAGCTCTGCCAATATTCATATACATTTTAAGGTTTTGGACCTTGCTCACTTTTGTGTCGGGGTCGGCTGCAGACTGACTTTGTAGAGATGGCTGCCATTTTGTTTTTACATGGATTAGTGTATTGTGCTCTTACTACCACTAGATGGCACAAAATAAGTGTCCACAATCGAGGACAACAGGTCTAAGTTAAGTAGAATCAAGTATAAAGTCAAGTAAACCTAAAATGTGATGTCCTCAGTTGAGGACACAGGGTCTCAGGAGGTTAAATACCCTAAAACGTTGAAGTTGGATAATAAATTGATGAGGCTCTGCTGGTTCAAAAGACTTAAAAAATAACACAAGACAAATCCACAACACTTATTAAAAGATTGTTTTTATTCACAATAGAAGTGTAACAAATATAGTTTATTAAAAAGTCTGCTGCTTATTAATATCATTTTTAATCCATAAGCTCAGAAGATTTTCATATAAATGTAGAACGGCTCGTCTGCCGGAATGGAATATTTACATTTTTTTCAATAATAATAATATTAACACAATAAAACAGATTTCCCCACAAAATTAAGATATTGCATTTGAACGCAAAGTAAACTATGTGCAATGGAATGATTATCAGCAATATTTTGTACAGATACATTTCTGAGGTTGGTTTCACACATTTAAGCCTTTAAAGGGCAACGCCAACCGTTTTTTAAAAATTCAGTTATTTGAGTCCCGGGACAGGTCAGTCGTGGTTAGTGATCCTACACCACTGGTAAAGAAAAGTAATAACGTCAGTGTGATATAAATTAGCAGTTTATTTTGGGAGAAGTGGTGCATGTTCACGAGGACTGACTCCATTTTGAATTCTTAAAAAAAGGTGGCATTGCCCTTTAATATTCACCAATAGAAAGGCATTGGAACGCAACAGATCATAAACACAATATTCAGAAAATCACCAAAAACAATTCAACCTTTTTATTTCAGAAAAATAATAAAAAATAAAGTCTGCATCTGGAGATGAGCAGATGTGTGATGTCGCACTACGTGAAGCTGAAGCAGATCTTACACTGATGGCTCACATGGAAAACCAAACACGTTCTGCACGTACTTCCTGTTCAGATGGTGAAATGACCACAGCAGTGTCACATGAGTGAAAACAACATGTTTAAAACTTTTCAGGTGACTCCAGGAGGGCCCCGACAGGAGCCAACCACACGTAGGGCCGACTGTTGTAAAATTCTGACTTCCTACTGGGGGAAAAACAGTGGATCAGCCCTTTAAGTCTAAATCACAAGTCCAAAACCTGACTGATGTTTCTACACCTCCCTGGTTTGCAGGCCTACACACAATTACTTATCATACTATAAACCCCCTAACACCCTGAACATCTAATTTCAGACTGCAGGAGGGACACTGTTGTCTCCTCCTCTAACAGGAAACCACGTTCACTCAAAAGCCCACGAAGACATTTTGATAAATAACTACCAACTCAGACCATCATACTTCCTGTAGGTAAAAACAAGAACAGATAGATCCCTCACCATTATAATCTTTGTAAAATACAAGTTTGATCTGTAACCAGAATTAATAAATGTTGACTTCAATTATATTCAGGCAGCATCAATACTAAATTTTTTTAAAATGGAGTTCTGTGTAAAGTTTTCAAGCTGTTTGTATTCAAGGAAAAAACTAACACCTGTAATCGACTATTTCCACCTACCAATTTGGTGTTCTCCAACTACAATACACTCAGTCACCACTTAATTACCATTAACCCTTTGACACCTGAAGCAACATCACTTTTCTTATGCTGCTTTCAGGCGTTTTTTTGAACCCTGAGCAAATTGGTGCAATTCCTTTCAAAAACATGGGGAAAAGGGAAATGAGCAACTTTGTAAGAAATGTTTCACAAATTGCAAAAAAATAATAATAGATTTAGAAAATTATTTTTAAAAAGCTAGGGAAAACCTGTATTTTAAATTATCATTATTATATATTTAAAATTATGCTACAGAATTATTCTGATTTTTAAGCTCTTGTTTTTCTTTTTTTCATTTTTCCTTTCTTTTAAAATAATTTTCTCTTTTTTTCTAATTTCTTGCTGATTTTTTTGGGTCATTTCTTCTTTCGTTGCTCATTGACTTCTTCCCATGTTTGGAAAGAAACCAAGCCAATTTGCTCAGGTTTCAAGGGTTAACTGATGCAACAGTTTAAAGGAACACTTCACCCACAAAATTATCATTTTTATATAAACTCCTCACCCTGTGTTAAGTTGAATTAGTGAAGAAAAAAAAGTGTTTTTCTCACATGCCTCCATGGTAAATGAAGAATCCAAACAGTGAACATCTTTGATGAATTAAAGTCATAGGGGTCCACGTTTAAAAACTGGAAAAATTAGTCAAAACATCCTGTTTACAAATGCTCACACAACTCGTGCAGCATAATCCAATTCTCAGTGATCTGGTCCTACGCTCAGGCCTTTATAAACACATGATTTTTGCTAACTTAGTATCTATAACACCTCAGCTTATGAGCAGGGCGCCTAGGCAAGCCATGCACTTGAACTCTGCTCAGGCATTCCACTGAGTTGTCATGCGTCATACTGTGTATGCAGAAGTGTTTTAAATAGTAAAGTTTAGGCAAAAATGCATGTTTTGAAACGTGAGAAAACTTCTACATAACACAGGGTGAGAAACTGATACACAAATATTGAATTGGGGGGGTGAAGTACTCCTTTAACTATTTTACTTGAACCAGTTGGACCACAAAGCAACACGGAACTTTGAAATAGTAATTTCTAATGACAACAGAAACCATGATGAACTACATTAAATTATCTCACGATGCTTTACAAAAAGATCAACTTAACTGCTCGAATAAAACTTAACATGACACGAGCTGATAACCTCGGCATCAATATTTACCAGACTAACTTTGCTGTTAAATTTGCAGGATAAAAATTCAATTATTGGGCAAAAATTAAAACATTAAGTGTCTTTATAACGGACACTAGAATACATCATAACACAGCTTTACACAATCTGGACTTTCCTTCATTACAACCATTCTCTGGGCCACTAAGGTGAACACACACATCTCTACAAGCTGATGTCAGTGACTAATATATGAACCAAAACACTGATGAAGCAGAGTCACCACTTTTTCCTCTGAATTCATAAGAAGCAGCTTCAGTGTCTAAACACTATACTGTACGATGAACACATCTGGGTTATGTTATAATGCTGAATATTCCTGTGTGAGTATGTGTCACAAATCAAATCAATATTACCTATCACGTACTGATACGCCTCATGTGGCAGATTTGGATCATTTCCTACATTAACGGCACGTCGTTGCTGCGTTTAACGGCCGTCACAAACACTCAACGGACCCGCCATTCCCTCTTTTTTATCAGGAAACAACAGACTTGTTCTGCTCACACTTTGCTTCAACTTTTGTGCTTTCCAGGATAAAAGAAAAAACCAAAGCACAGAGAAGTGAACACACACAGACAAAAAAAATAAATGCATATAAAATATTCTTCACTTCACATTGGATGGTACATTCATACAATTCCTATCCTCCTGTAAGGTTGCTTGATTGACTCCCAGGTCCCTCTTTGTGGCGTTAAACCTTTCTGCTAACATCACGTTAAAGCTACCACGGCAAGCGTTTTCAAACACCTTTAATCACTGGTGATATTACTGGTTTCTACTCAGACCACCGTGGTAGCTTCAACTGTTGACGTTAATAAAAAGATCTGCAGCACAGGACCTTTAAATTCTTACTGACATCACATCAGGATGCCTTTTCTTTTTTTTGGTAGATAAATTTGCACAACAACTTGTATACATGGTCCAGTCACGAACCATTTAATCCACAGCGCCACCTGGGGGTCAGCTCCCATACCCCCCTCAAGTCCTATGTTCACGACTACAGAATAAATTAACACAATCAGCAAAAATCAACCATTACAATACAACATCACATGGACAATAAATGCCTCTAACGCTAAACAAAAACAGATGAAACATGAGAACGCTGTCGTCGGTACAGTGATGTGGAGAACATGGAGGGATTTATCACAGCTCAGGAACTCTACATTATATTCAATTTGAACAAGATGGCCGACTCACTGATATGCCTGTGTTGGTCATTACGTGGGTGGGTGAACACTTTGTAGTTCAACCACTTCTTGTTCATTTTACCATGCTCCGAAGCAAAATCAGTGGCTCATTTGCCTAAAATTTTCTCTTTAGTTTCTACTTATCAGAAGGATTCATGAGCTCTTCTAGTTGCAAAAGGATGTTATTTAGTTTAAACTGCTCATTGCATCGTCTTGCCGCAGAAAACTCAACAAATTTTAGATGTTTCTGGACATAAAATGTGGAAAAATGTACTTATGGATCCATCTGGGTAGTTTTTGGTTAACATTTGGTGAAAACCCAACACAGTCACTGGAATATATGTTGGCATTGTTCATTTCTGCAAACCATGTATATGTGACATTTGTATATTTCATGCTGAAACTTCACATTTTAACTTTCAGTTTTACCGTAAAACTTCAATTAAATGCCCAGTCCCTTTAACTAGCCCTGTGTGACTACACATTTTGACAAATAAAGGTCTGTCTTTTTTATAGAAGTTCTTCAGATGTATAAAAGCAGACTGTTTGCTTCCTTAAATTATGTGTCCATTCCTTGATTACTCTGTAAGTTATTCATATTTCTTTGGTCCATAAGGCTCTTCAGATCAAAAGAATCAAAAGGGTTTTAATATTTAAATGAATCTCAGTTGTGAGTGTTGTATCGGTATGCCAGGTGCCGAAATCCTTGAGTGCCATTACTCACTCTTTCACTGATGCCTTGTCTGTTGGAGCTAGATCAACGAAAGATTTATAATTGACACGTTATCTGAAGCCTAATGTTTTAACAATTAATAGTCATACCGGTTTTAAAAAGTTTTGCGTGAAATCAATTAAAGGTCTATCCCAAATATAGGCCTGTTGTTTCCAGTGATTTAAGCAAATAATGGCCTGGGCTACTGATTGAAGTTTTGCGGTATGTTGTGTCAACACTGTGGTTAATGTGTGGTTAATTTTAAGCACAAAAACAACTTGGTTAGGAAAGAAATGGTGTCTGGGCTTCAAATACCCAGTTTGGTCGCTACAAACATGGCTGGAAAGGTCAAGAATTCTTGTTCAAAAACACCCGCTTTTATTGTTTGTTGGTCTCGAACAGCAGTCATCTGGCCTACGTGTCACGCTATCCACCCTCCCCACTCCTCCTGACGAGACACTCACATACATGTAGTCTAAACTATGTCGCTCATATGAAGCATACAAATGTAAAATGTGGTTTGCAGAAGATCAAAATGCCAACATTCTTCACTATGCAATGACAGCATCAGGCATACTGCCACAAAATGGTGGACGTTTTCTTTACAGGCTGCTCTGCGATACCTGGGCCAAATGTCTTCAAAGCTGCAGAGGAAAAACCTCCGTTTGTGGTTTAAACTGTCACTTAGTCTCCATGCCTTCTGTCAGACAGCTGAAATAAATAAATCTATGCTAATAAGATGTTTTTAAGACAGCGACGCTGTTGTTGACTGAACCATCTGCCAGATCTCCCAGTGACACTAAAGTCTGTTCAACAGTTATTTACAGAGGCAGAAGCACTGGGAGAGAGCTGAACATGGACATCGATATTATTAACAACTTTCTTTTTGTGTCATATCTCCAGTCAAATACACAAGATAAAGGCTGAAACTAATGAATACGTCGCAAAGCAAAGGTCAGTTTTCATCAGTCAGAGGTCCACTGGTAAAATACACCATTTTAAGATTTGATGATTTGTCAGTTTTTGTACTTTGATTATGGGATTTTACCGTCTCTCATGAGAATCTTTTGTAATGAGAGGGCCGTCTGGCAACATGTGAAATTGTAGGTAAGCATCACATCTTTATAAGTGACTATCACATAATGATCTTGACTCTACAGACTGCAGTCATTTAGCCCAGGTGGGCTGTAATGGCAAACTCTCACCACTAGATGTCAGTGTAGCCAAGCAAATAACTCCTGACTGGAATCTTCACTGGTCTCAAACCATTTAATGATGGTTCCCCACAGACGATGGCCTCGGGACAAAGTTAACATTTTAATTTTGAAGTAATTTCCTCAGATGGACCTTTGCAAGTCTAATCTCCCACTTATTACACAAAGTTTTCACCAACTTTTGGGCCACGTTCAATCCAAAGTTACACTGAGCATCGAATTAAAGAGCAGGAATCATCCTTCAATCAGTGGGTAGTTTTGGTATAATCCTCATCTGAGGCATGGGGACTTTACTTAAAGCTCTATGACTATTTAAAACTCTCCTCTCTTGTGTTTGTGTGAGCTGCTTTTCCCTCCGACTCCTTGTTTTTTCAACAGTGAAGGCACTAGATTGAGAGACTAAACTGGATTTTATCTGGCTACAGTTCTGTGTGGCATCAGGAGAAATCTTTATCATAAAATCCAACTAAACAACCGACTGATGAGCGTGTACTCTGATGAAAATGTACAACGACAATAACAGTTTGTATCAATACAGTCACACACACCCCCCAATGTGTGTGTGAAGGATGAAGGGAAGAAAGAAAAAGTCTCACAGACAGAATGGTAAAGCTGTTTTGAATCAGTATGGCTTCTTCTGTGTGAGTGTTTGTGTGAAGGTGAGACATTACAGCAAAGTCGAGTGTCTGCGTCTCCTCATAGAGGAGAGAAGATCCTACAGGCTGCCCTACGCTGGAGCTGGAGGACGGAGACAAGAAGAAGCGATACAACAGAAAAAGAGGGTTTGATTGAAACACAGGTTTGCTGATGATTATGATCAATCAGTATCATGTTTAGGGGAGACTTTTAGGGTCCTGGGGTCTAAAAATTGAGTTTTTACTTAAACAAATAGTCAAATTTAAAGAAACTAACATTTGCAGAAGGTGTTTGTGAAACATTAAGGCTCCTAAAAAGGAAATAAGAGTCAATTTCTGCACTTTAATTACCATAATCCAACAACATTATTATTTGTTCTTGGCTTCAAGAATAGTAGTTTGCCAACAATCAGTATATAAATAGAAAAATGTGACTCAAGGTCCACGTCCTAGCATTTTCCCAGAGCATCCAACTGCATCTAATGGCCCAACTCATCACCATGCTCCATTACAGCTGAGAAAGCTGAATGAATGAAATGTTTTCAGCTCCACAAAACTGGACCTTGAGGTAAGATTTTTTTGGTTAGACAATGGCACAGTTACTTGCAAACCCTTATAATCACTGATAATTAGTTTTCTGTGGTAAGCAACAAATTAAATCCTGAGGGGAGACTGCAAATTTGTAATTTTTGTGGTCAAATTTTAAAAGACAGATTCATATTTGAGGGAAGAACAGTCATCAGCTTGGACAAACCTGTGTTGCTCAAACCCCAGAAATAAAAAACATGAGAGAGAAATAAATCCAGGATCCAAAAAGCCAGAGACTGAACTGTAGATGAGATACTCAGAAGAAGAGGGTCAGCTTTGTGTAAACGTCATGGGGAGAAAGTGAATTTACTGGCAGGTAGAGAGCTGGTGTGGCTGGTCGTCCTGTGTCACACCTAACACTCAGAGGAAGGAAGAAGCAGTCAGGTGTTCAGGTAATAGGGAGGAAGCAGAGGTCCTCATGTCCTGTGGGGCTATAAAAAGAGGCTCGGGTTGTGCTGCGTCTTTCCTTTACTCCCACAGAGACAACCGCATGGTTTTATAAAAGCAAATATTCCTCTCAAGACGATGTAGACGTAAGGTGGTGGTGGGGGAGGTGGTGGCGCCAGCGTTGGCGCAGGGAAACCGGTTCCTATTCGGATATTGAAGCGGTACAGCAGAAGGAAAAAGAGGACGCGTGTGAAGTGAACGGAGCGTCCTTTAGCTCGCCAAGTCAGCCTTGTAATCCTCAGACGAGAGCTGAAGTTTATCTCCCAAAGCTCAGGTCAAAAAATATCCACATCAGAGAGACGACTGGTTCAAGTCTGTCAGTGTTCTCCTTCACAACAAAAACAACAGCTGCAGCTGCTAACAACAAAATCACTGACGAATAATGTGACAACTGGTCAGACTGTCCCTCTGAATGAGTTGAAATAACCGGTAGTGAAATAAACTGCCACTTGATGTCATGACATCTGCAGAGTACCACTTTGATAATGCAAGAATATTCAAAAACTCACAATACCTGTCTGACGATATCATTCTTCCATTCTTATGGTGAGTTATTATGTTATCCGGCAGTAAATGTGTTGGGTCGGGTCGGCGTCTGGGCTCGACCAGAGCTGAACATAAAAACAAAAAACAAAAACAAAACTGGATTCTACAGCAAGAATTCATCGCCAGCAGACTTGAATTCTGTTTTGATCCCATTGAAATTAAAAAATCCCAATCAAGAGGCATCTGTAACCATTGGGGACTCCAAATGGCTAAACTGTTTTCAGACAGACAGCTGGAGGCTCAGGTATACAGGATCAGAGGTTCTCGCACTTGGGAAGGGTCCACTACTCCACTTCGTTGGGTATGTCTGTTTTGTCCTTCTTGATGACGGGGAGAGGGTGAGCCTCGGTGTTAAACACCCAGTGGTCGAACGGTAGGTGGTCGTCGTCAGAGAAGAGCAAGTAGAGATACCTGAGGGAGACAAAGAGGAACAGGTTTCATTTAACACTAACAGCAGCCGTGCATCAGCAGCAATGTTAAAATAAAAACATGGAGATAGAAATAGAAACACAGATATTGTGATTGTGATCATTTCCTGGAGTATTCTCCATTTGTTGAGTTATTATTGTCGTGCTCCGCTGTTTCACTGCTGTGAGACCTTTAGTGTGTCTGGCTCAGGAGTGTGTTTATTTATCACAACACCCACTGCATGCATCTTTCCATCTCACACAGCCCTTTGGCACATAGTGCTGCGACACCTGTAAGAACCAAAATAGCAGGTGCAGCTGGAGACGCCCAGGTCTGACTGATCTGCACAAAAACCTCTTGAAAGTAAAAAAAAAAGGGAAAAAAGTCTGACATTTCGGGAAAGAGAATGAGAAAATATTGTTACAAAAAATATAAGCAAAGATGTAAGCAGAATTCTTACTGGCAACAACAGGAAGATGGCAGTAACAGGCTTACAAATTGTGATTTAACTCCAAGTAAGGTAAAAAGGAATACATCACCACCCAAATGACCATCTGTAAATCAGTTACTCACTCTGTGTTAGGTTGGATTCATTAAGAGAACGTTGTTTTTCTTCACATGCCTCCAGTGAACGAAGAATCCAAAAATGAAGAAAATTGTTGATGAACTGAGGTCATAGGGGTCCGCATTTAACAACAGCAAAACTATGTCAAAGTATCTGTTTACAAACTCTCACACAACTCGTGCAGTGTAGTCCAGGTCTCATTTATCCAGTTGTATGCTCAGTACTTCCCAAACACATTTTCACTTAATCCTTACTACAAAAACACTTCCACAAAGGGTAGTGTGCTTGGCCGAGTGTGAGCATTTGAACTCTGCTTGTGTATTCCATTAAGGAGAGGTCAAACACACAGCCTTACCCAGGCAAACTGAGTTGAAAGTGAAACTTCTCTATGCTCTCTTTAAAGCCAGACTCCATTGACAAAAACAGTAATTTTACCTCGCTGAACATGGGAGCTGCTGGTCTACCACTGCCTCAATCTGTAATTAGTTTGTGTCATTGTGCAAGGGTTTGTTTAGATTCACCAAAGTCACACAATATCACAAACAAACAAACGAGGCAGTGGTAGACCAGCAGCTCCCATGTTGAGGGAGGTAAAATTGCATTTTTTGTCAATGGAGTCTGGCTTTAAAGAGAGCATATATGTGTTTTGCTTTCAGTTCAATTTTAAATACTAAGGTTTTAGTAAAAATGCATGTGTTTGGGAAGCACTGAGCATATGGCTGGATATATGAGACTTGGATTATACTGCATGAGTTAAGTGAAACTTTGTTAAAGGATGTTTTGATATAGTTTTACTGATGTAAAGCACCATCGCCTATGACTTCTATTCATCAAGAATTTTCTCAGTTTTTGGATTCTTCGTTCACTGTACAGGCATAATAGTAGAACAAAGTTGTCTTTACAAATTCACGGGGTGAGAAATTGATATACAGTTGGTCAATTGTGGGGTGGAGAGTTCCTTCAGTTAAAGGTTTGTTGTCACTGTAGTGAGGGAAGCACAACTATAGGGCACTTTAAAAAGATGTAGGGACACAGTGTTTTTAAGAAGTATGCAGGCAAAGAGGGATGATCCGGATGGGTTGGTTTATTTATTTATCTGGGCTGGTATATTTAATATCTAAGACCTTTGTTTATTTATATATATATATATATATTAATGGTTATGAAGTAGTTTGGGATTGTTGTTGACGATTTCCATTTTTAAACGAGACATGATACTGAGAGGGGGGTAAGATTATATAAGTGTACACTTCTTCCTACTCCTTTTCGAGCATGTCTGTTTGTTTTGTGTGAAATAAAGTCATTCATTCATTTATTCATATACATACCATAGCAGACAGGTAAAAAACTACATCCACTGATGAAAACATGAGATGTTGTTGACAGCTAAGAAGAAAGCTTGTAAGTAGACTTTGAGAGATTCT
Source organism: Cephalopholis sonnerati (assembly GCA_019142605.1). Classification (NCBI taxonomy): domain Eukaryota; kingdom Metazoa; phylum Chordata; class Actinopteri; order Perciformes; family Serranidae; genus Cephalopholis; species Cephalopholis sonnerati. The sequence continues at coordinate 17,165,754 of JAGQAX010000009.1, forward strand.
TACTTTTATATAAAGCTAAAGCTGAATTTGCTACAATAAAGACGAAACAGTAAGTCTGCTGCAGATTCCACCTGATCATCTGTTCTCATGCAGCACAGACAATTTATCAGCGCTGAGATAAAAACTTTTTCAATGACATCTTGAGGGAAAATAATGTTTTGATTATATAAACAAACTGAAGATGACTCGTTTTGGGATCTAAACTGTTTACTTGTTCAGTGTTTTAGATATTTCGAGATATTACGTTGTGTTCCGCTGTTGCAATATTTATCCAGCCAAAAAAAAAAATAAAAATTATGAAACAGATGTGGAACTGAGAGGGAGGGATGGGTGGGTGCGGCTCAGGCTCAGACCACTTTATGAAACTTGGAGTGATGAAATTCTGCGGCCCAATGTCATCAGATCTTATGAAACAACCCTAAAATAACATTATCCATCAAAAGAGGAGGGGCAGGAAAGGGAGTAAATAAAGTGAGATTTTGGGTGGTTGCTGTTCCACTGTGATCACTTTGAATTTCATCATGAAGAGTGAGAGAAAAGGAGATCAATAAGAAGAAAGCAAATGAGTTTTTGTTGAGAAAATTCAACTGAAGACGAGGGACAATCTGTGTGTCAGCCGACTTAAACTAATGATTCAGCAGAGGAGCTGCTCATCCACGAAGCCCTCAACCTCCACAACAAGTCCCTGTCCTCCTCCGCCTGCCAACAAACCACAAGAAAGCAGTGAGTGATTGAAGGCAGACAGCAGTGTGAAGTATGGCCGTGTCCTTGGCAGCAGCGGGAAGATGGATACTGGAAGTGGCTCCGCACGATGCCAAGATCCCCGAGTAACATTAGGAGGATTAGACTTATGGGCTTGCTGCTAAATGGGATTGATATTTTCAGGTCCGTCTCTGATACCGCGGATGTGATGTGACTGATGAGGCAATCATTGTGTTGCTGTCCAGGCTGGTGGTCAATTACACTCATATTTTTCGTCTAGTTGTCTGTGGGAGGCTAATGAGACATTTTCTTTTTGTTCTGCTTCCTCTGGAAAACATTTTTTCATGCCTGTAAAGATATTCATATCTCATTCTGACTTTTTCATGTTCAGTTGGATTTTTTTGACACTGATCAACAGAAAGAAAATACCTTTATCTGCATGTCACAGCCTGGTGGACCTGCGAGAGGAATCCTGACGTCTTACTTTGAGTATGTTCAAGTGTGTGTGTGTGTGTGTGGGGTGTAATCAGGAGTAGAGGTGACGCTTGTTAAAATTTACTGCCTATAAAAAAAGCTGGATTGGATGGCACCTCGCCCCCATCAGGCTCTGTTAGGCTAACCTTGACTTCCTGTCAACAGCTGTCTGCTGTTGGGGGATAAAAAAAATGATAGAAGAAGAAGAGGAGGGGAGGAGGAGGAGGAGGTGAAGAGGGGAGGGAGAGATGGAGGATGCAGGAAGAGGCCATAAAGATTTCGATGGAAGTAAAAGAAACGCAGAGGACCATAAATTTGGAGGAAGAGTGGGAGGAAGAATTCAGAGGCTCTGCTGCTGCATCACAAATGGATTAAATACATCTACAATATTAGAAGAAGGATTTTAAACAAGAACTTAATTTATTTAACATGTTATTAAACACCGCTTCTGACATTAAAAAGGTCAGCTGTGGTAACAACAGGGTGGTGAAGGTTACCAAGCTCAGCAATAGGGATTGCCTGATAGCCTGTGGCAAGTGCAAGGCCACACTGGGCTAGAGAATCTAGCAACTCACTTCCCTGATCAGGCAAGTGGTAAAAAAAATAACACACTTTGTTTTCTGCGTAGTTGCTGATGGAAGTAGGAGTGAGCCATCTCACTTGCTGCACACGCACAGTACTGATCAAGCACTCACAAGAAAATGGCGGTGTGTAAAAACAAAGTTTATAAGTTAAAGTGCAAGTAAGCATTTCAGTTGTCGTGGAAACAGGGGTTCAGTTGGGTGGTGTTAGACAATGTGGGCAAAACTCTAACTTTGTATTGCGCAGTCTGTGTCAAATTTAAAACAGGGTTGTTTATCACAACAGTGAACTTAAGACTTTGTTGTTTGACAATTGCTAATAAACAAAATAATGCTTGTAGGGGCAGGTGAAAATTGACTTCGGGTAAGTGGATTTCTGACCCCGGAAGTGAAACAAAAAAACAAAAACACATTAATGTTGAACCCTGGGTTAGCTGAACGATTATGACTACTTAAAAATCAATTAGAGGCATCAAATAAATCAATAAACAAAAAAGTCAAGCTCTGAGGAAGACATACTGTGGCACACAGGACAGCGGTTGTTTGATGCATTAGTCAACAGCACAATTAATCTGCATTTGTTTTGATAATTTTTTGGTAATTTTTAAGCAAAAATGGCCAAAATTTACTGGTTGATGTGAGAATGTGCATGTCCTTTTCTTTTTCCTTATTTTTTCTTTTAATTTTGAATGCTGTTTGTACAGTTAAGTCATTAAAATAATACATATTTTCCCTTTTACCTGTCAATCTAAATTGTTTTGGTGTGAGCTGCAGAGTGTTGGCGATATCTGCCTTAAAGATGTCTGCCTTCTCTTGAATATAATGGAACTAGATGACCATCGGCTTGTGGTGCGCAAAGCGCTTGTTCCAGAAATCATGACTCAAAGATAATCCACAGACCTTGTTATGAGCAGTTTCACGTAGGAACTATTTTCCTTCTACTGAACTACACCTGCCAACTGTATCACAGCGCAGAGGGAAGCCTGCATCTACTGCTAGCTCAGGTGAGGAGGACATCATTCATGTTTACATTTCACGCTGTCATGAGGCTCTCATCCATGAGTAGATGCACGCTTCCTTATACACAGTGATGTGGTTGGCGGGTGGGAGTATTTTGTGGTGCTTTGAGCACAACAAGCACCACAAGCACAGTGCCATCTAGTTCCATTATGTTGGAGAGAAGGCAGACATTTCTATGGCCGATATATCCAACACTCAGCAACTCACAGCAAAACAATCTAGAATAATAAACAGCACTACAGATAGTAGGGAAAATATATAATTTTGATTTTAGACTGAGCTGTGTCTTTAATACTTGCTGGTTTTCTTGGTCTTCTATAAAAATAAATTGAATATTTTCAGACATCTGGTTGGACAAAACAAGATGTTGAAGATACCACCTTGTACTCTGGTTCATTTAAAATGAATGGATAAAAACAAACACTGCAAAACGTGGACCTGTTATATTAGTGTAGCTGAATAAATAAATAAACACACACACACACACACATATAGAGCATGCACACACACATACACACTTGTTAAACTGTAGTTGTGATTTCTCTTCGTGGTTTAAAACAGACTGTCTTCCTGAACACAGTTGGAGAGCCATCTGAGAGGGAAAGCCCTATTAGCCACCAGACATCACACTGTGTGGCTGACAACACATTTAAAGAGCCATTTGTAGCCACACACACACACACACTTACACTCTCTCTCACACACACATTAACACATATAAACTCAGACATGCACAAGACGGCAGTTAAGTGAGAATATCAGGCGCCTATTAAGAGGAAGTGAGAAGTGGTAGCTGTCTGTGGTGCGCTGGGACATGTGGTGTTTCTCACAGTTTCTATCTTTCTCCACTATTTTCTACTCTTTAAGATCCATCCAGGGACGAGTCCTGAGTACAGTATGAACTGTAGATGGTGGTTGGTTGTTGAGATATGTTCTGGAGTCAGACTGGTTTACATTTGTGTCTAATTATTTTCATATTATTTATAACACGTCTCAATCATCAATCAAAACTCATCCCAGTTCAGCGTGGGTGGATTTCGCCCACAAACTGAAATCAAATCGCTTCAGGCTGTTTTAAAGCTACAATATGTGATGAGTCAATACAATATTTGATGAGTCCAAAACGCATTTTAACAACAGTACCTCCAAATACAGACTTAAAGTTAGAGGTCAGAGCCTGACAGCAGCATCTCTGCCTGTTTTTGAGGCATGTAACACTGTTAAAGGATGACATTGAGGTGGTATTTTCACTGCAAACAGTCATGGTTTTCTTACCGTTACATGTTCATTGCTAAAATACACTGTGTGCCCTCAAGGACTAGCAGAGCGTTTTGAAACCTGTTGTTAACATCGGCCTACACCCTCCACCTTCTCTTTTATTGACAGATTTTTATGTCACAGAGATACAAGGCACTGTCCTCTACAGCTAACAGAAAGGTATACCTTCGTTACCCCTGTGCTTGAGGTGTGCTGCCCTCATGCATTCAACGGTAGAACATATGACCTATTGCTTACAATGCCACTATAAATATGGTGCCTCAGTGATTTTGGTTCACAGGGTTAGGGTTGTTTTAGATTGGGTGTGTTTTAACATTCTCAGACTGTTTGAATACGTTTTAGAGGCCTAAAGAAGTAAAATGATGTAGTATTCTACAAAAAAAGCCAAATTGAGAGAAAAGGCAGAGGAAATTTTAGTATAATTATGTGTAGCAGAGCAGATGTTATGATTTGTTTTCCTGTTAACCATCTCACATCACCATCTGTTTTAAAGCTTTTGTGTGTGACTTTATGTGTATTATCTGTATTTTATTGCCAACGGGAATGGACTGTAATGTAACTTAAAAACTGAGACCTTCCACAGCTTTCTCAGTTGTGTCTAGCAGCCTGTGGACAGACTTTTGTGTGAAGGATTTGGGCTGTATATTCCAGGAAAATCCAAAGGATTTGATGCTATGTCTTCTGCTACAGCGCCAACATTGTGCAAAACTTGCTAACGTCGCGAACGTCAATAAATGACAGGCACGTACAACACAGAGTTGAAATATGCAGCAGTGCCTGGGTGGAGACGGACCTTCAGTTTGGGCTGTTCAGTGCCCCATATCATAACTCTAGTCCCTCAGTGTTGGTAAAAAAAATCACAACATCAGACGAAACACTGACATGAAATATACTGTGACATTGTGGTTTTAGCTGGCTGATGTTAACTAATATTAGCTTGCTTCTTAACATGGACAAATTGCTTGCTAGTTGGCTAATGTAGCTAAATATTGCCTTGGATGAATAATGTTGAATATTTCATCCAGACTCCTGGGGCTGGTTTACAAATGATTTAATCAACTAACAACAAGAAGCAACCAATGCCAGATCCGATTTTTCTACTCACAAAGAGCAATGCAAGGCAGGGGCGGCCAATTAGCTAACTATAACCTAAGCTAATAATGTGATTTTATAACAAGTTGATCTTCAAACATACTGATTTTAACCAAAAATATTAAACAGCTTCATTCCACAGAGGACAGACAGCTTCAAAAGTCTCTTTTAGATTCACTCAGTGTGTGAGTGTGTTTGTGTGTTTTACAGTAACCTTGCCAGTGACCTTAGCAACTCTCTGGAGCTTTGTCTGAATGAATGACAACATTGTACTTTGTGTGTGTGTGTGTGTGTGTGTGTGTGTGTGTGTGTGTCTGGGGATGCAGAGGCCTTGTCCCTCCATAAAGTGCAATGACAGCACAATCATAAGAGGACAGAAGTGGAAGCTGTGCGTATAAAGATGCTCAGTTTGTGTGTCTTACTTGAGTGTCTCGGCCAAGTAGAAGCTCTGCTGCACGTCGTCGTGGTTGGGAGTTGAAGAGTAGACGTCTCTGACGCCGCTGTAGCCTCCTTCTACTTTACAGTGCTGCTCCAAGGCCTAAATGAAGGATGGTGATAGAGATACGACAGGATGAGAAAAAGACATCAGTGACTTGCAACATCAATCAAGCTCTTGATGTACTTAAAATATCACTAAACCTCAGGGCGGATATTTGCTAAATATAAAAACAAGTTAAATAAACTGACCTCTTGTGAGCTTCCTTCCTGATTTGTGTTGTTTTTTAAGAACATTTGAAAAACTGCCAAATAATTCAGTGGTAGCTGAAGTGCCTTACATCACTGACAGAAAATCTGATTAAATTCCACTCCCAGTATGAGAACATTTTGGTCCAAATTACCCAGCTGTTGCTAAACACGATATGACAAAAAGCATTTTTCAATTCGATTAACAGATGTACCTGAACAGCCTCCCAGCCCCACTCCCTGTATTTGGGGTCGTGGGTGAACCTCCACATGTACATGTAGGTCTCTATGACCTCCGGGCGGAGGATGAAGTATTTCTCATTCTGGCGGGTGGCGATGGCCTCGACCCCACCATCGAAACGGAACGCCTCTGGGCCCAGCTTCAAAGCTACATAGGAGAAAATATTGTAGATATAAAGCAGCATGTAGCCTCATTTCATCTTGATTACATATAACACTTGCTTTAGTATATGAGAAAAAACATAATGTTATCTGTGTGCAGGTGTAAGAATACTGAATTGTGACTGATTTTCTTTCCTTTGACTTATTGTTTATATTATTCATATTGTTTACCTAATATACTTATTGAAGTGGTGATGTTGCCTTTAAAACACAGTGACTGATAATAGGACTTCAGAAAATAATTTGATTGAAGATGAAAAACACTTTGGCATATGGCTCTCTAATTTGATGACAAGTGCAGCATTCAAAAATCTGACATCCATACTTAAGATGCTGTCACTGCAAGAAATATAACTTGAAAATTTAATGAGAAAACAACTTTCTGAAATGTGCAATATGGCATAGTTCAGTATTTAGATAAATATTTCATTGCCAGTACTTATTCCACCCAGCAGCTGTTGATCTGGATATTAATATGACTCTTTAGATAAGACTTAAACCATCATCTCTGATACATTTTGATAGAAAAACAAAGTTTTTCCCAGACTAAGACGATAAAAAATGACAAAAATAAACTAAAGAAAATGTGACTGCACTCTAAATCAAAACTAGCTGTCAAACTGAAAACCAGTGTGATCAATTAAATGGAAAACAGGAGTCATGTCATCATCTTCTGCCTGTGCATTTTTACCTGTTCTGGCGTAAGACTCATGACAGGTCCGGGCGATCTCGGCGGCCTGCTCCATCTGGTGTCCCGTCTTGTCGCTGGGTGCCCCATCAGCACCCAGAGCGATCATTCCACCTGCGAAACAGGTCAGGTGACCCATCTTATGCTCCAGCAGCCCTCCCTTCCACTCCGCTATGTAGGTCAGCCCGCCGCTCGACTTCCTCATCAGGTTGGTTTCTATCGCCTGAAAGACAGTAATGAAAGGTTTTGTTAGGGATGAGTTAGGTTTGATCTTCACTTCTGAATCAGGTGATGACGCAGACATGAGACAAACATTGATCCCATGACCTGCAGTCATCCTCTTCTCATCACCAGGTAAATCTGAGAGTGTAGCTTTAAAGATGGCTGTAAAGGGGGCCTGTTATAGCTTTCCTTTTTTACTGTCTTATATTATGTGACAGTGCCAGATATTCATATGAAACATGGCCAAATTTTCAAAAAACATTTTCATCAGGCACACTACTTCAAGTGTTGACATTACGTAGACTACACTACCTTCATGCTAACGTCAGGGAAACATGTACTCTTGGCTGCCGATGTTGTTAATTTCCCCCTGAATTTGGATTATATACCTGCTAGAACACGTCCAGTTATGTTTTAAAACAAATACTGATTGATTTTTAATGGGCGAGAGAGCCGCTACACACAGTCATTCCACTGCTGCAAGTACACTGCTGCATGTGGCTACATGCTAACATCGGGGAAATGCAATTGTGGTTGCTGACGTTGTTATTTCCTCCCTGATTTTGGACCTTAGTCTGGCTGGAACATGTTAAGTTGTGAAGATTTGGGTTTAGAAGCTTTTATTGGTAATTCTTCGCAGTAGAAAGTGCTGCTATTCTCTGCAACAGTCATTAAGCACCTGCAATCATGGTCAAGATGCGGATGACGTGCATACGCTGACCAATCAGAGCAGACTGGGCTTTTTCCGGAGGGGGGCTTAAAGAGACAGGTTGTAAATTTGAGCGTCTCAGACAGAGGGTGAATACACATGTTCCAACACGGACAGTATGAGGAAAATGCAGCATTCTTTGAACATTAAAGCATGTAAACATGTTTAACTAGAAGCTCAATAAACAAGTATGAACCTGAAAATGAGCGTAATAGGTCCGTTTTTACTTTAATACAATTAAACCTATTTTACCTTTAAACCAGCCTTTCATTTACGGCATTTACTTTGAAGATATCTGCCACGACCTTTATACAACAAAACTTAATGGTGCGTGGCTTTTGGCACTAAAAGCAACAAAACGTTATCGAACAGCAACAGTTGTTTCCAGAAATAATGTCAAGTATATTCAGCTGTCCTACAAACTTCTGTTTATATCTGCAAACAATTAAAATGTGTATATGCATGCTTAAGATGTGAACTGTTTCAGTCGTGAAGACAAGACTGCTTCCTTCTGCACAAGTCTGGACTGGAGCACAAGCTTCAGTAGGAAACACAGATCTGAATGACACTGCTCACATTAAGGTCTGTGTATTATCAAAGGTAACCATGCCATGATTGCTGCAAAGACATGATTACTCTGGATGTATTTTGGGTGGCTCAGACAGTATAGAGCCGCCACAGGTTATCGTATCATTGTCGTGCTGTGACTCAAATATTCACCCTGTTGCTGCTCTCTCTCTTCCCAGGATTCTTGGCAAATAAATCAAGAGCGCCTATAATCCTTGGAGATCTGGAGGGATTATGGGTAAAGTATCCCTGCATGGTTAATTCTCTTCTTATTTTAGTCGCCACATAATATATTTGCTCCCCAGCGTGTTACAGAAAAACAATTGGAGAGTCAGCCCTCTCCAGCTGAGACCCGTCGCTTGTCACCACAACTTAAGTTGACAATTTATTTAAACAGAGAAAAGCATTCTGTGTGTGTGTGTTGTCTATCTATTCACTTTAGGAGGCTGTAGATTCATCTGCTCCCTGTCTTTGTCTTCTTATATGAAAGTGTGTTTATCTCTGTCTGTGCCACCATCTTTCCATCTGTTCAAACTTACTATCTGGCTCCAAAAGATTAAAGAGGAAACACTGAATATCTGAACATTTTGGCACGGCAGTGGTCCAAGTGAAAGATAGTGAACACTTGACCACAAAATTACCACTTAAAGCAAAATAAAAAACTCCATAACTCAAACAAACTTAATTTAGCCTAACAACAGTTACAATCGTAGTCGCCCCAGAAAGAATTTATGGCATTAAAACGCTCATCACTTAAATTATTCCTTTTATTATCTCATGTGCAACAGCTTCAAGGTTATTTGGGCAACTAAATTCCTGTAATATCACCCCTGCAGGGAGAAATAAATACAACAGCAAGACCACTTTTCAGTCTTTAAAGCTGACCTCGTGTTTGTTGTCCACTATTATCACACAGCCATTTATTATGACTCAGAGGGTGCATGAGGGATGCAAAATCCTGTGGAGAAAATCCATGCAGCTTCCCATCTGTAAACAGCATGTTCAGAGCCTGATTTTGGCCACTCAATGACAACAACTTCCAGTTAGAGGTCACTGGCTGTATATTAAACATTCATAGTTTCTAGTGGTTACCCATGTAGTGTTTAGGTTTCCACAGTTGAATACGCTGATGCTGAAATGCCAGGCAACAGACCAGTTCTCAGTGGGAGAAAAAATGCAACAGATTGGAAATTACAGCCCATAGAGATCAGTGCTTTAACATGGTGTGATGGTTGGGACAGATAGGATGCTTTAACCCCCTTCACAGATGGTGTGTTTAGGGACCTGCAGACAGGTGACATATGATTGTTTCTGCTTCAGTCGTACAATTACAGCTGTTAGAAGAAAAACCCACAAACAGAAAAACAGATTTTCAAAAGTTGAAAGTCAATTATTAAAGATTTATGTACTCTATATCAAAAGTCAGTATTCCAGTTGATTTATTTGCTTTGTACACAATACTGTTAGTCAGACGCACAGTTAGGAAGCCAACCCTCTTTAGGCTAACCATTAATATAGTACAGCTGACATTCTGTAGACTGAGGATTAGGCTGAAGAAGATGACGATTAAGAGAAAAAAGAAGGTGAGGAAGGAGAAGCTGAAGCTGAAGAAAAAGCTAAGGAAGTGGAAGCTGTAGAAGAAGAAGAAAAAGAAAAGGCTTAAGTAGAAGAAGCTGAAGAAGAAGAAAAACCTAAAGTAGAAGTAGCTGAAGAAGAAGAAGAAGAAGAAGAAGAGGAAAAAGTAGTAGCAGTAGTAGTAGCTATGGTAGTCGTGGTAAAATGTTAAGTCTGTGACTTTACCTACTTGTAATCAATTGTTTGGGACTATAACATGTCCATTATAATTTAAAGCCCACAGTGATATCAAACACCTTATTTTGTCTGACCAACAGTTTACAGACACACAGTTTGCCATCACATAGAACAGAGAAAGGCAGCAAATCCTTGTGAGACAGAGGCTGGAGCCAGGGAATATTTGGGATTTTTGTGTGAAAACTACTCATATGATTTATTGATTAGCAAAATAGTTGCAGAACAAATATTCGTCGCAGTAACAGTGAGGTCTATGAGTGAATGTAAGGATAAATCTACCTCCTGTTTCATAGCACAGGGTCAAAGTCACCTTAAGACTTACTGAAGAGTGTGTGTGTGTGTGTGTGTGTGTGTGTGTGTATTACCTGCAGGGCATCATAATACATCTTCTTGCCCTCCTCGTCAGTCTTGTCAGACATCAGCCAGGCCTTGAGAAGGTACTCATAGAAACTGTCACCTAGGCCACCCACAGACACGTGATCTGCAACACACAGATAAAGGATTACAACACACACACACGCACAGGCCTCCTATATGTATGCTGTTTGATATTGCAACTGTCGGACGAACCATAGATCACCCACACAAGATACAGGGAGAGATACATGTGTGTAATATATAAAGAGAATATACCTACAGTCTGTGATATACTACAGTATCGTGTGTGTGCGTGCGTGCGTGTGTGTGTGTGTGTGTGTGTGTGTGTGTGTGTGTAAAGAGGTTGTTATCGTAGATGAGCCTCAAGCCAGCTGAGCTGTACTTTTGTGTTTGCCCTCCTGATTGTCAGTGAAGGCTCATCCATATGCATGTGTCATTAACAGAGTCCAGCCCTGTTTGTGGTGTGCAGAGATTAAATGTCAGCTGTGATCATCTTGAAGGGAAAAAAAAAGGAGCCAGGTGGTGAAGACGGGTTGGTTCTGAGCCGATAAGAGTACCTGGCCGACTGCAAGTATGATATTAAAACTAGGAATATGATCACCACGCGATCAAGAGGGATGACACATGCTTAAGATAGGGCATCTGCCGAACAAAACAACAACTGTCTGATGATAACAGTCATGAAATCAATTATAAATTCATGTACCAACTAGGGATGTCAGTGTCTGTTAATTATGCTTTTGTTAGCCCATTATTCATTAACCGCTAGCTAACCAGTAAATTTTCAAGAAAAAAATTGCTAAATGACATGAAATACATGACACCATTAGTGTCAGTCCGATGATCCGCTGACTTAGTAAGCTTTAGCATTGCATTTGAAAGTGCTGTCCATTTAGAGATGGTGAAATTTTAATGTTTGGTGATGTAAATGTCTTGTCTTTTATTGTATTTTCTGTTGGCTTTGCTGATAGACAGCCAGTCAGCTGCATTAACATGCAGAAATGGTGCCCACTGTCCAGCCTCCACTGGTTAGCTAACATTAGCCTGCACCGTGCACCATCCGGGTTACATGGGAGCTCGCTAGCAGTGCCAGCTATTGGTGATTACCATAACCTGGTTGGTGTAGAAACATGGTAGCCACCCTCCAGTCTCCCCCATGTCACTATGGTGGGTAAGAGGCTTCATTTTGAGAAAATGGCAAAATTAATCGATAGACCAACATGCGTAACCTGTTAAAAATATTCTACAGGATGTCTACAGTTATCACACAGCTAAATTTAATGCTTTTTGAAACCAGACACTTAGTTATTCAAGCATCGCAACTTGAACTTGAACTTTCATTACATTCAAGGCTTCAATCATTTTCACAAAAAGAAATTAAAAAATTGATAAATGAAATCATCACAAATTCAAATTTAAGCCGAATTAATGACTTTTAAGACCTTATTGTTGTAACATTGAATTTAAGAAATTTTAAGACTATTAAAGAACATGTAGATACCCTGGGTTAAACGATTAACAGTTAACTGATGAAATTCCTATAAAAAACATATCTAATGCCAACTTTAAGGCAGAGAGAGGGTGGGAACTGTATCTTATCCAAACATGTACGCAGTCTTCTACGTATACACCACATGTGAAAGAGACGGGGTAAGCATTTCTGTGAGGCTGTGTTGGAGAGATATTTTTCAAACAACATTAGGCTGCAAACATCCCTAGGTCATAATTTATTTAACAAATGCATTCCCATCACTATTGCATAATGTCTTTCTAGATGAAAAACCCTCTCTGACTAAGACATGCATGAAAGCTTTTTGTGTGTGTGTGTGTGTGTGTGAGGACTTTTTTTTGTTGTTGAAACTTGCTGTTTCTATTCAGCATTCCTAATTGAATATGTCACAATTTGCATAAAATACTTGGATGAAAACAGAGTTACTGGCTCTGGTTAAGAGTGTCAGCTAAATGCCAACAATTATAACTGTGGATGTGCTTTCAGTAGCTTTATTCAATGTTTTATGCATTAGATAATAAAAAAGTAAGTAGACCAGAGGTGCAGGTCTGTATTTAACCATCACAGATACTAACAGCCCTCCAATCAGGGTCTGGGTATCAAAAACAATATCAGACAGACTCTAATAAATTCTGAAGCACATCAGTGGATATAAAAAACTAAGTAATAAAACATGATCAAAGGATTTCTAATTTCATGCCACAACTTTCTTGTGAAAATCAAGACAAAATATGCCCTGATTTAATGTAGAACAGCGTCTGACCTGAACAAACATGATACCTTTGCGAGGTGAAACGGGTATTAAAGCATATTAAGCATGAAAAATAATTAATTTTCACTACTTTCCAAACTGAACTGCTTACAAGCTGCAAGAAACTCTCAGCAGATCCTAACAACTTCAGAGACACTACTTACTTTTCCACCTCTGCATGTGTCCTTTTCTATGACTCAAACACCACAGTCTCCCAACAATAACTTACTAAGAACATAATGTGTCTGTACTATTTTGTATGCAAAATACTGTTTCAAACAAAGTCAGTTTTTAATCCATTATTGGTCTAATTTGCCTAATCTCTGCAGTTCTTAGTAGGTGGCAGAAATGAAAACACAGCAGGCTAAAGGATCGTTTTTTTCTGATGTTCCTCATGTTGTGTTCAGGTCCTGGGGCGCCACACTTCCTAGCACTATTTGGTAAAAATTGCCCACTAAAGACCCCGAAATTGGTTTCAGGAAAATTGGACTTTGATTTGACAGGGGATGAGAAATATCACTCATATCACATTCTGCTAACAGTCTGGGTTGCCATGTTGAATATGTATTGGGCCGTGAGCTTGCCAAAAGATTTAAGGACCAGTTCCACATTTTGGGAAATATGCTCATTTGCTTTTTCCCTGAGATCTTGCTGAAGATCTACAGCTTAGCATAAAAAAAATGTTTGGCTGAAGTTTGTGATGTAACAAACCCTGGTGGTCTGAGTTTGTGTTTTGAGACTGCCATTGGTACACTGCGGTTCCAAGGCCAAAATGCTCAGTCTGCTTAATTTGCTAATGATAAGCCTTGTAGCATTGTACCATATGGACATGTTAACCAGGTAAAAACTTGATATTCAGTGGAGATGGTCTTTAATGGTGTATAACCAATGATTTATGTTTTTAGAGGGGTTATGTGTCGGACTGTTTCTTGTCTGAGAACACTGACTTCCTGGAGTCTGTGCTGCTATTGACAAGAGAGAATTGTCTCCTGGCTGTAACTTCATATTTACTGCACACAGTATTGTCAATCTTTTCATCTAACTCTCTGCAAGAAAGTGAATAAGCCTATTCCCAAAAAGGTCAAACTATTCCTTTAAAAACTTTATAATCTGATGTAGCTGCAATGTCGAGGTCTGTCATTTTGAGTTTGTTCTGACGTTCAATTTCTGCTCTCTAGTGGTCAGAAATCACTTAAAGCTGCTTTAGGAATGGGTTGAAAAATGGATTTTGATATCCAGCCCTTCTCCTGCCACTTGTCAGTGTCACTTCCATTATATCTACTCAGCTGGCAGTTTTCTGTGACACATGACAAGTGGCATTACGAGCCTTTTACTGCTGGTTCCTGTCCCCACCTTACATCCCTTCTCTATTATACTGTATATCTCTCTTTCTGTAAATCCATATGTTCCTCTCCTTTCTCTCCTCTTCTTCAAAGTCTCAGCTCTCTATCATTATCACCTGTACCCGTTAAGCTACATGGCTTGAAGAGCCTGATAATCGATTCAAAATTATACCCTGTTACAACAACCTGTCAGACAGGCAGACAGGTGAGTGGACACATGATGTTAAAGATAGGGTTTGGGGATGTGGAGCAAGTATGAAAATACTTGACAGTGGCACAAGTAAAATAGAGGGTTGCAGTAATGTAAAGAGAGTCCACAAGGTTCAGACAGAAAGAGTGATGAGGTGTGACGAGAGACAGAAAAGGAAAAGGAGTGGACGTGACAATAGTGCCATTCAGCAACACTGTCTCCACTGCAAGAAAGTAAAATCAATCATGCTTTCTTCCTCGTTGATTTTCTCATGGGGTCAGTCTGTCATCACATTTGACTGTGATTTCAAAAGAAAACTTGAAGAGCCAGTGTGTAGGATTAAGTGGCATCTATTGATGACGTTGCAGAACTGAAACTTCTTCGCTTGTACAAAGTGTGTTCGAGAACTCCAGGGGGCTGAAACACAAAACCGTGAATGGCCCTATCTAGAGCCAGTGTTTGATTTGTCGATTCTGGGCTACTGTAGAACAATATGGTGGACTCCCTGGAGAAGGATCCACTCTGTATGTAGATATAAACAACTCACTGTAGGTAAACAAAACACATCAATTCTTATCTTCAGGTGAGTATAAACTTAAGAAAACATAGTTGTGACTATATATGGCATTTCTGCTAGAAGATGCCTCCAAATTCTACACAACAGACCTCTAAGAGGAAATACAACACTTTATGTCAAAAAAATTTACTACAGGTTAAACAAATGTTCATATTTTAGCTTTAATTTAGACCTCAAAATATAATTCTTTATTTATAAGGAATAAAAAAGTGACAATGTTGTCACGACTGCCTTGAAAAGTATCACTCTTTTTGATACCACAGGGAAAAAAAATGGCATTGAGGCCACAAAATTTCAAATTTTAATTAAAAGATTAATATGATAAAACAACAACAGAACATTGATGACTTTTCTTTTCTTGGCTAGCAAAAGAGAACAGTGGAATGAATAAAATAATCATTTACAATAACAGAGAGGGAGGGAGTGCAGTTGGTGCCAGTGTGTCAATGCTGCAAAAAATGAGTATTGAAACAGTTTCAAATAGTCATGATCAATAGATATTAATAAATCTTTTTTGTCAACACTGTTAAAATATATATATATTAAATACAGTATCCCAAAACACAAAAGATTTGGGGGATTTACTATAACAGAAGATAAAGACAACCGGCTAACTACCATAATTAAAAAAATGCTACTGATCAAGTTTGATTTACTAATTGATTTCCTGACTTATTATTTCAGCTCTACTCATCATAGAAGGTTTTTTAACAAGAAGACATGACTCTTGAAGATCTGTCAGGAGCTTCAGAAAATGTTTCAGGAGATAACTCATGTGTGACGTAAATGGGAGTAAGTTCATCACTCTTAAAATTCTAAAATCCAAGCAGGAGCCAGCGAAGTGGTCGTAATAATAGTAATGATTACCAATAATAATTTGCATTTCTGGTTTTAGTGAGAGCAAATTACAGGTGTAAAACAGTTTTCTTTAGAATAGCAGCATAGAGTCCACTGCAGTAATCTAGACAAGTGGTAATTTGCATGCATTAGTGTTCCAGCGTCGTCTTGGGAAGGAAAAGGTCGAACCCCTGCGACATTATTCAAGTGATAAATGCAAATTTTATTAATGTTTCTGACATCAGCCTCGACGTCCAGGTTACTATTAACCCAAAGACTTCAGCCTGTGATTTTCATTTTAATCAAACTGTATTTAGATGTGGCATTACCATTTCGTTCTCTCTTTGTTTCATCTCTATTCTTCTGCAGGAAAACATGGGCCTTTCATTTGTGTTGGCAAAACTTGTAAGTGTGGCAACGGAGCAGAAAGCATTCGGGCACAATGGCGTTCTTAACAGTGAGAGGGAATATGAAGCATGAAAACTAAATGTTTACTCTCTCTTTAACCAGTGAAGGACAAAAGAGGCAGAGAAAACAGACCCATTTTTACGGCTGTTAACTATCTTAAGCTTTGTCCACATGCACTCTGGCATGTTTGAAAAGGTTTTTTTTTCCTTCCTTAAATAGAAAATAAAAAAGAATAAATAAATAAATAAGTGAATAAATAAAATCCACACAAGAAAAAAATCTCCACCCAAAAAACCCCACAAAAACACAACTGAAGCACTGTCCAGACTGAGCCATACCAACAGGTGGTAGTATAACCCTGACCCTAAAGCCATGTTGATCAATCACGCAAAGAGGAATAAGATGTTGGCCAATCAGAGGCCTAAAAAAAAAAAAGGGGATGACAAGAAAGCTACCTGGAGCAGTGACCTCCTAGAGCATTTTGATGCCTCTTTTCTTCAGTATATAGCGGAACAATAACTTCACATTTATGTATAAACATTTAAAAAGTTCTGTTAGCAATGTTAGAGCCAGCACAGTTTGGCCACGTCCACCACTACACGAAATTTCGGCTCATCTGTGACGCCTCACAAAGGAGACACTCTGACATTACATGCCAAAAACTCTGGTTTTCCCTGTTTATGTGTCAACACTGTTCATGGATTTTCTGAAAATCTTGAGGCTGGACGAAGTTTTAAAAGTGGCTTTGTGTGACCTAAAACGCAGTTTGCATGTGGACGAGTGTTCAAAACACTTTTGTTTCAAATATCCCCATGTAAGTTTGCACTAGGTCTTAAACTGCACTGAAGGCAGCTCTAAGGAGTGTCCCTAAAACACAGTGACGACTTAAATCCGCTTCAATCTGAGTGCTGGCTCAGCACCTGGAATTCCAAGTTCCTAGAAAAAAGCGGGAGCAGCACAGATCACGTGTTCAACGTGCATGTGTCTAACAAAAGCTAGTTTACACAAGGATTAGTACTCGCACCTCAAAGATAAAATCAGTTTGTCCTGCTAAATGTTTTGTGGCAGCAATTAGACAAAAATAATAAGAAGGGGAACAAACGCTGAAGCTGAAGGGCAGTGTTTCCACTCAGGTGTTGATGTGACAGTCGAGTGCTACACAAGTGGGAAATGCAGGAGAAGGTCAAGGCAGAAGAAGTGTATGAGGTGTGAAAGAGAGGGGAAGAGGACTTACGTTGGCCCCACTGGCCGCTGTTGGGGTTCAGGTAGTTGGGGTACAGCCCCTGGGGTTTGTCCAGGCGATTTAGTACTTTGCGGATGTTCATTACCTAATGATTAAAGACAAAAGCACATATGCAACCAGTAAATCTCACTTAAACAGCACCAGTGAAAATATAGTATGTAAAAGCACAGACACTGTTATAAACGTGACATAATCAATGTCTGTACAGAAAAATAAGGTGATAGGTGAAGAGTCATCCTCATCCTCATCTCTTTTAATTCCCTGACATTACAGACACCTCTACAGTGCAAGAGTGCAAGTGGAAATCCTACACACATGCAACCTATTAACTGTCAAAAAACTAATATCATCTCATCTCAGGTGTGAACGTTACCTTCTGTGCAAACTCCGGATTCCCTGAGAGTTTGCTGAGGTGCATGAACTCCAAATGCAGCGTGCCATACTCTGCCAGGATGCTGCTGCCGCCTGATGCCCAGGGCCAGTTTCTACCAATACCACTGGACAAAAAAATGAGAAGGAGACAGAGGGTTACAAACAGGACAACAAGAAGACTGAACCTCAGGTGGTGGGTTAAAGAGCTCCATAAAGTTTGACCCTGTATGTGGAGTTAGATTAATCCTCTTCATTCGAGCCATAAGCAAAACTTCTTTTAACTTGTGTATATTTTATATGAATTTGTACTAAGACCCACAAGTGCTTTGTTAGCAAAAACACAAGAATACAGTATGAGTCATGTTAGAAAAGCAATTCATGAGCCCACAGAAAAAAACCTTGCTTGTCTCGATGCTAAACTGACAGCTGAAAAGAGGCGATAAATCCTCAAAAAGTCAGCTTAACACTCCAAGTGACTCAGCAGCCGTACTTTAAACTGTGAAGACTACTAAAATGTTCCTGTAATTTACATGTTATTTTAGAAAGCCGTTTTGCTTCAGTGACATTTACAAATAGATTCTTTCTTTAATGACACTAAAAACTAACTTCACACTCCATCCGTCATATTTATGGGTGCATTCGTTTATTTTCTTCTCCCACAGACTTGACTTTGGCAGCTCATCTCATCCTCTATCTGTCAGTCAGAGCTTGCTGGACCCCACCCTCTCCCTTGAGTATAGTGACGATGACGTTGCCTTGACTGCATCTGGCCTTATGTGAGTGTTTCCAACCTCTGGCATGCTTGACAAGGACAGAAGACCCAGCAACAGGGCGTATGTGTGTGCGTGTTGGATCATTAGAGCCACTGACAGATCACTTCCAGGCTAAGGACTGATGACTCTGGTGGCGACGCTTCAAGAGACTACTCATGAATACATATTAACAATTCACTACACTGTGAAACACGCACCGGGATGTGTGCGCTACGACAACTACATGTGGACACGAGCTGCACACGCACACAGGAGACATCCAACAAATGAGAAAAAAAAGAGGAGGAGAAGGAGTGTGAATTGGGAAAAGTGCCATACACACACACACATCGCTTCAAAGAGGTGGATGAACATACTAATTATGCCCCCCTTCAACTCATCATGCTGCACAAGCCGTAATTTGTTTCCCATTACACCATGGATTTAATCAAGTCAACCAGACACAGAGAGGACCACCGCAGCATGAGGCAGCCAGCAGAAAGACAGAGATCAGGGTCAGAGAACATAACATGCGGAGGAAAAATCCCATCACTGTAGACCTGATTAAGTTGGAGCTGTGTTTGTTAGAGTTAAAGTTTTAGTGTTCCGGCTACTTCCAGGAGAACATTATTCCTTTATCTCCACAACACTCTCCTCTTCCCCTCGGTCAACTTGTAGGCTTGATCTGTCTATCCATCTTTTGCAATCCTTTTATAAACCCTGTGATGAACGATAAATCCCTTCTCTTGGTAGGGCGGAGGCATGGAGGTAAACACACACCTTTCCAGCTCACCCCTGTCCAACCCAATCCCTCTCAAAGCCGTGCTGTGAGACAAACTAAATCCCCGTTAAGGAGAACAAAACAAAAGACAGCAGGGAAAAGCCGCTGTGTAAACCAAACAGACACAAACCAATGTGGGGCAGATAGAGAGTATAACTGTGAAGACGGACGGATGAGGGTGTGTTTGGAATATCATTAATCTGGCTTGGGCGTCTCTGTGTTTCAGAGAGATAAATTCAAGCCTATTTGAGACCTGTAAAGCCGTCTGGACCTTAATTAGAAAATGAGGAAGTTTTAAAAACCAGAGCTGCCAAACCCAGTCTACTTGTGTGATCACAGCTACTGAAGATATTAAACTTTTTGGGCAAAATAAGGGGCGATAGAAATTTAATTTGATGAATAAAATATTAACTTTTCAAAGAAATAAAACACTCTTCATCTTACAAATTAAAAGTGGCATTCATAAGCAATAAAATCCTTGAAAAATCCTTGACCCTTCAAAAACAGTGGGGCATTTTGCCACTACAGTCTTAATTAGTCCAAAATGACCATTTTCAAATGTTAGACAACACCATAACCTCTCATAGTCACTTGTGGTTATGGTTCAGCCAAAGTTACACAGGCTCGCTTTAAAGAAATTCTTTATCCACAAAACAGCCATTTGTGTATCAGCTATTCACCTCTTGTTATGCTGAATTTGTTAGGAAAACTTTGTTTTTCTTACATGCCTCCATGGTGAATGCAGAATCCAAAAACTGATAAAAGTCTTGATGAATTGAAGTAAAGGGGACCATGTTTAACAACACCAAAACTTCATCAAAACATCTGTTTGCAAACTCTCACACAACTAATGTAGTATTAGCCAAGTCTCATTAATCCAGTCGTATGCTCAGTACTTCCCAAACGCATGCATCTTCACTAAAACCTTACCATGAAAACACTTCCACAAAGGGTTGTGTGCCTGAACAAGCACAAGCTTTTGAACTCTGCTTGGGTTCAAAGACAGATCCTTTATCAGGCGCACTATTCGTCTGTGTGTGAGACTTTTTATGTGGAAGGGTTTCAACAGTAAAGTTTTAGTGAAAATGCATGTGTCTGGGAAATACTGAGCATACGGCTGGATTAATGAGACTTGGATAATAGTACATGAGTTGGTAGGGACTTTGTAAATGTATGTTTTCATATAGTTTTGCTGCTGTTAAATGCACCTCCCTTTTACTTCAATTCATCAAGAATTTTCTCCATTTTTGGATTCTTTGTTCACCGTGGAGGCATGTGAGAAAAACTTAACGCAACATAGAGTAGATAGCTAAAACACACATGATAATCTTGTGGATAAAATATTCATTTAAGGGGCATGAAAGCCCCATTTCCACCAGGTAGTATGGTGCGTTGCGGTTCAGTTTGGTACACCTTTGTCTGTTTCCACTGTGAGAAATTGTGGATGGTGCCAATGGAACCGCCCCCATTTTTGTTCACCCCTCTGTTGGCGTACCTAGCACACAGATCTGGCACTAAAAGAATTCGCTGGGCCGACTGACAACAAATTTGAATGCTGAACATTTACTTGTTACATTTCTCAATGCATGTGGTGATGACGTAAATCCAGCAGCACACTTCTAATGTCAGTGTGACAGTTTTGACCATTACTTTAGTTTTTGTTGTCTTTCTTGGGCGAAGTACACTTTTTGTAATGAGTGCATCTTCAAGTGTTTATATATATTAATTTCGACCAGATTACGTGAACTGCATATCCAGTCATCAGTCAAAGAAAAAAGAAAGCGTCGCAGAGTGTTGTTCCTGTGGGTTCCAACACTAAACCCCCGAGCTTGCCTCAAAAGGACTAAATGCACAAATAGCAGTGAGTGACAACAACTCCGCCCACGTGAAAGAGTACTGTTTGTCTTGGAAACGCTAAGTGGACCTAGGGTCTAGGTACCATGTCTGAAGGGTTACTTTTGGTTCCAAAGGTACCATACCAAGAGTGTTTGGTGAAAACGGGGCTTAAGTCTCTGTTAAGTAAATGAGACTGCATATATATATATTAGTAATAAAGAAATTCAAACTTTTTTCAATGTGGGGAAGAGATTAAATATTAGATCTGTAATCATGTGTTAAAAGTCAAATTTACCTATCAAATACAACTGAGTTTAAGATTAGAGTAAAATGGTTTAAATCGATTAGAAAAATCCATTTGAATTTCTTTCTTTTAAAGTAACATTCTGACTACTATCATCACTGTACTGTATAAACAACACAAAAAAGAGAGAAATAACACCTGTTACTACAAAGCACAGACAGCAGCAGGGAGAGGCTGGTGAAGAAACCAAATAGACACAAACCAAAAAACATCAATAGAGAAATGAGGGTTAGTTTGAGATAAAATGCATCGATTTGTCTGAGTCTTCACTGTGGCTGCTTGCAATAACAACTCACAGTGAAAGAACTGTGATTCAAATAATACATTAATGCTGATAAAAACATCAGGTCGTTTTAGGTGAAATGAGCCTGTTTCAATAGCCACTGAGAAGCATCAACACCTGTTTTCTAATGGAAACTCTTTGTTGTTTCAGTCACTTCCTGTACTGGCGCTGGAAACTGGCAGTTATCCACTGGCATACAGCACAATACAACTGTATTAGTCCATCTGATGGGAGTCTACTGTTGTGTTTGACTACTGATGCGGATGTCCTGGCCCAGTTTCCAGAGCACTGTTACCAACTAGCACGCTCTACATCCCTTTTCTCACATGGGATGTAATGAGACTTATTACAAGCTCTGAGCTATAAAAACATTGTTTGGTTTATGACCTCTCCTTGCACTGCAGACTATACTGTAATATTGTAAAAAAAAAAAAGGTTTGAACTTAATTCCTTATAGAAACCATGGCTGGCTTTCAACATCAATTTTATTAAATTATTTAGCAATAACAAAGCAATGACATGTACTGTTGACTGTGTTTTTCAATCTCAGTTGCCTTAATTTTTTTTTTTTACAACAGTCAGGGGTATGAAGATTCATATCAGAAGCTGGCTAAATATAAAGTCTCAGTTTGTTGAATTCAATTTATTAACAGTAGGCAGAGTGCTGTCTCTCTCTTTGTCTCCATGCCTCATACCAAACAGTGGTAATGTAATGCTGCACACTGCAAAACATTCAGTAATTCTCTTTGCAAACTAGATTGGAAATGTTAATTAAATGTTGGTGACCTAGAACCGGAGGACTTTTTAGAGATTATATAAAGCTCAGACCAATGTATCAACGCTGATATTGAACTTTCATTATACATCAAGAGATCAGCTGGCAACATCCACTGCTGATAGGACTGATGTGATGCAGTTTGTTTGGCTAATAGGAGTCCATGCCCATAGATTTTAATCAATGTCTGAGCTCATGTTTCATCCTGTTTCATAACTGTTATCAGGAAGATGTGAAATCAGGCCAGTAGCAATTAAATTAATGGTGTTTTAGGTTTAGTATTACCAATATTGTTGGTGGCCATGTACTATATTTTGTAAGGTTAAGAGGACATTAGAGTACAATTCTTCAATCTCACATTTTAGCCAACAAGGACCAGAAATTCTTTAAAAGCTCAGAAAAATACTAATTTCTCTGAGCCTTGAATCTGACAGTACCATGACATCTGGGGAAAAACCTGGGCAAACTCCATCTGCTGAGGAAGATCATAAATGGACCTTGTTCTCTTAACTACTGTGTCCCAGGTTACTTTTGTCCAATGTCATGCTACAACAAGTTTTAAAAGCTACCAAACTCTAGGCAAGAGCTTAAAGGGATAGTTTTTTTTTTAAGGTGGGGTTATATGAGGTACATATCCATAGTCAATATATTACATACAGTAGACCAGTGGTTCCCAACTGGTCCGGCCACAGGTTCCAGGTTTCTCCTCAGTCATTAGTTCAAGGTCCACACAGTTTAACATATTCTGCATCATACTTGTGTTTGGACATGTCATCAAGCTAGTTTGCCGTCTCTGTCAAGTACCTGTCTGTTAGTTACTCACTCTACAGCAGGAAACAGCACTTCAAAATAAAAGCTCTGAGCCAGAAATTCACTTTTAACAAACTTGACACATTGGCGAGTCACTTGTGGTCCATTCAGAATGGACCCGTGACCCACGAGTTGGGAACCACTGCAGTAGATAGTGGTCAGCACGCGGGCAGTTTGGAGAAGCCTGCAGGAGTACTGCCATGGAAGCAAGGCAATGTACTGCTGTAAAATGAAAGAAAAGGAGTCTGGTGGCTTTGAAGGAAATGGGCTTTAGTTCCTTGTTGGAAAGGGCTGCCTGTTGTCAAAGTAACACGGTGAAAATATTCTAAACTGACAATGATTTTTTTTTAGGTGGCTAAAATACATTTTGCTGCTGCCCCCATCCACATCAGTGCATTGTGTGGCTTCTGTCACAGTACTCCAGCTTGCTTCTCCAAACTTATGGTGTACCGACTGCCATCTACTGTTGGTATTACACTGACTATGGATAAGTATCTCATACAACACCACTTCACAAGATGCAAACTATCCCTTTAAGTGGGATCAAACTGCAGATGCAAAATAGTTGACCGAGTTACTGAAAAAAAAAAACTACAGAATAAAAATTTGGGGGCATCTAATGGACACGACTGAGAAGTTACATTTCTGATATATTTCTGTCAGAGCTGAACTATGAAAGCTGTTTAAAGAACATTTCAAGTACTTATGTGAGAATGTCCATCAAGATAATCTGACATCACACATTTTCTGCCCCGCTGTTCAACTTATAAACAAAAAACCAAGGGCTCCAGGGGTCCATGCAACAAATATGGATCCAAAGCCTCGACCCAGAAAAAACTGGGTCGTAACAGATTGATGCCACTGTGAGTTATGAGGGTTTGCATTGGAGGACATATTCCAGTCCTCTTGGTGTCTATCTTGTTTGTCCTTTTAGGGTGTCCAATCTTATTATTATTCAACCTCTTACACCCTTAGCCATTTTCCTGGCCAGCTGTGAAATGACAAATCCAAGCCTGCTAGTTTTATACCCTCCAGTCTATTCTGCAGTGCCAACAACAGTGATTTTAATTCTGTGGTGCCAAGCAGTAACCTGGAAAAACAGAAAAGGCATTCCATCTCCATAAATTAGCATGTCACACCAGGAAGTGCCCTCTCACGCTCCTCTAGTATTATGTTAGGCAGTGCTCCAGTTCATTTGTACTCTGTGTTTAGATGAAGTCTATATTTTAGCCCTGTTTTTTTCTGTGTCCATCCTCCTCCTCATCCATGCCATGACCTTTGTTTCCCTCCTGCTTTTCTCCCCTCAATATCTCTTCCTCCCTTGTCTTAAAATCTATCGCACTTCTCCTCCAGGGCGCAAGGAAAATGTGAATCGTGATAGATTCACAGTTAGCAACTTAATTAGAGGCCTTAAATCATGGCTGCCTTCCACTGCCTTAGGTTACTGCCTAGGAGAGCTGCACCGAGAGCAAGGGTGTGCATTTGTGTGTTTGTTTAAAAGTGCCTCAGGGTAGTGCAACAGCGTTACTACCAACACTGCGAGAGTGTGTCTGCTGTATGTACATGTGTGTACCCCAAACTGTGGCCACGATAAGAGCACCTTTAAGGGTTCCTCCTTTTGTCCATTGGTAAGAGACCCCTGAACCAGTTTAAGCCCCGTGCACATCCTAAAAATGTCTGTTATTTAAACCTAAAAATGAAAATGAAGGCCGCAAAACTTTACAAGAACAATTGCAGCTCAAAAGTATTGCCCAATATGAGCTCCTCTGTGATATAATAACTATTGGTGTATATGTCAGTTGGAGAGTAGCTTGATGTGCCAAAGATACATTTGGAGTAATTTAGAAACACTGTTACTATTACACAGTTTGTCAGCTAGAGGGTGCTGACAAGATCATTTTTCAAATGTAGAATGCCCCACTCAGTTCATATCTTGGTTTTTAAAAAAACAAATATACAAAAAAATAGTTTAATAGTTAGTTTTGATAGTTAGTTAGTTAGTTTGTTTAAAACAATATTGGCAAGTATTGTTCTTGGCTGATCCATTGTTATCTGACTTTTTAACCAAAATTTTCATTTTTCTAAATATTTATATTGTTACTGTAACTCCTCATACGTTGCTGAAACCCCCTTTAAGTTACAGCTGCTTCTAAATTTACTCCCATTAGTGTAACATGACCAAAGCTGAACCCATTAACCAGAAGAAGCAGAATCAGACCACTATAGTTACAAAGGTTCTAATAGTGACTGCCAAATTACAACAGGAGGTACTCTGACAAGCTTTACAAAACTGTACCTCTGCAATAAATTTCACAATTATGTGTTTTGCATAGGGTGTAGACAATACTGTACGTGGTACCAGGCCTTTATTTGAAACAGGCTTATATTAAAGACAGGCCATTATTCCTAAATCACTCAGTTTGATAAGTATATTTAATTTAGTTTCAGTATGAAGCTTCCTTCTTTTCTGAACAACTCCTGTTGCTGTGTTAAATTTTTTGTTTGGCATTATGCTGTTAATACCAACTCAACAATTCCTGTATAAAAGCCCTGTTGCATTTCAGAAGACAGAATCCCTTAATGTCCTACTAAGATTTTTATTGTAAAACATTTGCAGAGTTCCTATAAAGTACTTCAAATGTAGCTACTGCCAACTTGTGGCGCTTACTATGTTATTACAAAATACAGTTTGGCTCAGACATTAACACACATAAGCCCCTTTCACATATGCACTGCAAGCCTGAAATTATCTAGACATTAGCCAGAGAAGCTGTATGTAAGAAAGCAAATATCAAAATCAGTTGAATACTACATTAATTGGACTTTAGCCCTTCCAGCTCCCTAGTATAAAGTCCGTGTAGTTCATATGAGAAAACAGCTTTACACCCACAGTGACTAAAATAGGAAAATAACACTTTAGATGAGTAATCCAGACCAACAAAGTGTTAAAAATAAATTGATTGTATTGCTGGATTGATCAAATTATAGTAATGGAAATGTACATTATTCTTAGTTAGCACACAGTTTTTCTAACAATCACCAGGGGTCTATCCACTGTTGTTTTTTTTTTTTGCCTGACCTTGATTTTTTAATGGTGAACTTATCCCCCTGCCAGAGTGACCTGGCTATTGTTGGACTACCAAATGTGGCATTTCTGGACACTGAAATAATAACAGGTTGAAGTTTTATTGTTTACAGGACTTGTGTCCCTTCACTGGTGTCCTGAAAGTGAGATCACAGAAACAGAATTTCACCAGCTCTGATCCTGTCTTTCCACATTTCACGTCTTCTTTTTCCGCTGCTATGCTGACGACACTCAATTATACTTTCCTGTTGGGCACTCAGGGCCTTATTCTACTGATACACTTTAAAGTAGCTCTAAATGAAAATACAAACCAGCTGTCTTAAATGTTAATAAGCTGTCATCAGTCTTTACTAAGCGCAGCGCAGCAAGTTCATTTTCCTATCACATCTAGAATAAAAGTCTCCATGACAGAGTGCTACTTCACAGGGTCACCCAGTGTGACAACCTCTCTAGGCTGTACTAATAGAGCTATTCTCCATCTAGGCCTATTAATCAAACTCCAAGACCCCAGGAGCTCAGGATTGATTGCTGCAGCCTCTGAGACTCTAGCTGAAGGAGGGAGTCTGTCCCAAACCGACATTATTTTCTCACATTTTCCTCTATGAGATAAGAGAAGAGAGCGGGGGCAAAGGAGTTTGCTTTAACTTTGCAGCGTCATTAAGATGATGACAACACTTTAAACAGCAGTCTGGCTGGAGGGCAGACACTCTTTAAATTAGTGAATTCTGGATGATGGGGGACATCTAAGACATGTATTACATTACACAATGCACATATGTAGCTCTTTAAATGTGAGAATGAAGTCCAAATAAGCACCTCACTGAAATGTACCACCTAATATTTAAAAATGTTCCTGTGTAAGCATGCTGTTTGAGAATTCAATTCTTGCGTTTTTAAACCCTTTACTGTAAATTAGAGGGAAATAATGTGTATGTGTTTAGTGAGTGTGTATGCGTGTGGGGGCTACAATCATCACCATGATGCCTTTAGAGAGGAATAACAGCTAATTTCAGGGCGGAGCACAGATCCACACACCTCAACACAACCCAACACACAGATTCACAAACACACACTCACACTCACACAATGCCTCATCCCATTAAGGCCAGTCAGTATGCAGTGCAGTGGGAGTGATTTGCAAGAGCTTTATCAGTCTGAATGTTAATAGAAGAGCTATGGGACATACTGGCTAAAGCAGATAACGACTGGCTAACTTGTGTGTGTTTGTGTGTGTGCGTGTGTGTGTGTGTTTGTGTGAGAGAGAGAGAAAGTGTCAGAGGAAATAGGCGAGGCAGTTAGTTTGTAAAGTGCTGCTATGGCTTCCACTAGTAAAACACAGCAACTTAGTATTTTAGAAAGCCACACATGTACATACAGTACGGGTACAGACAGACAGACCATGTGTGAAGAGGATTTCCACTACTGCTCTGCTTTACAACTATTTAAGGTTTCCATTATCTAATATGTCAAAGGGGACCTACTAAACTCATTTTCAGGTTCATACCTGAAGGGTTTCTACTAGATCATGTTTACATGCATACATCAAAAATCGCTTTATTTTTCTCAAACTGTCTGTGCTGGAATATCTGTATTCAACCTCTGTCTGATACACTCCATTTTAGCGTCTGTTTGCATGATTCTCCCCGTGTCAGCGTGGGTTTTTTCAGGGTGCTCCAGCTTCCTCCCACAGTCCAAAGACATGCAGGTTAATTGGTGACTCTAAATTGCCCGTAGGTGTGAGTATGAGTGTGAATGGTTGTCTGTGTCTATATGTCAGCCCTGTGATAGTCTGGCAACCTGTCCAGGATGTACCCTGCCTCTCGCCCAATGTCAGCTGGGATAGGCTCCAGCTCCCCTGTGAGTTCTAACAGGATAAGCGGTTATGAAAAATGAATGCATGAATGTCTCTTTAAGTCTCCCTCCTGACAAAGCCCAGTCTACTCTGATTGGTCAGTATTGCTAGGTCCTTCGAATTTTGGCATCTTTGCACCATCGTTGCAGCTGGGGGAATGACTGTAATGGAGTATAGTCACACTTTCTACTGTAAAAAAAAATCACCAATAAAAGCTTCTAAACAGAATCGGACATGTTCAAGCAGGAATATGATCCGAAACTGGGGAGAAATTAACAACATCAGCAAGCAAGATTACATATTTCCCTGACACTAGCATGTAGCTACATGTAGCAGTGTAGGCTACATCATGTAAACACCTGCAGCAACCTGCCTGAAGCAGATGACCATATATAAAAATCACGATCTGATGACAGAGTAAAACAAACAAACAAACAAACAAACAAACAAACAAAAAAAACACTCAAAAATGTTGGAAACAGAGTCCTCTTAACTGTATGCACATCTGACACTGTAAAATAAGCAAAAGCATAAAAGGTCTCCTTTGAATCTGAGCGATGACACAACATTAAAAATGTTATTTTGTCATTAACTGGGCTGAAAAGCATTCAATGTAATGAACGTGTGAAACTGCATGGTATATCCCCCAATAACTGCCCGACTTTGCCAAAAATCTTTTATTCATCTGGCTTACAATATCATTATTCATCATTATTCAATTACTAAAAGGCAACCACTGACAGGCAACATAAAACAAAATCAACATTTCTGAGGCTTTCCCAAAGTAAAACCAAATCTACGCAGCATTTAATTAGCCAATATTGGTTGTTTGTTTTCTGTTAATGCCTACGTTTTGAATTTAACACCAATTAAGTACATTTCAAACGGATTAGCAATGTTCAGAACTTTCTCTAATCCAAACCTTTTCATGTGAACCACAACATCTTTTGACAGAATGTAATGAATTAATATTTTCTCTGTTGTATGCTTGATGGATTTTCTACTTTCCATAAGTCCACGATAAACATTTGAAAATCATTAAGTCATTAAGGAATAAAAAGAAGGGAAGACAACACAGAAATCAAACAGGAAAGTTTTCTCTAATACGACTAATTAAACAGAATATTTCACTGGAAGAGACATCACGACCGTCTTAGAGATGCAATTCCCTGCCTCTTTACTTGTTTTACTTTTAATTATCAAAGCTGAATTCAGAGACAAATGTTCCTCTGTCGGTCTGGCTGCAATGCCACCAGATTTACTCTGGAGGGGCCAGAGTCTGTGGCAGATCAATTGGACAAATCAATCGGACCTTAGCAGCATTTTCCGCTCAGTTAGTGACAATCAATGGGTTTACAGAGAGAGAGAAAGCCAGAGAAGGGGAGAGGGAGAGAGCTCTCTGAGTCCAAGGGCCGGCCTCTGATCCTTTATGGGGTACCGTGCACCTGATTTATCTGACCTTGCAAGTGACCAAGAGGCTGTTTCATGTGTCCTCTGAAGATAAATCAACTGTACATCAAGACAAGATTTCCCACTGATCGCCCTGATGAATAATTCTGTCAAGACATCTTTTGAATTCCTATCATGACTAATTCAGAGCGTTTCTATATGCATACATACGTACATGCTGCTGTATGCTGGACCGTTACTGATCTTTGGTGGATGTCCAGTCTGGTGATCAGATGTGCTTATCAGTGCATGAATTTACATTAAATCTCTCAACATAAATCAAATGTATAGACTTCTTATGCTTGGAACTGCAATACACCTTGATTTCAGTATGTTCAAGGAATTCCAAGACCAGTGTGAACCCTTGTCACAGGTCGAGTCCACATTTTGAGCTGACTTAAGTGTTTGCTAACAGTGATTAAAGCAAGTAAAAGGGTAAAGATATGACTACTGACAGAGCACCGTAATATCCTCTGAAAATCTTGTTTTTGCTAAACCCTAGTGATTAAACTTTGGCTGTAGTGATGTTCAGATGTACCCCAACAAAGCATATACCTCACCACACCCATTAGTGATATGCAACATTCAGAGCATATCTATGATTCAGAGTTTGAGACAGGATTGTGTGCACAAGGCTCTTAACATGGGGGCAAATAACATATGAATAGTGCTAACAATGACAACAGTGCTGACAGAGCTAACAGCATTAACCAGTGGGAGAACCAGAGGGTGGATGTTAGATGCTGTTCACCACTGTGTGTTGGGATGTCAATAAGCTAGCCAGTGGGACACACAGGGACTCGCATGAAACTAGACAATAGTAGAGACTGAAACTTCACTCTTGATCTTGGACACAGTAGTTGACATAACAATGTGACCACAACAGCCCTTTATGATCTTCCTCAGCAGATGGGGTTAGCTTCATTTTTGCTCTGTTAACATGATGTTATTGAAGGTCTTAAAGTTGTCTGATCATGGCTGTCATCATGGAGGTGGCTGAGCTGGCAGCTAACAGTGCTAACTCAATAAACAGCACTGAACAAGGGCAACAAAGCTGGCAGAGCTAATGGTGTTAACCAGAGGGGTACTTGACAGTGGGTGCTGTGATTCTACGTCAGCGCCATCCCGATATCAGTGTAAACCGCTGTATGAGAGCAGTGCAAAGCAGTGCCGATGAGCTAGCCAAATAGTGGTCTGCTGCCATGTTAATGCTCTGAACAGTTGCACACTGCTCCTTAAACACCTAACCCTGATGTTAAATGGCTCTTAAAAGATCCAATAGCCAGCTAAAGAACCAGGTAATAAGGTGACAATCACATAGGACATTTGGTTTCCATAATACTAACGGCTATATAGTGAAACGACGTGGGTTGTGTCGACAAAAATTACTCCTTTTGTTTAACTTGGGACTTTTATTATTGTCTGGACAAATTGCAAACCCATAGTGGAAAAAGTAGCAAAGACAGGAAATTACATTTCTGGCATTCATCTTGTTCTTTGAAATTAAAATCGAGCAACTGAACAAACAAGGTTTACTTGGTGTAGAAGCAATAACACATTTTAAACTGTGGCCTTGTTTCTTGGCGGCCCTCTTGGGTTTTTCAGATAGCTACGGGGCAGAGTGATGAAAAACTGCAGAGAGGGAATAAAGAGAACAAGGCCACGGAGTGGAGTGGACCTACAGCATGATGGCCTGAAACTGAAGAAGATACTGGGTCACTTGAGGCAAGATGGATGGACTGAAGGAGGACGGAGAGGGAATACAGGAGAGCGGGATGTGAAAAAGTAAGTTTTTTAATAAATGAAGGAGAAGAAAGGAACAGGGAGTAAAACAGAGAGAGGGGAGAGAAATAGGGATGAAGGGAGAGATGATAATTGGGCCTCATTTGCAAGTGTGTCTGTGTGTGTTTTACAGATTTCCTCTGCCTCAATCTGGGTCAAGGTTATTTAGGCTGTCTAACAGCTCCTAACTACACTACTTTAAAAGTGCTTCACTGATGTTTCATCTCAAGTATCCACTTATGAGAACTTTATATGTGCTTCTATCAGTCGTTCCCTCCATCTCTGTTTAATCTGCACACAATACATAGAATATATCAAACTGAGAAACTTCATCATCATTTAAAAGTGCCATTTTAACTACTTTATTTCTGAGCTGTGCATTTATATGGTTAAGATTTAACAGTTACATATGACTTAAACTGTTTTCTGTTAATTAATATGGCATTACACAGGTTATTGGGCTGTGTTTGCTTGCGTTCTTTTAAGTGTAAATCCCCTCATTTTACATTAATTAGCATTTTAATGATAACTGGATCTTTGTGATGTATAGCACTTGCTATGAGCATGTTTTGCTGGTAGCCAGCTGTAGGCTAAAGGCACAGCAGGGAAGTCATTCCTGCTGTGCCTTTAGCCTACAGCTTAACAGCATGAAGTAACTACAATAAACAACACGGCCTAATTTTCAGAGGCATAAAGAGCCATATTACCACAGGTACACTGATATCACCTGTTAAATTACTATGAAAGGATATTCTGTCTGTGATATATATCTATGTTATGAGTACACAGTTATTTGTATGATCAAGATTTGCTCTTCAGTTTAGTTTCTTCTTATTAAATGATTCATAATATTTGAGCAGGACAAGAAACCAAAATATGCTGAAAACAGAAACTACCTCGAGGCTAAAATACAGAAAGATATAAACATTTGGTCTTGTATTGGACATGCTGTATGTTTTATACTTGTTTTCACTTAAGTCCTGTTTCCACTGAGCAATTGAGTACGGTACACTTCAGTTAGGTATGCTTTTTTTCCCCGTTTCCACTGTGAAAAGTTGTGGATGGTACCAATAGAACCGTTCTGTAGCGTCCCCATTTTTGGTCCCCCTTCTGTTGGGGTACCTAGCACACAGATCTGGTACTAAAAGGTGGAGCTGTGAACACTGCAGTCTGTTGATTGGTCAATAGTGGACGGTCACTCTGCTCAGGGCTGAGTTGTGGCTGGTTTTGAGGCTCATGTAACCACTGTTCATACAGTGGAGAGTTTTATTAGTAAACTATAACTATAAAATAAAGGATGTTTTGCTGCCTCTTGCAGCAGCTACAGTCGGAGAAAAAAGTAAGCTAACTCACTGGACCGACTTCTGGCGACTTTTAAGGTGGAACGTTTACATGTAATACTCAATGCACAAATTAACGACATGAATCAATAAACACACCTTAAATTTCACTGTGACAACTTTGACCATTTCATTAGTTTTTATATGACATATGCTTTTAGTAATGAGTGGATCTTCAAGCGTTTATATATATTAATTTCGACTGGGTTATGTGCACTGCATATATTATAATCCTCACTCAGAGGGAAAAAAAAGGGTCATGGAGCATTGTTCCTGTGGGCTCCAGCAACACTAAACCCCTGCACTTGCCTGAGAAGGACTAAATGCACAAACCTGCTATTTCTAAATATCCCATGGAGAGAGACTCTCACTGCAGCCTGTTCTATTTTGTTCGGAAAATGTCGGCGTGTGGCTCGTTCTGTGGACGATAAACGAGGTGCAGACTTCCCTCTGTCTCACCGGTAATGAGGAAATACAGTGAGTGCTGGACAGAGCAGTGAGTGACAACAACCCCGCCCACATTTAGGGAACTGTTTGAGGTGGAAACGCAAGGGTCTAGGTACCATGTCTGAAGGGTTACTTTTGGTTCCAAAGGTACCATACTGAAAGTGTTTGGTGGAAACGGGGCTGTAACACACACACACACACACACACACACACACACACACACACACACACACACACACACACACTAGCATTTAGGTGAGTCTGGACCACCTTGGAGATTAAAAACAATGCAGTCTTTTGCTGTCCTTGGTCATGTTTGACTTCCCTCATTTGCATTTTGCTGAGTCGCTGCTCATTTTCATGACGCTTTGAAATTACTGTTTCAGTCCGCCATACATACATGTGCACTGTAGCTGCCAATTCAGGCAAATCTGAGTCTAAATTTTGCTCCCACAGTCATTTCCAAGAATCGGTGCGCAGAATTGAAAAACATGCATTTAAACAAATGACCGGTTTGTTCTATGCATACATGTCACACACAGGAATAAAACTTCCAGCTAAAAATAAGAGTTTCCTGCTCAGTGGAGCATTAGCCACTGTGGTGCTGAGTGTGTGACTGTAATGTGTGCATGCATGGGGTTGTGTTTCTGTGGGAATGTTGGTAGTGTGTGTGTGTGTGTGTGTGTGTGTGTGTGTGTGTGTGTGTGTGTGTGTGTGTGTGCTTCCAAGCTATCATAGCTCAGTCATGCAGGTAAAGTCATCATCACCAGCAATCTGCTCAGGCCTCTAGGGGGATGATGCACGAGGACACACATACATGTGCCTGCACATGAACCCACACACACCCACACACACACGCACACAGACACACACTCACAGTCTCTCCCTGGGGTGTTCCTCACTCTTGAGAGAAAGACCAGAGGGGGTGCAGAGTCCGTTCACCCATATAGACAGAGAGAAAATTAATTTGTCACAGCACGTTTATCGTCATGACAACCTGCCTTTTAATTAACGGCTGACAAACAGCAGTGTCGAGTCTCTCTCTGGGGAAAGAGAGATAGAAAGAAAATAGAAGGAGAAAAAAGGTGCTCTCCTCATCATTTGTGACTGACAGAGGAAGTGGAGGATGGTAGACCTATGAACAGTCCTGATGATACTGACACTGTGCAATATCTTAATTTTTAAAAACTTAAGATATGGTTTAGTTTAAGGATTTAATGACTATCGGCCTGGATGATTTTTATGACTGTCAGAATCCTTATTTTTTTCACCCAATAGCTGATAAATAAATTAAAAAATGTTTCTTTGGTTCTGATGCTGCAGCCTCCCTCTGTCTGTGATCGCCACTCCGTAGCCTCACCAATGTCCCGCCCACAGCACGATACGATAGGTTACACGTCACGAGTAACAGCCTGTCAACACTGAAGGCTGCCGTGCCACAGACAGATAGGAACACACAGACTGGAGCTGCCCTGAACAGTGAGTGGAGCTGTGTGTCGAACGTAGGACACCTATTATAATAGCTGTAATCAACATCACGATTCACTACAATGAAGTTGCAAAAATACTGGTGTTTCCGCTGGTAACATTCTGCCGTGAGTCAGCGTCACGAGTATGTTTAAAGGTATCGAAATAAAGTTTTGTGTTGGAAAGGTGGTTTGCTTCATTCTAAATTTAGAGATTAAGAATTTTATTTTCACTGCAAATGTGAATGTGTTCCTTTCACATCCTTCAATGCACCAACTCCAAACCTATGTTTTCGTCATATATAGTAGCTTTACATTGAGACCTTTGATGTCAAATTACAGTGGATAAAAATCCAAGTCTTTTTATATACAAAGCACTCGCAGAAAAAGTTTGTATGCACTGCTGTATGGATCAACTCCAAAAGAAATATACCAGCAATCAGGCTGCATCCTATCTGACGCAAAAGAACAAAATGTCTTTCTATCTCCATTATTAAAATCGCGTGTGTTTCTGCATGTGTGTTTGTGCAGCAGTCAAACCCCGCGGCAGCCCTTTGACAGTGTGTCACAGTGCATTAATAAAGGCTGACTGTGGCCTATGACCTTGTCAGAGGACTCCGAAACTTTCGGTTTGTCTTTTGAGTGTAGTCGAGTTTCGGAGCCAGCCGCTGGCATGTAGTCCTGGATGAAAAACCAAACAACTCCTGTCTGACAAGCCCGCTCTGTCATGTAAAACTAAAGCGTCTCAGCTCTGCGTGTGTGAGAGCGGAATAGAGAGGAGGCTTGTGTTCACCCGGCTCACTTCAAGCCTCAGACCACAGAGCTCTTTTAAGTATCAAACCATAAAAACAGACCTGCTGCCTCAAATACCACCAGCGTGAAAGCGCGAGTGTGTGTGTGTGTTCTACCTCTTGAGGTTAAGCAGAGCCCAGGGGATGCCAGTGGGCGTTTTGAAGGCAGGCAGCAGCTTTTCACCCAACTCCACCGCCTTTCTACGGTATACCTGAGAAAGAAAGAAAAGAGCATCTCATTAAAAGAGGTTTCTCCCTCAGATCTCACATTTTCTTGACCATCCTTTTGAGAGAGAGACGAAGGGAAAAAAAAAATCAGTTTCTCCAGCACACAATGGGTGTTTTACACAGAAACAACATTCTGTATTAGACCTTTTACCCAAAAATGATTTCACTGTTCTTTGGCCATCTAAGCAATGATACCACACAGCTTACACCTAAAGTCCACATGAAACAGACAGCAGAGTATGAGAATGTGATGCTATGCGTTTTCACATATGACAGTTTCCAGTTTAAAAAGAGGACCTTGTCACGTTAGCTGATAGAAATGTAATAGCCAATCTGACATTAGAAGGGTGATGTACGCTTCCAAGGCTGTCCTGCCACCATGGGTTGGGTTGGCATTATCAGCAGTAGGCCCTGGAGTTATCACAACAAATAACAGAGCCAACCACCCTTAACTGCAAGCTACTTTGTAGGTCCTGTATGCTGGTCAGTAACTGGCAGAATTTAAAGCAATGTGGGAAGGACATAACAATTAACGTTTAATTAGACACTAAATTAGTATACGTCCCCAAGTGCATGATGAGTCACCATTATTGTTCATTGTTTCCAAATGGCAAACTCCAAAATACCATTAAGGACACCTACAACATTACTTTTTCGTCATTTTTGGACCAGATTCAGATCATTTGTTCTATTCAACCAAGAGTCAAAAACCCAAATGTATTCAGATTACTATCATACAGGACAGAGAAAAGCATCAAACCCTCACATTTAAGAAGCTGGAACCAGCAAACTGCTTTTCTTTAAAAAAAGTAAACACTTTAAGTAAATCAGCATATCTGATGAAGTTGTTGTATTGTAAATGACTTTTGATGAGGGATGCCTAGATTGACTGGCCCAAATTCAGTGAAAATATGTGATTGGGAGATAGGGAGTAATGATTTCTAGTTGCAAATCATGTGCACAGGAATGGGGTGGGGCGTTATCAGCAACTAGCAAATCAGTGGATACTCAGCTTTCCCATGTGTTATCAAGTTTCTAGGTACTCCACAGGTACTCTGTTTTGCTGATACCTCAATACAACTGAACTCCCACTCCTGCAGCGAGCAGCGTTCTCCTGCCTACCCCACGCCACACATCCACACACTAACTGCCTGCTCACAGCTCAAGAGAAGGGGAGAGAGATTACATTGCATTTTTCAGTTGTCTTTCCAGAATTACTGTAGGCCATTGGTATACTGCTCCTTGGCAGTCTGTTGTACCAGCTCTGTTTTATTTAAGGATGCACGTAGAATCATGTTGTTGATAGAATAAGAAACCATCAAGACTGACCCTTTGAGGTTCTTTATTCATACGGTCACTTTACAGCCTAAGGTTACATTGCCACATGGTGGAGACCCCAATACACCGCAAAGCAGTCAAATCGACTGATGACACTGCTGTACTAGCTGCTATCAAAAAAAAAAAAAAACCCCTAAACAAAACAAATGATCGGTAGCTCCCAAAATGGCTCATGGATGATCAACAATCAGCAAAGGTATCAGCCTGATATGGCTCATGGACGACAGACAACTGACATAGGTGTCAGCCCGATATGGCTCATGGACGATCGACAATCAGTAGAAGTGTTAGCTTGATATGGTTCATGGATGGTCGACAATTGGTATAGGTGTCAGCCCGAAATGACTCATGGATGATCGACAATCAGTAAAGGTATCAGCCTGATATGACTCATGGACGATAGACAATCAGTATAGGTGTCAGCTTGATATGGCTCATAGCCAATCGACAATCAATGTAGGTGTCAGCCTGATATGGCTTTGTTTACATACAAAACAAATCATCTCGAAAACAACCTGTTGACACAATAATGAATTTGGCAGTTCTGCACCCAATGTGAGAAAACAGTAAACGGAAGCATTTTCTGTACCAGGTATACCAGTTTTAGAAAATGTTTTAAAAATAACTACTTGGAGCTGCCTGCCAAACCACAGCACCAAGGGACGAACTCCAGTTCTGAGGCCAGTGCTTTCATTTAGGGCAACACTTGACAAGGACACAACTAAAGTCAAAGCTCACTAAATTCAAATTCTTTAAAGCTTGATTTACATTGCAAATATAGTACTAATCTCCTATTATATGTTGAGTTCCCAGGAGAGGAACAAAGAAGTTAATATTACACCTGTAGCTAAGTCCTCCCCTGCTTCCTTCCACTCTTTATTATCCCCTTATTCCAGGCTTTCGCTCTTTCCTGTCTCCTTCCTTTAGTCCTTGTAATCTGTTGCCAATATCATTCCCTGGCTGCCTTGTTGTTGCATGCAGCTACATTGATGTTTTCCATGTGTAATTTGAGGGAAATTACACTGATACTTCACCCCATTTAAGGTCACTTGTACCAGATACCTTCCAGTTAAACTATTCCAGTAAACTCAAAACAATAACATAATGAGATGCTAAGTCTGAAACTGAAGAAGAAGCATGTCTGGCACACATGTGATGAATATTTCAAAAGGCACAATGGCGACAGTTTAACACCAGTTTAATGCTACAACAAAATGGATGATGGACCAAATTAACAAGTGAAAATAAGTCTGGAAGAATCAGCCTACATTTGACTGAACAGAACTAATTGCAGTTGTGGAGAATAAATCGGCTGAATGATTGGACGCATGCAAATTATCCAGCAGTATTTCCTCGTTATACATTTAGGGTTTTCCTACATTCAGAGAAAATAAATTAGGATGCTTTCATGACTCACTGCTCACCAGAGGTAACAAAACTTAAGCTTCAGAGTAAAATACAAGCTTCTCGTAAATAGCAGTGAGTCAGCCCTCCATCCTGAGAAAACTTGACTTCCTTACGTTTGATGTTTTATTTTTCTCATTCCTTCGGTATCTTTTAGAATAAGACATCACAGGCTGAGCTGGTAAACACGAGCATGTGGTGTGCACTTCAGTGTACTGACATTAATTTATACAATTTTGGAGTATTTCCTCTAAAGTTACTCTCTATCTTGGAGCCACCAGTGTGTGCAGAGGCTCTGTGTTGCTTTAAGTAACTTCATGAATATTAAACCATAAAACAAGCAAAACAGCAAATACACCTGGATGTGGGGCCTGTAAAAAACAGGAAATTATGTCTTACAAAAGTGAATTACAGGTAAAAGTGTAGACTTTGTCTTCATGAGATTTTTTATATATCTGATTTGTGTTTGTCTTGGATGTGTGTCACTTTTTTGTGGTTGGAATTAACAACATTAACGCTTGATTGTGAACTCATGTTTAATTTTCTACCTGTACCAAAGTAGTAAAAATCAGGTTATAGATTTCACTCTGAGATACAACAATAATGGTGTTTCTGCTCCGATGCAAGACCATTTTTCCCCTTGAATAACTATCACCTACAAGTGCTACTGAATTTGATTTCCCTGTCTAAGCTTTTGTGTTAGCATATCTGACCGGACAGCTTTGTAGCAGTTTTAGCCGAGGGGTTATGGTGTCTCTTAGGTGTCTGAATTTGTTGGCTGTAAATGTGAAGTACTTCCATATTTGGCTCCTGGCACGAGTTTAGTCAAGCAGTTAAGATAGAATGGGATTTGGCCCAAGACGTGGTAGACTGTTTGACACTGCTGCCAAGGTTTCAGCAGCTTGACTCGAACTGCTGCTGCTGCTGTTGTCCGCTGACAAGAGTGAGAATGACGTTATGTCTGTTTTAGTTTTTCTGGTAACGACTGCAGTCCACATGTGCATGACATTTTATTTTTATCTCTGACCGTTAATGTAGAGTGGCAATGCCCTCCTTCAAAATGACCATTTGTTTATGAATGATTTATATGATCACTAACCTTGTGTTATGTTGTATTGGCGAAGAAAACGTTTTTCTTGGATTCCTCCATTGAACGATGAATCCAAAAACAGAGAAAATCATTGACGAATTGAAGTCATAGGCAACCACGTTTAATGACAGCAACTATATCAAAACATCTGTTTACAAACTCTCACACAAGTCGTGCAGCATAATCCAAGTCTTATTTATCCAGGAACTAAACAGAAAGTAAAACTTACCTGTGCCTCTCAAAGCAAGAGTCCATTGACAAAAACAATCGTTTTAACCTTGTTGAACATGAGAGCAGCTGGTCCACCACTGCCTAGATCAGTTGATTTGTTTGTGTTATTGTGTGACTTTGGTGTTTCAAAGAATTAGTTTGGATTCACTAAAATCACAAAATAACACACCTTTAGTTTAGCTCCCTATGAGAAAGGGCTGTCTGTCTGGGAAGCACTGAGCAGACGACTAGATAAATGAGACTTGGATTATACTGCAAGAGTTGCGTGAGAGTTTGTAAATGGACGTTTTGATATAGTTTAGTATACTATATGGTTCTTTGTTCACTGGCGGCATGTGAGAAAAACAACGTTTTTTTCACAAATTCAACATAACACATGGTGAGTAATACAGATACACGAATGGTCATATGAAAGATGAGCACAACCTACATATCTACCCATCAAATACAGGACTTATTTTAAGATTCTATCATTTTTTAAAGTCATACATGTGCTGGCACCCCAGTACATTGCTGAACTTCTCTGCCCCTACTCCAACTCTCGACATCTTAGATCTTCAGAACGATGTCTTTCAACTGTCCCCTGATCAAGGCTGCCTTTATGGTAGCTGCTCCAAATCTCTGGAATGGCCTTCCACTTTCAATCAAATGCTCCCTTTCCATTGACAATCTTAAAACAAACCTTAAGACATACATATTTTCGATGGCCTTTGGTTGTGGTTGGTAATGGTATTATTCTGTTTTATATTTGTGTGCATGTTATATTGCCATATATTTGTGCGTCATTCTTTAAATTTGTGCAGCACTTTGGTCAACTGCGGTTGTTGTTAAATGTACTACATAAATAAACTTGATTTGATTGATCCGATATGATTTTAAACTTTATAGAAGCATTTTTGCACTTGTTCAAGGGAGGCCATCATTTAGTTCCAGTTTAGATTAAAGCATTAAAGCATTACAGCATTAAATGCTGCAATGTGCACACGCATAAAAGACTTCTAAATCAGAATGTAAATGCAGGAAACCAAGCGAAACTTCAACAGTGTTTCCTATATTCTCAAAGAAAACAAACACACAAACAAAAAAAACCTGTTCAGCCTCACTTGATTTGCAGCATTTGCAAATCAAACACATCTCTGATCTGACACAGCTGAATAGCTCTATTTAAGTACCTGCTGTAACTGTGCATTACCTCCCAAAGAGAGCAAACACCAAACATTTACATCCTTGACTCATGTGCTTTAATCACACAGGACTGTTAGTACTTCAAATACACACAAGATTATAATATTCAAAGTTATAAACATAAGCTGGTATGTGGTTGCTCGCCTTATAACCAAATTTAAAACCTACTGCGTGAGTACCGTTGATTAAGTGTTACCATTTAAAGTCAAAGCAGGCTGTCACAAACAAAATTAGCTTTTATAGTGAAGTCATCTGTCCTCTGTTCTTTTATGATCCATCCATTATTCTTTGCTTTACTATAGTGATACCTTCCATATAGATGCACATACAGAGAGGTGGTACAGTAGCATACACAGTGTCAGCAAGCTGGCAGCTCTGTTCCCAAAGGATCTACTACTCAGCAGGGTGTGAGAGACGGGGGCAGAGGGGGAGAACAAGATTTGTGAAGAAGAGAAGCTCGAGAGGCTACTCGTCAAAACAATATGGCAACTGGACAGCTTTTCCGTCAAAGGTTGGAGGGAAAGGTTACTGTGAGCTGGACGCAGTGGAGAGGTAACAGGGATGTGGTATTTACGTGGAATGGTACATGCCAGATTTGACAATCTGGGATCAACTATCAGATCATTGTGGGTGAAAACAGGTAATGTCAAAATGTACATATGTTTGACATTGTTAAGATGCCACAACTGTTGTTTTCTATAGACATAACAGGCAGATCTAACACCTTCCCTAGTAACATATCATATTGGAGGTTATGGATTGTTGTGTAGACTTTAATCACACACACCCACTCTGTTTTTAATATCTTCATGTTTTGAAACATATATTTATATCGTATTTCAAAAGGATTTACAAGATATAGTATTTTCAAGCCAAGATTCGTGACACTATTAACACCATATTACCCCACCGTGCGTGTGTGTGTGTGTTTCGGGTGGTGCTGCTGGAGCAGGATTGTGTCGTAACAAGGCGTCAGATCCCGGTGATTAATGCCTTTAATAATGCCAGGAGCACACTGAGGGGAAGAATAAAAACACTCCCAGGGACGCACAGAAGAATAAATTAAACACACCCTGTGTCCAAGGCCATCAAGCAAACTGCCAACAAGCTTTAATAAGCAACTGAATTATACAGAAACTGTGAAAACACACACACACACACACACACACACACACACACACACACACACACACACACACACACACACACACACACACTTGAAGCTTGTGGCTGATGTCATTAGTAAAAACTGATGTTAATAATCACATTTCACACCTGGGAACTTCTTACAAAATATCCATCAGGAAAAATGAACTACTTTATTGTTATTTGTGCATCTAACCCCACGGTAAAGTAACAGGATAAATCTGGTATTATCAATATCTGACAATTTATGAAACTGCTGTTTCGGAGACACCAGCTGACTGTTTTGACTGTGAAAATGTTTGCAGGGTGAGAAAGTGTGCATGATTATTATTTTAATAAGTAGTGTGCCTGTGAGTATCTGTCATGCTGTAATCAGGGTAGCGGAAGAAGTTTCATAATATGTGAACAGATTAAGTGAAGTGAAAGCAGGATGAG
Organism: Cephalopholis sonnerati; assembly: GCA_019142605.1. NCBI lineage: Eukaryota > Metazoa > Chordata > Actinopteri > Perciformes > Serranidae > Cephalopholis > Cephalopholis sonnerati. Next base: position 17,208,404 of record JAGQAX010000009.1, read on the forward strand.
GAAATGAATTATCCAAACACAATCTCTAACTGAAACACTTATCCGCATGCTTTAAATATGTCACGCATGTTACTTTATACAAAAAAATAAAAAATAAAGCTATTTATTTCCAGCAAGTTGACACTTGGGTGTCTTCACATTCAGTCCTTTTCAGCCCTCTAAGCGGACTCAGAGTGGTGACTCAGCATTTTTTGTGCATATATAAAACCTCTGAAGCGAACCATACTCAGACCACCTTGGGAGGTGGTGTGAGTTTGGTTCCTTTCAAGTCCACGGTGCAGTTCACTTAACCTTTGCCTTGTGTACACAAAGCACTCCAGGTTCGCTTTGCTCTCTGCCATTGTATTTAGCCCTCTAGATCCCATGCTATTAGGATACTTGAACAAACAGACAAAACCACGTCGGCCTGTAACGCTTGCAAGGAAGCAGGATGAGGAGTAGTTTGGTCTAATGAAGGCACTGCATGTCTTTAGATGTGGAATGCAGAATACATCAAACGGCAACAGAAACTCTAATGTTACCCTCAAATTTTAAGTTCAACTGAAAGCAAGTGGCTTCATAACCACGCTGCAGTGCCACGTCAAAGTAAAAACAGAACTATGCCAATATCTGGGGCCCCATCGGAGCTGAAGCTGACCAGCGAATGAGTCCTTTTTCAAATGACAATGTGAACACAAAAGGAACCAAGCCCCTTTTCTGTTGGTCCACTTTCAGAGGATTGAGTTTGGTTCATTTGAAAAGGACTATATGTGAAAACACCCTTAATTCTCTAGATCCACTTCAACCAATGTGACAGCATCCAGTCAACTTATATGAGAGAACCATGAAGAACTCAAGTTACATTAATAAATGGCAATTGGAAAAAATTACACAAAGAGATCATTTTGTTTGTGTACATAAACTCTGCTATGGTCAAAGAAAAATGACCTGCATTATGCAAGACGGGCACGATCGAAACTACAGAGACGTGACATCTTCATCAAACTTGTTTCAACTAATGCGTCAAAATGTTTAAAAGCATTAATGATTTTTGTAAAATTCATATATTCTGTTGCTAAAATGGTATTACATAAGGTGAAACGCATGTTATGCGTTCTTTAGGACTTGAAACTCAAAATGTAGGACTTGGGACATGAGTGCAAGGACTTGAGACTTAAATGTGACTTGCAAAACAATGACTTGGTCCCACCTTTGTTCAACCCCTTTACCCATGTATCCCCGTGACCCCTGAACCTAATTTCTTGTTGTAAGACAGATTTGTGACAGAGGACAGGTAGTACACCTAATGAAATAACTCCCAACTATTCGTGGTAATTCAGGTCAAAGAATCATTGAAAAGACAAAGAGGGACACAACAGGACAGGTCAAAGCTCCAGAGATGAGTAATGAAAAGAGAAAGGAGGTAGAAAGAGACAAAGAGGAAGAACAATTGCTTTACCTCTTTTCCTCTAGAAGTTTTGGCCATTATGGTCACCCTCTACAAAGTCATTTAATCCACAGAATGAGAAGAAAGTGTGTGTTTTAGCGCGATAGAGACAGAATGAAAAATGGAGCAGGGAGAAAGACAAAGAAAAACAAAGGATGAGTCTATTTAGGATGCAGTTACATTCCATGCTACTTGTACCACCAGGGAGTTCGTCTTGTAAACCCATGTTTTCTTGTGTGTGTAATTAGTGTGTTTGTATATACTGAAGACATTTCAGCCTCTTTGTGTGGTATTTTAAAGCTACTATTTTGGTTTGGGGTTCACTCTAATTTTAGGATTAGAAGGTTAGGTTTAGGTTTCAACATATTTCCAGAACAAAGAAAATATGAGACAGCAGAAGTGATTTAAAACAACACATTCAACAGAACACATCAGATTTTGGTGGCTTAAAGTCAAACATCTGTTTCTAGACTCAGTGCTTCAGTAAAAAGTCCAGTTTGCCCAACACCAGTGGTGTGATGATTAAATCTTGATTGTTATTTTTACAACAGAGAACATGTAAAACCACTAGCTGGAGTCCAGACAAGTTCTCTCCAGAGGCTACTGTTGGAAATTTACTGTCGTATGTCACTAAATGAAGCACATGTAAGCCAGGGGGGTTGAGGGAAAGTGAGTACATCAGATCAATACAGCTTTACACCAGCGTGACTGATGTATATCTACAGGGTAAGACACCACTGTCAATGTGAAGAGACCAATGGTCAGTGAAGCGTTAAAACACAATATAGGTAATGTCACTGATACATCTTTTGTGTTTTTTGATATTCAAATTTCAGAAAAAGAAAAAGAAAAGATAAACACTGTGAACAAGCGTGCCGATTGATGTAAACCAGACATGTCTATACGAAAACAAAAGCATTATATCTAAACAGATTGATCCAGAGCAAGGTTCCTTTACAGACCAAAACTTTTCTGAGAGCTTGGTCTTATTTTTTATTATTTTGTCTTACTTTCGAAACAGCTATGGGGTGAAAATAAATAAAATAAAGTTCTCACCAAGTTAATTACTGAGATGTGGAGACCCAGCAACATCAATTAAAAGAAACAACACAAGCCGACAAATAATTAGACACGTTGTAAACAATTCCCCAGTGTGAAACAATTATACACACTAAATAAAGCAACTAAAAAAAAGGAGAACATAATAAAATCTTCACTGAAAATTTTCATTGTATTTATAAACTCCCTGCAAACCCAACTCTAGTAAGTGTGGCACCGGAGGGTATAGTTAACAAAAAGGTATGAGTGCTGCAAAACCTGATAACGGCTTAATAAATGCAGAGTCTGGTTAATAATCTACTATATATTCTCCAATGTTGTCTTTTCCATAGTACCTGTTTAAATAATTGAATTAGCCTCTTTTTTTTAATGACTGAAAAAAACAATGGTAACTCAAAAGCCTCTCACTCGCTTGTTGTGGAGCTTTCATCCAAATAACATGGTCCTCACATAACGATGTCATGTCCATGATTCTGAGCAGCTTTACCCATGTTGACCCAAGTGTTAAGCTTGACAGCTGGAAACAGCAGGTGACAAAACAAGACAGTCCAAGGCAAACTATACAAATTGAGTGTTTTGGACCCAATTTTGAGCCACACAACTCATTTGAGAGTCAGACCGAATTATTTGTAGCTACGTCAGGAGTCGTTACCCATGCAGTGCACAGGGTGAACTGCTTCTGACCAGTTGTCAGATGTTGGGATGAATTTCTGATATCAGAAATTTTGGTCAGGTTCTTGCACAGTTGAAGCAGCAGTCGATTTCCCAAGGTCAGTGCCTTTTTCGCTCACTCAATCAATCACACAGTATATACCCAGCTAGTATGCTGGTGCTGCTAACTAACTACCTTGTGTGTGTGAGTATGTATGTGTGTGTGTGTGTGTGTGTGAGAGAGACAGAAAGAGACAGAGAAAGAAGAAATCAAACCTTGGACTGACCCGTTTTTGCAGAAATGGACTTGTTTCAGGACCTCTATCTCTGCATTATTTTTCACCATACCACCGCTAGCAAACAAACTTCAACCCACCCCGGATCTTTCAAACATATCTTTGTTGACAATTGTCAATAGCCAGAACAGTCCACAGGGGCCGACAGGCCATTTTATTGTCTGGTATGAGTAATGTGAGCACTCAGGTCATGGCTTGACAATCGGACCTTTTGAATTGAAGCTTTGGCTTTACAATGAAGACAAAACAGGCTCAAAACTTACATTGTATGGCCAGCTTTACTTGCTTTTCAGGAACTTCAGATCAAATGACACATTCAAGAATGCGGACTGTGAACTTGACAGATATTTTTTAGAGCTGAGTTAGTCATAAAGTCAATGGACAGAAATAAAAGAAAACATATGCCATGTTTTCAACCTTAGACTGGTTTTCTTAGGGTGCTCTTAGACCTACAATTCGTCTTGCTTTGGCCTGAATCAGGGACTAATTTTGTTATAAAGTTGAATAATTGCCTAGAGTTGATGCGACCCTTGTGCGAGAAAGCTGCTCTTGATTGGTCAGAGTTTCCATGCAGGAAAAATCCAGGAAGTAAACAAAACGTTGAAGAAGAGTACACTTGCAAGATAAATGTGACACTTTCTAATGTCACAATGGAGGGACAACTACGCAGGTTGATTTCAGCGCTGCTCATCGTGGACTAACTGAACCAAACAAGGCAGGTGTGAAGGCACCATCAGCTGTCCATGACAGTAAACTGAATATATTTGCATTTTAGACTCTTGACTAGACAGAATAAAACATCTAAAGATATCACCCTGAAAATCTATTTTTCACTATTTTCTACATTTTATGGAGAAAGTAACTGCTTGTTGTAGCCCTAGAGTTGTTCTTAAGTTGTTATTTTCCATGGTCAAGAGGAATGGTCAAGCTCAATGTTTTCTGTTTCTGCCCTACTGGACTCTGTTTTAGCAGTGTAGACGGTGAGTAAAATGTTATTATACCTGGAGGAATGATGATCAGACATGCAGAAATGAGGCCAAGGTTGTGAATAATGTGAGTTTTGTTTTGAAGATAACAGTGTTTGGAGGTGATGATCCTCGACCTGAGCATCTTTGGTAAACTACCTGAAGCTCTGCTGTTAGGCTTCACAGGTTTATTTCTACCTTATTTTGAGCATTAATATCTTTGTAAGTGGAAGACAAGTTACAGCTGTAAACCTGCCCTGCCTTTGCTTTCGATCCATAATGGTACAGAGCATAATTGACAAGTGTGGGCCCAGACTAAGATAAATTACATTAATTAAGGCTTATCTTGGGGTTAAAGTCGTAAATAGAGCATGCTTTAGGTTGTGTTCAGAGTAAGGTGAAAGCAGTGGAGGATCCTCACAAGGATTCAAACATTTTAAGTATGTGGGAGTGTGTAGAGGTGTATGTATGTGTGTGTGTGTGTGTGTGTGTGTGTGTGTGTGTGTTCACCCAATCAAGTTTCCAGATCCAGTCCTCTAACCAGAAATGTTGGCAGCATGTGTGTGTGTTGTGTGTGTGTGTATGATTACGTGTTGCAGTCTACAGAGAGTTGCCTGGACAGCTCCCTAACTAAGATGAATCACCCTGCAGGCCTTGTGGGACATGTGGCCCAGAATACAGCAGCGTCTGTGGGGATCGAGAAAGCCACGCATGCCAACACCTCCGCCTGCCTCCCCGCTTCCTCCTGGACCCTGACACACTGCCCTGTTCTCCCTTCTCCTCCCCCTCTGCCCTTCATCATCTCCTCCCGCCTCGTTACTCCTCATTTCACTGACACTCCCGTCGCTCCGGGAGACCTCCTGAAACTCTTTCCTCCTCCTCCTCCTCTTTCTTTCCAATTCTCACTTGTATTCATCCATCTATAAAACTCCTCTCTCCACCTCATTTACAGTTTCTTTCAATTCCTCCTGTCTCGCCTCTGCGTTACCTCTCTGCTACTTTCTTAACTGGCACACACACAAAAGAAAATCTATTTATAAGATGCCAGTTGTGTTTACATACACATGGCCAACTGTTTTTTAATGCAGGTTCACTTTTGTGTTTGTGATGAAACTTTTCTTGTTTCATCAGTATTTTTGAGAATACAGACTCCTGCTGACTGATCTGCTACTCAGACACATCCTTCTATGTTCTATCTACGACCCTTTATATGGGGTGACAGCACTACAAGTATCTAACATGAATTAACGATGGGGGTTACCCTGTTATGAGGCCTTATGCCATCTTTGCATATTCAGAAAACTATGCACTCAAATGCTTCAAGAAAAGTGCTCTGCAAAGATGCATACGGTTATCAACTTTGTGATTGAGCCAGGTGCTTTCTGCATCAAGGCACATCGTGGCTAAGTACTGCATATAAACAAAGGAGCTGGGCAGGTGGATCGTGCTGCAGTACGACATGCCTACAAATCCTCAAAAAAGGGCCACAAAATATTAAATCAAAATTCATACCCTAAAACCAAAACACTAGCCTACACAGGGCTGGCAGCATGTTAATTTCCTATGTTTATTTCAAGTGCAAAATTGATCACATATTTCATTCTATTTTATTTCAAGTAGCACTAAAAAAAAGGCCCAGAAGTGTTATATTTCACTCCATGAATTAATGAACCCGCAGAGGCAAAACTGAGTGATGAGTGCCGACTAAATTTGGGAAGAGTAAGGCAGCGTACGACTGTCTCCGTGTCGGCTGAATGAGGCTCGATTGCAGGCTGCTGCCCTGACAGCTGTATTGGAGAGGCTTAGGCAACACACACATACGCGCACCACTCTGAGGAGGTGACAGCTTTCAGTGGTTAAGAAGCCTGCTGTTGTGTGAATGGTTGCTCTTGTTCTGCTCTCCACTATCCGTCGACGTCTCTCTCTCACTCTTTCTCTCTGGGTTTAATAACTTGCTTCAGGGCGGGAAAACATACGAACGGTGGCAGAAAAATAAACATTGGCTTGAGGAGATGAATTAGTAATAATTAAAGCAAAGCATGCAGCAAGAGAAAGGAGATGAGAGTACAACAAGGAAAGGAAAGAAAGAGGGGGAAGGAAAGGGAAGGGCAGGAAAGAGGAGAGGGGAGGAAAGGAAAGATAAAAGAGGGACAGAGTAGGAAAGAAAATGAGAGGAAGGGAGAGGAAACAGGAGAGGCGAAGAAAGGAAAGATGAAAAGAGAGAGAGGAGAGGAAAGGAAAGGAGAGGAAACAGTAGAAGGAATGGGGAGGAAAGGAGAACAAGGGAATATACAAGCAAACAGGAGAGGAAAGGAAAGTGGACACGGGAGGAAAGGAAAGAAGGAAATGAGAGGAAAGAAAAGGAGAGGAAACAGGAGAGGAAAGGAAAGTGGACATGGGAGGAAAGGACAGAAGGAAATGAGAGGAAAGAAAAGGAGAGGAAACAGGAGAGGAAGAAGAAAAAAGATAAAGAGGAGGAAACAAGAAAGGAGATGAAAGTAAAGGAAAGGATCGGAAAGGAAAGATGGATGAGGACAAGAATGGAGAGACAAGAGAGGAAAGGAAAGGAGAGTAAACGGTAGATGGAATGGGAAGGAAAGGAGAACAAGGAAAAGTAAAAACAAACAGGAGAGGACAGGAAAGTGGACACAGGAGGAAGGTAAAGGAGGGGAAACAGTATAGGAAGTAGAAAAAGGGAAGGAAGAGAAATCAGGAGAGGAGAGGAAAGTAAAGGAAAGAGGGATGAGGAAAAGCATGGAGAGACAGAAAAGGAAAACGGAGGACAAAAACAGAGAGGGAACAGCAGAGGAAATGGTAGGGAAGGAGAGCAAGGGAAAGGACAGGAAACAGGAGAGGAAGGGACAGGTTATAAAACATGTGAGGGGAGGAAAAGAAGAAAAAAGGAAAGGAAAGAAAAGGACATGAAACAGGAGAGGAAGGAGAAAAGGGGAAAGAGGAGGAAGCAGAAGAGGAAAGTACAGGAAAGAAAGGTAAAGGACAGAGGGATTAGGAGAGGAGTGGAGAGACAGGAAAAGAGGAAACTACTAGAAATGGAGGAGGAAAGGAGAGCAAGAAAAGGACAGAGAACAGGAGAGGAGATGAAAGGAAAGAAAGAGACGCGAAACAGGAGAGGAGGGGACAGGTAATCAAACAGGGGAAGGGAGAAAAGGAAAGAAGGAAAGGGGAGGAGAGAAAGGTAAGGGAACGAGAGGAAGGAGAGAAAAGAACAGGAGAGGAAACGAGGGGAGGGAAGTAAAGGAAAGGACAGGAGAGTTAAAGAAAAAACAAAAAAGGAGAGGAAGCGAAAGACAAGAAGGCAAGGGGAGACAAAGAGAAGAGGAGAGGAAAAGATAAAGGGAAGACATTGGAGAAAAGAAGAGGAGGGAGGCCTGTACACAAATATTGCTTTACATGTTGTCTTACATGCAAATCAAAAAAACAGAAAAAAAATGCAAAACAAAGCTCGTCAAGTAACAACAGTGCCTTCTTTCCACAGCTGTCCAGCAGACTCCTCACTGTGCCTTGCAGCAGGAGAAAGCATTGCTGGCATTCACTAAAGTGTGACATGCAAATGTCTCTGAGGTATAAAAACATTTCCCGGCAGAACGCCTCAGGGAGGAATATTTACCAAGGTAACGAATGGCTTTACATGGACGTCACATAATACTGGAAAAAATTTTACCTCAGCGTTTTGTCTGCACTTCAGTGGTGTCTTCTGGACCAGCTGAATGCACTCACTCCAACAGCAAAATTTTTCCCTGAGTAACTCACTGTGGTGTTAGAAGGAGGGGGTGAGCCTCCCAAGAATACCTTTTACCGTCCAAAATAATTAAACTCTGACTCCCCCTCAACGACCAGAGTGCTGCAGGTGAGGCTGTTTGAATGTTAATGAGACTGGACGACGAAATGAAGAGAGACGGAGAGATGGACTCCTGAGTGAATGTGGTGTTTTGGCAGTGGGGAGGGGTGACCTGTCAGCTGTGATGGAACACAAAAGGACGCACAAACACTCAGCCCTCATTTATAGGGTTTACTGTTAACAATAGACGTAACAGAGAAAGAGGAAAGGTTGACAGAAAGTCCTCACGCCTCATGTCCTACAATAAAACCTGATACTCAAACTAAAAAGACAACATGTAAATCAGTATCCATATATTTTTTAGAAGTTACCAGATTTGTTATGCTCCTGTTGGCTTTTGGATTTGTTTGTACAACTGCAACAGAATGGCTCTGGCCTGCCTACTGTTGCTGCTTCCTCTGCAAGCTGCTTTGCAACCCGCCTCCACCCCAGCTCCTCCTTTTCATGCTGTGTCTGACTTATCAATGTCATTTCTGTTTGTCATTGATGCTGCTCTGTTCTGTTACCTGTGGATCTTTGCTGCTGCTCTCCCTGCCTTAGGCTTTCCATGTAGGCACATTGAAGGGCAGGGAGGTTTGCTCTCTCTGCCTCAGGCTTTATTTGTTTGCACGTGGAAGGGCAGAGAGGTGTGCTCTCTCTGCCTTAGGCTTTCCACGTAGGAAGAAGTTTTCTGCGGCCTACGAAAGGCAGAGAGGCCCCAGAACAAAGCCATACCGCCAAATATAAAACTGCAAATGGAAATAAAGTTTTCTTTGACTAAAGTGGTCCTGAACTTCAGTTTATAAACTTGTTTTACGCATCGCCGTTTTCTTGCAAGTGCCCAATAGGCAGTGTGCATGTGGAACTCTTAACGACGATGAAAAGGGAGTGAGATGGCTCACTCCTTAGCTAGTCCGTCATCAGCTCCATAAAAAAACAAGTGTGTAATTCTTTTTTTACCACTTGCACAATTTAAAATGTGAAAATCACTGCATAAAGCAGTTTCAATTTACAAATCAGTGTTTCTCTGATGCTGTTTGGTTCATTGCAGATGGGCAGCTAGCCCAGCACCTGCTGAAATGTGCTCACCTTTTGTCTCTGGTAACTTAACATCCAGATGTTCAGAAGATTTTTACCCAGAGCCGAATTATCTCCAGTGGTCTCCTCCTCCTCAGACAAACAAACCCAGTGATTTAAGCAGGTAAAAACACAAAAAAAAGCAGTTTCACATAAGAAAAAACAAAATCAGTGTTTTTCCATTGCTGCTCACCACAAAGGCGCTGCTAACTATGGTGGCTGAAAAGAAAATGCAAAAACATGAATGGCCCTATAGAGTCAGTGTTTTGTTTGTCTGTTTTGGGCTACTGTGGAAACATGATAGATAGAAACGGGTCATTCTACGATAAAGAAAACATGACGATTCTTATTTTCAGGTGATGATACACAAAGACATCAAATTCCATTTCTGTCAATATATCCCCCTAAATTCTGCACACTGGACGTTTAAGTCAATATTCTTTGTTTCAAGCCTCTCAGACATTTCAATTTTCTGCTTTTTGGTGTACTAAAACATTCTGAATGTAATACTTTGGGAGTTTGTATAGTTGATCGGACAAAACAAAAGCTTTTAAATCATCAACTTTGGCTCTGGGAAATTGTGATGGGTATTGTTTGCTATTTATTTTTTTTTTACATTTTATAGAACAAACAATGAAGCAAAGAGACAAAAATTGCCAGAATAATCAATAGTAGTGATCTCAGCTGCAGCCCTGGTAAAAATGAAAATAACTTTTCCTCACACACATACACACACACAACTACAGTATCTGTTCTGTGCTCCTGCTGGCTCTTAATCCATTCACTGCATGTTCACTCTGACTGAAATACTTTATTGTACTAAAGATAATTATACCATTCAGTGCATTATTCAACCAAATCATCTTGATAGATGAACACACAAAACAAACATGGCTCGGACAATCGAGATGACAACCTTGTTGATTTCAAATTAACAGGCCAAACAGAGAGCACTGCTGGGTGAGTAGACTGTGCTTTGCTGTAGTGTAACAAGCAAAGCAATGTGCCGTGAGCTTCTGTTTCACATCTGTGTCTTTACTGACTATAGCAGGGCGTATTGTGCAGTATGACTGACTGTAACAAGTGAGCTGATTAGGACAACACTGAATGCAGCTGTGTGAGAAAACAAAAAGACAAAACCAGGGTGGCAGCTTGCTGCGGTTACTAATCTATTGACCTAATTTAACAGAACTTAGACATACTGTAAAACCTGGAGGCACTATAGCAGCTGACAGCAGACTGGTCTTTGCTGGATAATTAGGCTCATTCAGATATGTTTACAGGACCCTGCTTACTTTCATCTCAGCTTCTATGTAGCCACTTTGTAAATAACAATTTAACTAATTTCATTTTGCAATAGAGTAGTATGAATTGGCAGTGAATCATTTTGGTGAAAGTAACTGTGCTCTTTGTGTTGCTTTCTGTGCCTCTCTCATGTGTCCCTTAGTTTATCTGGAATTTCAAATGTTCTGGTTAACTCTTAGAATTCCAAAGTCCCGTCCGCTGGTCCTCGTAAGGTTTTATTTGATAGTTATGACACATAAACAACTGCTGCATTTGCTGTGTTTAAATGATTTACTCACACAACCTATCGTTCAAAAGATGTGCTCCCATTTCAAGATACAACCACCATAGCAGGTTCAACAAACGCTCCTGTTAAGACAAAAATCCAGCAAGATATTCAGTCGAAACACTGCCATTGCATAGTTTCAAACATTCATATTTCTCTGCATACTGTCCATAGTATCTCCAGTTTACATGTAAATACTGCCAACTGTAGAGGCTGTTTCAACATAACAAAGTTCCTAGGCCACTCAAGGTGTAAGATGTCTCAGTTTGACCCTTGCTCCTATTCCTTTTGTGAAGATCAATAGCACTCACTCGAGGTTGGGAAAAAGTTGGACGACGTTTATCAGGAATACAAAAAAGAAAACAAAATGACAGGCCAAGTCCTCCCAAAATTACATCTTCTACAGTCCACTACAGGCTCATTGTCGTATTGCCTTTCGAATGAGACAGTACATGTAATAAAAATGGAAGAACAGCTTTTCAATTTACTTTGAGAATGCCTTGGAAAATCGTTTTAAGGAAATTTTACAGGACTGGTAAGATTAATGAGTGCGATGCAAATCCACCGCAAACTGCAGCCTGAGAAACTTTCCAAAGTGTTTATGTCACTGTGTCAACCCTGCATTTGTCAAGTCACATATTGAATCGATTCCACCCTGTGCAAAACACGCAATATTTATTTTACGTGCGAGGATGAAACCAAATGTTTTTCATTAAATTTCATCTTTTCACAGTGTGTTTCTGTTGCTTTAATTTCACACATCCTGCATCCATGCTGCTTAATACATCCCATTCTGATTAATCTGGAGTAATACATGGGACTCATTCCACAACCTTAATATCTAATTTGTTTCTGACATGATGCGGGAGTGTAGAACTACATAGTAACAAGACAAACCAACAAGATAATCAATATTAAAGGTTGAAGCCAATATACATCAACTCTACTCTCACCATCCCACAAGGCGGAAGAATGTCACCCTGTTGAGAAAGTCAATCACACTAAGATAATGCCAATGAAACTGTGACGACAGGGATGTCAGAACTTTCCGATCTCCTCTGGCAACACGGCTGAAAACCTTTCCTAAGTTTGACACACGCTTGACAAGAAAGGTAGAAACTCTTTCTAAGAAACGGGAAATGCTCTGGCTTTATCCTTCATCTCAATTTTAGCAATCCGTGCCTCGCTCCTGCCTTTGCATATCAATACACACATACACGTGCACACATACGCAATGAGAATCAACTCCTGATATTATTTTCTCTCCTCTCTGGTGGCACGGTCGGCGCTGACTCGGCACACTTTTGACAGTCAGCTCTTTTGACGGTGCTGCTATGGAAATGAAGAAGACCGGGGAAAGTGAATTTACATAGAAAATTGCCGTCTCGGTAGGAAAGTTACAGGGGAGGAGTGCACGTTTAGATGGGCTGGGGGGATGAAAACTGCAATGTGAGCAACAAGCAGACAATTGGGTTTAATGCTCTGCTACAATATGAGTCAGTTTTGTCAGAATACACATCAATGCACCTATTAATATCAGCTGATCTCATTATGCAAAAAACTACCTACAGCAGACAAAGGAAGTGACAAGTTGGATGTCTAAAACCGAACACATTTAAAAATGTGAGACAAAGCCACAGGATGTTGCGTTTCTGTAGCAGCAGCACAGTTTTATGACTCTCTCTGTGCGAGAGTGCAATTAAGCGCCAAGTCTGGTGGGAGACTGGGAATCTGTTCAGACCGAATATCTCATATCCAGATTGTGTCTCGATCCAGCTGAGGCAGATTACAGTTCACACCTGACATTTAGATGCATCTCAAATGCATCTCAAGTGGCCACTTGCGATTGGATTTTTGCTTCGCGGCTCACATTTGATTTTATCTGCAACTGCAACTGCTGACAGAACAGAAAACTAAACATGTGCGCTCTGGCCGAGCAGCTTCAGAGGAGGACTGCGGTGGAAATGTGTATATTGGATAAAACTACAATGGAAAACTTTTTTTTTTTCTCTTTATACTAGAGCTGCAACAATTACTCGCTTTATCGATTAGTCAATCAAGAGAAAACTAATCGCCGATTATTTTTGATTGTTAACTAATCCTTTCAGTCATTTTTTTTAAAGCAATAATGTCAAACATTTTCTGGTCCCAGCTTCCTAAATGTGAGAATTTGCTGCTGGTCTTTGTCCTTAATAATAGTAAATGAAAATCTCTGGGTTTTGGACCTGTTGGTTGCACAAGACGTAATTTGAAGACGTAATTTTCTCTGGGCGGTACAATGGTACAGTGGTTAGCATTGTTGTCTCACAGCAAGAGGGTTCCTGGTTCGAATTCATGGTGGGGGAGCCCTTCTGTGCAGAGTTTGCATGTTCTCCCCTATGTCAGCTGTGGGTTTTCTCTGGGTACTCCAGCTTCCTCCAACAGTCCAAAGACATGCAGGTTAATTGGTGACTCTAAATTGTCCGTAGGTGTGAATGTGAGCTGTGAATGGTTGTCTGTCTCTATGTGTCAGCCCTGTGATAGTCTGGTGACCTGTCCAGGGTGTACCCTGCCTCTCACCCAATGTCAGCTGGGATAGGCTCCAGCCCCTGTGTGACCCCCAACAGGACAAGCATTTACAGAAAATGAATGCATGAACTTTGGGATCTGGAAAACAGCATGGATATATTAAAAGACCTGGATACAGCGCTGGGGGCAGGACCCCATTCATTCCAAAGAAAGTTGCTCAGTGGCGTATAAAGTTACCTGGATGATCAGGGGATTACTGGCATATTTTACGCACTGTGCGGCCCATAGAGCAGGAGCACGAGAGACCCCCGAAATGATATAATTGTCTTTAACTGACTTTCCAAATGTTATTGGAGTGAATGGATTAAATCCCCATAGTGAAATAAGTCATGTCATGGGGGCTGTGGCGCTCTGAAAAATGTATCTGCTGATTCACAGACGTCTCTTTTACCATATAAGTCATTGGGAAAAAGTCTTTTTGAGCCCCAGGGCATCAAGTGACGGTGTAATTACACTGTTTGGCTGCTATGAAAATTGGCGTCAAAGCCTGGCACACCTCCTGGGGGCCTTGGACATTGTGACAGCATTTTTCAAAATTATTTTGAAATTTTATCAGCTAAACTATTATCAATTTATCGGGAGAATAATCAGCAGATTAATCAGTAAGCCTTATTCTTATCAGCCTTATTTGTAACATAAAAAATATTTTGATGTCAGTGGAGGCACAGGAGAATTTTACTAACCTAAATCTTTTCCATACAATAGGAAAACATATGTGTGGCTAAGAGGCTGAGATTACTGGTAATAATTGATTGTATGATTTGTCAGGAGCAACAGTAACTAAGCTTGGAAGCAGTTGCCATGGACACATAATTATCTGACAATGACAAAATGGAAGCTGACACATTCGTGATCAAGGAAAACTGAAATAATGAAAGGTTTTCCTGCTCAGTACACCTCACTTAACCTACTTACAAACGGTTTGATGATCGGTTGGCATGCGAACAACTGCAACACACATACAATTACTACATTAATAACACTAAATTTGTTGACCAACACATCACTCCTCTTTACTGAAATACCCTTCTGTTTGTAACAACTCAGACAATAAGAAGGCCTATTTAGGAGAAACCGACATTCTTTCACTTCAGCTGCCACATTGGGAGTTATCAGGAAGGATAGTGGGACAAATATAGCCCAGAGAAAATGAACTGATGCTAACAATAATAAATATTTCAGAGGAATATACTCCGTGAAACAACAGACTAAAAGTAGAAAGAGAAAAGACTGAGAGTCACAGTGAATGAGTGTACGGTCGAGAGAGAGAGCAAAGTGAAGTGCCATTCAAGTGTCCCAGTGGAGAGTCAGTGTTGTCAGAGAACAAGCCTGAGCTGGAACCCTGGAAGGCTTTCATCTGAAGGAAAATGTCAAATATTCACTCACACAGTTCAACGAGGCCAAAGACCGTAAAGAGCCCGATCTGACTCCCCCCTGGCAAAGCTAACACGGACCGAAACTGGTGTCACAGCTCAGCCAGCCGCAGCACGGCTTCCATATCATGCTGTACTGTACCATATTTGGTATGTTAAACACACTGGAGGCAGCGTGTGAAGAGCCGCATGCCAGGAGAGGATAGGCGACCTGGGTTGACACAGGTTTAATAAGTTTTGTGATAAATCAGACAGCAACAGACCTAATTTTTCAACGTCAAGGAATAAATCAGAACTGTTAAAAAGGACTCAGACGTGGTGATTCGGGGTCTAAATGTCAGAGAGTCAATAGCAAGTGTCAGTCACTGCAAAAGTCTTTAGCAGAGACCTTCTTCTCAAAGGTCTGCAATAAAAATTAAGCTCTAAAGTCTAAGTGCAGCCCTGTTTGACAATATAATTGACAAAAAGAGGGGTCATCTGTGCAAACTATTCAAAAAAAGTTACTGGATGTGTTATGTGTGTTTTAATTTCCCACGTAAATCCACTAAAATAGTCTACAGAATAAAAGATCTGGATCGGCGTGTGCTGAAAAGACGGTATCAATGGGTGAGTTTGCCTTTTTTGTAGGGAACCCAAATATCTTCAAAACATGTGCCAACAAAAACAGAAGCAGGCTTATAGAAGAATATCTTACAAGTGACAGATTGAGTCTACAGAGAACAGTTTTTGTTGAGACGGCTGGTAAATTTAGACAAAAGACAACAAAATCAATATGGCTTAAAGAATTTAATGTTTCTTCCTTCAGGCTGTTTTGAAAACACAACGGCTCCCAGGAATTTACTTTAAATTTTCAACACAAGCGTATCTAGCTAAAAGGATACAGTCTGTGTGTGTGTGTGTAATAGCTGGAAGAGATTTTGTCACAGCTGTTATACTTCACTGTCTATAGGGCTGGTAACCTAGTGATTTGGAAGTCAAATGCAACAGCAGTAGCCCAAACAAAACCTCTGCAGTATGTGTGAGTGCCACACTCCGAAGTAAGTTGAAAAATATTTTATTTTGAATAGTAAGTGAATTCTGCAGTATTGTCCTTTGTTACTCCAATTAGAAACAACAAAACCATGGCAACTGGGATGCCAGTTTTGGTTAATTAATTAATTAATCAATTAATAACCAAGCGATTTTTTTTTTTAGAAAAAAATAAAAAATAAATAAAATGCTAAATAACAAGAGGTCTTTCCTTTTAGTCCTATGCTCCACTGGCTCAATGAGCTTTAGTGCCAAATTTCAAAGTGTTCACCAGTTAAAGGTGGTGAAATTTTAATGTTTTGTGATGTAAATGTCTTGCCCTTTATTTTATTTTATTTTATTTTATGTTGGCTTGGCTGACAGATGGCACCCAGCTGTGTTAACATGTGGAAATATTGTGCTCACTGCTCATCCTCTGCTCTCCACTAGCTAGCTCTCATTAGCCTCTGCACTATGCACCACCCAGGTCGGGTGGAAGCTAGCTAGCAGCGCCGCTCATTTGGCGATTACCACTGGTTGCTGTGGAAACATGTCAGCCACCCTCCGGTCTCCCTCCATTATTAATTAACCTATAGACTGGCATGTATAGCCAGTCAAATATATTGTCGGTGTTGACTTCCCTAATGGCAACCAATCTGTCAACTTTTACAGCTGGTTCAAATACTTGGCGTGAGCATTTTATGAATTTTCTTTTCAATCAATACTAATTAAAATTAGGGAATGATTATTGCTTTACATGCAAAGATAGGATATATGCTTTTACTCAGACTACCCCAATTATACTATTTGAAAGTTAGAGCAGTATTTTGTTGGCCACTTCAAGGCAGCAGAACAACCTGTAATTATAGCATTGGCACATCATCACAATGTAAAGTTGATATGGCAAAGTTAACAGTTACCTATTTACACATCCAGAAGACACAATGTTAAAAATAAAGATAATAAAGGTGATGTTAAGTGTCTTCCATGTAACCCTGAGACACTTAATATGCAGAAAACAAGCACTTAACTACGTTAATGAAAAGGCCTGGGGTCTTGAGTCTAGGTTTAAAAACACAAATGGACTCAGCATTGTAGACTGAGGCCAGGAGAGTATTCCTGATTAATTTAAGATCAGTATTAATTCTCTTTTTAGACTAGTTTCAGTGTTTCCCTGAAGGAAATCTGGCTATTAACTTCTAAATGCGTCACTGTGTTCACCTGCGTGTTGCTTACTTTGTTTCTGTGTTGTTTAGTACTGAGCAGGTAGAGAACAGTGGGTTTATCTTTAACAGCTGTCTGCTACTGATAAAAACATTGTCGATGAGACAGACATTAATTTGTGACATAAAAATAATAAAACAATAAGCTGAAAGATGGTAGAGCTGATGAACTGAAGAATATTGTGATGATTCTCTCAAGGTTCGTCCATTTTACATCAAATGTTAAACTTTATTGATCAGGTTTAACATAACGTCAGGACAACTTATTTGTTAGCATCCACAACAATTAATAATACAGCAACGCTTTTTAAAATGTAATACATAAAACCTACATACAGACAGGACAGCTGACAGACAGACAATCACGCAGGTAAGTTTAGTTAACAAAAAAGCAAAGATGTATTGTCGTGGAAAACAAAACAACAACAACAACAACAACAACAACAAAAACAGCGAAGCTGTTAGAAAGAGAGGCAGTCAGACAGACAAGCTGAGTAGAGAACAAAGACCTTTAAGGCGGTGTGTAGCACAAGTGTTAAACAAAGCTACCTGTCAAACTGCTGTCTGCAAGAAGGAAAAAAAACCTCAGATCTCCACAGCTAGACTGCACACACATACCGAAATACACACACTTACTTTTCCTTCTCTTTCAAAGCCAGGTTAGACATGATAGAAAGACAGGCCTCCTGTATTAGCCCTTAAAAGCACCAGACTAACATCAAAAAGACATCAGAGGGGACTGCAGATACACAGATGCATATATATATATATATAAATATATATATTCACACACACAGGCCTGATAACAAAGCCTGAGAGATAGCTGATGTAATTGGACTGTAAGTCCCATAGAGCAGTGAGTTGCCTGGTGAGGAGTTTGGAGGCACGCAGCCGGCGCTGGGCATTAATATTGAGCAGAGAGCCTCAGGGCAAGGCGCACTTTCACCCAGCGAAATTTGGACTCTCTTTGTCTCCCGGCACAGATAAGACAATATGGACACAGTCAGGTTAGAGCCAAAGCTGACCTGAGGAGCTCTGCGTCTGGAGCTACAACTGAGGTCAGAGAGGGACATGCACTGCTGAATTCATTAAAAATGATTTGATTTTCACTGCTCTGCAATGTGGTTCATTAAACTTTCTACATGCAATTACAAAATGTTCTTTACTTCTGTAGTTCTATACTTCAATGTCAACAAATCCTTTCTTGAGGCCAAAACCAACAATGTAACTGTCTATCTTAAATACTTGTCTCATCCTGTCAATGGCTCTGAGCTTCAAACCCAGTCTTTTTTAATGAGGACGTGAATCTTCTGTTTGTTATCTCAGCCAAACCTAGAGGGGATCATGCATGACGCCATATGTCAAGTGTGTATGTATGTATCTGTCTGTCTGCAGCTAATCTCTCAAACTACTGGACCAATCAGCCTAATACTTTCTGTGCACATTAAAGCTCAAGGCACAACATTTAGCTCCAAATCCACAAAACCAGCCTGAAAATGAAGGAAATCTGAAATGGCTACATTAGAGTCAATGGAGCACAGCTGTGTTGTTGTCAGACCCTGGTCTGAGCCGACCTGATGCTACGTTATGACTGGCCAGTCTGTGTCCGGGGGCAGGACTTAGCAAAGGGTCAGTTCCACTGGGCACAGCTGCGCCGCGTTCTGGCTGCCATAGCTGAGTTCTGGTCCAGTGTTATACCACACCAGGAGTGTTTCAAAAAGGAACGTTTCGCCTGCCAAATTTTGTAGACTTACAGATTTTGTTGATTTGGTGATTTTCCCTTGACATTTGTGCTTCTACCATGTAGCTAAGTAAGAAGTTAAATGACTGTTTGTCTGTTTTGAGAAAGTTTATGTAAATGACACAGTTCAGAGACAAAGACAATTCAAGGCAATTAATTGTGTTTACTGTTGGTATTTCCTACTTTGTCGTGCTGCAGCCGACAGACAAAGTTAATCCTGTTTAAAGTCTAGTTATGAACGACATAGATCAAAGATTTCTGGCTGTGTTTGAGTTATTAACAATACATTAATCCTCCTAATTATATTGTATCTTTTGAAAAGTGATGTGACAGCTCTGCTGGAAATACGAGAATTGTCTTGAGCAGGGGTTCTCAACCTTTCTCGTAACAAGGACCCCTACATTGATAAACATTGGGTCATGGAACTCCTTTGCTTAGATTATACTTCAGGGAGCTCTGTCTGAAAAGATTCTGGTTGTTAGATATGACTAAGACAAGACTTCTTTATTTGAAAGTTACAGTTAAGCCAAGGAGGAAGTGAAATCTATGATCAGAATAGTCAGTCTTATGACTCATACTCACATTGTGTCCCCAGACCCCTGGGTGAGAACCACTGGTCTAGAGGCTGTCATCAGCTCAGGCTGCCGTGCTGCAGCTGGAATGTGGCTGCCTGGCAGAGATCTGCACTCTATTGAATGCACTATTTTAGTTTGGGACTGGTTTCAGTGGCGGATAAATACAGATACGGTGCTCTAATTAGGGTTTACTGCAACAGGATGAGGCATGAGGGATTGACTGAAAGCTCAGGTTAATAGTAATGAAGGAACAGTGTAACGCTGTGGCTCATTGATGTGTTTTAAGAAGGCTTTTGGACAACAATGGAGCTCTGTGGCACAGGGAATTAACATACAACAGACTTCATTAACAGGGTCAGTTATTGGTTTTCTGTGGGCTTTGTTGACATAACACAAATACCGCATACCACCAGATCTATCCTTTAAATCTTGCATGCTATGCTAGGCTAACTGTCTTTAGTTCTATTCAGAGATGCAGTCTAATGGGAAAGCCTGCAGCCCTCCAGCCTCGCCCAGGGTAACTCTTGGTCTTTTCATGCTGCTGAGCAGAGCAAAGGCCAGCTACATCCGAATGCCACATTTACAGCACGCTTGCTGGAGCTGTAATTAAAAAAACAGAGTACACTACGCTGAGATGCTTGGTATTTCACAGCCTGTGCTGGGGAAAAGTGAAACTGTTTGGGTCAATAGTTTTTTAATCAGAGCATTTGCTGGAACTGTTTCAAAATGAGTGCAAAAGCCTCGAGGCAGACCTAAAATATTGGGCTGCAACGAGCTGGTCCGTGCGCTGGCAATTTAAGTTTATTAATTACATTGGTTTTAAATGGTTATTCAGCACGCTTCAGCGCATTACTGGAGCCATCTTCTTATTTGCAAACTCACTAAACTACAACTACAGCTACAGTGACCACTGATGCAGTAATGAATGATCAATTCTACAATTAACTTCGTATGTATTTAATCTTATCCACTGCGTCAGAGATGGACAAAAGCGACCATATTGGAACAGATTAAATTAAACAAATTAGCTCTTGACTTAGCAAAAGAAAAAACATTTCGTCCTTCCTCCTGGCAGGAAGAGAAAATCAGAGAGAAAACTGCATAAAATGAGACAAAAAAATTACAGGAGAATGAATGACAGGAGAACAAGTTAGAGATATGAACAGAGAGCGGAAGCTGAACAAAAGGCATGTCAGAGTCAACTGCTAATCTGTGATTAGATAGCACCACGGTTTGATAATACTCAAATGTGAGAGCAAAG
The DNA here is from genome assembly GCA_019142605.1 of Cephalopholis sonnerati. NCBI lineage: Eukaryota > Metazoa > Chordata > Actinopteri > Perciformes > Serranidae > Cephalopholis > Cephalopholis sonnerati. The sequence goes on from JAGQAX010000009.1 coordinate 17,229,035, forward strand.
GGAGAGACTCTTGTTCTGCTTCCTCTGTCACTCAAAAATGCATGTGTGTATGTGAGCGTGTGTGTTTGTGTGTGGGAGTATATTAACAAGGCAAATAGCTTCTTTGCCTTATCTTCCTCGCAGGGGGAAGAGATAAGGTCCAATGAGAGCGAGGTCTCTGAAGCAGCCTGGCTCCCTTCAGCCCAGCTGACAGGAATAAGAAGCAAAAAACACATGAACTCTGGGGACATTTCTGTGTTTCTAACAATAACCTGCTGCTGATCTGTCAGCCAGTAACCCCAGGGACACATCCGCATACTTGCTGGACATATTTAAAGGTTTAATAATATTACACATGGGGTCCCAAGATACTCTAGGAATTTTCCACCCAACAATATGTCAGGCATACTATTTAATACTGTATGTAAGAGTTTGTAAATCTGACTGTTTTCCAAACGACTATCTGTACACTGTCTTCAAGTGATTCAAGGAAATAGTGTAATATCCCTTTAAGGGTTTCCTTGGATAAGAGAAAGATCATGGTCATGAGTAAATAATAAAAATAAAAACACTGACTGCGAGTACAAGGCAGGAAGCCACACTATATCCTCCATTAGACCCCAGTGTTGCATCATCCTGATAAAAACACTGCATTTACATTTCTCTCCCACTGTAAGCAGGAATGCTAATGCCATGCTTATGCAGTGTGCATCATTTTCACACCACACTGCTGCCTCTTCACCTGCTGCAACATTAATGTTACACCGTATTTCTATTAAAATAAATCTACTCTGCTTTGCAAGCTTGCTAGTGTTTTCTCACAGATTTACACACAGCTCACAACAAGTGAAGATAAGAAGATGGCACAAACTAACATGGTGGCTATTTTGGGGGGCTTTTTTAATCCTTTACTGCACACATCTCATTTTGGAGTTGAAAGATATCCAATCCTGCTTTTAGGAGGACTGAGGCTCTCTAATAATATTTTAGTTATTAAAGCAGCTACAAGAGTTTTTAACTGGTTATGAAACTACCTCAGTTTAATAGTGATGCCTCTGTATAAGCTACATTAGCAAACAAGACCATCATCCAAATGATTGGCCATTCCTATATAGTTATTCTGACTACAAGTCTGATTTACTGCAAAATCAGATGAATTGAGCTACAGCATGCAGACTGTAAGAGCCTATACTTCTTCACAGGAAAAGTTCTGCAGTGAGTAGTAGGTTAGTCAGTTAAAAGGAAGCAGGAGTAGATTTTTATTTACAGAAGTCTATTTTGATGTTATGTTTTGAGACTAAAGAGACTAGAAAGATTTTAAACGTTAAAAAAGCAATGTCGAATTGGCCCTCTTTCCTCTGAACATGTATGTAATATGTAGGACTGTCCCCTAATTGTCGACCAAATGTTAGTCAACTAGAAAGGTCATTAGTCGGCAACATTTCAGTGGTCAATTAGTCGCAGAAAAATACAAACAAAACTAACAAAAACCCCAACAAACCAACGTGAAACTCTATTAGGAGCTGCGCCTTGTCGAAATAAATCACAACCTATGCGACTGGACCATGTGGGAATTTAATTTGAAAGGACAGACACAGGAAGTGGCCACGCACAGCAGTCAGACAGGAGTCACGTTAATTTCCAGGGCTGGTACCTGCGGTTATTACACAGGCTAGTTAATAACATGCTAAGGCTGGAAATCCAAAGTGTGGGGTCATTTTGAGAAGGTGAAGGACCAACCCAAGGTGATATGTAAACTCATCTTCATTGGTCGACTACAAACATGACGTATCATCTGACACATGTAAGTAGCTACATGCCCATTAGCCACTTAGCACAATTATTACTGCTTTGCTGACAGCGTCATTAACAGGCGGCTCGCTGAGTGTGTGACGTGCACTTGTAGATAAAATATAGGCCTATATTAATGAAGGTTCATTAGTACGGTTTGTATTTCTCTGTAATGTAGCACAGTGTTAACAATGTTACTGATACTATTCTTTCTCACACCTTCAACTGAAACCATTGTGTTGCCCCGCCTGAAATATATCATTTAATAATTAAGTTAATATTGTAAACATGCGGGCGACTAGTCGACTAATGGCCCTAAATGACGACTATTGGTTGACTAGGAAAATTCTTAGTCAGGGGTCTGTTTTATTCATGAAATACACTGAGACATGAGGTTTTACATTAATATATGAATTTATGTTGGTGGCTAAAACAGAGTTTACTTTGTTTCGGCATCGCTATATTTGTTATTACAGACAGATATGCTGCCTCATTGCTATGCATCTTGCAAACAACTGTTTTGAAAAAAGAAAAATAGTATTAAAAATAAGTTGTGTCTTTATTTCACTTGCTTTCGAAACAAATGCATATGCGAGCCAAATGAAGATCTTTAAAGGCCCTGAGTGAAGGATTTAGGGGCATCTATTGGCAGGAATGGTTCATCATATTCATAACTATCTTCTCATAAGTTTATAATCACCTGAAACCTTAATATTTACATATGGAGCAGGTCCTCTTCACGGAGTCCACTGTGTTGTTCTAAGGTAGCCAAGAATGGACAAACCAAACACTAGCTCTAGACAGGGCCTATTCACCTTTTTGCATCGGCCACCGTAGTTCTCCTACACGCTTCGCACGTGTTAAGTTTCACCTCTGCAACCTCACTAGCCTAGCAGCTAGATGCCACTAAATCCTATTCACAAGACCTTTTTAGACACAAGATGGTGGTATTCATTGATGAAACACTACTGCTTTTTGTCCACAGGGGCTGCCAATACCAACAAAAATTCCCAGTTTCTTGTAGTAGCCTTAAAACATTTGCATTTTTACCCTCACATTTTCCTGCCCACTGCCTCTACAGTGACTGTGTTGGCTTTATATTTTGAGATGATAAAAATAAATCATCCGCCAAACGGCTTGGAATTTTCAAGATAATAAACTGGACAGTTTTGGTTACAGTGTTGCATCTCTGACCTGGACTAGTCAAGTCAAAGCGTAACAGTGTTTCTGCAAACAAACAGGCTGCTGACTGATATTATCTTGCTGCACTGCACAATACAGTAGTGGCTCTTTTGCTGTTTGCATATGGAAATAAGATAATTTGAGAGGTGGATATGAGGGTGCTCAAAAGAAGAATAAAAGAGTGTACAAAATAGAACGCTAGAGAAATGAAGAGGTATAAACAAAAGCCTGAAAAACATAATCTGACCAACTGAGAATGAGGAGGAAGACCTTCAGCTTCACTGAAAAGATCACCTGCCTGTTGTTGCATGTTTCCTATTACCTCTTGTCCCATTCCTGTCCAAACAACAAAATGCAACATGTTGATTTTTGTGAGTTACGGTTGTACAGCTGCTCCTCTCCAGATTTCTAGCTTCAGTTTCCCTTGTTCAGGTAATAAATATTGAGTTTTCATGCTTTTCTTCCTCTCTAGGAAAGATGTTAGCATACAGATGGTGTTATGATAGCAGGTGTCAATACAGCTTGTGTATTTGTTCTCCACTCCAGCCTGGGAGAAGAAAGTTGTAGAGGAGTTTTGTGCTTCACTTGTAAGCAAATCCTCTCATTTGGCTGCCCTGATCACAGCAGCACTTCTTTTCCTTTTATTTGGGTATTTTTGATCGAGGTTAAAATGTTACACAGCATGAATGGCTTTACACGGACCAATACAGCCTCCTGCTCTGTGTGTGTGTGTGTGTATAAAGACACGGGACAGAAAGGGGAGCGAGGGGGAAAATAAAGCAGAGTGCGCTGTAGCAATTACACAGTCTGTCAAAGCACGGTGGGAGGAAAGGCTCGGTTCCTTCTCTGACCAAGTGTGTGTAAAGTTGTTAGGAGGCTACAAAGACGGGCCTCACAACTGCCTAAATTACATGCGGGCACACACATACACACACAGCGCTGGTGAAGGCTTTGGTAAGCCACGGGAAAGAAGGAAGACTCAGCTCATGTGTGACCCTGTTGACCAAACCAATTTTCCCCTTGTCAAGCAGTCTACTGCCATGAGTGGCTGTGTGTTTCTGGATGTGTGTGTTTTTGAGACAGAATGGAGAGTAAAGGAGTGTGTACTAATAATGGACTGAGGGAACAATGCAACTGACTGGTCCACAGGGAATACAATACAGGATCGTAGACACACACAGTTAACCCAGAATGAAAGGTGTGTGTGTGTGTGTGTTTGCATGTATAAAACAACGTGGATTATTACAGCCCCATTTGCTGTCTGCTCAGTAGGCTAATCCCATTACGTCAGACTGTTGAGATGAACAGCAACTGTAGCCTGCGTAGCCTGCGGGCACTGACATGGACGATGAGATTAGGTGCAATTTGGAGTTCATAGCTGTTATATCTAAATAAGAATTCTACTGCATTGCTTTATGACGTACTGCAGAAGTGGAAGCATTCAGATCCTCTAAAATACAAGCAGAAATACCAAACTCTAAACACTACTCTATTACCAGTTAAATTCCTTAAGTCAAAATGTTAATTCAGTAAAAGTGTAGAGGTATTATCAGCAAAATGTACTGAATGCATCACCTGAAACACCTCTAACAGGAGGCGCCCAGGAGGCATCCTGATCAGATACCTGAACCACCTCAACTGACCCCTTTTGACACAAAGGAGCAGCGGCTCTACTCCGAGCTTGCTCCAGATCTCCGAGCTCCTCACCCTATCTCTAAGGCTGAGCCCAGCCACCCTTCAGAGGAAACTCATTTCGGCCACCTGTATCTGCAATCTTATTCTTTTGGTCACTACCCAGAGCTCATGACCATAGGTGAGGGTTGGTACGTAGATGGACCAGGGAATTGAAAGCGTCGCCTACAGGCTTAGCTCTCTTTTCACTACGACGGTCTGGTGCAGCACCCACATCACTGCAGAGGCTGCAACAAACCACCGATCCATCTCACACTCCATTCTACCCTCACTCGTGAACAAGTCCTCAAGATACTTAAACTCCCTTTCTTGAGGCAGTAACTCTCTCCCAACTATATGTATTTTATATACTATGTATATATATATATATACTGTATGTCCTATATGTAACTCTACTTTCGTAAACCTAACCAACGTATCTTTACATTTCATAACATGATGCTGCCCAACACTTTTTCTTTTCCTAAACCTATATGCAACTTTAGTTTTGTGAACCTAACCTATGTAACTTTATGTTGAGAACGTAACCTTACATTAAATGCAAAATGTGATGACGCCCAACCACATTTCTTTTCCTAAACCTACACTACTTAACTTGTAGTATAGAAAATACCCAAAAATGTTTTACTAAACCTAACCTATCGATAGAGGCGCTAATTTCTTAGACAACATATGAACCACTGTGTGACGATAGATTGCAGAGGTTGATACCTTTTGTAGGTGAGTGAAAATATCCTAAAATCAAAATCAGTTAATCCAGTGCATTTCTGGGCAAAAACTGGACTGACGATTGAAAAAATTCTGTCATAGGACCATAATGATTAAAGGTTTCAAAAGGCAAATAAAAAAAAGGCAAATTATAAAAAGCATTCAAGATATCTGTTTGGAAAGCCACATTTTGGATATTAAAATACGTGTATAATGGTGTCTGGAACAGAACAGAGGACAACTTTACACATCAAATGAAAGTAACAAGGCTGTCAAAAACAGCCTTTTTCAGGGAGAACATCCTGTATCCACTGAAAGCTCTCCAACTACAAAGAGCCTGAATAAGAAAAATCTACAGGAAATGAATTCTTAATGGACTGTGTAAAAGCAAGTGGAAGCCATATGACGCTTCTAACCTTGTCCTCAATTCAGATTTGTCTGAGAGTCACACACTCTTTACATGGTGAGACAAAGAAAAACCCATTGACCTCTACAAAACCTTTTAAAAACAAGGTCAACGTCACTGTCAGAGGAGCAATTAAACCTGACACAAAAGCTTTTACGGTAGGTGACTAGACCGTGCTAATGTAGTTATCCTCGACACTCACTGTCTGTCGCAAAGACACAAATCTCTCAGTTATTAAGTTAATATCATGTAGTCAGGGCCCTCAGTGCTCAGCCAGTGGATCCTAATACAATGTGTGAACATGTGTAAGCAAGGGGGTGTTTGAGATAAAGATGAAATACAGATAGTGTTTGACTTGCTTCTTGAATCTTGAGTGAAGGCAACCACAAACTGGCTCAAGACTTCATTGAGAAACAAGTTCTTAAAACAATTAATTATTATTATTATCATGGTTTAAACACCTTGTCTGTTTGTGGAATCTCAGGTTTTCTTAAAATAATCCACTTATATCTCAAAAAATACAGATTAGATACAAATTTTTCGGTCATACCTTCCATTACTAGTCTATTTCCTTCTAACTGCTAGTTTACTAATCGTACCATGCATCATTTTAATCTATCCTTACCATAAAAACCAACAGTCTCTGAGAGGCATACACATGTTAACACAGTAAAATGGCTCCCGCTCCATTTAATTGCTGTTTCCTTTTGCAGCCTTGTGTGATCAGTGATCCAATCCAATTATTTTATCTCTGCATGACCTTTACGATATCAAACGTGTGTGTTTTTGTGTGTGTCCTCCATCTCCATCTACTGAGTCATGAACAGAGCTCCTTATCTAAAGTGATTTTGGTCAGTCCACCTCAGAAGAAAATACAAACGTGTGGCATTGTTACAAGTGCTTCAAATCCCTACAAGGCAATTTTACATTTGTTTTTAGATGTCAGTGAGTGTATGACTTGTGTTTAATCCAACAGCCTACTCTTTATTTAATTAATTAATATTTCAGCAAATAAGGAACAGTTACACTGTAATTTGACAACGCACTGCCTAATTTACATGGCAAAATACATCTAAATAGCTATAACAAGCTCATATATTGCATTTTTAGCCAAATTCCCAGTGAAGCTCTCCATATTTCTATACTAAAACCCCAGACTGTCTCTAGCTTTGACAGCAACTTTTTTTTGTCATTCATATTTTATTGGACTTTAGTCGTGTTACAAGAGCAACACAGAATAAACCCTGACAGTGTCTTGTTCATTGTGGCCTCTGACTGACTTTCCCCTGGCTCTAGGAATAACTACAGAGCTCTATTTTAGACTGGATTTTTTTCTCTTTGAAGTTACTGTGATGTGAGCTTTGTACTCTTAGATGCACTACAAAGACCAGCCTTTGTTTATACCAATTACAAAAGAGACACCAGCTACTCTTCACTCCTTTAATGAAACCTGATGAATTTTTGATACTCATCACTTCATAGTATCTGTAGTGCACACATTCCTGGCATGAAAAATACAATGCTGGGTTGGGTGATGCTGAAATGATTGGTCGTTTTATCAACTTTAGATCAAGAGAAAATGTATCCAAAACAAGTTTGAGAACACATTTATCAGTTCAGTCACCAAACATTGTCATCATTACTGAGTTATCTTTTATTTTTCTGACTGCTGCTGAGACAAAACCAGCACTTTGAAGACATTATCTTGAGCCACAGAAAAATATGGTACACATTTTTCATTTTTTTCTGACTCCCCCAGCCCCTACTTACTAAAAGACGTATAACAATAATGTTGTTCATTAAATGTATAGTTTGTAATCCTGTTAACAGTATAAGATAACAATGTGCCCAGCCTCAGGTCTCCCCCCAGGTTGCCCCAGTGAGTATGTGGCTTGGTTTTGAATTGCAAACCCCTCTTTAGCACTGCTGTAAGCTCTGTTGCTAACATAGTTAGCTAACAATGCTAACAGGGTTTTTGCAACTCAAAATGAAGCCACTTATTCACAGAGGCTCCAATGCCTTTGCGCCACTGTGACAGCATTACCAGCAGTAATCTAATTATTGTCCTTGCTAGCTAGCTCTATCTGAACTGGGTGGTGTGCATTGCAGAATGGCCAAGGTTAACATTAGCTGACCACGAAAGGCCAGAGAATGGGCACTATGTTTATGCATGTCAATGCGGCTAGCAGGCTGTTTGTCGTAGCTAACAGAAAATAAAACAAAACGCAAGAAAATCACAACACGTTAAAATTTAACCATCTCTACAGGGGATAGCGCTTTGAAATGTAGCGCTAAAGCTCACTAAGTCAAAGACGGGCCTGACTAAAGGAGAGGCCTCTTGTATTTTATGTCATTTTGCCTTTTTTTTTCTTATAAATTAATCAGCTGGTTACTGGTTAATGCGTGTCAGGCTATCAAAAGCAAAATTAACTGAAACCAAGTCCCAAAGCAGGCATTTAGAGAAACTTCTCAGCATGCGCTGGGACACAGACTCATGAACATGCAGTAAGTTTTAATCTAAGCATGCTTTGTCAATGTTACTTCTGTCACAGCAGTTATTCAAGTGTTTTAGTTCCATCGAAAACTATTCTGCATATCAGAAATTAACCAATGGGAAAAACTTAAGAAAGAAAATTGAACAAGTGGAGTCTGCTGACTTGAGGTGCACTGGACTGAGTGACTGCGTGCATCATATTGGTCAGACCCTACTATTTCCTCTTCTCTGTCCTCAATCCTTCTCCTTCCATCTGTAGCCCTGCTCTCTTTCCTCAGAACAGATTAGACCAGTCTAAAAAAGAGATTAAGATAGATATCCAGAAAATTCATTCTCTACGGTTGGTAAATAACCTTTACTTGGCTGTGCATGCGTGTGTGTGTATGTGTGTGTGTGCGGATATGTGTGTAGATATGTAAGGCGCTTTACTTGGGCACAGCAGGAGGATAGCAGAGATGGCCATAAGGAGAAAAGGGATGGAGGCGGTTGTTTTTCTCTTTCTGTCCCTCCAGCAAAGCCAATTTTCTCACTGAGTGAATGGGATTTCCTGAGGATAGACGATAGAAGCTGTCTGTCGACTCCGCCCAACACACCACAACAGCGTGGGTGTGTGTGTGTGGCTCAGCTGTCAGTGGTCAGCAGTGCAGGTTGTTGTGCTGACCTGCGCAGTGGGAGGTCAGAGATGGGATTACACTGTGGGCAGCTTTGTGTCAATGAGCTTGGCCCCTGTCTGTGAGAGAGTGTGTCTGTATCAGAGCCAGGTATTGATAGAAAGTGTTAAGTTTAAATACTTTAATATAGATGGATGGACATCCATCCAAATAATCCAATCATGCAGGGACATATGCTGGAGAGAATGAAGGCCTAGTTATACTAGAAAAGAAGTGGTTTGTATGACATGTTGTTGCCACACTGGAAGGTGGAGTGAAAAGTTGAGCATCATGGAGAGAGGTGGAGAAATTCCTGCAGTGCTTGACTGATGCGCCAAATCAAACCAAACCAATCCAAACCAGCAGAGGAGTGTGGAAAAAAGGTATTATAGTGTTGTACTCTGTTGTTTAGACAAAGATATAGTTGTGTAACAAATGGAAAAAGAGAGCCCTGGAGAGAAAAGTTCAAACTCTGGCATCTTTCTCACCTCCACGCAGCTGGCCAATCACGGCTTGAAGTGGGTGTGATGTCGGATTGTTGTTTTCAGAAAGTTACATCATCATTCATATAGTGCAATCACATCCACAGTTTGATCTGTTCGACGTGAGCCACAGCGGACGCTTTACTGTCAAGCCTGTCAAGTCGGAGATTTCTCAATTTGCGATGAAACCTTGTCGAAAAACCCTGGCTCATTTCCTGTAGGTCTTCTGAATTACATTCTCACTCCTACACTCACATTTTTTCGACATCTCAGTGTGGGTATCTGCTGCCTCCTGGGTTTTAACTGCATTGATCTTACAAAAGGTAAAAACTGAAGCAAAGGAGGAAACTCTCCCACAGATCCATCTATCTACAATGTCTTTGTAGTTTTTTTTTCAGGTACATGGAGGGAATGCAGCCGATCCCACCATGCATTAAGCAGAAAGTACAGATGCGCTCTTGACAGGTCACCAGTCTGTGAGCATAAATGCATGCAAGGCTCTTATGTGTAGTTTGGAGTCTTCAATTCACCTGGGTTGCAACTGTAAGAGGAAGCCAAAACACCCAAAGGGAATACAGACGAACATGGAAAGGAACATGGGAAGTACTTAAATTTTTAATAAACTGAATCGAATGTGCTCAGTGTCGGCGAGTTGTCATATAGAGAGAGAGGGACATAGATTTAAAAGGTATCACAAAAGCTGTGTTTTTTGTAGGGTTACAAAAAAACCCTGTCTACATGTACATATTTGTGAACAAGAAACTTGTACGACAGTCATACAAGATTTCATCATTTGGTGGATGCTTTTAAGTCTAAAGTAATCTACAGTGCCATGTCTGCGTGTATCTTTACCATACCAGGTCTGAGTGTAAATCAAACTCTGTCCTTGCCCGTAAGCGTCATGCTCTTTAAAGCAAATGCGCTAAGGAATGAATGGAACTAGCAGTAAGGTGTCAAGATGTTCATCCAGCTTTCCATCCTTCTCTGTTCTTGCCCTCTATCCAGTGGCTGCACAATAAAGTGGGATGGTGTAAATAGAGAGCTGTGGATGTGTGTGTGTCACGCTCGATGGGTGTCTGATTGGACGTCACAGTCTCAGGGGGTGGTCTGTCACTGAGGGTCGCTCTTGGCTGTCTCTTTGTTCAAGCAGTTGTGTGTGTCACATGTGTGTTTGTGTGATTCTGCCTGTAGGTGTTTCACATTCAATTCAAGCTGGGGATTAAGAGGAGTCTGTCTCTCCAGTGTATGAGCCTTGCAGAAAATATCAATCTACAATCAAATACTGTACTTTAAAAACATATCATAATACAAGGGTTGGTATGTTATCTTACGAATTAGCACTCCTTTGGGCTGCACAGTGAATCCAAACTACTATTGAAATTTCAATATGGCCAAGAGCAATATCCATCCATCCATTTTCATCCGCTTATCCGGGGCCAGGTCACAGGGGCAGCAGGCCAAACAAAGCTTCCCAGACATCCCTTGAAAGCAACGCTTTCAAGCTCCTCCTGGGAGACCCCAAGGCGTTCCCAAGCCAGAACAAATATGTAATCCTCCCAGTGGGTTATGGGTCTGCCCCAGGGCCTCCTACTAGTGGGACGTGCCCCAGAACACCTCCAGCGGGAGGCGCCCAGGAGGCACCCTGATCAGAAGTCTGAACCACCTCAACTGACCCCTTTCGACGTGAAGGAGCAGCAGCTCTACTCCAAGCTCCCTCCAGATGTCTGAGCTTCTTACCCTATCTCTAAGGCTGAGCCCAGCCACCCCACAGAGGAAACCTATTTCTGCCGCTTGTATCCGCAATGTCATTCTTTCAGTCACTACCCAGAGCTCATGACCACAGGTGAGGGTTGGGATGTAGATGGACCAGTAAACTGAAAGCTTCTCTTTCTGGCTCAACTCCCTCTTTACCACAATGGTCCGGTGCAGTGTCGGCATCACTGCAGAAGCCACACCAAACCACCGATCCATCTCTTGCTCCATTCTACCCTCACATTCAATATGTCTTTTTTTCTTAATGTGCAGCCCCAGCGCCTCTATTGCTGAGATTAAGGTTAGGAAAAGAATCATAGCACGATGATGATTTTACATGTGACACAAATCCTGGTCTCGTGGGTCAAAGTCCTGTGTCTGTTTGACCTGTCACTCCCCCAACCACCTTTAAACATGGATTTTGTCACTCTTTATACTATGTGACTTGACTTCCTCGTTTGCTCCCATCATGTGATGAAGAACAAAGTCATACAAAGAATACATGTTACACAACATATAATGCACCTCATGGGACTAACCTAATCAGACATACTCATGCAGTGTACTCTCAACACAACTCACCACTATTTCCATGCACTCTGGCTCTGCCCTCCAGTACAACCCTTCATAGAAAGAAATAACTACTAAACTATCACCGTTCTTTAGCTGCAACATCCCCCTATCCCTGTCACTGTGCGTACTTGACACATCACATCCCACATCAAAACAAATTACAACACCCCTGCTGGTAGCCCCAACTATTGCCAAGAATACTACTCTAATAAATTGGAAAACAAAGAACAACTAATCGTCTTTTAAGAGAACAGGTGACACTGGAACTAAACTCAGCCAGACGAAAAAAACAAAACAAAACAATTCACAACTTCTCCAATCTCCTGGACTAAGGTGAGCGAATGCCATAACAAATTCAAACAAATAACATTCATGCACGTTTACAATCTACACAAACAAACAAACAGGACCGCACACATGCATCTATTGCAAACATATGCACTCTCTAGAGACAGATGTACAAGTGGAGACACTCACACAGATACAAACCACCTACGTATTTATTCATTCATCCACTTAGCATTTTTTTCTTTTTTCTACCAACCATCCTTTGTTTTATGTATTATTAGTGCTGTCGCAAACATCATTAATGACTAAATACTTATATGGACTTATACAGTTGCTTTCCTACAACAATCATAAACCACACACCTTCATGCACATTAATGGTTAATCTCCCATGGTCTACAAGATATCAGCCTCCTGGCTCACTACTGCATGGGTAATATACGATATATGCATTACTTTTTGCAGGTATTAGTACAGTCAGTGAATAAGAACAGCCTGACTTCAAACTAAAGTTGTGCACAATAAAATGCTCCAGAAGTTAAAAAGACTACAGCTATAAACATGTCCAAGATATAGAAAGTAAGCTGGCTTGCTTCCTACATTCCCCTGCAGCTTCCTGTCTCACTCAATCCTCGTCTCACTAAGTCATTCTTCCCCTCCTCAATGTAAAACCATTTTCTCATGCCAGCCATCCACCTATTGTCATGCACTTCTTCTTCTACTCTCTCTGCTGTATTTTCCATTATCTGAGCCACTGGCTAAGAGCTGGACCACATTCCCCTCTCTTCATGCCTCTTAGATAATGCCTTTGCTTCTCTCGTTTTGTGTTCCTGACAGCCTCCAGACGAGGTCTGTGCGGAGGAATCTGCGATGTGTTTTGGGGACACGTACATCTGGATTTGGTGTTTTTTTGGATCTGTCTAATTACAGTGTGATACATGTTAATTGAGGACAAATGAGGGCAGCTGAGACAGAACAGACAGAACACATTTCAGCATGTCAGACACCACATTCCCTCCTATAATTAACGACAATCCTACATTGGAGGCGTTATACTGTGCTTCTTGGTACTCTCTGGTAAAGTTGCACAAAGATTTTAGTCGTTCTTGCTCATTAAGAACATTATTATGCAGTTCCAGAGGGGTGCTGGTTTGGGGTATTTTTAACACCTTCTTGTAGAGCCAGAAGTGGACACAGAGGGAGGTTAGTATCAGTAGAGGAGTGAGCAGGCCAGCTCTCAGACCATATTTGGTTTAATGTCACAGTAAGGCTTTTCACACTTGTGTTTCTTAGCCATGGGCTAACCTAAATCCCAGGCTGGTGAAAGCCCATAGCTAGCTGAACCTCATTTTATTCATTACTCATTATTCATTCACTCTGGGCTAACAGTAAATGTTGGCTTATGAATCACACTTTAACATTAGAGCCCTGAGTGAACATACTGCTGACGGCACGCAACTTGTTTCAATTTGTTTGGACATGAAACATTTAATTGGTTCTGGCCTCGACTCTCACTGGTGATCCTAACTTTGTGTTTCTGGGTATAATTCTGCCCTGGACAGGGAGGAAAAAGGTCACATTCATGTGTACATCACATGTACTTGTTGTTGCATATTCAGCTGTTTCTTACCTTCATAAAATCTCTACAAAGCTGCCACCAGCACTTGTGAGAAAATGAAGTAAAGGAGCCACATAATGTGATTTCTTAAAGCAAGCAGCTGTTGGAGTTACCACCCTGTCAGCCATATGGTGCAGCAACACATCAAAAACACTGTGTACATCTAGACTCCCTGCTGTTTCCAAACTTCAGTGCGAGAACTGTCTACTTGTCTGTAGGCCTGTCAGTCACAATCTGCCTCCTGGTTTCTCTGTCTTGATCTTGGCTCATCTCCTGTTCTGTTTAACACTGCATTTATGTCATATCACACTGACCACGGATACAAGCTACTGACTGGGAGAAATATTATACATTAAAAGCATCTGACTTCTAAAAACTGGGGATATTTGTAGGCTATGGTATCACTTTTTATCAGGAACAGCAGAAGCAAAAATGGTAGAATGTAAAAAATGTTTTTTTGAGGGATTTCAAAGAACAGGATCAAGTTTGTCTTGAATACCTTTGGACTAGGGATGTGCATTTTGGTTAATTTTGCTTTCTATGACTCAGCACCCATAAACAGTAACTAACCTGTTAATTTTTGAGAGAAAAAACAAAAAATGACATGAAATACAAGAGGCGTTTCTTTTAGTAGATGCTTCATTGACTCAGAAAGCTTCAGCATACATTTCAAAGTGCTACCTATTTAGAGGTAGAGGAATTTTAATGTCCTGAGCTAACATGCAAAAACATGGTGCCTACTGTGCACCCTATGGTTTCAACTGGTTACCTAACATTAGTCTTGGCCACTGTGCACTGCACACATCTGGGCTGGCAAATTTGCAAATCCAAGAATGTATTTGGCTTCCCCTGACATTCAGACCTAACCCTAAGCAATCCTACTGCTCTTGCCTAAACCTAATCAATCCAACTAACAAAGGCAACAAGTACTAGCCAATCATAGGGAGCCTAGGGTGGGTCATTCCTTCGCTATCCTTGGATACGCAAATTTGCCCTGGGTTTTTTGGGAGCTAGCTAGTGGCACTGGTCATTCCCGATGACTGCTGGTAATGCAAACAATGCAAACGGTGCTAACAAAGCTAACAGTGATAACATAGTTAACAGTGCTAAAGGGGGTTTAGCAGAACTAAGCTGCTTACTCAGCGGGGTGACCTGGGGAAGGGTGGGCACAATGGGGTGCCGTGAAGAACGACCAAGTCTAACTCACCAGTGGAGACTAGAGGATGGGTAGTGGGCACTAGTTTTCCATATTAACACGTCTAGTCAACTATCTGTTTCCCACTAGAATTGGATGGTGCCCCGTGCAGTAAACTAAAGAGTAGCAAAAATAACCTACAGACCAGCATTACCCGACATTACCCGACATTACCCCATAACCCTCAACAGTCCTACTTAGACTGCAGAGAAATATGGGAAATGGCAAAAGTGATTTTGGCAAATCAGCACATGAGAATTTGAGAATGAATACAGATGCTGACATGCCTGATTGGCACATCAGTAATTGAGGTAGGAGGACAGTCTGATCAATGTCTGATAACATAAGTCTGAATGGAAGCAGTACTAGTATCCTTTAATGACCCTGAAATCATGGTTGGGACTGCATCATAATTAGTTTTGAAAGCTTCAAGGACCCCTACCATAGTCCACTCACAGCCTATTTGGAACAGTAATCATAAGCTGTATGATTTCATCATGAAGGCCAAGTATGAAAGTGAAAGATGTATGCTTGCCTGATTGCAGATCAGCGTGTGCTGAGGTTTGTGAATATAACTTGAGAAAAACACTCTTAATGGAGACCAATCAATTAGCAGAAGGAACTGGCAAAGTCATGCTGTGCTGTCCTGAGCCAGGCTGCGCAGCCTCATGTGCCATCTGATCAATCACTGACAATACAAAGAAAATGAATTAAGGCCTGGCAACAAGAACCTGAAGTTCAGCTAATTCCTGTTGTTCATGCCACAAAAATCCATGGAACAACCGCAGTGTGCCAAACCCAGTCAGTCAAACGCAGATCTGTGCAGTGGTCCGGTGGAAAGCAAAGACAGTTTCTGTTTCTCCAGACGAAAGCCAACCGCAATTACTACAATGCTGAGTGGCATCATCAGCCAGTCATATATCTGGCTGAACAGTGGACCAGCAGAAACACACTAATTGTTTCCTTTATGCCTAATGCAAGGTCATGATTGATAAACTCCTACATTTTGTATTATTTGTATCATTTTATTTGTAAGAAAGGTCTGAGTTAGCCCAATCAGGAGGATATTTGCCCTGGCAGCAGTGTGTAGATCTGTTGCTGGTATTATGTCACGTCAAGTTAAGCTCCAGCTTTCTGCATAGAGCCCAAAGTCATTGTAACAAATCTACATACAACAAGGACACTGGAGAGGAGGTCCCACTCAGATGGCTGAAGCTTCACATTTACTTTGGCTGAACTCTAGAAAGCATTTTGGATGAAACAAGGACTGTGGGTCTTGCCCTCCATTTCTTACAGTGTGTCATCTCTCTACAAAGGTTTAGAGAGGAAGGATGGATACAGAAACCACCAAGTCTTTCAACCTATAGTATATATAGACTATCTTTGTAGACTTGAAGTACTAATAAGTCAACATGGAGCTTGATTTACAAGTTGTCTGACACCAGCCATAAAAAGTACACTTCACACTGTTCACTTCCATTAATTTAAGCTCTTTTTTCTCATGTGCTGAACTTATAATTATGTGTCTGCCTTCACCTTGAAAGAACAGCACTTGTTAGAGGGGACCTATTATCCTTTTCCTCATTTTCTCTCATATATAATGTTACAATGTGGGATGTTCATGTTGAAAGTGGCCAAAGTTTCAAATAATAAAGTATGTAGAAGTAACTCTGAGAGCAAAAAAACCCATCCAATCTGAGTTGAAGACAATTTAACTTTTTGAGGCTGAGGCCTTATATTAAGAAAACTTATTTTAATACATTTTAAGACTTTTTAAAAGGACCTGTAGGTGAATACTCTGTTTCAAACTATTTATTTATTTTTTTTGCTTGTGACAAATTCCTTTGTATAGTCATTTGCTCCAGCGACGCAACTGCAAGTGTTACACTATTCATGTACACTGTCACATGTAGCTACGTGCTAACATCTGAGGAAACATGTAATCTTGGTTGCTGATGCTGTTAATTTTCCCCCAATTTCTGATTACATTCCTGTTGGAACATGTTTGGTTGTGTTTCGAAGCTTTTAATGGTGATTTTTCACAGTAGAAAGTGTCAGCTTTTATCTGTTTCCAGTCATTCCCCTGCTGCAGTGATGGGGGCACCCAGAAAACATTGACCAATCAGAGCAGCCTAGACTTTTCAAGAAGGGGGGACTTAAAGAGACAGGCACTAAAACAGAGCATCTAAGACAAAGGATGAATACAAGCACAGACAATATGAAGAAAATAAAGTGTCTTTGAACATAAAAGCACGTAAACATGTTCTAGCAGAAACCTTAAATCAACCTTAGGAACCTGAAAATGAGCATGATAGGTCTTCCTCTGTGGCACATGAACCAGTTTAGTTTCTTGTTCTTCTATCTTGTAGCTACAGGGTTACATGTAGGCAAAAAAATCTAATGTTTAAACCTCTCCTGTCCGTTTCATATCCTGCTGGAGGCTGACAGAAACATGATCAGTGATATCAGGTGATGAAACCCTCAACATTAAAATCACCAGCAGGAAGTTTGCCAAACTACCTACTGTCTGTGTCTAAAGGAGGTCCATAAGACACCTGAGACTATACCCTCTGCTTTGGTTTTCTGGTGACAGGATTTCACTTTAATCTGGGTTGTTCTAAGGATGAGGGAAGCAGCTGGGACACTCATCCCCGTCATCACCAGATTACTCTGTCAGACACAACTAAAGGAGATTGGGATTACTTTTCATCACAATCAAGCATCATCATTTCTTGTTCATTATAATCATTGCAGGATAAGGGTTTGGCTGGAGGACTAAAACCTCCGCCTATAATGAATAATAGCAAGTGTATAATGCAGATCGTCACAGCGAGGATTTGTTGATTCTTGCTCATTGTAATTTGAATTTTACGCATCACAATCACTTCATGAAGACATTACTTGAGGGATTTATTGTATTTATAGTGATTATACATTTATTATTTATTGTTTCCTTCCTTGATTTGTTCCCATCTTCCTCTAGTCATTACTTGTTCCTTTTGTTTACTCACCACTCCCCTTCGCTTTCTGACTCCTGCCTTTCATTCCTCAAACTTTTAGTTCACTTTTTATTTTCTCTTAAGCTCTAAAATACGTTTTACTTATACTCAGATGGTTATGAGTTAGTTTATTCACACTGGCAAAGTGGCTGATTTCTTGTATACCAATTACAGAAACACTACACTATAAACATACAGCACTAGTGAGTACATTTTTGTCTCTCCATTTTCTTCTAACATGTCAATTTCCAACCCCCACTTTAAGTTAATTTCCTCAATCAATCGTTACTTCTTCTGTACTTCTTTCAGGTTTCCCCCCTTCTTCTCCCTCACAATATCTTCCTTCATGCACCACTTCCTTTTCTGTTTCTCTGGCTTTCTGTCTGTCTTTCTTGCTGCTGCCTGTCCTTTCTCTGTCCTTCCCTCCTTGAAGCACTTAGCTTTGATTAGGCAGGAGGACTGGAAGCCTTTTATTTTGTTCATCTCTCCGTACATTGTTTACTTCCTACCTACCTTCCTACCGTCCTTCCTTTCTTCCCGCTCCTCAGTGGATGAGGTTACAGGCTGCGGTTGTTAAAAGCCTGACAGTAACGGTGCATGCAGCCAGCACCAGCTGTACTTTTACTGATCACATTTTCATCTAAGGCTTGGGTCTCTGAGTCGGAGCCAGACTACGACCGACCGGGAGAGTGACAGAGTGACGCCTCTGTACAGTACCTGCTCCTCCTCTCTGTCTCAAACACCTCTCGTCACTCTTTGACTCCTTATCAATCATCCTCCTTGAACCAAAAACTTCCTGTTTCCAAAATTCAGCTTGGAAACAAAACTGCAAAATAGTGTTCAGCTGACTACTGACAGTACGTGAGATCAAGGATGGTGAGGCGATAGACCTCAACCTCTCAGACTTAAAGCCGTCAACAGCAAGATGGCACAGCTGTCGCAGTGAAGGAATTTCCCCTTTGGTGACTGAGGGTGGCTTTACAGTATTTTGTGCGGTATTACAGCCATTTTTTTGTATTTTGCAAGTTACTTTTTCTGATTTTAGTGCTTTTTAAATAAGCTTTATCATCAGGCTATTATTAGGTATAGTGATACTTTTTAAATGACAAAGGCGACAGACTTAAAACAAATTAATTACTGGTAATTGTTAAATGCAGAACACAGGGGCAGTGAGGTGAAATAAGGGGCGCAGCGTTTTTTCAGCTGAGATGCTTTGGCACAAGGTAGAGTATGTGCTCTGGATATAAGGAAGGCTGCAGCACATATTGAGAGAGGATGAACCCGCCAGTCTGTGTAGGTTGTGTATTAATTTCTCCTCCATCGTTGTTGTTGTTCAGCAACGTGACAGTTGGTCTTCATGGTATTTGTCCTGCCCCTCCCCTGCTGTGGTGACTGGGTAAAAAGTATCAGTGACGAGTGGTTGCAGCATTTTACCCAAAGCCGAATATTTTTCAACTCTCAGCGACCAGGAAAAAATGCCAAACATGCAGCGCTCAGTGCACAATAGTCGCTCAGTGCCTCGACATGTGGTGGTATTTGTAGCATACTGTAGAAACAGTTAAAATGTCAGTTTAACAAGGCATACAGATCAACACCTGACAGTTTAACTGCTTTCAGTGCTTGTGTACAAACTGCTTTAACTTTTACTTGAAATTCAAATTTGAATGCTTTCAGCGATTTTCCTCTTTAGCAGATTTTAACTATTTTTGGCTCTGAAACGTCACTTCAAGTCCTTTCAGCAGTTCAACTGAAACTTCAGATCCCTTGAGAGCTTCAGCTAAAACTGTTGCTGCCTGTAACAACTCATGCAAACAACTGGAAGACATTCTGGCCTGTTTACAGAGTCTGCACCTGCAAGTTTCTGTGTATGTGAGCAGCCTGACATTTACTTTGCTGTTTTTCTTGAAGAAGCTGAACTTTATGCATCATTTAAGTACTAAATACCTCTGAGGTGAAATTCCAAATAGATACTTGGTTAATTGAAATCCCTCAGAAGGTCTTAGAGGTGTCTCTACAACTCAGTCCAATCAAGCTTCATTAATTCAATTTATGCGATGTAACAGAAAACAAATGTGTCTATCATAAAGTACATAATGTACTTCTAATGTTTTTATATAAGTACATAGAATAAAACTAATAAATGTTCCAGAGAGAGAGGACAGTACTTGTCAGGGCAGACATTACAATGTTGTCCAGGGGAGTTTCATGTTTAACTCGCAGTCTTTCATTAGGGAGTACTCTGAGTGGGTCTGGTGTTGACATTGTCTCCCATCTCTAATGAATCCATTTTCATTTCAGACAGCAACACTACAGAATGCAGAAGAAGTCAAGGGGCTGAATAGTTTCTAAGGTCACATCTGATCTTTTTTTTTTTATCACTCTTTCTATTCAGCTGACAGCCTCCCTCTCTCTCTGCTCTGTGGTCTCGTTGGGTTTGCGGGTTGAACATCTTCTCGGGAGGTCAGGTACAGTCTCATCTAATAGATACTCCAAATGGGCAGTTACATAATGCCTGACCGGTGTTCAATTAGTCCATTTTAATATAAAAATATCAGTCTGCAGAAAGTACCTGCAGTACAGCTCCACTTTATCTGCAAGAGCTTTTATCTGGAGTGGGTTTCCAAAAGCACTGGATTTAAGGGTAAAGTTTAGCATGTGAAAGAGGGAAACTGGACAGCTCATCTGAAAATGCAAAAAATTGATTTTGCTTCATCGATCGGATGTGCAAATTCAAAGTTTGGTTTACCTGTCAAGGACTAGCTTCACAAGACTATATAACGCTAATAAATAATAACAAGATGGATGCTGATAATGGAAAAAACAATTCTTTACCGTAAATACAATGTGAAACTCTATAAGGAGCTGCGCCTTGTCAAAATAAATCAAAACCTATATAACTGGACCATACGGGAATTTAATTTGAAAGGACAGACACAGGAAGTTACATTAATTTCCAGGGCTGGTACCCACAGTTATTCCACAGGCTAGTTAATAACATGTCGGGCAGGAAATCCAAAGTGTGGGATCATTTTGAGGAGGTGAAGGACCAACCCAAGGTGATATGGAAACTCTGCAGGCAAACATTTGTCTATCATTTGTCGACTACAAACATGACGTATCAACTGAAACATGGAAGTAGCTACATGCCCATTAGCCGACAGCGTCATTAACAGGCGGCTCGCTCAGTGTGTGACGTGCACTTGTAGATAAAATATAGGCCTATATTAATGAAGGTTCATTAGTACGGTTTTGTATTTCTCTGTAATGTAGCACAGTGTTAACAATGTTACTGATACTATGTTTCTCACACCTTCAACTCAAACCATTGTGTTGCCCCGCCCAAAATATATAATTTAATAATTAAGTTAATATCGTAAACATGCAGGTGACTAGTCGACTAATGGCCCTAAATGACGACTATTAGTTGACTAGGAAAATTCTTAATCGGGGGCAGCCCTACAAAAATGTAAAGTGAACTGAACATCTATGGGTTTTAGGACTGTTGGTTGATCAAAACAAACGATTTGAAGATGTAAGTTCCAGCCCTGTTTTGTGTACTATTTTGCTATTTTAAAGAGTATTAAATAAAGATTGTGGTGTTACAAAGGATTAATAGGATGAAGCTATGTGTACGGGTCTGTATTTCAGGGTTCTGCCAGTGCAAGCTCAATCAGCACAGTGTATCTCCTTCTCATCTTTCACTGTTGTTTGTTCTTTTACCCCCAACAGACGCTTGAGTGCTACCCTGCAGTCTTTTAGCCATTCAGAGGCACACCACCGGCAACATTCAGTCATCTTGTCCATCAACAGCCTTCAGTCCTTGGAGGCCACCCATCAGCCATCCATCTACCTCCTCCATCCTTCAGGGCACCCTGACCTGCTGCTGAAGGAGAGCGACCTCTCAAGGCTCTGATGAAATACAGGGGGAAGTCTTGAACTGATTGACTCTCATAATAAAATAGAAATGGAGCTCGGAGTGACTGCTGAGAGGGGATGAGGACTCACAGTTCCCCATCACTGTTTCGCACTTGTCATACAGTTCAGATGATGTGCATGCAGCTTTTGTTATGACTGTGTATGTCAATGAAGATCAGAGTGTGGAGAGCTCAGGGTTGTCCTTTCACTTATGTACAAGCTTTTTTTTTTTTGCTTTGAGCTGAACTTCAGCTTTTTATTGTCTAATTGTTTTGTGGCATTACATCTTGTATTGTTTCATAAATTCTTCACTGTTCACTTGTTTTGTAACTTGTTTTTAGGCATGTGCTTGACTGGTTGAGCAAACACATCTTAATTGAAACTTCCTCACATGGCTGACAAAGGAAACAGAGCCAGTGATTCTTCATACTGATCTCGCTGATTAATCATTCAAGACATTCTCCAAACAAAAATGCTAATTATTCTTTAGTCCTAGCTTTGGTTTGCTCCAAGATTTGCTGTTTTTCTTTCTATTTATGCCTCTTTTTGATAGTAAACCTGATTGGATTTTATACTTTTTGTTGAACAAAATAAGAAATTCCAACAGACAAAACTGGATTTGAGGAAATTTTGATGTGAAATATAATTTTTTCACCATTTCCTGACATTCTTAGACCAAATTTATTAATAGATCCTGACAATAACTCGCAGCTTAACCATCCATCCATCCATTTTCAACCACTTATTCAAGACCAGGTCACAAGGGCAGCAGGCTGTGCAAAGAACTCCCGATGCCCCTCTCCCCAGCAACGCTTTCCAACTCCTCCTGGGGAATCCCGAGGCATTCCCAGGCCAGACGAGACTATATAATCCCTCCAGCGTGTTCTGGGTCTGCCCCGGGGCTTCCTACCAGTGGGACGTGCCCGGATAACCTCTAACGGGAGGTGCCCAGGAGGCATCCTTATCATTTCCCCACCACTTCTACTGGTCTCTTACGACGCAAAGAAGCAGCACCTCTACTCCAGGCTCTCTCTGGAAGTCCCGAGCTCCTCACCCTATCTCTAAGGCTGAGCCCATCCACTCTTCGAGGACAGTAATTTCGGCCTGCTTGTAACCAATAACCAATGATGTCAATACTTCTCAGATCTATCTTTACTGTTATTTAAGGGACACATGCACTGTTTAGGTTTGAAAGTACTGAGAGACGCACACATTTAGAGGATTAATCAATATGACTTGTGCTACATTGTCACTCTCTTTGGAATTTATTTTGTGAAATGAGCAAATTTAGCGTTGCCTCCTGAAATCTAAATCATCAGTCTGAGACCCCTCAATCTACTGAGATCCTTGAACCCCAGTAATCGTCTTTTCTTTCTGTCAGCGTGCAGAGTACTTCTGGGGATGTTTCGGTCCCCTGAATAAGCTACAGAATGAGCGCTCCTTGTTTTAATGCTGCACTCCAGTACAGGCAACTGTGGACCCAGACCCAGGGTAATTCTGAGTGAGATGGAGGCGGCTGCCCGGAAGAAGAGAGGCTTTGCCCGGTCAGGCTCTGAGATAACGTTATCTTCTACCCTCTGCTCACAAGTGGTGAGTTTACAGCTCACACCAACATAATACGATACAGACTCTGGCTTTTGTTTGACATTGTGTTGGCATATTTCCAATCCGTCGTTAGCGTAGTTAGTTTGCATTAGCTTGAGGAGCCAACTTGGCTTGTATGTGAACGTCATTGTCACCTTTAACGTTTTTTTTAAATATCAGTCTCTTTATGGGGAAAAAAAGGAACAAACAGCCAAATCTGAGTACAGCCCTTGTTATTACTGCCAATTTTAAGCCATAGTCCTAACATCCAGTACTTGACAAATAAGAAATAATGTTTCTCCAGATTTTCTGTGTGTGTTGAAGCGCTGCCATGTTCATTGAGGTTGGAAATAGGTTTTGCTACCAGAGAACTCCCAGCCTGACTCCTGCCTGCACTATCTCCCCCTGTTAATAAAGGAGCACTTAGCCTCACAAGTCTGGTTCGCTCACCGCTACGATGATGGTGTAGATTAGGATAGTGTGTAGATCTGTGTACGTGTATTTAAGTGCAGATTACAGCGGAAGTGTCAACAGCAGTGCAGATAAAAGTAACTCAGAGTGAAATCCCTCTTGTGACAGAAACAGTACTCTGAAGATCTTTCCTTTTTCAGGTACCAGGTTTTGGGGGAGAGTTCTTTGGTGGGGTCTTATCATATATTAAGAGACGGAGGCGTGTAATTAAAAGACAGAAAGAAGAGAAGATATTAAGGAAAAGTGAGTTGAACGCAAAATCCCTGCATTGGCAGAGTGGAACACGATCTGAGTGTAATACCCTGCTGATGTCATTTTCACAGCCTCTAAGTCACTAAGCAGATTCACATGCACATAGACACAGCAGGACTGGCGCGATGAGTAAAGTGAGAAGCCCCGTGGAATATCTCTCCTCTCTCATTTTTCTGAATAAAGCAAGTCTGGAACAATAATCTGACTCTTCAGAACAGAGTCTACCCCCTTAGGCCGATGGAGTACCACCTTTCTTTTCCCTTTAACCTCCAAAAAGGAAGTCTTTTAAAAGTAAAACTGTGAAACAATGGTTTTCTATATCTGAGGCACCTTGTAGGCAACCTTCATTTTACCAATGTTCTTGCCAACATGCAAGGACATTCCTGTGGGAAAACAAAAGAACCTGACACTATCTGTTTAGTTTGACACATAGATTAACATTGCTGTATCCTTTACCTATGCACACCCACCACATCAAATATGAACATTTCAGGCCATCTTCGACTCATCAAAAGTGTGACTGGTATCAAACTAGAAGAGAAAGAGAGACCCATACTCGAAAAGAGTGCTCCCTAATGGGATACATTTATCTGTACCGGCTATTAAAGGGGATATTACTAAAGATTTTGAGCATATAAAGCACCCATTCAATCACTAAATCTCCGCAATCCATCATCTGCTCTGTACCATCTGTTTCATCACTCAGCCAACAGGCAGCAAGATTCCCTCCTCAAAGTCTCGTTCACTGCAGAGGTGGCATGAGAAAACACTACAGGGAGCTTCAGTTTGTTTCTTACCGGTTTCCCAGACAGGTAGTAGGCGGACAGCAGACCTCCAACAAACCGGATGTTCACCTCAAATACAGACACTTCAGCATTCTGCAATGGGGGACAAAAGAAAGAAAAATGAGATAATAAACACTTTAAGAAGTACAACTCATGAATACACATTTCTTCTCCGACAAACAGTGAGTTAGGAAAGCACAAACTCAATACAGAATTGTTCCCGGGTCCAGTTTCACTTCAGGGAGGATTTGACTGAGGTGGACTTTCCACAGTTCAGACAGTTATTTTTGGATTGAAGCAGCCAACAGTTGGTACCGAAAACATTTAACTCTCTGCTGGTTAAGAGTGAGTGCGCTATGACTGAGTAAGATGATGAGAGATTGCAGTGTTTTGAGGAAGTGTCTTATCTAGCAACAATCACAGCAACGAGCATGTGTGCATTCTGCATGTGTTTAGGGTGTGATGAGCAGCAGATACCTGCGCTGTATGAGTAGTTTCCAGGGCTGGGATGATATGCTTATTTCCTGATTTGATACTATCTTGATACTTGGGTGCTGATTCAGTTCAATTCAAAGTCATTTTTGTTTACCTTTTTAACACTAGACCACTGGGAAAAATTGTACTATACACTTCTGGAGACTGTACATCATTATATCATCTGTATGTCATCATATTTCCGAACAATGCAGGTCCCATGTCAGTCAGTCATTCTGACTTTATTTGTGTAACATCATTTTAACAATTTTGCTCCAGTGAAACACTTTGTGACCTCACTCTGTGAAGGTGCTCTATTAAATAAACTCACTTAATTACCTACTCACTAAAATGTATGTTACATGTACAATAGAATGAATAGAAATATATACTTTTTCTAATAAACATCAACTGCTAAATTTAGTTGTCCCTGCTCATCAGGCTAATGTAGTATTTCCCACACACTGATTTAATATTGGTGGCCGCCACAATATCAACAGTGACCGCACATTACTGATTTTCTATTGTTTTTCAGTCTCTAAAATGAGTAAAATCTGATTCCATGTAGAGCTGAGTGTAGTGCATTTGCTCAGCCCCTTGACTTGCTCTTGCTCTCTCTTTCTGTTTATCAGAGCACAAATGAGAAGAAGAATTAGCTGGCTAGTTAACTAACTCATTCACCCCACAGTTTCTCTGCCTCTTCCTGCTGCTAGGAGACTATTTGCTGGAGGAGGAGGGGGCAGAGGCCCTGGATGTGGCCAGCAGGGGTTCGCAGCAAGCTGGGTCTAAACTGTGTAATAGCAGCAACAGATTTTGCTGTGCACTGGGTTGGCTGAATTCAAGTTGCCATACGAGCAGCTGAAGGTCCGTGTCCTTGGACCATCCGCTATCTTCTGGTTACTCACTTCAGTTTTGCTTCTCTTGAAACAGATATGATGTCTTGTTACTTGTATATTACCACGATAAAAGTGGCATCCTCTTTCCATCTCAGCATTTGAATTATATTGACTCAGGCATTTAAAAAATATATTTAAAATAAAATCACAAAAATTTGCTATACTTAAATGAATCTTCACAGGTTAGACACAGCGCTGAAGGACCGTCTCCAGAGTGTTAGCATGAGCTAATCAGCAGCAGCGGCTTACATCCAACACCCAGTGGACTTGTCGATGCTCATTCATCATGTTCATATGAGTCAGCTGTCAGTGTTTGTCTCTAGTTTTTAACAGCTACCCTGCACTGTGGGTGTCAAACATAAAATTAATTCAAACAGCTTTGCATTTTTAGCTACAGCAGTGGCAAAGACCAAGACATGGCGATCTCGGTTGGTCCACCAGTTTGGGTCCTGACTGTAATATCTAGAGTGTTTGATGGATTTCCATGAACTTTTGAACAAACATTCATGGTTCTTAGAGGATGAATTGCAATCACATTGGTGAATGCTGCCTTTTCATATAGTTCTATCATCGCGTCAAATTTTTAATTTATCGGATACTTTGGTTTAGGACTAAATACTTGTACTTTGGGTTACATGCTAATTAGCAAATGCTAGCATGTTAAAAAAAAGCTACACTAAAATGGTGAGCACAGTAAATACTGTAGTTGTTAAAAATCAACATATTGGTATTGTCATTGTGAGCATATTAGCATGCTGATATTAGCCTTTAGCGTAAAGCCCCACTGTGCCAAAATAAAGCCTTACAGAGCTGCTGGCATGACTTTAGATACTGAGAGATGTCTGTGCCAGTTTTTGAGTCATTCTGTCCTGTAATTCATTAGCAGGTTTTTAAAAAGTTTTTCAAAAAGTCCAATGATAAAATATAGGCCCTTTTGTTGGCCACTGTTATTCTGTGCGGAGGAGTGAATGGCTTCATATTCCCTCTTCACTTTAAAAAGAAATCCTCCGCTACCAAACATCGCCTTAAATGGCAATGATAAAGTGTGCTGCATCTAAAAATACAATGCCTCTATTTCAAGACAGTTTTTGGCAGAGGGAATGGGACAAATAATGACAAAAAATGTAAGTTTGTAAAGCCATTTGTCTCAGCAGCAGAACAATGGAGCTTCATCTCTCCCTCTCACTCTCTCCCCGCGTCTTTATGAACAGATTCCTGACTCAGATGAAGTTTTTGTGCTTGACTGACAGCTCTCATAAGTCACTGCTGTCGACCAGAGATAGGACAATAGACTTCGTCCTGTGGAAAAACAAATTATATGCAAGACAAAATGTGTCCTGTCATCCCCCCCTCCCAAGTCTGAATGACTGATTGAGTAGCTAGATTGTGTAGCTAATTCTTCCTAATTAAAATTGAATTATTTCCTCCACGACACACAGGCAGCTGAAATGCTTCCTACTACCTGCTGTCTATTTGCAGTTCAGTTCAGTTCAGTGAATGAGATAGAAGATTGAAACAGAAATGTTTCGGCCTTATTTTAGCTGGACTTCTGAGGAAATAGTCGCAGCAGATTTCCTGCAGTATCTTGTGCGACTGCTGTTAGCTGCCATCACTGCTTTAAACTGTTGGACAATGACCCCCTGAGTCAGCATTTGGTCAACGTTATCTCATTCCTGCAAGAGGGCCTGACAAAGTTGGCAGAGGAAGAGTCAAGTCTCCTGATGTTACAACATTAAATCCATTACAAAGCACACAGGAAACTGACTAAGCATGGCCTTTTCCTAGCAGAGAGCTAATTAAGGGCTACAGCGAGATGAATCGATGAGATAATGGCCCGAGTAGATGGAAGTATATGTTATCATCTTTTTTTTTTTTTTTTGGTGACTGGCTGGGTGTTAAGCATCACTGGACAACCTGTGTTTGCTGGTCTTTGAGCTGAAAACAGTAAACAGAAAAAATCTACACCTATAGTTTTCTCATTACAGGAAATGTCGAGTTTCCTTTTTCCTGACAAACTCGTAGCTTATGATTGTAAGTTGCGTTTCCAAGTGTTTGAGGTCTGACACAGGAAGTCTCAGGAGTGCTATAAACCCTGTACTCTTGCTCTTTTCCTTTAAATAGATTTAAAAGTGTTGTTTAGCTGCTTGTGTAGAAATAAATGGCAGTGAGACCTGTGTGGCTCCTGCAGTGGGACTTGGAGTGAGGTGTTGGAGCTACAGTCATATTTTGTCAGATTTTATTTGAAGGAAAAACACTTTTTCAGTCATTGCACGTAGAAGAGTAGAGAGTTATGCTGAAGTCATGCTAGTAACTGTTTATATCAATAACTAGAGGTGCACACATATACATCAGAAAACCAGAGACAGAGATTTGGCTGCATCAAATACTAAAGGGGACATGTACGTTGACGGGCTTCAGTCAACACAAGGCAGGTAACTCTAGTGTTAGCAGCTGACAATACTTCTAATTGGCCCCAACTCCTCCTAGTTACACAAGCAAAGGGGCATAATTAAAAACTACAAACTCCAGAGGGATAACACTGACCCACTAAGTGCCACAGTGTAAACAATAGTCAGCATCAGTTTAATTTTAAAATTCCTCCTCCATCAGGACTGGCTAAACAGTCATTGAGTATATCACTGCCTAGGGCCTACTTTGGGTCGACGAATTGTGGCTTTTTAAAGGCCAGTATAATTGTGATAATTTGGAGCCGGAACAAGCCGATAACCAATTAATCAAAAAATCCAACTCGAAGTAATAAATACCTAAATAAATCTATAAATGTGCAACTGAACATCACACTAACTGGTGTTTTTGTTTTTCCTTTTGAGTCATAATTTTCCCTTGAAGTCAACCTGAGAATCTTGGGTACAAAATTATATTACTTTGACCTTTTATAAAGAGCTTCCATGCAAGATGATGATCTGAAATGGGCAGTATTTCTAGGCTAACTTGTAAATGAAAAATGTATTTCAATAACTTTTGAGTATTTTGTGATTTACTTTTGACAGTGCTGAAAAATATCAAATGTAATATGTTACAAGATACTTTAGAGAGCTATTTTGCATTTTCAGAATACTCAAAATACTTTTGCCATGAGCCCAAAAACATAAAAACAATATCAGGTCAAAAACTAGTATGGCCGGACTATGTCGTCTTCACTCAGTCACTCAGTCACTCAGTCATGGACTTTTGCTAGTTTAGAGGTGGACCCACTGATGCAGTTGAGCCATAAATTTTAATTTAATTTAAATATATCTTACAATGAACAGTACTAGGCCTGTCACATTCTGGGTGGTCGGTTGATGTGTTTTTGCATTCGACCTGCCTGAACGCTAAGTTTACTTGCCCTGGGCAATGTGGAGTTCTGTGACAGGAAAAAAAAAACACTTTGGTGGACACACAACGCTACCAGGTAGAGTGCACTGAGCACACTGTGACAGATTAAGTCAATCTAGAGATAACTAGCTGAATTTCTCTCACCATCGACCAATCCATTGGTTGAAGAGTTGGAAGAATTTCAGTTGAACCAAGATTTTCTTTGGTCGATTACAGCCCTCAACAACACACTTAGACACAGTCATACAGCAGAAGGGACCTGCTGTCTCTGGAGCTGTACCCACTGATCAAGCTCCTTTTGGCTTGATTTAACACAACTCTCCTTCAGCTCTGGTTGGTGATCTATGTCCCTGTGTGACTGGTGGAGGTTGCACAGCCATCAGCCACTATTGGAGCCAAGTTCCACGGATAATGATACGTGATTTTCTGAGGCATGTTTGATTCATTTGAAATTAAAAAAGCGTGAGTTAATTATTCTAGGGACAAATTAACTAATTCAAAATCATCAAATCCTAAATTCTGAAACAACTGGCTTAGAATCACAGTGTATTATATCACTACAAATTCATCTCTATCATTTTTGTATTGCACTGTAGACTGTGTATATCAAACATCTGAGACAGAGAGGTACACACCCATACTAGCAACAAAACCGTGTATTCTTCTATCACCAAAAACTAGCTGCAATGTCTGTGTATATAGGTAAGAAAACTAATTGCTGCTTGAGAACCAAAAAATATTGCATATTGAAAATCACTGGCTGCATTTCCCCTGGCTCATGTGCAACTGCCTGAGTTCACAAGTGACAGATCAATTCAATTAAATTCACTAAAATCCTGTAAAATATTTTTGTACCTTAGTAGCTGCACAATTTATTCTCTTTCCTCTCCTGAGATCACCTTTAATTCCTGTGTGAAACAATCAGTATGTGGTAAGCAGGTTTGTTGTGGCACTGAGAGGTAAAAACCATTAGTCTATACCCCACAGTTCCTGAGAAAAAAATGTTTAGACAGCACAAAAAGGAGCACAAAAATATAGCACAACTGTTTCTTTCACCGGCCATTGCTGTCATATCACTGTGTGTTGATGTGTGTGTGTGTGTGACAACACAAAGCAATCAAGACTTGTGTACTTTTGCTTAGGGACAGTTGTATTGTGGCAGACATGTTGCATAAAGACATCAAGTATATCTGCATTCTCTGCTTTCTCCATCTGTTACTCCACGTCTTCTTGGCAAAGTGTCCAGAGACAAACACTCCTGGCTACTGTCATCACTTCTGTATTCATAAGTCTCAGCAAATCTCCCTTTGTTTGTTTAACAAACCTTTGTCTTTCTCCGTCTCTTTTTAAATCCCCTTTCTCTGTCTCTAAATCACTTTAAAGGCTCCTATAGGCTCTGGGGTAATGGCAGCGTTTTTAAGTTTGAAGTCTCCTCAGAGAATGTATAGTTTAAGACTTACTTTTCTGGATCATTTAACTTGACTCTCAAAAGTTGATTGTTGATCTTAAGGTAATATCAGTCCCTGTTTTGTCATTTATCATGCTGTCAGATGTGATAACACTTTATTTCTCTATGTCGGTGATACTCAACTTACAAGCTATGGGCCAAATCTGGTCCTTGACAGAGTGCTGGGTGGTACCTTGACCATTTTCTAATTCATAAAGAGAATAAATTGATTCACACTGGCATTTTTTCTGTACTTTGAATGTAAATAAGGCGCCAGAGTGCAAAAAGACATCAACCCAGAGCTTGTGTATAAAAAAGTGCCAGAGGCCAACGTCTGGCTAAGCCTCAAATGTCCTCAAATCCTAGAAACACCCCTGCGTAGACCTAGAGCTGCGTGGGGACTGCTCTAACTGGATTTACCTTGTTTATCCATTTAGTCTGATAACTGATATTAATGTTTGTTTATTACCTGGCCCCTGGCCTCCTGTCATTTTGCAAAAGTGGCCCCCGGGCAAAGACAGTTGAGTATCCCTGGTCTATGAAATCTTTTAGATAGACTTCCCAAGTGCGTGGAGAGAAATGTCTACATCTATTTTAAGAAAACCTTTATCAATTCCTTAGTAACATTAGCAAACCTAAACAGATTCAAATCATCCCTTCCCATTGTGGTCTCACAATAACAGCCCTTCCATTAAAAAGCACTTATTCTAAAGAGAAAGTGTGGAGTACCGGAGGTGAGCTTTACCTCTCAACATTATGCTACTGCAGCAGACGAACAAAGCAGATCAGAAAACAATGGGCCTCCCGCTGCGTCAGTGCTGCTTGAGTGACGGGACGACTGCTGACTAATGATGTAAATAAGGCAGCATTATGCACGGGGGATTGCTGTGACTCTGAAAATTCAGGTGTGGCAAGCCTCGACCTGAGAAAAGGCATCCGGTTTTACAGAGAGTACAGTAAGGGAGGTTAGAACTGATCTGAAAGTATATTTCATTAGAGTGCTTGATGTTTATATCATGTTGGACGGGATATATTCTGTAGTGTGGTGATATCTGTAAACACATTTGCAGTCAGGACTACACTAAAGCAAAAGAGCGCATTGTTTCTCCTTCATAATGAGCTCTTAACAGGGATATTATAATGAAGATCCTGCTACAATCAAGGCAGACATCAAAGGGAAGGTGTGAACTGTGTGTGTGTGTCGCATATCTATATATTTCTGTGTCATTAAGCTCAGGAGCAAAAGTCCATCAGTGCTTCAGAAATGAGCACTGAGAAACATACAGTCCTACTATACCTACAAACTTTGTTCTTCATTACAGAGATGAGATTATCTGAAGGGAATTTGCTCTGTATTTTGTCACTTTTAAGTGCAATATTTATCAATCCTACTAATAATTATAAGCCAGTCCATTACAGGCATATAAACCTGATTAACTAACCACAGAGACCCCACATGCTTTTTGCACCTTTCAATTAACTGAAGTCAAACTTAACTGTTATCTGTGCATGTTTGTGTGTGAACATGTGTGTATGTATTCAAAAGCAAAGCAGCTCATGCTGACAAGTTCACAGCGTACCATTTTACCATAGGTGTAAAAATAAAATGGACAAAGAATAAGACTAGAAAACACGACAAGGAAGAAGGAAAGGGAGAGTGCTGATATCAAAAGCAGGAGGAGTTCTACTTATCCATCCAGCTGCATCTGAATACGATTTGTGAGTGTGTGTGTGTGTGTGAGTGTGTGTGTGTGTGTGTGTGTGTGTGCTCGCACTAAAGAAGCAGTAATAGACTTGGGTATGGATCCATTAGACATATTTTTGGCTCTTCACCCCTCTGGGTTTTATTGATAACGTTGTGGAACAGGAATCAGAGTCAATACACTCATTTCCTGTTCTCACACACACACACTTATACCCACACACACACACAGAGCTCTGTGACTCCTGTGAGTCCTGGGTGAAGTGCATTGCCTCACTCACCAAACTGAATTTCAAGATATGGAAATTCTTTATTTACATTTTTTTGTGGAGTTAGTGACAACAATCTGTTTAAATTAAAACATCTCAGGACAAAGGTTTCAATAACTTTGATAACGCATCAAAAGACAACACCACCTAAATTAAGAAAGCTAGTGTTTTTTTCTATGGCCTGGGAAACTTCAATCCATATCTGTGAACACTGGCTGCTCTCTCTCAAAGCCAGAGACCAGAGAAGTCAAGTTTTAAACTTAATGTCATAGGGTATGAATTCTGGAGCTGCTCCATAGACAATGAATGGGAGACTCATTTTATGGAACCACAGCATATTTGTTTTCTTTTTTATACCCAAATTATCTTTAGCCTATTGTAATGTCCTCAGTGGTGACACAGAAAATTTACCTTATACTCAGAACATTCCCCTGGGTGCTCTCAGTGTCATCTACAACATCTTTCATCATTTACTGTCTGTGGAGCAGCTCTAGACTTTGTACCCTATGACAGGGGTCGGCAACATTTTCTATCTTGGGAGCCATTTTTGACCAAGATAATGATTAAAAAAATCTGCCTGGAGCTGCAAAACATATTTGAGCTTTACATGACGGTTTATATGAAGCCTATTAAGTCTAAATTAGCCTATAGACAATATTAATAGGTCTAAATGAGTATTCATTGACATGTTTTACCACCAGGTGGCCTCTCTGCAGTGGGCTCTTTATGATTATTCGGCACTTTAACTTTGCAGCGCTGACAGTAAACGCAAATAAAACTGTCCACACCCTATTAAATCCTCTATTTTCCTCTAAGACTTTTTCTTTTTAGGATTTGGAATCCAGAGCTAGCCTAGCCAGGGAGACTCAGGACTAACTACTGCTATTGAGGTTTGGCAAAATTTGGGGGAAAAGGTGCCAGGCCATAGATGTATGATATGCTTTAGCTGATGAAATGTTAAAAAAAAAAAAAAAAAGAAAAAGAAAAACATACTTGGTGTATAGGCTACACATTTTAACAGTTGGAGAACTTCTTAAGGTTTAAAACGATGATAAATTTAATTTAAAATGTTAAAAAATAACAGGTATTCATTTACATAATTTTTGTCAAAACCACAGGCAGCCACTGAAGAGGGGCTAAAGCGCCACATGTGGCTCTGGAGCTGCAGGTTGCCTACCCCTGCCATATGACATCACTATTTTGACTTTTAGCACTCTATCTTTTGGATCCAGGACAGAGTTGTTCATGTTTACTAATATTTTTGGACTGTTTTAGACCACAGGAGTAACATGTATGCATTTTGAAAATTGGTGCAGTTCTCCTTTAAGTGTTGTGTTACCAGCAGCGCCTATTAAGAGGCCTGGATAATTGTTTCCTACAATTTAATCACCCAGGCATCACAAAATTACATTAACTTTGATATCAGGTCATTAAGGATACGTTTATCACATCAAATATTAAAACACAAAGCAATTTTGAGCTCATTATGTTTATTATATTATGTCTTGATTATACTAATTATCATGTATTTATAATGTCTTATGAGCACAAGTTAGTGAAGAGCCTGATTAATGTTTAGTCCCTCGCCACAATACATTTGTAATATGATATTTTCTTGAGTTGTTAATATTTTTTATAGTCATTAATATTGTGCCTTATCATTTTCACATGCTGCTTTCAGTGAGTTAGTGTGACAGCCACAGCCACACATATTCTTGTACTTCTATCTTTGTGAGGTCCCAATGATATAATGCATTCCCTAGCCCCTTACCTTAACCTAACCATCACAACTAAATGCCTAACCCTAAACCTAGTCTAAACCTAATTCTTACCTGAACCCTAAAACCAAGTCTTAACCCTCAAAACAGACCTTTGAAAATGTGAGGACCAGCCACAATGTCCTCACTTTGCAAAATGTCCTCACTCTGTTACTAAAATACATTTTTTGGTCCTCTCTTTGTAGCATGTACAAGTACACAAACACCAATAGATACGGCTTAGATGGGGGATGGTTAAGTGCGGCAACATCAAGGCCTTTTTCCATCCACTTGCTTATCTTACACACACACACACACACACACACACACACACACACATACATTTCTTATGTCCAAGTTAGGGAAACCATTAAGAGCCATGTATATAACAGTTCACTTACACTGACCTACATGTGGTAAAATCCAGTTAGATGTTAGATGATCCAGTTGTCATGTCTCTGTGTAAAGTTTAGGACTATATAATACATCAGGTCACGCACGTAATGACTACAAAGTGTCCAACTGAATCACAGCCATTAAAAGTCCAAATAAAACAGCTAATGTGACTTTCAAGCTTTGAAAAGTGGCATCAATGCAATTACGTATTTTCCTCTGTTTTATAAGGTTAAAATAAAACTTTTATGGGCCTTGGGAGTCCTGTGTATAAGCATACGTCCTTGGCAAAGAGCTCTCAAAATGTTCAAGAGCTTCTTAGTGTTTAATGAGAAAACTGTGCATCTTTTGTTGTGGGTGACGGCAGGAAGCAACGCTGATCACTACTTTGACGCAGCTTGATTACATACACAGCAGACAACAAAATATGGGTACATAAGAGAGATTTGTCTCTTTCACTTACACTGGCTCTGCTAAATATTACCTCCTCTTGTTATACTTGCATCATTTATTAGTGACAGTAAACATCCCGCCCTGCTTTTCTCTGATCCAACAGTTTTCTGGCAAGTGATGGGTTTCTTTTTTTTCATCCTCAAACTACATGCAAGTTGGAGGCAGATTATGTTTTCTCTCCTGAGTGTCTGTCAGCAACATATCTCAGAATGTTAGAGACAGATTTGGCTGAAACTCAGTTGCATTCAAGTGCTGGTGGGAAAGCATGAAATCCAGGATGTTGACTTGTGAACAGCATCAATTTTACCTCGAAAATCGAATCCAGTTGACAAATTATAAATAACACTGGGTTGAGTTCTACTTAAAACTTTGCTGTCTTTTTATGTTTGTTTTTATTTTAATTTCACCTTCAGTTATTTGGATGTCCGATGCAATGTTCTTATCTGTTCACATCAGAGGTGATGTGGGAGTAGGTTTTCTCTCCTGTCCCATCCAACTCCCACCAAAAACTCCTGTCTTGTCCCAATCCCATTACAGGGTAAAAACAAGAAAAGTGCACTTAGTGGAGTGCAGATCTCTGCCAGGCAGCCATTCGAGCTGATCACAGCCAATCTAGACAACTCTTGTAATTCAGCAGGCGTGGCACAGGACGTTTCAGAAGCGCCCCAGAACCTACTAAAATAAACAGTGCAGCAATGTGTTGCACAGAGCAGGTTGAGTTTTCCTGCTAACAGATACTGTATATGAAATATAGATACAACTAAATTATGTGGAAAATTGTATTTTAAATGACTAAAACACAGCCACAAATATTTAATCCATGTCAGTCATAACGGGACCTTGAACATTAGTATCTTTGTCTGTAGGCCACAGCACAACAAAGTGGAGAATAGCAAAAATAAACACAATTAAAATAGACAAAAAAACAACAAAAAAAATCTGCAACTTTACAAAATTGGGCAGGCAATACCCTTCGCTTCTTAAACACTCCTGATGTAGTATTACATCTGGGTTGCAGCTCTGCCTGGTGAAATTGTCCCTACTGGCTCCCTTAGTCAAGATGTCAGTGAAGATAACAAAATCAGGGACTAAATCACCTCGTATCGTACCTAACTTTAGTGGGTCATAACATATCAGGCATAATATTCACCTGCAAAAGCTCTGGTTCAAAATGACACCAAACTTTTCTGTGTCAGTTTTGAGCCACATTGAAGGAGAAAATGTGGCTTGCAACAGACAGTGACTTGTTTTTAGCCGAGCCAATCTGCAGAAAACCTGCACCTTCTACTGGCTGATTAAGAGGAGTGAGGAGTCAGCAGTCACTGACAATGTCACACAACAGGTTTTTCAACAATTGGGAATGACAGTAACCATGAGAGGTCCTTAAGCATAGAGTCATACATGTGCCCACAAACTATTAGGCTGATTGGTGCAGTAGTTTGGGAGATTAGCTGCAGAAAGACAGATATACACACTCACAAACATGACCACCTCGTGGAGATAATAAAGAATTCCTTTCCCGTCCCTATTCCAGGAAATGACTGTTCCCATAAAAACATTTTTAAAAAATGTGTTTGAACATATTAGAACTTCAAAATTGTACAAAAAAATTTCTGTCCTGCCTGCTCCCAGTCAGATGAATAATTAAAATTGACTCCCATCCTGCAGGAATCCCACAGGAACAACGTAACCCACAGTATTCACGTCAAAAAGTCAGCCTCTAGTTCACATATCTTTAATTAAATCATGACTGAGTCTTAGGGACATTAACACCTGGACTTTAGAGCTCTTTCAAGGGCTCCTCTCTACCAATGACATAAATGATTCAAGCCTCTATTGACTGAACTATGGCTTATGGTAGAGGGTCGAGACTTTTGTGAAAATCAACTTAGTTGATTCACTCACACACACATTTTCTTACCACATTAAAGTCGAGGTTTTTCTCAACCCAGTCTGTAGCAGCATCAAACTCTTCAAACATTTCCATGATGTAGAGAGTATCCAGAGCATCCACTATTGTTGCTCCCTTTATACTGCCTGTAAGAGAAAAAGATAGAAGTGTTAGAAATAGATTACAGAATTTCTCAAAACACATTCTCAAAGGTTGCCGTGTCTTCAATGGAGGGTTTTACGTATCATCTGTGTGCCAAACAAAACTAAGAAATGCTGGAAAGGAAGTTGGATACAAGTTTAACTTTTCAAATGAGCAAAAACTCCAATGAAGTTCACTGAAATGTTAAAAGCTTGTTAGTCAGCGTAGCGCTCCTTTTATAAGTATGAATGACAACAGGTGTTTGCAGCAGTTCTCACTGAGAGAAGCTGTGAACAAACAGCAGAAGTTAGGAGTTATGTTTGGAGGTTGAATAAATTATTTTGCACGACAGATGGTGAGAGGCAGCGATTATCGGCGCTGATGAAACGCAGGGAATATTGCTCATCTCTAGTGATTAGCCTCATAGCAGGAGGGAAGACACACAGAGACACACAAACTATCATTCCAGTGCTGTCATTACCCAAACCCCTTAACGAATCCAACACTACCTCAACCCCTTAGTATGCGTATGTGCCAAGGAGCTCAATAAATCAGCATGCAGTACTGTGCCCTCAGCAAAGCTTTTAGTCTTAACATACTTGTTATAAACACAAGACCTCATCCGTCTAAGCTATCTGACCACTTAGAGGTGAAACAGAAAAGGAAAAAAAAATGGTAGATGGGGAGGTGAAGAAAGACGAACAGGAAAATAAGTAATAAATTAATACATCAGCAGCGACATACAGAAAGAAGGGCAGCGAGAGACAAGAGCAAAGACACTAAAATAGCGATTATATGGAAAAACAGTCCAAGTCAGACCAGAAGAAGTTTGAAAATGATGTGCAGAGTCAAGATGAAAGCCAGAAAGCTGCAAGTTTATGATTGTGTAAATCTGTGGGTTTACAGTATTTCCCTCTGTAAAGTAGTGGGAGGATGCAAAGGCAGCTAAAAGCTTTCCATTAGACACAATGCTGAATCATCAGCTACAGGCGCGGGGCCACTGGTGTCCATCAGTACAGAAGTAGCACTATGCTCACAAAAAATATTGTTATTTCTTTCAAATCACCACTGTGAGATGAGAATGTGGTTACTAGCTGTGAAGACAATTGTTATTATAGAGCAACAGATACAAATAATATTTCTGGATAAAGCTGCTGATAGTGTATACCTTTTATTTTTAATCCTACCAAATTCATACTAAAAAATCTCCTACACAAACTCTGAAAAGCTGGGTACTAAAACCTCTTTAAAGTCCTGTAAACCAGGAGGGGGGTTAGCTTAACTTAGCATAAAGACTGGAAGCCAGGAGAAAAAGCTAGGCCTGACTCTCGTCAAAGCTTGAGAAAGAAATGGAACAACAGTTTGTTGACTGAATCTTGCAACTCAAGGTTTTTAGATTTCTGTTTGTTTACAGATTTAACAAATGAGCTAATTAATGAGGTTGATTTTTCTTTCTTACTACCTGTTTTGCCCTGCTGCCAGTGTTTATGCTAAGCTAAGCTAATCATCTCCTGGCTCCAGCACCATACTTAACTCACAGATATGAGATTCGTACCAATTTTGGTATCAAACTAATTCTTTAAGAAGAAGAGGAAAGGTACGATTGACAGATGATAATGGTGAGGAATTACAGGGAGGATGACGTACTGTGAAGTGTACACTAAAATGGGGCATTCAAATTTTACAATGAATGTGTGATCAATCATAAACTTGTAATCATCCAAATGTTTTTGGCAAGCCTCAAGTCATGGGTTTAGAGAGAGATAGAGAGAGCATGTGACTGAGGTGTCAGCAGATCCTATTACTGTGGTAGTCACTTGTCCTTCCTGTTTTTCATCCATCTCATATTTTCACTCCATTGAAGCCTCCAGAGCGACAAAAAGAGGACAAGACACTTTCCTCCTGTCCATTGTCTTGTCACTGTGCTTCCTTCCCCCTCACTGCTCATCCTGTATCTGAGTGTGCGTGTGTGTGTATGTGTGTTTGAGCGAGTGTGTGATGTGATAGGTACAGATAGTCAAGGAGTGAGCAGGATACTAATACTTAGTATTAAAAATTAATGTTAGAGCGGACATGAAAAATTTGCGAGAAGAGTTACAACATGTCCTTCTGTAAAGGGTACAGCCCCTTTTAATGAAATTTGATTATATATAGGTCTAGGTGATAACATTA
This sequence comes from Cephalopholis sonnerati, assembly GCA_019142605.1. NCBI lineage: Eukaryota > Metazoa > Chordata > Actinopteri > Perciformes > Serranidae > Cephalopholis > Cephalopholis sonnerati. The sequence continues at coordinate 17,268,785 of JAGQAX010000009.1, forward strand.
TTTGTTCCTTTTATATATTTTGGGACAACATTTCTCATAATGACATACTGTAATTGACAGTTTTAATGTTGGAGTTTAATTATACTAAAATCTGCCACCACTTGAGATCCTACATACCACTATATTCCTTGAAAAATATCTTATTTTCTTATTGTTAAATCTCAACCCTGATTTGATTCAGTAGAAGCAATGTTAGTAACATGATATTCAAAAGTAAACTAGAATTACCGCCCAGTGATTGTATGCCTCTGTGCACCAGTCAAGTTTGTCTTACAGTTTACATCCCTGCCTGATGTGTGTGAAGCAGCCATCTTCACCTCAGCAGCACAGACGATCTATACAATCCGCACAGTTTCAAGATTAGTGTCATGTAATGGCCAGGAAAGTGTTTTTTCAGAACATTATGATGTCGCAGTGACGCTGCCCTTTTGGATATACAATTTCATTACTGCATTATTTTAGCCTATCAGAAGTTGTATGAAGTTTTGTCATAATTGGCATATGAATTCTTGAGTTTTGGCCAAAAGCATATTTTGTAAAGTCACACTGACCTTGACCTTTGACCTATGACCACCAAAACCTAATCTGTTTATCTTTGAGTCCAAGTGAATGTTGGTGTCAAACTTGAAGAAATTCCTTCAAGCTGTTCCTGAGATATCATGTTCACAGGAATGACACAGACAAGGTCACAGTGACATTGACCTTTTACCTATGACCACCAAAACCATATCAGTTTATTGTTGAGTCCAAGTGCAAATTTGTGCCAAATTTGAACAAATTCCCTCTAGCTGTTCTTGAGAATGAGATGGATGCAAGGTCATGGTGACCTTGGCCCTATGAAAAAAAAAAATTCTAATTCGTTCATCCTTGAGCCCATGGGGATGTTAGTATCAAATGTGAAGAAATTCCCTCAAGGTGTTCTGGAGATAACACGTTTACAAGAATGAGACGGACAAGCTCACAGTGACCTTGACCTTTGATCTTTGACCACCAAAATCTAACAGTTAATTGTTAAGTCCAAGCAGACAGTTGTGCCAAACTTCAAAAAATTTCCTAAAGACATTCTTGAGATTTAAAGTTTGCAATACAAGTCATACACAATTTCTCTCTTTTCGTAAAACAGTTTAAGGGGAAAAAAATGCTATTAAAAACTAAAAAAAAAGCTACAAATGTTAAGCTAACAAAGTGGTTCAAGAAAATGGCTTCTGATTTCCTGAGATCACGGATAACTGTCAGGGAGGATTCTTTTTTTCAAGGTTAATTTTTTGAGTGGGATAAGAATGGTATATGTGCATGTAAATTCTTATGTACACTGCGGATGTATAAAAATCTAATATATTGACTTTTTAACTGTTGTTCATAAAGAAGCAATTTAAAGGAGTCATCATGTTCCCTGGAAAATTGTTTTTACTATGTTTTGACATTTCATAGTAAAAATAATCAAAAGAATAATTTGCATATTCATCAATAACTACAATGATGCTGGCGTCATGTCACCCCGTTCAGTGAGAGCTAGCCCCCAATAACACTGTTAGCTCTGTCTGCCCTGATGCCATTGTTAGCAATGCACTACTAGTTAACACCATTTTGGCTTAGCCACCTTTGTGTTTACTTGTGAAGTTAGAGGCAACCCCACCCCAGATGTGTATTGCAAGTTTAACTGAAGTGAAAAATAATTTGTGAATCTGCCCCGTGATTCAAATCCTCTCCAAAAATTAAAGCATTCCTTTGTGGCCCATGCTATACCCTTCCACCAAGATTCATGACAATAGAGCCTGTAGTTTTTCCATAATCCTGCTAACAGACAAACAGATAAACGCACAAACTGGGCTGAATACAGGACCTGCTTGGCAGAGATAATAAAAATAATTGTTTGTCGCCTTCCTGACACTGTTCATAAAGTACACAGATTATTGTGATCACAGATTGGAGCTCTAATCAAAAGGATCTCTGATGTTTACAAGACAGATTGTTTAGGAACATGAGGGACCAAGAAATCTGCTAGAATCAGCTTGTTACCAGATCCAGGATTTGTGTCAGTGTCCAGATGGGAAGACTATAAAAACTGAGACAAGATTCATCTGGGGCCTTCGAGGTTGTGAGAGCAGAGTCTGTTGATCTTGGAGGTGATGTGTGTTGCTGCCGAGGAGTTTGTTTCTGTTTGTGACTTGCGAGCATGGTGAGGTAGCAGATGGCTCAGCAGAGGGCAGCGTCTATGATGCTTCTGTAAAACATGAGTGGTAGCGGAGGAGGAGAGAGTCTAGGATGCTTCTATAGAGACAAAGCAGTAGGGGAGGACGGGCCTTATGATACCTGCTGTAGGTGGTAGGCTTGTTGCAGTGGGAGAGTACATATATTGGAAAAGTTAGTTCCAAAAAAACCCAAAAGCACCGGTGTTATCGCCCACGACAACAAGCCTCGTCTGCTTTTACGTCTTTAAACAAGTGTTTGGGATCGCCTTCTCCGAAATATATTTTGTCTTCTGTTGCTACCAGTGTGAGTGCACCATGGGAAGAACTTCAGTCCTTCATCTTAGCATGTGGATGATTTTTTGTCCTCATCACTGATCACAGAGCTGCACGTCAGAGATGAAGCTCTTGAATGCATTAGGTTCTTCGGAGAATGCTTCAATGACAAACGCAAACAAGGCTTGTCTGCTTGTATGATCACCGCCCTTTTTGACATGGCCAATAAAGCAGAACATGGGAGAGATGGAGAGAAATGGGTGGAGGGATGAAAAATGAAAGAGCTGGCGTCCTCAGAAGACAAAGAGAATCATTACCTTTCTGTTCCCAGACAGAGAATAAGGATAGATGGTAGAGGGGATGGCAGAAGGAAATGGGAGACTCAAGGTCCAAAAGTCATTAAGGAACAGTATCAGTCCCTCCATTCCTGTGTGCCACGAAACACAATCCATCCAGTTGTTCCTTCTCCTGCAGTCACTTGTCCTCTAATGAGGTATCCATCAATCCTTTCTCCTTTCTCAGTTCCAGTGCCTATATCTTTCCTCTCTCTTTCTGTCCTTTCTTCATCTCCTTTTCCTCCCAGTAATTGCTCCCTCCATCCTCATCCACTCTGCTTGTTTTCTTTCCTTTCCTCCCCGAGTTTCTTCCTCCAACAGAAAATGAATGAAGATGGAAGTGAAAGATGTATTAAGAAAAGAAAGCACTCTACCTTGCAGGCTTCATTCATCACCTGTATAGGCAGATGCCCTTACTCTAAAGATAACACACACACACACACAAACACACAATCCTGCATGTCATATCCTTTGGTATGTCATGCACAAAGTGCATTCTCCTGCTGTTCAGTGTTAAGAACCTAAGTATTAGCTGGTACAGAACTCTATTAGTGTGGATGACTGGTCAATAACAACATTAACTTAGTGCATTCCTTCTCACACTGCGTATGAGTGTGTGTGTATGTGTGTGTCAGACAGGAGAGTGATGCATTGTTTGGTTGTTCAGAACAAAATAACCTTCACTTCACGCAATCAGGCGGCAAAGACAGAGCTGTAATCTGTGATGCCGTGATGTGGGAGTGTGCATGAGTGATTGAGAGCGATTGACAAATGTGATGCTGCTTTTTCTCTATCACACACACACACACACACACACACACACACACCACTGATTGTTGACAGAGGTCAAAATGCAAACATGAGCTCTATCTATTCAGTCAAGTATATATTGCATTTTGAATCTATAAGCAGTAGGCGGAATAACAATTTAACCGTGTGTTTCTGCTGTTCTTGTTGGGGAAACAGGGATTAAGCAACAAGTCTACACTGAGGTGTCAGTGCCACATTTAGATAGGACCATTTGTAATGTGTTTAAATGCTTTTTAGTGCATTTAAAATCTATTTTTGAGAATGTTCACAGTGTTGCTTTGAACACTCTGCCTACATGCTACAATGCTCATCCTCATGTTTGACTGTACCTTTTTTTCCTGTTAACTTAAGCTGTACTGGAGCTGTATTCACTTACTGCTGACGCTAACCAGATTAAAGTAATTAATCTAGTTAACAACTTTACAAACACTTACACTGTCCAAGCGTGGCTCGATTGCCTGCAGCCGTTCATGCCATGGCTTGGCGCAAATACCCTCCCTTGTATAGCAAAAGTCAGTGAGGCCAGCTAAGTATCACCGAGTGAAAGATTAACTCTTCTAGGAAGTATAACACAGTAGGCTAATTAATCTTGTAAACATACAATGTCCACAAGAGTAGGACTCAAAAGAGTAAAATACACAACAGTTTAACTGTAGCTGTATTCAATTTAGCATTAGCACCACATTAGCAAACAGCTAGTATTGTGGCTAGCTTGGCCAGCAATGGGGATAGACATTATTGGATTTTTTTTCAGATATCAAATATGCCGATGTGTAACAACTCATTTAACCAATAACTGATACTGATATCAATATATCCACTTTTTCCCTGACTAATTTTAGTGATCATCAAGTCTCTTCTGTAGCAACCACAGCTGTAATAATAAATAAGCTTTACCTAAAGTGCATTTTGACGTGAACGGGATTAAGGTTGTATTTTGCGACCAACTGAAACTTCTCTAAGCGTGTAAAAGAGCTATGGTGGCAGATGTGAAATGCAAATGGCCCTGTCTAGAGCCAGTGTTTGGCTTTTACGTTCTCACTGTAGAACAACATGGCACACTCTGTGGAAGGTGGCATGGTCCTTATGTAGGTATAAACGGCTCATTCTAAGGTAACGAAAATAAAGCGATTCTTATTTTTAGGTGATAAGAAACTAATCAAAATAAACCTTAAAACTTCAATTATATTCAGCTTATATTTGGGACAGGCCTTTAATTCATTTTACACTAAACTGTTGCTCAGTAAAGATGATTCAAATTGTTTATTTGAACCAGTATGAATATTACTTGTATAAAAATTAGACTCAAATGACATATCAGTTATGACTCATTCATTTAATCTAGCTCTGACAGACAGCACATCAGGGAGAGAGCGTTAGGACACTTGTTTCACTGCACTCGAGGGTTACGGCACCCAGCATGCCGACACATTTTGGTTATTTTAAGTGTTGGACCCTTACAGACTACAGGAATATGAGTGACTTACTGGGTAATCCAGGAATGGACACATATTCTGACCTTATGACTGCTTGTTTTTCGTCATGCCGGTAAATCTAAACTAATTACGGTCTTCTCTGGTGCTCATGGTTTCAGTAAAATGAAGTGAACAGTTGAATTGTGGAGAATCTAACTGAGCTAACTATGTGTAGCATCTATATACTGACTAAAGTTTAAATATCTATATTTGTATACATGATCTAAACAGCTATCTTACGTTAACTCCAGCAGGTAGCCAACAACCCGTCTTATATATCTTAAAAACTTCTATGGAAATGAATTGCTTGGCGAACCAGGTGTCGAACTGAGACAGGCGTTTATTTGTCAAAATGTGTAGCCATACCAGGCTAGTAAAAGCGACTGGGTGTTAAATTGGGACAAGGCTTTTAATTGAAGTTTTATGGTAGTTATAAATATTATATTCCATTTCTACGAATATCCCTCTAAATTCCTGGACCTTTAAGTGGCAGGGTGATATAATATCTAGATATGTGGGGTGGGTTTCTTTGGGAACACAAAGCAAACAACAGTTAATGCCATGTGAATTACATCATGTGCACAATGTGAACACAATGCGTGACCTCAACAGTAGCTGTGCCCTCCAGCTCTGGGTCACGCTGAGCTCCTTGGTGAAGCTCTCGTATCTCCCTTTCACTGATCTTCAGAGGTCGTACAATTCAACCTGAGCACAGAGCTGTGGATTATGTCACAGCCGCTATGTGAAGCAAAGCTCCACTCCCACAATAAAAGTCAGCCCTGCAACTATAGGTCACATGAAATGTGACTCAATCTGTGGCGCCCTTTGCCCTGAAGCTTTCCGCTCCCCGCTGTCAGGCAGCATCACCATTTAAATCATTAAACTGCATCTGAAAACATTAAGCCTTTATTGTGTGTAACTGACTGATGAATTAATAAAACCTTTCTTTCCCGACTCAGATCTGAACAACAAATTCTGAGCTGAAATATTTAGATTATCTACCACCCATCATCTTTATACAAGAACCTTTAGTATTTTTGTTAACTTGAGAAGAATGAGTCAAATTCAATGATTTAGATTTAAATGAAAAAAATATGTGGTGAGAGTCCCTCATTCTTTCAGCACAGTAGAATCTGTGTTTAGGTATGAGAGTTAATTGAGAAAAATAAAACCAATACATATTTTTCTAGTTAGGATGTCTTCATTTCCCACCAAACTGTCTCAAATTTTTTTTATCAGGGATTCACGCAGACTTTGATAGGATAGGCAGATTTGAAACCTGATTCAGATTCTATAAAATGCTATCAAACCAAACCTCTGAATAAAACAACGAAGGCTGCCTTCAAAACCATAAATCCAATCGTCCTGATGGCCAGGTAGCACAGATGTAAATGTAATCGCAACTAGTTTGACTCCAGATGTCGCCCTCTTCTATCTGATATAACTTATTGTCCATCCATCCATTTTCAACCCCTGATTCAAAGCCATGTTGCAGGGGCAGCAGGCTGAGCAAAGTGTGACTGGCACAAAAGGCACCCAGTCCCAATGCCTGTCTCTGCAGGTGGTGGACCCACAGGGTGGTGGCTCCATGTCATTCATTTGGGCTGAGCCCACCAGGCCCCATGGCCCAAGGCCAGCTCCACCAGACATTTGCTGGTGAGCTCCCCCCGCCAAGTCTGGTTCCAGAGGGGCGCTCCAGTGTCCCCATACCAGGCAAGGTACTCCTTTCCCAAATGTGCAGTTTTATTAAGGTCCTCTTTAACTGCTCTTAGTCCCCTTGGACCACTTTGCCTTGGGAGACCCTACCAGGGGCTACTAGCCTCCGACAACAAAGCTACCAGGATCAAGGGGACATGCAAAACCCTCCACCAGATTAAGGTGGTAGTTCTTGGAAGAGTAGTTCTTGGAGGGCTAATTAAAAAAAAAAAGGCAAAAATGCCAAAAAATAATCTTATTTAATCATTACATAGGGGGGTCAGAATACTACAGCGAACTAATATTTTTTAACATCTCATACGTACTCACAAGCAACATTACTCTGCGATCAGACTGCATGATATAAGCCCAATAATGGCCCAACGGACATGAGGCATGATCAGGAATCAAAAAAGAGTCTGCTTTACAGAAGACAACCTAGACAAGAGAAATTATGTTGTTGGTGCAATCAGGTTGAACAGTTTAGGTGGCACCGAATGATCAGGGTCCAACATGTAGTCTGCCATGTCTCTTAGCTAGGGGTGACCGATACAACGATGATACTCGACCAAGGATTGTTACTTTGTGAAAAACTGTGTGGGCAAACAGTTCAACAGTTTAAAAATTAAGTTTCAGCACAGCTGCAAAGGTTTTATGGACTTTGTCATCTACAAACTGTAATATCATCAAAAGATCAAGACAATCTGATGAAATCTCAACATGTAGGAGGGTACAAACAGGTTTTCGAGTAGCATACGCTGTCATCTAGATCACGTCTTTTTCAAGGATGTCGCTGCTTATTCCAGTAAGACAATGCCAAGCCACATTCCACATGTGTTACAACAACGTAGCTTCATAATAAAAGAGTGCAGGTACTAGACTGGCCTGCCTGCAGTCCAGACCTGCCTACCCTTGAAAATGTGTGGCAAAAGAAGTCATATATCACGCAACAATGGGAAAGAATTTCACTTTCTAGACTTTAACAATTAGTGTCCCCAGTTCCCAAATGCTACCTGAGTGTTGTTAATAGAAGAAGTGATGTAACACAGTGGTAAACATGCCCAACTTTTTTGGAATGTGTTGCAGACATCAAATTCAGAGTGAGGATAGATTTATGAAAACAATAGAGTTTATCAGTTTGAACATTAAATATCTTGTGTTTGTAAGGTATTCAAGTTGAAAAGGTTTGGCTAAACACTGCATTCTGTTTAACACAGTGCCGCCATTTTTCTGGACTCTACTGTACTTTATTTAACTTTCTTATAACGGTACTTTATTTAACTTGATTGTAACGGTAGTGGGAGGCACAGTGGTGCAGTGGTTAGCATTGTCACCTCAATACAGGAGGGTTCCTGTTTCAAACCCGGGGTGGGGGGTTCAGACCCCAGGGCGGGGTAGCCCTTCTGTGCAGAGTTTGCACGTTCTCCCCATGTCAGCGTGAGTTTTCTCCGGGTGCTCCGGTTTCCTCCCACAGTCCAAGGACATGCAGGTTAATTGGTGACTCTAAATTGTCCGTAGGTGTGAATGTGAGTGTGAATGGTTGTCTGTCTCTATGTGTCAGCCCTGTGATAGTCAGGGTGTACCCTGCCTCTCGCCCAGTGTCAGCTGTGATAGACTCCAGCCCCCCCACGACTCCAAACAGGATAAGCAGTTACGGAAAAAGAATGAATGAATTTAACAGTTGTTTATTTAGCAGTTTAATATTTCTGTAGTCTACAGTAGTTTAGAGGAGATTTCAAACTAATGTCAAAATAATGTAGTGCATTGTACTGTATCACAACGTTATTTATAGGCCATACTGCCCAGCCCTACTCTTGGGCAAAGAGCCTATGAACACATAATGTGGCTCAGCGACTCAATCTCAAAAGACAGAAATATCATGTAGTCTGATCCTGACAAAAAAAGTCACAACACATTAAATTTTACAAAATTAATGAATATTTCATAAAGATGTAATCGAAATAGTAATAATATTAATGACTTGGACACATGGGCTAAAAGAAATCTCAAAGACAAGCTTGCCAAGCTTCATCATTGTTTGGGTGCATTCAGAAATTGCTTTGATTTGCCAATAAAATAACCATTAAAAGCAATACGTGCCCAGACTTTCCCACAGGCAAATGAACACAGCATGATAATTAGGACTAAAACACAAAATTCATGCAACGGCAGAAATAGGTTTCATTTTACTATCACAACTCAAGCAACCTGTTGACCTGAAATTCCCTAGACTTCATGATATATCCTGCTCTCCAAGAAAACGGGAACCCAGAAAACACACAGGGCTGTAAACATAACCTATTTCCAGCTTTACTGGGAGAAAAATTAATATTGGCACTGCACACTGACTCAGCAGCTTTAGCTCAAAAATAGCAGCCTCAGCCTTCAAAAGACTGACAGCAGTCAAAGTGTCACTGATATTTAAAAAAAAATCTGCAGGCTGCTCTCATCTTTTGAAAATTCAGTCTTAAAAAAGTTTCTCCTCAGCTCACTGCCTTTCTCAGCCCAGAAATGTTCCCAAAAAGAAGAGGGTCCCAGTGTGTCCCATATCGTAATGCTAACTCAATGCAAACTCCAGGTCTAATCCTTAATCCTACAATTTGATCCAGATCGCAATACCCCTCAGCCCTGCTGGTGATCCCATTTAGCCCCAACTACCGTCTCAACGTTGAGTCTACACTGTATTTTGTGAGAGGTCACAGAGGGGAGGTGAGGAAAAAGTGATGGCTAAGCCTTTGGCTAATCGTGTTATCGTAGGCAGAAAGCATGAGCACGCACGAACACACACATACACAATCCCAAAGTGTATTAACCTCTTGGCTTCTGCTGCCAGATACTCGGGCGTCAACACTTTTTGTCAAGGTTACAGTGAAAGGCATTACCATGATTCACTTGTGTGTGTGTGTGTGTTGAAAATCTGACAGTGATACAGAAAAGAGGGATTTAAAGTAAAGCTGTGATAATACACCAAATACAAGATAGAAAGAGGCTGACTGCAGATACGCAAATCTGTGCTGTTTATTTTGTGTGGCTGCTTCGCTTATTTAGGCGTGGGAACTTTCAGGGACCATGCAGACTTTTCAGGAGTGTGAGCATGAGTGTGTTTGTGTCTAAGAGAGTGTGTTCAGGTGTGTTTATCAGGAAGATGGGTGGTGCTGCTGCAGTGTGTTGTTCTAGGCCTTGGGGGGCGAGGAAGCTTGTTGTTCGCTGTCTATGAGTGTGTGTGTGATTAATTAATGTGGATGCAGACTCAAGGTTCTATAACAAAGGCTCAGGAGATGAGTGCGCGCAACACAGAGCTGCAAGCTGTGTGTGTGTGTGTGTGTGTGTGTGTGTGTGTGTGTGTGTGTGTGTGTGTGTGTGTGTTCATGTGATGGATACCCCCCATTTCAGCTGCTGCAGTGCTCCCTTGTCTGTGTCCCACCCACCTCTGTGCAGAGTGTGATTTACATCATTTCAGACACAACCAAATACAACCCCCCTCCCTCCTCACTCACACACACGCACACAGACACACACTTCACGAAAACCTGAGGGAAGGCCGGAGCAGAATTACTCCATCCATTTCAATTACAGAGATTGAGTATCTGATTCAAACACACACACACACACAATGCTGTGTGGGAGCTGAGGCTGCAGCCCAGGACTCAATGTCAAATTATATAACCAACTAAATGACTTGTCTGGAAATAGAAAGACACCAAAAACATTAGCCTTCTTGACTGGTGGACGCTAACAATATTTTTAGCTCTGCCAGAGACAGAGCGGGGCTCTGAGGCTGGCGGGATATAGAAATCAAATTTGGAATGACACAATGATGGGGTTGTGACCAAGACGAAACAGTGCATTTGGCTTTGATGTGCTGCAGCGCACGCATGGCAGGCCAGGCAATATGTTTGACTACCTCATTCACCATCCTGACAGACACCTGAGCCTGGTCAAAAATGCTACGTGCCTGGTTGTCTGCTGCGTGTTTCTGTTGACTAGTTTTACTACAATTTGTTTTGTTTTGAATATCCTGTGAATCGTGTCTTATCCCATGGTGACTCACAACTTCCTCGTGCTGAGGTGGATACCATTAAAGGGAAACTTTGCCGTTTTTTCGTACATGTTATTCCTATGGTTTAGGACGGTACAAAAATATTAGTGAACATTAACAACTCTCTTAAATAAAAAACTAGTATGGGGTCTGGAGCTGCTCCATAGACAGTCATTTATGAAAGATACTACAGATGACAGTGAGAGCACCCAGGGAAAGGTTTAATGTATGTGGGTCCATTTTCTGTTACAGAACTGAGGATCCTACAATAGAACAGGGTTGCAACAGTATGAGATTTTCACGGTACGATAACCATTCCAGAAAATATCCTACTTTCACGGTATCACTGTATTACAGAATTATTATTATTATAAGTCAAAGTGACCCTTAAAGGTATGGAAACAGAGGGGTTACCTTTGGTTGCACCAACATTTTTTTACTATAATTGAAACTTGAAACCATTTTTTACAAAATGGAAGTCTGTGTAAAATGTTTCCCTTTTGAAAATGACTTCAATAAAGTTGAGATTCTCCGTCCAATTGCATTTTTTCAGTATCGTAGACTAGCAAATGTACACTGCATGATAATCGTTAATGCAACTCCTTAAAACTGGTATACCGCTGCAACCCAACAATAGAATAAAGCTCAGTTGGGAACAAAAGAACCTGTTTACACCAGTCATTAACATTTGTTTCTGGGATCCGAACACAAGTGGACAGCTGAGACACATCGCCAATCACCTGTGTTTATCATGCGTCTCCAGCTGACCACTTGTGTTCAGATTTCAGTACTGCCTATGTAACTCATGCTAGAAGTTTAAAGGGCCCCGGCAACAGTACTACATCCACACTCTCCCTTGCTGCTCACTAGCATGGTCGCTAGTCACGTTAGTAGTTGTGTTGGTGAAGGTATAAATTTGCTGTCAATAAGGGCAAAATGATAGATGGTCACACAACACTTTGTCCAACTTGTTACAAAAACCATAAGTTAAAAAGCGCTAGTGTGCTGTCAATTAAACAACCACCATGTAAGTCATTTATAATGTAGTCCTTTTTGGGGACACATCAGGACACACTGCATTTAAACTACAACACATTGATCAATGTTCTATTATATAAATTATTTATATTACAAATACAAATTAAGCTTTTGGTAGCCTACTTGCATAATATAATTAATTGCTTTTCAGTCCACTGGATACAATTTGCTGCCATAAAAATAAGCTTCATATTATTAGATAAAACAGATGTTGACAAAATTGTCCTTTGAGGACATCATTTGCCGTTGAAAAAAAAGGTAATAAATCGCAATATATTTTATCACAATATTCAGCATATCGCAACATGTTAAAAATTGCAATAAAATAGTATCATGTCTTAAGTATTGTGATAATATCGTATCGTGGGGCCTCTGGTGACTACCACCCCTACATCACATATATGGTCAATTTTATCCCAGACCACCTGAGCAAATGGTTTATAGGATTGGATGCGTCTTGGTGGTTTACACTTGTATTTAGTGCTGTCCACTTGTGATCAGATCACCCACAACGCCTTTTAATACCAAGTGTAAACAGGGCCAACAAAATGAGTCTCCCATTCATTGTCTATTAAACAGCTCCAGAATTTATACTTGATGAATCACGAGTTTGAGACTTCCGTCTCTGGTTTTTGGCTTTGAGAGAGAGCAGCTCATGTTCACAAATATTGATTGAACTTTCCTCGGCCATGGAAATAACACATTAGAATTCTTAATATACTGGTAGGTCGTGTTTCCCTTTAAAAAGACTTGATTGAAGAAGACTCTGAGCTCTGTCGCAAAATTCTATTGGATTTTCAGTTATATTCCGTTTTTTAATATTTGCCACCCAAACTGCTGCTTTAAAAGTCTTGAATTGTAACAATGAGCAGTTTTTCAAAATTAGGATCCAATTCTAAAACCTGGAGAAAAGTTATGAGTATTCATAAAAATGCTACAGCTTGACTTGTTGCTGGCATCAAATAGAGAACACATGACTCCTCTGCTGGCCTCCACTCATTTTCCTCCAGTGCAGTTTAGAGCTTACTTCAAAATCTTACTGTTTTTTTTTTAAAGGTATTGAATGAACTGGCCCCCTTCCTACGTCTTGGACCTTTTAAGGTCTCTGCGGTCTTCTTACCTAAAGCTGACAGCTGTTTCACATTCTAGGCTGAAGTGCTATAGAGATCTGCCATTGCCGTAAATGTCCTCAGATTGTGACACAGACTTTCTCTTAAAGTTTAAATCAGCCGTATAAAGTGGCTCGACTTGGCTGGACAATTGTGCAAAACTGAATGGAAACAGCAGGAGATTTTTTTTTTTTGTAGAAAAGACATCTGGAAGCACAGAAATCTCTTTGTGTAATGAGGATTATGTTCTTTGCTTTTGTATGTGCCATGATTGTTGTGAGGCGCTGGTTAAAACAAAAACAACTTATATAGAAAATGGAGATGCATTATTATAGTTTAAAGATAAAGAGAAATGCTGCCACAATGCCAACTTTAGAGGTGAAGGTGAAGCTACTGCAGCTATTATTGTTCATTCTCTCTAATAGACATTTCTTTAAGCTGTGATGTCTCCCTCTCCTCCTTAAAACTTAAACCACAGAAGCACTCATGTCCTTGTTTATCCAAAACAGAGGTGAAAATGAATTAGAGGACGTACAGAGACGCCAAAAAATGATTAAGACTGATTTAAAGTTGTAGTGGTGCACTCATCTCTACTGTAAATAAAGTCCAAATAAGCCAACAGAAAAGCCAGCTGAGAGACATTTAATGGCGTAATATGTGACGGTATAATAGACCATGGTTAAACAGACATCTGTGCTGGATTTAAACCAACAACCCAAATCAGTTTTTGGCAGAAAGCTTGGTTCAGACCCCCTCAATCTCCCACTACACTCCCAGAAAGTACATAACTACTGTTTGGAGGACAAAAGCCTGTTGCTGGAGCAGTAATAACATAGTAGGGGTACTAAAATTACTTTAAAAAGTACAATTATGTACCCCTAGTGACCAAAAAGTACACAGTAGTAAACAATCGTAAAGGCTGAAGTACCGCAGGTCTTTGTGGTCGTGGTTGTATGATCACTGTGCTACATAAACTGACTCAACTATTAATTATAGAAATGGGGATGCAACATAAACATGACATTTGAAGGTCAAGTGTGAATGGCAAGAAAAAGGCTCCAGTTTCTTCACTATTATTCTGTCTGGGTACTTCCACTGTCACTTAAGTAAAGCGATGCGAGGAGCTGCAGCATCACTGCAGGGGACAAGGAGACAGAAAAGCCATTGAGAAGGCTGGCATAGAGGGAAGGCCACAGGAGACAGGAGGGGGAAAAACAACATAAAGAAAAGAGGTCATCACAAAACCCTGGCAGCATCTGTGGCAAAGGCTGCCATTCATCCACCGGCCTTTTAAAGCACTGCAGGCAGGGCCGAGCAGATAACCTCTGCTGCAAAGCCTGTGTGTCTCAGGAGATGCACGGGCCTTTTACTTCTTCACACTGCCTGTAGCTACAGATCCATCCAACTGTCCAGCAAATAACCAAAGTCTTAACAGGCTGTCAAAGAACAATGTGAATTAGCTAACCCCAAGTAGCAGAGGGAAGAAGACTGGCAAAAAATATAAAAAGAACATGAGAAACTCAAGAGTCCATTCTGAGACATATCATGGACTGTTAAGATGAGTTCAACCTGGAGCTCAGGGCAGCACAACACAGCACACTGCATACAAACTGTGCACAGTACATGTGGCTGGCAAATACTCCTCAGCTGCTGCTCAATGAGACTGATGACCTGATCAATCAGTATTGGCTGAATGTACTAGAAATGCACCACACTGAGATCTGTTTCCAAGAGCTGATTATTTCCACAGTAAGTTCAGCCAATACAAATACAGAGAGCAATATCTTTATGTTTTTCTGTCTAGCTTTCAGCAGGTTATTTTGAATCAAAGTGTGTCAGTGTAACATAATGGTCACAATCTTCTTTTTTAATTTGACAGTGGACAGATGAGTCACACAGGAAACGAGGGCAAAAGCAATTGAGAAAGAATACCAATGTGTTTTTAAGCTGTTATTGCCTGAAACGAGAATGCTAGCATACATTTGTGCTCATGAACTACACATTTTTTAGAGACTGTCTAAGTATGTCAGCTGTTAACTGGCGACAATATTTTTGACTGGTTATGCATGTTAGTCTATAGGTTAATTTTGCTACTCTGCAGTTCACCGCACTGCGCACTTACCAGGCCTGGAAGGAGCTAACTAGGGGTGCTGGCCGCTCATTCTCCAATTACCGCAACTAAAGCCATCCAACCCAATAAGTTGTTACCTTGTAAACATTGTGCCCACCTCCCGATCTCTCCCCTGGTTGCCCCGGTAAGTAAGTGGCTCAGTTTTGAACCGCAAATCCCCTCTAGCATATGTTATCACTGTTAGCACCATTAGCAGTGTCAGCATGGCTAGTGGACCCTAACATAGTTAATAATGCTAAAGGGGTTTTCCAGCACAAAAGGAAGCTACTTTCTGACCAAGGCTACCTGGAGACTACCTCCAACAGAGCCCGAGAACCAAATCTAATTTATTTAGCAGCTGTTTGGGTTTGGTTGATGGTTAATTGATTGTATTTTACTGTGTGTGCCTGTATGGTTTCTGTGTGTGTGTACTGACTTTAGGTAGCCTGTTATAACTTGTTTAGCTTGTCAACAGGTGGCCTCTCATAGCCTACACTGTTGTGTTGCATTTTTTATGAGTGTATCATAGCAGCAGTCTCACAGTCACAAGGGTGTCCGTGCTGATTTGTGCATTTGGTGTATGATTTGTGTTAATGTGAGCCTTTTTACTACATAATTTCAATAGCATTACTTTCCATTGCATTTCATGGTGTACATCAGTAGTGACTGATAAATATCTTGTTTGTGTTGGGCTACCAGTCGCTAAAATTTCAGGACCAGGAACAGAGCTGTGTGTGTACACGTTTATGTGGCCTCCTGGGGTCCATATCTGAAAGCAGGTTGAAAAAAACTCTTATTTTAACCCTGGTTGGTGATATGCACTGGAGAAGAGTACTAGGCTACAGCATGTGTCGTGTCATCGGTCGATTAATTGGCTATCAGCTTTTTCCTGCTCCAAACTATCGTTATTATATTGGCCATTAAAATTCACTGTCAGTCGACCACTACATCAAACCAAACAGAAATCAAAATACAAGGCAGTACATTTACATCACTAAACATTAAAATTTTACCAACATTTAAATTTGTTATGTGTTGTTCTGTATCACATGTGTAAGCCATGCACATAACTTCTAATGCCACCAGGATGTAGTCCATTTGTCAGAACTGATGTTGTATTTTCAGCATAGTCAGATTTTGACATGTCTGTTGAATTTCCCTCTAAAACAGCCCACAGCTTAGACCAACAAGACAGATGGCGTTTTACTTCACAGACACACACACACACAAACACTGTTCTCTCATAGCCCAGTCCAGGTCACACTGGAATAGATGGCAAATGACCTAAAAATCCAGCCTTATTCTCTTTGTCTGCAACAGGAGACATTAGTAGTGACCTTTAATGTGCTGTGGCCCAGTCAAGTGTGTTTATTTTAGACAGAAAAAAAAGACACACACCCATTGGGGAGTTTTTTTTGGTTGGTTGAACACATGAGTGCCCTCCAGTGCTGGCCCTCAGCTAGATTGAGAGGCGAGGCGAAGCAAGGAGAGCCTCTGTTTCAACCTTTAGCTTGTTTGGCTGTTGAGAAGCACAAGCAGCGGTCTGTGGACGGTATCAATTAAAGAGACAACGAATGGGGAAACCACAGAGACAGGAAACGCCACTGAGCACTCCAAAATGTATGTATTTTTTAAGTTGACATGGCCTCACCAGAGACATGCTTAGGTCATGCCCTTGGTAATATATCTGGGAATTTAGGGACTTAAATTATATAAGGAGGGGTTTACCCTCTACAATTACACAAATATCAAACATTTTGTTTTTTTCCAAGGCAAAGTCTGATACCATTTTATACTGAGTATCTTAAAATATGATTGTTCAAGGCACACAGGTAGGTAAATAAAATAAAAATTATTTAGGATACTCCAACAGAAAACCCTTGCAGGAGGCTTTAAAACAACATTTAATTATAGTAAAGGGCAGAAAACTCTTACAGAAAATACAGCTGAACATATAGCCCAACACTTTAACAAATAAAAATGTTAAGTTGTGCGATTTCTTAACTTTATCATTTAATATACACAGTTTGGTTGGTGTCTTGTCCATACCATAATCTCTTTCTTTTCTCTCGCTAAAAAACTACCACATATCCTGTCCAATATTTAGCCACTGACATGGAAAATGTAATTAATTACCCATTACTTATCACTCCTTGAAATAGTTATCCTACTACTCTAGTGATCACTTAACAGCATAAGTAATTAATTACATTACATGTTACATAACCCAACCTCACTTTGAACCCATAAGTACATCATGTAACTTGTTGTGAAATGTACATCAATGTCAATTTCGTGATGACACTTGATCTGAAATTTTAGAATTTTAGTCAAAAATGACTCAAACTTATAGAGGAGAAACTAATCTCAAATTATAGTGCTACAATCTAAACTGTGGTCCAAACTCATGTTCTCTTTGTTGTAGCTGTAAGGAATCTTTCCAGAGGGCTGAGTAGAAAAAAATCCACCTTGCAGAGTCTGTACCTGTAAAAAGGAAGGGCTACTACCACATTCGTACAACTGAAATCCACTGCCATCAGAGTAATGCGTTCATTGATTTTAGAAAACAGTCCTTCTGTGTGTTGTCAGAGCACCACATTAGAGAACTCTTCTTCAATTGCCGGCGTGTCCTTGTAAAAAACAACCAGACTCCAGGATAAAGCCTTGGTAAAAAAAAAACTCCACCGGAGGCTCGATGGCTTATAATGGGGCTGAGATTAAATTAAATTCCATAATGTCTAACAGGAGTCAGGGTACAGCTTAAGGCTGGGCCGACAATTCACTGCCACTGAGCTCCAAATGAGCTCCTGATGATCTGGAGAAACTTAACAAGGTAATAATTCATCTTCCAGGGGACATTTAACATATTCTGGTCAGTGAGATCTGGGTGGAAAAAGCCCTGGGTGGTTGTTCTGATAGGAGTTCATAAGGACAGCTGATGTTAGAGTTGGACAGTTACAAGACCTCTGTGAAAGGAGGGGGTCTAAATAATTCAAAATACTCTTCAAGCATAAAATATTACAATTAGAACAGACATTTTGGAGATGTTATGAATCTGACTTTTTCTCCACTGTTTTTATTTCTAAAATCTACACTGAACAAAAAAAAGAGCTGCAACACTTTTTCACAAGTTGAAATAAAATATCTAAGACTTTTTATATGTACAGCAAACATTTATTTCTCTTAATGTTTTGAAATAAATGTGTTAAAAGTTGTTTTTGTGAGCACTTACACCTTTTCCAAGATAATCCATCCTCCTGACAGGTGTGACATATCAAGACACTGATTAAACAGCATCATTACTACACAGGTGGTCACTGGGATGGACACAATAAAAGCCCACTCAGACAGTGCAGTTTTATCACACAACACAATGCCACAGATGTCGCAAGTTTTGAGCCATTGGCATGCTGACTGCAGGAACGACCACCAGAGCTGTTGCCCGTGAACTGAATATTCATTTCACTACCATAAAACGTCTCAAATGTCATTTCTGAGAATTTGGCAGTACATCCAACCAGCCTCACAACCACAGACCACTGTGCCATTCATCCCGGCCATCACCTCATGTTGTGAGGATCTGCAGACAGCTCCTGGAAGTTGAAACCATCCCAGTTCTTGCATGGCCTGTGTACTCACCAGACATGGTACCCATTGAGCAAGTTTGGGATGCTCTGGATCAGTGTGTACGACAGCATGTTCGACTTCCTGCCAATATCCAGGAACTTCACACAGCTATTGAAGAGGAGTTGGCCAACGTTTCACAGGACACAATTAACAGCCTGATCAAAACTACCTGAAGGAGATGTGCGGCACTGCATGAAGCAAACGGTGGTCACACAGGACACTAACTGATTTGTTGGGATGTCTGTGACCAAAAAAATGCATCTCTGTAGCGCTGGACAAAATGTCAGATTTTACCTTGGCCTTTTATTGTGACCATTCCAAGGCACACCTGTGTAGCAATCATGCTGTTTAATCAGCATCTTGATATGTCACACCTTTCACATGGATGTATTATATTGGCAAACAAGAAGTCCCCACTAAAATGGATTTTGACAAACTTGTGACGAACATTTGAGAGAAATAAGTCTTTCTTATGCATAAAAAAAGTTTCATGTCTTTTATTTCAACTCATGAACTCTTCTCAAAATGGGAACAAAAACAAAAGTGTTTATATTTGTGTTCAGTGTATATTCAGCAGGTTATGGCCTCTCCTTGAAGCAATGTACGCCGCCTGTGTCTGTTAGCAAACTGCAATGTCACAATGGGATTTGACCCGCTCTGGATTTAGAAACAGAGATGTACCTGTTCTGGTGGGTGAGTCTCAGTAGCAGTGTGCCGGTTATAGACAGCTGAGTTGAGTGCTAAAAGATGGAGAGAGGGATCCGAGACGACAGGAGGAGACATGGGTGCCATCGTCGCCTCTAGGTGTATTTAATTTTAGCTATAAAAGGGGTGAATCTCCAAAATCTCCAAGGGCAGGAAGCTGTTCTATTGTAACGGATAAAGTCTTGCCTTATAAAACTCTGTCCTTCAAAACTCTGTATTGGTCAAACTATGATTCGAACTCACAAAGAAAGGAGACTGGGACAAGGAGGACGAGCTCATATTAAATCCAAGCATTACATCACCAGGCCCTATAGATACAGAGGTTGGGACGGCTTACATATCACACATTTATTAAATTAATCAATCAACTCAGGCACAATATTATCGACATTGCATTCAAAATGACACAATCAGTCAGCCTCTGCATAACTAGACGAATCATTTGTGAGCAGCACAAACTGTATTTATAGAGCGGCGCTGACAGGAGGGTGAATGCAGAGCGCTCTGGATGAAATATTGTTTGTGACTGAAACTGTTTGCACCACGATGAAAAGCTGTTACAAGAGTCTAGACGTGGGATGAAACGGCAATCAGTCTGCCCTTCAGTAACCCAATCAATGTGCAATTCAATTATTATTGCAACACAGCACTTCACTTTAAATCTGTGTACAATACGTTACTGTTAGTGAATGTCATTTTAATTTATAACCCAACACCTAAGTAGTTCAGACCTACAAAAGTCACTGTGTAAAATGAATCACTTCTATTTTTGAGTCAGACTATCTACAGTGCCATACAACTTCATGATATAGATTGCTTTCTAAATATATATTATTATCATGCTGTAATGTTGATAAATATTTGAACTTTTTTTAGGCTTATATCACTAAAAGTCCTTCGAAATAACAGTCTCCATAAAATAAATATCTGAATCATGTTACATGTGTTACATATTCTAAAACCACTGAAAGCTTAGTTTTAAATGTCCAACAACATGAAATATTAGGTATGTAGGTACGTACGTATGTAGGTAGGAAGGTAGATAGCTTTATTGTCCACCTCGGTGGAAATTTTCTTCTTCTTCTTTCAAACACATCAAAGGTAGATACAGACACTTAACAAAATACAGTATTAAAAACGTACAATTTTACAATATATATGATACAACAGTGCAAATAGGCTGGTAGGACCAATAAATTATATAAATGGTAGAAGACAGCACAGCTTCTGAAATAGCAGTGTTCCCTGATACAGTCATTCTGTGTTCATCGCCTGTATGGCATAGGGAATAAAGGACTTCTTACATATGTTGCAACTGGTTCCTGGGACCTTCATTAGATGCCCAGACAGGAGCAGCCAAAATTCTCTATTAAAAGTTTAATGTTAAAAAATTCAGCCTATGTTCATCATCAGGCCTGTGTGACTTTGATCTGATCAGATTTGATTGACAGCAGGTTTGCAAACAATCTCACTCAATCTGTCATCACATTGATTTCAATGTTGCTCAAACCTGATTGGTGCACAGGTATGTGTAATTTCTCTGTTCCATTGGAGCCGTACTTTAAACCGATAAGAAAAGCATGAGGAAAAGCACAGCTATAGAATTCTCTCAGGTGAAATAACCCAAACATTAATAGCAAATACTGTGTTAATTTAGGCAACCATTTTATAGTAAGAACTAAAAACATCGAAAAAAATATTCTCTCAGGCTCTTTCAACTAATCACCCACCTCTGATTAACACGCTGTTGTAGACAGATGGATGTTATTTGTCAGGACAACCACGCCTCCTATAATTTTTGTTTGCTTCACATCCAGAGTCAATTAATCAGCATCTTGACCTTTTAAACAATTTGTCGCATACTAACACGACCTATACACTTCCCTCACTTTATTTAGAGTCTCAGTGTCTTGAGAGCAGCGCTGCTCGCATTAATGGAAAGACACGAGCAGAGATAATAAATTGGACACTGACTACATGTCAATGCTAATACAAGATTACAAGCAGACTGCATCTTGCTCACATCTCTGGCTCTTTGCTATTGAAGGGTTTAGGTTGGGAAAAAAAACATATTTGTAATGCGGTTTGATAAAACATACCCAAAATCATGGTTGGTTGCCAAAGTACTTGGTTGAGAAGATAAACATAGTTGCCTGCCAACATTTTGGGAAGATATATGGCTGGTGGTTTTAGTCACTTGAAAGCTGGGGCTGAGCATTAAGTGTTTTCAAGTATCTAGTAGCAAAAAAAAAAAAAAAAAATTGTACAACAAACCAAAAAGCATGCTAAACAGTACAGCCTCACTGAGGTGGTGCAGCATGCAGCTAAACACACTGCAGAAGCAAACAGCTGACAGCACAGCTGGCGACCAAGGAGTTGTGCTCCTTCAGGGAATGACCACAGAGGGGACATCTTCCCCCCGCCCCCCTAAAATGAGAGGATCCAGCCCATCTGTAGTCTTCTCCCATTCAACAGCAATAAAAAAAGAGATAAATATATGGGTTGTTGGCTTGATGGAAGATTGGTTTTTGACCCGTCATCTTGTTTTAAAAGCATAAATATTGCCCTCAGCAGCTGTCATTATGATATCAAGTTTTTATGTAAACATGAGAGCAGCATATTTGTGTCTTTTAATTTGAAGGACACATAGTTAGCTGCAAAATGATGATATACAAATAATGATTTAACAGTAGTGAATATAGAATTTATTACAGCTGAAATGATTTGTCAGGTTAATCGATAATGAAAATAACCATTAGTTGCAGCTCTAATATCTATTCAAAATTATAACTTATCTATCTAAGGGTAGCTGGAGCCTATCCCAGCTGACATTGCTGCAGGTTCCTAGAACTAACACTGATTTAGGAAAGATTGCTTGAAGATTCTTTGCACCACACACCTGGAACGAATTGCAGGGTACTTTGAAGCTTTGTACTCTGGTTCCAACAGGTCAATTCTGAAATCTAGTCAAAACCCTGACTGTTTTATGTCATTATTTATGTACTCAGGTTTCTCTTGAAAATGAGATCTCGATCACAACAGGACTTACCTAATTAAATAAAGGTTTATGAATTGGGCGAAAGGCACCAGACTATCACAGGGCTATTTAACCAGCCAATTTAGAGTCACCGATGAACCTAACCTGCATGTCTTTGGACTGTGGGAGGAAGCCGGAGTACCCAGAGAAAACTCACGCTGACACAGGAACATGCAAACTCCACACAGAAGGGCTTTGGACCCCACATCCCAAGTCCAAACCAGGAACCCTCTTGCTGTGAGACGACAATGCTAACCACTGTGACGTATTTCACAATTAAATGAAATATCTGAGCAATGAGCAGTCATAAGAGGAGTTTGGATCAATCTTTTCACAGTCGATTGGACTGCTAAAAAGTGGGCTGGCTCAGAGTTAAGCGCAATACAGAGCGACAGCGCAGTCTGCTGCTGGGGGAACTGTTGACTTTACACACGCACCTAGCTCACATTTAGATCAGGAGACAGACGAAGTAGAGATGAATGAATTAGACCACATTGTTCTGGAAATAAAGACTAAGGTTTTCTCCCCTGATATTTAAGCACACATCTTCTCCTGTCTCCACTCTATACTGTTCTGTTAACTAGCCACTAAAACCCACAAACGATAAGGGGCAATTTTATATGACTGCTGTCACTAGCTAGTCGCCCAAAGTCTAATTTGATTGGGTGAACTTTTGTAAATGAGCGTAGAATGAGTCATGAAAATTCCACAAGATGGGGATTTCGATATAAAAATACTCTGATATTGATTTTTTGACAATTTTTTGGCATATAACAGGAGATAAATGATGAATTAAGACGAGAACACAGGATTAAAACTGGAAGAATGTGTTTTCATTTCATGGGGACTTTAAAGTATAGTTAAATATGTATAAGCGAAACATATGTTGCATAAAAATGAATCATGTGGTGGCTTAGACACAGGAAAGTGCTCTGAGGTTAGCAACTCTATCATGTTAACCTGAATCTTTTATATATTTCTATAAATGCAACTTGGCCTGTTGTATTATCTTCTTCAGTATTGTTAAGAACCTGGCCCATTCTCCTGGCCAGTTTGAACCAGTAATCCAGGTTACTGTGTATCAGGGAAACAGACTCTGGTATGGAAATCGGCTTCACTGCATAATATTCCAGGTCAGGCTAATATTATCATCATACATCATGTTCTATAGGAGCTGGAAATGGCCGTGACAAGGCTCTGGGGCCAAGCTGTCTTATTTACTGATGGGGTCTGCTGGAGCAGCCAACTAAAACCTATTTACTTTCCTATAGCCGAGACATGAGGAATGGACGGAGATGGAGAAACACAGAGAAAGACTAACACAGAGAGTTAAACGGGCTAATCTAACAATTAGTATTCACACAGCTGCTTTCTTCTCTCTTCCTACATTTACGTATGATAAATTCCGGTAATGAAACAGTGGATGGAATTTACACAAAGCTGATTGAATTTCCTCATTAAACATAAGAAGGAAATCATTAAATATGAGCCTGTAAATCTTCCACACTGTATAATGGAATCGACTTAGTGGGGGTTTGGCATTTTCCCCATGGTGAAGGCTTAAGTTATGTATTTCAATCAAAGGTACTTCAATTAAAACACCTCCTTTCTAAACTATAATATAAGGCCTTTAAAATATTTGACACTTGCCATTTACTTTTTTTAGTTATAGGATATATGGCAAAATCATGCTGCAGATTGACAGCAAATTTGTCCTGTCTGAAAGAATATATTTCCCTAAATATCCCAGAAATATTGTCCCGTCTGTCTGTGTTTCCAGAACAGTGGCCTGACAATCCTTTTTTGACAGGTAAAGCTTGAAAGAGTCTCAGAAAGAACTGGGTGTAGACAGACAGAAAGGAGGCTCAACATCACAAGAGTAATCTTACTGCCTAAATTGAACAAAACAGTCCTGACCCAAGTCTGGGGTTTCAAAACCTTCTTCGTAACACTTGCGTATATACACTCAAAGTGCTGTCATCCTGTCACTTCTGTAATTTGACGGTGTTACAGAAACACAAAAATCAACAGCTCAGCTATAGTCCCTACCTTGACACAAATAATGCAAACCCTGCTCTGTTGATGATGTAAGTGTACAGAAATAACTCTGAATTCTGCTCTTTGCCTTTTTATGTAGTGGAAGGTAAAACTGTATTAAGGACTACTGTAAGGCTGCTATTATTAGACTCAGTCACAACTTCCATTCATTATACTCTGAATACCGCCACATGACAGCACAGAAAACTATCACTATTAACCAGAGCTGATAACAGGTCTTGGGGGTCAACTTGAACAATGTAATTACACAATGTAAGCTTGTTTATTGATGTGACACTTTCTCGAGTGAAGGACGTCCTGTTCATCACGTCTGTACCACGTTTAAAGTCCAGTGCAGTTTAGTGGCTGTGTAGTAGTTAGTTTAAAATGAATATAGAGACTGTATTATCAGCACTGAAAGGTAATTTGATCAGAACTAAAATGTTATTGAAAGCTACACTTATTCATGTCTACATTAACTATGAATTAAATTACTATGTGTACAGTCGAAGATGTTTTGTTTCAGAACACCCAACCCTTTAGGTTCCCTCAGCTCTAAAAGCATTTTAGTGTTTTCAGGTCTTTGTTTTGGTTTAACAGCTGTTTTGGTTCACTCTCACCGCTCTCATCAAACCAGCTTCGACCAGCTGTTTTCGGCAAACAAACACTTACAAAAAATGTTTGGTTATGGTTAGGAAAAGATCATGTTTTGGCTCAAAATACCCAGTTTTGGGGGCACAATCCCAGCGAGAAAAGCAGCAATGTCTCTGTAAAAAAAAACAAACGCTTTTTGTGGCACTATGCCCACTGGAAAAGCAGGGATGGCTCACTACAAAACACCCACCTTTAAAGCCTAAAAAGCTGCTGGAAAAACACAGATGGGTTGCTACAAAACACCCACATCTGGAGCCTTAAAAGCAGCTGGAAACCTATCAACAAGTTGCTACTAAACACCCACATCTGGAGCCTAACAAGCCAAAGGAAAGCCACTGTGACGTTGCTACAAACACCCACATGTGAAGCCTCGAAAGCCGATGGAAACCCCATTGATGGGTAGCTACAACACACCCACGTATCGAGCCTAAAAAAAACAAAGGACACACACAGATGGATCACTATAAAACACCCACATTTGGAGCCTAAAAAGCTGATGAAAACCCACTGATGGGTAGCTACAACACACCCACCTTTGCAGCCTAAAAACCAAAGGAAGCACACTGATGGGCTACTACAAGCAGCTGGAGAAACACAGACGGGTCGCTACAAAACACCCACACTTGGAGCCTTAAAAGCAGCTGGAAACCTATGAAGAGGTCGCTACAAATCACCAACATTTGGAGCCTAAAAAGCCAAAAGCAACCTTCAAAGATGTCGCAACAAAACACCCACCTCTGGAGCCTAAAAAGACACTGGAAAAACAGACAGGTTGCTACAAAACACCAACATCTGAAGTCTAAAAAGCCGATGGAAACCCACTCATGGGTAGCTACTATACATCCGCTTTACAAACCTAAAAAAATTAAGGACACACACCGACGGGCCACTACAAAACACCAATGTCTGAAGCCTTAATAGCAACTACAATACTACAGCCATAAGTCACTACAAAACAATCACTTTTGGAGCCTAAAAAGCAGATGGACACACACGGAGGGGTCGTTAAAAAAAAACAAAAAACATTTGGAGCCTAAAAAGCTGATGTAAACACACTGACAGGTCGCTACAAAACACCCACTCTAACAGTGGTTTGGCAGCTGTTCATCTAGATGACACACCATCCCTCTGCCCCTCCATCTTCCAATGATCAAATCAGCTCATATACTACACCACTTTAAAAAGGTTGATATAATAAATATGAATTGTGCAGATGTAACAGATTTGTCATCTACAAAAACGTACAATGCTAACATTTTCTTTTGGCAACTGGGCTAGCCAGTAACGTGTCTGCTGGATGCATTAGTCTTAACAGCTTTTTCGTCGGGCCCTTCGCTAAAAACAATCAATTTGTACTACTTTAAAACACTATTTTCATTTTTCTGTTACCTGATTACAGGTAGTTTACTGTAAATTATCTAAAGTGAAATATAGCGTTCTTACAGAGGAGAAGATAAATCAAATATAAACAGTTTCTCTGCTTCAGGCTTCACTGACACAGACCCGCACCTTTACGTAAGAGAGTAACATGAAAAAAAAAACAAACACTGAGAAAAACTTCAAACCATATCAAGTACATGAGTGTATTTTGGTGTCAAGAGACCTGTCTTATCAGCAGTGGAGGCACAGCTACCTCTTTCACACATGAATGCCATCTTATCTAGTCAAAAGCCTGCAACGGCACTACTCTAAACTGTCACACACACATACACACACGCATGCACACAAAGCCCTCATCTGGAGCTGAAGGTATCTAAACAAATATTCTCACTGAGAATTTAATTAGGTCAAGAGAGAGAGAAAGAGCTCTTAACAAATTAAAAATCCAATTCCCGCTCTTATTAATCCAATCAGACAGAATAAATTACAGTATTCATTATGTGTACAAACACTTGGAGTAGAGACAAAACACCTGCAAAGCGAGCATGTACACTGATCTAACACAGTCCCAATAAAGATTGAATGTATTTTTTTTTCTTTTTACTACATCATTGCTCACAAGATTGTGTCCACCCCCTCTACTAAGCGTCAACTGCATCCAAAATAGATTTATTGTCTCAGAGGGATATTTGTTTTCACAGCCAGTACACAGAAACATGCAGATATACACACAGCAACACATAGTAACACACATAGCAACATGTAGATAGAGGCAGTATGCAAAATCTCAATGAATGCATCCATCATTGCGGCTCACAACAGTGTCAACAAGGAAGATTGTTCGGGACTATCAGTTTCAGGACCGTCTTTTAAATATTAAGCAGTTTTATCTCAATCCTTTCAATCTCTGGTCCCTTTATCTCTCAACACAATTAAGACAAAACCAAATACATTGCAGATTAAATGTGATTTTAATGAGTTGTATTGATCCTCTGCCATTGGCACGGGCGCCGTCATAACAGATTTGTGGAATCCTCTCCTTTTAGCTTTATGTTTACTTTGGCGGCACTTCTCTGAGTCCAGCTTTTATTAAGCCAATGATCTCAGCCAACAAAACACAATGAGACAACAGGAGGAGCAACATGTAGTGTGTGTGTGTGTGTATGTGGCTGGGGGATAAGAAACTACTTAAAAAAGATGCAGTTATTATCCTAGTTTAATTTGGCTTTGGCTGCACACACACACAATCAAAGTTGGGGATGATCACTCGTATCAGTCACAGCAGAAAGACCCTAAACAAAGTGTGTGTGAGCGCATGTGTATGTGATATTTATTAACGGGGCCCTGCAGTCATCTAGCAGCGTGCTCTGTGTTATTTCACAACTGAAAGGCAGACGGAGAATTAAGGTTTTCAGAACAGAGTTGTGTGAAATAGAGAAAAAGAAGCAGGGACAGAAGAAGACACCACACGTCACCACACTCATTAACACCAGCAACTGGCAAGTGGCACAAACAGAATATAAATATATGATAAAGTTGACATTTAGAGGCATCCATAGATGGATGACTCTAACTGACGGCCAATTTGGCTGCTAATCTAAAGGCCAAGGCCACTGGTGGCAGGGACAAGAGATCAATCGTGTGTGTTTGTGTGTGTGTGCATGGTCTCTCACTCACCAAATAGATTGCTGGAGTGGCCTTGCTTGGAGACGGGCCTGAGCTCATTGGAACCCCAGGCGTAGCGCCTGTAGCTGTCCCACGCATGTTTCATCATCTGACAGGGAGGAAGAGGAAGAGGAGGAGGGGGGGAGAGGGGGAGATGAGAAATGAGGAGAGTTTAGGAAAACAATTCAACTTTGAGCTGTAATGAAGACAATGAAGTCATTTTCATACAATGGTTTGTTTCTAGCCCAAATGATACTGGAATTTCATGGGAAATACCAACGTCTGAGAGACGATTTTTTAAATACATGAACACATTATATAAACAAATATGGAGGGGAAAAAATCAATACAGTATAGTATCGTGATTTTTTTTTTGTGTGGCAATACCGTATCGTCACACAGTGCCATGTATTGATTTTCTTATTACATAAAATCATTAATATTCTAAATACTTTTGGCAGCCTACTAGAATGATATAATCAACAGCGATAATAAAAGGTAATACATTGCAATATATTTTATTTCAGTACTCAGCATATCACAATAATATTGTATCGTGACTTAAGTATCGTGATAATATCGTATTGTGGAGCCTCTAGTGATCCCCACCCCTACATTTTGATAAAGGATCACTTGACTTTACTTTTTAAATAACTGTGATCAAGTTATGTACTTTTTGAATTTAATTCAATTGATCTAAACACTTAAAATAAACTATCTGCGGTCTCTAGACAATAAACTATGTAACGAAAGCAGTTTCTAAACTAATCCAATGGCATTTCTTGATTGCGATTTTTTTTTTTAGGGATGCACTAATTTTAAAATTCTGGAACGATACCAATGTTTAAAATAACAATTTGTCCGCTAGCAATGCTGTTGTTTACTTTGTTTGTTTGTTTATTTATTCCACTTTTTGTTGCAGTGAAACAAAGAAATCATTATAAAATGTAAAGTAACTGAAATGTTTTAAGCCCTTCATCACACTACCTTTGAATGAGCATTGCCTGCACACTATAAGTAAACATTTGAGGTCCCTGGATATCTATGTACTACAGAATATCAGACAGTCTACTATCTATATCAGCATTCTTTACAATGTTTATCCTAACGTAACAAGTAATTCCAGAGCCTGGCCTACCCATTACCTTAAATGAGCAGGGCCATTGAGTTAAAACAAAATTAATGAACAAGACAAGAACAAAAGTCCACACAAACTGGAATAATTATTTTCACAAGCTACAGCAAATTTCCAGCACTACAGCCCAAGATTTATTAAATAAATTACATCTGGAGGTCAGTTTAAGAAAGCAGTATCATTCTTTTCATGTTGCAACAGCCATTTGTTATGTCCTTATGTGCCTGCATGGTGGATGTGTAAACCAATTTAGATTTTACTGTATCAGTACAAATGATTATATTTAGAAGTTCCTCAGGAGAAGTCAAAAGGAAATACAAACGTACTTTAAACCTTTATACATGAAAGGTATCTGTAACAATAATGAATTAAAGAAAAGAAAATACATTTGAATAAAATAACTATTTGCCTGTGGTTTTCCAATCTAGAGCTGCAAAGTAACTGCTGATTTGGTGTATTGGTTTCTTTTTTGGGCAATTTAATGTTAACATTTCATAGAAATACAGCTCCTTTTTCACCCTGGTACAAACAAGAGGTTTTAGTTTTCTGTAACTCACCAGCCTTTATTAAAGCTTGAAGTTACACATATTTAGGGGCATGGCCACTGTGAATGACATGCTGCCCATGAAGCGTCACCACAGTCTTTGAGTCAGATCCACCCCCTCGCTCCTCCCCAGCTCCAACCCTCTTGTCCAAATATGGTCACCACTGGCTCTAAAAATCCAAGATGGCGTCAAACTGCCAAAACTGAGGCTTCAAAACAGGAGTCAACAGACCAAGGGGCAATGTCACAGTGACTACGTCCATTTAGACATCGTACCATTGAAGAGATTCAGCCCCTTCCGATGAGAACATGATACTATCCAAGCAATTCAAGTGCCATCTTGGCAGCCTGTTGCAGCAGTTTCAAGAATTTCCCAGTTTGGAATCGATAAAGTATTATCTATACTAAAATGTGCAACAAACTTTCAGCTGATAAAGTACCAGGCCCTGAGAGGCACCATTCATGACGTTAGGGTAATAGACAAATATTGTATTTATTGTGGTCTACTCAAAGATAGTGTTGCTGCTACTACTTCTCAAATTAGTTTTTGCATGCTTACTTGTACTTTATGTGAGCTTAAACTAATAATTAAGTTAGCTAGGTGTCTGTATTATCCACACATTTAATGATGCAACTCCTTCCATACATTCTCAAGCAAACTCAGCAGACATCTATGTTTTACACCTCTATTGAAGATGTGACCATGTTTTCTCCTTACTTGATCTTCCGGCCTTAAAAGTCTAAAATCCAGTCACAAAAGGAGTGGCTTGGGCATGTGGCTCTGACGTTAGTATCTAATTTGTCTGTACAGTTCTGAACACCAAAATGAAATCAACAAACAATAGTCCAACATCTGTCAACATATTTTCTGTCAAATGACCTACTCAAAATGGCTGTCAGCCGATCATGATCGGTGTGGCTGATTGATCTGCTCATTTCCTCTATAAACAAAAACCCAAATATCACTCAGTTCCCTGTGAAAAGGAACATTTTCCTCTGCTGAGTCCCATTATCTGCTGTTGAAACCACCCAATTCCCCCAGAAGGAATCATTGAAGTTCCATTTTATTTTAATCTGGTGCTGGCTGGGGGCTTGATAGCAGCATGAACACTAGTTTCCAATCTAACACCCAGACACTCATTTCAGTCTCAGATGTGGCTCCTCCTCCAGCTTGGCATTTGTCTGTCCTGCTAATCCAGGTTACACAGCATCCTTCTGGAGCTTTCCAGAACCTGCCTCTGGATTAGATACGCTAAAACCCTTTATCCTCCACCTTCAGACAGAAAGTCTGCTCACAGACACTTCAATGGTAGTGTCTTCCTGTCATGTATAGGCTCTTGTGCTGTAACTTATAGTGTATATGGGGAGAAGGCCTGCTTTGTACACCTGAATATAGTAAACCACATACACAAGCATTCAGAGAAGTGATAGTGAAGCTGATACAGAGCCTGCACAATCTGTCCAGGGGGATCATATTACTTTATAATACACCCTTCCTCAGTACCCAGCAGTATCCTGTTGCAAGTATAAACTGTACACGCATGTGTGTGCACTAGTTTGCATTTGTGTGTGTGTGAGCGGCACAGTTACTTCTGTCATAGCTGCTGACTCACTCTTAGTTAGCTCACTCCGGGACAAACACTCACTGAGAATAGCAGCAATTCACTGTGATCACTTCAAAAGGCGGCTACAAATGACCACAGCAGGCGGTAAACCAGTGGGTCAACAAGTCACTAAGTCACTGTGACCTGTTGCCCAGGAAACTAAATTCAGTAAAGCGAGCCCGTAAACCACTCCGTAAACGAGCAATTTAGTTAATCAGCCAAACAGGAAACCTGTCAGGAAATCTGGTTTCCAGTACTGATACACCATTTCCCCTGTCTCACAGCCACTGCACATACAGGGATAAGAGCAAGAGAAGCTCAAGTAATGTTCAGTAAAATATGAATGAGTTTTTAATACCTACATGATGAAACGCTGCACTGTATTACAACTAACATTAAAAAAGAACATCATTAGATCCAGTGGAGGCTGTATGTTTTGACACTGACATCTGTCAGCGTCCACAAGTTACTGGTTTCCTTTAGCAAGAAGTGGTGATTTTCAGACAACAACTAAAAATGATTTATAATAATTTACTTTTTTCTGTTTTTATAAAGTGATTTATAAATTAGTCTAAAAAATGTTAGGAAGTAGAGAGGCTTCCAGAGCCAAGGTGAGGTCTTGAATGAGCTTCTTTTGTCCATTATAACTATACATTTATATTATACAACAATAAGAAAAGGTGCATGTTTTAAAATTTAAGAAGCTGGAGCCTGTAAATATCAGGCGTTTTAGCTTGTAAGTTATATTAAAGGAGGCTCAATATCTTAAACTCAGAGCGTATGAGTTGGT
Source organism: Cephalopholis sonnerati (assembly GCA_019142605.1). Taxonomy (NCBI): domain Eukaryota; kingdom Metazoa; phylum Chordata; class Actinopteri; order Perciformes; family Serranidae; genus Cephalopholis; species Cephalopholis sonnerati. Next base: position 17,301,039 of record JAGQAX010000009.1, read on the forward strand.
ATGAGTGGAGGTAGCTTAGCCTGCGGGTAGCGGCTAACTGTGCTAAACAACAGCAACAGTGCTGACGGAGCTAAAGGTGTTACCCGAGGGGTACCGGAGGTTGGGCACTATGCCTCTGCAGTGCCGCTGTCCTGATATCTGCAGATACTGCCGTATGAGCACCTTGCAAAGCGACGGCACCAAGCTAGCCCAGTGGTTCTCAACCTTTTTCTTGCCAAGGACCCCTAAGTTGACACACATTAGATCCCCATTTGATATGACTTTTACTCAGGGACCTCTCTCTTTGGTTGTTAGATATGATTACGACCAGAATTCTGTAGTTGTCAACTACAAATGAGAAGGCAGTGAAAACCATGATCAGAATAGTCACTCCTTTTTGCATCACATTACTCACATGAGGTTGAACGCTAGAGTATTTTGTGTTGACTTACATCATACATGCGTGAAATTGCTGAACTGATGAATGAACTTCCGCGGGTACGTCCTCAATGTCATACGTCCCTGAAGGGTCTCAGTGCTAATTGTCGCAGCGCTCACTAGTCGGTTAAGTTCAGATTTTTCAACTTTCACTTCATTTGTGCTGCTTAATTTGCGTATTTCACACCATTGATGTCGCTTCCTTCGCGCTGCCCGGTGGGAATTTGCATCTAACCGTGTCTTTACATCGACTTTATATGTAATTCACTCGTGTGAATTGTTTTATTCATGCCCGGTGTGAACACAATATTGCTCACACTGGGCTCAGAAGTAAAGTGGAATAAATAGTGACAATTCCCCCTGGAACTCCTTCAAGGATCCCTGGAGCCCTGGTTGAGAACCAGTGAGCTAGCCAGTGGAACACACACATGCACTAGTATGCATGCCAGGCCAGACCGGCTTACAACAACAAACCACAGAGAAGCTCGATTTACGACACACACAGAGGAAGAGTGACCTTGTTCCCTGCTCAGGTAGCCATTACTCCACTATAACTTTGCTTAGCAAATGATGGTTTGCTGCTACTGTATGTTATTGTTGTGAATGTCATATTAAAAACCTTTATTGATCAGTGTTGATATTGAGACATTTTATGGCATCTGCAAGCAAGTAAACACTAACACTCTTTATATAACAATATAGAGCAAATCACACACACCTTACTACAGATTTTTGACACATGCCTGGCCAAGGAAGTCAAGAAATAACTAATAATATTCTTGCAAAATGAAGGCACAAAACAGGGGGTAAACAAAATATGCTTCTATCAATTCTGTACTTTTAAAATGGCACGCAGGTGCTTTGTAACAACTATGAACACTAGAAAAGACACTGTTGTGAGGGGTCCCAGGGGTTTATTCTTTTATTCATACTGTGAGCACGACCGACAGACACCGATGAATAGACTCTGATTTCATGCATGTCACTGAACAACGGGTTATTAGGTCGCAACACATAAAGGAATATGTCCCAATATGCTAGAGAGGAATATGAGAAGCATACTTAGCACAGTTACCTCTGATCCTTTGTGTTCCATGTGCATCCCTAACTGTTGTACAAAGACACGAGGATCACTACACCAACACACACTCACATAAACATGTTACATACATTGTGTTTCTAACATTTAGCCTTTGAGAGGTTTAATATGGTTTACTGTCAGATAGACATGGTTAGATCAAAAATTTTGGTCTATCTTCACGTGCCCTTCTTTAAAAAACACACACACACACCCAACACACATACGTACATGCAATAACACAGAACAAAAGCCACTGCATTTGCATAACATCTCCCACACACATCAAAAGGACAGCGAGCGAAAGCTTTCCTCCATTTAAACCCACTAATTAAAGCTAGTGAGCCTGCTAATTACAGCTCCTATATGCATGTCACATTAAGATATCTACTCAAACACTCTTGTTCCACTCCACATGCTGCACTGCAACACACCAGAGGATGACTAAAGATGATCCAAGGTCTGTTCAAGGATGTTGACATCAAGACGACAGCAAACACTCGTCACGAAAACACAGAAAAAAGTGACACGACGATGAAGTTACACTGTAATCAAACTGACACCGGATATCCAAAAAAAAGTGTTGTTTGACATCATATATAAAGTAGTTATGAGACTTTAAATGTCATGAAGAGATAATTTACCAAACTCATGAACCAATACGCATAAGCTAACAGGAAGATCAAACACATGTCAATAAAACCTTCACACACCATCACAGTTCAAGCTAAGTATGTAAAAACACCTGTGGCAGTGTATTAAGGATGTTCAGCATCTTTTAAACTAATTAAATAGTCTTTTGCCTTATGTTTCATATAAACATACACGCAGTTTACAGCACTTTTAAAGAGCGTATCTAGGGCCAGATACTACTACTTACTACTATTATTTTGCTATGATCAATCACTAGTATCCGGCCAATGTCTTTTCAAGCAGCCTCTTTACTTTGAATGTGTACAGTTTGTAAAATGTCATACAAATCTGTTAATATTGAGAATACATACTAATAAAGAAAGTCTGCTGTTCAAATAAGAGATAATGTGCAACAAAATGCGCTGATCAAGAAAAATAACACACCACGCCCAGTTGAGGATTTCGGTGGTAAAACAGGAGTTCCCTTGAGTCTTCAGTTTTTCAGTACCCAGTAAAATATGAAGACATTAGGACACCCTTTACACCATGCATTCAAATTTGTTTTGGGTGGTCAGATTGCAATTGGTTAGTGCTTGATCACATGGGAGCCCAGAACCTAAAAAAAACCTTGAGAACGGATTGTGATAGAATCGGCCAAACCACCTCCGGAGGTGGTCAGGGACGCAATGTGACCACATTGAACACAAGTGTAAATCCACGTATAAAAACTACATGGGCAGAAATAAGTCATCTTGTGCAACTGTTTCAAACCAGGAAGGCAGCACTGGCTCTCCCTCACATGGTGGCCTCTCTCTTATCTGATGTTAACACTACTGGGGTGTCTCCCTCCTCTGTAATGTACTCTTCCTATCGATCACTGTCTTTACAAAGAGGTAGGGCTGTTTCGTCCTCGTCTACCTCGCTGTTGCCCTCTAAATCTTCAGGTCTTGCTATGACATGTAATAAAGAAAACTACGAAGCAGCTGAGATTTTTTAAAATATCTGTTTAATTTTAACACCAATATTATCTCTAAAATTAAGACAATATCATCATGCAAACCCTTGTACTTTTTTTTAATAATTGATTTTTTAATAATAGTTGTTGACACACATTTTGGACTGTCTTTGATTATTTGAGATGGACAGAGCAATCAGATCTAAATCTGATCTCAATTTGGACACTGGAGACATATATTATTACCGCGTGTAAATGTAATCATGTTCAATCATAGCTACATACAATCTAGACATGAGACACATTTTAATGCAAGTGTAAAGGGGGCTTTGACTTGGAGCAATATCACTTTATTGGGCTGCTTTCAGACACCTTTCACAAGTATTTAACCCTTAAAACCTTGAGCAAATTGGTGCGACTTCTTTCAAAAACATGGGGAAAAAAAGGCAACGAGCAACTTGGGAAAAAATGTCCCAGAAATTGCAAAAAAAAAAAAAAAAAAAAAAAAAATTCAGAATGTTATTTATAAAAAAAAAAAATAACTAGGGGAAAATGAAAAAAAAGCTAGGGAAAATTTTTAAAAACTATGATAGATTTTTTTTTTTTTGAGCATTTTTATCCAGGTCATTTCCTTGTTTGGTTGTTTTTAACTTTCTTTCATTCTTTTTCCAAAAATTTCAATAGTTTCTATTTTCACTAATTTCTTGCAAATGTTTGGGTTATTTCTTCCTTTATTGCTCATTGCCTTCTTCCCATGTTTCTAAAAGAAATCAAGCCAAATTGTTTAGGTTTTAAAGAGTTAAACATGGGCACCTCCAAGGAAACAAAGGAGAGGGTGTGTTCTTAAGTCAGTGTTATCCTTTAGCAGAGGGAGGGTGACAGACTGAGAAGTCAGGCTGGCTTATATTACCCTAGCTAGACTGACTTAGCACATCTCCAGCATTGTCACGCAGAAAACACATTCAGCTGAATATCCGTCATGATAAACTGAGGAGAAGCAGGTGTGGTCAAACAGGAGCTAATATGTTAGCAATCCCTGCTATCTTCACTAGCCTGTGTCTGCTTACTTACTGAACTCAACTTTCATGAGTTACTCAACAAAATCTGAGACATGAGTGGGAACTGAAAGGTCTGAAACCTGGCTAAGATCTCCCTAAACTGTCAACAGAATTACATTCTGGCAAATCGAAGTATATAAATAGGTATGTGTAAATATAAGTTTGGCTCACACTACTAAACATTCCCTGTGTGTTAACTCTTATTGGATTTCATGCTCAGGATCCCTATGTGTTGACTCTAATTGGATTAACTGCTCAGGATTTTCTGGGCTGACCGCTGTTATTAGGATCTGGTGGCTGAAGCTATTTCTGACACACAATATCTCGATGCTAATTGGCTCTGTGTTTAAGGTGCAGTGGTTTTCTAGGGCACCAACATCAAGTTCGATCTCGCAGGAAGATCTTAAGTGTATACACATCTCTCATCTCAAGCACGCAGACACACACACACACACACACACATATACAAGGCTGAGGATGAGATTATTTGGTGGAGAAAGGCTGCGTGAGAAGTGTTGATAATCACCTCCTCTTCTCTGGCTCTTCAATTCATTCATATTCTCTGTTGTTGTCCCCCTGCTCCACCTCTCCTCTCAGCGTATTGATCTGCCTCAGGCACCGAACTAATAATGGTGTTGTCTTCACTGATGGTGATGACACACGGCACATATACATGCACATGAACCCACACAGCCAAAACCTTGTCCTCCCGTCTATACAACTGTTTCCTGTCAGCAGGACCACTAATTGTGTGAAAGCATGCTAACACATAGCAGCAGGGAATAAAATGACTCACTCTTCGGTACATACATAACTACACCCAATTTAAAAATGAATACTGATGTTCCTGTAGTGTTCCTGTAGTGCAGATTAATATTTAATTTAAAGAAAGATAAATTCTAATGTGCAACTTCCAAAAACTGCCAAGAAGTCAAAAATCTTAGCACTAGAGCTACAGTTTAATTATCAAATATTCACATTAATAAGGCATCAAAGCCTACAGACCATGAAACTATAACAGCAACAAGCCTTGGTTTTTTATTTCTGCTGCGGAAACTGAGGTTTGGTCTATTCCAGTCCTGTCTTTTTGACTTCCAGGATACATTAATAATGTTAAAGTGCTCATTCTCCATAAACATGGAGCTAAATCTTAAGGCAGAAAATGCTGACAAGATGTGCTGGTCTCTCATCTAGTCAGATGGCCTTCAGACAGGTTGGTGTCTGCTTTGTATTTGTGGGGGTGGGCACTCAATTAATGACTGTAGAAACAAAATAAGATGTCTCAAAATATGGCCTCCTCTTTGTAAATGTTTGTTTTAAAGGCATCAATCTGGTGAATTCTGAGAGCCAAGCTATGATGGCAGAATATGCCTAGATTTCAACATCTTTGGGCTTTTTATGTGTGAAAAATGTTCTATTTTTACTGATGAAAAACACGAGTGGTATGTTATGGTGAAGGGTTACACTTAAAATACGGCTAAGGATTAGTGGTTTAACATTTCAGTAAATCAACAGAAAAATGACTAACGTACTGATCTGCCTCTGATCTTATTATTTTAAATCACAGTGTTTCCCCTAGGTTTGGCGGGAGGGAACAGCGGGCCACCATAGTCTTGTCAATGTGTGGGAAACACTGTGTTAGCATAGCAAACACTAAGTTTTCAGTTGACGCTAGCTAGTGTTGTTAGCAAAGTGCATGTATAATGCACATTATCTGTGATATTAATTGGTATGCTAATTTTGGCTAGCAGAAAAAGGCTTAAAACAAAATATACTTGCTGGAACTAGTATTTTTCAGTACAACTGAACGTTTTTAGGCGACCAAAATGTTACAGCTAACTTGACTTTGAAAGGGTCAAAGTTCTAAGACAGAAACAGTCAGTACATTTACATGCATACAGATAAGTGGAGCTATATCACCAATATCATATCACCAATCTATAGCTTGAGCTATGGTTATAGCTTGACTAGGCCATTTAATTTGACTGCTGACCTTGTCCCAGTGTACAAGCTCGGGAGGGGAGTCGATTTATTGACCGAAGAATGTTTAACTCCACTACGACAGGTGGCATTATGTCCCCTTTCAGCTTGTTGGCATTGGACGTTGGTTCTTTTTTTGATTGACCTATTACGTCACAGACCAAACAGTCAACAAACAAGTTAGCTACGGTTAGCTAGCGGTAAACTGGTATATGGTGGGCAACTCTACAGCTCTGTACATTTTGTACATGCTGTATGCTTCACTTTTTATTTTTCTTCTCTTCTTCTGTTATGCATTTAATGCTAATCGAATCAATCCAATCACATTATCTGGGTGTGCTATTACGACTTTGAAGAATTTCATTTAGTACGATTTTAGTCAGACTAACATGTTCATAAGTATTCTAAAAGTCCAGTTTTAGTTGGACCAACACAATAAATTCTCTCTAATGTAATGTAAACGTACTGACTGACAACACTCAAAAAGTTCAGTAATTTAATATACAGTGCCATGACAAAGCATTACGACGCCTGACTGACAGATCACCATGCTAGCGCCTTGTCAGTCACAAGGTAGCCGTGCCCTAAGGCATACCCTGCTTTATCATCTATGTCACTCTAAATGTTAGCATAATTTACAAAATGAACATCATGCTGTATTGCAGAAGACTTGAAACTAGCAATTGAGACCATAAAGCTTTACTTCCACAAAACATGAGCAGGGAGAGAAATGCTGCTGCTCGTAGAGGTACATCAGAGAAAACATATAATGAGGGTAATTCAAAAAGAAAAAATGGTATAGTACCTTATCGAATGTGGAGCCAACAGCTTACAAGAAAGCAGCAGCCATACAGTAGGTAAAGATCTTTTTCTGAATTAGACACATTTCTTCTGATAATGAACGATTACTTAAAAGACCTTTGGTGCTTTATTTACATTTAAGAGCTTCTTTAATTCTTAAGCATGTAAGTAGGAGTAAGTGAAGGATTTTTGCTTTTATCTTTTGCTTTCTTCACTTTAAAGCAGTCTTATTAATATGAGCTCAGATCTCAGTTCAAATAGACACCTAAGGGAGATCTTGGACTCACATTTTAACACCACCACACCAAAACAACTATTTTTAAAAAATATTTTTCTACATTTAAACAACTTCAGTATGTCTTTAAATAACTGGACGTTCTTTACAAAAAGGGACTTGCAATATGGACAACCCCATTAGTGAACAAGAAATGTCCCACAAAACAAATCTTTGATAGGACAATTGAACTTTTGATGACATAACAAAAGGAAGGAGCCTTTTCCAAGCCTGACAGGTGCTTCCTGGGCTTCATGACTAATAGCATGTCTCTGACATAGAGTTAAATATATGAGTTACCAACACAACAATAAGACCAAACCAAGGGGAGTGCTACACACAGATGAGCACTGAGGTACACCACTCCACTGAGACCTTGTTTGAATGTCCCCCAAATTATAAACTGGCATCGATTCAGTGTGTGTACTTAACACGGCTGTTTGTACACACACATTCATGCACACAGTGGGATGATGGCAAATCATTAACTGCTGTGCAAAGATCTAGGGGTTAATGACCCTGTTTGCTCCAGGGTGTTTTAAGTAATCTGTAACTGAGTGAATGTGTGTAAAACGGGAAGGGGGGAAAGAGTGCGTGTGTGTGTGTTTGTGAGTTCGTCCAGGGGCCGCTGCGGTGAAAGTGAGGCTGAAACTAAATCCTCTTGTCTCAGGGGAAACACTTGTGACTAACGCCCTTGTAACAGGTGCATTGTGTGTGAGAGTGTGTGAGACAGAGGGGGAGTGGGAGAGAGGGTGAGACAGAGAAAGAGGGCAGTTAGGTGACAATATGGTTGTTGGGCAGATAAGGACATCCGATCACTGACCGCCAACCACCAGCCGGCACGAGGACCCCACAAACATAACCGCAAAACACACACACACATGCACAGACACACACCCGATCTGCTTGCCAAAGAAGCATCCCGAGTGAGAGTGTGGTGAAGTACAGATGCTTGACTGCTTCACTCCCTGCCATCTCAATGAGAGGCAGATAAAGACTGAGTGAGATACTGAGAGAAAAGAGGCTGGGTCACATAAAGCAGGAGATAGATAGGAAGCAGGGAAGACTACAGATCGGAAAAATAATGAAAAATCCTCCCCCATAAAGACAAACATCAAGTAAACATGAAGCAACAATGAAGACACATTTTACCAGTGTGTTTAAAGCCAGTGTCTGAGATAATAACAGAACATTTCATAGAAGGACTGAAGAGGATGGAGAAAAGCTGAACCAGAATCAGAGAAAAAGAAAAGAGACAGAAGAGAAATGCATTATTTGGCCTGTGACGATAATGGAAAGTGCTCAGCAGGCCTCTGATCTGATCATTTTCCACTCAATCTTTCAGCAAAGTTAGAGCAAACTTTTGAAATATCACTTTGAAATCGAATCTTGAGCACTGAAAAGAAAATCCACGAAAAAGTCATTCAGATTCATTGAACTGATTTTGGCATGAATTGGTTTAAGCTAGCGTTAGCCATGTGTCACACTGTGAAAAGAGAAGAATAGCAGTTATAATATTACTGACACTTCTGTCTATATTTCATTGATGTCAATAGGTTTTCAATGTAGTGAGCCCCTGGGAACAAGTAGTGGTTGTTTCAGTGGGTTCGAGGGAAACTGAAATGTCCCACATAAAATTTGTGTTTATTGACAAATTGTAGCGTTAAACTTGTGTTTGATGTAACATGGGTATAATTATGGTTATAATTATGTATGCTGAGAATGTTCCTGAACATCTCTATCAGTCACTGCCCTATAAAAAGCTTTAAATCTCTGTGGTGAAAAGTCTGAATCATGCACCACCCAAATGAATTTCATGTTTATTTCCATACATGTTAACTCAGTTCTTTCCTTCTTCTAGTCTCTCACACATTTTATCAAATCAGAACATTGTTGTATTTTCAAGGATAACTTTATTTCTGATAAAATCAACATTTGGTATCTCTGTCTAAATGTTAATTTGTTTTCAGAATCTAAGAAACATTTAAAAGAGTGATTTAATCCATAACACTTACATTAGCTACAGTATACACTCACAGGCCACTTTATTAGGTACACCTGTTCAACTGCTCATTAACACAAATAGCTAATCAGCCCATCACGTGGCAGCATTTAGGCATGTACACATGGTCTAGATGACCTGCTGAAGTTCAAACTGAGCATCAGAACTGGGAAGAAAGGTGATTCAAGTGACTTTGAACGTGGCATGGTTGTTGTTGGTCAGAAATAGAGAAAATGTTGGAATGGTTGAAAATGCCTTGTTGATGCCAGAGGTCAGAGGTCAGAGGAGAATGGCCAGACTGGTTCAAGATGATAGACAGGCAACACTAACTCAAATAACCATTCGTTACAACCAAGGTATGCAGAAGACCATCTCTGAATCAACAGCATGTCAAACCTTGAAGCAGATGGGCTACAGCAGCAGAAGACCACACCAGGTGCCACTCCTGTCAGCTAACAACAGGAAACTGAGGCTACAATTCACACAGGCTCACAGGCTGTGTCGATAGTGAGTTTACTGCATCCTGTCAGATATTAATGGGTCAGAGATGCAAGATATACACCCAGCAACATCCGTGATATTTTATGCATCATTTCCTCCAGTACAAAATACTCGCTTTTTGGTTGGCCTTGGAACTACTACAATAGTTCCCATATTATGAAAGTTTGCGGTCTTATTATGCTCTTGTAATTCAGCACATCACCCACTGATAGTAATCTATCATATTACAATATGGAGGCACAGGCATGAGCTTACCCAGAAAACAGTCATTTTCTTTTCCGTTAATTTCATTCACAGCAGTTACGTAAAATATGATTTCCTGTTAATCTCATAAACATTAACAGGAGAATAAACAGCTGTTTTGGAGGATATGATACTATTGCTTGACTCATTACTACATTACAGCAGTCGGTTGGTGAGAGTAGCAAAACCATGCTGGAATATTTCTTTAAGCAGCTGACGTATAATGTAGCTACAGTTTCTTCACAACAGCAAAAAATGAACAGGAATGTCTAGTGGAGAGGAGATACAACAACAGGTATGATCTGGGGCAGTGGGCTTACCTATACCCCCTTTAATCTTTGCTTAAAGTACATCTGCAAGTGCATGAATAGGTTAAAGAGATGAGCAAAATTGCAACAACTCATTAACAGCATTTCCAAACAGTAAAAGATGCGATGAAGCAACAAAGAAAAAGCAGAGAGGAGCGTGCTTTTAATTTCACCAAAAGTTCAAACTGATCAAGTTCTTCTGTAAGTTGTTACGTGGTTGTTGATTCTGTAGCTCCGGGGTTGTTTACCAGGCCTGTCTGTGTTTATGCTATCCTGAATTTAATCTCTCCCTCTATATCCACCCCCTCTCTCTATGTGTGGGGATGTAAGAAACTGTGTACACCTCTGTAAAAAATATATTACTGCATCTCTCTAAACCCTATCTCTGAGCCCAGACAGCCACTGCTGCTGCTTCACACAAGCACATGAACGGGTGCAGACGCACACACACACACACACACACACACACACACACACACACTCACAGAGCCTTTTATGGGATGAAATAAGAGCGCATTAAACATTCACTATGATCAACTCCGCAAAAACAAGCATCAAAAAATAAAGCTTCTTGCATCATGTAAATCACACTTCCCAGATACCATGAGTATATATGTATTACAGAGACAGAGAGAAAAAAGGTGGATGGAGAGATGGAGAATGAAAGGTCTGACACATTAAACATCATGAAATAAAAACGACATTTTGAAATGTGCCAGACCCTGGGGCTGCATCTATATTAGAGAGGAGAAGACGTTGGGAGCCTCTACGCACCATTACACCACTTAGACAGAAACACAGCTGAAAGGCTTGGAACAAGTCTTATGTGACAACATATGGAAACTGGAGACACAGGTGCTAATCAAATTACACAGGGCGGGTTTAAGGGCTGGGTGCAGTGTGGGGGAGGGTCAAGATTATATAACACTACATAGGTTCACTGACTTCAAGACAACTGTCAGGATCAACAAATGCCAAAACAACTTTTCAAGCAATTTCAATGTCGCAGACAAATTTCCAATGTCCGAATAAAATCATGAGACTTTTACCTCAGGTGGTGCGCGCTCCCGTGATCTCGATCGTTTGGTGTAAGGTGGTCATACAACTCAATCCGAGCGGTCTCCGTTTTCCAGCAAAATCAAATGTTTAATATCATTGTAGGTTTTTCTGATCTGGGCTCGTGCAAGTACTGAAGAATAGCTGCTCTCTCCAGCACCAAACAAGAAGCAGCAAACCGGGTAAACAGTAAACATGGTGGGGACTCCCTGGAGGCAAGAACATGAACAAGTCTTGGTTTTCTTGGACTGTGGAACAGGAGGAGAAACTGGGGGGAGTTGTGGAGTAGCTGGTGCCTAATTTGACGTGTATCTGATCCACCAACCAGCACTCATTTCCATGGTTTCCTCCCACTAAAATAGCAGAGCTGCCCAACAAAGGCTGGTGGCGAGTTAAGGCGACAAAATCCAAAACGTAAAGTTTGTGCACAAATACAGTTTATCTTTACAGATTGTATTAATGCCGAACTGACAGTGATGGTGTCAACATATGACAACTTTTATTATGTGTTTTTGTAATATGTAAGGAATTGTTGACTCTTTCCTCACCATTAACTCCATTTTCCATCATGTATGACACAACGCTTCCCCACCATTGACGAGATTTTCCGTCATTTATGACCCAACGCTTCCCCACCATTGACGAGATTTTCCGTCATTTATGACCAACGCTTCCCCACCATTGACGAGATTTTCCATCATTTATGACACAACGCTTCCCCACCATTGACGAGATTTTCCGTCATTTATGACACGTTTCCCCACCATTGACGAAATTTTCCGTCATTTATGACCCAACGCTTCCCTAACATTGACGAGATTTTCCGTCATTTATGACACAACGCTTCCCCACCATTGACGAGATTTTCCGTCATTTATTACCCAACATTTCCCCACCATTGATGAGGTTCTCCGTCATTTATGACCCAACACTTCCCCACCATTGATGAGATTTTCCGTCATTTATGACACAACGCTTCCCCAGGCAATTTTTGTTTTCACTGTTACAAGATAGGGGGTACTGTTACACGTCTCATAAAATAGAATAGCACTGCAGTGCCCATAAACAAACGAAGAAGAAGATCCGCTGGAAACCGGAAGAAGATATTTACAGAAATATGGCGGCTCGTAAACTGCACGAAAATGCCGGCGCCGACGGAAAAGTTAATGGTTGCGCAAGCCGTGGAAATGTTGATGGACTCTGACAATTCCTGTTTTGATCTACACTCTAAATCGTATTTGGACGAAGAAGCAAACGAGTTTAGTGGGACGAAAAGGGATTTCCATGAAGGTGACAGTGACACATGGACATACCGACCACAGAGGAGAGGGAGACAACAGAACACTGAACGATCACTGAACGGGGTAACATGTTCTGCTATTGCCAGTGGCTGGCAACTTAAAAATAATACTCTGACAGGGAAAGTGTTAATATGTCAAATTTCTTAAAGGGAGTTTGATGTGATATTTACCAACAGGCGCGGGATGGGAAGGAATCTTAAAATCAGTCCAGTTGTAATGTTGCAAATAGTGACCCTGCCACATCGCCAGTGTTTGTACAGACTTACAGCGTGTGACTAAAAGCTCACATTGTCTTTAGGTGTGAGAGGGTGTCAGACTTTTGTCTTTAGAAAGTCTTCTCAAAGCCTTCTAGTGTATAGCAGGCATACCACTCACAACAGACATTTTGGCTTATCACAGTACAAACAGCACAGGTGTAGCTCACAGCATTAATTAGGGCTCTGTTTTATTAGATCACAGTGAACCAACATTCATAACCACCAGGCCCACCTTCGATGGACTGTATCCAGTGCCAATGATATGACTTGCACCTGTGTTTGAAGGCTCAAACTGTCCACCATTAGATCTGTCTTTTTCCAGACACAGCACAAAAGCAGTTCCGGGCACATTTTGTCCCACCTGTGTGTGTGCAGCGTTAACTAAAGTATGGCATGCAAATGAGTCCAGGTACAAATAATTAGAATTACAAATGCGCAAGTATAATGGCCAGTAACCCAGGTGCAGCAATTTCCTCGGCGAGCTGCGGTTTAATGACGGGGAAATGAAGGAGCAAATTTCTCTCCAGCGTGGGACGGCAACTGAAACACGATTTTGCAGGAGTGAAGAAGCATGACACAAGGAGGCCTGCCACAAACAAGGGCCTTGAAAGCTATAAAAGGTGGCTTCAGAGACAGAAAAGTGAACAGTGAGGAATTGAAGAAACAACTCTCTGTGTACAGAGTAATTAGACATTTGTTCCTCAAGCGCTGAAGGATCATTTTGTATTGTTTTACTCATTCACCATCAATCATGCATACTTTATATCACTGATGATCATTTCTCAAACCATGCTGTAGTGTTTCCAATTTTATAATGTGTCTTCTTGCCTCCCAGGCAGCCATTTGTTTCCACTTTGGTATGAAAATCAATTTGCATCAATTACTTGAGCGATGTAATTCATCACAGTGAACATGATGCGTGCGACTGTTATTCTCATCAAAGTTCCACTATCATTGCGTGGAAATACTTTTGTGAGTGATTTGAAAAGACTGCAATGTGCTACCATTCAACTATAAAACAACAATAAAGTCTACCACAGACTGACAAAAAAGATGGACATCACGACAGCTCCCCAAAAGTAAGGCCAAACCATCTTGGTCGCCCTCTGGTGGCTGGTTGCAGTACAGGTCATTAACCCCGCTCCCTCCGCGTTAGCGCATGTACATGTTCTGCCATCACGCTGATGTATGTTCTATTGTTCATAATTCTGACTAGTTTTAATTTGTTCTTTCATGAAAGTGGGTGTGGCATCATGATTGACAGCTGTCACTCAGTACGTTTACATGCAAAGTTAAGTCAAGCTACGGTTATAGCTTCACGAGACCATTTAATTGGACTAATTATCCCAGTATACAACCACAGGAGGGGAATCAATTTATTGACCGAGGTATGTCTGACTCCGCTACGATAGGTGGCAATATGCCCCCTTTCAGCTTGTTAGTATTGGACCTTTCTCCAATTGACCTATGACATCACACACTAAACAATCGTCAAATTACTAGCTAAGCTTAGCTAGTGGCAAACTGGTGAAACATGAACATGAACATGTACTGTGTCTCCTTGTCTGTCCAAAAATGCATGGTTCTGTATGTAGATTTTGCCATGTTGTCACCAGCTTCTTCTTCTGTTACGCATTTAATGCTATTCGACTTCTGGGTCAAAGTCTGGGGCAGGAAACTATGGAGCATGCGCAGAGCAACTCAGCCGGTTTGAGTCCGATTGACTGTATACATGCAGGAGTAATTAGTCTCCCAACTGCATTATCTGGGTGTGTTAGTCCAAATTTCGATTGACATATTTATATGTATTTTTATAGTCCAGTTTTAGTCGGACTAACACAATAAATTGACCTTCTCTAATGTCATGTAAACATACCAACTGAGTCGCGATTGAGTCGGGCAAGTGTATGTATGGGACCTTGATACCACGGCTCTACCCCCAGAGCGATGCTGAACAGAATCTGGCTCCCAATGTTCTTGTTCCCAGGGGGTCAAATATTGCCGCGTGATATTGACACCAAAGGCACCCTTTAGCATCTTCATGAGATGTGCTGACTCTTTCCTACCTCCAGTGTTAACCCATCCTTGGCAATAATTGACATTGAGAGGACCTGACATACTACATGTAGGGGGGGGGTCAAAACAAAACCGGACTGTCATCCAGGAGACCACAGTCTGTCCCGTTTGAAACCTGAAGTCAATGTAATTTTAATGTTTTGTTAAGTCACTTATGGACATGATCTTTTTTTCTAAACCTGACCAACCTGGGAATGACCTGCACAGGATGGCAGCACCTGTATGAGGGATACTTTGGCTTCATTTTTGTACACTGGGAGGAAGCGGAGACACCTCATCTCCATATTTATGGTCTACGATCTTTACTAGTTGATTTATCATACAGAAATTACTGGAAACAATAGATGTACCATAAGTAGGCAGTATTTACATTTTTTAGAACACTTTCAGTGCTTTATATGCTTCTTGAAACTGGCCTTGACAAAAAAATATGTACATTTATATTTAAATAATCAACAGAGCCAGTGCATTAACTCTAAACTATTATCCTTAACTAAGTGCTACTTTGCACAGCAAACTTTGAAAAGTTCAAAAGACTTCTGTGATGATAATCCAACTTCCAATACAAATGTGATTTCTCAGCAAATAACCAAAACAGTTTTTGAATTCTACAAGTGTTCAAAACTTTAATCCAAAAGACATTTATTTTCACAGGCACCACCATCACAGGGCAAAGAAGTAAGAGTGGAAATTGAGCTTGAGATATTAAAGCCAAAATTCACAGTCGGAGTGCACAAAACTCCATCACCAAAACTATGATTGGTGGTGGCTGATTGTACATAGGTCTACATTTCAATCTTGAGTGTAATCATGTATGGGGGCTTTCAAATATGAAGTCAGCCGCCCAGGTTCGGCTACAGGCTTGAAAATGACATCAGTTAGACTCTGTGGAAATAGAATAGAAAAGCATTGCATGTCTTGAACCAATTCCATGCAAAAATACTTCCCTTTTTAATTGTTGCATAAAAATATTTAGATATTAGACAGTATTGTTGTGTTTGGTTTCATAACAGTACTCAACACAAATGCTAATGCAATTAACCCCAAGGACAAGTGAGCTGTGACACTGAGATCAACCTCTTATTCCCAGCACAATACCAGTGTGCAGAAGACAAGGTTTTCGTTGCCACAGTTGCTTTTGTGCTGGTAGCAATCTTTAAAAGATGCAGCCCGCAGAACCCTGACACAAAAGTTGCTTTCTGACCCATGCTGCTTTGGAACAGCACTCACCACCTAACCGTTTTTCCACCTCGTCTCCTCACATGTTCTCACTGCTCAGAGACGGAGGACAATATCCATCTCTCCGCCTAGGGACCAGTTCTTCAGGGATCAGTGAGGGATTTCCTAAGCGGTTTAGTATTTCAACAACCATATATGGGTCAGTATTGTATTGCTGGAAAAAGGATGGAGCCTCCGCACAGTCTCTGCTGACAAAAAAGTGGGTTTGATACTTTGTTTCCATGATGCTAGCTGCAGCTGTTCATGCAGCTCTATGTGAAACTATCAAACACTCCAGAGCAACCATAGAGTTTTCTGAAAACAAGTTCCATGTCATGTTCATGTTTTTGTGAGACAAACAAATAGGAAGGCTGTGAATAATGAATGACTCAATCGGCTTTATCACGCACACAATCTGAAATGGTACTTTGTACTCTTTGCTGAATATATAGGGTTCAGAGGTTTCCCTCTCTGTTTTAAAGACACACTCATCTGCCAGTGATGAACAAATTATCTTGCTAAAACGTCCCTGGCTGGATAAAAAGGAATACATCTCCCTCCTGACCTCCCCAAAACACTAAAATACACAACACTGAACACACATTTTGGGTAAAAGTTTTAATGAGGTCGTTTTATATTTAAGGGAAATAGGAAACAACACAAACAAATACACAGTGAGACACAATAATGGCTGCAGTTAAGGAAGAACAAAAGAAAGTGAGGAAAATCAGAATGTTTTGAGGTTATCTGATTGGTCATTAAGTTAAACATCTTTCCAACAAGCCCTGTGAGCAAAATCCAAAACATTCATTCTGAAATGTCGAGCACCAAATGTTAGCAATGAGACGGGAACCGAGGCTGTTGGAGGCTTTTCTACAGAGATGAATAACAGCACTGCAGCAGTATACCAACACAGAGGATTCAATTCACAGTTTCCTGCAGTTCGTGATCATTATCTCCAAAAGCAATAATTGATTTTCCTCAAGAAGAGACAAACAGTGTAATGATATTCTACACCAGACAGCGGAGGCTGGAGTGTGTAGAACTGAACTGATTTGATCAGGCCAGGCCCTATTGAGTTCAGGGTGCTTTTATGCCTACCCTGTTTGGTTCAGTTCAAACAAACTCTGCCTTCTGCCCGATTGGATTGGTTTGGTTTGTTAAGGCTGGTGTAAAAGACGTCCATTGAACTCTGGTGCAGACCACAACAACCACACTTATTCTCCTGTTACACAGCCTGTCAAAGGCAGAGTGCCGTGCGGTTATTCGGCTACGCCATTCTGTATAAAAAAGTACGAACATTGAATGAGAAACAGTTGTTCCACCTTAAAGCTGGCAGCAGGCACGACGGAACGACTCGTGCACACACGCTAGATGCAGACGCTGTAGTGTTACACATCATGCCTCTTTTGTTTCTGGTCCGCCAACATGATGTCTTAAATCACATACAGGGGCGGCATTATGCTGGCGGTGTTTGGTTCACTGCAAAAAAGCAAAGCCGAAATAATGGCAGATCTTCTTTGGGGCAGTATCGTGGAAGCAGAGTTAATAGGGTTCAAACCTGCCAGAAAAAGAGGGTCTCAGTTTGCTTCCAATTGAACCCTGATGGGTTTGTTTGTGGCATGAAAGCAAAGCAGACCAATAACAGGGTTTTGAGATGTGTGATTTTATCACAAATTTTAGCGCTACACTACTAATAAATTGGTTGTTCATGAACTGTCAAGGTAAAATTAGTTACAACTAGGGATGCTTTTGACAGGCCAACACCCATCTTTTTTTCAGTCCAGCTCTCCACTGACTCAGTGAGCTTTTGGCTCGATTTCAAAGCACTATCCATTTAGAGGTGGTAAAAGTTTAATATTTTGTGACATAAATGTCTTGCCTTTCATTTTATTTTCTGTTGGCATTACTGACAAACCCCCAGCCAGGTGCCTTAACATATGGAAACATGCCCACTGCACAACCTCTGGTCTCCACTTGTATCTTGGCAGCTCTCCATTGCATACCACCCAGGTTAGGTGGGAGCTAACGTTAGCTAGCTGGTGGTGTCACTCATTGGGTGATTACAGCTGGTAACACCATCCCAGTAGCGGAATGCGTTGCAGCAGAAACACTGTGTCCACCCTCCGGTCTCCCCCCCACGTCGCCCCGGAGATTAAGCAGCTTTATTTTGAGCCTTAAAACCCCTTTAGCATTGGTAACTATGCTAGCACCACTAGCTGTGCTGACACTGCTAACAGTGCTAACAGAGCTAACGAAGATCATAGTCAACAATGCTAAACTGTTGACAAATGACAAAAGATGTATTGTGTTTGTGTCCTACTATGTGTTTTTGGCAGTTCCTCTAAACTGTGGATAAAATATAGTGACCACAAAGTAACTGTCTCCAAACCACATCAGCACCAAAAGGCAAAAATACATTTCTTTTTCTTGGTAAAGACCACATTTACCTGACTACAGGTGTGAAAGTGGCCCCTGTTTTTAATAAAGGTGTCCTTTTATTATAGAAATGTGAGTAGGGATCAGACTACATACAATATTATCACAGATCACGATAAATTTACTCACAATAAGTTGACCATACCAAATTTCCATTGTCGGGATACTTGTGGATATTGTGTCCAGCAGCACCCAAGAGACTGCTGGTCAACCAGCAATGAAAGACTCTCTCCAAAAACAGGCTGCATACGACAATTCAAAAGATCGTCATCAAGCTTGGGCATATTTCATATTGAAAGATATGATGCCATTTCAAATAGTTGAAAAGCCTTTTTAATATTGGTTGTTTTCCACTAAAAAAGATATGTGTCCTCTCTGTGAAGAGATATACAATATTTATTTCTTTACAAAATGTAGGGTAAAGTGATCCCAGTATGTTTCAGTGCAATTTTAAGACTTTTAAACATATTTTTGTGATTTACAGGAAAATATTGTGAATCACAATTGTTCTGGCCAGATTAACAGTGACATGAGATGTTCATATGGTCCTGTGCCTACATGTGAGCACATGTATTTCCACAGCAGGTAAACCATTAGCATTTCATATGTACTTTTCCACCAGAGGAACATAATGCCTGCTGAGTAAATTATCAGGAGGACAGAACAAAGAACAAAGTCCAGCACAGACACCCAACTGCTGTTTCACATGATGTAGCTATTCAGTTTGATGCCCAAGTGATAATACTGAAAAGGTCAAACTGTTATCATCAGTCACACACAGACAGATACAGACTTTATCCAGAGCACTTCCAATCAATCAAAATTCTGTGTGCCTGACATAAGAATCCAGAAAAATATGACCATAGCCTTCATATCCCATTATTCAATGTAAAATCTGTGATTCAGTTCACCGTCCACCATTGACTAATCAATGATCATCCACTGAGTAAAATCCAAGTTAATAAATTCCGCCCAATAAAAAAGGAATTTCCCATCAGACCTCGTCTAACTCATAGATCCCAGCACTCCTTACAAGCCGAGCCTGAGCCAAGACTCACTGACCTGATAGGGGTCATAAAACGCGTCGTTCCCAATAGCCTGATTGGTGCTTAACTGTGCTCAGTGTTGATAACACAGTCAACAGACCAGGTCTACCTGCAAAGCAACATTACACACTAATCTATATTAGCTGACGGCCGTCTGGAGAGAAGAGAAGAGAATGATGAAACTGAAGACAAGGAGAAAAATCTATATCTGTGTCTGACTGGTTAAAAACACGGTTCTGGCAGTAAAAAAAAAAACCAACACTCCAAAGGGAACACGATTATTGACGAAAAAAGATGTCAGAATAAAACACGAACACTGAAGTCCTGGTGATATGATTACTTTCATTATCTGCTCAGAAATGGAGCCATAACAGCAATGAACAATGTGTTACGGAGCTACAACTGTTTGAAGTGTTGTTATTTTAATTAAATTCTACCAACTGAGTTCACACGTACTGTATCTAATGAAGAGGGGGAGGACTGAGGAGGCATGGCCCAAAGGTGCTCAAAACATAATAAGAACTGCGTGTATAATCTCAACATGAATGGAAAATGCATTTCAAATCTATGCTACATTTTCACTCTGACAGCTGTTGAAAATGTAATGAGATACGTTTCTGGCATTTTTATGTGAATGTAATCTAACAAGGTTTACAAAAGGTTTTTCCTTTTCATTTCACTGCGACTTCAATGCCACAGGGTGAAGTGCTAAACACCGGCTTTCAAACCTCTCAGTGGTGTGTGTGTGTGTGTGTGTGTGTGTGTGGGTTTGCACAACTGTATCAGACCACACACATTTATTGACTTGACCTTTCTCTTGGTGCAGGAAGCAGCCCTATTGGGTTTGACCCAGCCGCTTGACAAAAGGCAAACTAATGAAGACTTTGTGAAAGGCAGATTGATTTTTCTCTCCCTCCCTCCATTACATCCATTGCCCGCTTCGATACAGCAGGCAGGAGAGAGGCAGGCGGCGGCGGCGGCAGCAGAGCTTGAGCTCATCACTCATTTGTTTAACAGGTTGGCAGGGATGAGGACTGAACAGCAGAGAACGCCAGAAAATACACCCCGTGCTCCATTCAAATGACTCGGGCCAAAGGAACGGAGAATAACTACGGAATATGATTTGGCTGGATTGAGGGGAAATCTGGAAACTGCCCATTCTGGCCATTTGACAGAAACAAATTAAAAAGCTTTTTGTCTCCTCGTCCACATTATTACGGCTTTAACCTTTTTACTAACCGTGCTTTCAAGCACTTCTGTGACATTGCAGATGAAATTGGAGTATGAAACGGTTTCCAGGATTGGCACCGTGGGTTGGAGTGGAAAGAAACTGGCCTGAATTACAGCAACTCTTCAGCCACCATCAACCGACCCCTTCCACTTACTGCAAGTACATCACACATGCTCGTCCAGACTCAGGCAGATTGGAGTACATAATAATAGTTTGGTCTCAAACAATGTCAGAAAATAGTGACAGCACAGTTCTCCATAGTCCAAGGTGACATCTTCAAATGTCTCGTTTTGTCCGACAAACAGTCCCAAATCTAAAAACATTCAGTTCAGTATCACAGAAGACAAGGACAAACAGAAAATATTCACATTTGAGGAGCTTAAGAGTTAGATTTTGGCATTTTCCCTGACAAAAAAAACAAAACTAAAATGAGATATCAGTTAATTAAAACCGTTGATTAATTTCCTGTCAATCAACTAATCCGATACTCATTTCTGCTCTAATCCATGTTTCTTAATGCTTGGATCTCCTTGGACAATTAATCCCCCCAGGAGAGCTGCTGTCTGCTAATCCAATCGCGTCTACAATCCCAATAAATGGAGGCAATCATCAATAACATTTATACCCCACCCACCCAACCAGCACACCAGCAGGTTTTAAAAACACTTAACTTTTACTGTCCATTCCACTGGAACATAAAAATAAAAGCCCCAGGCTCTTACACCAAACTCATTCTGTTTCCTCTATTCTATGGTATTTCTTCTTGCCATATTAACAATGTCCAATATGTTCTTGGTAATAATATTTAAACTTGTGATAACGTAATAATTATACCATGTCTCCACTACAAAGCAGCCCAAATTAGATTAGCTCCACTCCAGAGTAATTAAGCCACACATTAAAAAGGGATATTAAAGTTGCCATGGCATTTTCTAATCTTTTACGCAAATTTATTACCTGGAAATACCTGGATAGTCCCAGCTGTAATTACTGCACAATTTGCATTATCCTTTTGACTATGTAATCTGCTCTGGTAAAAGACTGCCTACTCAAATGGAGTTTAGGACTGCTGAATATTCTATTAGAAGCCTGAAGAACATAAAACATAGATCCCCGACTTCTAGAAAAGTATGTTTTACTTCCTTTATTTACTTGTCCTTTTAAAGGATCAAGCTTTTAGTTGTTAAACCACCTAAGTACATGCAGTTTACTGTGAATTTTATTGCCCCTCAGTACATTATTTTCACCTGATTAATTTAGTTCACAATGTTTAAACCCTTATTAAATAAACAAATAGCTTCCATTTTCTCACTGCAAAACGTCTTGCAAGCTGTGGCTGAAAATAAAAACACCTTTTGATGTTAAAAATTATGTGTGCATGCAAAGTCCCCCCAGTTGCATTTAAGACAAATGCAGTAAAAGGTAGTACATTCATTCCTACAAAAAAACACAAAACAAGCCTTTTCTCTGCGGATATATTTTTGCCCCAGTCATGAAGATACACTGTAAGAGATATTGTCCGGTTAAGTTCCCAGCTGTAAGCCTCTGAGCCCCTCTATTTTACCAGCTAGGCAGCAGTCCAATGCATCTTCTTTAGCCAGCTAAAACAGTTTAAGAGTCTTCCATTTGTAACTATTAGAGCAGTTGTGGGAGAAGCCCAAATCCTTTCTTCCTTTTATTTTGTCGAACAGATCAGTTCAATCCTAATGTTCATTTTTCAGAAGGGCAGAAGTGACTTTGTGAAGTGGCTTTAAAAAGGACACCAGCTGCTTCTGGGGAGGCTCGGCAACAATCAGCTTGAGAATTTGATGCAAGTGTGGATTTTGTTGGATCATTTGTCAAATTAAGGGGGCTTTCACATAACAGACCCCTGCCAGGATTCCAGTACACTTGACACCAAAATCTAGCTTGCTTGATTAGTGTGAACACTGTGTACAGTACCCAAGCACAGTGCGCCGATCCGTACTCTAGTCCACTTGAAAAGGTGGTCTCAAGTACACCTCATGCGTTCTCCGGTAGGGCTGGGCGTTTTAACGACTATGTACGATATATCAATATATCATTTATATTGATATAGGACCAAGTTGTGTTACATGATGCATACCAGTGTGCATATCTCCCCTCTCACACTCTGCGCACGGCCCCACCCCACTCACTCACAAGTTCTCCAGCAACACTTTATAGAGCCGTGGCCTGATGTGCACCTTCTCCAGGAATGTAACCACACGTCGCAGCGATGCAGACCTTCTGTGTATTTTTGTAAGCTGAAACCATTTCCCTCAATGGAAACAAAGCTTTTATTTACTTTCATTTCACAGATAAGAAACAATAAATTGTAAAGACAATAAAGCCTCCACAAAAATAGCATTTTAAGTCTTGTGTGTGATTTATCCTGGCGTCATATAAGCAGAGGAAATTCGCTAGGGCTAATTCATACAATATAAAATGCCATAGGCTTGTGCTAATAACGTTAGCATGTTGTATTTGTTTGGAATACATCTTTAGTATAAGACAGTTGTTTTGTCTGTGAACCTTATGAGTTGTAATGGAGCCGAATTTTGTAACGTTACCTTTGTTAAAGGAGAAGTCCAGTATTTTGCACTTTGAGCCCCATTCCTGGGTTGTTTATGATGAAATAGAGTGGTTAAGACCAAAATCTTGACGATTGCTCCTTCTCTGACAATTTGACAATTTCCCTGCCTGGCTTAACAATGCTGTCTATGGCCATGTGTAAATCTGTCCTAAAACCACCTTAAATGTTCGTTTTCAAAGCCATGAACCTCACCGAGTGGTCAGTGGTGTTCGTTGATGTTCCGACATAAAAATCTCTTAAACTGTCCGAGAAGGAGCAATCGTCAACATTTTGGTCTTAACCACTCTATTTCATCATAAACAACCCAGGAATGGGGCTCAAAGTGCAAAATACCGGACTAATCCTTTAAATGCTGCTGTTGTCCCTGGCTTCATAGATGAAAAGTATGCCAGCTGCTAAGCTAATTTGTACAATGAAAAATGCCGTAGGCTTGTGCTAATAACATTAGCATGTTGTATTTGTGGGGAAAATGTGTCCAGCAAAAGACAAATGTTTTGTCTGTGAATGCTGCGTGACATAATAAAGCTGATATGTATACTTGTGTTTGAAATTGTCGCTATTAAGCCATGTTTAATGTGTGTTTACACTTTACAGCACTTCACAGAAACCTACTAGTGTTCTGGAGGTGTAACTATTGTGCAGCTGCATATTTTCAAACAGGGGAATAAAATCCCTGTCTTTGCATTTTCTAAAACTGCTTGTGACATTTTAAATGTGGCGTTGACTTGCAACTGAAAACATGTAGCCCATTTCGTAGAAAATACCGATATATATCATGTATCGCCAGCCAACCAGTAAATACCGAGATATGAATTTTTGTCCATATCGCCCAGCCCTATTCTCCGGTATGGTACGCATCAGGTGTGAACACCAACTGTACCAAAACACGGAAGTGGACTGCTGTTCAATGTGACTACAAGAATATTTTAACCGGTTATACAGTTAACAGTCTCAATTTGATACTGATGTCACTATATCAGACAGCAGCACAGTCCACTGTGGACAGACCCAGATCTGGCTCTGATGCTACCTACGACTTGCAGTCAGAGCTTCAGAAGGAGGCAGAGAACTCTGCACCTGACAGCATCGGCTCCTCCTCCAGGATGAACAGAGCCTCACCTTGCTGCTCCAATGGTCCCAGGGGAAGCAGTGTCCATCTGCAGCACCCCTTTCTACACTGAAGATACTGATGCAAGCGTACTTGGATACGGAACAATATAACTAATGTGAAAGCGGATGCCCTAAATCCAGATCCTGGTTGCTATCAATGTCTTGCAGTCTTACGAAAGACAAATAATCTCATGAACTCTGCCCTGTGCCATACCAATCCTGCAAAGATACCTAATAGTCCAAAGAGGGAACCAAACAAGCAGTCTCTTGAATGTCAACAAACAATCCTCCCTGTGGTGGTACAAACACAGATCAGGGGTTATGCAAGCCTTCTGCAGTAGCTCCCAATGGGTCATAAATGCCTTACTCAGTTTATTTATATGACCATTAAAGTAAAGACACCATTCAGTGAGGGTAACGTGAGGGCGCCGGCTTCAGTTGAGAATTTAACCTGTGGGAGGACACCATGCGACGGCCTTGGTATTGTGCATGCTGACTCACCGGCATGGCTTACTGGCTCACTTAAAGGGAACAAAGGCTTTTATTAATGTTATTAGACACACTTGCATTTTCCCTGCTATGAAGAGATAAAATGGTTGGCGTGGGAAAGACAATAATAAAGGAAAAAGACACAATAGTAAGACAGATAGGTGTGGGGTTTGCTCTGTTTAGTCCCACAGCCACAGGGCTTCAATTATTGCTGTTTGCTGGATGTGTTTAAACACACAGGTTCACAGGTCATAACGGTCTACGTCAAGTGAGAAGCGTTTCACCTCCTGGCTATGAAACAGGTGTCGAGTTCATAAGAGGCTGTCTGAAGGGTGTGTGTTGTTTGAATTATGGCAGCACTGATAATGTCCTTTTAGTTGAAATCAGATGTGATCCAATGAGACTGCTTGACCTCTGATGTGATTGACTGATTTCCATACTACAATGGCTGCCTTTTGCAAAAGATCAGTCCAAACTGAATTTAATCAGACATTACGACTCGACTCTGCACAAGCACGTCAATTAATAAAATTATTACATTTTCAACAGTAAATTTAGGTGTTCTGAATTCAGTTTCAACGGCTTTTCATGTGAAACAATGCTTTGAGAGGCATGAAATTGGTCAAAATTAAAAGAAAAAATAACAACCATAATAAGATTTAATGAAAAACTAACACAATACAGCTTCAAAAACACATATCGGTTAATAAAGACCTATCCGTCTCACCCTCGCTTTCTCCTTTTGTGCCTCTTCACATCTTTTTTTTGTTGACCTTTCCATTTGTCGACTTAATGGCTGCATGTCTGACATAATATTTCCAATTAAGTTCACAAAATGCAGACTTTTATAAGGCCTGCATATCAAGTCCATTTAAGTGAGTGATTATCGAAAATACGTAGCATACAACTGCGCATAATGACCAGTATCTATTATAAACGCACAAGAACACACACTCTCATCTTCCTCCTCCTGTGTGTGAGAGTGGCTGCAGGATGCAGGCTGAATAATTTAGCTTGTGTACTTGGCTTGCCTCTCTCCCCGGTAAATTGAACTGGGCACACAGCAGCACACAACCAACGCATGTGTCTGGGAGAAAAGAGGAAAACAAACTACATCAAAACTGGAGTTTATACCACTGAGGGGAGAAGCAGAGGGGAGCTTAAGAAGAGGTGTTGTAAGCAGAAGGCACCCTGCTTAGACTCACCTGTTAGCTTTTACATTATGGAACAAACTGCTGGTTTTAACATGAACTAAATGGTAAAAACTACAGGAGAAATGTATTAAGCTATTTGCACTTCTCTTTTTTATGCATATATGAGAGGTAGGATCACAAATCATCATGGAGATGAGTGGAGATGAAGTATGCTCTGAAATTGATTTACTGAAGTTCACACAAATTGCAATGTTGTTTTTCACAGGTAACTTAAATGGAGAATGTGGTGGGTGAAACTGTAGTGACAGCAATAGATGCTTCTGGAGCAACAAAAAAGCTTCTTAGAAAGAAAAAACACAGCAGTAATACCAAATGACTATTTTTATAATGCCAAAACAAAGAGCGAACACGGAGTTATGGTTGTGTGGTCATTAAACTTGGCATTCACTGAGATGCTAATGCACTCTGGCTCTATGCACTCTCTTTTTAAGACATTTGTATTGAGGTGGCGGGGATTTTTATAAGCAATCTTTTTTGTTTCTGTCTCAGCTGGAGTTAAATTGTGTCCTTAGTAAATGTTTTTGGAATGTCATTGCTTCATTAAAGCATTTCGGTTTCAGCATCACTGCATTTTGACTTCACTTCTGATCTTGCTGATCTTGCACAAATTCCACCACTATACTGCAACTTTTCAGCTCTCTATCACTTGCGGAGCGTGCCCAAGGGGGCAGTCCCATTTGCTGATTGTGTAATTACCTGCAACCTTAGTAAATCAGACGCTAATTACAGAAAAACTGCAGACCCAAGTGAAGGAAATGCCTTTCAAGAACATAAACCTTGCCTTAAGCTTACACTGTCCTGTTGCCCAATTTGGCTGTTGGTTTAGAGACAGATAAATACATTCATCATGTGTCAGACACACAAAGTGATACTACATAAGCCCTGTGTCCTCAGTATGATACCTTTGGGACCAAAAGTAACCCTTCAGACATGGTACCTAGACCCTAGTGTTGCCACTGCAAACTGTACTCTTAAATGTGGGCAGGGTTGTTGTCACTCACTGCTCCATCCAGCACTCACTGTATTTCCTCCGTTATCAGTCTGCACCGCGTTTATCATCCACATAACGAGGCTGCACGGCGACATATTCAGAACAAAATAAAACAGGCTGCAGTGAGAGTCTCTCTCCATGGGATATTTAAAAATAGCGACTTTGCACATTTAGTCCTTCTCAGGCAAGTTCAGGGGTTTAGTGTTGCCGGAACCCACAGGAACATTGAGTAACATTACAAGTAAATGTTCAACCTTTAAAGTTGCCAACAGTCAGCCCAGTGAATTAGGTTATTATTTTCTCTGACTGCAGCTGCTGCAAGAGGCAGCAAAAAATCCTTTCATTTTATAATTACAGTCTACTACTTAAACTCTCCATGGTATGAACAGTGGTTACATGAGCCTCAAAACCAGCCACAACTCAGCCCTGAGCAAAGTGACCCTCCACTATTGACCAATAGGTACCCCAACAGAAGGGTGACCAAAGATGAGAACGGTACGGAACGGTTCCATTGGTACCATCCACAACTTTTCACAGTGGAAGCGGAAAAAAAAGGCGTACTGAACTGGACTGAACTGAACCGTACCGTACTGCTCAGTCAACGGCCACTGATCGTCAAAGTACTTACAAAAATTCTGATAGATAAATATAGAGGTATTTAATGAAACATTAAAAAACGACAAAAGCTGAGACCATGTCGCAAATAAAATCATTATCATAAGGAAATTGTGTTTTGTTGCATGATTGACGCTGGTGGATGTGATGCCATGATGCTTCATCTTCCAACAGTGAGACAATAAGAACTCCATGGTCCTTGAATGTCACATCCTACCAAGAGATTATCAGGTCCTTAGCTGATCCAATATGCAGGATGGTGAAGCGTGCAGTGTTAAAATGCTAGCCCTCACATGGAAAAAGGAGAGCAGGAAAGAAAGGGGAGATTGAAAAATAAATGGAGTATGTGATTGACAGCCTATGATTCTGCGCATTAGACTGAATTGGATTAAATAGCGAGAATCTGCCAGCCAGCGCTCGGGACACGTTAATATTGGATATCCAGGAGCCTTTCCCTCCATCTCCATCACTGAACTACAAGACCTGGTCATAAAATGCTTCATCCAGTCTAACGGCTCCCAGCCTAAAGGGCTTCAAATCCAAACCAGCTTGAGCATTTGAAAGCAGCCAGCCTGTTTCTGCCAACACCTAGAAGCTTGTGTTTGCCAAGAATAAATTGGCAACTTGTTGACAGAATGTGAAATGGCAAATTTCTGTCCTTGGCCTTTGGGCTGGCTGTTTTTATCCTTTTAAACATCACAGACATGCCGTTGCAAGTGCAGACAGGTGGGTCAACTTTAAAACAACCCACTGAATGAACAGGAAACCTGAGAATGTGGTAACATAAATCTGAATAGGAAAATATGATAGGCGGACGATACACAATGAGCTCATCTCAAACGACAGATGTGTGCATAATGGTTCTGAATTTTGGCTCATATCCCAGGTGATGTCTGTGGGAGAAAAACATCCATTTGGGAACTTCACACCCTTTCCAAAAATGATGCTGCTAACTCGAATAATATTTGGCTGCTCACACGACAGATTTGAGTAGATTTTTTGTGCATTTTTTATTATGTTTTACATTCATCAGTCTGTATGTAAATGCAGTTAAGAGCCAGGAAAAGTCTTCCAGGATGATGTATTCACATGCTGTAATTAGCTGTAAATTCTGTCGCCTTGCAGCTAACTATAAGTGTTCTTTGCTGTCCTCATTTACAGTGCTATTTAAACGTACAGAGACAAAATCAGTCTACAGATAAGGAAAAAAACATCTACAGTACAGTTCAGTATCACATTATTTTAGAATGGTTTTCATCTTACCTCTAAAATAGGGGCTCTGTGTCTCTGTCTTGATTTTCTTCTGTTAAGTATGGTGTGCCTTAGGGGTCAGTTTTGGGAAGAGTGGAAACATTATTCATGAATATGGTGTCTCTTTCAATTCTTATGATGATGATATGCAGATGTACCTCCCCGTTTGATCCACAGACCCTGAAGTTGAGTGCACTAAATGACTGCCTTTGTGCTGTCAAAATTCTCTCTTCAGCTGAACTCAGATAAAACAGAAATTCTTGTCACTGGGTCCCAGCACATGGAAAAACAAATTCTGCCTTTGGCTGGTCCCCTATTGGATCATATCAAGCCTGCTGCAAGGAATTTTGGCATCTGGGTTGGCAGTAATTTAAATTTTGAGCAGCAAATTTCAAAGCTTGTACAGTCATGGTTTGAACATCTTAGAAGTATTTCAAAATTTTGATGGATTTAAACTTTTGAAGATACAGAGACCATTTTACACACCATAATGTTATCAGGCTGGGATTACTGCGACAGGCTCTTCATTTACCTGAACCCCAAATCTACCGATTGACTCCAGACTGTACAAACTCAGTTGCAGGACTGCCCTTGACTAAGAATTTTCCTAGTGGTCATTTAGGGTCATTAGTCGACTAGTCGCCCACATGTTTAGGATATTAACTTAATTATCAAATTATATATTTTGGGCGGAGCAACACAATGGTTTGAGTTCAAGATCTGAGACAGAATAGTATCAGTAACATTGTTAACACTGTGCTACATTACAGAGAAATACAAAACCGTACTAATGAACCTTCATTAATATAGGCCTATATTTTATCTACAAGAGCACGTCACACACTGAGCGAGCCGTCTGTTAATGACGCTGTCAGCAAAGCAGTAATGATTGTGCTAATGGGCATGTAGCTGCTTACATGTTTCAGATGACACGTCATGTTTGTAGTCGACGAATAATAAGCAAATGTTTTTTAAAGCTCTTTATGGCCTCTCTTCCTGCTGTATCTCTGACCTCTTAGTACCATATGCGCTGGTACATACTTTGAAATCCTCGGGCAGGGGTCTTTTTTATCTGTTCCAGAGGCTCGGCTGACAACTAAAGGGGACAGAGCATCTGCAGTCAGGGCCCCGAGGCTCTGGAACGATGTGCCCGAGGAAATCAGGTCAGCTGAGTCAGTGATCTCTTTTAAGCCCCTTCTTAAAACATCCTTTCATCTGGGAGCCTTTTCTGATTTTACTTGAGTTTTAATTTCCTTAAACTGTCTTTTATTTCCCTTAAAAATGCTCTTCTTTCCCTATTGTTGCCTTTTCCTAAACTGCTTTGTTTTTTATACACCAAATGTTCTGTTTTCTTTTAGAACCTGGTGATTTCACGACGTGTCTATTTTTGTAACGCGGATTTTGAATAGTGCTCTACAAATAAAAATTACTGTATTATTAGAATATTGTTTTTTTTTTAATCTTCCCATAAAGTTATTGAGTTTGAAGAACAAACAGTAGAGTATGTTATCTCAAGATGAATCTAACTCCACCTAACAGTCTCTACCTTGGCAAGTGCTAATACATCTGTGATTGTAAACCACCTCCACCTCCTCCTCCTCCTCCTCCCCTTCCTGTGTGCTACATACTGTAATTCTCTCTCAGGTCCTGTGAAACACATCCAGCAACACTGGTCTTGAGAAAAGACAACAACAAATTCCTTCACGCTGAAAACCGTTGGCCTAATATGAAAGTGTTGTGCTTCAACTTGTTGATGCAGGCATGGAGAATTAAATATGACATTTCAGTGTGTCATTAAAAAAAGGCGGGATCTCCCCAACATTGAGGTTAGCTTGGCTCCTGTCTAGCATTGTGTGTCACATGAGGACAAGTTAACTGAAGCTGCAGGTACATAGAGATTTAAGCTATACTGATTCCTCTTTTAAAGTTCAAACTTTAAGTTTTTTTTTGTGTTTGTCATTTTAACTGCTGTATACATTTGACTAAACACTGTTTCTCCTCTCTTTGACTTTAACAAAGTAATTCATTTGATGAACGACTGGCTGTCAGGACTTATTTAACCCTGAATTTACATTGTATTTGAAATGTTGACACACAAGCACACTCATTTTGTCACTGGTGTGTTTCAGATAAACCAATGGGGTTCCATCAGAGGTGGCACCAAGTCATTATTATGCAAGTCACAAGTATGTCTCAAATCTTTGTCTGTAAACTGGTACAGGGTTGGGGGGTTGGGAGGATGGGGTGGTGGCGGTGGCTGGAACCTATCCCAGCTGACAATGGGCGAGAGGTGGGGCACACACCCTGAACAGGTTGCCAGACTATCACAGAGCTTTCACATAGAGACAGACAACCATGCACGCTTTGAATGCTTTTTAAAATTTGTATTTATTTGTTTAACAGATTTATTAAAACAAGCTCGACTGACCTTAATCTCATAAAGTAATACTGACACTGCACTTTCATGGCATACAGCACTGTGAACAAGTACCACAACAGAATGAATTTTGTATGTCTGTCCTGTGTTGTGGTATAATTAAAATTAAATGTTGTGAAATAGTAAAGGAAGTACTTTGATGTTGTATATGACATTGCCAAACGTAATATGCTTATTAATCTTTGGTCTTGTGGAGAGGTATCAAGTATTTTCAAGTCAAAAGGCTCAAGTCCAAATAAAGATATGAGTCACTGGTGTTAAAGTTGAAGTCGAGCTGCAAGCTTCTTGATTTTGTCAAGTCGAGTTTAAAGTCATCAAATTTGTGACTCAAGTCCAACTGAAGTCCAAGTCATGTGACTCAAGTCCACACCTCTGGTTTCAAATGGTTAATTTAGCTTGAGACACAAGGAGAATTTTAGCAACCCATGAAGGAACCTAATCCTTAAGTTTATCTAAAAAGAAATTCAAATTCAATTGCATTTAATGAACAGCTATGATTTTTAAACTGTAAAGAAAAGGTTCCTGGAAAATCAATCTGTTCTCTATTCCTGTTGTCATTAGCATCTGATTATTTCGATAATGATATACTCCTCTCATACAACCTAGGCAGGAATATCAAGACAAAAGGTCATTAGACTACAGAAGTGTATTAATTTACTCTTGAACTACTCACTAACTGTGTTGATATGAAGCGTCCTATCCAAGATACTGATGTGCCGTGTCTTTGGAACAAGTCTGAACCACATGACGTTACAAACCAAACCAACTGAATTATATTCTGTTTGTGGTTTTATGTTGTTCTATGCAAGCTGGGATCATTCTCTATTATTACACATGATACTAAAGCAAATGTAAATGTAATCAATAACCTGTGAATGCTAATAAGCTAGCAGTGTGTTAGCTCTGAGCAAGACAAGACAAATGGCACCTCCCGGCCTCACTAATCAAACTGCTACGACAAATGCACAAGGCATGGTCATTAATGGTGACGCTGGCCCATAGATTTTACATGTGTGTGTTCACCCAACGTCCCATGAGACTGAGAGGCCGCCCTGCTCAGCATACATCACTGTCTGCAGCTAAAGGAATGCTAATAATCCTGTAATCCCACTGTAGACTGCTAATGATTCAAAAAGCTATGCGCATACCTTGTCTGAACCCAGACTGAGACCTGCGTGGAATCTGTAAATTCTTTAGGTTCAAATATTGGCTGGGTTGAAAAGGGGCAGGGGGGACTGGTTATCTGTACTGTAATGGCTCTCAGACACTTCCTGCAGATGTTTCACAATAAAAACCTTGTAGTAGAAGGAAAGAGATTGTGCCCTCTGAACTGCTGGAAGTGCTTTAATGTGAAACAGATGGAGAAAGTGTGGAGTTTCCATTAACAGCAAACAGCAGCAACAGCAAATTAACACAGCAAATGGAGGCAGAAAACAGCGAGGCTTCTCATTAAAATATGACCAAATTCATACAAATTTGATTTTCAAACCCTGTCTGTAATAATACCCTCTCTCTTATACTTATTCTCTCTTGAGGTAGATAAAGGCTCTAGTCACTATGTACGAATCTATGAAAGCCTAAAAGCAAAAATGCTCTGAAAAAGTCAGCAGTAGCAGCGGGGACTAATAGGTTAAGGGATTAATCTCATAAGTGAAGGACAAATGTACTGTATCTCTATGAGCTTCTTTGTTAAAAGAGAGGGTGAGTGAAAAAGAAAGAAAATGAGTGTGAGAGAAAAACAGAAGAGAAACCGAATCGGGCAGCACTCATAACTCCCTCGTGCACCACATAAAACATGGTCACATTTGTAGAGCTACTGGAATCTGTCAATAGGCAGCTGCCCACAGCAGGAAGAGGAGGAGGTGAACACACACACACTAAGTCACACTCACACCAGTAATACAGGTCCGTGCCCAACTGCAGGCCAAAGCCTGTGGTGTATCGATAGGATTCAGTAAAGAAAAGCTAAGCTCCAAAGCTCACCTTTAGCTGAAAATGTCAGGCTGTACATACAGGAGGTCTGACTGGGGAAAACATTACATGGAGCACTACAAGACTTCCCTTTGCCCAACCCTAAAAATCTAGTTTGTTATGTAGGGCCAGCAGTACGACATGTCTCTGTTCGGACTTGCTCTTTGATAGTTTAAGTACATTTCCACTGGTTTATGTTTGGCTGTTGTTGGTGGTTTGGCTATGAGCTCTCTGGTTGCTTAAAAACAAGGTGTAAGTGGAGGAAAGAGGTGGACTGAAGCATCAAATGGAGGTGCTTCAAATGGTGTGTGGAGGGAGCCTGAAGTGTTATTGATGACTTGTTATTGACATTTCATTTAGCTAGCTGTTTCAGGCACTAATTTCACTCAGTCTAGTGTAAGTTAAAGGCGCCGCGACATTCACTGACTGTTATACATCCATCAGATGATGGAAGTCACGTTTCAAACCTCCACAGGCATACTACGACTCACAGCAATTAATCATGGCCATTTAACTTCACTGCCACACTTTGAGCACTTTAAAACATTAAATCTTAAGTTTGGAAAACTGCATCACCTGGCACCTTCATGCATCACAACACACAAAATTAGGCTCAAGGCAAATATGCACTTAAGTTGCTGATGCCCTTGTGATGACACTGTAGAAGAAACATGAAACTAGTTTGTCTCAGCTTCCCAAAATTTGCACATCCTAATAAGTATACATTTTAGCAGGGCTTACAACCTTCCCCCTAATATAGGACCAATTGTTATAACAAGATAACAAGCAGGATACACAAAAAACATCTGGACAAACTCGAGTAAGGGAACCTTGACTTTATACATGTATTCTAGGGCTGCCCCCTGAAAGTCAACGATTTAAATCATCAGTCAGAGACCCCTCAGTTGACTGAGATTCTTCAAGTCAAGCAGTGTTTTAAGTTGTGTCCGTGTTTATTTTTCCTGTCAGTCAGTGTGCAGTGTACATCTGGGGACGTTCCAGTGAGCACTCCTTGCTTACCGCTCAACGGTACAGGTAGCTGCAGACCCAGATCCACGGTGTTTCTCAAAGTCAAGGAAGGATCCTTACATGGCATCAAGGATCCTTCAAATTCTACCCATGACAGAGTCCTTCATTCAGAGAATTTTCAAGGATGCATGCGTATCCTCAGCAGGTATAAAGTACCCACAATTCTTTGCACACTATTTGCTGGAAGTGAAGGCGGGGCCTCTTCTTGAAACCTGCACCAGTGGAGCTCGGCAGGATTATTACATTTATTTGCATTAATATCTACAGGAGTTTTTATCATACAAGCATAAAAAACTATTGACAGTGCTCCTCATAATTTACACTTTCAATGTGTCCACTGCCAAATAATTAGATTTTTAAAACACAGTGACTAATATAAAACATAAACTTTTTAAATAAATCATTTACAGCAGTGATGGAGCGCTAAATGCCACAAAAGTTTCATTTAGCCTCCCTGTTTGTTTTTTAAAGTATTATCCAGAAATATATTCTCCCTAAACATCATGTGACTCTGTAATGTTGTTTTACAATTTGAACAAATGTAAGCAGTATACTTCAGAGTGCCAAAATTATCACAATACCTTGAAACCTTCCTTGGAAGGACTTGTTCTACCAAGGGAGGATCCTTGACTTTGAGAAACACCAAGAAGAGAGGCTTTGCCCGGTCAGGCTCTGACATAATTTTATCTTTTGCCTTCTGCTTAGATATGGTGAATTGACAGTTCACAACAATTTATTACAATAGTCTCTGGATTTTGTTTGATGTCTAGTGTTGGCAAAAAGTGTTGTTAGCGCAGTTAGCATGCATTAGCTTGGGGGGCTGACTTGGTTTGTTTACTAAGTCCCACCAAACCCAGCTCAAACTCTACATTGAAAATAAAAGCATCGTTATTAAACAGCCAAATCCAATTTGACTGTAATAACTTTGAGTTAGGTACAGCCCTAATTTGGTTTGCCAAAGTAAAAACATTACCTCATGTAGATATGGGTTTCTTATCTGTCTGGCAGTGTTTGTTTTATCTTGACTCAGAATCATATTAAAACATGAACGAAAATCGAGACATCATTAGGGTCTGCTTTCTGCAAAGGAGTGCAGAGAATCCAGATAACGTGTTTATTCCACTTGGTATTATGTATATGTATAGTCCCATTTATTTGCTTTCACAATTTCCTCTCCATGCTTTAAGGGTTGCTTGTGCTTTGACCTATAGCACAAATGCTAGGTAATAGTAATAACGATCCATCTAATTTATTTTGCTCCAAGCTTTTCCAAATCAATGCTCAATGACTATGCATGAGCGAGAGAGCACATACAGTAACAGCAGTAAAGCCCTTGATGTACCTCTGAGATGGATACGGTCCATGGACAATAAAGCTTAATATACCACCATCTCAGGCCTGTGGTGTGCGGGATGCTGAGGCTTGCCCCTGGCTATAGCTGGACTATGCAAAGGCTACAAGACACACACAAATACATAGAAGAAGTGCACTGACAGTTTGAGTGCGTGTTTATGCAAAATGGCCCCATCAGTCATTCTGGAGTCTATATTCCCTCCTAGAGAGCCCGGAGGCAACAAACACAAGACCTGGAATGAGCACATTCATCCTCTTCCTTCCCCAGTACAGCCCTGAAACCCAACCACTGGACCAATCCATCCACACTGACTTTGAAAGAGCTGTGCTCTAACAATCCATAACAATATATGGATTAAAAATATCTAAAGCCTCGCAGACGATCCATTGGTACAATATATTTACAGTGACTTTATTATGCTATTAAAATATTCATTACTTGGATCTAATGCTCCTAGCCAGCGTCCTGGCCTTAAGCTACAGGTACAGAGTAATTTGTCTTTACAGGGAAGACGGTGGACATACTGATGTTTTACAGTAGCCAACAATCTGTGGGTAATTTCCAATTCATAACTTCGAACATTTACACTCTCTGCTTCAACCAAATGTTCCCTCTGAAGCTTTCCTTTAGTATCATCCCTCATATATTAATTAAAATGATGGCATTTTTATATGAAATCTTTGCACATTTCATGCACATTTATTTAAACAAACAAACGGTATCAAAGTACGTGCTTTCCATAGAGTAGAAATAAAGCTGCTTTAACGTCAGAGATTGTGGTGGTGTTAAGTTTGACTTCATAGTGAATAGTGCAGTAGTAGATTTGTTTTTGTGATTTGTGTTGATTTCAAAGCTCCCTTTTTCTCTGCAGAGGGGTTAAACTTTATGATACTACCAAAACAGATGTGACACATTTGATACAACGAAGTATTTCATTGCTGGAAAGATGAGCTTTTCATAAAACTGAGCTGTCTGTGCAGAGGAGAGATGCAAATACTTTTTAAATTGGTGCTTCATGACCAAAGAAAAAAGAGGAAAAGGGTTATGGCATTCACTTTTGCTCGAGATGTAGAAAATGTACAACTACCAGAATGTGCTGCACTGGACCAATACAAGCTCCCAATTGTGGGTGACGTAATACGAGTTTGTCTGTTTTGACACAGGAATGAATATGGCGACTGGCTGGTAATGAACACTCTCTAATTACAGCTAAACAGTAAGCAAGAATAGGTTCCTGAATCCTGAATCTTGAATCAGCCTCCACTGTGACAATACAGAAACACAAATTTTCATACTACAGCCAAACAGTGCACTAAAATCTATTCTGAAGACAAGTTAGGGGGAAGATAGGCAATACAGTCACAGAATCTTGGTTCACATTTGATCGGCACTGCTTAGTTTTACCATTTGATCTTAGTTTTTGCAGGTTCCATTTTGACAATACATGAAATAGAAATTTTTGTATTACAGCTAAACAGTGCACTAACATATGTTCTGAATACATTTCAGGCAAGAAACGGGCGCTACATTAACAGAATCTTTGTTTATATTGACTCAGCACTGCAGGGTATGCTGTTTGATCTGAGTTCGAGAGAGAAAGAGAAGGGCGGGTCTCTTTCTTTAGCCACTTCTATACTCTGTGTCTGTGGTCAGGGGCTTTGAAAATAGTACAGACTGTAGATTGAGCAACAGCCCAACAGCCAGAAAAATGAATCATGTGGCAGACTTGAGCAGAGAAATGAGGTATGAACATCTGGGTACTGGCAAGGTGGAGTGAAGTTTACCACTGCTCATTTACACATATTATCCACATTGTTATGATACAAAGCTGGTTGAAAATCAGCAAAGTATCCTTTAAACTCTAACTGGCAAGTATGCAAAGACAGAGTATGGATATTTTAAAAGTAGAGAGCAATCGCAGGACTATTACATGACCAATTTTACTCCTCTGATCAAATTCTAAAAAGATTTCCAATAGCCAAAGTGTTTACATTAGCCATTTTCATTCTGCTTGGGCTCTTATTCAGGTTAGTGGCAGGAAAAGGTTCTGCATAAATGCAGCTATTAATGACTTCTTTATGTCTTTACTAAAATTAGCATTGGAAATGAACAGGGCTTCCTTTGTTAAATGATTGAAAAGAGTTCTCTGTCTGCAGTAGCTCCCACAAGTACTTTTATGTACATACACACATACCTGTGCAGGAGGCAGGAGCGCTGGTTGTCAGCCACAGCTATTATAGCCATTAGACAATTAAAGAGAGCACCTGGAGGGCCCAGCAGTAACTCTATCTGACACACACACACACACACACACACACGTCTGGTTTCCACTCTAAGAAAAGAAGTGGGACCAGGGAACTAGAGGCAATTAGTTCAAATGGTCGATACTGAAATAGGACTTATAGGCTGCCAGGTTAGCCTCAGAGAGAGAGAGAGAAACTGAGGATTTTATTCCAGGCTGTAAAGTTTGGCGAAGCGGCAAAATGGCCTTTTTGGTGAAACGTATGCACGAAGACAACTGTGTTGGAAGTGGGCAAAAATAACTGAACTGTATCCTGAAGACAGCAAAGCAGGGAAGAGTAGAGAGGGGGAGATGAGAAGCAGGGAGAGATGTAACAACAAAGAGGGGATGAAGAGGAAAAGAGGGAGGAAAGACGAAAAGAAGGGGGGAGGAAATGGCAGGCATGCAGAGATGTAAGGGGGGCAGAGGGAAGATTGATGTTTCATCTTTGCTCGACAGTCGGCTTTGGACAGTGAGGAGAGAAACCTTTACAAACCACCAGCCTCTAATCCACAACATGTGTGTTTACGTGTGTGTGTGTGTATACAAGCCATTGCTTACAGCTCTCTCTGTGAATGTGTGTGTGTGCATTTCAAAGAAGACGACGTGCTGACAAAGGTGACGGGTTGAAAGGATGTTAAGCGATTGTCCTTTAAGATGGTGAGCTGAAAGGAGTGAATACTGCAAACACGCCGTCCTTATGGCTAGTCGAACGCTCATTTGCATCTCATCTGCATACTTAAGCAGCAACAAACTCCACCTCATCACATCACTAACACACACATACACACATACACACACTAGGTAAGGATGTTGAGTCAGATAGGACAGCAGCTGCTGCTCAGAGCATAAAAGGTGAGCCTGTGTATATTAATTAGCAACAAGTCTGTCATTATATTAAAAATGCTGCCACAAAGATAAGAGCCTCAGCGGTGGTTCTTAGAGCAATTCCAGGTTTCCCCAGGGGTCCTTAAAGGGGTTTCAGGGGGTCCCCGGTACACAGTGTAATAGATTACCTGTTAGAAAGATAAAGAAGCAACAAATGCATTTGCCACTGTGAGAAGATACAACTTCTCTTAGTAGGGATGCATCTGTCCAGCTTTTTCTCTGCTGCCTTTTCTTTTAATACCAGTGTCCTGTATTCCCGAATTTAAACTCTGTATATCTAACTGTTGAAATCACTGGACTCCTTTTTATTTAGGGTGACATGAGGCCAGGAATTGTGGCAGTCATCCAAGACTGAATAAATGAAACTGTCACTTACTTCTCTGATGTCATTAACAAAGAATCAGTATTTAATGTGGATCTGTGGCACCTGGTCGATACCTGATCCACCTAATAAGGCAAGTAGTTGCCACAGTTTTTTCCAGTAGTACTGTAATTAAACATCCTTAGATAAGGACTATGTAGACACTGTTAGACAGGGAACAGGAAAGATCAAGTGTTTGGTGTTGTAAAATATAGTAGGTGAAAGTTACAGAAGGACATCTGTTAGGCAAGAGATATCTGGTTCCAGTGGAAATACAGGGTGTCCTTTGTGATTGGGATATGAATCTCAGATAAAATGTTCTTTCCTCGTGGTTTGCCATTTTCTTAGGAGATCAGTTGAAAACCAGCACATGCACTGATACCGCTTTCATAAAGGAAGTGTGAAAAATATGACGCAGGCTCACCAAATACACATTTGACACGTGTCCGACCTATTCATATACTGTCAGAGGTTAATGTGTGCGTGTCACTGTTCATAGAAACCCCAGTCAGCAACGGAAATTCCTTAGGTGCACAGCTAAACCACAGAATTATACAGAATTTTATGACATAATTACCAAAGAAAGTTCAGTTTCAGTTGTATCTATGTGCTTTCTGATTTCCCTACTCATGTTAGTTCTCATAAAGTTCCTCTTCAGGCACTGATTAGGCCTTAACTGCTAAAATGTTGTCTCTGTTGATCGAAATTATATATTTAAAAAAGGTTTCAGTGAAAAACATCCCTTCATGCCTTCATGTCCCTTACACTTAACTTAAGCCCTGTTTCCACTGAGCAGTTCAGTACGCTTTTTTTTCCGTTTCCACTGTGAGAAGTTGTGAATGGTACCAACAGAACCGTTCCATAACATCCCCATGTTTCGGTCCCCCCTCTGTTGGGATACCTAGCACACAGATCTGGTACTAAAAGGTGGAGCTGTGAACACTGCAGTCTGTTGACTGGTCAATAGAGGACGGTCACTCTGCTCAGGGCTGAGTTGTGGCTGGTTTTGAGGCTCATGTAACCACTGTTCATACTGTGGAGAGTTTTATTAGTAAACTGTAACTATAAAATAAATGTTTTGCTGCCTCTTGCAGCAGGAGTCGGAGAGAAAAATAACTTAATTCACTGGGCCGACTGCCAGCAACTTTTAAGGTGGAACATTACCTTGTAATGTTACTCAGTGCATGAGTTGATGACGTGAATCAATCAACACACCTTAAATTTCAATATGACAGCTATGACTATTCCAAACTTTTAGTAATGAGTGGATCCTCAGGTGTTTACATACATTCATTTCGACCAGGTTATGTGAACTGCCTATATTCTAATCCTCACTCTGTGAAAAAAAAAAAGTGTTGTGGAGCATCATTCCTGT
This sequence comes from Cephalopholis sonnerati, assembly GCA_019142605.1. NCBI lineage: Eukaryota > Metazoa > Chordata > Actinopteri > Perciformes > Serranidae > Cephalopholis > Cephalopholis sonnerati. Next base: position 17,341,872 of record JAGQAX010000009.1, read on the forward strand.
GGGCCCCAGCAACACTAAACCCAAGAGCTTGCCTAAGAGGGACTAAATGCACAAACCTGCTATTTTCCGCTCATGTTACAAAGCATTGATAAAACTTGATTTTCACTGGGGAGATCTTTAAAGAACCGGTTAAATGTCGTTTCTAAACATCAACATTGTTCAATTCAGTTTAAATTTGTAAAAGAGCACCTGTTTACCAAAGTCAATCAGTGTCTGACCTGCAGTTTACCTCCATCGGGTGCTGGGTCACAAATTAATGTCGCCCATTAACCCATTCAGATTGACAGATTGACAATGTATTCCCATAATGCAACTTGTTAAAAGAATACACTAAACAAAATTATATCTCATGACTCAGCAATTTACCAAATTCCCTGATGTAAAAGCACTGCTCCATGTATATAACATTCCAGGAGTGCTGTGAAAGGTAAAAACCCTGAAATTTAATCTACCGCAAGCTAGTATGAAACATGTAAAGACCAGAGAGAAAAATAGTTTACTGTGTCAAATAACGCAGCTGTTTCAGCATCCAGCATCGACCCCATCTACCTTGATTTTCCCTCTGTTTATCAGCCAGGGTTTTCATTATTACCCCCCACTGCTCTCGCCTCCAAAGCCTCTCTAGGAGCGAGTGAAAGCCCAGGCCGCAGACTGGAGAGGGGAGGGGGTCTCCGGAGAGCCTTTGATTTGAAGCAAACAGATTTAGCTGATTGTAGGATTGTGATGGTCACTCACAACAAGCCGTTTATCCTTTACAGAGTGGCCCCTGCTGCCTGTCCGCTGCCCGTCGCAAACATAACACTCACCCACTGAGACCGCAACACAACGTGCCAAATCCCTGGATAACTGGGTCAGGTTGTGGTGGGGTTCAGTGAGAAACCAGCATCGCAGAAGTTTATCTTCAAATAATTTAGGAAGCTTTGGACTAAGTAACACCAGGCCACCTGAGGTCAAGGGGAGCGTGTAAGAGTGCGATTGTGCGGCTGTGTTTGGTCAACAGAGATGTTGGCTTTACTCAGCAGAGAGTGCAGAAAATTTCAAGAGAAAAGATTTGTAGGGAAGCTAAAAAAAACCTCAAGATGTCAGATGCATCTACGTCTAAATACAGCTTAAAAATATCTGAATAAAGTGGTAATCTGCCTCGACACATCACTTATACTGCAGATTATGTCCGCTCATTATTCTTTGATTATTATGCAAGTTAACCACGCTATTTTTGTCCAGGTATGTTCAGATGCTCGGCAAAGCAAAACTGAATTTTCATAAGACCTTGAAATGGAAATCAACATTACAGTATCTTAGATGTAAATATATTATTACTTTATCTATCAGTGCTGCTACTATTCTTCCAGGTCCACTTCTCTGATGCAGCTACTAACTATGACTTTCCTCAACACTACTATTATGACCTCTAAAACTCTTGCTACAAGCCTAATTCGATTAGTACAACAATTACAAGCATCATTTACTACTTTATTGGCATTTACTGGGAAAGTATCATCCCAAGAAATGACTGAAGCCAAAATCACAGGCTCTTCTGAAACAACCATTACAAATTCATCTTCTGCTGGATTTACTACAATTACAAGCATTATTACTACTCCCACAACTAAGGTTCATAGCACCGAGAGTGAGTAGCATTGTTCTTAGAAATTACTGAAGCCAAAAAGCATGACATTTTAAAAAGAATACATGAAAGTCCAACACAATTCTTGCATTAGTTTAACGATCCCCTCCACTCAAAACTGTTTTTCCTCTGTTTATGTCCCCTAAAATGTCTGACCTTGACTATACTGACTTGTATCTGTGCAAAGTTTGTCACTAGAGATCTTTTATCTTTTATCTTTTTATCTTTATCTTTTTTTATATTTTCCCTAAAATATGAGAGTCAAACATACACCAGGCAAAATAGATTAATTATATCACTAATATGAAAGCCAATCGCCATCTAATATGGGAAACATATATCGACAAGGGAACAGACTTTGACACGACATCGACAAAGAAATGTGAAACCTCAAGCACAGAGCAGACGTGTCAGTACAGAGAGCAGAGTTAATATTAGGATAGTGAATGTTTTGACAGCAAACATGGTAGAGCGTGCAGCTTTGTAAACTGGACCTTGGAGCTTCCTTCCACTATCTACCAAATCTCCATTGTGACAGATATTACTGTATGTTTCACAGCCACTAAGACTATGTAAGCCTCTGCCAGTTAGCCTGCAAGCTAACAAACAACATAAACAAATGCTAACTGATTTCACTAGATTCAATTTCAAATGTGTTCATTTCAACTGTCTCTCATATTTGAAACAGTTTTTGACTCTATGTAATTCCTCATATCCACTTAGACATATGCAATATCCCTTTGTCTTTGTCCCCAGAACCTTAAGTGCTACATCATAGGCAACTGGACTTGCTTGCGTTTCTTGAAGACGTTTCGCCTCTCATCCAAGAAGCTTCTTCAGTTCTTCAGAACAAGAAACGCAAGCAAGTCCAGTTGCCTATGATACAGCACTTAAGGTAACCATGACCTGGATGACGGAGAATCTTCACCGACATTTGTCCCCAAAATTTTCAAAGAAGTTGGACGAAGGTCATTCCAATACAAAGCTCCGTCTCATTGGAACAATCTTCAATGCCTTAGCACTTCTTTATATTCACATCTCAAAGCAACTTGCTCATGTTTTTAAATGTCATACTGAAAACTGCCGTTACTATTCAAGCTCACAGTGTCCTATTCTAATTTCTCCTGTACAACAGCTGAGGGCAGGGGGTGTGGGTGGGAGATGGTGAGCGAGATGTCTGTATCCGTGTATTTGTAGTGTATGTTTGTTACGTAATGCAGTTCTGTTTGTATGTTTTGTCTCGAGGACCCCCTTGAAAATGAGATGCTACATCTCAAGGGGCTATCCTTTCAATAAATTCAAATTCAAACTACACTTACTATTCTGATATGTCTGCTAATTGCTGATTTTGGAGCATAACAGACTCCACATCTGAGTCTGACTGAGGCTCAAACATGTATGGCTAAATGTCTCTTATGTTTCCCCTAATGCCAACACTAGCCACATTGATGCTCTTTTACCAGTCTGTGCCAACACTACAGAGAGGAAAGCAAACCTACCACAGGAAGAGGTGGGCAGGCACCAGATCTGCCATATCTCAATGACGGATAAGAAGTAGACGTGCTTCCCTTTCCAGAGATTTTTTTTTTTTTTTTTTTACTTTGTATGTGGAAAACCATGTTAAACAAAACATGTATCATTTTTACATTCATTAAAATGTGTCTAGAGGACAAGTTAAAAAAGGTAAGCTAGTATTGCAATGAAGCATCAAACATGTTGAAACTCAGATAACAAGGAGCGTCAGATTTTTTTATCTTCATGTTTTGACTTTGAGGTGTCTTCCTGATGGTGGCATGTTATCTAGTACAGTATGCGTAGTCTTCTCTGGACACAAACTGATTATCTAGAAGGTACTATACCACCATGTCCCATTATCTCCTATCAGAAACAGAACACACAAGCAGGTTTCATGCATTTCACCCTTGTCTTCTCACTTAGAACCACAACCGCAAGGCTAAAGTCAATACTGTATACCACGAATAAAGGCAAATAAAAACTCACCTCTGATGACATTTCTAATAACTGACAAAACATAACCAACACTGTCAGGTCAATATTTATCCTCACGATGAGCTGAACAGGTTTGTAAAACCACTTTACCTTTTCCTTGTTGATTTAGTCTCCTGCTATCTCCTTTATTTCAAAAACAGGCATGTAGACGTATTGTAGTGTTAGGTAAAAAGTGATATGTGTTGACACAGCAGCTAATATTTACTTCAACATCTCTTATCAAATGTGTTTCTCTGGCAAAATGATTTGGTTTGCTTGAGAAACTATTTATTTTAGAATTGATCAAAACTACACTGTTGTTCTGCAGAAATCTATTAAGCTGACATTACATAATAATTATGATTCACACAGTATTATGTCTGGTCAGTGGATTTCTGTTTGAATAATAAGCCACTTTTCTAACTTCTTTTCACTTTTATAACCACTATTTGTCAAATTACAACTTTGTTCTAACAGTGTAAAAAGTCTTCTCAGTCATAAAAATCTTTATGGAATCCTGTTTCTTACGTATTAAAGTTATGTTACCTGTTGTTTCTGAGTTTTTTTAGTTGCAAAATTAAGTAAGTATGCCACGTCTGACAGACCCTGTGTCATGCTGAGTAAATATTAAAACATACTTCTGTTGTGTTAAAATATGCCCATTAGTTGCGTCATTATGTCGAAGGTTTTGCCATGACTTTAGCATTTGTTTTCCTGTCATGCAACATTACACTGTCATGAGCCATTTCTGCAACACTGTGGGTTTACTTTGAGCAAACAGAGATTAAGATGTAGCTATTTACTGATGGACTATCTTGTTTTTCTTCTCTGTGACAACCTGTGATCTCTCAATCTAAACAGACGTCACACAGGAATAGTGAGTGTCAGAGTGACCATTCATTGGCACCAAATACTTTATATATAACAGCTGTCAATGTTCTGACAAAGTTTTCTAGATGCTGTTTACCGATGTTATAGAACTCAATATCGGTCTTAGTCTGGAGACTGGTCTCAAGACTACTTTTTGAAGGTCTCGACCACATTTTTACTCTACCTTATCTCGGTCTAAGACAGAGGACTAGGGATGGGCGGAAAAGTTTTAATTGGTACAGCATATGATTGCAAAATATTTGTGTGTCAATACTGTATAGATACATAGATGTCAACTATTAATTTTTTTGTATATAAATTATTATTACAAATACAAATTATACTATTGGCAAGCTGCTAGAATAATAAATTCAACAGCTTTTTCAGTCCACTAGATACAGTTTGCTGCAATAAAAATCAACAACATTAGATGAACAGATTGAAAATGTTACCTTTCTAGATAAAACAGATTTCTTTTTTGTCTTTGGGGACATAATGTGCAATTGAAAAAGGTAATAAATTGTGGGAGTGTGGGCGGGGGGGGCCTTCTCTGTGGAGTTAGCATGTTCTGTCTGTGTCAGCAGGTGTTTTCTCCAGGTACTCCGGTTTCCTCCCACAGTCTTAATACCTGCAGGCTAGGTTAACCAGTGACTCAAAATTGGCTGTAGGTGTGAATGTGAGTGTGAATGGTTGTCTGTCTCTGTGTGTCAGCCCTGTGATAGTCTGGTGACTTGTCCAGGATGTACCCCACCTCTCGCCCAGTGTCAACTGGGATAGGCTCCAGCCCCCCTTACAGGAAAAGCGGTTACAGAAAATGAATGAATGAATAAATTGTGATATGTCACGATATATGTTATCGCAGTTCTCAACATATTGCAACACGTTTCAAATCACAATATTATATTTTGACTTAAGTATTGTGATAATATTATTTTGTGCAGGCCTCTGATGATTCCCACCCCCTGAAGAGGACTCAGAATTTAATTTCAAAAGCGATCAGAACCACAACCGCAAGGTTATCACGATTGTCTGTGCAAAAAAGGAGTGTTGACTAAAGAAGTTGACTTAAGAGCCTGCTCCACTTTATATAAAAAGGAATTAAGTCCCATAGCAATGCACATCTGCATGAGATGCAATCTTACCTAACCTCACAGTGACCTTGGTCATTTTAAAGCCCGATCTGTTTTACAACTCAAGTCAACTACAGATCTTCAGATGATGAAGCCGAGCATGTTTAAAACGGAAAACAGAGGAAAACACGTATTGACCTAAATGTAAATATCAGTGATGCTGGGGGAGCTACTACATTTTTCAAAAAGCTGCATCAGTGTGACTTGTTGAAAAAAATTCAGTTAGATGCCCTTAGCACCAGCGCTACTTTTTTCAAATTTAAATGAACTTAATATTTGGCCATATTAAAAAACAGCCCGGAGCGAGACAATCTGTGTTTCCACTGAACTCTATAAACACAGATTGCTGCCTTGACAAAACAAGAACTCTTCAAAACAGTTGCTTTTCATTGGGACCGTTGTTGTGTTGACTTTTCTCCCGACTCACTGTTGCTGTTTGGGAAGTCACACAGTTCACGGTTAAATTTCAAAACATAAACAGAGAGCTGGGAAGGAGGAAATTGGAGATTCAGGGGCTGTGCTGGGTGCTTTAAATTAACAACGTGTGCTATGAATTAAAGGGAATGTGTCTCTAAAGTTAACTGTTAGGATTAGAGATTAAAGACAGACAGCTAACGTCATCTTATTCCTCTTAAAATGCTTAACGCAGTAAGGACTTGGAAGTAGCTCTATATAAGTTAAAGCTTTTGTCTTTTAAATTTGATAAGGTGGGCTCAGTGTTTCAACTCAAGTCCTTACACCTGGGATTGTGTGTTTACCACTGTCGATGTGATGACAATCAGTTGGCAGGAGGATGCACACTATCGGCAAACTGTAATTTGTACACAGTATGGCCCCTGGTTGACATGATGTGTTTAATGCCGCATTCGTGTGGTTGACAGCATGACCTTTTAATGGCAGATGATGTCATCTTAAGGTCAGAAACATGCCCCATCAGCATTGCAAACAGTGTGTCTTAAATACCAAATAGACACAATGTTCTTTTTAGGTTTCAGGGCGGGGTTTACAACCTGACACCTGAGTGATATATCGATAAAATATTATGCTGTGGTATTTGACTAGGCTGTGTAGGGAATTTTTGTTAACATAATATGGCGATTAAGTTCAATCTTGTCTTTTTAGGGTGAAAGCTGCATCACTGTTGACTGATTACATTTTCTGAACTTATTAGACTTTTATAGTTACCAATTATTGCTTTTCATCATCTTCTCAAATATAAATATCCCCTGAAAGCACAAAGAGTCATCCCTGACTATGATTGCATGATTGGTGCTGGGGTATTCAGTCAAATACCTCATTGTGATATTTAATTTCGTCAGTCTTAACCACAGTCCCTGGACACCCCAGAGGCTGTCCAGGAAAGTCAAATCCTGACCTCCTTCATATCAGCTCTCAGGGCCACACAATGACCTGCAGATATTTCATTTCCGAATAATTCTCACTGAAAGGCAAATATCAGTCCATACAAATGTCCTTACAGCAGCCACATGTGTTCAACCAAGAAACCAAACCCTTATTTGCTCAGTCACTCAAAGGTCCTCTGCGTGAGTCTACCAGTTAACCACATGAATGAGCAAATGGAAATCAAGTCACCTTACAGAGCAGGTCTACAGCATCTGCTCTTCAAAAGTCCCATGGGAAAATTCCTCTTTAAAATTACACTTAGGATATTACATTTCCATCTAGATTTGGTTAAAAATTCTTTAGTGAGGATAATAACACCACAGATCGTGCAGCAGCATGACTGAACACCATCAGCAGCCACCTGAAACCACCTCTGAGACCTCACCACTGGGCTTTTTTACTTGTTTCCCAACCCTACACACACACGGAGCAGTGTGACACAACACAATAATGCCAGACATGGTACCTGTTGGTGTTTTTCACCCTGCTGCAGGCTACAGTTTTGCTTTCACCGGTGTGTAATGATAGGACATCAGGGGGCACACAAGCCATTGAATAAAAGTCATGCACAGGGGTACTGGGACACTGTCTTGGTAAATAAAAATGGGGGTGAATTATGACTCAAATATGTGACACCAGGCTTTCAAATGAAGCATACACATGCAGGTTCTCTTAAATTACCAAATCTTTAGGTTATGAACTGTGAATAAAATGTGAATCTAGGTCATATATCAAGATCTATGAAGGGCTCCACATCCATGATCCCCACTGATCCCACTGTGGTGACTGGTCACAGATGGTTTTGCCCCAGCCACGTACTGTCCAAATACTGGGAACTTGACAGACAGGTATATCAGCCCGGAGGGGGGCGGTGGATCCTGCATTCCTTCCTTCCTTATCCTCAGGAACTGACTGCTATTAAATTTCGTGGAAAGAAAAACGCCACGCCGAATTCCGTTGAAAAAGCTGATAAGTCAATGTGTCAAATCCACCGGCAGGTGTACGTATTTGACAACACGGCAGAAGAGCTTCAGCTTAACACTACTACATGTTTTACGCATTTCGGCCACAAGTGATCCACTATGTTCAGCTTAGATTCAGTAAAAACACAAGTTATACACTTGGTGTGCACTCGCTGCCAACGCTCTCCGCGGAGAGGACTTTGGAGATAACAAGCGAACATTATGTAAAAGTTCAAATTTCATTCACGTTGGTGCTGCTTTGGTGTGTTATATGTAAGCCGAATTGTAGAGGGGATGTGGAAGATGCGTGTAAGCTGTTGAGTCATGTTGTATACGGAATATACACTGCTCTAAGTCACGGCAAATTTAAAATGTCAGAATTTATGCGGTGTTTGGCGCGGCGTGTTTCTCCACAGAGGGAACAGTGCGTGAGCTCAACAGATCCTTACCTCTTTGATTTTGGCCCGTCTCTCCTTGGTTTCAGGGTCCAGAGGTTCGTGTCCAGTCGCCCCCGGCGGGCGGTGATACTCAACGAAAGGTAAATTATTGACATCCTTCCCACCTTGACCCATACTCTCCATCGCAACTTTCTCCTTCTCAGTTAAAATGTCTTGTTTTATCTCGTCGGGCCGTTTCTGTAGAGTATCCTTGGCCTCTAACAGAGCTTTTTCGTGGTCTTTCTTGATTTTGGCCAGGACCCTCTCGTCGTTTCCAGCCGAACCTGGGTCGCTGATGTCCGGACCGGTGCGGGTGTTGGTCTCCACCGCGGAGGAATGAAAGAAAACTCCGCTAAGCAGCTTGGACGAGTCCGGTAGGAAGAAAATGGCCCCGAAACACAGGGTTATAAAAGCGCTGAAGACTAATAACAAAATAAATTTCTCTGTCAACCTGAAAGAGGTCGGGCTGGCAGACTTCCTATTCGGGGTCGCGGTAAAAGGCAGAAGAGTTGCAACTGGCATTTTCCCCCTCTTCCTTCAACAACTCGAACAACAAAAAATGAATTTAAACGGTCGAATTAACTCACGGCGGACTCACAGTCGGGTTATTCCGTTCAGAGATCCATTTCCAGAGGATGTAAACCGTGTCAAATGTAACGTAACAGTGGTAAAATCTCCGGTAAAAAGTTGAGGAGTAAGGCGGCTGCCCATACCGGAGACTCTCCGCAGACAGACCGAGTCCACTGGCTCACACAGGAAGCAACGGTAGATAGGCGTGACTGACAGCCGCGATGAGCTAATCACTTTCTGCCCTGTGAGTGGTGGGGACGCGGGGGGCGTGGCCTCCCAACGGCGGAGTATAAAGCCGCTGACAACCGCGATTACAACTTTATGTTTCACTAACCATACAGCAGGAAGGACTGCATGACTGAGTCTGAGACATGTTTCAGTTTTAATAATGGATACATTTAGTCAGATTCTTTATTTTTAAACATTAACTGACCAAAATCATGAATCACTTGACCTCACTGACTCGCCTGTTTTTGCCTTTAAGTTCAAGTTCTTTGTTATTATATGCACAACAGTAAGCCTAAGGAAAAGCAGTTGTTGTCAATGAAAATCTTGGCTCTTGGACAATGCTCATTAAATATGTATTGAAAATAAGGGGGAAAAAAGTAGAACTAGTGCCTCGCTGTGGAATGGCTGTCAATAACTGAAGTTGCACTTTACATCCATGTAGGGCTGCAACTAACAATTATTTTCACTGTCGACTATTTCTTAATTTTATTGAAAAATGTGTTAAAATGTTGAAAAATGTCAGTCTGTCTCTCCCAAACCCCAAATTATGTAATCTTATGTCTTGTTTTGTTCTCACACCAAAGGGTTTTAGTTCACCGTCATGGGAGAGTGTGTAAAGCTACCAATATCTTAACGTAAGAAGCTGCAATTAGAGTATTTTGGGGTACTTTTATAGTACTTTTCTATGAAAAATGACTCAAACCGATTGGTCCACTACTAAAATAGTCATCGATTATTTTAATAGTCGATTAGTCATCAATTAGTCGACTAATCGTTGCAGCCCTACATCCATGTCCTTAAAGACTTCTATGTAGCCACGAAAGGTGACAATGCTTCAATTGTGGATGTTGTTGCAAAGAAGCTACTTATTCTAAAATGTGAATGCTTCTAACACGTCTTCAACCCAGCAGCACAGAAGATCTATACAATGAGCACTGTTTCAAAGTTAGTGTCACCAATTCAGTATCAACCAAATGTCTCCCCCTTCTGTTCCTGAGTTATAGCAGTGATTAATAACCAGAAAGGTGTTTTTGCAGACCATTATGATGTTACAGTGAAGTTGACCTTTAACCTTTTGGATATAAGATGTCATCACTTCATCATTTTATCCTATTAGACATCTGCATGAAATTTTGTCATTATTAGCGAATGAATTCTTGAGTTATGGGCAAACACATATTTTGTGAGGTCAAAGTGACCTTGAACTTTCATCATCACAATCTAATCGGTTCACCCTTGAGTCCAAGTAGTTGTTTGTGTCAGATTTGGGGAAGTATCCTCAAGGCCCTCTTGAGATATTGCATTCACAAGAATGAGATGGACATAAGGTCACAGTGATCTTGACCTCTGACCACCAAATTCTAATCAGTTCATCTTTGAGTCCAACTGGACATTTGAGCTAAATTTGAAGAAAATATCCTCAAGGCACTCTTGAGATATTGCATTCACGAGAAGAGGACCGGTGCAAGGTCACACTGACCCTGACCTTTGACCACCAAATTCTAATCAGTTCATCTTTGAGTCCAAGGGGACATTTGGTCCAAATTTGAGGAAATATCCTCAAGGCACTCTTAAGATATCGTGTTCATGAGAATGTGATGACCCAAGGTCACAGTGACCCTGACCTTGAGCCCAATTCTAATCAGTTTTTCACTGACTCCAAGTTTGTGCCAAATTCCTTAAGACCCCACTTGAAATATTGCGCTCAAGAGAATAAGAGGGATGCAAGGTCACCATGATCCTAACCTCTGACCCTCAAATTAAAATCAGTTCATCACTGAGTCCAGGTGGACATTTGTGCCAAATTTGAGGTAATTCTCTCAAGGTGTGCTTGAGATATCGCATGTACAAGAATGAGACAGACGCAAGGTCACTGTGATCTTGACCTCTGACCCCCAAATTCTTATCGGTTCAGTCCAAGTGGACGTTTGTGCCAAATTCGAAGTAGTTCCATTTGGTTTGGTTTTTATGCCTCCAGCCACGGCTATCGCCAGTGCAGAGGCATAAAAACACTGAAGTACAAGCAAAATGAGAATCTAAGACATATATATGTGTGTGTGTGTGTGTGTGTGTGTGTGTGTGTTGTGTGTGTGTGTGTGTGTGTGTGTGTGTGTCTTTATAGACACACACAGATGTGAACAATTAGTAAAACAGTAAGTTAACTATATAACAGTAAATAAATGTCAAGTGATAAGCTCAGGAGCTCCAGTGTTAAAAAGTCTTATGGCCTGTTTATGGCCTGTGGGATGAAGCTGTCCCTGAGCCTGGTGCTGCGGCAGTCTGACGTCTGCCAGACGGCAGCAGGCAGAACAGTTTGTGACCGAGGTGGCTGAGGTCTTCGATAATCCTGATGGCCTCCTTCCTGCAATGCTGAATGTAGAGGTCCTCCATGGATGGCAGCTCCATAAGCAGTTTTTCACTATCCTCCATTTCCTCTGTGCCAAGGAGCTACTATTCTCGCCCAAAAACTAAATTAACAAATTTAAAAGTCCACAGACACATTAGTGGTTTTGTAAACATGCAGATGTTTAGGATTAATGATATAATCATGTTCACCATCTTAGTTTCTCTTGTTAGCGAGCTAACATTTGCTAGTTATTAGCCTTAAAGCCTGTGGTGGACAGCAACTATGTACATTTACTCAAGCCGTACTCTACTTAGGTACAGTTTTGAGGTACTTATTCTTTTCTTAAGTATTTCCATTTTATGCTGCGTTATGCTTTTACTCATTTTCTACTTCTTATAGTGCTTCTACTACTTTTGGAAAAAGTATTGTACTTCATACTCATCTTTTTACTCACATTTATTTAAGAGCTTTAGTTACTAGTTAATTTTCAAATTAAGAACACTGACTATACCCACTCTACATTAAGAGTAGTACTTTTACCTTTGATACTTTAAGTATATTTGGCTGATAATACTTCTACTCAAATGCATTTTTTAATGCAGGACTTTCACTTGTAATGGAGTACTTCAATACTGTGGAGTTACTACTTCTACGTAAGAAAATGATTTGAATATATCTTCTAACCCTACTAAAAGCAAAGTAAAGCTGGAGCCACTGGGGACATCATTATTTTTGACCAACTAAAATGTTGATCAAACAATTGTCGGGACATTTTTCTCCAAACCAGAGGCACACCATCAGGAGGGGCTGGGGGCCCACTGATCAATTAGTCAGAGGGTGTGGTTAATGAATGTGAATAATGAATGGTAGATAAATTAATCAAATCACTTGATAATTTTTCACTCTGAATTGTATTCCACACCCATCTTTACCCCTCTAGTGTTCAATTTACATACATTTCACCACTTTTATTATTAAAATTGTGATTGTAATTGTGGTTTTCATCACAGATCACTTTCTTTAAATGATAAAGGGAAAGTTTGTGTTATCAGTGATGACTAATGAATGAAAGATGGGGAAATTGATGAAACAGGGCCCTTTTGTCATTATAATTCAACTCTTTTAGTCAAATCAGCTGTAAATGAATTAAATCATGTGATAATTTATCGCTCTATTCTTCATTTTACATTCATATTTACCACTCTGTGTTTTAATTCACATGCATTTTCATTATCTCTCTTTTATCAATTAAATTTTGTTACTTATACCTCTCATTGATGATCAACTACATTTATTTACCGAAACCATACCTATGTAGCTTAACCTTTCTAAACTTATCCAAAGGATCAGCAACCTTAACTATCAAAAGAGCCATTTTTGACCAAAAACAGCTCCTCTGCCATGGGCTATTGATGATTATTTGGTACTTTAACTTTGCAGTGAAAGCAAACAGATCTGTCCGCCCACTATTAAATTCTGTATTTTCCTCTGAGACTTTTACTTTATGAATTTGGGATCCATAGCTAGCCTAGCTATGGACGCTCAAAACTTGCCACCACAGTTGAGGTTTGGCAAAATTTAGAGGAATAGGTGCCAGGCTGTAGACGTATGCCGCACATTTTCGTTGACGAAATTATTATTATTTTTTTTAATTCAGTGCATAGGCTACACATTTTTACAACTGGAGAATGTAAGAATTCCTGTAGATCTACAACAACAATAAATAATGATAAATGATAAATAATAAGGCTGACCTAACCCATGTAACTTTAAGTTGAGTATCTAACTTAATGTTAAGCACATAACAGGACAATGCCCCATCATGTTTGTAACTTTACTTTCCTAAACCTAACCTACCTAACTTAACAACACATTCTTACTCTGATCTCGTCACATATTGACATTTTCATCATGGACTTTCCATGTCCACATACAACGTGCAAGGTACCCTCAGTGTGTTGGTTGTTGACGTTCTGGGACATCATGTCAAGTTCTGCCTGTTACATGCATTGTCTTCTTTCAAAATACACTTCCGTTTTCACAGGAAATAAACACACTACTTTGGTACAACACAGAGAATTGCCGTTTTTTTTTCCTTCAACAACAAACACACGGTTGGGTTTAGGAAAAAAGAACAGGGTTTGTTTTAGAATCTTACGAGACACAAACACCATTCTCTTGGATGAACCCTTCCACCTGCCCCACTTGGACTTTCACCGCCTTAACTTTCGTCCTTGTACTGCCACGTTTCCCCTTGATGCTGCTGGGCACCATTAAACTATAACAGCAACCAGCTGCTTATCATGCCAACATTAGAGTATGCCTTTTTTCATTGGTTTCTGATGCAGCGACTCACTGCCCAAGCGCCGCAATTCGACAATTTTGGAGTGAGACCAGGCTCAAGCCCGGTTCAGACCAAAGATTTGCTATGAGATAAGTTGAAACCTGCAACTACTCGCAATGTACTGGTCTGCAACATTCTGAAAATCTGCCGGTTCACACCAATGCAACTAGTGGAGACTGGCATATCACCTCCACAGCTAAACTCTGTACTTCCGTTTGATTTCCAGCTTTTCAGGCTTGTTTTAAAGCTGAATATACTAAGTAGCTTCTTAAAATACGAATGAGGATAGTGATAGTTGCTTCAGTTGCATTTCTAGTAGTGATGAAACAGCAAAAACATAAACAAAATGACCTGAGCATCAGGTGGGCTATATTCGTAATACATATGCCACAATAATTTAAATAAGTAGCACAGATTAATCACTCAATGAGTTTCTGTCTGACGTGCACATATACAGCAAGCAACGGCAGCAACCGGCCATCCAACGCAGACATATTGAGAGGACGAACACCTATGTGTGTCAACAGCCATGACGATGTAAATGCCAAGTGCAGGAGTCAACATGCCTGGCGTCACATCATCAAGTTTGCTGATGATTCCTCAGCAACGATGACCCTGATCACAGCCCAGTAGCGACAGAATTCACTGACTGGTGCAAGTCTTCCTTCCTAATGTATCTAAAACCAAGGAGATGGCAGCACACTCTAGGAAAAGTCTGATTACTCTTCTGTTTTTATCGATGATCAGGCTGTTGAAGTTGTGAAGCAGTATAAGTATCTTGGCAACATTCTGGATGACAAGCTGACCTTTGAGCTTCAGGTGGACGCTGTGTGCAAAAAAGCTCATCAGCTCATGTATTCTCACCGCAAGCTCCGATGTTTTAATGTTGACAGCACTTTCATGAAGGTGTTTTATCCCTGATTTATTGAATCAGTTCTCACCTTTTCTTTTATCTGCTGGTATGGGGCACTTAACTTGAAGCACAGAAACAGGTTGCTGAGCGTTGCAAAGGTTTGCAGCAAAATTGCAGGCACAACCTTAAATGATTTGACTGATGTGTACATGATCAGAACACTAAGGAAGGGCCAGGCAGTCTTGGCTGATCCCAGTCACCCCTTATTCAGTGAAATCAGGTTGCTTTCATCTAGCTGCAGATGTCAGATGCCAGCTTGCAGGACAAATGAGCAAAAAGATTAATTTTGTCCCATAAGCCACTGGCTTCTTCTCACTTGACCCTTTCATGTGAGATTTTTGTAATTGTTTTTTGTAACTAACACAGTGTGATGTCTTTTTTGTATCTATTCATGTATTTATTGTATTGGGGTTTTTTTTTATTTGTTTATGTGTGTGTGATACTGCTGACTACACAACAAATTGCCTCTCAGGGATAATAAAGATATCCTGTATCCTGTAAATAAGATTTAGCCCCCGGGCCACACTGCATGCGTAAGCAGCACAAAATGGCTACCTCGCTGTACTGCTGTGGCTCGCACGCTTGCAGTGTTCACACATACAGTGTTGTTGCTGCGGCGCTGCTGCCGAGCTGCCTGCTACTGTATCTACTGTATTTCCACAATTCAAAGCCATTACTCCATTCATTTATGGAGCTGTACAATCCACTGCATTGTCAGCAACGACAGTACCTGCAAATACTGCATAATTAAAAGCCTTGTGTTAACAAATCAGGGGATTTTGTCCACAGAAATGTTGTCGGAGCGCTGTGATGTTTTGAACAGATACAGGAAAGGTTGGGCAAAACAGAAGTTTTTTTTCATTGAAACTGTAGCGAGAGGTGGTATAATGTAAACACGATTATCAAAAGACCACTTTCACTGTCTATTTTTCCTGGGAAACGCACGGGTCATGTGCCAAAAATCAGCAAGCCTCTGAATCTCTACATATGCTTCACCCGAGCAGCAGCCGAGCCATGCCTGAGCAGATGTGCTCACGCAGGCAGTGTGGCTGCTCTAACCTGTTAACATGGTTGCCGGGAAAAAACCCCAACAAGTTCTGCAATGCATACACCCTGCTCACGCATGCTGTGTGGCCCGGGCCTTACTAAGGGACAGCGAAAGGACAGAGGGCTGTTGTCAGAGAGTGACGCAGCAAGCGAACATGCTGTCTGCGGACAGTTTACTGACTTGGCCAGTGGACTTTGCTACAAAGCCATTGGCTGTAGAAACAGGTGACATGCCTTATGTTTTACAACCAGCCACTGGGGACTTGACAAGCTGAGTCACAGGTGACACCATCAGCCATCCTGAGTCGAGCTGAGACCTGGCCAGTTTACACCGCTGCAAGTTTTGTCTGCAATGTTCTTAAACAGTTTTGTCTTGTTGCCAATCTTTGGTCTGAAGTGGACTTTAGATATTACACAAACTGTTGTATGAGGATACGTTGTACAGATTAAGACCAGGTAGCTCATGGGTTATAGGACTAATATTTCCCCTCACTGTCCAAATTCTGAAATAGGCAAATTTAAACATGTATTATATTGCAGTGGTTCCTAACTGGTCCAGCCACGGGATCCAGACTGCTCCTTGGTCATTAGTTCAAGGCCCACAAAGGTTAATATATTCAGTGTCATACTTGCATTTGGCCATGCTGTCATCCTAGTTTGCTGTCTCTGTTAAGTAGCTGTGTGTTATTCAGTCACTCTACAACAGGAAACATGCACTTTAAAATAAAGGCTTGTGCCAAAAATTCACTGTACTTCAAAAATAAAGTGTTTTTTTACAAACCTGACATGTTCGCATGTCACTTGTGGTCCATTCAGAATGGACCTGAGACCCACCTGTTGGGAACCACTAAGCTATTCCACATACAAAGAGTTGGAGTAGTTACCAACATGTCCAACTTGCTCTGTAAGTTCACTTTTAACAAAGTATACAACAAAGCATCCTTGTTTAACACTACTTAATATTTAGCATGTATAAACAAGAGTGTGGAGCAAATTTGGTCTTGAGTGTTTCCCTCCGTCATGACATTCCTCATCGGCTTACCCTCTGACCATGTCATGTGTCTTACTGCCCAGCCTTCAGTTCTTTGATTTGGTCATTTGGAGGGTTTGGGGCGGGACAGCCACTAAATCCTAAGGTACAGCATTCAAGACTTTATAGCTCCTGTACAGTATGTCCAGTACATTTCTTACACACGATTATAAAATAAAAAACTTGGACTTGCTTATGCAAAGGCGTAGCAAGCGACCTTCCTCACAATACACAGTTGACTACCATTGAAAATCTCATCTATTACATTGTGTAGGGTGCTTATTATTATTCATAGGCTTAACAAATGGACAAAAAAATCCGCCCCTCAACACATAAGCACATGCACACATGCATGAATGCACACATACACTTACTGATGAGATCCATGATCTTTGCTGGTCTGTGTGCGAATGTGGGAGATAAATGGCAATCATTTCAATTGTCTCTGTTGGTGACTAATAAGGGTTTGAGGAACCAGTCAGTTGTACGCGTGAAACATGTAATTTATACTTAAATAGAGGTTGGAATTAGTTCACAGCTAATACTAGAGTTTTACCAGAGAGAGAAGGAAAAAAAAAATCAATCTTGGACTTGTTCTTTGCTATTACAGATACTGATGAGTGCGTGCTCCTGTTTTCAGACTGAATAAATCATCCTCTCCCTGTGATTTGAATGTGTAAACTTATGTTGAACATTTTGTTGAACATTTACATTTATATACCATACATCACTGACCGCATTGTTTATGACAAATAGCTGCCATGGCTGTACAAACCACTGAAGCGAGAGAAAGAAAAACAATTCGGATTGAAAGCTTATGGCGTGCTGCCATATTAAAATTGTAATTCTGGGATGGCAACTTGTCTAAATGATGACACGCGTCCGTATGATTACTTTCTCACTCTGCGATTCAAGCAGAAAATTAAATCTCGGATGAAATGTATGGCATCTCAATATTGAACTACGAGTCTCTTGTGGCAACAGATTTGACAACCGTTGTTCTTTCCTGCGTCATTTCGTCAAAGTTGGATTTTTCAGTGGAATTTCTTTTCAGCCTGAGTAGCTGTTGATAATGTACGTATCAAAAGAAACACCATTTCCCCAGTGGTGTCGTGGTTTTCTAGGTGTGGAGGAATAAATAATCTTTTGTTGTGAAGCTGGTAAAACATGTAGCGAGGTATGGGGTAAATCCACGTTTAAGGCTCGTTCAAAGGAAAAATCCTCTTTGTATGCTGTACTATTAGATCTTAAATCCAGCGCTCCCTGGGAGTTATTTTCAGAAATGAGAAGTTGTAGTTTAGCTTTTTGTTGTACCCATCCTTTAAACGTACTAAGAAAAGCTGTCCATGCTGCAATCAAAACTAGGACATGAGACATTTTTGTCATAATAAACTATTATGACAGGGTGCCAAATACTCTACTAGCTGTCAGCAGCCCCACGTAGTAAAAATTAAAAATATAATACTTATGCAACCCTACTGAAAGTGAGAAATTCCTTGTATCCATAATGTATGGTTTATTTTAAATTCATAAGCTACTTTGGATGTGGTTGTTCAAAGGAGATAAACACATGAAGCCCTCAAAGCTATAGCAACAAGATGTCATTCTTATTAAGTTGCAATGAATTCTGGGAGCTACTGTAGCAACTGTTGATGTAAGAATCAGCCCGTCTGCCTCCTCTATTCTCCCTGTATGATTGATGAATTGTTGGTGCAGAATGACAGCTCCAGAATGAAAGAAGTCCTGGCTGTTTGATTGTAAGGAACTTACATCTACAACCCGATGTTTATAACGATGTAGATCAAGGAAAGAAAATCTGCTTTCCAACTTCAAAATAGCAGTGCTGAAATGTTAATGTCTGGTTATGTAATGTATATGAAGGGAAGTCATCTGAAGGAGTACTATACCAAACACAAAATAAACCCAGAAATAGAAGGTCCAGTATATCACCTATAGCTCCAACAGCAACAATGATGGTGAGGCAGTTTAAAGGGACAGGTTCACCGCAAAATTAGAAATACACATTTTCCTCTTACCTGTAAAATAATTTACCAGCCTAGATTGTTTTGGTGTGAGTCGATGATTGTTGGAGTTATCAGCCGTGGAGATGTCTTGTAGTGCTCAAAGCTCCAAAAAGACACATTTGAAAAACTCAACAGAGATGACTCTTTCCAGAAACCATGACCCAATTACTCAAGATAACCCACAGATCTTGTTGTGAGCAGTTTCATGTGTTTTCTTTCTACCAAACTACACATGCCGACAGTATCACTGTGCAGAAGGAAGCGTTCATCTACTGCTAGCTCACCTAGCACCACTGAGCTAGCTACTGTTACAGCTCAGCTGAGGAGGACACCACTAATGTCTCGTCCATGAGTAGGTGCATGCTTATATTGGACAGAGGGCAGACATCTCTCTGGCTGATACCTCCAACACTTGGCATTTAAGATTTTTAGTTAGACTTTGGGATGAACTGTCCCTTTAAAGCTGCATTAGTCATTTTTTGGCCATCAGGGGGCAGAAGAACTTCATGAACCGCCAGCAGACACATAGCTCTGACATATGGTCATGGTATACTGTTGATGTTTGTTGTAAATCGTCAAGGTGCTCATCCAACAGAGCATTCATGAGCATTCATGAATGTAAGTCCAGTATTTGCCCTACTTTTAGCACGTATTTGGTCTCCACCAAGTCCTCAGAAAACACTTATTGCTGACAATAATTATTTGCCTGTAAATCATGCTGAGGAGAGCGATGAGACTGAAATAAGCAGTAGTCTTCCATAAAACCAAAACAATTAGCCAAAAGAAGCTAGAAAGGTAAGTAGACCTGTAAAATTTGGTGCTATTTCTATGATAATTCGCATTACATATTATTACTTCTTTAATTATAAATATTTAAGGTAGAGCAACAGTATTTGGTGTTTGAGTCAAACACCCACCCGATCCTCCACCAGGGATGTCACCAGTTTTGTTTGTGATATTCATGGACAGGATCTCAAGTGCAGCTGCTGTGAGGACAGTGTCCTGCTGTGGATGTCAGAAGTGAATCTCTGTTCTTTGCATGTGGTTCCCCTGGCTCTATCAGACCATGATCTCCAGCTGCCGAGTATAAAGCGGTTGAGATGAGAGTCAGTACCTCCGAGTCGTAGGCCATGGTTCTCTGCTGGAAATCGGTGAATTGCCCCCTCTGAATTGGGAATGAGTTACTACTACAAATGAGGAAGTTCAAGTGATTCTACGTTCACAAGTAAGGCAAGAATGGAGCAAGGGAAGGATTGGTGGTTTGGTGCAGCATCAACAGTGATGCAGGCAGAGAGACCAGCATAGTGTAGCGCTGAGCTGAAAGGCAAAGCTCTCGATTTACCGGTCCATCTACGTTCCGACCCTTACCTATGGTCATGAGTTTTTTAGTAGTGACTTAAACAATGAGATAGCAGATACAAGAAGCAGAAATGACTTTCCTCCCTAAGGTGGCTGGGCTCAGCTTTAGATATAAAGTGAGAAGCTCAGACATCCAGAGGGAGCTTGGAGTAGAGCAGCTGCTCCTTCATGTCAAAAAGGGCTAGTTGAGGTGGTTCGGGCATCTGATCAGGATGCCTCCCATAGACTGTATAAATAATGGACGTAGCTACTGTGACGTCACCCATTAGTTTGTGGACTCCCATTTTGAAACCTTAAGTTCAGCATTTCGGCTGTCATTGTCTTGAGTTTTTCGAGCCAGAAGTGACGATATCTGGACGAAAGGTTGGAGCTGGGGATGAGCAGTGAGGGGTGAAACTGTAGCGACACCTCACAGACAGCCCATCACTCAACTGGCCTCACCCTTAAATATACTTAACTTTGAGCCTTGATAAAAATGTAAAGAGGTGACTTATATACCAATTAACCCCCTACAGTTGTTGTGAATTCTGAAATTAGCCCTAGAGACCAAAACAATTTTTTGTACCAGGCTGTAAACATGTTTATTTTTGCTGTAAAGTTGAGCATTTTAACACGAGGGTTTGCTTCCAGAGCCAGCCTCAAGTGGCCATAAAAAGAACTGCAGTTTTTGGCACCTGTGCATTTGCTTCAGTGTTCAGCCCTGGAGGCTGCCACTTAATGCATCCTAAGCATCTCCAATTAAGGGGTTTTACCAGGATGTCCAACTGGTGGGAGGCCTCGGGGCAGACCCAGAACACACTGGAGGGATTATATATCTGATCTGCCCTGGGAATGCCTCAAGATCCCCCAGGAGAAGTGGGAAAGTGGTGCTGGGGAGAGGGATGTCTGAAATACCTTGCTCAGCCTGCTGCTCCCATGACCTTGCCCCAGATAAGTGGATGAAAATGGAGGGATGCATACAGTATTTGAATCCACCTTTTACCTTTGAAACTGTTAGATTTGTTTTGGTTCCAGCCACTGTTTGATTTTCATTTCCCACCACACTACATATTAGTAATGCTATGTTACCCACAGGTGTCCACTCCAGTTCATTTCTCCCCACTATGAATTATTTATGGGATGTAAACAGTACTTTAATATTATCTGCTGACGTTATTTAAACATTTAAAAAGACACAAACACTCTCACTTATAGACTCAAGTGGACTGGAAAAATATTGCTACACTGAAGGAAGGGTTTGGTAGACTTGCTGGAGGGTGAAAGCTGCTGTTGAATCTGGTCTCAGTCCAGAGAAGTGGTCTCAGATCCAGCTTAAAACTGTAGTCTGAGTTTTGCCAAGTCCACCATGTTCCCTCCTGGCATCTGAACTTATTTTCTTAATGACTCCACACACCCCATGTCATTACATTATGAATCATGGAAGCTGGCAAGGTAATGTTGTGGTTTCCAGGTGTCACTTCTGGTCCTCTGTAAATTGAGGGGAGGAAAACAGAAATGGTGAAATAATATCATAAAAAATGAGAACCAAACGTCTTATATTCTGCTGAAACAGCTGGCCAAAAAATAAAAATGAAATGACGCGTTTATTTTGCTCATTTATTTAAATAGGCCTTTATTTTCTCTATTCTTTGACTTTAATTAAGCCTGGGACGGTAATAGGGCTGAATGGTCAACCAAACGTTAGTCAATCAGAAAGGTCATCAGTCGGCAAGATTTCATTGGTCGCTTAACAACCTGCAAAATAAAATCTAAATAAATCAAAGCCTTCATTTGAAAAGACAGACACAGGAAGAGGTCACGCTCAGCAGTCAGGACAGTCATGTTACAAACCAATCACAGCAGACAGATATCTTTCCCTTTTTCCGTAAATATTCAGTCTGATAAATACGGAGGAGTTGATCATGTTAGTGCAGGGATACCTAGAGCTTTACATCTGTCCCACGGACGACAGGCCAACACACTTATAAACAGCGCCTGGAAAAAGATCAGCTCTGCACTCAGGATTTAAGGTAAATAGGCTATACAGTGCTTGTTAAGGTCGCTTGGCAACCCCAGGATGCAACCTGTCGCCACATTCATGAAAGTTGGCGCAAAAAAGGCACAAGAGTAGCGCCCTTGCCCGATCTGGCATTTCCAGGTGGTCAAAGATGCAGCATGTGTACAGCCTCTAATGTACAGGGCTGGTACCTGCAGTTATGCCACAGGCTAGTTAATAAAATGTCGGGCAGGAAATCCAAAGTGTGGGATCATTTTGAGAAGGTGAAGGATGAACCCAAGGTGATATGTAAACTCATCTTCATTGGTCGACTACAAACATGACGTATCATCTGAAACATGTCAGTAGCTACATGCCCATTAGCCCACAACGTCATTAACAGGCGGCTCGCTCAGTGTGTGACGTGCACTTGTAGGTAAAATATAGGCCTATATTAATGAAGGTTCATTAGTACGGTTTGTATTTCTCTGTAATGTAGCACAGTGTTAACAATGTTACTGATACTATTCTCTCTCACACCTTCAACTCAAACCATTGTGTTGCCCCGCCCAAAATATATAATTTAATAATTACATTAATATTGTAAACATGTGGGCGACTAGTTGACTAATGGCCCTGAATGATGACTATTGGTCAACTTGGAAAAATTTTTAGTCAGGGGCAGCCCTAGACTGTAGTTTGAATCAAGGCAAGCAGTGTCAAACCAATGGGAGTAATGACTTAAAAATCTTTTGAGGAGTGAAAACATATGCTAATTTTTATTCTCAGTTTATAATGATAATTCCAGCTGAAAGTCAGAGTTCAATCTCCAGTTTCTCCCACAATATCAGCATCACAATTTAGTACTATTATCCATGTATGTTAATGGTATTTAGACTGGCAGCTCCAAATGAGTTTGAGATTTTTATTAAACTAATATTACTAATATTGTCAGCTCAATGTGCCCTGGGAATCCACTTTCAGCCAATTTGCTGATGTAAAATAGGCCATGCAGTCATCACCCAGCTGTTTGATGCCTCTCTCTCCTTCTCTCTCCGTCTCTGTCTTTCTCTCTCTCTCTCCAGTCCAAATATAACCTCGCCCCAATCTGATTTAACCACAGTGGTCTCATCCCCGGGGCAAAATGGACTCATTTGTGCGGAGAGAGGAAAAAGAGAGAGACGAGAGAGAGGCAAGAAGTAGGAGAATAGAAAGTCCAGCGGAGAAGAAAAGAAGGGGTCTAGAGGGTGGAGGGGTATGAAGGATGGTAGTGAATAGAAAGTGTGATGAAGAGAGGAGGGGGGAAAAAAAAGACGAGATGTGCTCAGTGAATGAGGTCACTAATTGGGTTGAGACTTGTAGCTCCCCTGCAATCCATTCCCCCTCGTTCCTGACAGAAATCAAATTATTTTGAATTTCTTTTGTAAGAGCAAGAAAAATATGTTAATTTCCAACTGCAAGAGGCTGAAATAAGGAGGAGGAAAATAACAAGTGGCCAGTATGAAGACATTTAATAATACTTTAGCCAATGTTGTGTAATATTCTATGATCTTTTGACTGCTTTTCCTTTGTTGGTTAAATCTTTATACTTCCTCTTTTATTCAAGAAAGAAAAGATTAGAAAAGAGACAAGATGACACATAATCTCTAGTGATTGCTGGAGCCCTGCTAACTATAGGTTCTGTTACTGAACTCCCTCCTTAGAGGAGAAGACAAAGATGTAGAAACAATGTCTGTTTTCTTAAAAGGAATGAAGAAATCAGAAGAAAATGCAGTGAAGTGGTCTTTGATCTGTCCATATAGACTCAGTTACAAGAATAAGATATATACCGTGATGCTTTAATTAAATTATTTACATATATCTATAATATAATCAGAGGCCAGACCCAGCATAACAACAGCAAAGAATACGTGGCATTGTTTTTTATGTTTTAAATTAATGTATAATATGAACGTTTATTGTTACGATGCAGACACAGGCCATTTTCTGCATCTTATGGTGTCAATTCATTGATGCATCTCTGATAAGATGGAGGTTCTTAATCACAGTTAACTCTGTATTTTAGATAGTTTTAGACTACCAGACCATCAAGGGCTTCAAAATGGCTTTTGATTCGTTTTATTGTCATCATATTAAAAATACAAATACATTTGGATAAATTATTTTTTTGTATTTTTTTTTCTCTTTTCACTCTTGATTTTAAAATATTCTGAATTAAGAAAGGTAACTAGTGGTGGCAGACGAAATACTGAATATAAGCAGCGTTTAATTCACATTTATACCATTATTCTACTTCTAGTAAAAATTATCATCTATAATAATAATAATTATAGTCTCTATAGTGCTAATGTCCAATGTTGGTCTACATGCTGCTTAAAAATAATAAACTTCTGAAGCTTTTTCTGTAAAGATGATGTTTTATGTCTACTTTTTTACTTTGTCATTGACGGTGAGGGATATAGACTGGAAAGGCAGGCGAGAAAGAGAGCAGATGACATACAGCAAAAGACCTGGGCCAGACTCATACATGGGTCACTACGGTAAGGTCTCTGCCCCAGCGGTATGCTCCATACTCGGTAAGCTACCAAGGCACCTCTGCTCATGAGGCATTATGATTTTTTTCTTTATGGCCACTCAGGGGCAGCACAACAAGCTGTAAACAAAAAAGGGACATGGTGTCACTCATCGGTTACATGACATCGATAGATACCCCTCTCAAAGATGTTCAAGATATTCAGTCCACGCGCAAACAACGAAAGCCTAAAGGCAGAGAGAGCAAACCTCCCTGCCCTTCCATGTGCCTACATGGAAAGCCTAAGGCAGAGAGAGCAGCAGCAAAGACCCCCAGGAACATAACAGAGCAGCATCAATGACAAACAGAAATAATAATAAGTCAAATATAGCATGAAAAGGAGGAGCTGGGGTGGAGGCGGGTTGCAAAGTGGCTTGCAGAGGAAGCAGCAACAGTAGGCAGACCAGAGCAGTTTAAATAGGGCGCCCTGAATAAGATTCACCAGGAATCATGTGATCAGTCAGCTGCTCCATCAGTTGATTGGGCTGCTTGAAACCAGCTGATGGAAAACTCCAACAAAAATCCCCCTTCCAGTTGCAGACACAGTACATATCATCCTCAGTTTATGAGGGCTCCTGTTAAGCTTTAAACAGATAATCTAAATTTTTTTCCCACTCACTCTGGATTGTGCCTGTTTCATATCTGACTGACATTTTCTGGCAGAGTTTTGCTACCTATGCTAATACATGATCTCGACATGTGCCCTCAGGGGTTTAGGGAAGATTAATATTGGTTTATGAAATCTTTCTGCAGATATGAGTAACAAGTGCCTTCAGGCTTGATGTTTGACTAACAACTTCCTGACTGTACAGGCACTAAAACAAATGTTAGTAGGGTTGGACTATATGACAGTATAACAAACGAGGGTAGAAATGTGTCCACCAGTAGAGGTTTAGCAATACCATTTCTACCACTGGTACTATTCCGGGCAGGCTATGTAGCAAACCAGGGCTGGATTCTCGCATGGTCTTGTGAATTCAGCTGCCTCGCAAGGTAACGTGATTAAGGCAGACAAAGAGCAGGAGAGTGAAGCTGTAAATATAAAAAACCTGTAACACTCGATATATATTGTTCTCAGGGACCTTGAAGGTCTAGTGTGTAGGATTTACAGGCATCTAGTGGTCAGGTTGCAGATTGCAACCAATGGAAATTTTATGCCACACATGCAGGAGAACTACAGCGGCCGATGTGAAAATGCGAATGACCTTATCTAGAGCGAGAGTTTTGTTTGTCTGCACTGGGCTACTGTAGAAACATGGCAGTGAAATATGGCACGGTCCATTGGAGAGGACCCTCTCTATATGTAGATATTAATGGCTCATTCTAAGGTACTGAAAACACAACAATTCCTATTTTCAGATGATTACACTATGATAAAAGTATTTATTGTATGGCATGCCATCCACACTGGACCTTTAAAGCTTTTATTTTGAGAGAATTTTAGTGTTACTGTTTCGAGTCTTTTGTTTTTAACTCAAGTGCTGTCTCATGTGAGGCAGTTTTTTTTTTTTTGTATTGAAGTTCCAAATAAAAAGAAGAAAATAAATGTGATAAAGTATGGTGTCGTTATTTTAAACCACTTTTTGATTTATAGAACAATTACTGTACCATGATTTCAACATTGTCTCCAAAAAAAACCAAAATAAAAACATAATGTTGTAGTTACTGTGAGTGGATACTTAATTGGAAAATTTCCTATTTTGGCTTAAAACAACTGAAATAAATTGTCAAGTGAACACATTACTGATATCTTCAGCTACAACATTTCTGCAACTTCTCAGATGGGCTAATTAGCAACATGTTCTTATTATGTTAATAGAGAACATACTTTGTTCGCCATCATGTTGCCCTTAAAAAAGTATTTACTGTTTCAAGTTAGTTGTATATGAATGTAATTTCTTGGAGACCGGGCAGGTAGGATATATACTGATATAAAGATACATATACTGTGAGAAGATTTTGGCCATGTCGCCCACCCCTACATGTTTGACAGAAATATAATGAGATTTTTGTTTATTTCACTACAACAAAATACCTCTATATCCCAAACAATAGGTTGCAGAAGTCATCCAGGTTGCAGGAAGTGAACATTTTGAACAGGTGTCTCTCCGGGGAAGAGGTGTGAAAACTGCAGCTCTCCAAAGCTGTTGAGTGTAAACAGCAGGTTGCAGTTGAGAGGTCCTTGACAATCAAACAAGAGTGTTGTGGAACACCGAGTCCTGCCTGGGCTTTGGGGATATCTTCTCTCTATTTTCCTGTCATTTGTAAAATGTACTCTATCCCAAATCTTGTCCCGAGGCTAGTTCTGAATCATTTTACATTTGTAGGCCCTGACAGCGAGCAGGCACATCTGTAACAGTGGAACACATTCACAGTGAAAACCTAAGATGTGAATTTACTTTAACTTAAAAGGGTGGATAATCCATTTCTGCGGTGGTGTGAATCAAACATACATTTCATTTAAGCCTAGTCTCCTGGAATTTGGTAAAACTAATATGATGTCTTCAAATCAACCTAACAGCACACTTATCCATTAACAGAAAAGAGAAAAATGAACATCCTTTGGACCAATCAGAAACCAATATTGGGGCCTGTAGGCAGATCAGTGCAATTATAAAAATGGCAGCTTGGCTAATTACACACCCCATTTCTTTGAGTTTGTAACAGCCTACTGAGCAGGTTCATACCTGATCCCTGAGTTGATGACGCACTGCAGTGTCACATAAAGGAATATGCTACATTTGCACGTTTCATACGTATCATATCAACATTTCTGAAGTGATGTAATAATTGAGCTTTTGGCTGTTTTACAGTTGTTAACTTTTATGACACTAACTTTGTGTCATATTTGCTGAGACTGTCTCATTATTCTGAAACAAGTAAATGACACAGATAGCCTCTGACAATTATGTCTCTAACGGCATTCACCAAAAAAAGTCTGCAGTGCAGTCAGCAACAATCAATCAGTGCCAAAGAATCTCTAATGCAGCTGTCAGTCATGTCAATCACGGCTTGTGAACTGCAAACTGTCAAACTCTGCAGCGCTGATTGAATATGAAACAAGATTCTGTTACTGCACTGCCTATTTCTCACCTCAGATATTTTCAGAAACATATTTTAGTGTACTGTTTAGCTGTAAAATGAGAAAGTTGGTCTGGCTGGTGGGCAGTGCTTGGTACTCTGTTTAACTGTATCCAACACAGCTGATGGGTCTCAAACTTTCTCATTTTACAGCTAAACAGTACACTAAAATATGTTTCTGAAAAAATTTGAGGCAAGAAATAGACAATGCAGTGACATTTTCTTGATTCATATTTGATCAATGCTGCCTCGTTTGACAATTTTACCAAAGTTTGCGGGCTGTGAGTGACAGCTGCGAGAGAGATTTTTGTTTTGTTCGCATCTCGTTGAGAGTTTTGTTCACATGCAGTAAAGCCACAGAAGTACTATAAAGCAATAGTGTAGGCAAAGGTATGATTTTTTTTTCTAACAGATTATCTGTCTCATTTAGTGCTGTGTTAATATAGTAACAATTTTTGCAAATATGAAAAAAGTCAAGTCAAAGCCAACTGTTACTTTAAGTTAAAACATAATCTTTCCTAATCATAACCAAGTGATTTATGTGCCTAAACCTAACCACACCTTCACCATAGCACTGTCGAGAAATACCCAGCGTACTCAGTACAAAATAGTGTAAAAATGTAATGATGAGTTGTTTCCAAAATGTAGAGTACACACATTTTTTTCTGGCAATTGGGCTGACTCCAAAAAGGGATTTTATCACATGCAGAACAGAGAATGTTTTTTTTTTTTTTTTAAAATGTTCGTGTGACAGATTTATATAGGTAAGACCACACTAATGCTGGAAAAAAGAATCAGTGAGCACAAGAGCTCAATCAGACGCAGTGATGTGAACTATCCTGTTGTCACTTCAATGAATTTTCACACCATATCTCCTCTCTACATTAAATTGCCAAGAGGGGGAGATATGGATAGAAAGATATGCCGAAGGGAGCTTTATTGGATTGACACTTCAGATACACTTCAGCCTACGGGCCTCAATGAGGATTTTGATATGAGTGTTACGCTGTAATCCAAGATGTTCCTTTTCTTCATGTCTACTGTAGAATTTGGGGTCTATGGTTTGTGACAGTTCTCCCCTGATACCCCTCCATAGCCCTCTGTTCTATTTTTGTTTTGAGATGTTTGTTTTCTAGATCTGGGGATGTCTGATTAATGATGGCTTTAGCCTGATCCCTCTCAAAGCCCCATTTACTATGTGATGAAACTGTTTGGTACTCTCATGAGGTGACTGTATACGTTTTCCTGAATTCACTGTGTTCCACTCCTTTTTGTATTTTTTGACAAATATGGCTTCCATTTGTGTACCTCACAGTTCTCAGTGCAGTACTTTAAAAGCTACGGTTCCCAGGATGGGATTGATTGTTTTTACTTGCCTGTCCATTGTTAATGAATGATCTGATGAAGGTCTAATGGACCAAAAGCTCAGAATAAAGTGAGACTCTGTATACATCTAAGTGTGTAGAAACCTTTTCCATCAGTTTGTGACTCCTTAAAACAAAGCGACCTTGACTTGTCACTCATCATCACTGGCTGTGTAAGTTATTAGGTTCTGACCAGGACAATTAAAGAGTGTTATTTCCGCTGTTTTTATATTAAAATTCACAGGAGGATTAAAATTGCTTTCAGCTAATCTGCCCTTGGATGCTGCTCTTGATGCTGTTAAATGAAGATGTCTTACAATGATTGAATCTTATCTCTGAATACTTCCTCTAACCTCTGACCTCACTTTATATTGTCACTATCTTATTATGGTTGTTTACTTCTTATTAATCCTTCCTTGATAAAATAATAATTTTGTGCATCATAGATGTTTTAATCTACTTCCCTATCCTGTTTATCGTCTCGCAACCACGCAGATTAATGTTATGACTCCTTAGGGGGGTCCCATCCCTCAGGTTGGATACCACTACCTTAAGAATACTTTCCACGGTAAGGCACGGCTCGTCTCTATTCGCTTGGAGCTGCTATTTTGTAGTTTGACATTGTCAAAAGTCATCGACCACACCTTGTACTTTTTTTGGTATCACCTTGGTCAAGGTTTCAGGGAGCTGAGCTGCCACTAAGGTAAAGTAAAACATTAAAGTCCCTGAGGGGCAATTTGGGATACAGACAGTAGTCACAGAGTAAAACAAAACAGACAGTAGAATACATCACATGCAGACTCCAGAATCACAAACTGTCAGGGGTAAATCATGACAATTAGTGGTCACTGCTGGTTAAGATAAGCAATAGCAGATGCTACAAAGGACAATCTGTAACGCTTAGTGCTACATTTTGGGAGGCAAAACCTCTGCCCTGATGGAAGCATCTGAACCTCAACATGGAGGGAGAGTCTGAGACAATATACCGAGCTTCAGAGGTGACCCTCTCATCATACAGATGCTGTAGGTTATTAAAAGTACCACCTAGTGATCTTACAGCACAACTTGACCACTTTTTCCAACTTGTTCTTGTTTTAAGGCTTTTTAAGGCAAGATTACCAAACCAACAGGCAATGTTAAAAGAAAGAACGGACTCAATAAAAGCAGAATAGAACATTGTCCTATTTACATCGAAACTCCTTAGCTTCCTTAAAAAGAATAGGCGTTGGTTTGCCTCCTTACAGATGCTGTCAGTGTTCATATCAAAACTCAACTTGTTATCTAAGACAGTGCCAACATGGCGGTCGCGTCACAAACCTTCTCATTTTACAGCTAAACAGTACACTAAAATATGTTTCTGAAAACATCTGAGGTAAGAAATAGACAAAAACTATTTTCTAAATTTATATTTGATCATTGCTGCCTAGTTTGACAGTTTGACCGCAGTTCATGAGCCGTGACTGACATGATTGACAGCTGCGTTAGAGACTCCTTGGCTCTGATTGGTTGGTTTCATTCACATGCAGTAAGGCCATTACAAATGCTACAAGGCAACTGAGTAGGCAGATGGGGTATGGGTTTTTTTCACACATTATCTGTCTCATATAGTCCTGTGTGATTACAGGGAAAGTGCTGAGGGGGATCCAGTAGAAGAAAAACACACAATGCTAAAATCCAAATTAGCGCAACACACGTCATCCTGCACAAACCCACCATTTTTAAAAAGCCAAGCTACTTTCAATAGGGACTCAATTTTTTTACTCACATGACCCAGCTTTAAAAAAAATGGCAGCCTGCAAAACTACGACGTGGTCAACTGCAAGATACAGATGTTCTTCTGTTTGTTGCGTTGATTATGTCACAGCAGTTTCACATGGCGTCACTATGCTGATAAGAGTCCTGCATACATTGACAGGGTACTATCTGCTGTGGAAAACAAAACTGAGAAAACTACCCAGTACCAAAAGTGAGTCAAGCTTAGAGCCCTGTTCCAGCCCCAGTGTGTGATTTAAAAGGAAACACCAAGCAGCAACCTCCAGGGCTGAAAAATGAAGCCAACACAGAAGTGTCAAAAAGTGCAGTTCCTCCGAGCAAATCGTCACATATGTTAAAATACTGGTTTACTGTACAACAAATGGCTTTGGTAAATGGAATGCATTTGTATAGGGCCTGTTTAGTCTTCGAACTACTCAAAACGCTTTTTACACTATACCCACTCACACACAGGTGGCCAAGGCTACCGTACAAGGTGCCACCTGCTACTCAGCTACACTGATGGAACAGCCATCAAGAGCAATAAGGGTGCCTGTATCTTGCACAAGGACACTTTGATATGCAGACTAGAGGAGCCGGGGATTGAACTGCTGATCTGAACGACCCACTTCTGAGCCACAGCCGCCTCTATAGCCATATAACCCACCCTTTTAAATGTTATTAAGGTGTAAATATATGCATATTTGGCCACTTGGAGAGGCTGTCTTCGAGGCATTGCTGCAGTCTATAAGTCCGATCGACCCCATGCCCCTCCCCAGCTCCACCCTCTCGTCCAAATATGGTCACTTCTGGTTCCAAAAATCCAAGATGGTGATAGCCAAATGCCATACTCGAGGCTTCAAAATGGGAGTCCACAAACCAAAGAGTGACATCATGTTGGCTACGTCCATTATTTTTATACAGTCTATGGGGAACACCACCTAATTTAAGAATTCTAGTATGTTATCTCCATCAACTAGAAAAGCTTAGTCAATATGTGTGAACACGAGCTATGCTCTCTCAAAGCCAGAAACAGGAAGAACAATGCAGGATTTATACCTCAGCGTCAAATCGATGCTGTACCTATGGCGTAGCCTTTACGTCGACATAGAGCCTAAGGTGTACCCTATGCCATAGCCTGATGTGCACCTCCCCAGGCCTGCTGTCTATTTTTGTAAGCTGAGACCATTTCCCTCAGTGGAAACAAAGCTTTTATTTACTTTGATTTCACAGATAAGAAAACAATACATTTTAAGGATAATAAAGCCTCCACAAAAATATAATTTTAAGTCTTGTGTGTGATTTATCCTGGCTTCATATGAGTAGAGGACATCTCCGTTCATCGCTAGGCTAATTTACACAATGTAAAATGCCGTAGGCTTGTGCTAATAATGTTAACATGTCGTATTTGTTTGGAAAACATGTTTACTATGAGACAGTTGTTTTGTCAGTGAAACTTGTGAGTTGTAATAGAGCCAAATTTTGCAACGCTACCTCTGTCAAATGGTGCTGTTGTTCCTGGCTTCATATGAGTAGAGGAAAAGTCCACTAGCCACTAGGCTAATTTATACAATGTAAAATGCCATAGGCTTGTGCTAAAACATTAGCATGTTGTATCTGTGGGGAAAATGTGTCCAGCAAAAGACAAGTGCTTTGTCTGTGAATGCTGCGAGTTACAGTGAAGCTGATTTGTGTACTTGTGTTTGAAATTGTCTCTATTAAGCCATGTTTAATGTGTGTTTAATGTGTGTTTTGGGTGTGTTCTGAATCAACTAAACTTTACGGCACTTCACAGAAACCTCACTGCTGACAAGTGTTTTGAAGGTGTAACTGCAGAGCGACACAGACACACCACCGCACAAGTATAAATGCTCACAACGGCTTAGGCCATGTGTGTAGGCTATGGTGTAGTCTCTGCATAGAGCTGACACACAAGTATAAATCCTGCTAAAGTCTCAAACTTGTGATGACATAGGGTATAAAGTCTGGAGCTGCTTCATAGACAGTAAATGAGAGACTGATTTTGTGGCCCCACAAAATTTTTGTTTTCTTTTTTTTTTAATTGCCAAATTATCTTTACTTTATTGTAGTGTTCTCAGCTCTGTAACAGAAAACGTACCCATATACTCAGAACATTCCCCTCTGTGCTCTCAGAGTCATCTAGAACATCTTTCACAATTCATTGTCAGTGAGCAGCTCCAGGCTTTATACTTGATGACATCACAAATGTGAGTTTTTGCACAATCACAATTTCACAAATTGGGAGACAGCTCTAATTTTGAACTGTGTTAGACCATGAGAATAACATGTATGAAATTTGAAAATAGGCGTAGTTCTCCTTAAAGATAATACATTGGTTTTGCTTTTACATATAACTGATTAGCTTTAAGGCATATTCTTTTTATAATTGACTATGCTTTTCTTTGGTGAGATTTTTCGCTTCCTCAGCCAGTCTTTTCCTCGAATGTAAAGGGAAAAAAAACCCTGATTAGAAAGTCATTGAAAGATTTAGGTGGAATAAATCCTCCCACTTCTGTGCAAAGTGAAGTGCCGTTCTCATCAGTTTTATCGAGCTCCACTCTGCGGGATGACAACTGCACATACAGGGTGGAAAACCAGCGCTGACAATGGAGTGCAAATGACGATGAGAGAACAAAGGAGAATGGCAAGAATAATTTTCCTTGAAACAGTGACTGAACCAGTGTGACTGCCACTTCGCATAGAGAGTAGATTAGGCAAGCTTCCCTCAGCGGTCTGCACAGCTAGCCGCGAGCAGATCTCTTCGGCACGGTGGGCTGCTTCTATATATGCTCTGATTCAACGGCTTTCTCATGTGACTGCTTCAGTAGTGTGTGTGCGTTTGTGTGTGCATGTGTGTGTGTCCCCTAAGGCTCCAGTTGTTCCTCTCCATCTTACATGTTGTATGTAAGATCTCACAATTCGCTGTGCTTCCTATAGCTGTCATATTGAAGCATGTGCAAATCCTTTATGCAGAACAGTGTATGCCTATAACATGAGTGTGTCTTTATTGTGTGTCAGTGTATGCATGCGTACATGACACCAGCAGGAAACCACACACTCACCAACTCAGCACCTGCAGCATCTGCCACCGACCTGCTGTGCGCACAGCTCGGCTGCCGGTAATTCATCATCACGGCCTACGTTCTGCCATCACATCCAATTATTAGGCGATTAGCAGACACACACACTCACAACTAACGATGCAGCATCACTTCCTATTACCGCCCCACACATCACGCCTGTAAGACTGGGTTGTGAAATGACAGGGAGGTAGTTCAGGGGAGGAACACTTTTTGTGTTTGCGTCTGCCAATCTCACTAAACCCTAACGAAGAGGAGATTCATGCTGAAAGTTCAGATTTTTCTCAGTACCCTCTATGAACTGTTGAATACGGAAAAGTCTAAATGAAATCACATTTAGTCACAGTCAAAAATAATGTCAACATGTTTGAAATATCAGAAATGCTCCTTTTCATCTGAGCAGCTGGAGCGGTGTGTCAGCTGAGCTCTGGCGTTGGCAGGGGAATGACGAAAACAAGTAAACAAACTTGAACTGCAGCTGACAAGCCATGGATGGACAGTGTGGTCAGCATGTAAACACACCAAAGTGAAATTTTCAAGTTTCCATGCTGTATAATGTTCTCCTGCTGACCTGCCAATCAGACGTCTGGCCTGGAGACTGATGTTAGCAGTGCACTCCTTCCCACTGACTATTGGTCTGATGGCTCCGTCAACTATATGGTGCAGGACAAAACCACTGACTTTTTACAAATCAGAGTTAGACATTTTGGCCGTCGCTACCAGGGCCGTAAATATAGACAGTGCAAACAGTGCAGCTGCACTGGGGCCTACAGGGTGGGGGGGGGCCCAACAATGTGTTGGCCCTTGCAAGTGATTAAGGCTGCGGCCTTAGAAATACGCTTGTGTTCAAAGACCATATGTTAATTTAAAAATATTGCCGTTTCCTATATACTATTGAAAAGGCAAACCCCATGTCCATCACCATTCTGTGTGTGTGTGTGCGTGAGTGTGCATGTAAAATAGTCAGTAGCAGTCAGTAACAAAATTTTAAGCTTATTCTACATTAACTATAAAAACTATTAAATTAAATTCATTCATTCATTCATTTTCCGTAACCGCTTATCCTGTTGGGGGTCACGGGGGGCTGGAGCCTATCCCAGCTGACATTGGGCAAGAGGCAGGGTACACCCTGGACAGGTCACCAGACTATCACAGGGCTGACACATAGAGACAGACAACCATTCACACTCACATTCACACCTACGGACAATTTAGAGTCACCAATTAACCTGCATGTCTTTGGACTGTGGGAGGAAGCCGGAGTACTCGGAGAAAACCCACACTGACACAGGGAAACCGCACAGAAGGGCTCCCCCACCCCGGGTTCGAACCAGAAACCCTCTTGCTGCGAGGTGACAATGCTAGCCACTGCCCCACCGTGCCACCAATTAATGTAATATCTTCTTATTTTCTTTGGTGTTTTTGTCCTATACTGAAATGAAATTATTGCTGGGTAATATGTATGTTGATGTGTCCAGTGTCAAGTCTCTTTTTGATCAAGTGATGAGACAAGATGATATTTGGTAGCTAGTTTAGGGGCAAAACTAGGCTCTAGGGCCCCTCATAATGGTCTGCACTGGGGCCCGTCATAACTACCTTACCCTGCTGGTTGCCATCTTGGATTTTTAAAACCAGAAGTGAACATATTTGGACGAAAGGTTGAAGATAACCCTAACGCTAGCTGCTAGCTTGGTTACACAGTGTATTTACAGCTAACTGTGATAGTGCTGATGTTAATGCTAATTTCCTTTAGCGAAAAACATGCTTACAACCAATAAAACAAAAGGTACTTGCTGGAAAAACTAAATATCTGATCTAAAAAAATTAATGACGGCTGAATTCTATTTAGTTGCTTTGATTTCATGGTTTTGTGCATGTTTACTCACTGTCACTCATATTAAAACACTTGACACTAGAACAGAGGCATCGCTAATGTTATTCGTAACACCTGTGCTTTTCCTACTGGGACAAGTCAAAATGTTTGCTGTGAGAAGTCTATGAACTTTCATGAACTGAAAACACACTGAAATAGTGACAGCTACCGCTACGCCTGTACTCCATGGTTATGTTAACTAACAAAAGTTGTTGCCATGGTTATGACTTGTCAATGGACGGCACCCACCTGTCATTCAAAGCACGCACGCAATTATGCATAACTGCCCAGACAACATTTGTGTGTGGGGCCCAAGTGGGTAGAAATGGGCTGAAAAATGGGCCCTATATTGGATTGTCCATGTGTCCCATATTGGCACCCCCATGTGGGCAAATGTCATAGGGTCAATATGGAACCTGTAGACAGTCCCATATAGGGCCCATTTTTCAGCCTATTTACTACCCACAGGGGCCTCACTTAGAAATGCTGGCTGGGTGAAAGCCAGTGGATCAACGGCTCCCCACTTCCACGCCTAGAGGAGATCTATTCCAGCCTGTCTCCGACGGGCCACAAAGATTCAGGATGACCCTGCCCACCCAGGACACTCTCTATTCACCAGCCTTCCCTCTGGCAGACTCAGAGTCATGAGAGCCCGCAACAACAGACTGAGACACAGCTTCTTCCCCATGGCTGTGAAGAGACTGCTGCAAGAACCATGACCCCCCCCCCAATATATTTTATGACTTTTAAAGACATTGTAGCTGCTACAAGAGAGCACCAAATGAAATTTCACTGTATTTATTACAGTGACAATAAAGCTTCTTCTTCTTCTTAATAACATTACAGTTGTCATGAAGGGGTTAATTAGCTACAGAGACTGAAATGATTGTTTATTCCAGGTTGTAAACACGTTTATTTCTGCTGTAAAGTTGGGCAGTTTAACATGGGGGTCTATGGGGTTTGACTCGCTCTGGAGCCTAGCCTCAAGTGGCCATTAGAGGAACTGCCATTTTTTGGCACTTCCACATTGGCTTCATTTTTCCATGATTTTATAGTGAACAAGTTGTTTCCAAATTAGTGGCCACTTTTAGCAAACAACATCATCACCGAGTCACATTAGAGAACATGTTTTTTCTTTGTGGCACAAAGTGACCCATTGACGGCCAATCACAGCTTTGGCAACTCTAACTAGGCAGCAGTTTTGTCAAGATCTGTATTTCTCAACAGCGGTATCTGGGGTATTAATTAGAGAGATACTAGGTATACAAAATGTTTGGAGGGTGATGTCTGTTTCTATTTATTATCCTCCCAAACCCAGCATTGCATCCAAGGTCAAGGAGCTCATCATTAGCTACCAACATTACTTTGTGGGAATACAAGTTACACTAGAAAAAGCCCAGCTCTGGACTGACTCATCGACTGTGTGGGAGTCAGTGTAACACTGGTCCTGGATGCTACTGTATCAATGTTTGTGCCTCTGTTTTGCTCTTTATTAGATTTAGGGAAGTTTACCTGAGATGACTATGCCAAAAACATTTCTTCATCCTCATTTTACAAGGTTATGGCTCACATACAAGTCAGCCAGAAACACTGAAGTCCCCCTCCACTCAAAAATGTGTTTTTCTCATGTGTATATCCCCTGAAAAATCTGACCTTGACTACACTGACTGAAGTCTGTCACAAGAGAGGTGTTTTCACACTCCTCTCCTAAGGGGGGTGATGTTGTCTGTGCACTAAAATCTGAGATTCAAACGTACCTGGCAAGCTAGACTAGGTATGTCAAAAAATTTGAAAGCCACTCACTGTCTAATACAGGAAACACATGACAGGGGACAGACTTTGATACAACACCAGCAAAGAAACTTGAAATCAACTTGAGTGGACTTGTCAGCACACAGAGCACCATTAGCTTTAGCATAGGAAAATGACAGGAGGCCAGGGCCCAGTTAATAAACATTAATAATTAATAGGAAAATAATTCAACATGTTCTCATCCCATGTTGTCACATATTGCCGCTTTGTCAGTGGCCATTCACGTCTACATATTACGTGCTAGGTATCCTTCTGTGTCTACTGTTGACGTTCCACAAAGCGCTACCAATGCCAGGACCTCAACAAAAGCAAGTAGTTGGATTTAGGCAACAAAATCACATAGTTAGGTTTAGAGAAAAACATCTTGGTTTGGCTTTGGGAAACGAACACTGGGTCCCTGGGTGAAAGTCCTGGGTTTGTTGGACCCATCCACCACCACTCCCGTCTGCCATATAGCAACTTTCCAGCTCCTTATATTACCTTGTTACCAGCAGCATTTCAACCTGACGCCGTCCAGCATCGTATCTTACCACTGCAACAGGTGCCGTCCGCTGATCAGCGGCATATCATAACAATGCAAAAGGTTATATCCAGCTGCGTTACATACTGACACTTCCTGGCTGCGTATCATACTGTCATGAAAGGTGGCTTTTTGTATCAGGTGTCTGATGCGAAAATCATTGACAAAGCAGCAGTATTCGACAACGTCGGAATGAGAACGGGCTTAATAAGTAGCCTGTACCTTTGTTGAGGGGTTCAGAGGATCCTCCCCTGGCATTTGTTTTGATAAAAAAAATCCATATAGGCTCTACTTTTCTGGATTTTGGCACCTTGTTTACTTTCAAATTCCAAAAATATTTCCAGTGGGAATCTATTTATTCTCATTGTGAGTTAGAGAATGATTGGCGTGCCACCAGGGCCCCCTATCGTGGGCCACAATTCGTAGCGTGTGCAATTTTTGGGATGAAGACCCTATGTACCCTAACCCTATAATAACAGATATCAATTTACGCTTTACAACCATAACACTTTGTCAGCCACTGCCAGTTAGCCTACAAGCTAAAAAAACAACATGAAAGATGCTAACTACACTCACTATTCTAATACATCTGCTAGTCGCCGATTTTGGTGCACAACAGAATTCTCATCTGAATCTGGGTCTGACTGAGGCTCAATTATGTATGGGTGAGGCTAGCTGTCTTGATGCACACTGCTCTTTCACCCATGAAGAGACAGAAAAAAGTAAAGCAAAACCGGACACAAGCAGCGGTGGTAGACAGAACAAAGGTTAGATCCAGGATTTCTAAATGAGAAAGAGCAAGTAGACACGCTTTCAGCCCCTTTACAAAGTTTCTTTTTGACAATTATGAGGGAAGAAGAACTACAATAAAACTTTTAAAAAGTCGAGTTTGAAACAAAGTTTTCATCCAACTCACGGAGCTAATGTCAATTAGCTTGTTACACTAACTACAGTTGGTCAAACCTGGCAGCGACAGTTGTCATTTCTGCAAAACTGACAGTTGCCGCAAAAAAATTAGAGGCTGCTTTTGTCTACTTCTGTCTGAAATAA
The DNA here is from genome assembly GCA_019142605.1 of Cephalopholis sonnerati. Taxonomy (NCBI): domain Eukaryota; kingdom Metazoa; phylum Chordata; class Actinopteri; order Perciformes; family Serranidae; genus Cephalopholis; species Cephalopholis sonnerati. The sequence goes on from JAGQAX010000009.1 coordinate 17,381,253, forward strand.
AAGAAACAATTGTTAAGAAATGACTACAAATTTCAAGTGTTAAGTGTCTGCAGATTTACAGACACGTTCACTTGAATCTAGTTGTCACTAAGTGTGAAATAAAAAAAGCTAAAGAGCCATCTGACAAATTTAAGCCACCCTAACAGTGTTCCTTTTTTCATTTTAGTGTCACTGCTGTACTAACTGAACTCATATTAAACACACTGGAGAGCCCACCACATCTCCGGCCCCCGAGCACACTCATCCCCAGTTTACGCTCAAGGACTTCTGCTGCATCAGCCAGCGCTGTTCATGTTGCTGTTCCCAAGAATCACTCAGCCATTCAAATGGCTCTTTTTTATGCTGCAGGCTTGCACAGACACATGGTAAAAAAAAAAATATCTATCTGTGCACTCCTACACATGATTGTGCAATTATGTTTATGTGTGTGCATTCAAATTGAAAACTTTCCCATTGGCACAGAAGCAGAGTCCCGTTGTCTTTATGTTTTTTCATGTATTCCTTGGTATTTCAGGTTTTATCTGGACTTCAGTTAAGGCCGCTCGATGCCAGTGGGCTCACACTGTACTGTATTTAAAACACAGCATGCATTCTATTATGCCTCATATCTGAATTATTTAGACTAGTTTTTACTGTATAAGAATTGTGTGATGTTAGAACTGAAATTTACACACATTAAACTAAATTCATTAAAATGAACTCTTACATAGCTGAACATGAAAGTAGCACAAGATCTTGTCCCAAACCTCAACTTTCTGATAATGTAATTTAACTTGACATCATAGCTCAGGTTAAGTCCTGATCCTTGTTTACATGGCCTTAAGGTTCTCAACATAGTGTAGCTGTTTGTGCATTTGGTGTCCTCAGCACCCCTGTACATGAAGTAATACAGAGTCGTACTGCAGTGACTCAGACTGGAGGACCTGATCATTCATCATCCATTGACAGCAGCTACACTGATGTGAGGCAAGGCTTTGCACACTTGGCTGGTCATGCGGCGCTGAGTTAACTGCACTGGTGCAAGTGATGGGTGTCATGTTAGGATTAAAGCACCGATTACAACTGATGCACGAGACGTCTTCGCCAGTCAGCTGTTCTGTTCTGTCTACCTGACGAAGGGTCTTTGATGTCTTTATGAATAAGGTAGATCATGACAGGTAGACAACAGCAAATGAGACTTTCATTGGCTCAAACCTATATTAAAGTATGTACTAATACTGTACACAGTATACACTACATGCTAATTGTCATAGTGTTTTGTTTAAGCAGTTAGTATACAAAAACAAACAAAAAAATCAACATCCTTAACCACATTCTAATAACAGGAAGTGATACAATATAATAAGCAATATGTCTTTCTTTTTATAAAGATTATTTTTTGGCCTGTTTTGCCTTTATTAGATGGTACAGCTAGACAGCTAAAAGCAGGGAGAGAGTTTAACAGTTTTAGTGTACTGTTTAACTGTATTTCGAGAACAACTGTTGCCAGTGGGCTGCCTTCACAAGCATTTTCTCCCAGCTGTATGCAGCTGCTACATTTCCTGTCTGCATTACATTGTAGGAGAACAGTATCCATAAACAGCCAAATGTCAAACACTGAAACTAAGCAGCACTGATCATATGAACCAAGATTCTGTTACTGCATTGCCATTTTCCCTCCTCAAATGTTTTCGGGAACACATTTTAGTGTACTGTTTAACTGTATTTCGAGAACACTTGTTACCAGTGAGCCGCCATATTGTTTCCTGTGTCAAAACGGGCAAATCTGCATTACGTCACCCAACAGTGGACATGGTTATTGGTCCAGTGTGCCGCAGTGCATTCTGGTAGTTGTAGGTTTTCTTACTCTTAAGCAAAATCAAATGCCACTGCCCTCTTCCTCTGTTTTCTTTGGTCATGTAGCACCAAATTCGTAGCCTCTTTCTACCACATAGACGGGCCAGTTTCATGAGAAGGCCATCTTTCCAGCAGTGAAATACTTTTTAAGTCGTGAAAACACTGCTGTTAAACAATGTTGCTTATCGGCGTCTAGAAGCAACCAAGGCTAACAGTTTAGCAAGCTATTAAGCAAGTACAGGAAATGCAAAGATGTAATGACAAAGACATAAACATTACACCTGTGGTAAGATCAACATGCTCCTCAGATATGTAAAACTGTGGGAAAAAAAACAACTGCACCGTTTCAGAAAACATCAGCAAACGCATCACAACTTGTGAACTCAGAGCTTAAAAAGTGTTTCACTTCTTCTGTGAATACCACATGAGAGGGGCAATCATATGGACTCTCCTCCTGAACACAGTAAACACGACTCTATTTGAATGCAGCGTCAGAGTGCAGTATAGATTTGGGACCTGCTGCATGAGCCTGCAGCCATGCTTACATGCTCTCAATGACAATGTATATGTTTAACAGGTACAACATTCACCATCGTCTCTGTCTTGAAAGACTTCGTGAATAACCTCACCTCTCAACTTTTTCAAAGCACACACATTTTCTTTTGTGAATTTTATCTGTTATTGTCCTGCGCACATTTTTGGCCTCTTACTACTACAAATGAGACCACTGCTGCTGTTTCTATTGTTAATGAGCTTTTAAGATTTAAAGAGCCTCATTTGATAGAGCTGTTTAAAAGCAGTTACCAGTGGTCCAGCTGTCAGAAGTAGGGGTGCAAATGAAAACAAACATATTATTTGGATATAAACGTAATGTACCCTGAACATAAACGAAAAACACATCAGAATTTTTGCAGTAATATTCAGCTGTCACCTGACTGACATAATTTACTACTAACATCTTATCACTTCTTCTCATCATACACACCTTACTACAATCAGTAATTACATAATTCACTCTTCAAAATGGCATGAGGATCTCTATAAATACATTTAGAACATCCTGGAATTGAATAACTTTTGATCTTCATGTCATATTCAGACATTTTCTTTCGTATCAGAAGTAATCTTAGTGTGTTAGAGTACAGCTAAGGCTGATGGGATATCATTAGTTTTGCAGGTATTTAGGTCATAAAACAAGAATATTGGACAAATAAAAACTTTGACCTGATGATTTAATGTTAAGGGATCACTAAACTTATACAATTCATTATGAATGTCTGTACTAAATTTCAATGGAATTCATCCAATAGTTTTCAAGACATTTCACAAAAATACACTCATATAGTCTGTATGCTTCATTCGCTGAGGATCATGAATGTGTGTACCAAATGTCAGGGTGATTCATTCAGTAGCTGTTGAGCTATTTCAGTCTGGACCAAAGCAGTAGTCAGATGTTTGGTCGGACCACCACAGGACTAAAACCTTCGTCTCTGGTTACTAGGGATGCACCAATATGGATTTTTTTCAATCCACACCAGTAACTGATAATTACCAATATTATAACTGATAATTTCACATTTTTGGGAAGAAGTGTACGACCTGTAGTTTATGTACACCTGAGGATAAGAAAGACAACGATGTAGTGAGAAAACATGGCTGATTTAATATTCCATAGCCCTGAACACAACAAACACAAAGAACAGTTCTGACTCCTTCATGATAGAGTAGCCTACAACTACCAAGTATAACAGCGATGCGCTGTTGATTCACCTCACACATTAACACTCAAACAAGTGGCTGTGTCTCACACACACATGCAGCCAGAGAGGTAACAATATAAATAACCGCTAACTGTAGCCCTGCGTCTAACCTGTGTTGGGTGGTAGGATATCAGACCCTCGGCACAATCTTGTTGTCTTCCTCTGGAACTGTGAAAGACGTCCACACCACACCTCTGTGTTCATTGGCAGCTCGCAAACCAAGTTTAAAGGTACATGTAACCCCATCCACTGTGTCATGGTGTGTAGATGCTGCCCTTGTTAAGTCAATGGAAGCATCTGGCTTCGTATTATCAGCGCTATTTATCGGCTATAATTTTAATTATCAGAATAATGCATAGTCATAAAGAAGTCCCATTATCGTCTGATAAATTATCGGCAGATAATATTGTGCATCCCTACTAGTTACTGTATTGTTGAGGATGGTGGCTACCGTTAATGGAAGAAACCACAATATTCACACTGACTGCTGATGTTTCTACAGTACAGCATGGAACACCCAAAGCTCACATGTCTACTCTTCAAAGCATTGTTTATTGTTCCCCTGTGATCACAGGCTGTGCAGACCTTCAGCACATCACTGCTGTCAGACACTGTGAGGGTCCAGCTGCAGAGGGAACACTCCCATACTGGAGACGGCAGGCCTCTGGACAACAAGTGTGTTATTTCTGTTTGAAAGTCCCAGATGTTAAAAGAATAAAAACAACCCCAAGTATAATCCCCACTGTTTACACACCAAATGTGAAGCTGTCCTCTGTTGTAAACCGTCTTCTCAACACTAGATTTCCCCCCTTCTTCGCAACCATCAAAGGCTCCAAAGAGGTGAGTTCTGTATATATGAATGAAGATTAGCTGAAAGAGAGACGTGAGCATTGTTTTAAAAAGATGATGTTTCCCCCAGGCAGCGTGTATCCACAGTGCTGCCAGCTGTTGTAAAGGATCAAGTATATTGTAAAAATTGGTTCAACATTTTAATAATGCATCAAACTGGTCTCGTATCACTTTTGAAATCTTCCCCTTTCTTTGACACTGGATTTTTTCTCCTCCTCACAGGTGTTGTTTTTTGAGGGCTGCTTTTTTTTCATGATGTACATTTTTGCATAAAATAAGCAAAAAACAAACCAACCTATCAAAGTCATACCTGCTGTGCAAACTATTTGTCTTTTCATCCCAAATACTGATTCAAGTTTAAGCGATAATGTTAATGTATACATTGATATGGTAAACTGATGCTTGAAAAATGAAAGGAAATGATCATAAGGTCTCATTTTGAAATCCATGTTCGATCAAGTGTGAAATGGTACAAGACTGTTCAGGAGGGCTCATGGAAAACATGATGATGGAGAGTTGAAGGTCACATTGGATGAGGATTAAAAAAGATTGACTGGTGTAATCAGCCCGTATTGAATAATCCATATTATAACCAAAGTGTGCCACTGATAACTATATCAGCCCTGCCTGAACTAGTGACCCCGTTTATTAAGTGATTATCCATGCAAACTGAATTATCAATAATTAATCTGATTGTGCCGTGATAATTGGTATGCTAAGATTAAGAGAAGAAAAGAAATCCCTTACATCTTTTCTTTCTTGTATTTTCTGCACATACCTCTTGCTTTGATTGACAGAAGGGCTTATGCAGTGGTTATGGATATGGGTTTATTGCTTCCATACAATACACAAACACAGAGGTCTATTGTTAAGGCTTGTACATGTGTCACAATTATTTCATTTTGGTTGCAAGACGCAAAGTCAGCATCAGTTAAGCCAATAAAGAAAGCTCTAAAAAAGACCCCAACTGCTTAGTCAGCGGTGTCGCAACAAGCAGCAGGTGTGTGTGTGTTTGTGTGTGTTCCTTTCCTATTGACTTCTACTGACCTGTAAAGATTGACTGCGCGCAGGCTTACCGTGGACAATACACAATAGATCTCTGAGCGGCTGCGATATCTCTCTTGGTGAATGGGAGGAAATTTATTGGTCTGTTTTTTGTCAGTGAAACAAGACCAGAAAGTCTCTAGCAGCAGCCCTGTTTGGCTGTAATGCTCATTACACAGCATATTTTATCCACAGCCTGGATAAAATACTGAGGAGAGACGCTGACTGATCCCACTGTTAGCATCCTTCTCCTACCAGCTGTCAGTGATGTTAACCTTTAAACAGGACCACGGTCTTTCCCTAACCTTAACAAGAAGTTTTAGTTTCATAAACTTAGCCAAACCTTGACAGTAGAGGTGGTGCACTTTGGAAGACATTGGTGATACTCAGTATGTTATGAAGGCATTAACAAGGGCTGGATATTGTTTAAAAAGTTATGATCTGACATCGAGAAACTAGCAGCGATAAAAGCCAACTGTTGCATCATCTGTGTCTCAGCCAAAAAAAAAATTAACTCTCCATACCAGCAGATGGCAGTCAGCTGTAATCATCATTCAAAAAGTGAAACTGGAAGACCGTCATGACGCTAGTTAGCCAGTTAGCACATTAACAACACAATATGTTCAAAGAACAGAGCATATTTACCGTGAGCCAGTGAAAAATGACGCAAATCATCAGGAAATGTTTCTACTAAAGAGCTCAATGGCGAAAGAAAAACAAACATACCCTATGTAACAAGGTTGTTTTGATCTCACTTCCTCTTGACTTCAGCCCTTTGTTTACTTTCCTCTCCTCCCTTCCTCTTCTCGTGAGTTCAATTAAACTGCCAATCAAGAGTGATTTCTTTCACCGACAGGTTCTGCCATTTCTGATGGCTGACATCCAGTGGTGTGGGACACACTGCTAAGCCTTGGGCGACAGACGCTCAGTGATGGCCCAACACTGACCGACAGGCAGCTGTCGGCTTGTTGTGTCAGGGCCTTGAAACTGATACTGATACAAATAGAGTGCACACATAATGTGAATGGAGTGGCGTGTTGTATAGCTATATTTGTTAACACTTTGGTGACATCTCAACATGCTGAACTGCCACCTGTCAAATACACCACTGCCAGCTTCACCACACCACAGATTGTATGGGTTGTAGCTAATGCTGTGGAACTGTGAGCGCCATGCCACTGACAATTGTGAGAGTCCACCTGGTCCTACACATACAGTGACAGGGCTAACTGTTAGCATCACATGGCTAAAGATTATTACAGGTCAAATGACAGAGTCAAGCCGGCTGTGTTGGTGTGAGTTTGTTGAAGTGTTTAACGGGTTGGTGTTGGATGTTAGCAGCTGCTGCTGTGTTAGTTTGTGCTAACCAGGCAGACGTGTTGAACTGATTGTTTGTCTGTATGGCAACAACAAAAACTTTGCAGATCCAATCGGGAGTTGAGACAGTTCAGGGCCAGACCCCTGGCCTAAAAAGGACAAATGCAGGTATTATTTGACTGGAGACATTTCATTACTTGGTACTGGGTCATTTAAGTTGACACCTTGAAGGTTTTGAGTATCAATACCCAGCCCTTGCAATGACAAACAACCAATGCTGTTGTTAAGGTTGGAAGACTTCCATACATGTAGCATGTTAGCATGCTATCTTTGCATTCATCTTAAAATACTGCTGAGACTGACAGAAATTCTTTAATATTTATTTTGTAAGTGTCCTGCCATTAAGTGACATTTGGAGCCTATCCCAGCTGACATTGGGCGAGAGGCAGGGTACACCCTGGACAGGTCACCAGACTATCACAGGGCTGACACATAGAGACAGACAACCATTCACACTCACATTCACACCTACGGGCAATTTAGAGTCACCAATTAACCTGCATATCTTTGGACTGTGGGAGGAAGCTGGAGTACCAGGAGAAAACCCACACTGACACAGGGAGAACATGCAAACTCTGCACAGAAGGGCTCCCCCACCCTGGGTTCGCACCAGGAAACCTCTTACTGTGAGGCGACAGTGCTAACCGCCACCACCACACCACCGTGCCACCTTAGAATTGAACTCAAGATAACATAAATTTCACCAAGATATATTTATCAGACATCATAATAATGCTCACATATCTTGCATTCAGTGTAGTTGGAGACAGTGATAAAAGTGTATTGATACTGAATCTATAGTGTGTTTACAGACTTAAACTGAAGATTAGTGCCTCGTTTATCTGTTTTACGACTCAATCTGAGGAACCACAGGGTACTCATGCGCACGCGCACACACGCACGCACACACACACACACACGCACACACACACACACTGAGAGGTGATAAAAGACGATAACTACATTCAGTCCCACACAATCCAGCAAATGAAGATCACCTCTTTTCTCCATCTATCCACACATTTGTGCCTCTATAGGTGTGAGGTCCACCAATAACATAATGCCCATGACCTTAACCATAATTACCGTAACCTTAATTTAACTGAACAAATCACTAAGCCCCTCCCCCTACCGTGATTGTCTAATCACACAGTGGCTTAGCAACCTTATATGGTCAAGCTTGAGATTTCTCCACATGTTGAAGTGGTGTGCAAGTGGCTGTAGTCAGAGAGATTTAAATAAGATGTTTGATTTTGCCCTTTCAAAGTCAAAAAGACAAGAGCACAAGTGTAAGGAATGGACACTGCTCCAACACTGTGAAAGAGTGGCCACTTAACTTTGTCCTCACAGAGGTACAGACACACGCACACGCACACACACACACACACACCTCCTCTCCTGAGGCCAGCAGCTGTACACAAACACAACCTCTTCCCCCCTTTCGTGCAGAAACAATATCAGAAGTGCACACACCGTGCACGCTCTCATTCAGACATTACACTGGCTCCAGCAGCTCAGGAGCTGCGTACTCACCCAAAGTGAAATATTCATTATAGCAGAAGGTGAGACAACACACACAGACACACAGACACACACAAAGGAAGTGATCACGATCTATCTCGCTCTGACACACACACACAAAGTGAGAAAAGAGTGGCCATTTATGCAGTTCTTCCGTGGAGATTGGTCAGATAAAGGAGCGAGGCTGTTAAGTCTGGGGATGAGATGATGATTGCCAGGCAGCCCAAAAACAAATTAAAGCATTAAAGCCTCGGGCTCATTTCTATATTAATGCAGCCATGATGAGTTTCTACATTAATAGAAGACAGATGATGATCCACTCCAGGGTTCCTTAAAGTTCAACCAAACCTGACCGGAATAGAGATTTCGAGGACTGTAAGATCAGAAAACACATATTTAACATTGTGGTGAGCTCAGCATAACTTTTGTTTCTTTTTAACAGACGGTGAAATCATCATGACTTTACACACCCACACAGGTGGTCAGATATAGGTGGACAGGTAAGCTATTCTGCCATTGCGCTAAAACGGCATTTAAATAAGCCATTAACCGAATAAATTTGTACATTTATAAAATCATAAATTCATTATAGTGATAAAAGTGGAATTTTTTCACCCTAAGGGGTTCAATAAAACTTATACAGAGGTAGATGTCATCAAGCACTCATCCAGATGACTGGATAAAATACTGTAGGTGAAATAGGTACAGAAGCTTTAAATGGGTCTGTATGCTTTAAACAAACTTAGTCCTACATTGTTATTTGAACACATCCTAAGGCAAAAGTGTTAATATTCACTCTAAATGGCCTCACTCAAAGACTAAGGGAAAGCCGGCCGACACAGAAAGGGGTGTTGACACAATTAAATGTGAAAATGGGGGAAAAGTTGCATTCTTTCAGTCTCTCCTGCAAGGTTTACTCACTGTGTTGCTATTGTTCTCATACACGAAAAGTGACAGGAGAATGAAAGAAGAGAGCTACAGAGAGATTTTTATATTCTGCATACTTTTTCACCTCTGCACATCTGGCCAATTGCTGTGTAAAGTGGGCATGCTTGTTGGACTGACAGTTTCATAAAGTTACAAAATGTTTTGGAAAAGGTGGGTCGGATGACTTCGACAATGTAACAAGCACTTTGTTTGAGGAATACTGATGAGCTTTGAGTCTGTAAGGGTCGGGTTGTGCGCCTTCAGAACTTGTTTGTAAAACCTGACCGCATCAAAAATCGAATGTTTTTATAGTTGTGCTGAAAGATTCCACTCATAGGCGTACTGAAAAGCTGGCTGTTGCAGTACACATGTGACGTGCCAAAACAAATGAAAAAAGACAGTTAAAAAGAGAAGTTCAATCCCTGGCTCCTCTCTCACCTCCACCCAAATGTCCAGTCACGACATAAAAGTAGTGTCAGTTTTTAACCTGAAGGCCAGAATAAATGTTGGCATGGTGCGTTTAACAAACCAAGAATACGTCACGTTGTATGCCATTATGTTGTGGATACACTGACACTTAACCATATGTTAACCACAGCCTTGTTAAAACATAAAGAAATGTTAAGTTCAGGCACAAAATACAGTTATAGTTTGTAAAACTTCTAAATCTGAGGTCATGGTTTTCTGCCTGAAAGTGATTGATTGCCTGCTCTGGGTTGGGATTGAGTTACCGCCTCAAGCAAAGGAGTTCAAGTATCTCGGGGCCTTGTTCATGAGTGAGGGTAGAATAGAGCGTGAGGTGGATCGGTGGCTTGGTGCAGGCGCTGTGCTGGACCGTCTTGGTGAAGAGGGAGCTGAGCCAGAAGGCAAAGCTTTTGATTTACTGGTCCATGTACATCCCAACCCTCACCTATGGTCACGAGCTCTGGGTAGTGACTGAAAGAATGAGATCACAAATACAAGCGGCCAACATGAGTTTCCTCCTTGGGGTGGCTGGGCTCAGCCTTAGAGATAGGGTGAGGAGCTCAGACATCCGGAGGGAGCTCGGAGTAGAGCTGCTGCTCCTTTGCGTCGAAAGGAGTCAGTTAAGGTGGTTCGGCATCTGATCAGGATGCCTCTTGGGCACCTCCTGTTTCAGGCACGTCCCACTGGTAGGAGGCTCCGGGGCAGACCCAGAACACGCTGGAGGGATTACATGTCTCCTCTGGCCTGGGAACACCTTGGGGTCCCCCAGGAGGAGCTAGAAAGTGTTGCTGGGGAGACAGATGTCTGGGGTGCTTTGCTTGCCCTGTTGCCCCCGCAACTCAGCCCTGGCTAAGTGGATGAAAATGAATGGATGGATGGTTAGTAAAAGGTTATGTTTTGGCTTAAAATATCCATTTTTGGTGGTACAATCCCAGCTTGAAACCACTGATGTCTTGGTGACAAAACAATGGCTTTTTGTAGCAATATCTGCAGAGAAAATGCAGTTACAGGTTGCTAAAAAACACCCGGGTTTGTTGGGTCATTGGGTCATTAAAAACAACTAGTTTGTTTGTTGTTTCTTGGTCTTGAACAGAAGTGTGTAGTCTACAGCTTGGCAGGCATCTTACCTTGGTGACGCAGGCACAGTGATGTCACCCACTGGTTTGTGGACTGCTATTATGAAGCCTGGAGTTTGACATTTTGCCATCGCCATCTTGTTTTTTGTTTATTTGGAGCTTTCTTGTCTATTTTACTCTAACTGGGACCATAATTAACAGAATGAACATCAGCTGTATTCAGACAGACTTAAAACTAGCGATTCAGGCCACAGACTCATTAGAAAAATGTTCGCTGAGTTAATAAATAAAGTGAGAAGTAGTGTCTCACAGACTTTGATATAATCAGACATCTTTTTGCGCCCAGTGGAGTCGCCTCCTGCTGGCTATTAGAAGCAATGCAGGTTTGAGGCACTTGTGCACTGTCTTCACCTTTCAGACGCGGAGGTTATGGCCACTACTTTTATACAGTCTATAGGATGGACACTGGGACCAGTGCTCTGTCTCTCTTCATGGTGCTGAAACATGTAACCTCTGTTTCTTTCTGTCTCTCTCCAAGGTGCTGAAGAGGGCAGCTCCAATCATTTACTGTTTACCAGGCTATATAGACAACTGAATACAGCAGAGTAGATCTGGTGTCACGGGACCATCTACCATAATACATGCAGACAGAAAAGAAAAAGGCACTGCAAATTTAGGTTATGTAATACCCTAAATTATTTATTCATTTATGTAGCAGTTGACATGATGCAATGTTTTCTATATACACTTCCCTATACAGTGTACTGAGCAGTGAATAACTTAACATGTTTGGCCCAAGCCCCGCTCTCTTCCAGTGTCTCCCTCTATTGAGCTGAAACTGTCAAACCACCATCTCCTTTACATCTGTGCAAGATGATGAAACAGACAAAGTCTTTGCCTCTTGTGCAGCTGTAGCAAATGTTAAATAAGAGGAAACAGCAAGTTTTCATTTTGCATCAACATGAATCCAGATAAGTCCGAGCTGTGCTGTCTCATCTGCCTTTCTTTGGTGCTGCTTTCAGAGCTGCTCAGTTTTTTTGTCTGCATGCAATGTATTCACAAGCTGGACAGAATGCACACAACAAACTCATACGTATAATAGTCGGAGGATTATGATTAGATTTCTCTGAATCTGCACAGCGGATGTGATGCTACAATGCAAATCATATCTTAATAAGAGCTGTAAATGAGGTCTTAGTCAGTGTATGTATAATAAAGTATCCTGCTTGTGTCTGCAATTTGATGCCGTGCACGTCGCGATCATGGCAGCAAACAAGGGAGTCAATTCCTTAAACCCTGGACTGCAACAGTGTCCTTGCATTTAATTCCAACATCATTACCACCAGAACCTCCGAACCTGCTTATACAGAATATATTTACTAGGCAAATTACTAGACTGTCAGCACACCTCTAGCAGAGAGGTATGTGATTCTTAGGACTGTTACTTTAGATACACACCACTACAGTCTGTAGGTGCATTTCCATCCACCTGTTCTGATGCATGTTTTCAATATGCACATAAAAGCACTTACTGTACAGGCCAAACATTCCCCCAAAAATCTTGAAATAAGGCAATTAGGTTTTTACACTTGGGGTAGGTTGAAAAGTGGGTGTATTGATAAAAGGTAAATAAAAAGTAAATTTAATAGAAACAAATTTGAGTGAACAGATTAAGCAAATAAATGATAATGTAACATTACTGTCACTGCATAGGCCACTGTAAGCTCTCTGTGTCATCACTGGATGGTTTTTAACAGGCCTGTATATACACTCAGAGCTGTTACCAGAACTCTTCCGAGAGCACCTAACTATAACATTAGTTGTTCAAAACTTTCTATTAGGCATGAGTGAGCACTGTGTGTGTTTGTGTGTGTGTGTGTGATTAACAGAAAGAGAGGGACAGCAGGGCAAGAAGGCGCTGAGTGAAGCAATACGTTACACTGTGCTCTACAATGAAATAAGATTTTAACCATTTTATATTGTGAAAAAATATATAAAAGTCTAGCTCACATGTAGGAGGGGTGGCGGCGAGAAATCTATAGATTGAACAAATAGTGACATACCAGTGAGTACTCGAGTACTTCAGAGCTCATGCACATCCTTAGCCAGCACACCATTAAAGGAGAAGTCCAGTATTTTGCACTTTGAGCCCCAGTCCTGGTTGTTTATGATGAAATAGAGTGGTTAAGACCAAAATCTTGACGATTGCTCCTTCTCTGAGAATTTGAGAGAATTTGGCTTTCCCCTACCTGGCTTGACAATGCTGTCTATGGCCATGTGTAAATCTGTCCTAAAACCACCTTAAACGTTTGTTTTCAAAGCCATGAAACTCACCAAGTGGTCAGTGGTGTTCGTTGATGTCCCGACATTAAAATCGTAGCAAACTGTGGTTTCCATCCGTGTTTTGGCTATTCATCTCAATTGTGGAACTATTTTTTCAGCTGCCTCACACCCGTGTGTAAACTTCTGCTTGATCGTTCGTTTGACCCTCGTTCGTTATACACTCCAGCCCACTTGATGGCGATAATGCTTCTTTACGTGAGTGTTGCCAACAGGTAGGAAACCATTGCAATGTAATGGGGCACAGAAAGAAGCAGAAGAAGAAGGCTGGTGTTGTGTTCAAAGGCATCGTACTGCGTAGGTTGTTTACAAGTGAGTCATAATGGGCAAGTTTTGTGTGGTCAGCGACTGCAGGAGAATTCCTCTGAAGAGGAGGAGCGCACACAGCACCGTCGAGCCGGCACTTTCACTGAGCTAAAAGACTACAATGACTACAACCTTGTCGTAAACAACCCCCTTTCTGTTTCCAGTGGCGGATTACTACCAACAGACAATGAGGCTTCCTATAGGAAATCAATGCATGGACAAAATGTCAAATAAATCATCAATAAACCACAGTTTGCTACGATTTTTATGTCGGAACATCAACGAACACCACTGACCACTCAGTGAGTTTCATGGCTTTGAAAAACCAACGTTTAAGGTGGTTTTAGGACAGATTTACACGTGGCCATAGACAGCATTGTTAAGCCAGGCAGGGGAAAGCCAAATTCTCTCAAATTCTCAGAGAAGGAGCAATCGTCAAGATTTTGGTCTTAACCACTCTGTCACATCATAAACAACCAGGAATGGAGCTCAAAGTGCAAAATACTGGACTTCTCCTTTAACTGTATCTGTTCAACCAACTACATAATTTGTAACTGTATCCGTATACAGACTGGGCAGGGCTAAAACTCAAGGGGGTGTGGTTTAACCTATACATACGTGTGGCCTTAATGAGAGTTAATATTCTTATCCTGAAGTTAATATGGGTTGATTAGAAGTTGCAATAGTTATTATTCATTAGAAAACTATTTACAAAACTGCCTCAAAATTGACCCTCTGATAATTTTAGATCAAAAGACTGAGAGAACAATTTATCTACCCAAATGAGGATTTTCCGTCATCACAAGTACAGACAGTGACACAGTTTACTCAGATGATACTTGTGCTTGGATAAGAACACTATCCATACCACATACTCACTTCATCCAGGCATTCAGCTCAACCCCACTCTTTACCTCTGTTATCCAGTGTGCTCTCCATCAATATACATCCGTTGTTTTCTGGCGCTCTTCTAATTACATGATCTCAGTGCTCCCTCTTCTGTAGTGGCACCGAGACATGTACAGCTGCAGCCACATTCAATTTGGAGCCTACATGACATGCCTCTACAAACCACACCCCGCACCAGTACAAGACAAAGTTATTTTAACATGATCATTATACATGATGGCGTGATTCATCTTTTAAGTATTAAGATATAACTACAACCAAAGTTTTAATCCAAACCTGACCTTAACTTTTTGATCAAACATGTCATACCTAGCTAAATGCTAAAATGGCATTTACTTAAGGCCTTCTGCCTCCGAACCAAGAGGTGAAGGGGGTGATTGTAAACTGATGTGTAGGCACAGTGGGTGAGACATGTAGCTGCTCCATCCACAGCTGTACCTACCCAGTGGAACATGACTGGAGATTAGCGCCACCTACTGCTTATCTCAATCAACACACTCCCAGTACTCACATAATAGATGACAAAGCACATAAATTCACTTTATTTTGCCAGTTTTTTTTTTAATATGGTTAAAATTTGCACTACATTTGGATGTAAATTTAAATATGAACTTTCTGCATTAGTGTTGAGTGCAGTAGTGATGATTAAAGTTAATGTTTGTTTTCCATGGACTTTACATAATTTATTTCCCCACTGTCAGCTGGTCTCTCTATTTGGGTATTAATATTAAAAAGGCCTCTTCAGCTGGGTAGTATGGTCTGTGAATTTTGTGGTTTTGGAACATGTGTGCATGTCGGCCATTTATAGCATCTATATATGCATGTCTTTACATGTGTGTGGTTGTGTATTAATGTGTTAAGATGTGTGTAAACACATCTGAATTCATGTGTATAGTATAAGTATTACAGTGTTGGGTAAAAAGTGAATATATAAATATATACTGGGCTATTATTTAGATGAGACAACTAGACACACACACACACACACACACACACACACACAAACTCCTCTTTTTCTCTCCATCTCCATTTCCTCGTGATTTCCATTCGAAGCAGTCTCCACTCCAATTAACCACCTCTGGAAAGTTCACCCTCCTCTCACTGCTATTGATTGAACAGTCAGTTAACTAGACAGAGGAGAGAGGAACAAAGGGGGGAGGGGGTCTCTTTCTCTCTCCTTCTCTCTCTGTGTAACTACCTTAGAAGAATGTTTGTAAGTGAATGCAGCACTCATTAGCAGTGCAGACTAAGAATAAACCTTTACAGTAGCTTCCATTTCATCTTAAACAATGACCTCTCGAAGCGTCTGCATTTGAGTCATGTTGTTTTTCTCTGAACTAAGAGCTAAGATAGAAGATAAAAAGACAAACAAGAAGAAAACTATGTCACCTAATAACCTTGGGATCTAAAACTGAACTCAAATGAACTCAAATTTAACTGTGCCAAAAAATGTGGACTTTTAAATGTATTTGCTTAGTCTGTCACTATTTAATAGCTATTAAAATACACTGCTCTAAAAAAAGAAAGACACTTAATGGTCACAGTATAACACCAAGTCAGTTAAACTTCAGGGATATCAATCTGTCCATTTAGGAAGCACAAGTGATTGTGAATCAGTTTCCGCTGCTTTGGTGCAAATCAAAGTGACAACAGGTGCAATGGAGAGGCAAAAGCAAGAAAACCCCCCAAAAGGAAATGGTTTAACATGTGGTGGCCACAGACAGCTTGCTCTCTCCTTATCCTTCCTGACTGATTCTTCTCTAGTTTTGTGTTCTGCTAGTGTCCTTGTCACCACTGGTAGCATGAGGCAGCACCTGCAGCCCAATCAGGTTGCACAGGTAGTCCAGCTCCTCCAGGATGGCACATCCATATGTGCTGTCGCAAGAAGGTTTGCTGTGTGTCCCAGCACAGTCTCAAGAGCATGTAGGAGATACCATGAGACCGGCCGTTACATGAGGAGAGCTGGACAGGGCTGTAGAAGGGCATCAACCCAGCAGCAGGACCTGGTATCTGCTCCTTTGTGTGAGGAGGAACAAGAGGAGCACTGCCAGAGCCCTACAAAATGACCTGCAGCAGGCTACTGGTGTGCATGTTTCTGACCAAACTGTCAGAAACAGACTCTGTTAGGGTGACATGAGGGCCCTGACATCCTCCAGTGGGACCTGTGCTCACAGCCCAGCACCATGCAGCTCGATTGGTAGGTCCATAATTGTCACCTAGCTCTCTTCACAGATGAGAGCAGGTTCACACTGAGCACATGTGACGAGCGTGAAAGAGTCTGGAGGCGCAGTGGTGAACGTTATGCTGCCTGTAACATCATCCAGCATGACCAGTTTGGTGGTGGGTCAGTGATGGCCTGGGGAGGCAAATCCTTGGACGGTGGCACAGACCTCCATGTCATAGCCAACAGTACCCTGACTGCTGTTAGGTACCGGGATGAAATCCTCAGAGTGATTGTCAGACCTTACGCTGGTGCAGTGGGTCCTCTGTTCCTCCTGGTGCAGGACAGCGCTTGGCCTCATGTGGCCAGAGTGTGTAGGCAGTTCCTGGATGACCAAAGCATTGATGACATTGACTGGACCTCTTGATCCTCTGACCTAAATCCAAATGAGCACCTATGGGATGTTATATATCGGTACATCCAACGCCGCCAAGTACCGTCACAGACTGTCCAGGAGCTCACTGATGCCCCTGATCCAGGTCTGGGAGGAGATCCCCCAGGACGCCATCTGCCAACTCATCAGGAGCATGCCCAGAAGTTATCAGGAGTGCATACAGGCATGCAGGGGCCATACACACTGCTGAGTCACATTATGAGATGCTGTGATAAAATTCACACAAGTTGGATCAGCCTTTTGAAAAATGCAAAAAAACAACTGAAAACAAGAAATAAGAAATAAAGTCTTAAAAACATTCCAGCAGTAAAAGTGGTAAAGCTATACTCAACATTTTGTTGTTACAAGATTTATGTGATTTCCACACAATAAAAGCCAAATACGTGCTGCTTGTGGTTTATGGGCCAGTTTAGGTAAAGCTATCTGATTCTTCCAATTTAAAACTTGCAATAAATCTGAAAAGCATATTATGTTTCTCACTACTTTGCAGCCAAAAGAAACATTTTCTGTGTTCACGAACAAGAACAGACTGTTCTGTTTTACCTGTGGCTGCAAATTGAATTTCCCATGAAGTTACAGCAATTAATTACAAATTGCATCAAGCTCAACCACATCGGGACACAGTTGTTTTCTGCACTGAAAATGTGTATGTGTGTGTGCGTATAGAGTGCAAGTATAGCAGCAATCGTATACTTTCTGGAGACACACTCTTTTGGTTATAGGCTAAGAGATCCTAAGCACAGCCATTTGTTAAGTGTAATTGCTTTACCAGTATACTCATTTCTTGCAGGCATTAAATGCACAGTGGTGCAGTGATATTATTTGCAGGATGACGCCCCTCCATCATTCTCTCCCCGGTATGTGCTGACTCAAAGTGCTGGTCTCACCTAACAGGTTCAGTCTCAGCAACAAGCATCAATCCTTACTTTTCCTTTTCTTTTTTACGACCACCTCCCACCTACATATTACTGCACGCTATGTTCGACGTGGCTCAAAGCCACTGATATGCAATGACTGAAGTTTTCTAGAGACCTCGTCTGCCCCTGATCAGCAGTTTAACTCTGTCAGAAACACTCGCCATATAACACATGGCAATAAGATTTGACTTGGCAGTATGGTTTTTCTCTAAGGGATGCTTCCTCCTGCAGCAGTACAACAAAGTGGTGTGCAGAGAGCTGGGAAATTAACCTGGAAATAAAGACCCTCCAGCGTGCATACACCAGAGCTGAGCTTAATGCAGGTGGAGGTCGGGGGCGGAGAGGATTCTTGGAAATGTCTGTAGCTGTGATAGCAGCGAATACAAGTTAGCATATGGAATCAATATGAGCAGGGAGGCCTTTAAACAGGCCACCGAATCAGTGCAGCGCAGAGTGTGAGTTAGCTCCCTTTCAAAGCCTGGTATAAGGAATCCTGCCAGAACTCATTTTAGTAAAGCACATAGCTCATATCATGTCAGATAAAACAACTCCAGTTATTAACTTAAAAAAGCAATACTGCCAGATTCTCCCAGAGAAAGCCAACATGCCTATTCTCCTGAACAAAAACTGTTGATGTATTTTTAATAATGCAGGAGAGATGCCACAGAGATGCTGGCATCTCTCCCTGCTAACCTTGTTTTACACTGCTTTGTTTACATGTCTTTGCTCTTTTTGGAAGCGTTGTTTGTATTAGTTATGTTTCTATGTCTGTTAAAGAAGCTGAAGCTCTTTTACTAAAATCTTATTTAAAGGATAAAGGTGGTGATATTCTTCATATTACACATTTATGTATATTATTGCTATAAATCACACATCCATGGAACAATAGCAGAGCCCAAAGTGCAAAGTATCTTAAGTAAGGCTTTTCAAAGATTTTTTGACAATTAGTCTATTTATGCGTGTGTGTATATTGGGGCTGCCCCTTGAAAGTCTGAGATTCTAATCGTTAGTCGGAGACCCCACAGTTGACTGACATTGCTTCAATTTGAGTAGTTTTTTTTGCTAGTCAGTGTACTGTGCAGTATTCTTCTGGGGATGTTTTGCTGCTGAGTGAGCGCTCTTGACTTTCACGCAAGTCTTTGGTACAGACGGCTGTGGATGTCATGCCACAGCACAGAGGAGAAACTTTCCACCATAAGGTTTTGAGATAGCACTTCTGCTTGGAAGTGGTGAATTTACAGCTCACAGATATGTAATATGACACAGTCTCTGGCTTTTGCGTGATATCTAATGTCGGCAAAAAATGTTGCTGTACATTTCAGATCCGTTGTTAGCGCTGCTAGCTTGTTTACTATATTAAATAAGTGTCACTGTCACTCTGAACGTCCCGCTGAACACCATTCAAACTTTCCAATTTTATATGGAAAAAAAAACCCCAAATCGTTGAATATTCCTATCAAAGGGGCCGAATCTGATTCAACTGACATAATTCTGAGTGGCAAAACATCAATAATGGTATTGATTAGTTTCAGTATTGACAAATTTCCTCACAACACTAACCTAGTTGCATAAAAAAAGGAGATGTCGTTATGGCTGCGTTCTGCTCTTTATGAATCTTGAATACTGAGGCATGAAAAACATTACAAAAAGCACTGAAATTATCTCAACAACAAAATACAACCTGAAGTCTAAGATGTGCCCAAAAGCAATGTCTGGTAGTGACTGTGATACAAAAACAGGTCTGTATGCAAGATACTGCTCCTTTTAGAAACTGAATCATATTACTACATGTCATGTTTCAGGCACCAGCCCCTCATCAGACATGCACCAGATGTGGTTATAACTGTGACACAATGGGAATCAGTATGAACTAAAATTGTAAGAAAAACACAAACACTGCGTAGTCTGACAACTCTGCACAGCACTTAGAGAGTACAACAACAAGTCAATTTAAAAAGTTACAAATTTAAATGTAACTGTTCAAATGTCCCAAACTGTGAATTTAAATACGCCCAGTGTGTTTGATTTCATGGCGGTGTAAACTAGAGACGAGAGATCTCCACATTAGTATTGAAGGTGCAGTATTTATGCAGCGTGTATTCCTCCCAGTTTTGAAACTAAGACTGCTTGAATATTCAACAGCAGCTCCAAAGTAGAAAACCCCTCATTTTGCACTCCAAGATATGGACACAACTAGTAATTTGGCAGCATTAATTAGACATGGAGAGGAAGAAGAACTGTGTGCGTGCATGCATGTGCATGTTTGTTTGAGAGAAGACAGAAAGAAAGAGGGTATACCAGCTGCAGAGGCTGAAAGTTTAGTATGAGTCATAGATTAGTCTGGCTTTAATTAATGATATTGGCCTGGAGCTGTCACAGTCAGGCATCACATGGCCAAAGAAGAAGTAAAACACACTGAAATTTGCCAAAGTATGAAGGAGACACGTAAAAACAAGGCTTTTTAAATAATGTCTGACATTACAAAATGGGGACAAACTTATCTTTTTATGACTAATAATAATAATAATAGACGAGTGTTCTTTGGCAACAGCCGTGCAAAACACTACAAGATTAGAGAGTATACACAAATAACTATTATGTTATGGAGCAACAGTGACAGTAACTCCAGAGTTTGTCGGCTTCTTGCATCCTCTGAAACAGAGGTCTATTCTAGAGTTGGAAAACGTTTGAGAACCGAAGCATCTAAATATGTTTTCCATCCCCTTTTCCCTCTTCTTATCCTCTGTCTCCCGTGTCTCTGAGCATAATTGAAGTCGGGCTTTAAGAGGGGTTTATTTCTCCACCCACATTGAAACGACCGCAACACAATTTCCTCCTCCTCCTTCCTCCTCAAACCTCCCTTTGTAGGAAGGCAAGACAGGTCGCAAATGAATCACTCAGCATGTCAAGAACTACACACATAGAAACTCTCTGTCTCTGTTTGATTCAGATTACACATTCTTCGTTCCTCTCTGATTGGCGTGCAGCACAATATCAGTAATTACCGTTGGGGAGTCGGAGGAGATGGAGGGACGTCGGTAAGAGAGGAAGAGACGCTTTAAGGCAGCAATCCTTCTCGACTAAAAAGGATCAGTTTGTTAAGAGGGAGACCAGATGGAGGAAGACGATGTACCATGCACAGATACTTGTTTAACATGTGAATGTGAATAAGGAATCTCAGGGTAAAGGTATGATATTGAGTGGGTGGAGGAAGTCACTGGCCTTGACGACTGAATGCAGGCTCACATCCAGATTTTCTGAGTAAATTTCCATGTTTTCTGCGAGCCAACCTGCTGACTTTTAAACAGACCTTTCCAGGGTCGTGTCCCTCTCCAGCAACATCATGCTCTGCAGCCAAAATTTTGTTGAATCATGGATGAATCATGACTCAAGATATCATCAAAATGTCATTGCCTTATTGCTTTAAAATTCCACTTAGTTCACTGGTTCTGGTTCCAGCAAAAGGCAGGGGAGATAAAATAAGAAACTAAATCAAATAAAACGAAGTACAAAGCCAGATACATCTGCCAGCTGATCTAAGACTGATGACTGGTATAACCTGATACACTGTGGCCAGGCCTTTGACTGCTAGTAATCAAAGTTCTTTACAATCTTTCCTAAAATCAACAATGAGACAATAAACATTTGATGTAATTGGAATTATGTGACATGTTGGATTAGTGTGAGGCCAAGAGAGCTTTTCTTTTAAAGCCAAAATACAGGGAATGGAACAAATTAGATTGCATGTGGCTTTATCCATATCAGAAAATTACAGAGATGACTTGACAGGTAGCCAGGTTGATGTCAGATGGTAGGTTGGCAACATGGTCATGATTAAAAGCAGCTACCAAATACAACAATCATTACTCTTTACTTAGTCACACAACATTTAGACATCTTATATCTATACAGCGGCGAGACAGTACTACACCATCATACTCAAGTAGAAGTACTATGATTGTGCCCTGTTTCCATCAAGCAGTTGCACTTTTTTTTTCATCTCCACTGTGAAAAGTTGTGGATGGTACCAATGGAACCGTTCCATACTGTCCCCATTTTCGGTCCCCCCTCTGTTGGGGTACCTAGCACACAGATCTGGTACTAAAAGGTGGAGCTGTGAACACTGCAGTCTGTTGATTGGTCAATAGAGGACAGTCACTCTGCTCAGGGCTGAGTTGTGGCTGGTTTTGAGGCTCATGTAACCACTGTTCATACTGTGGAGAGTTTAATTACTGTAACTATAAAATGAAAGGATGTTTTACTGCGTCTTGCAGCAGCTGGAGTCGGATAAAAAATAATTCACTTGGCCCACTGCCGGCAGCCTTTTAAAGTGGAATGTTAACTTGTAATGTTACTCAATGCATGAGTTGACGACGTGAATCAACACACCTTAAATATTCCATATCACAACTTTGACCATTTCATTAGTTTTTATATGACATACACTTTTAGTAATGAGTGGATCTTCATGCGTTTATATATATTAATTTTGACCGGGACTGCATATATCCCAATTCTCACTCAGAAAAAAGAAAAAAAAAAAAAAAAAAGCGCCGTGGAGCATTGTTCCTGTGGGCTCCAGTAACACTAACCCCCCGAGCTTGCCTGAGAAGGACTAAATGCACAAACCTGCTCATTTTAAATATACCTTTAAGAGGATCTCTCACTGCAGCCTGTTTTATTTTGTCTGAGAATGTCAGCGTGCAGCCTCGTTATGTGGACGATAAACAAGGTGCAGACTTCCATCTGTGTCATCGGTAATGAGGAAATACAGTGAGTGCTGGACGGAGCAGTGAGTGACAACAACCCCACCCACACATTTAAGAGTTCTGTTTGTAGTGGAAACACTAAGCAGACCAGAGGTCTAGGTACCATGTCTGAAGGGTTACTTTTTATCCCAAAGGTACCATACCAAAGTGGTGGAACTGGGCTTTAGTATACTATTATTGGTATTATCATGCGTCATGGGTGACCACAAGTGGACATTTCTCTGTCTGTCTGTTTCCACCTGCCACTAGACTGCATCTCGAGTGATCACTTGTGATGAGCTCTCACATCCTCGCTCTATATGCAAATCAACACATGAATCATTTCTGTTTCAAAAGGCCAAATGTGTTGTTGTTTGTAACCAGTGGTGGGTTTGTCATGCTATATGTACATTTACAGTCTTTACTAGTTGAAATTAGGAAAAATCTGAATTTAATTGTAGGGCTGCACAGAGAATACTGAGTCACAGCCCATCTTCTCTTTCTCTCTCTCAATTGTTTTCAATTCAATAAGCTTTATTGGCATGATATTTCTTAAGTGTTGCCAAAGCAAAATTACAATTTAAGACAGTGAAAATTCAAAAACAATTAACAACAATGTATTATTACAAAATCACAGACATAAACTTAAAAAAATATTAAGTGAAGGAGTAAATAAAAAGGCAGGTGTGATCTGTGATGAGATTAACTATATGTTATTGTGCTGGTTATCTTTCAGGCTGTGACATGCACTGACAGATCTTGCTGCACCTGTGGCTCTGACACTATTTTCTCTGACTAGATTGACTAGGCATTTAAGTCTGATCAGAGTGAATCAAAATCTTGCAGTTTAAATTTATTTTTGTAAATAACTTTGCTCTGATGTCTTCATGTGTGCTACATTGTGGCAGGAAATGCTGCTCTGTCTCCACCTGTCTCTGATGACAGAGCCGACGCAGCCTGTCCTCTCTAGGCAGCCAGGTCTGCCTGTGTCTGCCAGCCTCTATGTCCAGGCTGTGATCACTGAGTCTGTACATAGTCAGTATCTTTCTCAGTTTCTGATCTGTCACAGCAGTCAGATAGTTTGCCATTGTGTACTGTCTGTTTAGGGCCAAACAGCACTGAAGTTTGTTTTGGGTTTTTGTGGTAGTTGTCAAATAGTTGATGTAGTTTTCTTTATCTTAAGCTAAAATTTGATTGGGCTGGATTGTGTGAGGGTTGTTCTGAGGCCTTGTGCTGTTAGAGGAGGTGAGCCTAAAGGGCCAGTTGACTTAGAGGAGTCCTCTCTATGTTCAAGGAGAGCCTTGTAATGGTAGAAGTTTGGGTCACGTGTCTGTTTATCATGAGACAAACACTGCTAGGAGATGACTGCTGCAGGAGTGTGAGCTCTTTGCCGGGGACAGGTAGTAAGAGTCTATGAGTCTGTGAGTTATACATTGAACTGACCATTTGCCAGGAGGACAACAACTCTGGAGACGGTCTTTAAAAGGTTTCAAAGGACAAAGGTTTTCTTGACCAGTAGGGCATCAGATAAGAAAGGATATCAGCTGTTTTTTCAGTCCACTGGACACATTTTGCTGCTGCGAAAAAAAAAAATGGCTGAAGTGAGATGAACAAACTGAAAACTTTATTATTGCAATACTCAGCATATCGCAACATACTTAGAATTGCAATAATATTGTATTGTGACTTAAGTATAGTGATAATATCATATCATGGATCCTCTGGTGATTCCCACCTCTACCACACACACACACACACACACACACACACACACACACACACACACACACACACACACACACACACACACACAGTACAGGCCAAAAGTTTGGAGACACCTTCTCATTCAATGCGTTTTCTTTATTTTCATGACTATTTACATTGTAGATTCTCACTGAAGGCATCAAAACTATGAATGAACACATGTGGAGTTATGTACGTAACAAAAAAAGGTGAAATAACTGAAAACATGTTTTATATTCTAGTTTCTTCAAAATAGCCACCCTTTGCTCTGATTACTGCTTTGCACACTCTTGGCATTCTCTCGATGAGCTTCAAGAGGTAGTCACCTGAAATGGTTTTCACTTCACAGGTGTGCCTTATCAGGGTTAATTAGTGGAATTTCTTGCTTTATCAATGGGGTTGGGACCATCAGTTGTGTTGTGCAGAAGTCAGGTTAATACACAGCCGACAGCCCTATTGGACAACTGTTAAAATTCATATTATGGCAAGAACCAATCAGCTAACTAAAGAAAAACGAGTGGCCATCATTACTTTAAGAAATGAAGGTCAGTCAGTCCGGAAAATTGCAAAAACTTTAAATGTGTCCCCAAGTGGAGTCGCAAAAACCATCAAGCGCTACAACGAAACTGGCACACATGAGGACCGACCCAGGAAAGGAAGACCAAGAGTCACCTCTGCTTCTGAGGATAAGTTCATCCGAGTCACCAGCCTCAGAAATCGCAAGTTAACAGCAGCTCAGATCAGAGACCAGATGAATGCCACTCAGAGTTCTAGCAGCAGACCCATCTCTAGAACAACTGTTAAGAGGAGACTGCGCGAATCAGGCCTTCATGGTCAAATAGCTGCTAGGAAACCACTGCTAAGGAGAGGCAACAAGCAGAAGAGAATTGTTTGGGCCAAGAAACACAAGGAATGGACATTAGACCAGTGGAAATCTGTGCTTTGATCTGATGAGTCCAAATTTGAGATCTTGGTGAGAAAAGGTGAACAGATGGATTCCACATGCCTGGTTCCCACTGTGAAGCATGGAGGAGGAGGTGTGATGGTGTGGGGGTGTTTTGCTGGTGACACTGTTGGGGATTTATTCACAATTGAAGGCACACTGAACCAGCATGACTACCACAGCATCCTGCAGCGACATGCCATCCCATCCGGT
Organism: Cephalopholis sonnerati; assembly: GCA_019142605.1. Classification (NCBI taxonomy): domain Eukaryota; kingdom Metazoa; phylum Chordata; class Actinopteri; order Perciformes; family Serranidae; genus Cephalopholis; species Cephalopholis sonnerati. The sequence goes on from JAGQAX010000009.1 coordinate 17,406,842, forward strand.
TTGCGTTTAGTTGGATGATCATTTATTTTTCAACAGGACAATGACCCCAAACACACCTCCAGGCTGTGTAAGGGCTATTTGACCAAGAAGGAGAGTGATGGAGTGCTGCGGCAGATGACCTGGCCTCCACAGTCACCGGACCTGAACCCAATCGAGATGGTTTGGGGTGAGCTGGACCGCAGAGTGAAGGCAAAGGGGCCAACAAGTGCTAAACACCTCTGGGAACTCCTTCAAGACTGTTGGAAAACCATTTCAGGTGACTACCTCTTGAAGCTCATGGAGAGAATGCCAAGAGTGTGCAAAGCAGTAATCAGAGCAAAGGGTGGCTATTTTGAAGAAACTAGAATATAAAACATGTTTTCAGTTATTTCACCTTTTTTTGTTAAGTACATAACTCCACATGTGTTCAATCATAGTTTTGATGCCTTCAGTGAGAATCTACAATGTAAATAGTCATGAAAATAAAGAAAACGCATTGAATGAGAAGGTGTGTCCAAACTTTTGGCCTGTACTGTTTTTTTTTTTTTCCTTTTTTTTTTTTTTTTTTCAGAAAGCCCATAACTTATGGTAAAACAGCCACCTTTTAAAGACTATGCTGTTACACCCCTGTCAATAAGGGGTGCTGCAGCACTCTTAGCACCCACCTTCCGGCACCCATAGGAGGGTATTTCTTCATTAACAGAAGAGCAAAGAGCGGCACTGGAGGCTTTTCTGGCCAGTGATGGACAGTGATGGACAGATGGTTCATCCAATCACCTGCCAAGTACTTTTTTAAAGTGCTTGCCCTTTTCCCAACACTTTCTAAGACTGCCTCTCAGATAGTTTTGAGTATCAAACCATCTGGCATGTCAGGTTAGAAAAAGCATGAGTGCAAATAAGGAAATTAATGATGGTTGAATTCCATTTAGCTGCTTTAGTTTCACAGTGCTGGTATTGTGCATGCTGACTCAATGATGCAGGACACTTCAACACAACAGAGCCATTATTAGTAACACCTGCTACCTACTATGACAAGGCACATTGTCTGCTGTAAGAAAGGCCCATAGAGGCTGGCAGGTGCTTACAATCAGTGCCATACTGGTCACACTCTAATTATCACTGTTTAATTGTTAGTTTCTGTAATGTCCAAACACCTTTTTTGTCCTTTCTCTCCTCTTGTCAATCCAAAGTTCTCTCTCATGCTCCTTTATGACACTCTTTATGACATATACACCTATCAATGCTGAGACATTTTATACAGATATACAGTTGACTGACAGCTCCTGTCACATGCACGTCGGATCTATTTATCCCCCCCTGTACTCTCATTTATTTCCTGATAGCTCAACACGATGTCTGTGTTACTTTTTTTCATATTTCTTAGAGGGTGCAGAGTCTCCGCAGACATTTGTTTTACACACAGATGCAGACACACTCCCACAGAGTTTTATTAGGGGGCTCAGCAGACCATCTCCATTACAGACATTCATCCAAGTGACAGTAATGCACTGATTAAAAAAAAGACAGGAAGAGGACTCAGACCATCAGATGACCAGTGTGTGCGCACACACCCATACACACACGGATGCTTGTTTCTCAGATGAATATAATCAACTTATGTTTGCTGAATTCCAGGAAATACTTTGTGATGAAACGTTGTAATAAACCCCTCTTTCCAATACTTATGATTCAGTTAGGGATTTCCTCTATTTCCCAGAATGCTTTTGTCACCCTCCACAAATGGGCTGTAAACCTCTGGTTAACACTGGAGGATGCTGATTATCACGACTTCTCCTATAATGAAACAAGAGTATACAGGCTGCTCTGTGAGACTGTACCTACAATGGTGCCCTGAGCTAAATGCAAATGTCAGCACACTAATATGTTCACGATGACAGTGGGCGGTTTAAGGGGGGGGTGTCATTTCCCTTGTTAGCAAAATCACTAAAATATGTCCCCCCTGTGAACCTGTCATCCTGGTCTGAACCCAGAAACTGTTCGACAGAGAAAACTCTTAGCTTCCCAATGATATCAGTATTGTTTTTGTACTCAAAAAATTAAGCACAGTGGCTGCAAAGATACATGACAGAGCCCACTGGCCTTCTAAACTGGGAGCACATGCTGTATTCACAAGGCTGTCCCAGGTTAAAAAAAAAAAAATACATAGCAGAACTGGGGGACAACACAGCTGAGCTCCATTGACTCTAATGCAGTTCGTTTCAGATTTCCTTCATTTTCAGGCTGGTTTTGTGGATTTGGAGCTAAATGTTGTGCCTGGGGCACGTCGTGTATTAATGATACTCGTTACCTGGAGAGGTTGGAAAAAGATATACGTTTCTTCCCTGTTCCAAAACCAAAATCAAACCCTGAAAAGTGTAGGGTTAGCTAGCTAGCTACTGGAGATATAGCCTACTGAATGTATACACATGCTGCTTTTGCTTTGTAATGATTATAACAGTGAAACAAAGACCGACCCTGCTGTACAGGAACCAGTGAAGGGAAGCAGGGAAACTTTGCTGATATTCAGCCAGCTGTGTGTCATCGCAGTGTGTGCAGATGAACATTGTTTGACTTCCTCCAGAGATCCCTGCCCATCCAGTGGCAGAGGTCCAGGTGCTGGCAGTGACAGGGGGGCGAAGCCAAACACCGTCCATCTGCACACACTGCGATGCCACACAGCTGGTTCAATATCAGCAAAGTTTCCCTTTATATTCATTGTCTTCTGTGGCGATCAGCAGTGATGTGGTGGTTCACTTTTACACTGTGATCTGTAGCCTATAGTTGGGCTTTAGCTTCTAACTATCTTTGTCTTTTTAACCTGTTGTTGCTGCTGAGTCAGTTTGACATCCTGGATATATCCTTCAAACACAGACTGTAGACCTTTCCTTATTGTTTTTCCAAAAATATGATAATATTTCTTCAGTTAGTGCAGTTAGTCACAGTGTTGGCTCCATGCTTACTCTGACAGCTTGTTGGAGCATCACAGAGGGGCAGGGTTAGCAAAGGGTCAATTTATCTTGATGGGAGTGTGACAGTTCTGCACCACATTTCATAGCAATCTATCCAATAACTGTGGAAACATTTTACTTAGAACCACAAACCTCATGGTGGCACTACAGGAAGAGTCGGGAGTACATAAAGTCATCAGAATACATCCTCTGGTGACAATGACTACAACATTCATCCAATATTCTACAGTAGATTTCCACATATAAGCGTTGAATGTCATTACGAAATGTCAGCTGCTGAAACAAGCTCGTACAGCTTGACACCGAAACTGGGTGTTTATGGTATGTGAGTCTCAGCAGGGCCGATCATGCTCGCAGCATATTTCACTGTAGCCTCATTAAGTGTGTCTGTTCTTACAATGTGCTTCAACACACAAACACAAACTGACCTTGTACAAGAAACGCTTGCGGCAATATACCTTACATTTCATGGATTAACTTTATGCCCCATATCTCTGTGCTCTATCGCTCTTTCAGGCATGACTGTCTTGTTTGGGATTATTTTTTCACGGAAGCTTATTGAGAGAAAACTGTCGAGTGTGCACAAAAACAAACTGCAATCAGTCTGAAAGTCAGGATTGGAGAGCGTGCAGGGACAGAATTCAAGCTTGTCTGTTGTCCGATTGTGATTGCTGCAACTACTGGAATTAAAAACGTGCAAATGTTAAGATCAGTACTTTAAATAATTAATCAGCAGCAAAAACCTGAACCTAAACTTGAACTTTAGGTATGCACACCTAACCTGTGTGCTTCAGTTAAAACAAACTCTGGTGCATTTGGTCATTTAGTTTGGTTTGGGGCTGGTGGGAAAGCTGTCAATCAAAGTCTGGCGTCAACCGCCATCTACGTATCCATCCGTCTGCTGATTGTGAACTGTTCAGGAAGTGATCAGTCAATAAGCACTGCATGTATTAATGTGTCCACGTCTGCACGTGTGCATGTGAGAGTGGTGATTTCCCCTGATCAATCAGGCTGTCAAAGGCAGTTAAAACTGTGGTGTGTTGTACTGTTCTCTGTGTACATTGTCAGCTCTTTAAGTCAATTAAAAAGTACCCACAGTAATCTTTACCTTATTATTGCTCTGCAAGACGCCTCTTTTCACCCCATCCCTCCCTATTACTCATTATTCAAATCAGGCAGTCTAATAAGAGCATTAATTTGTTATTTCTTTGTTAACACATTGAGACAACAGAGAAAATAAATAACACATAAGAAGCAGACTTGCTGCCAGTCACTGCAATTTGATCTTTCCCAAAACTGTCCAATCAATGAGTTACCTGTCAGCAGTGGTGGAAAACGTATTCAGATCCTTCACTTAAGTAAAACTGCTAATGCTACAGTATGAAAATATTCCACTACAAGAAAAGTCCTGCACTCAAAACCTCACTGAAGTAAAGATATTTAAGTATTATCATCAAAATGTACTTCAAGTATTAAAGTAAAATTCCTCACTGTGCAGCAAAATGTTTCCTGTCTGTGTTTTACTATTATATCTGGTGTTTTTGGATTCATATTACTGCTGCATAAATGCGTATGTTGCATTTTACTGAGGCAAATGTTTAAGGTTGTGCTAATTTTAACTCCTTAATATTTTATACTTCTGTTCTGATTTCCAGCTTTTCAGGCTTATTTTGTGGCTGAATATAATTTGTAGCTTCTTAAAATATGAATGAGGGTAGTGATAGTAAGATACTGGCTACAGTTGCATTTGTAGGAGGGATGAAACGTGAAAAATAAGTATCAGATGGACTGTATTCATAATCAATAGACCACAATAACATAAATAAGCAGCGCCAATTAATCAGTCAATGAGAATGTGTGTGTGTGGGGGCAAAAGTACATACAGCGAGCAGCAGCAGCGACCCACCACTGAGGCCACCACACTGGCTACCTGTATCTTTTAGAACTGATTTTAAAGTTCTTTTACTTGTTTATAAAGCTTTAAATGACCTTGCCCCTCCATACATCAGAGATTTTATATCATTTTATGTTCCAGTCAGATCACTAAGGTCCTCCACTGCTTTACTTTTAAATGTTCCACGTGTCCCATAAAAGTACTGCTGAGAGTGCTTTCTGTTTTTACGCCCCTAAACTGAAATTCACTACCTCTGGATATTAGAATGGCGAGCTCTCTCTGGATTTTTAAATGTAAATTAAAGACCTATCTTTTTAATCTGGCTTGTAATGTGGAGTAATATTACAGTCTTGATTTTTTAAGTTTTAACTATTGGTTTTTACCTTTTTTTAATCTCTTCTGTTCATTTTATTTATTTATTTATTCTCTTTTTATTCTAAGTCTTTTCTGTTAGTTTGTTCTGTTTTGGTTGGAGTGCTTTTTTAATATTTTATTGTCTGTGTCATTCCAGTTTTGCCATGTGAGGCACTTTGGGCTGCATGTTTGTGTGAAAAAGTGCTTTATAAATAAAGTTGAGGACTAAAACAGAGGGCTCGGCAGGGACGGAGCACCTGCCGCAGCAAGCGAACACTCCGCCTGCGGTCATTTTGACTCGACCAGCAGACTTCACTACAGGCTGATTGGCTGTTGAAACAGGTAAAGTGCTTCATGTTCTAAAACCAGCTGCCAGCGATTTGACCAGCTGAGTTGCAGGTGACAGCATCAGCCAGCTTGAGTCAAGCTCAGACAGTCAGTTCACACCGCTGCAACTTTTCTCTGCAATGTTCTAAAACGTGTTTCATCTCGTCGTGAATCATTCATCTAAAATAGAAATACCCAAGAAGTACTTAATCACCTCTTTGTATTTAAGTTTAATATTTGCATTAATGCACTAGGTGACATGACTTCATGTTAAACCCTCTTGGGTCGCTTTTAAAAAGCCAGTGTGAACACAAACTAAGAGCTAAACACAACAATTCTAATGTTTTTCCCCCATGTCCGGACCAACTGAAATGAATTACAGCTAATTTAGATTCACACCTTATAGATTTCCCATTTACATGCTGATCATAATCTGAGATGATCAACAGTGTGACAGTGAATGAGTGTCATCACTGTATTTGGGTAGAAACAACAGTGGCTGGTCAGTGTTAAGTGCTTAATGAAAATAGCTCTGGTTTGATAAATGATGTGGTTTCTACAGCAACTACCATTACAGCTTCATCTATCAGGGGGGACTCGTGTGCTCATGTAGGGTTCATTACTCGCTATAAGACACACACACACACAGACACACACACACACACACACACTGAAGAAATGGTTGAAAGCTTCAGAAATGCTCAGCACTCTGGAGAGCAGAGGACAGGCCGTCTTATGACTTAATGGTATGAAACACTTTATTCTGAAAGACTGAACGAGTGGGAGTGATACTTTCATGTTTTGTGTGTGTATGTGTGTGTTCATGCCATGTGCCCCCCTCACCACACACACACCTCCCTCCAACATTTCTATACCCCGGCTCACCCAAGAAGATGAAATTCTGACAACCCAGAGTGCATAGCTAAAACAAACGTCAAGCGTCGTCAGCCAGCAGTAACAGCCAGAGCATCACTGTTGTCTAGTGTGTGTGCATGTGTGTGTGTGTTTGTATGACCACATAGATGTGTGTATGATGCAGCCTGTCTGTCGCTTGCACGGCCCAGCAGCCTGTTGTTTGGTTTGGTTTTTCTCTGTCGCTGTCATGACATGACAGTTTGTAACAAGCAGAAGACAGGCAGGATGAAGCCACACTGACAACATGACATGCAGTAATACACACATCAACCAGACAACTCACAAATACGACTGACTCTTATGAAAAAAAAAAAAAAAAAAGTATGCTGGCACATGAACTTTACTTATAAACATATTGATCATCATTTAGCAAAATGACTTCATAGACAAATGTTTAGTATCCAAAAGTTGTCTTGATCAAAGAAAAAATAACCTCATTCACATTCTCCAGTTGTCACGACGTCAGAACGGCTCCAGTGTTCGTCCGATTAATGAACACTGTCAAATAATTCAACCCCGTCTCCGACAAATTAAATTCATATGCAAATATTCTGCAGCACATATTTACATTCTGTGTCAAAGATCAGGACTGTGAAATTCAGCAGAAAAAGGCTATAAATAATTCTATCACAGTGCCAAGAATGAGAAGTGAATGTCCTGCACAAAACACCTTTGTTACAATGATTATTACTGAAAGTTCATTCTTGACCTCGCAAACGTCAGTCGTCCAAACAGTCTCTGAGAAGTTCATCAACTGATTTGGACATTTTAAAGCTATCGTGGTGGCTCTAAGAAAGCAAAAAGATTAAATGCAATGATGAGAAAATGGTGGGAACAATGAAAAACTAAGCATCCAAGACAACAGGGCACACTTAATCAGCTGAGGAAGATCATGTGATATGAAAGAGATATGAAAAGATATGAAAAACACGTGCTTGGGTTAAAGCAACAACAGCAAGTGGTTAGATTTTGGAAAAAAGAACAGGGTTTGCTTTAGAATCTTACGGGACGCGAACACTGCTCTCTCATGTGAAAGTCTGTGTTTGTTGGACCCGTCCACCACACTCCTGCCTGCCCCAGTCAGACTTTTGCCATCTTAACTTTTGTCCTTGTCCCACCGTGTTTCCCCCTGATGCCACCAGGTGCTGTCAAACTATAACAGCAACCAGCCGCGAATCATGCCGATGTTAAAGGACGCCTTTTCTCGTTGGTTTCTGATGCCCCAAGTCACTGCCTACGCGCTGGATTTCAATGAGTTGGAGTTGTCTCATCTCCAGTTGGAGAAGAAAAACTTCATTCAGTGACTTGTATTGTTACTCAATGCATGAGTTGACGATTTGAATCCATCAGCACATCTTCAATTTCCCTTTAAAAACTTTGACCATTACTTTAGTTTTTATATGACATGCACTTTTAATAATGAGTGGATCTTCAAGCATTTATATATATCAGTTTTGACCGGGACGTCATATATCCCAATCCTCTCTTGGAAGAAAAAAAAAAAAGCGGTGCCCTGCTGTGTGCTCTCCTGTGATCGGTCATCAGTTGTCAGTGCTCGTGCAAAGCAACGTTGACTTTGACTGCAGCCATCATCGTGGGCTGTTTTCATTTATCACAGAACATCGTATTTACCTCTTCTTGTAGTGTATTTTATTTATAAAAAACTGGAGGCTTTGCCAGGGCTGAAGAGGCAGTTATTGCGGGTGAAAGGAAACCCCACATGGAGGCTCCGCATCCAGGGCTGTGTGGACACTGGAGGACAGCTCACAGCAGGCACTCAGCCGTGGGCATGGACCCCACAGACCTCTCGCCCTCCCTGTAGTTCTCCAACATGCTCTGTGTGCCCTGGATCTCCTCTCACCAGCTCTGCCAAAGAACCAGAGGGAGAGCGGCGGGGAGTTGCCCAAGGCTGAGGGCCCTCTGTCGGCTTTCTTCCAGTGTCCACATACACCTGGATGTGTAGCTGTGGGTTTCCTCATTTTCCCCCGGGGATTTCGTGCCCCTGCTCTCTGAACGTTTGTTCGCTTTGATTGGATGACTGGGACTCATAGTAACACTCCCCTCCCCCCTCCCTCCCTCACCTCCACAGACCATTCATTCTAGCACCGACCCCTGCGAATCCAAAGTTTGAGGTTATACAGTTTGAATCGTGGGTGGGAAAGGCGGACTCCGCCACTAACTGTGAGACTACTGGAGAGGCAACAACAGAATAAAAATCCACTCAGTGGATATTGCTGAAAAATCTCGTCACAGAAAGTATGAAAACTTGGGTTTGGTACAATGAAAATGTTGCAGATCAACTTCAATTGTAAACATTAGAGATGACTATATATTGACCATTGCCCTCTGGGACAGAGTTGTGTTGTTGCTTTACTTGTTGTTGAGGTTTTGAAAGGATTTGACTTGTGGCACCTATAATGCTGGGTTCACGTTCCATGACATTTTTGTCCATTCCAACAGTCACTATGTCAGATTAGGTAATCGTGGAGTCATAAAATCGTGCTGTGCCTTGGCCGACAGACATGACAGACTACACGATGGTCCATGACCAATCATTGCTATCATCTTTCACGACGTGTGTGATGTCATCGGGTTATACTTGTCCTGTTTTTATTGTTATTACTATTATTTCAGTCACTGTGGCTGTTCATGTGCCAGCCGACATGTTGTAGTAACGTAAAAAGTGCCACCAGATGGCAGGAGCTACATTTGACGTGCCGCATGCAAACTATGCAAGTCACTGAATCCTCCACAAGTTCCTGCAAATGTTTCACAATAAAAGCCCGTTTAGAAAATGAAAGGATTCTCTCAACCAAAATTATAGGGGGCTTTTAATTTTAAATGGATACAGGAAGTGTTGAGTTTAAAATGACAGCATGATGCATTAACTTTAATAAGGCAAACAGGAGCTGGTACCCTCTGTAGTTGTGGTCAGTAAAAGCCCCGCCAATATTTTATAATTCCAATCCTTTATATCCTCCATTATGAAGAAATACCATTCTTTGCTAGCCTGATGCTAATGGCAGTACTCAGCGGGTTGCTTAATTGGTTGCATAATTTTTCCCTTTTTACTCTGTGTGGTAACATCACTAGACAATATATCATAAAGGCTGCGGTCTTGTTGGCGTACAGTTGCCCACAGCAACAGATGGCTGTGTTTCTATTGGTCAAAGTGACGGCTGTGATGGGAGAAATGGTGAACTACAAAATGAAAATCAAACATGCAAGACTTTCTGTTGAGACGTTGTGAGGAATCCCAGATGTGGCGTCGGTTGTCGGCTACTATGACACACTACACAAGGTGACACAATGGATTATTGCATACAACACTCAGTGTCGTTCACGATCTGTGCCGACACTGACACTGCGTCGGGGTATAATCGTGCTGATATCATGTAGTGTGAACCTGGCACACATCGAACTGTTATGTACCTCTAACACAAGTTTAGTTTGTATTGCATATCCTTGGTAAATGCTCATACTTTGGTTATTTGTGAAGAGGATTCAGTTTTTCCCACAGTTGCAGTTTTCTCAGTGGGGATCAGGGCTGTAATCAGCTTTAGGGCACTTTTAATCCTGACCCATCCCTCCAGGGGGGGTCTGGGGAAAATCCCCCGGTGATAAATTTTTAGAAATTTAACAGCTAAAGCGATCATTTAAGTGCACTTTGAAACAAAAATCTTAGATCAGGGGTTCTTAACATTTTGATGAGTAAGTTACATTTGAGGGAGCCAGAATATGATTGAGGACCGCACAGCAAAAGTGCACACACTATGACTTTTCTTTATGACACATTATACTAAAACATTTCTAATCACTTTATTTAATGACATATTATACTATGACTTTTTATGAGCACCCATCCCAGCTGACATTGGGCGAGAGGCAGGGTACATCCTGGACAGGTCGCCAGACTATCACAGGGCTGACACATAGAGACAGACAACCATTCACACTCACATTCACACCTACGGACAATTTAGTCACCAATTAACCCACGTCTTTGGACTATAGGGGGAAACTGGAGCACCCGGAGAAAACCCATGCCGACATGGGGAGAACATGCAGACTGAAGGGCTCCCCTACCTCAGGTTGCAAACCTGCAACCCTGGGTTCAAGCGAGAAATCCTCTTGCTGTGAGGTGACAATGCTAACCACTGCACCACTGTGCCGCCACCACGTTCTAGTTTTCCACTTTTTATTACATTTTTAAAGAAATGAAACAGAGAGAAAGTACAGTGTTTGACACTGATTGAACCTCCTCACAGCAGTCAAGCAACAGCTTCTGCTCGGGTACGGCAACACCACTTGGACAAACCACAGGCAGAATTGTAGTACACATTAATACTAGGAGCAGTAGTAATAATAATGGCAATTTGTTAAGTTTATCAATGAATATTTGCTGATGATTATTTCAAGTGGCAGTGCTGGGTTGCCTGATGTAACATAGCCATTTTTTTCTTCATATTTTCCCTTCCCCCGCTATATATTATAATTACTGCCTGGATGGAAATTCACTTTTTTTTTTCAACAACTGGTTTGTGAACGCCTAATGGTAGTCGTTCTTCACCCTGAGCACACTTTAGCTGTCACGCATGGTTTTGAAGGTATGTCTTACTGAACATTAAGCTGTAAACACATTAAAGTGGGGAACATATTTCAGACATGGTGACTTTGAATGTCCTCTTCAATACGTGGGATTCCTCCGTACTGCTGCGCTTTTAAAGAACAACCCCCTGCCTCTGCTACATAACACTCCAGCTGTGAAAGCAAAATGTAAAAATGCCAAATGCAAATGAAAGGCTGATAAACTGCAAGTGTCCTACAACATTATGAAGGACATGATGTGGAAATATCAAAGAGCGGGGTAATGATGTAAGATTCTGTAATCTTATCTTCGAGAAACACTATAACTCTAGGGTGCTTTTCAGTGTTATTTATTCAGTTGTTATCCCTCCTCTAGTCACTCTGTTAAAGCATCCTCTGAGCACTTTTTAAAAAAATATTATTTACTAAAAATGTTGAAACATAAAAGAATCCTCCTAAGGAAAAATACACGGGGATAAAGGTCCCCTTTTACCTCGTGGTTGAATCCACTGGGATGTGCTGTTTTTGAAGCCATTTCTGTTTTGTCCTGGAGGAAACTGAGTCTCACATCGTGTCCTCCACCTGTCACCAAACTATTGTTTCCTAATGAGGTGTTCGGTTCAGTCGGTGGCAGCGTTTTCATTTGCTCCCTGATCACTGGCATCTTTTCAATGAGTTTTGAATTTGCTCCTACTCCTGACCTCTCTCCTCTTCAAAACTATGTGCTTCAAACTACAAGAACTCCTGCCTTTTTTCAACATTTTGTTAGGTTGTAACAACCCAGTTAATATCTTTTATGAGTCAACATAATATCTGAGAAACTCCGATCTGATTTTAGAGCCCCTCAGTGCACAGAGGCTGCTCTCCTCAGAGAGACTTATGACCTTCTTTTTAGTGGCTGATGCTCGGGAAAGATCTATTTTAATTCTCACTGCAGCCTTGAATATTGTACACCAAATAATTTTATTGCAGTGCTTAAGGGCCCATGTTGGGCAGGCTTTAAATTCAATTTGTACTCTTGGAAAGTCACCTTGAAAGTGTATAATGTTCAACGCAAATATTTTTGGCTGCATTTCAACATATTAAACTGGATCGAAAGCTTTGGATGAATCCTATCTGTGTAAATCAGAATACTGAATGACTTCATGTCAGGTCACTGTTGGTGAGCAACGACCAACAGTTGTTGATGTAGAAACAATTTTGGAGACTGAGGCAGATACTATCATAATAATGCCAACATTAGAATGAGTGTATGTATGTAGAAGTGAGTTTCAAGTCTTGCCTACAAAGGCCCGAATCAAGTTTCAAACCAAACCTAAGCCGGAAAAGTTGTTTTGAAATCCTGAACAAGTCATCATGGATTTAGGAACAACAGCGATGTTAGGCTAACTTTACTGTTAGTCACCAATCACAGATGGTCCGATAGCTAATGTCAGAAATCACCAATTGTTTATTGATTTTAAAAGACAACATTTAGACTTGTTTTGGATGCAAAGATTTCATCATTATGCTGATTGTTTCATAGGGTAATTGGTTAATTTATTTTTTTTATGATTTTTATTTTTAGAATATTCAAATCAGTTGCAACAGATGGTCTACATAATAAAATCCATCACAAAAACAGAACGTAATCCCCCATCCGTCCCACCCGTAACCAAGAGGGGTCATCCTGCCTATAGAGGGGCTCGCAAATCATGAATATACCACATACATTATTAACCAAAGACAGACATGACAGAGCATAATAAATAAAATTCTGTAGGTGAGATAGATTAATATGTATCTGAAGAAAATGGGGAAAAAAGAAAATAAAGTACAATAAATAAATGAAAAAAAAAAACTTACAATAAAGTCCCTTGCCCATCATATCTCAAACCTGTTCATCACAAGCCATGTGCTGCCACTTGTTCTTAACACTGGGTCATTTACAGTTTCAAGATGCCTGCCCCACTTCAGGTGATTATTTTTCTGTTCTCTCCTGCATCCTATGGTTAATTGATTTTAACAGATAAAAAATTTTTGTGGAAATGAATGCAGTTGCATACAGTTACTGACTTTTTCCCTTATATTTAAATGTGTGAATCTACACTGTAAATTGTGATGGCCCTGTGTGGAGCTGTTAAAGGGGTACTTTGCCAACTGTTAACCAGCTTTCTATCAAAACAATGTGTGTGTTATGTGTAAATAAACGGTGGTAAACTTTCCTTCATCTTATTAGTACCCAGATCTGCCTGCTCATCTCTCAGCTCAATTCCACCAGATAACGCAAATCAAACTGTGTGGACCTTGTACTTATGCCTAAGGAGAAACCTGGACCCCATTGCTGGACCAGTTGGAAATCACTGTTTTAGAGTACCATCACAGTAATTCGAGATCATATGTTACCAGCAGGGTGCCATATTGTTTTTCTGTCAAAGTGGCCAATAGGGGTGGACAATATGACCCTTAAATAATATCACAATATTTCAGGGTATATTTGTGATAACGATATTCTTAATGCTATGACAACTTAGTAAAAAAATTCATTGTTAATTTATGAAAACAGAAACACCTACAAATTAAGTGATATAGTTTTACATTTTGCCTTCAAATATTCAGTAAAAGTTCAAGAAAAATGATCTCTGATTTATTTAGTTTGTAAACAACAACAGTAACTCAGAGTGAGATTCAGATTCTGTATACAATATTAATAGCACAACAAAATAGAATCTACCACAAATTTAAACAGCTCCCAAAAACAAAAAATGTACCCTGGGATCTATATATATAAATCAACAGGTGATTTATTTCACTTTCAGCAACCTGGACTTTTATGCTCTGCCATCTCTCCTCTAATCATCACGCTGTAACCTGTGACAGGCTGTTATGATACAATAACTATTGTACAGCACCATATATGTCGTCTTTTTTGTCAAGCAACGACTGTCAGGTAGGTTTACATTACCAAGGGTTTATGACAAAATCTCTTGATGACACAGAGAGAGCAGAGGGAGAGATGCTGTACTGCTGCCAGAGGGGCCGCTGAATGAGTTCCTCTGAGCAGTAAGTCACTAAGAGTCTGAGAAGTCCAGGGCTGTTCATAAACAAACAAAACAACGCCACAGTTTATTTCACACTACTGAAGCCCGGTCGGTAATAATTTTGCTTTCAGCCATGTTTGTTGTTGCCAACAGTATGATGTCACTATGTCAACAAGTCCAAATGTCGCAAGTATATCAAAAATTATATTATCGTGAACAATATGATATGGCACACCTCTGGCGCTCAAGCTTGCGTTACTTCACCAACCAGTGGGAGTGTTTATTGGTCTGGTGCGTAGCAGGGCATTCTGGTAGTTGTAGGTTTTCTACCTCTTGAGCAAAAGCCAATGCCACAGTCTTTTTTCTCTGTTTTCTCTGGTCATAAAGCGACAATTTCAAAAGTATTTGGGCCTCTCTACTGCACAGACAGCCTCGTTTTATAAAAAGACTATCTTTCCAGCAGTGAAATACTCCTTTAAGTCCATGGAAGTTATGGTTGTATTGCCCAGCCGAGGCAAGTGCTGTTACTTGGGGTAATCAATCATTTTTGATATCATCAATCAAACTAGTCATGTACAGCTGAACTGTAGTTCTTAACCTTTTTGGGGTCTGACCCCTTGATATGGCCACTTGTGACTCCTCATTACAGAATATAGATGTATTGCTGAAATAAAATAAATGCAAGGCCCTGACTCCACAGCTGACAACCACTTTTGTAGAATGTTCTTAATTCATTTTTATACATTCTTTGGTTGAAAGCTCAAAATGTGAGTGACAGATTGTTTAGGAAAACATGAAATATGTTGTGACACTCTTTAACACCTGTACATTTCCCTCTAAATGTGGGTGGAAGTCTCTACTGTGACTCGTTTGTTGCTTTCATTATAGCTGCACATCTGACGCCTAGCTGGCTTCAAACTGATCTCTTCAGAAATGACAGACATGCTGAGGAGCATGAACAACTGATCCCTAATCAGTGGAGGCTGACATCCTGTCTGAGCAGGTGTGTTACAATACTTTTCCCTTTAACAGTCTTTCACATGGGGTGTATAATGTCCTAATCTGTGCTCCCTCTCTCCCTCCTCCACCTCCTCATCTCATAAAATGAAATATAAAGCCAAAGAGAGCCAAGTCATATGAATACTGATTCTCCCACCGGCAGGTGAAAGCCCAAGTACAGTCACACGTTTACATGCAAATGCATGCAAAAAGCATATGCGTGCATGGTCACGCATTCTCAACACCTGCCATTTGGAGCAGTTGCTAGGAGCAACAAGTGCACTGATATTTTCCCTGGCTAGATGTGATTATAAAACATTTGTCATGGGCCCCCTGTCATCAAAGGGGGACAGTGCCTGCAGAAAAATGGCTCCTGATGAACTCTTTATTGAAATGGAAATTTTTCACCGATAATGGTTTCCAATAGATTCCCCATCACGTCTCGGTAAGGGCCGCGCTGATCCGCCGCAGTCTGTCACACTAGACTGTTCATCTGTGCTCTCGTGCTCCCACCCACTCACACACTTCATGCTTGATCAGAGAGGTAGTTCCTGCAGACTGAAAACTCTCACAGCACACTGACTGAATGAGGAACCATGTGGGTTATAAAACGGCAGTATCTTTTTAGCCCTCAAAGGGGACGCATCTTAAAGCAGCATTAAAGGTAATTTAGAAGGGCTGCTAGGGCAGCAGACGACCCCGCTGAGACTCAACATACTACCTAACAGCTCTACAGCACATCTGATTTTTTCATTTTCTGTTGCCTGATCAACAAAACCAAAACAATACCAGGCTTACACAAGCAAATTGGACATTACAGCAGGGATGCAACTTATAATCATTTTCATTATCGACCAATTATTATGAACAAATACTGACAATGTCTATCACAATGTCCTGGAGCCCAAAGTGACGTTTACAAAGTGTCTGACCCTTAGTTCAAAACTCACCTATATTTAGCAGCAGCAAACTTCTGTTAGTCTTCGACATGACCTTTCTTTGATAGACAACTTTTGCAAACACTAAGTATATACACACACACACACACACTAATAATGCGTTGCAGCTGTGAAAGCAGGCAGCAGAACCCAGGAGCTAACAAGACATAAGCCATCGTTCTGAGTAGGACAGGAGTGTTTAGATCTAAAAAAAAACATCTTATAAGGAGCGAAAAAAGACTTCAGACAGGAGGAATGAAAGGTTTTAAATAGTCAACTACCGATGTATGCGCTTTCTCCGGCACAAACAAGCAGCAGCAAACTGAGTTGTAAACAAGGAGGGGACTCACACAAGAACACGAACAACTCTCGGTTCTCTTGTACTGTATGTAGAAAAGGAGGAACAATTGGTGGAGCTGTGGAGTGAACAAGAGTCAGTGCTTAGTTTGGCATGTATCTGATCCAACAACTGCACTTATTCACACACATTCACACAGTTTCCTCCCACTAAAATAGCACAGTTAACCAAAATGTAAATTTGTGCTCAAATACAGTTCAGTCAGAACTACTTAAGTAAAAGAAAACTTTATTTCCATTTCCGGTATTATATTTGGTGGTATGGATCTGCCTTTCCTAAGCAGAAAGCCTCTAGCACGCATCTACGTGGAAAGCCTAAGGCTGGGAGAGCACACCTCTCTGCCCTTCCACGTGCACATGAGAATAGCCTGAGGCAGCGAGAGCAAACCCCCCTGCCCTTCCATGTGCCTACATGGAAAGCCTAAGGCAGGGAGAGCAGCAGCAAAGACCCCCCGGGGACAGAACAGAGCAGCATCAATGACAAACAGAGATGACATTGATAAGTCAGACACAGCATGAAAAGGAGGAGCTTGTTGCAAAGTGGCTTGCAGAGGAAGCAGCAACAGTAGGCAGGCCAGAGCAGGTTAAATAGGGCGCCCTAAATGACATTGGCCAATTGGTTGCATAGAAAGGAATCATGTGATCAATCAGCTGACTTCCTTCCATCCATCAGCTGCTCCATCAGTTGATTGGCTGTTTGAGATCAGCTGATGTAGCTGGGATGTGAGCTGAGCTTGACATCCTGTCCTGCCTGAACTAATGCTATGCTCAGTTTTATCTTGATAACTTAAATTAATGCTGAATTATCAAGAGCACTGTTCACATATAACATAGTTTATCTTGCATTTCCAGAGTTATGTGTGGCGGACACATAAGGAATTATTAATTTGTCACATTTCTTAATGGGAGTTTGGCATATTATTTCCCACAGGGACAGGATGGGATGTAATCTCAAAATGAAGTGTTGCAGATAGTGACCCTGAAAGATCCCTAGTCTTTTATCTTTGCAAAAAGTCTTTTTAAAGTGCATAGTAGCTATAAGCCAAAACTAGTTTGTAGAAAGTCTAGCTAAATTTTACGAGCATCCTGCCCTGTTGATGCATTGGTACAAGAGTAGCAATGGTCTTAGTGAAGCCTTAGAACATGTAAACGCTCACATTATCAGACGGCCCCAGAAAGCTGTATAATTGCAGGGTTGTTTGTGCGAGGGCATTAACAGTATATATGTAGCATTAGACTCATTACATCTGGGTTCAATTACCTTGAACAACAGATCCTGGCTGAGAAATAACATCCTTTTTTTTTTTTTTTTGTTAAAGATTATGTTTTTGGTCTTGTTGCCTTTAATGACAAGACAGTTTCAAGTGTGAAAAGCAGAGAGAGAGAGGGGACGACATGCAGCAAGGGGCCACAAACTGGAATCAAACCTGTGGCTGCTGCAATAAGGACACTGCCTTTATACATGGGGCACCTGCTCTACCCACTGAGCTACTGGACACCCCATGACATCCATTTTTGTTTGCCTTTGTTTGCCAAGTTGTTTAAAATTCTAGAGTTTCCTAGTCAGAATTTATAGACTATATTAAGTTTTATCAAAACTTTATGTAACAAGGTTACTCCAATAAAGGTTCTAAACCTCTTTCACTAGAACAACCTGAGCAAGATGGCAGCATACTGTAACAAGTTGCACACAGAACAATAGGCAACAGATGAAATAATACCAAAATAACAGAAAATACAGGCTAAGAACAAGCACAATTCCAAATGGAGTCATTAATCATAGAGTTTACAATGATGTTGTTTGAAACTGGAAATTACGGTGCTTCTAATATGACATGAACGCAGCATTAGTCCCTGCCCAGTCTTGTTTATTCTGAACCAACATTAAGCTCCATTGCATTCCAAACGCCCTGCTTTTTCAACCAGCTGGGCTATGTTTTGTAAATGTTGTTGTGTCCCTGTTGAGCAGGTATAATCATTTCTGCGCCGCTGAAGACCAAAAGGCTCAGAGCGTTTTTTTTTTTCCCTTTTTTTCTTCACTCTCTATCAACAACTCTGGGAGGAAGAAGTGTCTTGATCTTTGGTGAAGAAAGTTCTCTCTTTTTTCTCCGAGCTTCAATCCATTGAGTCAGTATCCCTCCGGTCGTCTGCCTAGCCCCGGGCGATGGTAGGAGGACGGGGCTTGAAAAGCATCAGACGGCAGCCCTGTGGAATTAATCAATGTGAGAGAGCGAGGGAGAGGCTGTGTCAGGGAGAGGAAGAAAGAGAGGGACGGAGAGATCAGACAGAAATAGTGTCAGAGAACAGATGAGAGGGAAAGAGAGAAGAACTGGGTGTCTGGCATTGTGGCACATCATGTGTGTTTTCACTAGAGATGTGATCTGATATTGTCCAGTCACTGTAGTCTGCCTCTGATATGGATACAATGATATTCATTATGTTTATTGATTGACAACATTTGGGTATCTTTTGGAAAGCTCTTATCTGAATTTATTCCCATGGCACATGTACAATAATACTGGAGGAATATTTGGGAGCTTGATATTATTTATCTTAATAATACAGTCACAAATTCCAACAAATTTCAGTAATGTCTGTGACCCACATTATTTGATAGGTAGATCTTATTAGCACACACGTGGCCAGTTGTGGAAAGTCACTATAAACATTTACTCAAGTACTGTACTTAAGGGAGCAGTGTGGCTTAAGTGGCATCTACTACTGAGGAGGCTGAAATTTCTTCCATGTGCCAAGCCTGAACTCTCAGGTGGGATTCCTTCAGTGTTCATTGCTAAGGAGATTTTTTGAGCAGAGGTCTCTTCCTCATCAAAACAAACAGACCAGGTGATTTAAACTAGTAAAAATTTGAAGGAAGCAGTTTCACGTCAAAAATCAGTGTTTTTGCTGTCTGGCTCAATGCAGAGGGGCTGATAACTTCGATGGCTAGTTGGACCTTTTTTGCCTTCAGAGCTGCTTTAATTCTTGGTGGCATAGATTCAACAAGGTGCTGGAAACATTCCTCAGAGATTTTGGTCCATATTGACATGATAGCATCACACAGTTGCTGCAGATTTGTCGGCTGCACATCCATGATGTGAATCTCCCGTTCCACCACATCCCAAAGGTGCTCTATTGGACTGAGATCTGGTGACTGTGGAGGCCACTGGAGTACAGTGAACTCATTGTCATGTTCAAGAAACCAGTTTGAGATGATTTGAGCTTTGTGACATGGTGCGTTATCCTGCTGGAAGTAGCCATCAGAAGATGGGTACACTGTGGTCATAAAGGGATGGACACGGTCAGCAACAATACTCAGGTAGGCTGTGGTGTTTAAACCATGCTCAGTGGCCCATGCCCAAAGTGTGCCAAGAAAATATCCCCACACCATTACACCACCACCAGCAGCCTGAACTGTTGATACAAGGCAGGATGGATCCATGCTTTCATGTTGTTTACACCAAATTCTGACCCTACCATCTGAATGTTGCAGCAGAAATCAAGACTCATCAGACCAGGCAACATGTTTCCAATCTTAGATCGTCCAGTTTAGCCTCAGTCTCCTGTTGTTAGCTGACAGGAGTGGCACCTGGTGTGGTCTTCTGCTGCTGTAGCCCATCTGCTTCAAGGTTCAACGTGTTGTTGGTTCAGAGATGGTCTTCTGCATACCTTGGTTGTAACGAGTGGTTATTTAAGTTAGTGTTGCCTTTCTATCATCTTGAACCAGTCTAACCATTCTCCTCTGACCTCTGGCATCAACAAAGCATTTTCACCCAGAGAACTGCTGCTCACTGGATATGTTCTCTTTTTGGACCACCAACAACAACCATGCCACATTCAAAGTCACTTAAATCACCTTTCTTCCCAATTCTGATGCTCAGTTTCAACTTCAGCAGGTCGTCTTGACCATGTTTGCATGCCGAAATGCATTATTGTTACGTGATTGGCTGATTAGCTATTTGCGTTCAAGAGCAGTTGAACAAGGGTACCTAATAAAGTGGCTGGTGATTGTATGTTGTAATGACATCAAAATATGGACCAGAAGTTTTTGTCTGTCTTTATACACAACAGTACAATCACCTCCAAAAATAAGGAAGAAACATTACTTCAGGATGATTTTGCAGAAAAAGGCAACATCGCATTGAAGTCTGAGTCCACACTGCTCAGCCTTAGTGGCTGAAACAACTGGTTTTAAAAGCCACATTGTTTTATTTAAGTGAGGGAAATGTTCTCTATTTATGGGTCATTGCCTTTGTTTCCATCTCAGCCCACTAATGTTTGGTGTCCTGCAGGTTTTTGTTCCTCGCTGACAGCTGAGGAGCAACACCTGGTGTCAGATTAGGTGTGGCTCATTAACCACTGGGGAGGAAGGAGTCACATCTGCTCTGACACAGAGGAGTGGAGGTAACGGGGTAAACTTTCAGCAGTAATTTTTACCAGCGATAACAATGTACAGCATAAGTCTTCCGACAGTACATGCAGTATGATGCAGCAATAATCTGCAAGTCATCTGCATTACAAACAGGAAATATGCAATATCCTATCAGTCTGTAAACCTTCTTTTGAAGTGGTACCAGTTTCACAACTTTCAGACAACAAATATGAGCCTAAGTGAAAGAGCTCTGAGTGTTTTTAGTACGCAGCAAACTCAGTTCATGCACCATCATTCAAATGTCAAACAGCAATAAACTGGCAAGAGGCTGAAGTGCTGAGCAGCAGAAGTGTTTAGAGGTTGAATGTTTTTAGGGCAGAAAGGACATGCATTATTTTCCCAGCTATTTTGTCCAGAAAATCGATGTGTTTACCGTGCCACTCCTGAACCTTATTTTATAAGACAGTGTAAGTCCTCATGAATTTTGTCCCGTCAGTATTACAACATCCAAAAAAGATTCTTAACTTTGCCTCTGTAATTTGTGATTTTCCTTGAAATCATTCATATTTAATCAGCTTTCTCTCTGTTGAACATGAGGTCATCAGATTGCTAATTTTCTCAATGAGGACCAGTCATGTTGCAACACAGCTAAATGGTACCAGACTATCATTAGGGAAATTCACGTAATGTTTTTGTATTTTAATAAAAACGATGATACTTGATATGTGAATGATTCTGACAAGATTTACTGCCATGATATATTACCGTAACAATTCTTTGTCTCACTGCTGACACAAGCTGCAGGAGCTTATTGCCACAGTCAGACTATTTTCATTATGTCAGTTTAAGTAATTACTGTGCCTTACATTACTTCCATGTCTTGTAAGTGCAACATCAGACAACACAGTGAACTAGGACTGCAACTGACAGTTATTTTTGTGATTCATTAATCTGCCAATTTGCTGTCTTGATTAAATAATTAATCGTTTGGTTTTTGAAACGTTAGGAAATTGTGAGTGCAGTTTTTCACCGCCAGTGCTATGGAGCAGTTTTTAAAAAAAAAAGTTTTGTATTTTCTAATTGTTCATCAGTCAGTCCCATTTTTGTAAATGTGATATCTCAGGAATGCCTTGAGGGAATTTCCTCAAATTTGACACCAACATCCACTTGGGGTGCATTTCATCATGCTAGCATGTCTCCTTGCTGCCCTCACTCACTCTTAGTCCTGCCCATGGGAGATATGAATGGATGAGGCAAAGAAGAGAGGCAAGGATGGAGGAGCTGATTGAGGAATATTGGTTTCGTAGCATCAGTCTCACGCAATGTCAGGTACATATGATGTGCTGCACAGCTGTCCCACCTGTCAAACTGAGTGGTACCCATGTTCACAGAAACCCTTATTTTAGAAGAATTTCAAAACCTTACGGCGTCTTTCATAAATAGATGAATAGAGAGATAGGATAAGCTCTTACAGGCCTATAAAAGTCTTATAGCAGGTGTTCCACAGTGTTTCAAGTCAAGTCCTGAAGATTATAAATACATCTTTCCAAAAAGGGATCTTCTCAGATGCCTTCAAAACAGCTGCTGTAAACTAAACCTGGATGGAAATGCACTGACCAGCTATAGGCCGATAGCCAACCACCTATTCATTAGTAAGATACTTGAAAAAATAGTTCCAGTGCAAATAAATTCCTTTCTTAAAGAGAACAGTATCCTGGAGGAATTTCAATGAGGCTTTAGAAAACACCACAGCACTGAAACTGCTCTTACTAAAATAATCAGCAACCTCAGACTAACTTCTGATGAAAATAAGGTCTCAGTCTTTGTACTCTTAGACTTAAGCGCAGCATTTGATACAATTGACCATGACATCCTAATAAATTGTCTTGAAAAGTTGGCTGGTCTTTCTAACTGAGTGTTAAACTGGTTCAGAACATACATCACAGGGAGTTAGTTTTACATCAGTCTTGGAGACCATGTGTCTGAGAAACATGTCCTCTGTTTTGGGGTTGCACAAGGGAGCTGCCTTGGTCCATTGTTATTCTCACTGTACTGTACATGCTGCCTCTTGGTGACATCATTAGAGAACACAATGTTTGTTTCTATAGTTATGCGGATGACACGCAATAAACTCCATTACTACATGCCTTTTGGCAATAAATCAATGAATGATAATTTCTTAAAGTTAAATGAAAACAAAACTGAAATCCTGCTTGTTGGCCCTAAAACAAAAAGAGAAATGCTGCTTAATAATCTGGGGAGTTTAACTCACTGGATTAAATCGGAGGTTACAAGTCTTGGTGTGATCCTAGATTCAGCTCTAAGCTTCAAGTCCCACATTAACAAGGTGACGAAAACATTATTTTTCCACCTCAGACACATAGCTAAGGTACGACCATTTGTAAATCAAAAATATGCCAATGCCACTCCTTACTGGCCTCCAAAAAAAAAAAAAAACACAGAGAGGCTTCAGCTCATTCAAAACTCTACAGCTCGGCTATTAACCAGAACCAAGAAGAGAGCACATCAGGCCAGTCTTAGCTGCTCTGCACTTACGTCCTGTTACACTTAGAAGTGATTTTGTATACAAAGCCCTATATGAGCTGGGACCGAGCTACATTGCTAACTCCCTTGTAAACTATTTGCCTCCAAGAACAATGTGATCATCTGCTGCTGGTTATTGGAGGTTCCCAGCAACAGCCGGAGGAAGATCAGGAATGCAGATTTTGAAAACTACACCCAAAAGCTATGGAACACACTACCTATAGATATCAGGGAAGCTAGCTCGCTAAATATTTTTAAAGGAGAGCAAAAAATTTATCTGTTCACTTTAGCCTTTAACTAGCTCGACTTTCTTGATACAGATCTGAAACTCTTTTCATGCCTTTACTTTCTATTGACGCTTCAACCTGCTGCAACTCTTTTAAAAATTGTACTTGATTTTATGATTTATAGTTTTACAACTCTATGATTTTATAAATCACTTAATCCATGTCTTAAACAATTTTTAAATGTCCTTTTTTTCTGAATTGCCTTGCCCTGTTTTATATCCATTATGTCTATATGATTTCTTAGGCTATGTATTTACATGCATTATTGTTATCTGCACAATAATACACCACATAGCTGTCTAAGAATAAGTTAATGTCAACTGTATTGTAAAATAAAAACACAAAAAAGTAAACAACTGCTTTGTTTGATGCCACAGCACTTAACAATTAAGTTATCCTCCTTCATCTAAAGTGTTATATTTATCATATACAAGGTGATGATAGGACAGGACATGATAGAATTGAAAACAGTGACGTAATGGCATTCTATGTTCAACAGGTCAAAGGTCAACTTCACTGTGACATCATACTGTCCTGCAAAGCACTTTTCTGACCATTATTCAATGCCATAAGTCAGGAACAGAAAGGGAGACATTAATCATACACTAATCCTGGGAGTCCATCTTGAAACTGTGCTGACTGTATAGATCCTCTGTGCTGCCGCATTGAAGATGCGTGTGAAGCATCCATGTTTTCGCATATGTAGCTTCTTTGCAGCATGGATGTAAACTGTAACTGCAAACTGACTGGTTCATGGTGGCATAAGGCCGTGAGGCTAGTTCTGTTATAGGCGGGTCCCCGTTTGGTTTTTCCCTTTCAAACACAAAACAATGCACAGGCATGTCTTTTTGATTGAGTCCACTCTACAGTGAACCCGGCCAATTGTAGAGTGTTGGCTGTCACGACCTGCATGATAAAGGTCATTTGAGGGGAGGGATGAGAGTCTTTGTAAACAAGAATATCAACAACCGTGGCGTCCAATACATCACGAAGCACGTCAAAGTCATCTCCAAAACAAACTTATGACTTGTTTTTATCAGAATTTGTTGTTTTACTCAATGACTCACTGCACAGGATAAAATAAAATAGCCATGCCTGACGCTAATTCACATTCCCAACACCCTACGTCTATTGGACTGGGTGATTATTGGGCTGATACTGTGTAGTTACATCCCAGCATAACAAATATCTAGCCTGGTGTAATACTGTAGAATCTAAGTACAACAGAAGGAAATGAATCTACAGAGAGCAGACAACATTTGTATGCAGTGATGTGGTTGCTTGTATCAAGAGAGTCTACCTTTGTTGGTGGATAAGAGAAATAGACGACCAACTTAAAGCTGTACATGATTTCTTATTCAAGTCTTATTCGGGAGGTGGAGGGAACAAATAAGTACCTAAAAGATGAGGTGAGGAAGAGGAGTTGGACCAGCCTGTGAACTACACACAGGGGGGAATGACTGCGGGGGAGTACAGGAGCTTTATGGGACATGAAGGCTGCAGGGGCTGTTGATTTACTTCTGCAGTGCACTTTGGGAAGTGTGGAAAAAAGACACACACAGATACAGACAAAATGTGCAGGGAAGGAAATACAGAATAAAAAAACATACATTTTCTGCAGTTATTGTTTGCTGAAGAAGATTCTGCAGCATGTTGAATGGCCTTACAAACACAGAGCCCCTGAGCAACAGTTACAGCCTTCTGGCTCACTATATATGTCCAACAATGGGTGTCAGCGGTAGTAAAAGGCCGTCTCATAGAAATGATTATCTACCATTGAGCGCACAGCGTGTAGGAAAGGAGGGGAGAGGAGTGCTTGTTGAGAATCGCACTTCTTTTTACTTCCTGTTGGGATAGATCTCCCCAAAAGAGAGAAAGCGTGGGGAGATAAAGCATCATTGCTTTTTCTCTCCCTCTGCCAGCGTTTTATTATGTGATATGTCATTTCATAGCTTTCCAAGGCCTTTCTTATTGCCACATACTGTTACTGTACTGTCCTTGGTTTGTACACACCAATAAACTATATTTTTATTGGTTCGATGATTAGATACACAAACAAGTCCCACACAGACACACAAGAAATAAAATATAACTTTCAAGAAAGTTGAGAAGAAATGGTCTGGTTTCATTTTATATATGAAAGAAAGATGCAGGGTCAGTAATAAAGCTGTGCTGTGTCAGACCAAGAGAATATTATTATATGACATATCACATGTATCAAGGTACCGTGTATGTTTTGGTAGATGTTACGTGTAACCAGAAAAGAGAAGTTAAATGGAATCAAGTAGGGCTGTGTCAAATATCTATGTTTTTGAATGAAGCTTAGAATGTCTTTCGTCATATTTTATGATATCATCACCCTAAACAAAAGAAAATCTTTGAATAAAAAAAAAGGGGTTGTGAGGGAATTTTGTTGTGTTCCAGCCTTTAGCATTGGTCAGTAAAGAAATGGATCATAGTTATGCTTAAGGTAACAGTCAGGTCAGCAGAAGGCCTAAAAAAGGCCTTGAGGTCAGGCTACTTGACCTTTGTTATAAACATGCTCCATCTATTGTCTCTCGATTGTGGCATAGGGAGTACAGCTACCCAGATTAGGGAGCCCAGCCGGCTCCGTTGCCATAGCTCCCAAGGTTAAGGGGAAGGGAGATTGCCCTATGCTCCAGGCTCAAGAGACGAGTCTCATTTTAGATATATGCATTTGATAGAGACAGTCGAGGTGATTTAGAGTAAGCCAGGTGAAGATGGTTGTTATTAAAGTTAGTAACTGATAGAAACTTAACAAAGCCATAGATCGGTAAAGAATAACCTTATTTGGGAACATGGAACAAGGGAATACTGTTTGGGTTAAATGCAAGGACTGAGCAAGGACACCCTCAGCCTCAGAATCTCTGAATGGTATACACAGTGTTGAACATACAGAGTTCAACTGTGGTACTCCTCGATCGATCCATCAAAGTCTCCCAAGGTCTTCTTCAGCTATTAAATCATCAGCTCTGAAATTTCTTTGACAGTGATTCATTGGGTTCAATGATTTAGTCTTACAAAATTAAATAAAAAAAAAAAATATATATATATATATTTTTTTTAAATTAAATTCACTTTCTTTAATGAAGAAATGTAATTCATGGAGCTGTCCAGGCTGTTTTCATACACTGTTCATACATTTTCCTACAAAAAGTAATGCACCAAAATTCGGACATATCCCACCTAATCATGAGCCAGTTATTCGTGCAAAACCAACGTATTTGAGAAGGCTGTGATTACGTGACCAACAAGCTGACTGGGCTAAACAAGGATGTGGTCCCATAAGGAGGCAGGTTGGTGTGATGGATGGATTGCAAAACACCAGGGCTGCCCCTGACCATATGTTTACGATATTTATTTAATTATTAAATGTTATATTTCAGGCGGGGCAACACAATGGTTGGAGTTGAAGGTGTGAGAGAGAATAGTATCAGTAACATTGTTAACACTGTGCTACATTACAGAGAAATACAAACCGTACTAATGAACCTTCATTAATATAGGCCTATATTTTATCTACAAGTGCACGTCACACACTGAGCGAGCCGCCTGTTAATGAAGCTGTCAGCAAAGCAGTAATGATTGTGCTAAGTGGCTAATGGGCATGTAGCTACTTACATGTTTCAGATGATACGTCATGTTTGTAGTCAACCAATGAAGATGAGTTTACATATCACCTTGGGTTCGTCCTTCACCTTCTCAAAATGATCCCACACTTTGGATTTCCTGCCCGACATGTTATTAACTAGCCTATGTAATAACCGCAGGTACCAGCCCTGTGAATTGATGTGACTCCTGTCTGACTGCTGAGCGTGGCCACTTCATGTGTCTGTCCTTTTAAATTAAATTCCCACATGGTCCAGTCATATAGGTCTTGATTAATTTTGATAAGATGCAGCTCCTGAGCGACCTACAAAGCAACTACTACAAAAGAGACCAATAAAATCTTGCCAACTAATGACCTTTCTCTTCGACTAACATTTGGTCGACTAATAGGGGGCAGCCCTACAAAACTTTCCCCAGAGAGGCCGGTGTTTGGAACTGTGTGATCTTTGAATGTACTTTGAGTAATTTTAAGGTATGTCATCGACATGTTTCTTTTTCCAAACCTAACCAAAATAACTTTACAAAGCGTCATTCATGGAGCGCTAATTCGTGGGATATCCTATGAACTGTTGTGTGAGGATACATTGTGCTGTTAAATTGCTGCTAGAACTCTCTGCCAGGCTTCCCCTGTTGGGATTGCATTTAGCGTTGTGGCTAACTAGCCAACAGGGACAACATATAATATGACTGCTGTTTTGCATTATCATTACCAGCACCACCAACCAGGAGGAAACCACGGCTACCAACCAGCTTAATGGAGGCTGATTAATTGCAACAGGTCCAGTCTTTGGGACTGTACCGGTAAGTCTTGTTGCCAGACAGGAGGAGGACTTTCTGTGTGTAACATGCTGCAGGATCCTGGTGTGGAGCCCTTGCAGGTAGATCTCGCCCTGTCTGCTATGACTAGACAGCCAAAAGCAAAACAAAAAATAAAAGCTGTGCAGCATTTCAATGTTGATTTAGTTTTTAAATGTCATTATGAAAGTAGTTTCAAAGTATTTGGTACAACCCCAGAATCAAGCTGAAGGCTTGCCAGAGGCTGTGACTGTGAAAAATGTAAAGTAAAACTACACAATAAAGAAAGGTCATTAGCAATAAAAAAAACTGGCTTTAACCTCAGTGTGTTTTCTTTTTGGGCTCACAAGATGCCAAGACTGTCAAGAGGCTGTTACATCCAAAGCAAAAAGGCAGACTGATGAATTTCTTTTGGTTGTGGCATTCAATGGCTTGTTATAAAGGTCATTATAGTAACCTAACTTTATCATTAATGACATTTACTGATTTATTTGCTCAGACTTTCTAGAAATATAACACACCATATACCTAGATACATCATTAACCATGAAATCAGAACAAAATTCAGTCAGACTGGTTGCATCTCATCCATTACATTTTTACCTGATAAAGGATTTTTTTCTGAATAAAACCTACAATTGAACAGAGACTCTTTTTGTTTTATGATAATAGTGATCCCCTGATGTTGTGTTCTTGACGTGGCTTTCAAACCGTCACTATGGGCAACCTTTCACGTCAGCGTCGGACTTTAAATTCTGAGTCAAAAACATGACTTCCTCCTGTCAAAGTGGCGAGCTGCGACCACTGTGAACTTGCCCTTCCACGTTTCATTGTTGCTTAGCAACAACTCGACTGACCTTAACAGTGTGGCCAGTTTTAAAGTTACACTGCGGTTTCTTTAACCTCTATACTTGTACATTGCAAAAGTGAAGCATTTACAGCACACCGGGGTTTCTGACCTTTCTGTGCATCTAAGTGTTTTGGTATCAAAGGTTGTGAAAGTAGAAAAGAACTGGAAAAGTAGCTGAACTGCTGTCGAGGAAAACAAAAGAAAAGAGAAAGAGGATAACCTCAAGTTCATGTGCTGATTAAAATGTTCCCACCACCTCTGAAATTAAAACCACGTCTTTGCTTCATTACAGCTATTATCTGCTACAACAATTATTAATGTAGAGAGGGAAGGAGAGAAAGAAATCCCATTCTGAATCAGAGGATTTTCTCCTGGGTTTTACTTTAATGAGCAGGGAAACAGTTTGTGGTTTAGAGATGGAAAGAAGCAGAGGGAGAGACAAGAGAAAAATAAAATCCACAATTACTCTTTTACATTTTCTTTGTAGTGGAAGTAATTTGTGTTCTGTATAGAAACCAACTTCATTTTTAAATAATGTTAAGTGTCATTTTATTTTAATTGTTACTTTTAGGTCATTTCGTGGTTTTAGGGGATGTTACTTTTTTTGTTATTTTAATTAAGTTTCTCACTGAAAACCAATTTATAAAACGGAAATTTTAAAATATGTTTGTTTTATCAACACTTACAAAAGAAATACAATTATTAGATTGTGCAAAAAATCCAATCTTTATCATACAGTGTAAAGAAATTTTAAAAATTCTTCATTCATTAAATAGCATGTAACATTAGCTGTAGCCTACACCTGCTTCATGTAGCTACAAGCTAACGTCTAACGCATTATATTCCTGCTTGAACTGTGTAGCCGTTGTAGCAATGGTCTAAATTGTGAAGCCCCATTAGCAATAAAAATCTCCCATTGGACTGAAAACTCATTTCTCGAATGCTCCTTTTCCGAAAAACAACCCCCCAATGCTCTGAAGTTAGTTTCAGTTTCCCACCGAGGTTTGAGCCACTGATCTCGAGTGTTTTTACCGACCCCTCGTGGCATTTACAAGCAATGTTTTAACCACCAATCCTGATTATTTTTCACCAATCTGTCTCTACTTTTTCAGTGGCTTTTGTGCCACCAAGTGTGTTAAAGCTGAAACATAATCTTTTTCTAACCATAACCAAGTGGTTTTTGCGCCCAAATCAAACCAAGTTTAATGGTTCAACTACAAAATAACGCAAAAATGTAACATATCCATGGTTTTCACAAACATACAATTCAAACATTTCTTATTGCAACTGCACTGTCTAACTGCAGGGAGTTTATTTTCTGAGAGATAGAACTTTGGAGCAATGGCCATTTGTTTTCAGGATAATGGGCGGTCAAAGTCATGTGTGTTTGGTTAAGTATGGCATTTTTTAGGGTGCTTTCAGACCTGCCCCGTTTGGTTCAGTTCATTTAAACTCAAGTTGCCCCCTAAGTGCGGTTTGTTTGGGCAGGTATGAACACAGCAATTGCACTCAGATGCGCACCAAACGGTTACAAACGAACTCTAATGCAGTTTGTTTGTGGTGACGTGTATCGACCTTGATCCAAACCAACTGCAGTCACATGACACATTGTTTGGGTTAAACATGAGCATCCTGGAGGATTATTAATGTGCGCCTCCTCCTGTACTGCCTTAATATGCACATTCAGCACATCCAATGCATCAAAACATTGTTTTCTAGTTGGAGCCGCGCCTCGTTTTCAAACTGTATGCTTTGACTCAAATGAACAATGACAGCAATATAGTCCACGATGAGCAGCGCTAAAATCAACCTGCGTAGTTGTCCCTTCATTGTGACATTAGAAAGTGTCACATTTATCTTACAAGTGTACTCTTCTTCAGCGTTTTGTTTACTTCCTGGATTTTTCCCTCATGGAAATTCTGACCAATCAAGAGCAGCGTTCTCACACAAGGCATTTTATCTGGTCCACTTGTAAATGCTGCCGTGAGAACACGAACCAACTCTAGGCAATTATGCAACTTCCAACAAAATACGTCCTTGATTCAGACCAAAGCAAAACAACTCTAGGTCTGAAAGCACCCTAAGCCTAACAGGGCTTTAGAGTTGTTGGCTGTTGGAACAATGGGCAGTCCCTGCTGGAGTTGCCCATTAAGACCCGTAAATGCTGACCAATTAGAGCAGACTTTTTCGAGAGCAGGGCTTAAAGAGACAGGCATTAAAACAGACAGTCACCCTCTGTCTGATACAGGTGTTCCAGCACAGAAGAAAACAGTGTTTTTTGAACATTAAAGCATGTTAAAATGTTCTAGTAGAAACCCAAAATACAAGTATGAACCTGATAATTAGCATAATAGGACCCTTTCAAAAAAGTTGTGTCTCTGAGGTGTCTGCAAGAGACAAAACTCTGGTCGAGTTTCTTGTGTCAGTGGCTTGTTTCAGTTAATGCCCAGGTTTACCGTGCTGGTGTTGACCTTTTTACATGCTGTCAAGCTGACGGCTCCTTGGACACTTCTGAGACAACAAAAGCCACAGCTCCTTTATTGATGGGGCAAACAACTTGATCACCCCACAGAGAGAAGCCTGTTAATTGGTAGAAAATACAGCTTATTATACGAGGTGGGCGAGAGGGCCGAGGGGAGCTTGTTGTGTATGCAGGGCCAGCGGTGCCTAATATGTGCTCTCCCCATTTAAATTCAGTGTTTTACATTCTGCTTGGCGAACAGAGTCCCACATCACTGATTAATTACAGCAAACATGGGCCTACACTCTGACTGTGTGTGTCTGTGTATATATGTGTGTAAGTGCATTTAGAGAATCTGACAAAATAATGTGCAACTCTGCAACATCTCTAAGCTAATTAGTGGTGGGATTTCGATTAGAAATGCTGACCGCAGCAGGCAAACACTTGTTTATGAGACCTACTTTTTTACTGTAAACGCTGAGCAATACTGCCCGTATCCCTACGCAGCATGCACAGCTTTGATCCTGATTATACAGCACATCAGCCTGAATGCTCTGATAAAACTCAATCATTTTGTCAGTATAGCTTCGGGGTGAAACTGGGCTGGAGCCAGTCAGAGTAAAATAAAATATACTTTTCTTTTATAGCCGCACCAGCAGCTCCGGGCAACTCCAGGTAACAGTGACTGTCAGTACAACACTTTGCTCCAGACTGAAATATCTCAACAACTATTGGATGATTTGCCGGTAAATTTGCTCCAGACATTTGGTCAGGGAAAAAAAACAAACAAACAAAAAGAAAACTTTGGTGATCCTCTTTGATGAGTTTTCCTCTAGTGCCACCAGCAGGTCCACATTTTTACTTTTCACAGTATATCTTTAAAAAATGTCCAGACTTAAAGTGAATTTTTGCAGTGTCATGCAGTTAACTGCCTGTTTTTTTACTCTAAAGTGCCTTTCCCACTTCACAAAAAATCCACTAACACCAGCTAAACCCTGACTTTTTTATTTAATGGGAAAGGTTTCTATTGGCGTTCATTCCCAGATAAAATGACTCTCATGGGTTTTTATCAGCTTAAGCCCCAACTGGCTTCAGTCGCCAATAATGGAAACATGAACATCCAGGTTGAAACGCAAATGTTATCCTCTTTGCTGGCAAGATGCAATGACGGGCCATCTCACAATACCATCAAAATTACTGTAAAACTTCAATTAGTAGCCCAGGCTATTATTAAGGACAGGTCTCTATATGGGACAGGCCTTTAATTCCTTTCGCACAAAACTGTTGCTCAGCTAAGATGAGAAATACAATCAAATTGTTTATTTGAACCAGTATGAATATTACTTGTACAAAAAATAGGCTTCAAATAATATATCACTTACAAATCATTCATTTAATCTAGCACCTACAGACAGAGCATCAGAGGCAGAGAGAGTTATGACAATCATTTCACGGCACTCGCGGTTTACAGCAATCGGCATACTGACACAAAACCATTTTATCCTTTTAAAACGAAACTCACTTGGATTAATTTTTATGAAAAACACTTTTGATTCTTTTGACCCTTGTGGACCCTTACAGACTAAAGGAATATGAATACCTTACCAGGTAATCGAGGAATGGACACATATTCTGACTTTATGACAACTTTAGAGGCAGGAAGTCACCACTTTTTTGGTCTTTCTTGTTTGCCATGCCGGTAAATCTGAATTAATTATTCTTTGGTGCTCATGGTTATAGCTGTACGTGTGATCAAAGCATCTAACTAACATTAGCTCAGGTGGGTCGCCAACAACCTGGTTTTATAAATCCAAGAACTTATATAAAAATGAACTGCTTAGCAAGCAGACCAGGCATCTAATTGAGACAGGCCTTTATTTGTTAAAATATGTTGCCACACCGGGCTAGTAAAAGGGACCGGGCACTCAACTTTAATTGAAGTTTTACAGTAGTTGGCATTAAGTTTGATAGAGAGACTGAATATGCAAAAGATACAAAAAAAGACATTTTCACCTGCCTCCATGGTGCTTTTTACTGTTTACTAGCCTGTTTTCAAGCCTGCCTGCGACATCAAACATGACTCACCAGAAAAAAAACACAGCTCTGTTCTAGCAGTGGGAGAGAAGTCTATTGCCTATTTTTAGCAGGTTTTCCTGTGTTTTAAAAAATGTGTGCATTCACTAATTTGATGAGAAAGGGGTGTAGGTAGCATATGTAGCTGTACAGATGTTGGCCCTAGCTATGTATTAAAGTACACAACATCTGTGTGTATCTGGAGAGTGTCTGCATTTTTTCATGTAGCAAAGTACATTTACTCAAGTGCTGTACTGAAGTTTAGTACAAGCATTTTCAATTTGTTCTTGAATGATTACATTTTGAGAGTTTTTCTATCTGTGCAGCATTTGTAGTTTACTGGTTTATCGACCCACAACCTCAAAGATCAACAAATCATCTCAGGTGATGCTACTAAGCCAATCAAATCTTTGCATTGTGATAAGCATTGTGACTCAGTGTGAGGAAAGATGAGACAAGGGACAACAGTCAGAGAAGTAAGTGAGTCAGAGCAAAGTACTGGCGTGTTGTAAAGAGAGAAAAGTGAAAACAGAGCTTTTAATCAAGGATGAACAGACTCTCACATGTTCATTCTTCTCACGGCAGTTCAAAACCAGTATGTCTCATCATATGTTCAGAGACCACAGCGATTATTAAAAGCGGCAATATGAGGCGCCACTACGAGACAAAGCACAGAGCATCTTTTGAGCACATATACCCACTCAAATCTGAAATGAGGGCACAGAAAATAAAATATTTTATATGGCACTGAATCACTGAATCAAGTTAGACATTAGACATTTGTTAAAAATGAACAAATTGCTTTCTATGTCAGGTTTGCCCACATCAAATATCCTTTTTACAAAGTAGCTTTCAATCTCCTGAAGTAAAACTGAAGAGTTTCAGCTGAGTGTGAATTCAGAGGGGAAATGCATCTCAGTTTTTAAATGGAAGTGACACCGTGCCATGAGAATTCCAGTATTATGCCGTATGTGTTTCCATGCACTCCTAAAAAGGATTTTCTAGAACTACTACTGTAACACATACTACAGCCTCCAGGGATTAGGAAAGGAGAGTGTGTGCGTGTGTGTGTTTCACCCACACATTTTAAATAAGAAGCTTTTGTCATGCATCATGGTTCTAATCCAGAAATTTCATTCATAGCTGTTTCTATGAAAACAAAAGAAGGAAAAATACACCAAAAAAAAGAGAAATAAACAGATAATCTCTCTCTCAGCTAAACCTTTTAATCTCCCTCACATCGAAAATATTTGTTTCACATATTCCCTGTTAGCAAAGGTAATTAATACTACAGAGTGTTTATTGAAGGGGTTGATAATCCCAACTACTGTACACACACACACACACACACACACACACACACACACACACACACACACACACACACACACACAATGTGCTGATATAAAAATACTGTGTGTACAATATTACATGATATTTTTTTATGTTATTTTTACCAAATTTTACAGTTTTTGCAAGACATTTTTTTTTACACTTTTTTAACAACATATCACGTTAACTTTTTATATCAAGAAATGTTTGCATTATTACACTAATCAATGTACATCATGAAACAACACATTCTGACTCCTAACTTGTCAAATACTGACTCTTGGTCAGTGGCCCTACATGTCAAACTAGGACACTCTAGGTACCCCTCCAGCGTCAGTTTTGGATGCTCAGGGTTGGTGTTTGAATTTGTGTTTGATACATGCATAATGTTGTTTCAAATAAACTTCTGTTTTCACAGGAAACGTACAATTTCTGCTCATTAAATGGAAAACAGACTTGGAACATTGGTATAATACTTAGTTTTTAAGTTTACTTCCGTACAATTCGGCGACAAAAGCATGTGGTTATGTTGAGAACAAGCCATGATGGTTTGGCTTTAAATAAGTCTATTTGTTATGACACTAATATAATGTATATACATCACTAGCCTAGCATATGACACATACAAGCACACTAGCTGTTTTTAAAATAATGCAGGGCAAATGTACAGTGGTCTCCCTGGTGAAAGTCCAGTGAGAGTTTTTTTGACCCGCCAACCCTATCCAGACTCACTTTTTATACTATGGCAGTTGCTCACAGCATCAGAATGGTGCCATCTGGTGCATGTCACACCGCTGCTTAAGGTTGCCTCAGCGCCTTGGAATCTGACACTGAAGGCCACTGACCAAGCATCATGAGTCAAGCTGGGAGTGAGACAGAGTTACATGAAACATACTTTTCTCTTTAAATGTAAAGTAGTTATATTGGTATTACAGTTTGTCTCTTAATAAATACAAAATAATGTTAAACAAACAAATTTATATATTTTGTAATACTGTCAACGGGGTCTCGTTGAAATCAAGTTGCAACCTCCAGGAATGAAAAATGAAACTATGGCAGGGAAGAAGTATATGGAAGTGCCAAAAACTGCAGTTCCTCTAATGGCCACTTGAGGCTGACTCCAAGAGCAAGTTAATCCCCAAAGACCGACATGCTAAAATGCCCAATTTTACAGCAGAAATGAACATGTTCACAGCCTGGTACAAAAACAGTTCTGGACTCTGTATTGCCCATTTCCCCGTTAATGACTATTGTACAGGGGAAGAATTTTCATATCTCACCCATTTAAATTTGATAAAGTCTTAAAGCTAATAATTAATAGCTCCACCCTCTCATCCACATATAGTCACTCCTGGCCCCAGAAACCAAGATGGTGATGGCCAAAATGCCAAACTACAGGAGTCCACAAACCAGTAGGTGACCTCACAGTGGCTACATCCATTATTTTCATGCGGTCTATGGTTAAAATTAAACTTTTACGTTTGTAATAATTGTATGTTTGAGACTGTACACAGGAGCGCTGCTGATGCATTTTCAAGTCAATCGAAAACAGTCTTGGACTTTCCTTTTATTTAAAATATTGTGTTAGTGTGATACACCTTTTCTATTCTAATTCTGATGGCAAAAACAGCAACACTTGCTCACAGACGTATTGATGCTACACAATCACAGCGCACCTCTGCAGGCTGTAGTGTAGTGGCCGCAGCATCATGTCTTGTTTTCTGATTGGTTGTAGGTCCAATTGCATCCAGAGGCAGCAGTCTACGGCCATTGATAATGCCCCTTGGAAATCCAAAATGAACTTAGATGTTCCAGACTAACTTGCATTTGCGACTTGAATTGGTGATGACAGGCTGATAAAGTGTTGCCATGACCTGATGTCTCTTAAATCAAGTGGTCATGAGACATAACTGATGTAAAACTACATTTCCTCTGTTGAGAGGTTCAATAAAACTGAGCCCAGACTGTTTATTAATAGCTATGTGGCTATTTTTGAGCTGTTTAACACAACTCTTTACAATCAGTCAGGCTCCCATTCATTCAGTGACACAACAGGAAAGTTTTGTTGCTCACTTCTGAATATTTGGGCATATAGCCTCCCATTTTTAACTGAACCCTGAAGCGAAAGGAAGAATGAAGCAGATTCTATTGACATTCATACTGTGTCCTTGACTTTTGAGACGATTCACTCTGTAGACTTTTCAGTCTCCAGAAAAATTGGCTCCACACTGAAGACCTTATCAGAAAGGACACGGAGACCTACACCTGCCAATCACTGTGTCTGTGAATATGCTTGTGTGTGTCTCAGTTTCATACTGGCTGATACATGGAGACAAAGTTGCTTCTGAAATGAATATCTTTGATACTGCATGCTAATCGTAGCAACATAACTGATACAAAAGTGTTGCCGAAGGAACACAGGCGTCTTCTATCAGTTGTGTCTGTGTTTCTGTTTGACTATGAGCAAAGATCAACTTTTAATATAAAATATAACCTTCTCTGGGTTTATTACATAATGCTCTGATAACTATCACTTATTATGTGTTCATGGTGACATTTAAGTACTTATAACAGAATACTCTCATCACTTTTGCTGCCCTTATGTTCTGTACTGCACTAGATTTTTGAAAAGGGGATATTAATTTAGTGCAACTTTCAGATCTTCTTTCAAACACATTTCACCTCTGTCATAAAATTATTAATTCATGTTATAAATTACATACTAACTGTGTGACAGATCCCTCCATCTAATAATATAAAAGTTTATCCTCTGCACCCTGATCCTTTCTTTCTAATATATCAATCATCTATCTTCAAAGAATACAATTATGTTATGTTTATATATGTGTTTCAGATAAAAGTATGAAACGAGAATAGACTTGGTTACACTGAAAAGTGCAGGTGCAAACACTGCAAAGTGGAGAAATATCTTACATCTTAAATGTTAACTCTTTGTATGTAAAATATTTTATGGGTGAGTGTAAGCACTAAAAGAAGCCCAGGTGTCAGTTGAAATGCAGAGTGCAGATAAATTCAGTTTAAGTGTAACAAATGTCACTTTAATGCTGCATTAACATGGAATCAGGGAGACAGGAGATGGAAATCTTGATATCATTTTAGTGGACAAAACAGGCCAGTAAAATCAGGTCAGGCCTTTAAAAAAAACCTCGACAGCGATGACAGAACACAGGCAATCTGGACAATCACTGGACATTACTATGAAAATGACATAAAATAATGAACACAAAATAATTTTTTCACTATATTTTGTTCCATTATTTGTATATAAAATATAAATGTAACACCAACAATCATAACAAGATGCTGATCACTGGCAGTTGACTTGATTATAAAACCAAGTGTCGTGCACTCTGGCTCCATATGCATCTCCTTTATTTTGATGACGCCTTTGGATCTTCGTCTAGATCATACGATTGTTGAGCTTGATGAGGGCCCAAAGGCCATATGGAGCCAGAGTGTGCGACACTTGGTTTCTATAATCAGTTCCATTCTTTGTAAACAATACGGCATAATTATCGCAACATATCAACATGTTTCGTTTTACTGTCCTACCATTCCATTGGACTGTTTGTTCTATCATACTGTCCCGGCAGTGTTGTCCGTCAGCTGTCTAGCATCTGCTTGATTCCATGTGAATGCACCATACGCCCTGTAAAAACTTGTCATCTTGTACTGTATGTAAATGCTAATAGTTGTTCGATTAACAGTTGAGGAGTAATTAATTTCAGCCCTAATCCACAAGTGAGAGATGAGCGCAGCTGCAATGTCAGTCAATGTCAAGTCATGAAAGCAACAGAATAGTACGTTGACGTGCAAGCACCAAAAGTTAAAAAAAAAGTGTCACTTTGGGCTGCAACTAACAATTATTCCAATTAATCTGCCTTTTTTTCAGTTTTCAATCAAGTCTTTACTTGGTCTATTAATTAGCAGAATGTAGTGAAAAATGTCTATTATAATGTCCTTGAATCCAAGACAATGTTAGCAGATGTCTTCTTTTAACTCACAGAAAGTTCAAAACCCCAAAACACAAATATTCAATATACTATAATGTAGGACAAGAAAAAGTATTAAGTGAGGGGTCTTTAACAGTTTTCAGGCCAAGGACCCCTTAGCTTAAGAGACATGGAGTAAGAGCCCTACACCACAGATAAGTATAAAGAGTTGCATAATAAACTGGGCCTACAATAATGTAAAGGATGACCTAAAGTGCAATGTATAAACACACCCTTTAATGATGCATACAATAACAGACTATTAAATAATAATTAGTGGCATATTAATATCTATTGTAGTATTTTGGAGTCTCTTGTTCGAAAAGTTACAAAACAGTCCACTGTGGCTCACGAGAATGTTGGTACACTTAAAATAACTGACTCATTTTCTGTAACTGTACCCTGTTGGGGGTCGTGGGGGGGCTGGAGCCTATCCCAGCTGACATTGGGCGAGAGGCGGGGTACACCCTGGACAGGTCACCAGACTATCACAGGGCTGACATATAGAGACAGACAACCATTCACACTCACATTCACACCTACAGCCAATTTAGAGTCACCAGTTAACCTGCATGTCTTTGGACTGTGGGAGGAAGCTGGAGCACCCTGATAAAACCTTTGTCAGCATGGGAGAAAAACCCACACTGACTTGGGTTTTCTCCAGGAACCTGGAGAACTCCGGGAACTCTCAAGTTTGAATCATCAACTTACTGCAGCTCGCGTCATTTAAACTGTACAACATGAAAGCTATTGACACTTCTGTTGAGTAGCTGGAAGTTGAATGTGTTGGATATAAATGAGTGCATGTGTGTTGGTATACCAGTGATAGAGTGAGAGGGGGGTTTCAAACCCACACTGACACAGCTTTTCTCTGGGTTCCTCCCATGGACCATACAAAAAACATTCAAACTCCACACAGAAGAGCCCCAGCTGGCCAGAGGATTCAAACCCGGGAATGTCTTGCTGTGAGGCAACCACTGCACCACCGTGTTGCCCCACACTTGAAATAATGATAAAGCTTACTAGGTGATATGTTTCAATAGTAAGTAACTGTTAGCTAACTAGTTCACTGTAATGGTGCCACACAATGATTTAGCATTTGCTAGCTCCCGTGATTGCATCAGGATTCATGGGTGACAGTTAGCTTATCATTAATGTTGTCTACTGATTTTTTTTATGAATGAATTATCTTTGTTAATAACATGTTGGATTCATGATGTGTGTTTTCAGACATATTTTCATTTTTTGGAAAAAAAAATGTGGCGCCCCTCTGCAGTAACTCTGACGACACCATAGGGGTCCCGGACCCCCTGCTTTAGATTGCAGATGGCATTTGGGTCTTGAAAAATGACTATAATTGATGATCATATTATCATATAGTTACTAATTAATTATCTCTCCATCAACAAATTGACTCAGCGAGTAATTGTTGCAGCTCATATCATTTGTGAAAACATGAGAGTGATTGAAACTTCTGTTGAAGAGCTCGAGGTTGAGATGTGTCGACTGTAAAAGTGAGTTTGTTGGTATATCAGTGATAGAGGGAGAGGAAGGTTTCAAAACATGAAAAACTCATTTACAAAAATGTATTAAACAAACACTGCTCGACCTGAACAGATTCACAGCTGATCAGTAAAAAGCTTTCCCCCTGCCTCCAGGCACTGCACCTCTTCATCTCAGAGAGGGGGGGGATTAATCTCATTGATCACATTGTACGAATTCATTTCAACATCACCATGGCTACCAAGTAGGGATAGAAACAGACTGAAGAAAGTGTGTGTGCCATTGTGTCCCTGAGTGTGTGTGTCTGAGGCTTCAGACTCATGGGGCGATGGAGAAGAGCTCTATTTTCTAATTGAATAGTGATTCAATCCTCAGACTCGAGCGAGCTGAAGTGTAAAGCAATTAGCCGATTGATGGTGACCGGTCTGGGAGGTGCGGAGAAGAGGGAAGGGTGTGTGTGTGTGTGTGTGTTCTTTCATCCCCCAGCAGCCACATCAATCACCATCAATCATCTAATTGCTCCCTCAATACACACACACACACAAACACACACAGTAAGTGCAGAGGGACCCCTGGTGTGTGTGAGTGTGAAATTCCCTTGGCAGCAAATAATTCAGAGTATAGGCATGTAGTCGCAGTGTGAAATCCCGGCAGTGTGTGGTGGATTACTGCTACTCAATTCTCACTGCCCCTTTGAGAGACAAGCAGAGAGCCTGTCAGTCAGCCTGCCGTGTTCGGCTCCACGTAAATTGTGAAACACACCCTCTGCCTTGCTGTAACATACACACACACATACACACACTAGATAGCACAAAGGCTGTAGAAGAGACACATGAGAGCATAATAGAAATCAAATCAAAAGGACGACGAAGAGAAACACAAGCAGAGATTGGCGTGGAGAAGCTGATTATCACAGAATTTAGTTACATTACAACAACCGTCTGCAGATAGAATTTCATTAGATGTAGACAAGCTGTGTTTTGTGTCACAGAGAGACAAATATTTAGTATATAAGACAAAAAAACAAAAAGACCACTGACCTTTATTGAGGCAGCAATTATTGATTATTTTCCTAATCAAGCATTCCAGTGATTATGCTGAAGAAAATATTCAATTACTGAGTACACTGCTGAGGTGCTGATGTAAGGAGAAATCATTCATTCATTTTCTGTAACCGCTTATCCTCTTGAGGGTCGCGGGGCGGCTGGAGCCTATCCCAGCTGACACTGGGCGAGAGGCAGGGTACACCCTGGACAGGTGACCAGACTATCACAGGGCTGACACATAGAGACAGACAACCATTCACACTCACATTCACACCTACGGCCAATACCTGTATGTCTTTGGACTGTGAGTGGATGCCGGAGTACCTGGAGAAAACCCACGATGACACGGGGAGAAGATGCAAACTAGGGGGGCTTCCCCACCTTGGGTTCGAACCAGAAACCCCTCTTGCTGTGAAGCAACAATGCTAACCACTGCACCACCGTGGCGCTAGCAGAAATCATGTAATAACAAAACCAGGTGAATCTTTGGTAAACCTGAATTCTGGGACAAGATGTGCTGGCTGAAAGTATCCTCATACAACAGTTCAGATAATATCTTATCAATCAGTGCCTCTATGGGTTAGGTAAGGTTAAGGAAAAGAATCATGGTTGGGCACTGACACTTTTTCAGGTGATGTAATGACGCTACATGATGACATTAAGTTATGTGCGTGCGTAACTTAAAATAACTCACTGTTGACTTTTGGTTTTACACAGGACACAAACTCCGGTCTCCTGAGTCAAAGTTGTGTGTTTGTTTTTGGAGATGTCAGTTTTCCCAAAAATCAAGATTTAACAAAGCAATTAATTTGAATGAATTTGAATGTAAATCCTGCCCCCCACCCCACACCGAAAAAAAACAAACAAAAAAAATAATTTTGGCAACAGTTATTTCATTAACTTTATATTACATACTTATGTATCACATAGTTAGAGCACTGTCTGAGGCAACAGCTTCCACCACTTCATGGTAGGTGTCAAATTCATCCAGAGTGCTGCTGATTCTCTCTGCAATATAGACAGTTGTGTGGCTTCCTCTCACCTCCTTGGTACATTAAACATGACTGTCAAGTTCCCATGACTCTGAAATACAGTGAGTGAGCCTGCAGTGCATAGGTCAAGTGATCACAGCCTCCTGGCTCACAATTACGTGGATTATATACAAATTATAGTGCATTACTTTTCATAGGTAAACTTTGAAAGGTAAATGATTTGCTGGTTTGCTCTGATTTTGCCACTCTTAGAAAAATAAATACTACAAAGGGATAAATAAGACAATCTGTGTCAGACAGATCCCAAATTGTCTTCAAGTTCAAATGATACTTTTCACCTCTGCACATTGACTGGCATCCATAGTCATGTGACTTAAATTTCATGATCTGCGTGTGGCCAAGGTCTTCGCACAATACAAAATTTATGACTGCACTGATTGTACTCATATTCATGCCATGTGTGTGGAATATGTGGGGTGGCAGTAGCTCAGTCCATAGGGTCCACAGGGACTTGGGTTGGGAATCAGGGGGTCGTAGGTTCAAGTCCCCGTCCAGACCAAATATGAAGCACGGACTGATAGCTGGAGAGGTAACAGTTCGCCTCCTGGGCACTGCCCAGATACCTCGGAGCAAGGCACCAAACCCCCAACTGCCCAGGGCACCTGTCCATGGGCAGCCTTCTTGCTCTGACATCTCTTCATTTAATGTATGTAGAGGTCCTGTTTGTGCATGTGTGTGTATTTCAGGCAACAGAGTGAAAATATTGAATTTCCGCTCAGGGATTAATGTCTTCTTCTTCTTCCTCAAACACGTCAACACATCTGTGCATGCAGAAAATGAACATATCAACAGGAACAAAGTATGTGTTCACTGTCCTTGTATACTTGACCTTAAATGATTGGTTTTCTAGGAGAAAAATATGCATAGA
Organism: Cephalopholis sonnerati; assembly: GCA_019142605.1. Classification (NCBI taxonomy): domain Eukaryota; kingdom Metazoa; phylum Chordata; class Actinopteri; order Perciformes; family Serranidae; genus Cephalopholis; species Cephalopholis sonnerati. The sequence goes on from JAGQAX010000009.1 coordinate 17,450,004, forward strand.
AAGTGTTAGTGGCACGTCACTGCTGTTGCAATGTCAAACCCTTTTACCATCCGTAAACAGCATGACACTGGTGGCAAGGACAGTGAGCTTAGACGCTTTCAAATGTATTACCGAAATTTGATATTTTCATGAACCATGTCTTATTTTCTCTTCGCCATGACTTTTTTCCTTCAATTTTAGGGCCAATTCACAGCACAAGCTCTTGCTACAACAGGGTATGATTATGGTTTGTGCGTTTGTATAATAGTTCTTTGACAAGGCAGAGAATATGAAAAGGATTATAATTACTCATCTTTCTTGAGAAATTCATTTCAGCTCCACTCAAAGCATCCTGAAAGAAACTTGCAGAGAAATACAACCTTGACTGACTCTACGTAAAAGGATCCCAGTAATGTGTGAGTCATTTTTGGCATTTCCACTCATGATGAACACTCACTTATCAACTGGTGACACCATTGTATTTGTCAGCACAGTTCCGCTCTGTGGTATGCTGTCTCTGTGAATCCAACAGAATGCTTTAGATTCAGGTGTCAACACACTTAACAGAGCTGCACCCAGCAGACGCAGATCTTTGAGACATGGAATATACGTGTTGCAAAACTCAAGAGATGCCAACACAAGTGTATTAAACAGTGGAAGGAACCAGTTCAGAAATAGATGACAAGCAAAAACACGATCCAGAACAAAATCTTCGACGTTGATTCGAGAGAACAAGGGAACAAAGATTTTCTTTCTGTCTCAAAGTGATGTAAGGAAGGCTTGGATAGCTCATCAGCATCTTATTGGTCTAAGTATTGATCACACAATATGTTGAGTGGCACTAAGCCATTATTACATTGCTCCCTTCAAATAGACAGATTGCCATTTCTGTCTGTAGGGTGGACACTTCCCTTAAAGGCTTACTCTGCCAATTTTCAGTCAGCTTTGTATCATAATGTTGCACCCTTAAAATGAGCTGTCAAAAAACATGTCCATCTTCTTTTTGCAACTTTTATTAGACAAAAATCGCTCAGTTCAGTACAGCATATTTTTCTTTAGCCTACATACCGCATGTCTCCACAACTCTCCCTCTTAAAGCGATAGCGCTCTCTTCTAAAGGGTAAGAACAACAATTTTCTCACTTCACAGGAGGCAAGTATACAAGTTAGTAATACTTTTAACCACTGTAGTGATAAAAATATGAATGACGTAAAACACGTAATTAAATGAAATGTTTTAACTGGTCACAATGACATAAAATCAGCAAGTAAAATGAAATAACTGAAATAATATATTTCAGGGTGCTACAATAACAATGAACTCCAATCAAACTGTAAAACTAAGCAGTCCTGATCAAATATAAACCAGGATTCTCTGGCTGCATTGCCTATTACTTGTCTCAAATATCTTGAGAAACATATTTTAGTGCGCTGTTTGCCTGTAATATGAGAATTTGTGAAGCTGAAGCTGGTGCCATACTGTTTCCTGTACTGTAAAAATGGAGGCTGCTGACACTGGGATCAAATTGTGAAACTAAGCAGTGCTGATCAAATATAAATCAAGACTCTGTTACTGCATTGCCTATTTCTCAGTTCCAGCAATTCCATTTTTGTGCTTTGCATAGTGCATTCTGGTAGTTGTAGGTCTTCTACCTCTTGAATCAAAGTGAATGCCACAGGCCTTTTCCTTAGTTTTCTCTCATCATGTAGCACCAGTTTCAAAGGTATTTGAGTCTTTCTAATGCACTATGAAAAGACCGCCTCTCCAGCGGTGAAATACTTCTTTAACTTGCTGAACTTTACTACATATATCTTGGGTGCAAGCACTACACTACTTCTGTACTCCTGGAAAAGCTGCTTATGCAATAACCTGACCAGCATCCACAAATACTAAATGCCTGCTTCACAGAAACAGATTCATTATAAGATATTGCTTTTGGCCTATCGACCCTAAACACACCCTGTCTGTCACATATACAGTAGCTCCCCTATAGATGCTCATTATATTCACTTGTCACTGCAGATGTTTGAAAGATTCTACAAAGAGTATTATCCTGCTTGAATAAAGTGCATGGATGAATGGCTGAATCCTCAAACTCCGGCTTGGATCTTATAATGAAATCTCCTGGGTAGAATCCCTGCTGTATTTTCTGTGTTTTTTTTCTTTCTTTGTAATTTACTTCGAAATAAAAGTTTGGTTTGGGCAAAAGGCAGTCACCTTCTGGAAAGAAAGTCTCACCACTCAAAATACAACAGTGAGGAGGGGAAGGAGCGACAGAGGCATAGACAGCAACAAAAACAAGCGGGGATGAAAACGATGGCTCTTGCTTGTCTCAAACAATATACAAGGCAGCGTTCTGAGTGCCCTGCATAAGAATCCATCAATTATGAATGTATGCTGAGGGTGAAGCATATCCACACAATGAAACTAAAGAGGGAGCGGTTGGATCGGAGGCCGAGGGCAGCAGGCAGTCATTAGGATTTCTCACTCATATTGGTAATTCTCAGCTTATTTTGCTTGAAGCCACAGAAAGACACAGAGGCTGAAAGGCCGACTTTCAGCTCGGTGGGAACGATGAAGCCGCTCGGGGAAAAGAGAGAAGGAAGAAAAGAGAGACAGAGGCAACATGGGGTGGGGGGTGGGGGGTGAAAGAGACGGGGACAGGAAAGTTGAAAGCTAAAGAACGACGGGGGTGAGAGATTGAGTGGATGTGTGTGCAGTGGAAACGAAGTGTGAGAAAAAAAAGGGGAAGGCAGCAGAAAAACAGCTTTTATATTACCATCCATGTATTAGCCAGTTGTCCTCATTAATTTAGGTCAAGCTCTTTAATGATTGTGTGAAAGTGCTTTACTCAAATCCCATGTGTCCCTGACTGCAAAATGAGGTGGAAACGAGTTTTGCACGCATGTAATTACACCATATGAGTGCCAAAGCTTCCTGATCCATGAGTTATCTGAGTAGCTGTAGTTGTGTGTGCATGCAGTTACCCAGGAGTCATCTGGGGTTGGACTGATACAGTGGGACATCAGGGGGTTTGGGTAAGGGCTTAAATTAAAGGAAAACTGCAGTTTCATGCAACCAGGTTCTTCTTTTCAGGAACCGTCCTCCCCTCAAAAACAACACCGTAGGTGATTTATACAAGCAGCTTATTATAACAAATAATTATATTTAGTGCAGGCAGCGACCTCTAATGGCCATTGTAATTATGATGGGAGCGAAGGAGGAAGTCTGGTGACGTAGCTTAAAGAACGACAAAGTCCATGTAAGAAGACGTTCAGGGTGACAAAAACAAAACAGGATTTTGACCCAGACGACCAGAAAAATTAACATTGAGTTATTTTAAGTTATCTATTTACGTAGCATCATGTCAGGTACTTAACATCAGGTCATCACGTAATGTCACATTGTCACATTGGGTACATAATGTGCCAGCACTTGTACATGATTCTGTTCCTAAACCTAACTTGTAGGTGCGCTTCTTTAAAAATGCTCCTGTGGGTCATATTTGATGGTGGTAACAAATGACGTATGTGGTTGTGTGGGGTGGAGGGCTTGTTGTATTTTCATGGATTTGGCTACAGTTCCTATAGTTAAGGGACCACTGGCTAAATCCCTTCCCCAAACAGCCATTGTCTGATCATAGAGTAATAAATTGAGCATAGCATTAGCTTAGGCAGGACACGATGTCAAGCTCAGCTCACATCCCAGCTACATCAGCTGATCTCAAACAGCCAATCAACTGATGGAGCAGCTGATTGATGGAAGGGAGTCAGCTGATAGATCACACGATTCCTTTCTCTGCAACCAATTGGTGAATCTCATTCAGGGCGCCCTATTTAAACTGCTCTGGCCTGTCTACTGTTGCTGCTTCCTCTGCAAGCTGCTTTGCAACCCGCTGCCACCCCAGCTCCTCCTTTTCATGCTGTGTCTGACTTATCAATGACATTTCTGTTTGTCATTGATGCTGCTCTGTTCTGTTCCTGGTGGGTCTTTGCTGCTGCTCTCCCTGCCTTAGGCTTTCCATGTAGGCACATGGAAGGGCAGGGAGGTTTGCTCTCTCTGCCTAAAGGCTTTCCACACAGAAGTATGGAAGGGCAGAGAGGTGTGCTCTCTCTGCCTTATGCTTGTCACGTAGGCGCGTGGAAGAGGCTTTCTGCATAGGCCGGAGTACAGGCAGAGAGACCCCAAAAGAGCCATACCACCAAATATAATACTGTAAATGGAAATAGTTTTCTTTGACTTAAGAGTTCATGACTGAACTGTAAAAGGCACAGGAGGTCTGTTAAGCTTTAATTTGTTCCTTGTTAGATTTAGACAGGAGGAGTGAGGTCAGCTAGGATTAGAGTAAGAACGTCAGGGTAAGCTAATCGATAAGGCAGAGTAGGGCTACCCTCGGAAATGCAATTTGCCTGCAGCAGTAACCAAGCGTTCCACTTACTTGGCTCCATTAGTTTGAGGGATTGCAGGTTATGTTTTTTTCAGGACTGCAACATCTATTACCAAGATGCTACCATACTAAGTCTAGGCTAAGGTTAGAGGCATCGGTGGTTCTGAGGAAGGAAGGGTTGGGTGGGTTGGTGGAGGGCAGTGCACTTGTTATATTAAGTCTGGAGGCACCTCTTGCCCCCTTACAATGTAAATATATTCATACATTTTTCACCTCACATATATACCTATAGAGGGGGAAACTGTAATTATTCATGAGCAGTGATAAATGAATTACAAAAACACTGAATGAGTATGCTCGTGTTTATTGTTATATATAAAATGTTACATAAAATATGTATATTAGAATGTTGTTACCTTAGAAGCACTCCCTTCCTTTAACATTTTTAAAGGTTTTTTAAAAACTGCTGAGGAAACATGCTCCTGCTCTATAAAGTCTTTGACCTAGATGCATTGTGTATGGACGTCATTGGTTTGGCCTGTATACCCCTTTTCTTTTACTATTTTTCTCTTGTGTCTCTTAAAATACTGTAGGTGTTTTAATATGTGACATGGTTTATTTTTATATTGTTGTAACTAATTGTGCCGCTGCACCCAACCTATGGGGGTGGTGGTATTTAACAGTTGTGGTTAATATATTTTCCTAAAATCACATGTGGCCCCTGCCTGGCCCCCATTTAAAGTGGTGTAGAACCACCACTGGTTAGCGGCTCTGTCCTGCTCTATGTTGTAGTTGCGGCAGCTATGTCTCAGTGTACTGAATAAGAACAGAAGCGTAAATGTGAAACGAAAACTTCCTTTGCTCATGAAGCATGATGTCACTGTGCAATTCTTGCAGTTTACCAGTGTACGGTATAGGGCTCCCCCCCTTGACAGTCCACCAAATGTTAGTAGACCAGAAAGATCATTAGTTGGCAAGATTTCATTGGTCACTTAGTCACAGAAAACAAACAAACTAACTAACAAACATGTAACTCTAGTAGAAGCTGCGCCTTGTCAAAATAAATCAAAACCTATATGACTGGACCATGTGGGAATTTAATTTGAAAGGACAGACACAGGAAGTGGCCACGCTCAGCAGTCAGACAGGGGTCAAGTTAATTTCCAGGGCTGGTACCTTCGGTTATTACATAGGCTAGTTAATAACATGTTGGGCAGGAAATCCAAAGTGTGGGATCATTTTGAGAAGGTGAAGGACGAACCCAAGGTGATATGTAAACTCTGCAGGCAAACATTTGTCTATCATCATTTGCTGACAGCGTCATTAACAGGCGGCTCGTTCAGTGTGTGACGTGCACTTGTAGATAAAATATAGGCCTATATTAATGAAGGTTCATTAGTGCGGTTTTGTATTTCTCTGTAATGTAGCACAGTGTTAACAATGTTACTGATACTATTCTTTCTCACACCTTCAACTCAAACCATTGTGTTGCCCCGTCCAAAATGTATCATTTAATAATTTCATTAATTTTGTAAACATGCCGGGGACTAGTCGACTAATGGCCCTAAATGACGGCTATTGGTCGACTAGGAAGATTCTTAGTTGGGGGCAGCCCTAGAAGTGTATGATCTACTCTCCAGACGAGTATCTTTGCTAACAGTGGCAAACGAGTGACATGACAGTGATATCTCAACAAGGGTAGACTGCACCATACATCAGTGTTATACGCTGTGTGAAATAAAAAAATAACTGCAAATTTTGATAGTAATTTGTCACCATTATCACAATAAGCTGCAAAGGTTAAGAGCTAATAAAGAGAGCATAGAAAATATTGCCCTTTAAGACAGTGTATTGATACAAAATATCAGTTAAAGTCCAGACAAATATAGCATTGTATTGGCAGGCTCCAAAATCCCCTGCCAGGCCGACCCTAATGTGAAAGCTGCAAATGTTTATAGTCCGTCCTTGCCTGTTTAGCATGGGATAAACAGACATGTTTTACTGTTTGCTTGACGCCACCCTTGAGGTTATTTATGAGCCCACTACATACAGCCTTTACTTCACAGCCAAACACCCTGGCTGCTTTATGCTTTGTTGCTTCTAGCCCAATACCCATTGTAAACAGTGGACACAGCAGGGAAATTCTATCTTGTTCAAATGTGGTGGCGAGGAAGGAGAAGAGGATTTGGAGAGGAGAGAGGAGGGGAGTATAAGAAGGCTGGAGGGAAGTGTTGGTACATGAGGAGAAGATGATTTTTAAGTGAAAATCATCCATTTTCTCTTTTAAGAAGAAGGCGGTCGGTTAAACTTGGCAATTCATCTTCATTTGCTGCTTTGTGAAGTCTTTCTTCCTGCACCTAAACTATATTTATTGACAACATGATCTCAAAAGCTCTGTTTCATTTAGCCTCAGTGTTTTATGCTTTGTTTTCAGTGAGTAACAGATAAATCAGAGCACAGAGGGAAAAGACAAAGCTTGGCTATAACATTTTATTTTGAACATCCATGATGATTGTCACTAAATGTTCTCTCTTGCCCTTCTGCTGCTTGCCTATAGACCTTTTAACCTGCACTGCTGTTCCCTGCTGTCTTCTTGTACCTCTTCTTACATCCTTGGTGGTGCATCTTCAGTGTACACGACACCCTACAACTGCAATAAAATGCATCTTAATCTCAAACCTGCACTGACCTGGAGTTTGTGTATAGCAGCTCCTCCATCAGAGTGAGTGAATGAGGCGTTATCACACGGAGTTCACACAGTGTGAGAATGAATTGCTCCCGAGAAGCACAGGTACACAGATAGCGCTGAAATATGTGACAGATATGGTTGATAAATCACAAGGCTATCTCGGGCTTCAGCATTCATACACTTAAGAAAACGCATCACTGGCTGTTGGAGCTTTATGGGCGCCTTTCACGAGACAAAATGCTCTCTGCAGGCGTGTTGGAGGTCATCATGTCTTGGCAACATCATGCTGATGGAGGTTCTCAGTGGTAATAACAGACATGTATGTTTACAGTTCTTGCTGACATGTGCCACTGCTGTGGATCATGTACAAATGGTATGTCACTCATGCTTCACCGGCAGGTACAGATGGTATGCAGCTCTTAAATCTTGCTCCACTGGTACTCTTTTTTCTGTCAGGTAGTGTGTAAAAGATTCTTAACAGAAGTTAACCACTCCTAGTAGGTAGCTTTCACTGATGAAGGCTACACTTCTCTGGTAGCTGAGTTAGCCAGAATTACGGTTGGCCCTGAGAGATCAATGCACTGCAAGTAAGAAAACACATGCAACTGAAGAACATCTTCATCAACCTGATGACATATACAGAGCATTTTTTTTAAAAGAGCACCACAAGTGTACATGGCTGGGTCATGCTTGTTATTATCATGGTTTGTGGCTCATCAAGTAGCCCTTCCTCACAATCTGGGTGTGAAGCTTAAAAGAACACTGTCATTTAAACAACACCTGGCCAGTGTCAAGGCAAAGACAACTGCCCGTGGCGCACTGATATGCCATCTAGCTGGTACCACATGGGGAGCCATGACCAAGACACTAGCGCATTCCCGCCAAGGCCTTGGTGTTTTCAGCTGCAGAGTACTGTGCTTCAGTCTGGTGCCGTAGCCCCCATGTCAAGAAGCTGGACATCGCACTCAACACCGCCCTACAGACTGTCTGTGGATGCCTACAATCCACTCCAACAAATCGCCTGTCCTCACTGGTATCGCTCCAGCAGAGGTCAGACAAGAAGCAGCCACTCTGGCCCTCGCTCAAAGGCACAGGTGAGTGAATCCCACAGAGACACCACAGCACTTGCATCTCAAGTCCCTGCGCCCCTTTGCCACACACGCCCAGGGACTGCTCCACACAACACCATCTGATACCTCCAAGGCTGCCTGAGTCAAGGCGTAGGACGCTTAGAGGCAGCAATGCAAAAATGGGGTTTCGTGGACAGCGCCCACTGCGAATGTCGGGATCCACTACAAACTGGAACACATAATAACCAGCTGCCCCAAACATCGGCCACCTAATGGCAATCGTGGTCTAATTGACCTGGAAGTTGAAACACTGGACTGGCTTGCCTCAACGGGGCTCAAGGTCTAAGGGGGCAGATATCTGCATCAATATCTGAGTCATGCCACTGACTGAGAGCCATTTTCAATGGGTTCATCCCAATACCTGATCTCGCATCCGCCTATCCCTCTCTTGCGTCTCTTCCTTGCGTCTTAGCTCTGCCCTCTCAAGACATAAAGGAGAGATGCGAGGATGAGATGTGAAGAGAGAAGAAACAAATTTAAATTCTGTAACTCATCAACCCAACGCTCAGGCATTATCAGCCTCACGTGTACCTGAATGGAAATGATGATCAGTGATATCAAAGTGTTTCTTAATGACAGACAGACTCTCTGACTTTGATTGTATCCATAACAGAAGTTGATGAGGGAAATAACAGATCATGAAGAAAAAAATATTTCTAAAAAATTTGGGAGTGATACACTTGAGTTTAATCTCCTATCTTCCCTCTGGTATGAAACTGCAGTGATGTTGGGATGTATCAGATCAGTCCGATCAGCTGCAGTGCTGCGCTGTCCAATCAATAACCAATATCCAATCAGGGGTGTGTGGCTGACCGTGAAAGACTACCGCAAAGGCTGCACTCGTGTATCCTCGGTTCCCTCCCTGATGATAGCCTCCTCTCTCTTCGACTCCTCTGAGCACATTTAATGAATTGAGATGTCACGTGTTCGAGGATAGAGGAGTATAGGACGGATATTGTGATGAACCCAATAACTTCATGATCAACAAACAGCAACAAGTGCTGTGTGCATCACTTTTTAGTGTCCCCTGGAATAGTATTAGCTACATATCCCTGTAGAGGTAGTATAGTGACTGAGAGCCTGTTGGACACCATGAGTGACATACCGGTTATTATTTCTGTATACCAGAAGACAAGCAGCAGTTTATCAATGCTTCTAATAATATAGTAGATATATGCCACTAAAACAAGAGCGGCATACCAACAGCCACTGTCCGATCTTGCCATCAAGTTCCAGATGCAGAATAAATACAATATAGTTAATTCAGGAACCATTTTCCCTAGATAAGATCTTATAAAAATCCAGGGTCTATCAATTCCATGGTCATATTCACAAAGAGCTGAAGCTGCTCGTTCCATTGATTATATATCCACTGATATCTGATGGAAGCTAGGCTGTCTAAAGAGGCGAGTCACAATAACCCCTACATTGCCATAACTTCTCTCCTTCCTTAGGCAATCTGAAGTTCTTTGTTTAGCACCATGGACATATTCTTTGAGATGAGTGACCTTAAGATTGATCTTAACTGTAGGTGTGACAAAAACTCAGCATCTGTTAAATTATACAACTTGTTAAAGGGTACCATATTGCCAGCCTTCACAATCTGCCCCAATTCGTTTATACCACCCACTGCCATATATTCTTTGGCAGTGGTCTGCCTCCGGCAATTAGAAGGGATTCTATAATTGCCAACACTTTTATTTATTATCCTTTCCCTACTCTTTAAACCTCCTATTTTTTTTACACCAACACCAAATATCTGTATCAGTTTGTATGTTTGCAGACTTCAGATTGTATTTAAATTTGCAAACAGCTAGTTCATTGATGGATCTCCATTACAGAACCATGCTGACCTTAACAGACAGATAAGTGCAACAATCCTAGACAGCTAGTGTAAGTGAGCTTGCTGTTGGGCTGGGCTGTGGGCTCCACTGACCTGCTAATAACTGACGGCTTATGTGTCATTTGTTCTACATTTATGCACAAAAGCCCAACCTGGTGGCACAAGAGGTCCCTCCATGGATCTCTTTCTTGCTGAGGTATGCCAGCCAGCATGTTAGGGCCTTGGAATGTAATCTGTTTTAACGCGCGGTTAACTACAACGTCAGGGCTAAATGACATTACCTGCACTCAATCTGATTATCCTTCCCAGCCTCAGACTACCTTGAGTCCCTCTCAGTCAGGTTTAGTTTAAAATGTTTAGAAGTTTAAAATTAGACAGAGGTAATCTCACATTATTTACAATCACAGCTGGTGTGAGCTCAGTCAACACCAGAGAATTGGTGTGTCAGATTCAGTGACTCACAGTGAGGAATGTAAATAGTAACTGCACAGTTTTTGAGTTTCACAGGGTCACAGTGAGACTAAATGTGGAGTAATGGCATCCTGAGCAGAGAATAAAGTCACGCTTCCTCTCTGTGTGTTGAAATCCAAGCTTCTCTGTTCTTTGTTGTGATAGACGGTCTGGCCAAACGTGCATGTCAGTTCACAAGACCCTGTGTGTGTCACCCAATGGTAGCTAGTTGCTGCCGCTCCGCACTGAGCTCGTGTGGCAGGTACTGCTGATAGTGCTGTCCTGACTAGAGCTCTAATCTGGCCCATAAAATCAGGCCCGACCCTACATGAACACGAGCCTCACACCATTTTTCCATCTCCTCTTCCCTCTGTTATTTCAAGAGTCTGTCGTCAACCCTGTGTCTTGGCACAACAGGTTTGGCAGAACAGGCTTTGTCCCTCAATTCGCCTCTGTCTTCAGGCGCACACAGCAGGGACACAGCACGCAGATGATAACTGCTCTCTGCTGCATGTTATGCACAGCTCTCCCACTGCTGGGGAAACAGAGGCAAACACTGCTAAGTCGCCTTACAGCCCCTCTCCCTCTCTTCCTCTCATTTTCCCTCCAGTCCAATGCAACGCTTGCCAATTACGCACGAGAACTGCCAGTTCCATGCCTCTCCTGTGCAGTGCACTTGATTCTGTGTATGCTATGTGAGCAAATGACCCCCTCGTTCTAATGTTGCTCAGTTTGAATCCAGTCCTTAATCTCTACATTTTCATTAATTACAACGGCTTGATGGAAACACAGCCGATACATTATTCATGACGTTACACAGACTCTTAGATTGGCATAAAAAAAATAATAAATGAAAAGAAAAGAACAAAAATGCCAGGAAACACAGATTCAAGTGGATATAAAAGGGAATTTTGAGGAATAAAGCCCGGCCCAAGCCCAGGGAGTTTGTCCAAGTTGGGTTCAGGGAGACAATTAAGACTCTAGTCACTACCTTTATTGGCTGGAAGCGTTGTCACAGTAAGGGTAATGCCCATCATCCCCCCTCTCATAGCACTGTTAGCCCTGTCAGCACTGTTGCTGTTGTTAGCCCATTATGCCAGGTTCACACTACTGATATCAGCCTGCCTATAGCCTAACACAGCGTCTGTACAGTGTCAGCTCAGATCGTGAACGACAATGAGTGTCGTACGCGATAATCCATCATTTTATCTAGTGTAGTGTGTCATAGTAGACGACAACAGACGCCACGTCTGGGATGCCTCACAACGTCTCAACATGAAGTCTAGCATGTTTGATTTTCTTTTTGCCGTTTACGATCTCTCCCATCACAGTCGTCATGTTGACCAATAGAAACACAGACAGATCTGCTGCTGTGGGCAACTGTATGGCAACAACACTCCAGCCTTTTTGATATTTCCTCTACGGATGTTGCCACAGACTGAAGAGGGGAAAATGATGGTGTCAAACAGCAGAGGCACTTTAGCAACCCGCTGAGTGCTGCCATTAGCATCAGGCTAACAAAGACTGTTATTTCTCCATAATGGAGTATGTAAAGAAATTAAATTAAAAATTAAATACGGGGCTTTTACTGACCACAACTGCAGAGTATAGATAAGAGATATACCAGAGATTTTGTCAAATTTAAATTGAATTCCAAGGGGACGGCTGTTCATCTACTTTAAGAGGAGCTATCTGAGCTGGCTCATGCACCTGGTTGGGTGCCCCCCTGGGAGTTTACCTTTAGAGGTATAGGACTGCAGGGAGACCTCAGGGCAGACCCAGGATATGTTGGTGGTGTAAAATCTCATAGTTGGACAGAAACTGAGGAAGTCCTGAGGGAAGCTGTCAGGGAAGAGAGCGTTTTGTCTGCTCTACTTGTCCTTCAGACTAGAACGGAGAAAGTGGCTGGAAAACAGACTGATAGATGAATATAAAAAGTTTCACTTCATGTGACCTCAGCTGTCACCTCTCCTCAGGATTTGGCTCTTCATTACACTTCTTCCTGCTTCTTTTCTGATAGTTTTGTTAAATGAAGTTAAATCCAGCTCCACATTGACACATCTGTGTCATTTTCATCAATGCTGCAAAGTTGTTTATGTTTGTGGCAGATGGCCTGAATGTTTTTAGTCCCCTGTGAAGTCAGAGATGAATGCGACTTGTTTTCCTTTTTCAGTTTCTTTTTTCCCTCCTTACTCCTCGTTCTGTCACAACTCATCTCCTTCAGGTTGCTGATGAGTTTAAGCAGCAGCGCTCGAAGCAATGAGATAATTGTCACTCGTCTTTCTACTCCCACATACAGTGTGTGTGTATTTGTGCACTGGGGATCTGCAGGCCTTGTGGCAGTCTCCTTTTCATTGTTTTGTCTGCCATAATTAGCAGACTTCTCTGAAAAACGGTCCAACACACACACATACGCACACACTGACACACAGAACCACAGGAGCCCGAGCCCCCCAACACTTGATGCCATGTAAAGACGGTTATTTTCACGTTGAAATTATTGTTAAAACCTGAAATTCACTTTGCTCTTTTGCTCCCCTTCCCCCTCCTCTCCCGCAGGTCATTAGTTATAGCACAGTGCTGCTGATGGGAGAACATGAAAGGGTCTCCCATGTTGAGCAATCGACTCATTCCTCTCAGATCTCAGAGCAACACGCTGATCAATAAGGAGGTATCGCTTGGCATGAGAAAACATGGGTGGAAGCCCTGCTGGTTTTATGTGTGTCTGCTCAGCAAGGCGTTTATCTTCCAACACAGCACCGCTTGGTCCGTCCCTGCAGCGTCTCTTCATTCAATTTATCTATACATCATTCCATACAACTTTTTCCTATTATTGCTGAGGGGACATTCCACTGCTGCCCGTCTCTGTGCGGCATGACAATAGGCCCAATAACAATATCAGTCATGTTGGACTGAAGGTCATAACAAACAATGAGCCCCATGCAGGAAGTGATATACAAAAACATTTTCTCTTATTTGTGTTCATCTACACAATTATTTTGTAAGTACCTATTCATTTCTGGGATATACCAATTATTTTTGCTCTTTTCTTTTGCAAGAGAAAATTTTACAAGCAGTCGAGAGCGTTCTTATCGAGATACAAGAAATCATCTTTCTTTCACACTTCACAAATTCATTGTCCAACACAAGAGAGCACAAGTTTTAAATCCTACTATGCTTTATATACTGTATTTATATATGATAACTAACTTGTAATGAGTGGATGATTATATTTGTGGGCTAAAGAAATACCATTGGTCCATTGATCCCTCTTACGACTATAAAAACCCTTACTGCTGCTGAAGTTCTTCTCACGGCTTTTTTTGGTGGTATCTCTCAAGTTTTCGGACATGTACTAAAGTACTTGCACACAGCACAACACCAGCCCTTATATAGTGTCTAGGGGGCATTAATTATATTCAGAGGTGACTCATGATCTAGTGGGACTCATGATTCAGCACACCTTGGTAAGAGCAGATTTGGAAGGTTAAGGTTAAAGGTTAAGTGTTTGGTTTTTAGGTATGCATCGATATGGATTTTTTTGATACCGAATGACCTGCCTCTCATGGCTGATGACCGGTATGATAACTGATAATTTCACATTTTTGTATTTTAAAAAGAAGTGTGTAACCTGCAGTTTATGTACACCTGAGGGTATGAAAGGCTAAGATGTAGTGAGAAAATATGGCTGATTTACTATTTCATTTCATATTGCAAATCAAACTGACACTATTGCTAACACAACAAAAACAAAGAACAGTTGTGACTCTTCCATACCTGCCAAAATTAGGCTGTAAAAAAGTCAAATGGCCAACCCTCAACGACCCTGCCCCCATATAACTCTACACTACAGATGGACATAATAAATACAAGGATGTGAAAGTAAAATGACCTTTAATCAGGATTAAATTTATAGTTAACAGCAAGAGAGAGGGAGATGATGAAGCTCAGTCTTACTGTGTAATTCTCTGGTGTATCAGTGAAGTGTATAAACTACACTGCAGAGTGGAGTTTCTAGTAATAGAGACAAACAGACTGTCTGACTGTCCCACGATAGACTAGCCTACAACTACCAAGTAGAATAGCAATGTGATATTGTTTTACCTCACACATTAACACTTAACTCAGACAAACAAGTGGCTGTGTCTCGCAAACACACGCAGCCAGAGAGGTAACAATATCAATAGTCGCTAACCATAGCATCACATGGCTAGCGGTTACTAATAAGATTAACGACAGAGTCGCCTCTTTTAAAAGCTTGGTGTTGGATGTGAGCCGCTGCTGCTAATTAGCTCGTGCTAACACTCCAGAGACAATCCTTCAGCTCTGTGTCTAACCTGTGTTGGACGGTCAGAGATCAGACCCTCAGCTCAATCCTGTTGTCTTCCTCTGGAACTGTCCCGCGACATGTGTTGTCCTCTAGACAGTGAGCTGCAGTTGTTCTTCTTCTCTGTGTTTATTGGCGGCTCACAAACCAAGTTTAAAGGTACATGTACCACCACCCTCTCTGTAAGGTGCATAGATGCCTGCCCTTGTTAAATAAATGAAAGCAGTCTGGCTTTATATTATCAGCAATATTTAACGGCTATAATTTTAATTATCGGAATACTGCACAATTATAAAAATGTCACATTATCAGCAGATAATTTATCGGTCCGATGTACATCGTGCATCCACAGTTTGTTTGTTTTTTTCACAGAAAATAAAGAGAAAACACACCAGAACTTAAAGAAAAATGTTGCTGCATGAGGCCCATTGTTGTGTCCCAAAATTAAAAATCTTTAGATTTTCATTGTAAGCAATGACATATATTTATTCTTGACAGGTTGTCCAAGGTTCAGGAATGGCATTGGGCCATTGAAGTGTTAAAAAACAAATAAATTCATGTGGATTCAGATACACGAAAGAAAGTTCAAGAAAACAAGTAGAGACATAAATATATTTTTAAGAAATGTCCCGTATCTATCTTATAAATCACACCCTACATTTCAAAACCTCCAATGCAATGGTTCAGGAGTGGTCTTAGGGTAGCTTGTTAGAGCTGCAGTTCTTATTTTTCATCTGCTTCTTCTTCCTCTTCCTCCTCATCTTCCCCCTCCTTCCATGAAATCTGCCTTCCCATGCATGAAAATAGTAACCGTCTACACTATTATATTAACAAATTTACAACAAATCAGTCGTACAGGCTACAACTTTGTAACTTTCATTAAAATGTAGCCCCACTTGAGCGGAAATACTTTGAGCTGGCATTAATTATGAAGTCCATCACTCTATTTTTTCTCAATATTTGTACAACAAGTAAAACTATCCTCCTACATTTTTTTTTTGCTTAATTAACACCAGACTTGCAACACAGCATCTTCAGTCTGTCCTCCACAAACAGTCCAGCCAGATTTTGGATTTTTTTAAAAACTGAGCACACATTGCATCAAAATGTTTTAGTGTAAACTATACTGGAAACAGCTACTGCCAATTTTCACTAACTACATCTTCAGTGTTCATAAAAACAAAGAAAAAAAACAATATCATGGTAGAAGTAATGTGGTAAATTTTAGCATTGTAGCTCAAAAAAACAAATTTATGATGAATTAAAAAATTAAGAATTAAAATTCTATTCTCATGTAAATTGTTGCTTGTACTATACATCAGTTTGTCAATTATGGAACAATTGACCTTTGTAAAAATAAATTACAGACATCTCTATGTTGCCTTGATAAAGTACAAGAATTCTCAGAGTTTTGTTTTGATTTTTGACAGCAGCTTGAAATCTGCTTTACAGGCTTGTGATTGCCTAAGACATAGTGTGAAGTCAGTCTATGATTTCTGACTCTGCAGGTAGCTCAACAAGACCATGACTTGTCCTTGGTGTCACAGTTTTGTGAATTTGAGTCGCAGATGATGCAATAAATATGCTAATGCCAATGTAGGCAGGGTGCTGTGTGGGTTAGAGACACATGATTTTTAAGATAATTTCAACTTTAGTAGAAGTTTTTAAAAGTTATGGTCCAGGAAGTTCTGCTGACGAACTTTTCTTGTGTTTTCATTTTTCCACCCTCCTCTTCATTTTTTTCATCTTTGTCCTCTTCCTCCTTCTTCTTCCTCCTCAAAATGCCTGGCTCTGACTCACTGTTGCGCGGCAACTATGATCTGGCTATTATTTTCTTGGTAAATTGTTTGGTCTATAAAATGTCAGAAAAAAATGACAAGAGCCAATTATTATTCCCTAAGGGCTTCATAATGTCATCCATTGTCGTGTTTTGTTCAACCAACAGTCAAAAACCTAAAGTTTCTTCAGTTTATTATCACACAAAATGAAGCAAGGCAGATAATCCTCACAGCAAAGAAAATGGACCGTGGACATATTAGCTTGAAAAATGACTAAAATGATGAATGGATCAATAATAAAGATTATTTTTCTTTCAAATGACTCATCAATTAGTCTACCAATTAGCTCAGGTTAAGCTCTAGTTGTTTTGGTAATGCAACCTGAAAACATTTATTACACACAGAACCTTCCAAGTGTCTTTGTCAAATTGTTGCTTTCAGAAATTAAAGCCGGTCTATGTATCTTTTGCTGCACAACAGCCACTGCGACAACTCATGGCAACAAGTGGCATAAATGACAAATACCGCAATGTAGTGTAACTATGGCACATATAAAAAAAACTGAAAAAGTCAACTGACTCAGTCGTCAGTCAGCAATATCCTTCTGCTAACGTTAGCCACCATAAGCCGGTCATACCATGAGCTGAGGACTGAACCACTGACCCCAAGATTGAATTGCCAAACCGCTTACCTCAGTAGGCCACTCTCACAGAGAAAAACTGCCATTTAAGTTGACTGCGCAAGCAACTCATTTTGACCCATACTTATGTTTAAGGCATAAGGTGGCGCGATCTAGTGGCTGTAGTAAATAATACAGGGATAGAGGGGGAAGTGATGTGACATAGTATGAAAAGCAACAAACTCCATGTAATGTTAGATAAAGATTGAAGAACCCCCTACAGGGTGGGAGGGAAGGGTGGGGGGTGGGTCAAACAAGCACAGGACTTTCACCCAAAGTTTGTGGCCTGACATTAACTTTGACTTGTTTTAATAACAACATAGCACACAGCCATTTCACACTGCTGCAACAGTTTCGTCTTGTCGCAAATCATTGGTCTGAACTGGGCTTATGTTTTAAAATGTAACAAACAGTTTCAGAATGTTAAAGATGTGTTTAAAACTGCGATTAAGCTCAGTAATATATTGCTTTTGGGATGGTTATATACATCATTTTGGTATGTGAGAGCATTGCACCTCAGCTAAGTACGGCTGTAGTTTCCTTTTTTTCAACCTGAGTTGTAGAAAAATAAATTGTGCTACTGTTGGTGAGATCTTGCAGTATATCATTCTGTATCTGCGATTATAGTACGTGTTACTTTTACCTGTCATGCTTTTTTCAGGTTCCTGTTATGTCATGTGGTCAACACCACAGAATACTGTACAATCAAACCACCCAACCTGATAACATACTAGCAGCAATGCTGATAGATCACATGGATCACTGATGGATGTTTCTTAACTTTAAGGCCTCACTTTCTACAGAGGATGCTGGGAAAGCACGACACAATAATACCAAATGGAATCAACTTCATAAAAAATGAAATGTTGTTGTTCTGAACTTCAACTAACAAGTTTCAGCAATCATGAATATCAGGAAGTCAAACAAGGACATGCTGAAATAAACTGCACTGTATTAGAATCTTAACTGAAGGCAATAATCAGCAAATGTGGAGTATTGCCTTCAGTTACATTTTTTCATTTGTTTTTGTTTAATGGGAAATAAATGTATTGTTTCTGAATATGCGAGGGACGGCACTACACATATTTAGAAACACTGCTTGATACATAATTGCTGTACTACAGCAGCAAACTGGAAAACAAGTTCACCAATCCTTTATTTAATTAAAACATTGTCTTTGAAGAATTACAGTAAACATTAATACTGACCCAGTGATATATCATCTCTCCAGATTAATCTTAAGAATGTTGTACAGCAAAATGTTATGTTCAATAGCCCCCCATTCTTCACTGAAAATAACATAATGCAACAGAACATAATGTACATCTGTAAAAGTGTTTTAGCATATTCCATATATGTTGATTTTTGTCAGAGGTGTGGAATTAAGTCACATGAATTGGGCTAGAGTCAGACTCGAGGCACAAATTTAATTACTCAGGACTTGACTAGACAACACCTTTCAACACCAATGACATGTGACTTCACTTGGACTTGAGCCTGTTGACTTAAAAATGCTTGTTACCTTCACCCAGCCCCAAACATTAAAAAATATGTAATGTAAAAAGTATGCCCGGGATTAATTAATTCCCTTTCATTTCCTAAATCAGCTAAAGCTATTCATCCCAACAAGATGACACTAAGTTCCCCAGATCGACTTTGTTCGAACCAATCAGACAGCAACAGTACGTTCTCGAGCACCAGTCGGGAAAATGATACCAAAGTTAATTTCATTTGTACACAAGAACTCAACAAATTCAAAAATTTAAGATGGAACAAAGTTTTTTTCTTAACAAATAAGTGCAAGTTTTAAAGTGCAGTCGTGATTTAATATTGTTACTAGGTTTGTTTGCAATTAGTCAACTATACAATGACACTTTGCTACCCTCATGAGTCGGCACCAGAGTTTGAACCAGCAGACCAACCAGGGGCTCAGATCATCGACGGCTCTCTCTCTCTCTCTTAAACACACACACACACACACACACACACACACACACACACACACACACACACACACACACACACACACACACACACACACACACACACACACACACACACACACACACACACACACACACACACACACACACACTCTCAATAGATGGAATCGCATGCATGTGAGCAATCTTCTTGCTAGGCTGAACGGTAAGGGGTGCTTTTGGATTCATGAGAGATCACGACCAGCCTGGATGTATGTATGTGTCAATTTGCGTGCACACCTCATGTATGAGGGAGTTATTGTGTGTGTCAGAGGCGATTTCTCTAAGACTGCAAGGGAAGCTCAGCTTCCCCTAAAATGTCAAAAATTAAATGGTCAAATACGTACAGTTGTGTTAACATTTCATTGACTACAAATGCGTTAGAACACGTTCATCTCGAAGACGAGTCCGTTCAGAATCCCCGTAGCGCCGTTTTCATATATGGTCTATGGTCAATGCATTTGCCCGTAGAAGCTGAGCGTCCATGCACTTCAATGGGACTGCATGGAACAGTTTTTCTCATTGCCTCGAAACTTGATGGTCATTGGATAAATGCCACGATTTTGTCCCGCCCCTGGACGCTCAGCATCTCTGGGGGTGAATGGAGCTGTGGGCGGGCCTCGGCTGGGCTGGACATTGAGCTTCCGCATGATGATAGGAGGATCAGTCGAAAGGCTGAATCCCGTTTTGATTGACAGCTATTTGGAGATATACACCGTCACTTGACAGCTCAGCTCAGTCCCATCGCGGATTTTGCAAGTGGAGTCTTCTGACAGAGTGCCGTTCAGGTGTTTAAACCCATCTGAAAATCTTTGAGGTGTGTTTTGCTGTGGTTCTATGACGTGAGTGTGGTTGAAAAACGGCTTCAATTAAATGTTCCTTTTATAAGTTACTGCCTCGCTAAAATATGACAAATTTTATGATGTAAATTTAAAGTGAGCTTCCCCTGTTTGAAAGACCAGCAGCCGCCACTGGTGTGTGTGTATATTTTTGAATGGAGATGAGTTGGGATGTAAAACACACAGTAAATACATGTTATTTGTTGACCTCTTATAAGTAAGTTATTGTCATGTTTTCTAGGATACTGTGCAATGTCCATAATGTATGGTGCAAAGTGCTACACATTTCAGCGGCAGTTAAAATATGATTTGATTATTTGAAATGGTGATAAACATTTTCGAATAGCTCTTATACATACATTTTTGTATTCATTCTTTAACCTTAAAGATTAAATCTGAGCTCACGTTTGACTGTTTTCTGAGTGTTTTCTTACTTTTGGACTGTCAACTAACCATCAATCCATTCATTTTCAACCACCTACATGAAGCCAGGTCATGAGGGCAGCAGGCCATGCAAAGCATTCTGCATGCCCCTCTCCCCAGCAACGCTTTCCAGCTCCTCCTGGGGGACCCCGAGGCATTTCCAGGCCAGACGAGATATGTAATCCCTCCAGCATATTCTGGGTCTGCCCCGGGGCCTCCTACCAGTGGGATGTGCCCTGGAACACCTCCAATGGGAGGCGCACAGAAGGCAACCTGATCAGATGCCCGAACCACCTCAACTGACCCCTTCTGACATGAAGGAGCAGCGGCTCTTCTCTGAGCTCCCCCTGTTTGTCCAAGCTCCTCACCCTATCTCTAAGGTTGGGCCCAGCCACCCTTCTGAGGAGGATCACGATGGAACGGCACATTCAGAGACAGAGTGCCCCGCCCAGTATGAGGACACCAGGGCCTCCCTCTGGAGACAGACCTGGGGTGGGGGCTTGCCAGTGAGTGTCTGGTGGCTGGGCTTTGGACCATGGGGCCTGGTCAGGCTCAGCCTGAATGAATAATATGGAGCCACCACACTGTGGGCCGACCACCTGCAGGAACTGGCATTGGAGCCGGGTGCACTGTGTGCAGGGGCGGGTACCTGGTGCCGCAGACTGGCTCTGGGGAAGAGGACTTGTCTAAGTGTAACTTATGTTTAAAGATCAGGGAAATTAGTTGTTGGGAACATCCCTAATTTTAACTGTGTTGACAAGACATTATATTTGGTGAAGAGTTCATTAGGACTTGCTTAGGATTCAAACCTTAAACTTTAGGACTTAAGACTTGTGACTTGAAAAACAAAAACTTGGTTCCACCTCTGCTTTTGTAGTTAAAATGTTTAATAATTGAGCAGGAACAGGAAATATTATAAAGAAATATGCTCTATGAAGTGATGTACACACAAACACCTTAAGAGATAGAAAAATAAGTTTCCTTTGGAAATTAGAAAAAAAATCATTTTTCTTCTGCCATTGTATCAGCTCTGTCTTCCCTCTCTCCTCTTTTTTTTCTTCCAGTGAATAGGAAGGGAATAAAAAAGGATGAGAAGATAATGTTCACATGGAAATGGACAGTTAACTCTCAGCAGAGGCAAGATTTATCCTGTCTGTCTCTGTGTGTGCTTTGGTTAATGCATGTTCATGTGTGTTATCTTGTTTTATCTCTGTCTTTGCCTCTGAGGCTGCAGGCATAGCTCAGCAGAGTGGATCTGTGTCCAGAGCTATTGATTGATCTGAAGTTTGGTTGGCCAGTGACAGTGGAGGGGGGCTTGTGACAGAATAATCTCTGCTCTCCCTGGAAAACAGAAGAACCAAAGCAGCTCCACAGATTAAACTGACACTAACCAAGATTTTTATGTACAAATAAAAATATATTACCAGCCTAAATCACAAAGTGGAGCTGCAACAATGCTCAGTACTGAAATACCCCAGATCTAATTTGCCCTAAATTAAATTCTGGTGATGGGTATGGTCACTTTTCTGCCTACAGGAAGTGATGAATCACAAATGGAGACTGAAATACAAACATAAATCCTCAAGCCAAAGCTGATCTTTCAACTCTCTCTGGTGGCACCCCCACTATTTTCAAATAAGGCCCTCGAACTCTCACCTCAAGATATCTAAATGTAAAAAGGTCCTATGGGTACCCACGAGTCTCCCCTGAGCTTGAGCTGACTTGTTCAAAGTAAATGTTTTGTGCTTATAATCAATGTACTCTTTCAAATTAAAGCTGTGCAGTATATTTGTCCTTTTAAGGAAAAGGACAACCAGCCTATTTGAAGAGCAGTCAATCACTCAAAACATGTATATACAGATATTTAAAACAACACAAAACAGGATTGTTGTGGAAGTCAAAATGTTAATTGTACCAGTATAATATAGTCTGCTGAAAAAAATTAAGGGAACACTTAAATCACACATCAGATCTTGATGAATGAATTATTTAAGTTGAAAATCTTTACTCGTGTACATTGTATAATTTGTTGAGAACAAAGTGAAGCAACAACGGTCAGTGGAAACCAAAATCATCAACCCATTCAGGGTTGGATTCAAAATCACACTGAAAATCGAAGTAAAAAAATTGAAATCACAGGCATGAATTTTATCACAGCAACTCATAATGTGACTCAGTAGTGTGTATGGCCCCTGCATGCCTGTATGCACTCCTGACAACATCTGGGCATGCTCCTGATGGGTCGACAGATGGTGTCCTGGGGGATCTCCTTCCAGACCTAAATCAGTGCATCAGTGAGCTCCTGAACAGTCTGTGGCTGTAGTAATGTACTTGATGATGTCAGATGCACCGATCCATAACATCCCATAGGTGCTCAAATGGATTTAAGTCAGGGGAACGAGAGGGCCAGTCGATGGCATCAATGTCTTCATCATCCAGGAACTACCTACACACTCTGGCCACATGAGGCTGAGCACTGTTCTGCACCAGGAGGAACCCAGGGCCCACTGCAACAGCATAAGGTCTGGCATCCTGGTACCTAACAGCAGTCAGGGTACTGTTGGCTATGACATGGGGGTCTGTGCCACCGTCCAAGGATATGACTCCCCACACCATCAGTGACCCACCACCAAACTGTCATGCTGATGATGTTACCAGCAGCATAATGTTCACCACAGCATCTCCAGACTCTTTCACGCCCGTCACAGGTGCTCAGTGTGAACCTGCTCTCATCTGTGAAGAGAACGGGGTGCCAGTGGCGGACCTGCCCATTCTGGTGTTCTCTGGTGAATGACAATCGAGCTGCACGGTGCTGGGCCGTGAGCACAGGTCCCACTAGAGGTCATCTGGCCCGCATACCACCCTCATGGAGTCTGTTTCTGACAGTCTGGTCAGAAACATGCACACCAGTAGCCTGCTGGAGGTCATTTTGGAGGGCTACAGCCCTGTCCAGCTCTCCTTGTGTAACAGCCGGTCTCCTGGTATCTCCTCCATGCTCTTGAGACTGTGCTGGGCGATACAGCAAACCTTCTTGTGAAAGCACATATGAATACACCATCCTGAAGGAGCTGTTCTACCTGTGCAACCTGATTGGGCTGCAGGTGCTGCCTCATGCTACTAGTGGTGACAAGGACACTAGCAGAACACAAAACTAGGGAACGATCAGTCCGGTAGGATAAGCAGAGAGCAACTGTCTGTGGCCACATGTTAAACCAACCCTTTCATTTGCACCAAAGCGGGTGAAATTTATTCACAATCACTTGTGCTTCCTAAATGGACAGATTAATATTGTTATACTGTGATGATTAAATGTTTCCCAAATCTTTTGAGCAGTGTAGTATATGCACATCAGATACTTAGTAATAATACTATGAAAACATTTTTCTCATTTCCTTCTCCCAACCTTTTTCATAAAGAATCTATCACCGGTTAGTAAAGATGGCAAGCGAGTGCATTTAGAGTGCTTTGGATATTGAAATTCATGTTTTTAAAGTTTTGTCTTGCTGCCATTTTCCACCTACCAGCATACGGCACTCCCTGGCAGCCTGAACAATAACATCAGATTCATTCAACTGCCTCCGATGCTGACTGTGGTTCTGTTCCTCCCCGCCTCTCTCTCTCTGTCTGCATTGTAGCCTGCTTTCAGAGACTTTACAGAGCAACTCAGAAACTGCCCTTGCTAGAACTTTCCTTTGTTTCAGCCTCCAAGAATTTTCCTTTCATTCTTTGTTTTCCTGCCACTGTATGTCTTTGTCCCCGCCACTGTGACGACATAGAAGGCGGCGTTTGGTAATTAGGAGAGATAAGATGCAAGGCCTCAAACGGTGAGCGCTCACTAGGCTCGGGACGAGAATCACAGACAAAAGCTTCTGCGGTGGTCAGCAAAAAAAAAAAAAAAAAAAAAAAGAACACAGAAGAAGGTGTTTTGGATCAAAGAATGGTTGGAGGAAAAGAAATGAGAATATAGGCAGAAAGAGGGAAGAGCAGAGAAGAGACATAGATGACAAATGTACAGTTAAAAGATTTCCTGTATCAAACAGCTGTTGGAGGGTTTGGGACATGAGGAATATGGGAAAACAAAGAGAAGAAACTCAGCAAAGATTACTTCTTTTGACTTTTAGCTGTGACAGGAAGGAAATCTCTGTTTATTTGTTGTACTTTACTCTGAGAGGACTACATAAACAGTAGTATGTATATTGATCTCAGTTGAGTACCACTGAATCCTCTATTTACCATTAAGATCTATTAGTTTATACCAGAATTATCCGGCAATGCGGTGCACAAATGCACTCGCTATCAGGACTAGTGCTCTCTCTGACATTGTCCATTAGTTCCTATAGATTTCTTAAAAGACTCTCATCGTCCTCGCCTGCCTGACTCATTTCTTTCTTGTCCACTTTCTTATACCCTACTTTTGTCATTACCTCCCTCCCCTCCATTTTTATTCTCTCTCCCATTCTCTCCTCCACTCTCATCAGGTCAAGTGACAAAAAGAAGTATCACTTGGTGTCTAACATTTCATAGAGCGGCAATCAGAGTCATCTCAAAGGAGCCGACTGTGGCTAATGATTCTCAGAAATACAGCTCAGACCCTCAGGCCAACTCGTACATGAAAGGAAACCGGGGAAGAGGAAAGGTAAGAAGCTAACTCGCCTCACTGTGCTAATTATTCAGACAACTTTTAACTATTTGGTACATTATTTGGTACTGTACGAGCCCGACAGCACCCCGCTGCGAATATCTATTAAGGCCACGGCCAGAACAAGGATGTCATGAAAATTTAAATGTCCTTTTTCTTTTTCACTCCACCATTGTACTACCAAGAAGGAAATAATTATGAGGGAGTTGCTTTGCTACATTACAAATCAGACTAAAAAAAATAAATATTCATCTCTATCTCACATTAGTAAAACTGATGGAATAAGAACAAGAGGTGATAGCTTGCCACAGACAGAAAGATAACTGCAATATGAGCTAAGAAGGATTTTAAAGGTGTAAAAGTTAATTGTTTTTTGGAAGAAAAAAAAACTCAGCAGCACTGCCATCATTTTTCAAAAATGTATTCTGATATTTATCTTATTAAAAGGGTTAAACCTTGGTCACACAAGAAAGTGGAACAGTTAAGTTTATCTATGATTCTCTGCAAAGTTGGCAGTGATAGAAGCTTGGTGATAGATAGTATAGGGACTATACCAGGATGTTCTTCTATATCCATTCCGATTTTGCAGTATGTTAGCCAACATGCTTTTCTGGCTAGTCTGACCCACAATCCTCTGTGCAGCAGACAACGCATCAACTGAGCTGCAAAAAGATGTCAGCTTGACAGCTGATTGACAGCTCTCACAAGTTGCAATGACAGCGCATTCAAGTAACTAATGACTAGTCGGACAGTATTAATAGGAATATTAATTGATTAACTGAACAAAATAATCATAAATATTACAAACAACATAGGAATTTTCACTGTCCAAAATATATGTTAAAATCTACAATCTACAGTTATAAGTTAAAGGTAAACTACATACATTGTAAAGTAACAACAGCAGATCTCTCTAGGTTGACCTTCATCTCTGGTGTATTCGGTGAGTGGCGTTTGTTTTATCTCCAAGGTAACAGATATAAAAGCAAGATGGTCAAAGTACAGAACGGAATGTTATGAGACAGGAGTATGTCCTGATTGTGTGCATACTGCATGCAACAGTACATACTTTATAAGGGCGGCTGCAGTACCTGCTAAAAGTAAAAAGACAAAGCATGCAATTCGGAACACAACCTTAATATGGCCAAACAGCAGGGAACATGCTAGTGCTAGTCAGTCACAAACGCAGTTTATTCAAGAGTATTTCAAGTAACTTTGACTCATGAAGCAGTTCATACTTTAGCTAAGCAGGGTTATATAAAAGAGGATGGTGCTGTTACTTCATGCGTCACAGGTGAATCGCACAGCCATCAGATTTCAAAAGAGCTAAAGGTAAATGCATCAAATAATAAGTGCAATCAGATTTGTGATGTGGCCAATGGAGACGCATACACTGTAGGTGGGTAGGTGTAAACAAAGTGTCTTAAATATCTGGCCCGCTCTCATAGAAAAAAGACCACATATATATACAGACTGTGCAAGCAGCTTATTGCGACCCATATTAAATATTTATCGTAAGATGATGCCCTTTAGTGGGCGTAGTTATGATTACAGGAGCAGAGGGAGAAGTGAAGTGATGTAGCATAAAAAGCTACACAGTTCATGTAAATAAATAAATATCAAAGAAGCCCCTGTAGGGTGGGCAAGAGTGCTGGTGGACTGGTCAACCAAACACAGGACTTTCACCCAGGTGACTGATGTTCGCGTCCTGATGTCAGTGTCCTTCCTTTAATAACAACATGGCTGTATATGCTAGTGTGTGTCACATGCTACGCTTGCAACATATCGGGTGTGTTGTACATGACTTACATCACATCACATATGTAATGTTACCTTAGTGACAAAAAAATGCATTCAAATCCACACCATGATGTTTTTCCTAAACCTAAGCTAGATAGTTTTGGAGCAACCTTTTCATGACATAAAGGGTGCGTTGAAAACTGTGACCGTTGAATATGAATGGTAATATATGTCATTTTGGGGCCAGTCATTTGGAAGTTAGTGGAAATCAGTCTATTTCTGTCATTTAGGAAAGAGAGATCATTGTAAATATCTGGATTTTATTTGGACGAATGGGTCCAAAATTGACCAAAGTCAAAATTTCAAGGTTTTACTTGTTGACTACAACTTCATGGATCTTGAATGTTAGCATGCCATTCAATGCCAATCAACTACACAACAAAGTTCACAAAAAAACTATCAGAGTCTTAGGTGTCTTGTTTCTGACCTACAGTACACATTCTTTTATTCTCAAAAATGAGTGATGCATGTGCAAACTTTTTTTAAGTCCTGCAAATGCTAGCAATACAAAAGGATATGAAATCACTTGAGTCTTTGATGAAGGTTTTTGGAATTTGTCAATCAGACTACATTGTTCAAATTCTAGACATTAAGCATCAAACCATTGCTAAAGGTAAAAGCAAAAAGGAACCATCTGGCTCTGAAACAGGCAAGTCAACCCTTTCAACACCCCCCCCCCCCCCCCCCCTCCTCCATACACATGGGTATAAACATCAGGCACTGATGCTTTCATGTTCTCATGATCCACCACCATCTGGTTAGGCACTGATGATGTGAGTATGTGCATTCACGAGTGTCCTGTGGCAGCAGTGGAAATTACCTTCCAATTAGATCTAATAGATAAAATTAGAGTCCACAGCATAAAGTGAGGCTGCGGTTATTTCCTCGGGCATGGGTTGCCCTGGGTTTAGAAAATTAATTAGAGACTGCGGAGAGAAGTGTTCATAACAGACAAGATGGCATTTATTCTACTCAGCAGTCCTTCCCCCCTTTTTTATCAGTCACGACAAACGAAAAGAAAGAAATGAAGTGGAGAACAATCTTCTGTCACCAAAAGGGGCAAAACAAGACTTCTTCTTTAATAGTTTAATTATGTAGCCAGATGCTGATCCACCAGCCTTCAAAAATGTCTTGTAAGATACACACACATAGGGTTTCTTTTTAGGAGGGGTGATTATTGCCTTTACATTAATCTCGACATAATTTACAAGTCTTTAAAATGGAGGTGATACTCTCACAGTGGTTTGACAGAATCATACTAAAGCCTCAAAGACTCTTAGGTCCTGTGTGGACTACCTTAGGTGGAATGCAATTACTGAGCTCAATGCATATCTGATGTCCAGGGTCAATGAGCTCCTGGAGTGGTTAACAGCGGCTCCTTTTTTTATTTACCAATGGATTTAAGGCAGATTTTCCACCAGGGTTGAATAAGAAAATGGCTTTCTCCACACTCTACTTATAAGGACAGTTTGTTGCGTCCATAGGTCACTGAAATGTGGTAAGCATTGACAATGGAAAAAATACCTTTGTTGGAGCCTCTTTTAATAGGAAAACTTCTCTCCTAACTGTTATTGATTCTCCAGAGTGATGAGTCAAACACAGGACTGGTGCATTTTGTCTCAGGAAGTGGAAATGCAAATTACCTTTTGTTGTATTTGAGCATTTTTATAGCTCTAGGCTCAGTGTAGTATGTATTATTATAACAAAAAAAGACCGTGAAGGTGGACGATGGAAATGAATACTTGCCAACCAGCATTTGCCAAATGAATTGGCCTGAGAGAGTCATTAGGGATTCCTGAGCAGTGCTATACTCTACTTTGCATGATTCAGCTTTAATTAACTGAGAAAATAAAAACCTTGACTAAACAATATTGATCAACCAACCCAACTCAGATTTAAAACTTTGTTCCCTGTTCTTGTTTTCTCTAGAATTTTGTCTCATGGACAACTAATGCCTGAAATCTATCTGATCTTTCATTAGCATGTGTAGATGATTGTTCATGTGTTGCAGCCTCCTAAAACTGAATGTCAAACCACAGGTGATCTGGTAGAACAATCTGTTGTCGTGTCCATAGAGTGTGTGCCCACCTTTAGGGACTTTTTCAACCACAACACACCCATCTACTCAGTATTCTTTAATTCACTATGACTGTGCACTGTAGCTTTACTACGTCAGATCCCTTTTACACTTTATTTGAAGAATATCTGCATTTGAGTCCCACAGATCTGATTAAACTTATTGAGGAAATCTTTTGCTCTATAAGGGGACGTACACATGACAGATGTTTTGCACCCTCAAATTAATTGTTTTCAATGTAGATGCACGGCAGGCATGCTCAAATGCCAGAGTGACACCGTCATGGCACGCATGCATTCCCAAGCACCTGTTTTTCAGGGTGCAACTGTTGTGCCCTGGCACAACAGGCAGAACAGGATGTCAAGCTCAGCTCACATCCCAGCTACATCAGCTGATCTCAACAGCCACTCAACTGATGGAGCAGCTGATAGATCACGATTCCTTTCTATGCAACCAATTGGCAAATCTCATTCAGGGCGCCCTATTTAAACTGCTCTGGCCTGCCTACTGTTGCTGCTTCCTCTGCAAGCTGCTTTGCAACCCACCTCCACCCCAGCTCCTCCTTTTCATGCTGTGTCTGAGTTATCAATGTCATTTCTGTTTGTCATTGATGCTGATCTTATCTGTTCCTGGCGGGTCTTTGCTGCTGCTCTCCCTGCCTTAAGCAGTCCCTCCAGGATCTCGTGGCAAAAAAATCTTGAATTTGCGGCCAATTTAGTCAAAAATTGCTATAAAAATTGTGGCATTTTCATGTGATTTTTTTTGCAGGAAATTGTGGCAAATGACAAAAATTGCGGCTAATGACAAAAATTGCAAGTCAGGAGAAAAGAAAATGTGATTTTTTTTAAACTACTAAAAATAATTCATGTGCTCACTTGCTATAAAATTTATACTAAATATTTCAAAAACAGCTTAAAATGTTTCAGTTCTCTTCTTCAGTTTTCTGTATTAGTTTGAAAACATGGACTCCAATAATGTTGCAAAAAAAATCCTGAGTGAATATTGTAGTTCTCAAACCAGACAATGTGACTGTAAAAGAACATGTAAGCTACATCTTCTGTAAACATAACATTTGAATAAATTCAACACATATTGTATGCATTTAAACAAAGTGCAAATTTTTCTGTCAATACAGAGCGTTTGTCTATACTGCAATGCAGTTAGCGCAATTTGATGACGCGTCTGATGACGTTTCAAATGATGTCGCATGTGTGATGACTTCCGGTCAGCTGGAAAATGCAGGAAAATCGCGTGACTTTTAAAAAATTGCAAGCCCCCTCAAATATTGCAGACTTTTGTTGAATTTGCATTAATTATTGTGATCGCAAGGTCAGTTCTGGAGAGACAGCTTAAGCTTTCCATGTAGGCGCATGGAAGGGCAGAGAGGTTTGCTCTCTCCACCTTAGGCTTTCTGCGTAGGCCCGAGGAAAGGCAGAGAGGCCCCAGAACAGAGCCATTCCACCAAATATAATACTGCAAATGGAAATAAAGTTTTCCTTAACTAAAGTGTTCCTGATTGAAATATGGTTAAAAGCACTGGGCCATGAGTGTAACTTTTTCTCTTGCTTGGTGCATACTGATATAATCTTTAGTAATCAGCATCCAGATCCCAGCTTCTTTAGTGGTGGTATGTTACACACAGCTACACCTTAGAATGCCATGCCATGTCATGTGTCAGTTCAAAACATGATTTCAATAGTTCCATTGCCATGATATCAAACACATCTGTGCCCCTTTTCGACAGTCTTCATATGTAGTCCTCACACACGCACATATCTGCATGTCCTTTTGATGGTAACCATTCAGGCAGAGTACTCCAGAATCACTACCCTGGCCCTCTAACGGCACATCCCTCTGTGGCCTTGCTGTTTGAGAAATGATAGGAAAAAATGCAAAAGCACGAGCCTGGAAATTGCACTTGACATCAAGGCAAGACCTCTTCCATTAGACTATGACTTTTCAAAAAAAGTGGCTAGTAAGTGGCGAGGTGCTGCAAAGAAGCACCTCAGATCTCAACATTATAGTAATGGACTTCCTGACACAGGCACTACACCAATGGGCCTTGCATTATGTATTATTTGTGGCCATCTGCACAGCTTTCAGCTTTGATGCACGGAGAGACGCTTCTTATTATGCTGCAGCAGGGGTTTGCCTGCTGGACACTTACAACTGTGCGAGTGTGTTCATGTGTGTATGTGTGTCTGTGGCTGGTGAGAGATCTAATATTTGTGATTCACCACATTCTGAACCTTTTAGGAAGTTTGTCCACATACTAAATGTGGCCCGCAGTGCAGGGTGGGCCACGGCTGCCAAGATGAGTACAGACGGAGAATGTGATGAGAACAAGCAATACTGATGCAAAGCACAATGCTGTATAGTCTGCAGAGGAAGGAGGAGCACATTACAATATCCCTGACAGACATAGTTAGAAATAGATAGCTTGGAGAAGGCAACAAGATTTAGGGTATTACCTATGGCGATGGCATTCTTCCCAGAAAGTCTGTTGACTTTGATGAAGTGAAAATTACTCTCGGGTGCACCTCGCTGTATTGTATGCGCTGAATAATCTTGAATCTTTAAAAAGGACTGAGTAGCCCTACCTGTTTATGAAGAAACGATCTGGTCACATTCAGTTTTCATTTCAGACTTTGCCTGCAGGGTCCTGCCTCAGCATCTTTAGTCTGTGCTCTGGCTCAACAGGAGATTTCAGACACTGTATCACTGCCTTTAAAGCCAGTCTCCAAAGCTACAATATTTCTTTACTAGTTACACTGCAGTGTGATTAAGGAGAACCTGAAGATATGCCGTGTTTTATAGACAGCCACAATCTAAACATACTTAATTCAGAATTTAATGTAATGCATTTTTTTAGGCCTGTCAGTGATAAGATGATGAAAAACAAATCTAATCTTTGTAGTGTTTGTACTGTAAGTTGGTTAAAACAGGAACAACTCAGCAATTTACATTTTGTTCACCTGCTTTAGTTTAATGTAATTTAATGTTTATTTATACAAGAAAAATTGCATCTTTTGCACCTATTCATGTTCACAGTTGGAGTGAAATATTAATAATTTAATAACAGACAGAACAAAATATAAACAAACATTCCTCAGAGTTTCTTTGATATAGGATTAGTGTGGGACAAACAGCTTAACATTTTTAAGGTGCTCAGCACATTTCTACAGAGATTATTAATATAAAATACTTTGCAACATACATTTGTTTTCATTCGGATTTGGTACTTTGTTCCCACAGAAGGAAAATCTTTGTGTGGCTGTAGCTGATGAATGAGGGGTTTCTGCAAACTTTCAGTTTATTTCTTTGTGTGTGTGTGTGTGTGTGTTCCCCCTGTATTCATTCTGTGTCACTTCTCTGCATTCAGAGGTTTTTCTGTTCCGTCAAAGCAGTGCAAGCAAAACTCTTGGTGATTCTTTTTTTTCCTCACTTGCAGTTTGTTGAGTTTGAGTCATGGGGTGGAAAATTTATGAGTCGATCACTTTGTGGTCAGATTGATCAGAGCTGACAAGATCAGATAGATTAGAGGAGCAGCTGCTACAGAGGTGAGTGTAAGCAAACTTTTAGACCCAGTGCTGGCCCATGAAGTGCCCAGTTACCATTAGAACTAAAGTAGGTGGAAAAACAATGGACAACACTTAAATGAGAGTGTAGTTGTTCTGAGAAGAGCGTTCTATTTCTATATTAATTATTCGCTTCAATACATATACACCGATCAGCCAAAGCATTAAAACCACTGACAGGTGAAATGAATAACATCGATTATCTTGTTACAATGCAGTGTTCTGCTGGGAAACCTTGGCTTCTGGCATATATGTGGGTGCTACTTGACCCGCTCCACTCACCGTTGCAGACCAATCAAACCCCCTCATGGCAACAACACTCCCAGATGGCAGTGGCCCCCCAGCAGGATAATGCACCATGCCACACCGCAAAAACTGCTCAGGAATGGCCCAAGGAATGTGACAAAGAGCTTAAGGCATTGATCTGGCCTCCAAAGTCCCCAGTTCCCAATTCAACTGAGCATCTGTGGGACATGCCAATACCCCAGACGTACCGCCAATCTATGGTGGGGCCTCTACGGATTGGACATAGCTCTGACATGTCAAGGTATGCACGCAGGAAGTCTAGGGATTCTCGGCTGTGTCTGGCACCAGGGTCTTCATGGCAGATCCTTTGAGTCCTGTGGGTTGCGAGATGATGTACCAGCTTGTCCCAAGGATGCTCGATTGGATTTGGATCTGGGGAATTCAGATTCAGCCTCCACGGACACAAATGAAGAAACTAATGACAGGCCGAAATCTACTGTAGTTTGAAACATTTAAAAATCTTTGTGGGAGGAGTTAAAAGGTTGTTGTCCATGGTCTTTCAAATTAATCTAGTGCTGGAAAATGATTAAAGTATTTTTATTTATTGAGGCTATTAATGTTATTTACGCACAAAGCATCAACAGAGAGGCTGAGAGAGGGAAGGAGCGAGAGACACATTGTCTGCTCTATATATGTCTTGCATATGAAACGTCTGTGTTGTTGCTGCATTTCTTAAACAGATCTGTCACCTGCATCCAGGCGCTGTCTATTTGTCACACAACAGACTACGGCTACCAAGAAAAACGGCAATGTGCTACAATCCATGTCACACATAAACTAGCAAACACATGTTAACCTGACACAATCAAACTGTTGTCTCCCACACATGCAGCGCAGCGCTGGGTTGCACGTGGGCAACTCTGTCATTTCATTCATCTCACGGACTGATTTAGTGTAACACGTGCACCGTATAGACTGATGTCACACTGTAGACTAATAAACAGACAGATTAAACAGAGGAGCAGCTCTGTCTCTCTCTCAGTGCTAATGGAGAGCTTGTAAGTGAGTGAGTGGGGTGGGGCTGTGCAGAGTGTGTGAGAGAGGAGAGATGCACATGGGTATGGCTTCCGGAAGAACGGCATTATGTGAGGCAGCTTGACCCTATATTAATATAAATGGTGTTGTCTAAATCTATATATTGCTTGGAAATATATCGAACATATTCGCTATATCCCCCAACTCTAGTTCATACAGATTAGAGGTGATCAAGAAAATATTATAGTATTTAAGGACTATTGTACTTAAGAACTACTTAAGAACTACTTAAGAACTAAATAAAACTAAAGGTACTGTTTCAATGTGATCCCAATGACCTCATGAATTAACGGTAAGTTAGTCAAAGCACAACATTAATAATGTAAGGACTCAAAGAAAATCACAACTACTGTATATGACAGGCGAAAATTATTTGTTACAAAGCTGCAGTATTCAGCCGCATGAATATTTCAGAAGGTGTTTGCATATTTTCTTCCTTTAGTTCTCTTGTTCTCTTCTCGCTGTATTTACTTTGAAAGAGCTGTTTTGACAAGTACTATACAATGTGATTTATCATTATCAATAGGGAGGTCTGCAGCAACTCCTGCCCTCTTGTCCCATGGAGAAATAAGGCTGCAGGAGACGCTGCAGTCTAAATGGGAAGTCCAGTCTTATCCAGTTAAAGCAATAAAAACAGAGCCAGACAGTCTCTGTACAAATTACCAGAGATGAAGAGCATGGGGAAATATACTCAGGCACATCAACAGGGAGTTGTGCGTGTGTGTGTGTGTGTGTGTGTGTGTGTACATACACTGTGTATATAATTGTATCATACAGTTTGGCTGCAGTGCTCTGTAGTTTAGGTGGTTTTACAGAGTCATTTCACTCTGCCTCTGCTTCACTGCTCACATAACAGCTAGTGTTGATGCAGATGATTTCTGATTAAGACCAGCCCCACCTGTTCACCAGCAACCAACTAGAGACTGGCTGTAGCCCCCCCAATGAAGTTTATTGCCACCTGTTTTCCAAGATGTAAAATGTGTGTTTTCAATATGTGTCCAGGTCAGAGCCCAGATTCAATGTATCTGCTCTATGTAATCTATACATACATATGAACTCTGACGTCTCCATGAATTCTCAATGAAAGCCAGTATTCAAATAGTACTGCAAGTTTAAAAAGATACTATGGATAACGATAAGCACAGACATAATAAACCCTGGCCTCTAATAAAAGTCACTACTTGAATCCAGCAAATTCAGTAAATTCAGTTAAAAGTGTTATTGTGAAACAGATGGAGCTGTAACTAGGCTGCAGTTTGTAACTTTTGTCAAATTATCCTTGTCATATTTGCTGAAACCCTCACTATACTCACACAGAATCGTATGCATCACATTCTTGCCATGTGGTCATTGACTTTCCGCGTCAACATATGACATGCAACGTAGCCTGGGTGTGTCTGTTGTTGACATTCTGGGAAGACATGTCAACTTCAGCATGTTACATGCATTGTGTCTTTTCAAAATACACTTCTGCTTACACAGGAAATGTAAAATTTGCAAACAGTCTCGGATGAAAATTGGTGATTGTTTGACCCATCTGCCACCACTCCCACCCAACCTACTCGGACTTTTCGCGCCCTTTAATTTACGTTGTTATCCAGCTCTCATGACATCGTCAGGCACCGTTATACACTGACGATGGCGAGCAGCGCATCATGCTGACTTGAAAGTATGACTTTTTTTGCTGGTGTCTGAAGCAGAAGTCACTGCCCAAGCGCCACTATTCGACAACTTTGGAATGAGACCAGGTTGCTATATGACTCATGACCTGTAAATAAAAAATCATATATCTCTGCCCTCTCAAAACTGCAGTCTCTAACGCAGCTGTTAATCATGTTCATCACTGCTTGTGAACTGCTGTCAAACTGTCAAACCAGGCAGCACTGATCAAAT
This sequence comes from Cephalopholis sonnerati, assembly GCA_019142605.1. Taxonomy (NCBI): domain Eukaryota; kingdom Metazoa; phylum Chordata; class Actinopteri; order Perciformes; family Serranidae; genus Cephalopholis; species Cephalopholis sonnerati. The sequence goes on from JAGQAX010000009.1 coordinate 17,485,838, forward strand.
ATGTATCAAGATTCTGTATCTGCATTGCCTATTTCTCCCCTCAAATGTTTTCACAAACATATTTTAGTGTACTGTTTAGTTGTAAAATGAGATAGCTGGGCCGGCTGGTGGGCGGTGGTTGTTACTCTGCTCACTGTCCCCAACATAACGGTCATTAGAGGCAAACAGGAGGAGGGATATGATTTTTTCACAGACTACCTGTCTCATGTTCTTCTTTCAGAATATTGTGTCAGTTTCAGTAAATGACAAAAAGTTATTTTCATTAAAGTTACCAACTGCAGCTTTAACTGTTTATAGGAGAGTTTATACAAAACAGCAGCAATAAAAAATATATGGTGAACAGGAGCAGATCAGAAAGATCAAAACCAGACTTCCCACTGCAGTGTGATATAAGAAAATAGATTATATTAGAAACAAATATATCTTAACATGAACAAACTGTAAAGCAGCCTTACTGTAATGAGTTTGTTTGAGAGGCTGGTCCTCACTTCAGTTAAAGTGACTATGCTGACATGACTATTTGTCAATGGACAGAAAATTAATTAAGAACCATTTTGATAATCGCCTAATGGATTAGTCATTTCTTTTTCTTTTTATTACAGTGAATTTAATATTTTTGAGTGTTGACTGTTGGGCAAACAAAACAAGCAACATACACACACACACACACACAAAAACCAATAGACTAACTGATGACAAAAATAATTAGTTCCAGACCTAACATAATGTTTTCCAAAAAATTTTATTATACCTAAATGTGTATATAAGTGTATAAATGTCATATAAGCCTGCTGAAAACATCTGACACTGACTTCATGTTTGGAAATGTAAACTCTTTGTTGTAGAATTTGGAATTTACAGCAGATGGCAAGTGGTTTGTTGTTTTTTAGGCAAAGATGCATTAAACTAAAATACAATCAATGGGAAATAAACATTCCTATAGTCATACTGATTGGCCGTTGGGTAAGAATTATTCGTTAGACCTGACTGGGTCTTGGATTAGACACTATCAGAGGATGAAGGTGGCTAACTTTACACAAGCCAGCAATGAAAGCAAAATGTTGGATTCAGTCGCCATGAAATGTTTCTTTTTCATCTGAGTCAACAGTAATTCTTATTGAATGCAATGCATCCTTTGTTTCACCTCATCTTAAGACATTTCTGCATCCAAAAAGGCTTCAATCAAATTCAAAATGAACAATTAAGTTGAACTTAATTTACAGGCATAAACTTTTTGATTCTTACTGAATTTAACTCCCACGGTTTATGATGGCGCATCCACTCATGGATTTTCTAGTTTTAAAGGAGGGCCTGACTGTAAATATTTTATTACAATATAAGTCAGGACATTTTACTACATTATTGGTCAGCTCATAACATTATTAGGTGTTATTATGTTTTCAATCAGTTTTTAATGCAAGCTTTATTACATCTTCAGGCGTTAATATATTTTCAGGAGATTATTACAGTATGGGTGCAACCAGAATTTATGGTGAATGGTTTTGACTACATTACTGTTTTTTAGACATTTTTAAGATTGCTGGATGAGGTTTTGTATTTCGGGCGCTTGCAAAGACTCATTTTGTGATTAAAGCCTTAATACTGGTGGCCCTATAAAACAGATCCAGCTGAAGGAATGATTTTTAGATATGTTTTATCTGCTCAGAGAAACCACAAGCTGACTGTGGGTCAGGCCTGAGAGGTGATTAACAGTGCGTCGTCAAGCTGCCCAGCCTCCACGGACACAAATGAAGAAACTAATGAATTCCATTAGGATTTAGCAAATGGCCTCTGTCAAGGAACAGCGACCAAGGAATCTGTGTGAGTGCGTCTTCGTATGTGAGGGTGCATGTGTGCAGGCATTTATTCACTGGGTAACTTTTAATTAAAGGCTGTGAGCTTACCTCAAGCAAACAAAATAAAAAATCTGAAACACTTAGACCTTATTTGGTATCAAAGCATGGTTTAAAGGGTTCTGGGGTACTGTAGCCGAGGAACACAATGAATTAGTCTGCTGCTTTTCAAGCTCGGCTTTAAATCCGGTCACACTCCACTGGCAAGAGAACAACAGCCCTCGCAGAACAGAGTCATGCATTTCAATTCAGGGCACTTTGGCTGGTTTAAATTGGCCACCAGTTGTTCTCTCTCTCAGCGGTTCAACCTCTCGTAGAATACTGTAGTACTGCACTGTAATATCACAGAGGGTGGACCATGTAATATTAAGACAAAATCAGGTCTGAGGGCCAGCCTTTAGGGTTTGCTACGGTATGTGTTCACTGGTATGTGTGTGAAATAAGTGTTCATGGATCAACTTTAGATAAGCCACAAGCACATGTATGAAAAATACTTTGATCACCAACCCGTGGTTATTCATCCTTGGTTCTCCCTACTGGTAATGACACTCTTTTTTATGCAGGACACTGGATGTTTACTGACTGTATCATTTAAATAATTTTCAATCCTAACAGATGAGCCCCATCACCAAAGCCAGCCTGCATCTGACCTACATCCAGTCCTTTCAGAGAGGAGGCTCCTCTGACACACCAGTTTCAGACAGACCTGCAGCACTGTGTCAGTCTGAGGGTGGTATTACCGTTGATGCCAAATGGCCATGTGACATGAAAGAAATACTTGTATAAGAGTGTAGAGGCTCGCTTGTTTGTGAGAATGCTAATTTATGCAAACATATGGAGCTAAATATCCAGAATATTAATGTTAACAGATTTGCTAATCAGTTAAAAGTTTTCAAATTGAAGTTCGTTTGCCCCCTAAGTGCGGTTCGTTTGGGCAGGTGTGAACACAGCAATCGCACTTGGGTGCACACCAAAACAACTGGACGGAAACCTTCTTGAAGAGGTGGTCTCGGTCAGGTTTCAACTGAACTCTGGTGCGGTTCGTTTGTGGTGAGAACGTGTTCTGACCTGGATCTGAACCAACTGCAGTCACATGACACATTGTTTGGGTTAAACATGAGCATGTTACAGTCCTGGAGGATTATTAATGTGCGCCTCCTCCTGTACTGCCTTAATATGCACATTCAGCACATCCAATGCATTAAAACATTGTTTTCTAGTTGGAGCCGCGCCTCGTTTTCAAACTGTATGGTTTGACTCAAATGAACAATGACAGCAATATAGTCCACGATGAGCAGCGCTAAAATCAACCTGCGTAGTTGTCCCTCCATTGTGACATTAGAAAGTGTCACATTTATCTTGCAAGAGTACTCTTCTTCAACGTACTTCCTGGAAATAACTGTTATTTGCAGAACTACGCACATGTTTGTTTGTAGAGTTTTTATCTTGTTGTTTAAGCTTGGATATATATCAAAGCAATCTAAACCTGTAGACCTATACAGTATATCAGACGTTACTTATTGATAACATTTAGATAAACACTGATTATTATAACACTCCAAAACAAAGATTGAATTTTAAATTTTATGTTCATGTGAATATTTGGAGTGAACTCAAAGTCACATCTCATATATGACTGATAGTGGGATTTCCTCTGTCCTACAGTATGCTCCACATTGTTTGGCACGAACCTCAAGGAGATCTGAATTTGCCTTCTCAGCCAACTCACTGACCTTTGTTCCTCTCTTTTTTCTTTCTTCTACAGCAGATAAAACTCTCCATCTGGTGTGGGAGCAGCTCATAAATTACTGAGTACAAACTGGACCATGATCCACATGGAGCTGTGGGTCTTCATGATTATTTTCTTTTATATTAAAATCTAAAACTCTACCTTATACGTTTCATGCTTGTTAAAACCCTGACGGATGGACTCCAAAAATTATTTAAGCAATAAGCCAAGAGAGGTCTTGGTTCACTGGGAAGGGGCGATGTAAGGAATGCTGCTCAGTGGATTGCGCAAAACCTTTACTATAATATACCGTATACAATATATACTTGGCAGTGTTTCGTGAAAAACATACAGCAATAAAAAATGCAATACTTTATTGACAGCAAACAATTCAGTTCCTGCAAAGCAAAGTATTTCTTCAGCTACATTTCGCAGAATGATTGCCAAGCAACACACAGACACAGTGGAAAGTGCATGCTGCTTTACAAATCTGTGGCAACATGGAGCCAAAGAGTTCATCCCAATGGGCTCTAATATTCAACATTAGGGGATGCAAAAAAAGTTTTCATAATGTTGCAGCTGCATTTTAAGTACCGGCAACTAGTATGCTGGCTTTCCCCGAGCTGTTGTCACTTGCCAGCGATATAATTTTTCTGACAGTGTGGCCTGTAACCAAGCTACACTGAAACAAAAATTATATCACTAGCAATTAATAATTGATTGAAAGGAGTTGGTGCAGTTTGTCTGCTTTGGGTGGAGAGGTCAGTGGATTGGGCGGCAGCTATGACCAGTTGCTTTAACACAGCGACAGGAAACACTGGGTCCCTTGGCTGCTCAAATATAAATCCCTGTAGGTTCTCTTTGTTTTTTTGCAGCATTTTTGTGCATTCAGTGAATGACAGTGTTGCGTACTTCTGACCTGGAAAATAAATGATTCAGGCTTCAGCTTGCCCCCTTTAACTCTGCATCCAGTATGACAATAGGTGACTAATTGGCGCAGTGATACTTAAATTGTGATGAGGTCGCAGCTGGGTGTTTATAGAGTATTTTACAACTGCATCAAACTCAACTCAGCCAATTATAATCAGGGACTGGAACTATCTGATTTACAACAATATATTAACAATGACTGGATTTATTTGCTTGCCTCTATTTGAAAGCTGCTCTCAGTTGTTTCTAAGTTTCATCATGGTTCTAACTTCTGCTCTATATATGCTCTGGCTTTCTGGGTGAATGGATAATGAATATAGGCTGACTGATCATAAATCAGATAATTAGGACTAATGATGCTTTCAGACCTAGAGTTCACTGGCTTTGGTCCGAATCAGGGACTAATTTTGTTACAAAGTTGCATAATTGCCTGGTTTGTGTTCTCAGGGCAGCATTTACAGGCGGACCAGAAAGCTGCTCTTGATTGGTCAGAATTTCCATGCAGGAAAAATCCAGGAAGTAAATAAAATGTTGAAGAAGAGTACACTTGCAAGATAAATGTGACACTTTCTAATGTCACAATGGAGGGACAACTACGCAGGTTGATTTTAGCGCTGCTCATCGTGGACTATATTGCTGTCATTGTTCATTTGAGTCAAACCATACAGTTTGAAAACGAGGCGCGGCTCCAACTAGAAAACAATGTTTTGATGCATTGGATGTGCTGAATGTGCATATTAAGGCAGTACAGGGGGAGGCGCACATTAATAATCCACCAGGACTGTAACATGCTCATGTTTAACCCAAACAATGTGTCATGTGACTGCAGTTGGTTTGGATCAAGGTCAGAACATGTTCTCACCACAAATGAACCGCACCAGAGTTTGTGTGTAACCAGACCGAGACCACCTCTTCAAGAAGGTCTTGGTCCAGTTGTTTTGGTGTGTAGTTGAGAGCAATTGCTGTGTTGACACATGTCCAAACAAACCGCACTTCGGGCCAAACGAACGTGAGTTCAACTGAACCAAACCAAACAGGGCAGGTGTGGAAGCACTCTAAAAGTGCTCCAAACTGAAGCACTATTCTAGCATAGTCACAATCTGGAAATATCCTTCTGACAGACAACGCGAGGTTTCCAAATGTAAGACCAATAATTGATGATAATCTAGATAATAAACAGTTGTAAATTAAAAGTCCTTATATAGCTACATCTTCCAGGTTTCACTTAAGTGCTTGATAGTTGCAGCAGCTTCATTATTCTGTTTGTTTAAATACTTAATAATACTATGTTTTCATTTTGCTGACAATTTACCTCTCGCAGGCGTGCAAATTCTGACTGCTGTCTGTCAGTAGCAGAAGCAGAAGTAACGGGACATTGTTACACTACCACAAAAATGTCTTACTTAGGAGGTTTAGGTGGATGGTTGCCTGTACAAACTTTGACATGGAATTTGCATCCATTTACCCACCTACAGTCAAGATTGGTTTAATTAATGAAGGGTTTCTGTAATAGCCATAATCCCAGAAAGCAGTGACAAACAATTTGATCCTGTCGAGGGGGGTGCCAGATCAGAAAATGCTCACATAGGACATCTAGGAAGATAATAACAATCAAACGATGACATCATTCAGTTTGGAGGACATCTTGCCTACTTTAGCATAACAGGATAAATATGTGCTCAAACAACTGCAAAAATATCTTTATTATAATGCACCTTGTTAGGCATCAATACACCCAGGTTTTACAACACGTAGGGCCAGAGAAATATTAAACATAAAAAACAAACATAAAACTCTATTCAGATTCATGACTAAAAATTTGCAGAAAAAATCTTCTCATGAGATTTATAAAGCAGCAAGTGCGCCTGTTTTACATATCTCAGTCATTGTAGAGCTGAACCCACACGCATGAGCCTCATTTCCACTCCAACAGGTATCTATGAACGGGTGTAGATCCGCCCTGAAACATTCATTTGCATATCGATACCTTTGCGTGCTTCACTTCTCATCCCTGTCAATGAGATTCCTCCTTCTCATATCACCCACAGCTATCTCAGCTAAAACCATGTATCTCCTTTAATAAGTACCAGTTTATGTGTAGAAAAAGGCATATTCATGTTTTTTGTGAGTACTCGTAGGTTAGAAATCTGGCCCCTTGGAGTATAAAACTGTGACCAGCAGCTTTATTTTGGGCTCTGTTGTTGCAAGAACAAAATGTGCTTGTGAAATAATCAAGTCTTTTTTCTTTACGTTTTACATAAACATGTAAATACGACAAGCTTTTGACTCTACATCTGCACAGGCCATTTGGTTGGCATCAGCAGTGACACGGTGTGGCACCCCACTTTCATGGTGAAGAGGGAGCTGAGTCAGAGGGCAACGCTCTCAATTAACCAGCCCATCTACATCCCGACCCTCACTTATGGCCATGAGCTCTCACATTCTCACAACCAATTCTCACTCCGACCTCGTCACATACTGACGCTTGGTCGTGGTCCTTCCACATCCAGATATGACATGAAAGGTACCCTGCATGCTTTGGTTGTTGATGTTCAGGGACACCGTGTACAGTTGTCTTATTTTAAAATACACTTTCATTTCCACAGGAAATTTTCTGTTTACATACAGTCTCTTTCAAAATAAACACTACGTCAGTACAACAAAGCAAATTGACGTTTTTTTCCTCCAACAACTAACGCACATGGTTAGGTTTGGGCAACAAAAACACTTGGTTAGGGTTAGGAATAAAAAAAAAAACAGGGTTTGGCTTTACAATCTTACAGGACACAAACACTGCTCTCCTGGGTAAAAGTCCATCTTTTAACTAACTTTGAGTGTGCTTCCATAACACCACAATAATTCTTTAAGCAAGCGGAAGCATGCCCAAGAATGACCAGAAGTAAGTGTCCAAATAACAAATCATCTGACCAGCTGAAGGGTAACATAACCGACCATGACAGCCAATATCCCACATAGTCTGTAGGCCATGAATAAATGAAACCAGCTTAAAAAGCAAATGTCAGGGGAGCTTCTCCAGAAGGTATCAGGATAAAGAGATAACCAGCGCCACTGACAAGCATCTATCAATCTGACATCTCCACAGAGAGGTGGTTTCTGCTTCAGTGTGGTTTTCCTCTCCTGAGCCTTGGCAGCCTCGCCTGAATTCACCAGAAATGTTTTCATATAATCTGTTGACTTTAAAGTTAAAACCAACTGTAGTGCTGTTCTTCCTCATCCCTGTTAGGCCCCTTGAGGAAGCGTTTCATATCATGTAATTGAGTTACTGTGCTGAAGAGAAGAAAAATGGTTTTTATTTTATTTATTAAGCGCGGATGTACATTTCTATTGCAGCCTGCTGTATCTCCCTTTCCCCCTTTTTCCTCTCCCACTTCGAGCTGTGCACATGCTACAATTTGATGTCACTTTTTCAGACTATTTTTGAGGCAATCCTGTGACAACACCAAAGTGGATAAAAAACACTTTGAAGTTCCTACGGTCTGGCCTGCAGAGTGAAGCTAAAGCAAACCCAACTCAACAAAATCATATTATTTTGAGTAAAATGTACATGACTTCAAGCACCCGCCCAACTTTTCTTGTTCATTTAACATTTTTATTCAAAACAGAAATTCTTTTCAGTCTAAGAAATGGCTTATATTTATCACATCTCTCGCACTCTCTGGCCCCTGAGAATACTTGAGTAAAATGCAGCTGTTAACATTCATGTATGCAGATTGGGACTTGACTCTATCGCAGGTACTGTGGCACAAAATCAGTCGAAGCTATCCTTCAACCCAAGTAATATATTCATAAAAAAACATGAAATCACACACACAGATACTTCAAAGATATTTCCCTTTGTCCTGCTTTACATGCAGGCCACACATGAAAACAAAGATTAGATGCACACATGCTCGCACATGGACAAACACACACAAGTGGGCTTCTGCCTCCTCTCTGATCAGGACACGGTAAATACCCACCTTGCTCCTGCCACCACAGCCCGGCAATTTATACATGAAGAGGATGCAGAGAGGAGGAAGATGCATCCATTTTCTCCGGCACACACACACACACTCACACTCAGAGAAATGTGTTGCTCTCAAACTGCATGTGGCTGAGGAGTCCATCACGAGTTGAATTACAATGTGGTGATTGAGACATAGCACAGAAATCAAATTTAAAATGGAAGGAGGGAACACAAACACACACATGCACATACACACACAAATGCACCATATGGATTGGCGTTCATTTCAGATCAGTTAGCAATTCACAGATGGTGACAGTGTGCGTGTGGATATGGGCAAAAATCAAGGGAAAGACACCTGGACAATCTGATGAAATCAGAAACAGTACCTGAAAACTCCTGCCACATTTGCATTTGTCAGCTCATGCTGGTTGTGAACAACAAACAGCTCACCGCACAAGAAACATTCAGAAGCTGTGAATTTAGCCATAATTTGTGATCTCCGTGAGAGATTGGTGAGGAGCTACTAATTGTTTTTAGCAGTGGAGAGAAAAATACTCACAAAGTAACAGCTCACAGCTAAACAGCTAGCCATGTTGCAGCAAATTTAAGTGGTGCACTTAGCCATACTTAGGTGCATTTAAGAAAAAAATAGAGTATGTAGTGGATTATGTTATAGTAGTGGTTTCAGCAGTTACTACGGGCTATTCAGAGCACATTTCAAGCCTGCAGCACACTTTAAAAACAGGTTTTCAGTAGGGATGCACTGATTTTTAAGTTCTGGGCTGACTGATACCAATGTTTAAAATAACGATTTGGTCCTTAGCTGATACCAGTACTTTTACATTGATCCTTATTTTGTTTTTGCCGTCATTCATTTTATGCTTTGCCCCTTTTGTGCCAGAGAAAAAAAAATCTACACAATAAAAAAAAATAACTGAACTGTTTTAAAGTAGCCTAATTAAACTCTTCATTACACTATCTTTGAATGAGCACAAATTCAGTCATACACATTATAAAACATTTTCAGGTGGAAAACACCTTTAAAAAATTGCTTCAAAAGCCTCTTTTCTATGTACAATATATTGTAATTCCCTCTCTAATATCTATTTTATATTGCTCTGAAAACATCAACAAATTTCTCCATTTCACGGCTGCATTTATTCAAGTTTCATGCCAAAAGCTACGTTTTACAAGATTACATCGAACACATCATGAGAATGTTATAATTTACCTTCGCCTGATACTTATTTTTACTGAACTGAGCTTAAATGCATCATAATGTCACTCAATGCAACCTCCTGAGCTGTTAGTTGCAGCCAGTTGCTGCTAGGAGCTAATGCTAACAAGCTCTCCTCCTGTTGATTTTAACTCAGATTCATTGTTCACAATGTAGCATTAGCAGGGAAACAAGAGGCTGCATCCTCTGACATGACAGTTGTGAGTTTAGTGCATCCTTTCATCTCAAAGGCGTCATGTTTTCTATTGTCCCCCAGGAAACCGACTGCTACCAGCCATTTCCTCACACAACAGTGAGATCGCAGAGCCCCAAACAGTTATTGCATTCTCCTTGTACCTGCTCATTTATTTATGTTTGTGGCCATTAGTCTTGAACCCTTCTTTTTAGCCTGCACAAAATTAATGTGACACAAAAGAAAAACATCAGCCGCTGCAATGAATATTATCGCATTTGCTGATAGGTTGATAGCAGTAACGGAGGTGAGTATCAGCCGGTACCAGTGTTCAGCCAATAAATCGTTTCACTCTTAGTTTTCAGTGGAATATTTCTTTAAAGACGCAGAAGATTCAGAAGATAACTAGAGACCATCCTGTGGTAGGACCATCCAAGCCATGACACAGCAACCTGTTACTCAAAGTAGATGTCAGCCAGGGGAGTAAAGTTGGGGGGTGGTGATAGCGCCTTTCCTACTTCCTAGCCACTAGCCCCCTTGTTTGACCACATCCATCCTCAAACCCAGCCTTCATTTTCATCTCAAATACACACCTGGAACATTTCGTGACTGCATCTTCCACAGTTGTGACATTACTGCATTGACAAAAATCTGTCAACAGACAGACATATAAACCCCTGCCAAAATACTCAGAACAGCTTCTGTGTTACTTCCCGCTATGATAGGTGTCACAACAGGACCACATTTTGCCATGATGACACACACACACACACACACACACACACACAGAAAAGAATACCAGCCATCGTTACCTTGTCCCAGGGAGTAATAAAGGCTAACTGGCATTTTACTAGGACTTTACTGGACACAGTGTGCCCTCCTTCTACATCATCTAATCAAGTCATTTCTGTATATAACTAATTGGTGCAACAACTGCCTACAAGAGGCCTAAATGAACTGATACATGTGGGAATTTTTGATTGAATTCACACAAATATATTACTATCCTTGCTTTAAATGGAAATTGTAGTAGTAATGATACATGGTGCTTTCAACTGTTGTCTGTAAAACACATGATCAAATAACAAACCAGCTATCAGCACACTGACTCTAACATGAGAGGTAGGAGATGACACCAAGAGACATATAGTGCACATACAGTATGCTACAATCTTACATATTAATGCAAAACCTCCAGCTTTCCATGAGAGGAGCTGAAGAAAAATGCCTTTTAACAGACACGGCTCCTGTTAGACTGGTATTGAATGTAGCTGGGCTCTGGTGTGTCGTCTCAGTTGGTGGTTGATGGGTTTTACAACAAATGTAATTAAAGTGACTGACAGTCAGACTGGAGCAGAGGACACACCAAGCCAGGCTGTTGGAATAATTATTGAATTCTGTTAAAAGCTTACTATGCTGTCTGCTGGGGGGTTAATAGGAGTTTAGCGGCAGAGGTGAAAAGGACTGTCAGCAACTCTGCTCTCTCCCTGCTGAACTTCCTCTAGAGAAATGGTATACAGTGTAGTTAACGACTTGTCTTCCGTTACTAAATGTTGTCTCCACTGAGGACGAGATGACAGTGACTCCGTGTGCTCTGTGTTAATGCACTTGACAGCAGAGGCCATGCATCTGTTGAAATGTGGACGGCTGCGACAGCGGGGCTGACACACTTTGGATTTCATGGGCATTACAAGACAACTTCATTTGTTTCTTTCATTTTTACTGTTAATAATCAATGATACCAACCAATGCTGCAATGCAGCCCACTGTGATTCCCTTCTGTCATTACCAAAGTTCATCTTTGTTCTCTCTTGTCTCTTGGTTTTAAGCAGACATCTTTTAATGCTGAACATAGCAGTCTGAATGCTTTAAATAATGACTCTCCCAGTGTGAATTTTTGAGAGCTGCCACTGAAACTTCTGGAGTTTAAAATTATACATATCAGATAATATCAAGTATTCTTTTATTGGACAGATTCTACCCACAACAAAACATAACACCGCTGTAGATCCAAAGGGGAGCTACGTACATTTTCTGTACAGTGGCCTCTGTGGACAATACTGACAATTACAAGATAAAGGTTCATGCTCATAAGCAACCCAACAGTACTCTCTATAAGATGCATATATTGCCATTTTTAGATGTGGCCTCAGCTGTTGATTATGTCTCAAATGGCTTTATTTGGTGTTATTCATGTGTTGCATTGTGCATTTGAATGTGCTGTGTACATTGTGGTCTGTACAAGTTGCTCCTGGTGGCAGATGAGTTTCCTTGCCGGAGATTAATAAAGCTTTCTAATCTAATATGACTGCAGAATCTGTAGGCAGCGGTATACGATTTTGGTATCCGAGGCTTTCTGGTTTCCATTTGTAGTCCATTTGTAGTCCAAGTGGTATAAACCAATCCTGTCTGAGCAGCAAGTAAACAGTTCATGTGGAGACCAAAAAAGGCAGAGCCAGGCCCCCAGAGGTGTCTTCGCTTTAAAGCCAATTTTTGTAGTGGCCAAACAGTCGAATTACAACTTCCTGGTTGGTCACATGATGCCATGGGGTACAAAAAGACTTTTCCCCATAGACTTACACAGCAGAAGTGACATCCGTAAATTAATGGATTCACTTTTGAACATCACAACCCCTGCAAAATTACTCTATCAGAATTTGATCCATTTGTAAAGTTTGTAATGTCTAGAGGAGTCAACAGATTTTATAATTTTATCCACATTTAATTTAGTGGACTGCTGAATTGGAAGTACTCGGTTTGTCTGGCGGATGTCTCTAATGTGCTTGATCCCAATGATGCGGAAGCAGCGTGGATCGTCCTGGTGATATTGTATGCAGCAGTTGAATGTTTTTGGCTTTATGCACCACTGAGTAACTTTAATAGGAATGAACCTGGCCACGCCTCCAACACTGTATCCAGTTCTCTTTATGGGCGCAACTAATTGGCTGTAATGCAATGTCCAAATCCACCAGATATCGTCTGATGATGATTAAGCTTTTTTTAATTTATCTGAATTTATATGCAGATATCTATTTACAGGGACTGGCCAAAATGCCCGGCAGAGGAACTCTTGGTCTGGATATCGGCTGGCTACACCCGAAGTACCATAATAATGGCTGTTTTCATTGTCAGACCATAGCTAAGCCAAGTTTTGGCCCAGTGAAATCTTAAAATAATGAAGAAAAAAAACAGATGGCAGCACGCAGGTCTTGTGAAGACACACATCATAATTATTCAATCATTAGGCTATGCATTCAAATAACTTGTTCTCAGCTTTGGAAAACGATGCTACCCAAAAGTTTTGCATCTTCAGGCATTGTTCAAACCAACTGTATGCCTGTATGCTGTATGAATGCCCGCTAACTCTCAATTTGTCTAGGATCACTTGAGACTCAAACTTGCCACAAAAGATGAAAAAGCTACAAACATCTGAAACGTAATATTCAGGGTTTTTTTTGTCAGGGTGGCAGAGTTAAGGTCATCGCAGCACACCATCACTCTCTCGAAATATTAAGTCTAATCCTACTTAGGGCATCTTCTTAAATGACTACTTAGAAAAGCCTTCAAGTATTATTTTGTGGGTGATAATCTCTTTGAGCCAACGGGATTCTATTACATTAGATGTTGGTTTGGCCAACATTCAAATGCATGGCTTCATCTCAATGACCAGATGTAACACAAAGAACACCTCTACTATCAGCAGACAAAAAAGGGACAACAGAATAAAGGCAGCCTTCACAACAGTTATGTAAATAAATTAAGTGGATGATCACTGACACCCATCATTGTAGCATATTACTCGGAAATATATTAAGGACCTGTAAGTGATGCAGCCTCACTGAGGATCGATCGTCTTCCCGTAAAAGACCAATTAAAGCAGCTCCGAATGAGATCAATGACTAAGTCACCTGAGAACCAGCATATCCCACAACAAGCACGCCCTCTTACACGCTAATACACTCTCACAAAGGCAGTACATCTACATCAAAAGGCCTCCGTAACCCTGCGAGATGTATGTGCACCACTACAGGGAAAATGCTACTGAACTGACATTGTAAACTACACACACAAACACATCATTAGCTCCGCACGCAGAGACACAACAAGATGTCTTTGTTCCATCAGATTCATGTCAGCAGCAGTTTTCTCTGTTGGCCCTAACAACTGTACTGAGATGGCGAATTCAGCCTCATAAATAGTTCCATGTAAATTACCCTCGAGTGCTGATATTGACTTGCTAAAATGAGCTAGGTCCGCCATGTTGCAATAAACCAGACGTCTCTTTTTTTTTCCCCACACAAACACATGCATGCATACACACACACAGGCCTAACTAAATGTAATTTACCAGCTGCTTTCTAATGGGGCTTCATCTTTCAATATAAATGTTAATAATCTATGATTACTCTCAGAGCTGCAACAGAGGGAGCTGAGCTTTTCTTTCATGTATTTATGGAAGTTCTCTCCCTCTCTCATATACTTCATCTCTTGCTTTTGGGAAAATGGTTTTGAATACAGACATCAAGTGAAAGATTTCCTTTTTTCTGTTTTTACCAGCATGGAGGGAAATGACTGCAGAAGCTGTACTTGCATCGTTAACCCCCATTCTTCCTGTGTTAATCATCTATTTAGTCTCTTTTTTTTTATTATTGCATGATTTCCTTATAGTTTTGAATCCTGGCAAACTGGGACAGAATGCATAAATAATGAGGCAAGAAAATGATCAAAAGTCAAAGTATAAACCAGAGAAGCAGAGCTGTCAACCCTCTATACAATATATTTATATATATATAAACTGTTCAAAAAAATTAAGGGAACACTTTAATCCAGTTGAAAATCTTTAATGATGTACACTGTATAATTGCAAAATGTCGTAACAACAGTCAGTGGAAACCAAAATCATGAGCCTGCTGAGGGCTGGTTTCAAAATCACACCGAAAAGTCAAAGTAAAAAATCACCATCTGATCCAACTTGTGAGAATTTTATCACAGCAGCTCATGATGTGACTCAGTAGTGTGTTTGGCCCCCCACGTGCCTGTATGCACTCCTGATAACTTCTGGGCATGCTCCTGATCAGTTGGTGGATGGTGTCCTGGGGGATCTCCTACCAGACCTGGATCAGGGCATCAGTGAGCCCTTGGAAAGTCTGTGGAAGTACTTGGTGGCGTCGAATGCACCAACACATAACGTTCCAAAGGGTGCTCAATTGGATTCATGTCAGGGGAACGGGAGGGCCAGCCAATGGTATCACTGCCTTCATCGTCCAGGAACTGCGTACACACTCTGGCCACATGAGGCCGACCATTGTCCTGCACCAGGAGGAACAGAGGACCCACTGCACCAGCGTAAGGTCTGACAATCACTGAGGATTTCATCCCGGTACCTAACAGCAGTCAGAGTACTGTTGGCTATGACATGGAGGTCTGTGTGACCCTCCAAGGATTTGCCTCCCCATACCATCAGTGACCCACTGCCAAACTGATCATGCTGAATGATGTTACAGGCAGCATAATGTTCAAGACTCTTTCATGCATGTCACATGTGCTCAGTGTGAACCTGCTTTCATCTGTGAAGAGAACGGGGCACCAATTGTGGACCTGCCCATTCTGGTGTTCTCTGACGAATGCCAGTCGAGCTGCATGGTGCTGGGCTGTGAGCACAGGTCCCACTGGAGGATGTCGGGCCCTCATGCCACCCTCATGGAGTCTGTTTCTGACAGTTTGGTCAGAAACATGCACACCAGTAGTCTGCTGCAGGTCATTTTATAAGACTCTGGCAGTGCTCCTCCTGTTCCTCCTCACACAAAGGAGCAGATACTGGTCCTGCTGCTGGGTTGATGCCCTTCTACGGCCCTGTCCAGCTCTCCTCATGTAACGGCCGGTCTCCCGATATCTCCTACATGCTCCTGAGGCTGTGCTGGGACGCACAGCAAACATTCTTGCGACAGCACATATAGATGTGCCATCCTGGAGGAGCTGGACTACCTTTGCAACCTGATTGGGCTGCAGGTGCTGCCTCATGCTACCAGTAGTGACAAGGACACTAGCAGAACACAAAACTAGAGAAGAATCAGTCAGGAAGGATAAGGAGAGAGCAACTGTCTGTGGCCACCACATGTAAAACCATTTCCTTTTTGGGGGGTTGTCTTGCTTTTGCCTCTCCATTGCACCTATTGTCACTCTCATTTGCACCAAAGCAGCGGAAACTGATTCACAATCACTTGTGCTTCCTAAATGGACAGATTGATATCCCTGAAGTTTAACTGACCTGGTGTTATACTGTGACCATTAAGTGTTCCCTTATTTTTTTGAGCAATGTATATTAGTAGGCTACTGGTATCAAAATATTTCAAATGGCACCCAGTCCCTTTTCCCACGTTATAACATCACTCCCACTAACTCAAATTACCTTTGGTTAAAAATTCTAAAACTATCCCTTTAAACCCTGAAGACACACATGCTGTCCTCGCCATGAAGTGAATATGGAAGCTATCTCCATCCCATTTATTTTCCATTTGTCAGTGTCTGAGTGAGGTTATAATAGCTTGGTAAAGAGCCACATTAGCAGGATGTGGCGCGACAAAGCTATGGATTAATACTCTCTGATCCCTCGCTGTCAAGCCCATTAAAATGTATGCAATTTGGTATTATCTCTGGTGCCATGCTTGCCTGTCTACTCCACATGGAGGGGGACTGAGTTAAAAATGATTCTGAATGTATCAGTGCCTCATTTGCTGTGTTTAATGACTCACCAAGCCTCCAGTTTTTCTTTCCCTCTCTTTCCTCCTCCTCTTCCCCTCTACTCTCCGTAAAAATAAAGATAAGGCATGCCTATCATTCCTCCGAGCCTGTCAATCATAATTCGCTGCTGAAATTACATTCCCCCGCATCGCTCTGGCTCTGTGGAGGGTAGAGAAGGCTACCTTCATGTACCTGTAGATATTCTGCTCCTTCCAGCACCGTATTTTCTTTTCCAAGAAGGAGCAGACAGTCCAGCCTCCACCTATATTCTCTCTTAATAAAAACTTATGTCAAAAACTTTGCTGGAATGAGGTAATAACGACTCATGCATTGAAGTGCCTGTCTGCACCACTGCCCATGGAATTTCATGTCCTCAAAAATATTGAAAATGGTGTTCAGGCTTCTGAAGTTTTGCAGTTTGATATATGAAGTTGGTGTTAACATGTATTGTTTGCTAATACTGGCATTTATTAAAAACATGATTTAGTCCGTTTAGTCTAAATCAGCACTGAAACAAATATGATACAGTACTAGATGGTTGTCCATTTATTGGAAGGCATTAAAATTCACTTTAATTCTTGTTGAATTTTAATGAGACATTTTTATCAGATGCCACATATGGCATGCATTCATCTTTTTTTTTTTTTTTTTTTTTAAACTAGTGGCATACTAAAATTATATTGGGTGAGGGTCCTGGTGTAAAGAGTGTTTCCTCTCCTGTTAGAAATAATGGAAAACCATCCATACATACAGACATGTAATATCTGCCAGTGATTACTGCGGTCTAAATGTACCAGATGCTGCCTGGGGAAATATTTCAGCAGCATTTCAACTGGCTGATACTGCATGTACCTAAAGCTGTATTTTAGAAGAGGCATACCTTTGCATATTTATTGTGTCGGGCAGCAGAGTGAGCTGAAACCACAGCCTTTATGTAGACTTGGAAAGGTTGCACATTCTCCTTGTGTTTCTGCCAGTTGTGCATGTGTCTTAAAGGAAAGGTTCACACCAAAGTAAAAATACTTTTGTTTCCTCTTACTTATAGTGCTAAATAGCAGTTTAGCTTGTTTTAGTGTGAGTTGCAGAGTGTTGGAGATTTTGGCCACAAAGATGTCTGTCTTCTCGAATGTAATGGAACTAGATGGCACTCAGCTTTTGCCTGGTTATTCAAGATAATCCACAGACCCTGTTAGCATTTTCCTGTAGTAACTATTTTCTTTCTGCTGAACCACACCCGCCAACCGTTTCTCAGCTCAGGTGGAAGCATACATCTACTCACCTAGCACCACTTAGCTAGCTAACATTACAGCTCAGCCAAGGAGGACGCCATTAGTGATCACATCTCATGCTGCACAGTGATATGGCTAGTGGGTGTAGTTCATACACAGAAAGTAGTTCCTACATGAAACTGCTCACAACAAGGTCTGTGGATTATCTTGAGTAACCGGGTCATGATTTCTGGCAAAAGACATTGCTGTTGAGTTTCAAATGTATCTTTTCGGTGCTTTGAGCACCACAAGCTCAGTACCATCTAGTTTCATTACATTCAAGATAAGAGACATCTCTAGAGCCAATTTCAAAAATACTCCGCAACTCACACCAGCACAATCTAGTATTTTTGATTTGGGGTGAACTGTTTATTTAAGGGCTTAGTATGATGTAAACAAACTAATTTTAAAGACATGTTGTCTGACCACTTTTAAGGCAGAGAAAATAATACATGATGACATTAGTTTTGGAAAGTTACAAGTAACAAAATTTATAGGACACAATCCAAAGAGCACCCTCCTATGATTTCCTTAAGGAACCAGTTCTCTGCACGTTACTAGGACGGGCCCTGGTGCCAGATTTTATGTTGAAACTAGCTATAATAGTAGATCCTAGCATCTCATCACACGATCAAATGAGGATTTTACATCTGAAAGCATCAGCATATGTTACCCAGCAGTCATCTTTATATCATTTGTATATGACAAAAATACCAAAGAAAATATTAAATAACTTATTTAATTGTTATATTAAATTGTTGTTTTTTTTTTAGTTTTTATAGTTTATGTAGACCTATGTAAGCCTTCTTGGCCTTTTTGAGAGCATAAATAGCAAACTACATGTAGTTTAACATGACTTCTAATGTAGTCAAATTATAGTTGTATTTTTAGGAGGCAATCTGAATCACTCTCTGCAGGCCTCCCCCACCCCACAGGCCCCAGTGCAACTGCACTGCTTGCACTGTATAAATTTCGCCCTTACTCCTTTGGTTTCTGTAACCCCCTGAAACCAATGATCCAACATTCACACCCACTTCACACTGTGATTGACCAGCTGTGGGGAGCTGAGAAAGGATGCTTGCTTTGAACTTCTCTGGCCTTTTATTTTTCATTTATACACAGCTGTTTGTTACACTTGCACAACCATTGCAATGCTATGAACATCTTCCAGGAAAGAGTCTGAAAATGAGTGCCATTATCCTGATTTGTAAACTTTTACTTTGTCCAAAAAACATCTTGATTTATAACGTGGTTGGCTGAAGGATGTGTTTTCTCAAGTTGGACAAATCTAAGCCACGCAAGCACCATTAGACAATTTATTCAGAATGCAAATCAGTGACAAAGCTGCAGTGGTTGTGGATTGTCCTACTTAGACCCAACAAACATTCGTTGTGTGATGACACAATGACAGATGAGGTGTGATCACAGCCTATGAGTTCATCTCAAAAAGTCCAGAAATAGCAGCCTTCAGAAACCTGTACTTGTCTAATGGCAGTTTGAACTGTAGTCTATGCAGCAGCTCCTCATTATCTTCAGCCTGGAAAATTCACATTTTTCATGTCACATTGGTGTGAAGGATATGGAACAGAGGCAGAGTGGACTGCACAATGATCACAGTGCTGAAAATAATACAGCTGGACGAGCAGTGGAGAGGGAATCTACTGATTAAGAGCCGACAGTTGTCTCATTCTCGCTCACAGTGACACTTCTTCTTCTCTCCTCCAACATTTGATCCCTTCAGCACGGCCTCAGCCTGCTGTAGCCGCACAACTCATGTCTCAATCATATCAAATAAAAGCAGTGAATTAATTTCAGACAATAAATAAATTACAATAAAGAAGGCTGACTGTTCTAAATATCATCTTGTCCCCGGATTGGTTTCATTCTGAGCTATTACCATCTCAGTTATCAAGAAGAAAAATCATTAAAACATGCTGCTGTTGTTACATCTGTTCATGGTCAGCTCGACCTGTGAGCCGCCACACACACAAACACACACCAACAAACACACTTGTACACAGCACCAGAGAATGAAAGGTTGTAGTCCCAGGTCCTACACTACCCTGTAATCTTTCCAGAGCAACATAACGAGCAATTTTCAACATCTCCAGACATAAAACATATGCAGCTTTCAGATAATTTCTTTTCTCTCACTGCAAACAGTGCAGACAGATGGTTCAACGGCTGGCCATCTAAACCACAAGCATCTGCATGTGTCTGCACTGGTGATTTATACATATGAATCTGTTCATCAGGCTTCATGCTGCATGTATGAAGTGAAGTTTTTAACACTGACAATGCTCTGTACCTGATTGTCTCCTAATGTGGCCTGTGGCTAACGGTGGCTGAGAACACCTGACTGTAGTTTAGAGATGGGACGAAACATGATTTTGGCACAGATCACGATATATACACACAATAAGTTGATCTTGTTGGATCTATTATTGGCATAATTGTTAATATTGTGTCCCAAGAGGGTTCTGGGCAACTAACAATAAAAGAGACTCAACAAAATCAGGCTGTATACACACCAACCTCAAAAAATGTAAAAAGATGTTTGCCAAGCATTGGCATTTTTCATATAGAAAGATTTGCCACTTTAGATAGTTTAAAAGCTCAGCTCTTTAAGATTGTTGGATTTAAATAAATAAAATAATTTGTTTCAGAAAAATGGAAGGTAATTATTGATTCTAGTATGTTTTAGTTTTGTTTTGGCAGCCCAGTCATGGATTGTATGGTGCATTACCACTTCACAGCACAAGGGTTCCTGGTTTGAATCCGGGTAGGGGTTTAAACCCTGGGGTAGGGGAGCCCTTCTGAATTTGCATGTTCTCCTTGTGTCAGCGTGGGTTTTCTCCGGGTGCTCCGGTTTCCCCTCACAGTCCAAAGACGTGCAGGTTAATTGGTGACTCTCAATTGCCCATAGTTGTGAATGTGAGTGTGAATGGTTGTCTGTCTCTATGTGTCAGCCCTGTGATAGTCTGGCAACCTGTCCAGGGTGTACCCTGCGTCTCGCCCAATGTCAGCTGAGATAGGCTCCAGCCCTCCCGTGACCCCTAACAGGATAAGCGGTTACTGATAGTGAATGAATAATGAATGTTTAGTGCCATTTTAAGAGTTTTAACCATATTTTGATGCTCATCTGAATAATATTATGAATCCGAATTATTTTGGCCAGGATAACCATTTCATTAAATTTTCATATCATTCCATGCCTATTGTGGTCATGAAATTTACAACAGTCGAAGTCAGTATTGGTATAGGAAAGGTTTAATTCTGTTTTCTTATGGATGGAGTCTTAAAATATCAGCAAACTGATACTGATCCTGATGTTCAAGCTCATGGCACAACTGTACTTGGGTGCAACCAACATATTAACATCCATTTTCATCAGCTTATTGGGGGCTGGATGTGGAGGCAGCAGACTGAGCAAGGTGCTCCAGAAGTCCCTCTCCTAAGCAATGCTTTCCAGCTCCTCCTGGGAGATCCCAAGGTGTTCCAAGGCCAGATGAGATATGTAATCCCCCCAGTGTGTTCTGGGTCTGCCCCGGGGCCTCCTACCAGTTGGACATGCCCGTAAAACCTCTAACGGGAGGCACTCAGGAGGCACCCTGATCAGATGCCTGAACCACATCAACTGGCCACTTTCCATATAAAGGGGCAACAGCTCTACTCCAAGCTCCCACTGAATGTCTAAGCTCCTTACCCTATCTCTAAGGCAGAGCTCAGCCACCCTATGGAAAAAAGTCATTTTGGCCACTTGTATCCAGTATCTCTTCTTTCAGTCACTACTCAAAGCTCATCACCAAAGGTGAGGGTCGGAACGCAAATGGACCGTTAAATCGAGAGCTTTGCCTTCCAGCTCAGCTCCCTCTTCACCACAACTGTCTGGTGCAACACCTGCATGACCTTGTGATCATCTCATTCCTCTTAAAAACAGCTGGCAACACTACTGAACTTTAATAACATTATAGGTATCAAAAATGTCTTCATCAACATTGTTCTGGAATGTGGGATTTTTTAAAAACTGTCCATACTGATGATTCGACTTTTTTTTTAATCTGTGGGTGACTTCTGTTATGTTTTATTGACTTTATGTTACAACATTGGTACCTTTAATTTAGCTAAGAGAAAGACAGGTAACAAAACCTGATACAAGACATGGTTTTAAGAACTTTTTTTGAACATGTAAAGTCTTAAGCTCAACATTTTTTTTGGCTAATCTTTAACTATTTTCCACACACTTTACATAAAACCTAATTACCATTAACAGTAGATGCTGCTTCCTATGTCTGGAGAGACTGAAGCACACCTATCCAGTTGGTGGCCTGCCAGCCACATCTTACCCAGATGCAACCTTCAAGTTGCCAAACATACATAAATCTATGGCAAAGCATGTAGACTACATGTATAGTGTACGGAAGTAGCTAACGAGTGAGACATCTCTCTTTCTTCTCATCTCTGTTGAGAGTTGCACATGCGCAGTACCAATCAGGTAGGATGTACAGATTGGGTAGCAACACTGCCAATCATATCTTTCACAACACAGCCTTTTTCTCATGAGGCACAGCTCCAACCACATTTACTAGCTTTTCACAACATGCAGCTATTGAAAGTCTATGTCAACCCTGAGACCTAAAATTGATAATGAAAATTGTCACTTTAGCCCTGCCTGGACTGGCAGGTACTGATTTATTTACCACCATCTAAACAGTCAGCTATGTGACCAAAAATATTCACTCACCGGCCACCTTATTAGATACACCTGTTAAACTGCTCATTAGCGCTAATAAGGTAATCAGCCAATTTTGTGGACGCAACTCATTTAGGCATGTAAACATGGTCAAGATGACCTGCTGTTCAAAGTTGAAACTGAGCATCAGAATGAGGAAGAAAGGTGATTTAAGTGACTTTGAACGTGGCATGGTTGTTGGTGCCAGACAGGCTTGTCTGAGTATTTCAGAAACTGCTGATCTACTGGGATTTTCACACACAACCATCTATAGAGTTGGTGGTGTAATGTTGTGGGGGATATTTTTTTGGCACACTTTGGGCCCCTTAGAACCAACTGAGCATGGTTTATATACCACAGCCTACCTGAGTATTGTTGCTGACCGTGTCCATCCCTTTATGACCACAGTGTACCCATCTTATGATGGCTACTTCCAGCAGGATAACGCACCATGTCACAAAGCTCAGATCATCTCAAACTGGTTTCTTGAACATGACAATGAGTTCACTCCACAGTCACCAGATCTCAATCCAATAGAGCACCTTTGGGATGTGGTGGAACAGGAGATTCACATCATGCATGTGCAGCAGACAAATCTGCAGCCACTGTGTGATGCTATCATGTCAATATGGACCGAAATCTCTGAGGAATGTTTCCAGCACCTTGTTGAATCCATGCCACCAAGAATTAAAGCAGCTCTGAAGGCAGAAGGGGTCCAACCCGGTACTAGCAAGGTGTACCTAATAAAGTGGCCAGTTAGTGTATATCATTTATTTTAAAAGTGAAACAATAAATATTGATTTTTTTTACTACATTAATTTGCATTTCTTTAAAATTTGTCATTACCAAAAGGTTTAAAAAAGGTTTTAAATAGGCTGCTGAAAATGTCCGGCCCATCTACATTTCCTGTATTTAAAATCTGGCCCAACCCAGGCCTGATCTTATAGGTGCCGTCCTTTTTGAACTTATGAGTGTCTATATCTGATTAAAAAAGTTAAATATGTGATTTAAAGGTAGCTAAACCACACAAAAAACATGAAACCTACTTGCTAGATTGCTGGAACATCACAATGTTTTGTGTCAAGTTCAAGAAGCAAGTTATCTAGTTCTTGTGAAATTATCATGCTGTTTTTATTTTTACCCCCAAATTTGATAATGTAATGAATTCTATCGTATGGTTAAACAGATACAAGGTGGTCTAAACTGAATTTTGATCAAATGTGTATTAACTGTGCTTTTTAAGGCAGTTTTGGTTGATACTGAAGGTATCAGTGGGGCTGTACTACCAGCACCTATGGATTAAGAAAACATAATTCTGATGAGTCTGATTTGAAACACAATTGCAGTTTTTACCATATTACTGGCAAATGTTACGTCTTCTCTATGCTGTGTTTTACCCTCAGTTGAAGTATCACCAACCTCAGATCAACAAAGTGTACAAAGTGAACAGTCTTAAAATGTATTAGTATTGCAATCTACGAAAAGACAAATTGCTGCCTCTGCAGCCGACTGTAACACTCATGTGCTCCACTCAAACAAAATCAAGTAAGACATACCCAACACAGG
The DNA here is from genome assembly GCA_019142605.1 of Cephalopholis sonnerati. Lineage (NCBI taxonomy): Eukaryota > Metazoa > Chordata > Actinopteri > Perciformes > Serranidae > Cephalopholis > Cephalopholis sonnerati. Next base: position 17,510,036 of record JAGQAX010000009.1, read on the forward strand.
GTGGTCACGTGAAAACAGCTTCTCATTAAGCACATCCCACGCAAACACACACATCATTAACAGATGATAATTATAATTAGAGCACAAGAGGGTATAGAATGCATAATGTACAAAAGCTTTAGGGGCTGAGCATTCTCTCTGACTATAATTAATATCATTAAAGAGCTCATGCGGTTATCATTATAAATTAGAGTGAGTGTCATGTTTTGCCATGTGATTATATTGTAATCACAAAAGCATAGCACACAAAACACACTCCTGTATCCTTTACTGCCTTTATACACTAGTTGCCTGAGTAATCTTAGAAGGATTACTGCCATCACTGAGGGGTGGAATATAAACTGTTGTAATAATCAGCTGTCCAAACTCTATTTAGAGATAATAAGAGGATGCAATAGAGGATGTAATAGGCTTACCTCTAACTTCACATCTTTGTCCTTGATGTTAACACAACAGCAGCGCTCATTAGGCATAAGCAAATCCCTCTTCTCATTATTTCTCTAGTGATGGCAAAATTACAATCTGCACAAATAACACTGTGATAGCCTCGGCACATCTTAAAGAGTATTATAAAGTAGGTCCCCACAAAAGCAGGGGACACTCAAGCAGCATCTACAAATGGGTCCATAATTTGTTCCAGACCAAATCGGAGGCTCTAATCAAAATAAAACTAGTCTCCTTTAGCTCTGGACTAACAGTGAATTTCTAGCCACAAAGATACTGTCAAAGTCAGGATCAAAGAAGGCATATATAGCACACTGGGAATGTACTTCTTTTCTGTTTTGTAGGATTTAGAAAGTACTGTCAAACTAAATATAAAGTTCTAGCCTTAAAGAACTTCACTTGTCCGTGGCCTGAAATGGAAAAAGGGGTATGAGAGGTAACTGTGTCAAACAGAGATCATTTTAGAAACTGATATTATAGACTTTTTTTGAAACACATAGCCTGTCAGGGTTTCCACCTCTAAGTCCTTTGAACGGTGAGGCACTGACACGGAGCCGGCTTTAAGAAAGGCTTAAAAAAGTTGCAGAAACAGAACGAAATCCAAAACTGGCATGATCAAAAGGGCTCTTTGGATTTAAATCTGATATGGACATCAAATACAGTACCGTCTTTTTTATAAACTAGCCCTGATCATTTACCCAGGATAATTAAGTACACAAGTACCAGGATTAAATTTTGGCAAACAAGGATTTAATGGACTTTGATTTAATAAGTAAGTAAACCATCTTGACAGTGCTGACCTTTGAGGGAACACAGAGTCCGAGAATCCAAAATCAAGGAAGCTGTGGCAGCTTATTAGCGGCACCATCAACTTTTATTTATCCTCCTTTGGTTTAATATTTGCTGCACTACAAAAGCAATCCAGTCTCACTCACAACTCTTCAAAAGTCAATGGTTGGTCAGTGGCCCTGGTCAGCATCAGATACCAACGCACCTCAGTACTCTATGGCGGCGGTATGAGACACATCAGGTAGCTGCTTTTTTTGATGTGCCAAGCAACTGCTGTAGTAAAAAGAGAGCAGATGGGAGGGGAGGTGAATGGATTAAACAAACTCCGGAGTCCTGTGTCAGATAAAAAGTCAATCGAGTTATTTTATTAACAACCTAGTGTGCCATTATGTGTAGCACAAAACACTAGTGACGTATGTCACATGACATTACATCACCTTGCTAAAAAAACGTTTTTATTTGAAGCCAAACCATGTTGTTGTTTTTTTTTTTGTTGTTTTTTTTTTACCTACGTTCCAACTTTATTTTGAAAAGAGACTTTATGCACTGTAACCTAAGCTAGTTTTCCAAATTGTAGTTTGTACAATTAAACAAAATCCTCAGTTACATTAAACAAAAACCTTGAAAGCTACTGCAGGGTTAGTGAATTAGCTTGCTAAGTAGATTGGCTATGCTAGCAAGTTAACTTGCCAATAAACTAAAATATTAGGGAATTAGCTTACTTACTTGGTAGGCTATGCTAACATGTGAGTTTACCGGTAGGCAAAATTATTGTTCACTAACATTAAGAGTATGGATAGTGTCATTTTGCAGTTGCAAAGATCTGGACACATTTCCCTCCTTTTTCATTGCCTATTTAAAACTATTTTTATCTGACAGCACTACGATCTTGAAAAAAAAAGTTTTTTTATAGGCTATGAAAAATGAGGGAAAATGTGTTATCGCAGGTATTTGCAACTGAAAAATTATCCACACTCTTTGTTGGTGAACAATATTCTAGGCTAGCATAGCCTACCTATTCAGCAAGCTAACTCGCTAATATTCTTGCCTGTTGGCAAGCTTACTTGTTAGTATAACCAACCTACTTAGTGTAACTCTTTATGTCAAGGTTAAGATAGAATTACCAGGTTGGCCTGGAATATTAACATTTACACTGCACACCAGGGCTAGGTTCGGCTCATGAAGTAAATTGGCAACGACCACAATTTATATATGAGCAAAAAGTAATAACAATATTTATTCAATATTTTTGCAGAACCCAAAAAACACAGGTAAACAAAACAATATTTTCCCCCAATAGTCAGTCAGTATGGAAAGTCCAGTCAAGTCAGTAATATTGAATATCTCAGTTCAGTTCAATTCCTGTATCCAGAGGAAGAATCTTCGTGCACACTTGTATTGTTGAACAAAAGAAATTAAAGCTAAGGGCCTTCTTTTTATGAATCACTACCCGGGCAGTGTGAAAACAGCGTTGGAGATCTCATAAGTCTTATCTGTAATCCAAGGGAGTGTGTCCAGTCCACTGGCTCGAACAGGTTGGTGGGCGCTGGTCACAGGCACGCACATGGACATCCGGAATCGCTGGCTCGCCGTTCAACCAACCAACAGTGGCAGAAATCGAAGTGTACAAGAAAAACCAATCGGAGACTCATATCAAAGTTATCCAGGAAGGACGCTGCAGACGGCTATTTTACCAAAACAATTAACTGTCAAATACTGTAATGCAATCAACTTCGGCAGAAATAAACTCTTATAAACACCAACGGCACGCTTCATTTACTCCAAGCTGCACTCTCGATAGCTTCCGATCGCGGCTCTTCCGAGGGCGAGGGCGAAAGAAGGAAAAAGAGAAAAAAAAAATAGAAAGTCGATTTTCTCTACGGTGGCTCTATAGGGTGGCCCCGCATTACTGCGGTGGGACAGCACCATCTATTGGAGAGATGAATCATGACAACCACAATTATAGCAAACCACAGTGTTGATGATTGTGTGTGTGTCTGTGATGTTTATTTCATATGGGTTACATTAGCAAGCGAGCTCAATAACCCCACAGAAACGTATGAAGTTTTTGTTTAATGTTACTAAGGATTTGTTCAAGTGTACATTTTGGAAAACCAGCTTAGCTTTGAAGAAATCCAGGAGCATGTCCTACTTGGCAAAATCACACTGTGCCATCACACAGGCGTTGACTGTTCCCTGTATCAGCCTCTCAGTGGCTTCTGGTATGCTCAAGAAATCGCAACAGCTTCAATAAACCTGTATGCAAATGAATAGGCGATGATATCACTTATAAGTAAATTAGTATAAGGTGTTGTTTGGTGACTTTTTTGCTAGCTAGTGTCATTGTAAAATAGTTGACAGCAATGGTCACTACATCATCTGCCCCCCACCCTTACTATTTTCTTTCATTTCATCAAACAGAAACAAGAATGACACAAGTGAGTGTATGTAATTATGTGTATCCTGTATGTGTGTATTTTCGCTTTCCTCCCAGGCTTATTTCTGAGCGATTTTCTGTCTACTGTATATTACAGTGTGTGTGTGTGTGTGCGCGCGCAGAGAGCGAGTGTGTAAAACCCTTGATTATTAGCTTGCACTGGGACAGAAAGTGACACTGGTCGTGTGGAGAGTTATTGGATAAACCAACATTTCAGCAGGTTTGCCCTGAGGCTGTGTTCATCTCTCCAATGCCCGCAGCAGAAGAAATTGCTCATCTTTTACCTCCCAATTCATTTTTTTCCATGAATAATATCAGTGTATTTCTTTTAGACCTTTCTGTTCATTTCTATTCATCATCTTACCTCCATTGTTTTGGTCACAGGGCACTGGAATGATTCCTGTATGCCCATAGCGGATAAATGGTTCTACTGGAATTATTCTGAATATTTAATCCAAACAGATGCATAAAACATCACACACATACACACAAAGACCAACTTTAGAAAGCAAACAGTAGATGTTTGAGTAAAGAAGAAATATATTCAAGATGATGCAGCATGCTTTGTACAACATCGGCCTGAAAGTGAAACCCTAACCTGATTCATCCAGGCTCTTTCCTGGCTCACACCCAACATCTAAAAAAATCAGCTGGAACCAAAGCCAATGCTTTAACATTAAATATATGTCTAGTTTCTGGCAGCAGGGAGCCCACACATCCTACTCCCTGTGGCTGCTGCTCACCCTGGGGGATCCCGAGGTGTTCTCAGGCCAGATGGATGCGCTGTGTTGTGGGTCTGTGCCAGGCTCTCCTCCTCCTCTCCACAGGGAAACATCAAGGATTTTATCAGGTCTTTCCAGCAGCTCCCCCACCACCACAGGATCAAGCTGACCATGATGACTCAACAAAAATGATGTGCTGATACCTAAAGTACATGCATGAACTGCCTTATGATCAGATACAGTGTTTGTTTAGGACGGCACACAAGTTCAACAACAGAACCCCACTTGGCTTCAGACGAGGCAGGCTGATCTTCCTAGTCAACCCCCTTCAGGTCTATCCAGCATTACCCACCAGGGGCAAAAAATATATTCACTTAAATATCCCAATCCAACTCAAATACTTTTGAGCTAATTTTAAAAGTGACATCTAAATCTGAGGCCATGGTTCTCAAACTGGTGGATTGCCCCCTTCAGGTTGGGAGAGAGTTATTGGTTCAAGCAAGGGAGTTCAAGTATCTCAGAGTCTTGTTCATGAGTGAGGGCAGAATGGAGCATGATATGGATCGGCGCTTTTGTGCAGCATCTGCAGTGATGCGGGCACTGTGCAGGACCGTCATGGTGAAGAGGGAGCTGAGCCAGAGGGCAAAGCTTTCGATTTACTGGTCCATCTACGTCTCAACCCTCACCTATGGTTGTGAGCTCTGGATAGTGACCAAAAGAATGAGGCTGCAAATACAGAGCGGCTGAAATCAGTTTCCAGTGTGGGGTTGGCTCTCCGCCTTAGAGATAGGGTAAGGAGCTCGGACATCTGGAAGGAGCTTGGAGTAGAGCCACTGTTCCTTCGCATTGTAAAGGGTCAGTTGAGGTGGTTCGGGGATCTGATCAGGATGCCCCTGGGTGCCTCCTGTTGAAAGTGTTCCGGGCACAACCCTGGTAGGTGGCAGACCCAGAACACGCTGAAGGGATTACATATCTCATCTGGCCTGGGAATGCCTTGGTGTCCCCCAGGAGGTAGGAGCTAGAAAGCGTTGCTGAGGAGAGGGATGTCTGGGGTGCTTTGCTTGGCCTGCTGCCCCCGTGACCTAGCCCGGGATAGGCGGAGGAAAATAGATGGACTTTTAGTCGATTTTTCATGATAAAAGGACCTTCAGGCTGTGGCAACTCAAATTCAGTTGCAAATTCCTCACTGGATCAGCAAACCTTCTGTTGCTGCTGTTACACAGGTTAGACCAGCAATGGGGTTAACACTGGCTTTATTTGAGTTGCAACAGGTGCTACTTCAGGTCCATCTCTGGAGTTTTCAACCAATCTCCTCCTGGCAAATAATCTCCTGGTGGCAGGGAGTGAGGTGGGGTGACTGCGGATGCAAGAGTGGAGCAAAGAGGGACTAGGCAAATCGATGCGCTGCATGCAGCTCTACAATAAAATTACAGTTTAATTAATTTTAAATAATAAAACAACATTGAAAATCACTAAATGGCAGTCATTGTTAATATTGCAGCTGCCATAAATCAATCAATGTATGGGAAACCCTGCACTACCTTGACGAGCAGGGAAAAATATATGCAGCAGCTTCAGTTTACTTCAAAAAGTATTTTTTACTTATTAAATTTACATTTCCATTTTATTTAGTAACTGAAGTGTATTTAATATAGTGTGTTTCACAGAGCAAGGTCACAAAGTGCATCACAGGAATAAATTAAGACCATGGAAAAACAGTTATTTCGTTATTTACCACTTTTCTCTATAGTAACTGATGCTGCTGAAATAGAAAGACTGACTGGCATGAGATGTGCATTGTTTTTTAGAAAAACGTCTCATAACGTACAGCCTCTAGAGGTGTTAGAAGTGTGATACATCTTTTTCCCCATGGTCTACTGTTAAAAAAATAAACAAACACTGCAATAAATCGTAATATTGAAATGCAACACTTAAGTATCGCCATACAGTACATATTGAATCGGCACCCAAGTACTATGATAATACCAAATTGGGAGAAACGCATATCGTCCCGGCCTTATTACCCACATGGGCACCAAAAACATACCCAGGTTGTGCCCTCTTCATGACACCACAAACAGACAAGAAGGCCAGATACATTCAAATGGTGCCTGGCACTAAGGCACCAATAAAGTCAAACATTTCTTCCTTCCGAGTGATGCTTTGACTCATCTCTGTAACCCTGAAGTATTAAAAGCTCCTGTAAGCTTCTTGGAGCTTACAGCTTTCATGGATGACCCTGAAAGCCACAGGCTCCAAGTGTTGCTGGAGCTTTGATACTTCAAGACTGCTTTTCTTTTCCCCGCTCCTTGCAGGTACTTTCAATGAAGTTGTGCCAGAACCCCTCCACCCCACCTCACTGAGTCTTGGTAACCCTCCCATTAATATCCCACCACTTAAGGAGAACTTTGTAATCACCAAGGCCCAAACTTTTTCTTTTTCCTACACTTCTGTGATCAATATCCTTTCCACACTTCATGTCTGCAAAATCACACAGTCTATAGAAAAAAGCTAAATTTGATTTTCCTTACATTATTCAACTTTCAATTATACTATTTCTCACAGACTAACCAATAAAGGTCTTTAGCTCATTGAAGCAGAAATGATCTGTGCCTTTAAGTCCATCCAATTCATTCTGATTACTTGTGCTGTTTTCAAACTTTGCTGGAAAAAGGCCTATTACTTAGTCATCAGACTCCTGTTAGGTTGTAAAAGCAGTCCTGCGTTGTGCTGAATACTCATCAAAATCCACAGAATCAAGCAAAGCAGGACTCCATCGAGGGCAGCACTTTCTTGGGTACCTCAAAGTGGATCCCTTCTCTGTTGAGATGATCCTTTGATCCATCCGAATGATATCCAATTCTGTAAACATGCCTCTCCTTCTGATGCTTTTTGGCAGGGTTCAGTAGAGAAATGGCTGCTGAATGGATCTCCCAAATCCAATTGAGCTTTTTCAAGACTCTCTTTACCCCTCTTTTACCAAATGTACCACATCATCGTTTTCCTGTGGGAACATGGACAATTTATACTCTTCTACCAGCAGGAGTCAAAACTATTCTAATTAAAGGTTGGAAAAATTCCACGGCTAACCTGAACCTTCTCGCCCAGCTTTGATTTCCCTGCTTAGTTGGTCGCTAAGTCACTTTTTCCATTTCTCCCTCTATAAATTGTGAGCCTTGGCTCCATATGATGTAGAAACCCCACCCAGGTCCCCTTCATTTCTAGCTATAACATCCAACATTCAAGCCCTCCCATAGATGACTTCATCAATGTTTCACAACTTGCGATCGTTAATAGCCTCGCCCCCCGGCACCTTCTCTTCAGATTGGACAGATCTGAATTCCGTCTGCTCTTTTCATAGTCAAGTTAACCTCATTTTTACCTCTCTTAACCTCATCATGCTGAGTTGATTTGTCTCTCATATTTGACTTACTTTCTTAAAGTCATTGAAGTCTACCGAGTGAAATCACCACAGATTTCCTCTTCAACACCATCCCTGTTGTCATCCATGTTTTTCAACATCAAGCACTGAATCCCTTTAACTGCAAAGCCCCCACTCCACTGCATGGACGGGGGTTGTGGATACCTCTCCCTGCATCTGCCATCTCGGAGCACTGCCCGGTCTCTCCTGCTAAAAGTTCTAATTCTTGTGATTTTCATGAGATCAAATCCCATTTTTACATCGGTGTGTTTTTCTGCAATATCCACTCAATGTATTTACATTTAGGATTTCTTTCTCTTCATACAGTTGGTACGTTTTTGGTACTGGTGAGTGCGCCATTATGCGGTGGCTTTCAATAGTGAGATGTTTTGCTCACTGCTTTTTGTTTTTTTGCTCTATGTGCCTTGCATTTTTGCAGGAGCACCCTGATGGTCTAAAGCTGAAAAAATTCAACTCAGAGCGGAAAAATCGCCTGACTTTATTGAGTTTGTTCCCATTGTCCACTCTGATGAATTGAGAGGCAGATGTTCTGTGGTGGTGAAGACACCAAGTATTAGCACGCATGGTTTGTGTGAAGAAAATGTTGGCTCACCTTTATTGTCGCCCTACTAGGCAAGCTGCAAGATATATCTAAATAAACTGATGCTTGAACTGCTTTCTAGGGCTGCCCCAACTAAAGATTGGTGATTGGTTTGTGACGTGACTCCTGTCTGACTGCTGAGCGTGGCCTCTTCCTGTGTCTGTCCTTTCAAATTAAATTCCCACATGGTCCAGTCAAATAGGTTTTGATTTATTTTGATAAGGCACAGCTTCTTATTGAGTTTCACGTCTGATTGTTAGGTTTTGTTTTTTTTCCTGCAACTAAGCAACCAATGAAATCTTGCTGACTAATGACCTTTCCGGTTGACTAACGTTTGGTCGACTATTAGGAGGCAGCCCTAGTACTTTCTAACATTTACCGACATTAATTAGACCTTACAATTGGCAGCAGATTGTCAAACTGTCCCTGACTCATCCTAAAATAAGCCTTGAACCAACCATCATCAGAGCGAAGCTCCAGGACCAGCTGGTTCTACTGTACTCCTTTTGATTCCTCCTCTTTCTGAGGGTCTCATGTACCCACACAGATCTCAGTTTCCCTGTGACCAATGGGAACAGCCTGTCACCCTCAATCAGAGCCAGCAGAACAAGTGCCCTCCACCTGTCCATTTTTAATGCTGATTTTAAGGTATCTGTGAGATTGGTTTACAACAAAATAGTGGTTAAGCTATGGACATGTGATTGAGGCACAGCACAAACAAAACGTGCTTTGTCTGATTGGCTAGGCCTAACAACAAGTGTCATCTAATCTACCAGGACTGGATTACAACTTTAAATGAAAACAAAACCAACCAAATTCGCAATTTCTCAATGAGCGTATTGATAAAAACCTCTTATGATCAATTAATTATTTAAGTCACTTCCAGCTTCTTGTGAGGCTTTTCCCATTTTCTCTGTTTTTTATTATTGTAAGCTGAATATCGTTGGCTCTTCAGTGTTATTTCAAGACAAAATAAGCCACTAAATGTTCAAGGAAATTTTGCATTAATGATCAGTACACATTAATCACAGCTGATTTGTACAGAATGACCTTCACGTCTACATGATGTAAAACATCATTAGTTACACAGCTGTATTTTTCGTTTCCCATGCTGAATTCATCTTTAGAAGGCCACAGAGCTGTACTAGAAAAATATCTACCATCTCCACCATATCCGGCTGCTTTGTTTGTGTGTGACTGAGTCTTCTATCCTGAGGGACGCCTCTCCTGTTCGGCATGCCTGCCTGCCTGCCTACCTTAAAGCTTCTCTCTTGTCAGTGCGTCACGGCCAATCAGAAAAAAATCTCAGCTTTCTCAGACAGAGGCAATGAACTCTATCTCTGTCTGTCGTTCGCTCCGTCTCCCCTCCAAACTTTCCACCCCGCCAACAAATCTCCTTTTAAAAGAACTATCTCTGCGCATTGAAAACTTGAAACCACTTCAGAGATGCACCAGCAGAAGTGCGCAGAGAGGCTGACAAGGAGGTCCACGCTTCTTCTCGTTTGGTGTCAAAGCTGACAGCCCGTCAAGTGAAAACTGCAGCAGATTAGACAGAACAAGGAAGCACCAACACACACAAACACACCATTAAAAGCATTTTCTGACAAGGCAGCAGCTAATAGACCACACACACACACACACACACACACACACACACACACACACACACATGGGTAGTGTTTTCTTCTAAAGATGCAGTGGGTAACAGAGTGCACACAGACACACGCACATCAGTATTCTAGTCTTGTGCTGCACTGGGAAGGTAAAGAAAGACAAGTTTGACTGACCCCTTTCATTGACCTATAAGATAACCTTTCTTATGTGTGTGTGTGGGAGCGTGTGTGTGTTCTGCAGCTTGATACCACCAGCTAGTGTGTGTTAAATGGTGAAGGTCATGATTTGCAAGGATTGCTGAATCCACAAAGCTAGACTGATGTCTTACTGACAGGGAAGTACTCCATTAAATAATTAAATTGTCAGGTATTAGATGATGTTACAAGTTACCTTTTATCATTGAGCTTTTGTTCAATTAATTAGGTCAGTTAAAGGGATCATTTGGGTTTTGAAAAAAATTGCTCTTTCACCCTTTTGCCAAAATTAACAAATTCAAAGGCGTTACAAGTGGAGCTCTTATAAGAAATACCTTCAATTACCTTGTTTTTAATTTAAGCATCAGAGGCATTAAAAAAACAATACAGCAGTTGGCTGAAGATCAAGGACAATTTCATAGTGCAATTATCTCAGCCAAAATGACCTCACTACAACATGTACTGTTTGGATTCTGGGCCTGTCTCCACAAATACAGATATTTTTTAAAAAGAATATTTTCCTTGGCCTTTTGGCATCTGGTCTACACTAAACATAGTTTTAGGTTACTAAACTGAGACTTGTATCTAAAACACCTTTGACGGTGAGGATTTTTCAAAATCCTGTTTGCTGTATATCTGTGTGGATGTGTAAAACAGAGCAAACGATTACATCATCTCTTCATATTTTGTTATTGTTACTTTATGAGCATGCCTCAGAAACAGTAACAGACAAGGTGAACTACTGGTTTGTTTATGTTGTGTTAGCACTGCTTGGTCTGTTGACTGCTTTACACTAAAACTTATAGACCCTTTTAGGGCGGACGTCACAATGATGTCAGTTTGTTAGCTGGAGGCAAAACACAACTCTCCACCACACTAAACACCACAGGACCACCGTCAAACTTAAATTTGATCTCATACCAGCCACCGTTGCCCGTCAACAAAAACAAAGACAACTATGGTTAAAGGCGCAATAAGATGAAAGGACTGGACGGAGGCGATCATCAAACATGCTGCATGTGCAGCTCACACTTCATATCAGGTTAGGGAAAAAAGTATTTGCTATTGTAGGGATGAATAAAGTTGTGTGTATTAAGGGTTATCATGTCACGTAATCAGAAATTGGGGAGGAGAGGAATAGAAGAGGAATATCGGATTTCTCTGTAACGCTAACTTTTTAGCGCATCAGCTAATGTTAGCTTTGATAGCAAAACAAACTGGAGGAAACCTTTCAAGTGTTGTCCTCCTTTGTATGATTGGCATAGTAATCAACCACAAAGCTGATTGTTCCACCTTCAGCAATCCTGTCAAATCATCCATCCACTGAGTGAGAGCATACCGGTCTGCCAGTCTGGTCCCAGTGGTCAGCGTTCACTTATTCAGGTAACACTCCCAGTCCACAGAGTTAGTGATCTGACAGGGTGCGTTCGTAAATTCAGTTTGACACTTTACACTAAATAAGAGTCTTTGGTCGAAGAAACGGAGCGTTACTTTCTGAAGGTTATGTTAATCGCACATTCACTCGGCGCTCCACTGCTCTGTCTCCCCAGACAGAGAGCCTAGAGTGCGGAGCTCTGGATAACCGAACAGTACATTCCGACAGCACTCCGGATTTACGAACGGTCCAGTTTGTGCCAGAGTTGCTCCAGCATTCAGAAAGAGTATTTCTTAATGCACCACTCCACTGTCTAAAACAAGCCAACAGAACTTGCTCGTTAGTGCTAGCTAATGTCTGTCCAGCTAAGCCCCGCCCACCACAAAATCATACTGTGTTACTTGGCCCACGAAGCACGTGCTGTTTAAAGTCTGCCAAAGACAATGGGTTTGGATTAGGACCAGTCAAACTGGCCAATGGTGAGACAATTTCAAGAGTGGGATTGTTGACAATGAGGTGAAATCTTTGCATGTCCAGAGCATGCCATGTATCTTTGAGTAAGTTCATTTGTCCTTATATCTAAGGGGAATAAACAGTTACAAGATCTCCAGCAGGTGTTTTGAAAAAGGTAACATTAGCCTGTATATTTGACTATCTTTGTGATGGTAGGAGAGTGTGGGAGACATAAAATGCAGTGACTGTGTGGAGTCATTTTTGCATTGTAATGAGGACAAAAATATTTTGTAAAATTAAGGTCATATGGACCTCCATTTTTAAACAGATGGTGGAAAAGACTTGTTTTTAAAAATATATCTGTACTCATGTAAGTAGGGCCTAAGCCTGATTTATCCCTTAAAATAATCACTCCCGACTTAGTCTAGAATCTGGACAGATTTCAGGCAAACTAACTGTTGTCTGATGTTCAGTTTGAGTCTGTCTAAATAATTTCCTGAATAATCAACACTCAGGGTTTCTGTTAACATAGAAATCTTTGTCTACTGTCTTGCTGCTTGAGCAGTTACAAGGTTAGATTCCCAACATGGCTGCTGTCAAATGATTAATTTCAAATGGTATTGTTTAGTAAGTAGTATTTTAAATTCAGTGGCTAAGACTTTCAGTGACTGTGAAGTAATTTTGTCTGCATCTTCGCAGCCATAGGCACGTCCATATTTCTTTTGTTCCTCCACAAAAATACCTCTGCACAAAGTAACTTCTCTTTTTTGTAAAGGTGTTGAGAACACAGTCCTCTGGTTTGTCTTTAATATAAGTGTCAATGGACAAAGCCGTTAATGTTCAATATGTGCACCCAGGTTGTGACTGAGATATAAAGTCTTTAACATACCAGATGAATAAAATCGTAGTGTCTGCTCAGATAAAAAAAAATCTCTCTACAGTCTGTTTCTTTGTCACTTTACTTTAAGTGATATATTAGGGATGTAACAAAAATATTTATAGTATTTTCAGGCCATTTACCCACTTGTAAAAAAGGACTGACCATAGCTATGAAAAATAGCATTTCATGCTTCACTGAAATTCTTCCATCGGACAGTGATTTATTAAATGTAGCATATTGCTTTCATATTCCATCATTGCAGTCTCTACGTTCTCTGCAAGTGTGGGGCAAACCTAGGGTGACATTTTCTTATTAGTCTGCGGTATTAAGGGAATATGATACAGTAAATTGGAAAGTTTTTTTCTCAAAACCAAGCTATGAAATGATTAAAGATGTTTTAATATTTATGTGGGTGTACTTGAGATAAACTTTTGCCATAAACTGTTAACATAAGGGATTTTCTGGATAATAAATGTGCACATACACCACTGAATACATGCAGCCAGTGTACAGTAGAAACTATGGGGAGCATAAAGCAATGAATAAACGTTCAGGGGACAAAAGGAGGATTAATTAAAACCTGCACAGTATTTATAGTGCACATATTTACAGTATGAGCAGTATGAATATCATTATTGTTAAGAGTTGTTTTACGCCTGAGGATGACATCAAGATGAAACACGAAACGTATGTTTTGTAGCACTAAAAAGAAGCAAAGGTTGCTGAGTAAAGTAAGAAAAAGTGAATTTGAAGTAATTTGTTGAAATGTGTCACTGCTCTCTCTCTCTCTCAGTTTCTTCCTCCCTCTGTCATTCCCACACACACACACACACACACACACACACACACACACACCCACACACACACACACACACACACACACACACACACACACACACACACACACAGCTCCATCCCTTCACAGCTTATCACTAAGTGCTCCAGGTGAGTTGGTGATTTAGACCAGTCATTTCCGAGCCTCTCTGTCTGGCTGTAATGACTCTATCCTGGGCCTGCTGGCAAAGAGAGATACTGAGAACTGAAGTGAAGTGCTGAATAGCGACTACAGGGGATGGACCCACTGCAGTGACTGATGATCAATTAGACCCGGGGTTCTCCAACTTTTTTTTTTTTTTTTTTTGTGCCAAAGGCCTCCAAATGGATAGCCATATCTGACAAGATTTTGGACTAAAGACCCCTGCTTGGGAAATATTTTTTCCGACACGATTTAGCACAGAAGGACAGAAAGATGATTCGTGCCTCAGCCCCTCTTACAACTGAGGATGTAATTTACAACTGCAAAATCCCTCTCTTGCTGATATTTGTAGATATTTTTTCTTGCAAGGTAGAGGCTCAAATAATCACTGACCACAGATATTTGGGGCAACACGCTTTTGATAATACATTTATCAGAACCATTTATTGGTTAACAGCAGAGAATATTTTTGACCAGTTACACATGTAGGTCTATAGGTCCGTTTTGCCACTCTTGAGTTTACTGCACTGTACCCCAACCAGGTCTGGTGGGAGTTAGTTAGCGACACCGCTCACTCTGCAATTAATGTTCTTAATGCCATTCCAACCTGACAATGTTGCTAAGAAAACTCTGTGCCCACCTTCTGGTCTCCCCCCAGGTCATCCCCATGACTAACAGCTCAGTTTTGAGTCGCAAACCCCCTTCAGCATTTTTAACTATGTCATCACTATTAGCCAGTCCCTCCAGAAAATCGCAATCTTGCGATCCCATTAGTTAATGCAATTTCAACAAAAGTCCGCAATATTTGTGGGGCTTGCAATTTTGCAAAAGTCCCGCGATTTTTCCGTATTTTCCAGCTGACCAGAAGTCTCTGATTACAAGACTAATAAAAGTCACATTTTGCAATTTTTGTCATTTGCTGCGATTCTCTGCAAAAAAGAATCACATAAAAATACTGCAATTTGTATCTCAATTTTTGACAAAATTGGCTGCAAATTCAAGGTTTTTTTGCTGCGAGATCCTGGAGGGACTGATTAGCTCTGTTAGCACAGTTAGCTGTGATGCCCCCTGAGTGGCTAAGTTTGTCATTCACCAGTATATTCCATTTGTTCCTGAGGGTGTCATGGGAGTACAGCAGCTGACAGGGAGCACGTGGGCTGAGTGCCGCTGGAGAATTAGACTGGTTAATGGGTGTTGGCTGTCAAAAGAAAAAATAACCAAAACTGACCTCCCTAGAAACAAGCAAACAAACTTTGGTTTAATTAGTTTGTAATAAGTCGGTGTGAACACAAAATGATCCAGAACTAAAAAAGCAACATTTATTTCTTGGTCTTAAAATGATATGTCCTTTTATCAGTGCCACAGTAATGCCTTTGCAAATTCTGAATGAACTGTTTTACACAGTGGTCACATACATTCTTCATTTATCTCTTAAGTCTTTTTACCACTTTTCACAGTCTGAATGTGATAGTGTGCTTCAAACAAAGTGCTTGTTGGATAATATTTCTTTCTGAAGACAACAATCTGACAATAATGCTGACATTACGCAGTGATTGACCAAGATTTGAACTTCTCTCTCAAGCCCTTCCGTCACTTTCTGTGTGTCCAATGAGCTTAGACCATAAATGTCTTCAAGGAGTCTGAAAGTGTGTGCTGTTATCCCATTTTGAACATCTCAACCCTCTCTATGACAGTCAATCTTTTCAGCTTCAATTTCAGTATGGGCAATCAGAAAAGCTATACACAATTTATCCTTTAGACATAGTTGGACAACACTTCATATGAACTAGTTCATTTTAAGTATATCCTGGCTATAAAAAGCTCCATTCCAAAAGCTGTGATGTGAAGTCTGCGCCAACAGTCATGTCCATTTTCTGCAGTATAGGTATGAAGATGGGCAGATCTCCAAGTGCTTCACAAACTTTTATTTCTGCTGAGCTCCACCAATCACTTCTGTGTTGGCAGCGATGCCTGCTGTTGCTGCACCTCTCCGCTCTCTGACAGGTGGCACAATCACACTCTAAGGAATGTGACTACCTGTTTCTTGCCTTTAAATTTAATATGTTATTTTCTGCAGCCTTTTTTATTGACTTTTGTACCGAGTAATACTTTTGCTTTATCACCCCAGTGACTCACCCCACTTTCAAAGGAAAACACTTTTTACTGTCATTGTCAATTTTTATCTTTTGAAAGCTAAATTCTATATTCACAAACAAATTCTCATCCGCTATCTCCTCTCTCTTTTAGCCATGTAAAGAACCACAAAAGTTGTAACTTGCTCTCAATACTCTAAACCTATGATTTTTTTATTTCCCATTTCACTTTATAAATGTATTTACTTATCTATGTTCCCTTTTTAAAAATATTTTTAAAATATGGTTTTGAATAGATTTTTTAATCCTTTCTGTCCCGGCAGCACAGAAGATCTATACAATCAGCACAGTTTGAAGTACCAGAGATTAATGTCACCAATTAAGTATCTGACCAAATGTCTGCCCTCTGTTCCTGAGATATGATGTTAAGTTATAGGCAGAAAAGTGTTTTATGCATAATATTATGATATCACAGTGAAGTTTACCTTTGACCTTTAGGCTTTAAATCTTATCACTTTATCATTACATCCTACCAGATATTTGTGTCAAGGTTTGCCTTAATTACTGTAAGAATTCTTGAGCTATGGCCAAAAATCTTTGTGAGGTCACACTGACCTTGATCTTTGACCACCAAAATCTAACCAGTTCATTTTTGAGAATGTTTGTGCCAAAGTTGAAGAAATTCCCTCAATGCGTTCGAGATAGTGTTTACAAGAATGAGACAAAGTCACAGTGATCTTGACCTATGACCACCAAAATCCAACCCGTTCATCATCAAGTCCAAGTGGACATTTGTGCCAAATTTGAAGAAATTCTCTCAATGTTTTCTTGAGATATCATGTTTATAAGAATGAAACAAAGTCAGTGACCTTGACCTATGACCACCAAAATCTAATCAGTTCATCATTGAGTCCAAGTGAACGTTTGTGCCAAATTGAAGAAATTCCCATATGTGTTCTTGAGACATCATGTTCACAAGAATACGACAGTCACAGTGAAGTGTACCTTTGACCATTCCCCACCAAAACCTAATTGACTTTTCTTGACTCTTGACTTTTGACCTGTGACCAATCAGGTCGTTGCTGAGACCGAAGGGATGTTTGTGCCAAATCTGAAGAAATTCCCTCAAGGAATTCTTGAGATATCCCATTCACAAGGATGGGACAGACGGACAGATGAACCAAAAACATAATGCCTCCGGCTAAGGAGGAATAAAAACACTCTGGATTACTGCTGCATGCAGTAGTTGAGGTGGTTGCAGAGTGGAGACGCTGCTCGCGTTCAGGAGGAGCGATCATGCGGCCATCTTGTTGAGGTCAAAATATGTGAACAAAGTACGACACCCATCCCCATCAACATCACCGATGACATCAATGAAGTCACTGCATCTGTGGTGGATTTAATTTAAAAAAAAAAACAAAAGAAGCAACTGTGGCCAAAACTACAGTTAAATGATTTCACCACCAGAAACCACGGATTACGAAAACCATAAGGAAACAGACAATTATAAAGCAACAGGCTACAATATAGGAAGAGGCAAATAAAAAGGACTACATTGCAGAGCACAGGTTGAAGGAGCTGACTGGATCACATTTCACAGGAGTTGTACCTTGTATGATTCCATGTGACAATTAAATGATTGATTAAATTTTGTCAATAGATCTTGGAGAAAAGAAACGTGTCTTTAAATTATGTATCATCTGACCATGAGCTGACCTCTAAACCAGCAGATATTTCCTCAGATATGTGGCATTTGTGTGTGTATGTCTCCTTCAGATGGCTGTTTGGATTACTTATGTGAGATCTGCTATTTATACACAACCCTCAGGCTCCTTCCTCAAAGTATGCAACTTGTCTTTCTGTCCTTTTCTTTCCCTTCTCAGATGTCAACCTCCACCGTTACCTGGGCATCATCTGTCTCTTGGTACAACAAGCAGTGTTTTTTATACATCTCATTCTCCCCTCTCCTTTTCTGCTTTTGGGAGTTTTTCAGAGATTCCCAGTCGATCTCATTATAGAGACGTTCCAACAGATAGCTGGGGAAAATATAACTCCAAAGGTTGTTGCCAGTAGAGAAAAAGATAACAATGCTCCTCATATCAGTGCAAATATCTTTACAGCATCGTTCTTGTAACCTTCTGACAATCTGTCTCATCTCCTGTGGGGCGAACACCGTGCAAGCCTTTCCTCTGTGCAGTAATGTGTCAAATAATACAAATTGTAAGCAAAGTAGGTGTCACTTTTTTCACACTGGAAGTAAAAATTTGAGCTACTTTGGGGAATTGTGTAGCGATGCAAACAAACAGAGAGACCAACCTGAAGTGTTTTGTTAGACTTCATAAGGAATCTCCTTCACCGTCAAAAGTGTCCCAGATGAGAATCTGGACTTCTCACAGTCAGTGTTGAATTTTCATCCCACGGGGAGGGATGGTAGACACAAGCATCCTTCTTGAAAATAAAGTTCACCTTGGCTTTCAAGTCACAGTTTAGTGGTGATTTATTTGCCTTACTTTTGTGCTGTCACTATCACTGAATTACAAGGAAAGAGAGGATGTAATGACAACACAATCTCATCTCAAGGTCCATTAAGTAGCTGTTCTAGAGCTTTTTGATTGTGTCACATGATCCTCATCAGCAGATGGAATTGTTCAGTGTGGTGGAAATGTAGATGTTCAAATATCCGTCGTCAATACTGGCTTGACAGCTTGTTTTAAAGTTCTTTCTTGAGTTTAGAGACAGCAGATCTCAGTTTACTAATATTTCTCAAGTGGAAAAAACAAGATTTGGTCACATGCTTCACATGGGTATCAAATAACACTGATTGATCAAATATGACCCATAAATTATGCAGGTTTTAGTGAGCGGCAGAGGTAAGAGGCGCAATACTTTGCCTAATGAGAGGGACGACCTTTTCAGGAGCCATAACCAGAATGTCTGTTTTATCAGCATTGAGCTGTCAAAAATTTTCAGCAGTCCAGATCCTGAACGCATGAAAGCAGTCAAGAGCCTAGATAAAGGTTCACTAGGTTTGAACGAGAAGTCGAGCTGGATATCATTTGCATAGAAATGATATGCGATGTTATATCTGTTTATTATTTGTTCTAATGCTAGCGATATGGAGAAAATAACAGAGGCTCAAGAACTGAGCCCTGCGGGACACCACAGGACAGCGGAGAGGAATCGGATACCAGGTTACCTAGAGACAGAGAAACTCCTGTCAGAGAGATATCACTAGCCCCTAGATATCACACTCCCCCTACTTTCATTGGGTTAATATTACCATACTGCTGTTGCTCAAAGGACATGTGGTTACCAGTTCGTTGAAGAACCTGCATACTTCACAATCGAGTGGACAGACAGACTCATTCATGTCAAGAACCAAATCTTTCATGGCCACGCATTAGCTATACATTTAACATTAGGTTACTTTGTGCAGTGGTGTTTCAAGAATCATTTAACATAACATAACCTTACGATAATCTTAGGTTATGGCGGGCTAGCTTTAGGTAACTACCTGCCATTATATTTGGGAAGGAGAAAGGCCACTCATTTGAACTGCAGGCAAGGAAAGAAAATGCTGTTATGTGTCAATAGGCTACAATCATTTTCTTTGTTTGTGTTTTATTAATCATGACATCCCCACAGCCCTTTTGCCTCAGCCTTCACTAGATGGCTACTGCTGCGGAAATATGAGCTCCAAACCAGGGACAGAGTCCACCCATACACACAATTACAGGGCTAACTGTTAGCACCACATGGTTAACACTACCTAAGGTTTTTGCCCCCTTCTCCAACTGGCAACTACAAAGACTCTTGATCACTGAAGAAACAGATACCACGTGATACCAGCATGTTATACTACTGGCTCATGAGCCTTGTAAAAAGCAATATCCAAACATCAAAATCATTCACAAAAGGTAAACAAAACATTCATTTTGGACCTCAAAAAATTTAAAGCGCTTAATTCACAAAACAATACTTTAATTTTGCACCTTTTTAAAAGCCCTTTGGATTTATTACTTTCAAAAAATATTCCTCTGCATGAAAATGCTATCAATAAAACCTTTAAGCAATTTTTCTGGAGCTTTAAATCTATTTATGTGTGGTTTACAAAGTCAAGGATGCTGTTTGAAAATCAACTTTTAAGCCCAAAATGCAAGCGATATCCTTTAAGTGTTTCTAAAACAAGAAATCTGAGACATCTACGATTCCATGACACTAATGGAAATCTACCTGCAGATGTAGATCACATTAAAGCTACAACACAGTTTCTAAATGTACTTTGAGATGAGATTTTTTTCTTGCTTCAGGCTGAAGAATGAACTTAATGATGATTCTCTTTCTTATATCACATATTCTGCAGCCAACCATCTCAGCTGTCCAACCTTTGTTGTATAATCTAAGTCACATCGACTACATATCTGTAATCAAGCATTCTGGACACTGCACAGCTGAATTTTCCTTCAGGGATGAATAAAGTTCTTTATATTCTTTTCTATTCTATTCAACAATAAAAACAGTGCATGAGATCACTAAAAATAAAATCATAGTCTTATATTCTGGCCTTAAAAAGGCAAAGCCTTCTGCACACTGTGGGGAAAGGTAAAGTCAGTTGAGACAGCCATGTGGCCGCATCAATAACAGAAGTTAACTGAACTGGAACTGACATGAAAACATCACAAGCATGACTCTGGATGCTCTGTCATCTTTGTTTGTACACAACCTGAACGCTGCACAGGGTCAGACTGGGTTCACGTCACAAAGAGTCAAAGTCCACAGTGTAAACTAGATGAAATACACACGCTGTTTTTTCTATCCGATCACATCAAAGTCAAGGGCTCAGGGAATACAAGTCAGTCATGGACAATCTACCAAACCCGTGTTTACAAGCCACTATCACACATACAACAGCTAAATGAGTGACAGCAGAACATTTCATTTAAAAAAAAAATGTTTCTACTCCAAGCATTTGTCTGAACCCAGCTTTTAATCACCTTTGAGTGATTGTGTACTAATCAAAGCATTTACAAAATCCCAGAAACAGCACACAGCATTGTTATGTCATTTCTATTAAAGAATGGGATGGTTTTAAATGCTAAAAAGACCTATTTGATCAAACTGGAAACACTCCACAATAAAAACGTTTGCCTCCGAATGTTGTTTTATGTTCATGTTTAAACATGAATAATTGCAGTTCTTCTTTCAACTAAACTTTCTCTAAGCAGTACGTAGTTACGCTCTGTTACTTCCTCTTAACCTTGTTTAAATTCAAAATCTGATTTGCATTAAATTCAATTGCAACCCCCTTAAATCCTTATAAATCATCTCCCCTCTGCTTTCTCTCTGTTTCTGTGGCTGTAATGAGCAGGAGCACAGCGGACACTAAATCATCCTGGAGAGCAAATTACCGTAATCTGACAGCAGCCAAGCACCTGCACAGCACCTTCATAATCACAGCGCAAAACCCTGTGTCTATAAATATATATATATATATATATATATATATATATATATATATATATATATATATATATATATATATACACGTACGTGTGTGTGTGTGTGTGTGTTTGAACTCTCCCAGGGGAGAAGTTCAACTCCCAGAATACAGTGGGTTGCCAAGGCATTTAGCAGCCACCAGAAAGAGCCTGAAGCCTAAAGGTGAAGCTTAATAAGTCAAGACGCACACACACACACCAATACACACTCCCAGCCTTGCCCACCTTTCCCGGCTGCCTGTTTGGGAAAGGAGGTTTGACCTTTATCAGATGGGAGCGCTAACACGCTAATAGCCCTGTCCACACTCCAATTAGAGCTGGTAAGAGAAGGGTTGAGCAGAGCACAGTCTGCCACTAAGGATCTGACTGACAGATGGGAATTGTACAGGCTGTCAGAGGAGGAGAAAGAGAGAGGAAAAGAGAAATGAGTATGAGAAGAAAGAAGGAAGAGAGAAATACAAGCGGATTAAGAAAAACACGAAGACGAAGAAAGCATGTCTTTAAAGGCCTGTACAGAATTTTAAGGGATATCCAGTCATAACGCCAAAGGATAAAAACAAATGAATAAAAAGACTACAAGACAACAGCTGTGCTTGTAGCCTTTAGAGGCTGTAATAGGAGAAAAGACCATGTTGTTACCTAAATCAAAAGGCTTTTTACTTAATATCAGTGGTATTAGGATGTCTCAGGCTCAGCTCATCGAGTAACTTAACCTTGGTATTCGTGGTTTGTTGCAAGAGTTGTATCCCTACATGGTGCAATTAGCCTTCTGTGGCGGCTCAGCAAGGTGACACTTAAAAAAGAAGAGGTGAAGTAGTTCTCAAAAGACCACAATTTAAGTAGATACCTTGCATGATATCACACAGAACTGTCAACAGACTGTAAGTCTGACTTTGCATCCAAATTAAGTGTGGGATTTAATTTTCCCTGATCACTAGAGACCAGCATATCAACCACAGTCTAACATCATTTTCATACCACACTGATGGGTACTCATGACAGCATACTTGTTTTGCTTATGTTTTAAGAGTGGAGGGGAGTAAAACAAGCTAAGATGTCTGGTGATATTGAGAAGACATGTTGATTTAGAGAAGCGTCAATAGTAGCATCTATACTGTCTATGGCACTTCCCTGTGATACTACTCCTCACTGGTTCCGGCATCACTTGACAATGCTTAGAACAGCTTGACAGCGCCCGTGGTGCTAATGGGCTACAGAAGTCTACCCCCTACCAAGCGCTCATTGGTAGTTTTTTATTTTAACCGAGAAACTGCTGTTTCATGTCAAAATGTCCAACGAATCAGTCTCTTCAACTCGGTAGAGTGGGTGTCTTCAAAGGTCTGGATCCAGGCAAGAAGATACGCATCTGATTTCTCCTAACTAAGTGTATTCAAGACTTACAGTTTAGTTGTGTTAGGGAGGGATCGCTGTATAGTCAGAACAGATAACTGAGACCAATAACTCTTTTTTTTACATATGGTGTGTGAGTATTGTACCAGTACAGACTTTAAAAATCAGAACCTACTGATGTATTAATTGACTGTTTTTGGTTGACTTGTTTACCAGTGGCATGTACTTGAGGACCCCATGGGATCTGGTTGTACAACTATTTGTGCAGAAACCATGGGAACCAAAGAAATGCATATAGTTATTTAAGCTCTTAAAAGTACATGTTTGCATACATAAGATGCATAAACTAATTTTTAGGTTTAATGTCTTTCAAAAGATTCCTGTTCTTTAAGAACATATCTATATTTCAGAGTCCGAGCCAAGATTGTCTGCACATGACTCTCAACATGGAGATGGCTGAGCTGGCTCACAGCTAATGGTGCTAACAGTGCAAAAAGTGCTAACAAGTGTAACAGTGCTGACACAGATAACAGTGTTAACCAGAAGGGAACCAGAGGTTGGGCACTACGCTTCTGCAGCAACGCTGTTCCTCCATTATGGGTTGTGATGACCATATCAGTGGTAACTGCTGTATGAGTGCAATGCAGAGCAGCAGCAATTAGCTAGCCAATGATATTCACACACAGGGACGTACATGCACGCACAGCCGGAGCGTCTACTACAACAACAAACAGAGAAGCTGGCATTCTCTGCTCAGGATGCCATTACTTCACTATGTCTTTACATGCCAAGTAGTGGTTTGCTGCTATATTAATGCCCTGCTAATGCTAATGCTAATGTTGCATACAGCTCCTTTAGGACAGTAGTTCTCAACTGGTGGGTCGCAGTCCAAAAGTAGGTTGGGGGTCCATTCTGAATGGACTGCAAGTGACTTGCAAATGTATCAGCTTTGCAAAAAAACACTTTATTTTTAAGTACAGTGAACTTCCAGCATAGAGCTTTTATTTTGAAGTGCCGTTTCCTGCTGTAGAGCGAGTGAAAAAATGAACATCTACTTAACAGAGACAACAAACTAGCCCAACGACGTGGTCAAACTCAAGTATGATAGTGAATTACTGTGTGGACATTGAACTAATAACTATGGAGAAATCTGGACCTTGTGGCTGCACCAAGTGGGAACCACTACTGTAGGAGACATGTTTAAAAAAACAAAGTGAGCATTTTGAGGACTCCAAGAATCACTTATCATACATAGAGTATCTGCAAATTTTTTGTTTGGCACGTAATAAGTTGACTAAAACGACATTTCTTATACTTCTTAAAACCTTCATAAAGAGGCATTCATCTTACTTGAATGCACATAATCCGACATCTGCTGTTCTTTAAAATGTTTTCACTTCATGTCTTCCAACTGTTGTCAGTTACTTTAAAATATATTGTGCATAGGTTTATAAGCTGTCGTATGCATTGAGCGTGGTGTTGAATGTGCTCTGTGTGCGTGTGTGTGTGTGTGTGTGTGTGTGTGTGTGTGTGTGTGTGTGTGTGTGTGTGCATGTGCAGAGCAGAAGGTTAAGTCCTCTCTCTCCCAGCAGATTGAACTCAGTGCTGATGTGATATGAGACATTCCAAGTTATTGAACCCCGGCTGATTGGATGGTAACAGAGGGTGATTGCTCTTTCGCTGGTGGCCCGTCCAGCCTCCTCCGAGGCTTTATTAGTTTTTCAGACAGTTACACCGAAGACAGAGACAGTACAGAGTAAAGCAGATGGATGAAAAAAAGGTGGGCAATAATACAATGGAGGGTGGGATTCAGAGCTGTGCTGCCCTGGGAGCATACATTAGCACACTGAAATGCTTAAAACACTTAACATTATGCATTTTTAAGTGTTTCTGAGTGAGTAATTAAGCAAAGGTCCCTTTCCACTTACATTAGCATACCTGCTGAATACAGAATGTGTCAAGAGAAATTTAACTGGACACTATTTTTGGTGTAGCCCCCTAATGGTGCACAGCTCTCTTGACAAAGACAAGGAACACTTGACAGAAATTAGTTTTGCGAACTATCCACCCATCCCCAACTGCTATTTTTCACGTGCATTTTTTTTACAAGATAATAAAGATATTGAATATATAAGATGGGGCTGTTTGAGGATGGTTGTGGTTTCCAAAGCTTTACCAAGTCTCCATTTGCCTACTCTTGTACTTCACTTGCAGCCAAAAAAAATCAAGATGGCTGCAAACATTAACCCACATCAAGGCTCCGAAACATTCTCACTTTCGATACTAGTTGATAGACAAATGTCAAATGGGCAACACAAGGAAAAGTTGTCACAACACTGGCCACACCAAACTCACTGATAAAAACATCTCCATATGTATCTAATGTGAGACTTTGGAATGGCATTAAGTGTGGATCCATGCTATGGAAATATCTATCTGCAATCGAACCAAATATAATCAGATAAGAATTGTACACCGCACGTATATAACATCTGAAAAATAAAATGAGTGCTAATATTTCTCCTCTCTGTTGTAAGTGCAACTCTGAGTCTGGAAGCTACGTTCACCGTTTTTGGCTATGTGTGAAGCTACAAAGCTATATGTCTCGTATTGTAGATGAACTGTCTGTTATATTTGGTGTTCAAATAGAATTGGACCCTACGTGCCTCATACTTGGACTCCCAGATGGTCATTTTACAAATATCAAACACAAGAGACTTTTTAATCTTTTGACTTTTGCTGCCAGGAAAAATATTCTGCTCTTCTGGACCAAGGATGTTGCTCCAACAAAAAAGTCGTGGCACAATCTTATAATGCAGTGTATTCCCAATGAATTTATCTCTTGTATGCTTCACTCCTCAGCAGAGGCTTTTCATAAAGTTTGGGACCTTTACTTAGGGTACATTAGACCCACACTGCCATCTTCTATATTACAGGGGTTTCCTAAATCGCCTAAGCCGGTCTCTCTACACTTCCTGTAAATTAGTGCCCTTATAATCTTGTTATTTGTGTATATAGCCTACTTGTTATTCTGTGTGTTTGTTGCTGCCTTTATGTGGTTGTAGGAGGTGATGAAGGTTGGAGATGGATGATATGTCCACTATTTTTTATTCTTATTTATATTTTAATTTTCTTAAAAAAAAAAAAACATCTCAATGTGTATCACCATGTGTGCCTATAATTGAGTCATTCAACTTATATATTCAACTTATACAAGAATTTTCTAGAAAAGAGTGTCTTTATCTTGAATAAAGAAAGAATACAAAATGGGACCTGATGCAAAAGAATCACGAAAAACACGATTTAATAAAGTACTGAAAGGTGATCTACATTGAAAACACGTTGAAATATACTTATAACACCTGCAGTTTTTTTTTTAGCTAAGCCAGCATTGTGGCTTAAGGGATAGCAATGTCAGTCAGTTCATTGTGTGGTAGGCGCACTGAGAGGTTGGTATTGACCTTGACATTGGCTTTAGCTGTCTGCTATATTAACATGCAATGCAACACACTCATTGCACTGGTTGGAGGCAGCTGCACCCTAATTAGATGTTATCAACCCATTAAATTGCCATTATATGCAGTTATAAGCCTCATAGATAAAGGTCAGTAGGGGCCTGCTACACCTACTGGTAGGTTTAGAAGGCAGTTATAAGCCCATTTAATGGATGTCACTAGTTGTTTAGGCTTCACTTTCACATTCCTTTTGGTTGGGGCCACAAACAACACAGTTAGGTTTAGAAGAAGATCATGGTTGGGTGTGAATATTGGTTTCACATGGAATTCAAAGCCTGGTCTCCTTGGTGAAAGCCTCATGTTTGACCCAATCCATCTGCCGTCCCCTCCTCCTTCCATTTATGCAGATTTTGTCACACATGGAAGACAGTCTCATTAAAAGCCTTTCTGGCAAAAGGTTTCATTTTGTGGCCTGATAATGGCTCTCTCAAACTAATAGTAGGTGTGGCAGGCCCCTACTGACCCATGTCTATGAGGCTTATAATCAAAGATAACTGTCATTAAATGGGCTGATAACATCTCATTTGGGTGCGCAATCTGGTGGGAGTCTAATTCAAATGAGCCAGGGACAAGCTGCCAGTATTTTGGTGGAATATGGGTCCAGAATTGCACAGAGAAATTCAACAAGAGCAAACTCAAATACTTGGAGCAAATGTGAAGAAATTATGGAATAATCCTTGAGATGTAAATAAACCACTGTAAGTCAACACTCTCCAACCAGTGGATGCATTTAAATCAGCATAAATTTAAGTTTAACTTGGTTAAAGCAGCAACTTTGCTACAGCAGTCTGCAGTTTTTTACAAATAAATATTAGTGATTTTTGCAGTATTTATCCTTAACAGTTGGTTTATACTGTATGAAAACCTTCTCCTTCAGTTTTAGAAATTCGGACAGCCATCTGAAATCAGAAGGACAGATGTGTTGATAAATCTGCAGCCTGTGTTTTAAGTTTAGTTTGAGGAGAGAATAAATGCATTTAATGAGTAGAAACTGTACATTTATTGTAAAAATAGAAGTCTGTTTTCAAAAAGACACAATATATGTAACAAGGGCAAATGGACACGCCATCCCTGTGTGAACTGACGCTGGAAGGGTGCCTAGAACATCATAGTTTGACTTGACGAGCCAAGCATCGGTATTTCAACTCAACTAAACTCAACTTTATTTATATAGCATCTTTCTTACAATCATGCAGCCCAAAGTGCTTCACATGGCAAAATTGGAATGACACAGGCACAAAACAGAACAAACTAACAACAAAAGATGATTAAAACTCCAAAAAATAAAAAGAGAGTAAATAAATAAATAACAGCACAAAAATAAACAGAAAAAAATAAAAATAATGGTTAAAACTTAAAAATCAAGACTGTAATGTTACTCCACATTAAAAGACAGATTAAAAAGATAAAGGTTTAATTTACATTTAAAAATATAGAGAGAGCTCACCATTAGCAGTGGGGTCATGTGATCCATTTTCTTTATTTTAATCAACACTCTGGCTGTAGAATTCTGGACAAGCTGTATTTTTGTTACAGACTTTTCAGCCCAGTGAAGAGCGATCTGCAGTAGTCTAAACATCTGGTAATAAAAGCATGAGTGAGTATTTCAGCATTTTTCTGGGTTAAAAAAGGTATGACCTTAGCAATGATCCAAAGAGATCTAAAAATTGAAAGGGGGTCTAAAATCACTCCTAAGTTAGTGACATTAGTTTTAATGTGCTTGTTATGGCCACCAAACATTGAGTGCAGTTTTTCTCTTGCTGCTTTTGGTCAAACTAAAAGAACTTTGTTTTTTTTCTTCATTTAGCTTTAAAAAGTTTTTACCCATTTATACATGTCAGTGAGACAGGCAGTCAAAGCATCTAGTGCATTAAGGACATTCGGTGCCACTGAGACATATAATTGTGTGTCATCAGCATAAAATAGTAATTAATGTGGTGATGGCTATAATGTTTCCAAGTGGAAGCATGTATAATGGAAAAAAGTGGTCTAAGAATGCTTCCTTAAGGAATACCACATTGAATGCTATGAGTCACTGACAAAAAAAAAGTTTATCAGTTAAATACGACCTAAACCAAGCTATAACAGTGTCAGAGAGACCAACCCGTATTAGACAAGTTGAAAGTGAGAATGTCTGATCATTGCCACCGTTCCAACTTTCTTTTTAGCAAAGAATATTTTGGACAATTACTGTTAATATGAGCTCAGTTTTGAAAGTTGTTCCAGTGTTGTGAAACTGGTTTGAAGGCTATTAGGTTACACACATTGTAATGTGTCTAAAAAATACAATAGGTTTCTATTAGGCCTTGCTCTTTCTACTGCTGCTACTGCCTTTGATGATTACCTAATGATGGCTATAATTTTCCCTCCTACCTTATATATCGTATTACATCACTGGTTATATGCTGAAAGCCTTTAAAGTAGCACAAAGTAAGAATAAATAAAGCTGGCACTGACAACAATATTTTTAACTACACTGACTGGAAGTTGTGCAATATTTAACATGTTCCTTCTTCCCCCACAGTGCAGCGCACAGTTATCTAAAGGGCGCACAATCATGAGCGACAGGCAGAGTAGAAAAGCGTGAGTCATTAATGCTCTTAAGTGCCATTATTCAGCCCCATCCAGACCTACCATTCTCTCCCTTTTTTACTACTCTCATACTGCTACTTTCATGGCAATCAGACTAATGCAGACGCCCACGATTCAGTGGTGCAGGTAGGTGGGTTTTAAAGGAGAGAAAGATAAAGACAGACAGGGTTCACAGAGAGGAGAGAGGTTAGGTGAAGAACAAAACAGAATAGAAGGAAAGAGAGCAGAAATGTGAAAAATGTAATATTCTTCTCCAGTATGCACAGGGTTGGGATTTGACACCTCGTTTAATTGTTGCAAGTGACCCCGGGCCGCGAATAAATGTGATAAAGAAATGAAAGAAAAGGAATGAGAGGCAGGGGAAAAAAAGGCGGACAAAAGGAGATGAGAGGGAGATAATATCAAATCACAGGAGGAAGCAAATCAAGGAAAGACGAGTCTGAAAAGAAAGGGCCAAAGTATGTGTCGCATTCATTCATTCAGAAGGACACCCAAACGCTGCAGGTGCACATTTAAAGCTACTGATGGAAAGGTATCATCCACGCCATTACAGAGACGACGCGGGGTTCCTGTTCTGTTCAAGAAGCATCAGAGTGATTCCTTTAAATCCCTTCTGCCCTCCTATAGCCTCCAGGTTAGAAAATATCAAAGTCAGAAGGAAGAAAAGGAGGGAGAAAGAGAGTGTTCATTTTATCATCCTGGGAAGAACTGAGTCAGACTCACTTCTTATGACAGTGGGAGAGATAATACCCCATAAAAGTGACTTTCTACGGCAAAATAGGACAATTGCTGTATATGACTGATATACAATCTCATTATTAATCCAAAGAGAGGAATGTGTGTGCACATTTTTGGCTGCACAGAGTGACTGTTTGTCACACATTGAAGAAATAATCAGTGATATTATGTTGTGTTGCTCTGTATCACTGACTAAGAGACTATCACAAGTGATTTGATCTATAGGCAGATGGGGACTGCCCATTGTTCTGATGGCCCAAAATTCTGAGGCCCCAGACTCCCTGCAGTGTGAAACCAAACTGCCGGAAAAAATTGTTCACATTGTAGCCTACATTTCTGTTAAAAATGGATACATTACATCTGTATATTATTTTGTAGCAGGTATGTTAAAGCTAGGGGTTGGAATCACCAGAGAGCCCACTACACGATACGATCACGATACTTAGGTCACGATATAATATTGGGATATTGCAATATGCTGAGTATTGCGATAAAATATATTGGGACAAATTGCAATTTATTAGCTTTTTTACAACTGCAAATTATTTCCCCAAAGGACAACTTTGTCAACATCAGCTTTTACCTCACAAGATAAAGTTTTCAGTCTGTCCATCAGACTTTAATCATTTTTAATGCAGCAAAATGTGATGCAAAGCAGACAGACTGACCAACACCATCATCAGACCTATCAGAAATGCTGCATACACCGGACAAACTGAACTGTTGGTAGATTTAACACCCTCTAAGAGGCCAGATTAAGTGCATGAGTAAAAACACTTCACATGCAGGTATCCTGCTAACACCCATGTTAGGAGCATTGTCTGTTACATTTTTGTGTTGCATTTTGCAGGTGGTCTGCCATGTTTGCTCCGCTGTGACTTCTGTGTACTGCTCTAGTTTAGAGAACATGAGACAGCAGTCACTAATTCTCTGCAAGATAATGTGCCTGACCTTGAAGTCCAAGTGTCACAAGTTAATGCCACCCCTCCTGCTGTACTCCTTAACTTTATGCTTCACTCCTCTGTAGAGTTTAGGTATGGCTGTGTCGGTGAAAAAAATGTCGGGATGGAGTCACATACCTGAGTTCACGTGTTGTTAGCATGTAACTAAAGCCTTCGCTTTGAACAACACTGTATTGATGCAGATCTTTGCACATGAATTACTGTAGGTGATGGACTGTGTTATATTCTTAGCTCTCTCAGAGTTGGATGGTAGTTTGGCTGTCAGCGGCTAAGGCTATCTCTGGATGGTGGAGTGTGAGGTGAGCCCTCATGTTCGTAGTATTCTCAGAGTATGTTTTTCTCATATGACACTGCTTGCATGTGTCATATCCAATTCCTCCTTTTCCTCTGTGTTAAAAAAAAGTAGTTTGATTTAAACATCAATGGCGCATTTCTGATTTCTTTCTCAGGTGCCTCCATCTTTGTTTTGATGAATATTCTGCCAAATGCCGCTGCTGAGCTGACCTCACCAGGAAAAAAAGCACCATCTAAAGGACTAAAAAAGCAACTGATTTTATTATTCTGGCACCAAAAGTTGTATCAAAATGTGTATTTGCAAAAAAGTAATCATGTACATAATAAAAGGTCAATACTAGTGCATCAATACAGTATCACCACGCAAAATATCGCGATACTATGCTCGATTTTTTTCCCCACCCCTTGTTGAAACTCAACATTTCTCTCATGAATATGTGCTTAGGTTTAGGCACAAAAACACTTGGTTACGGTTAGGAAAAGATCATGCCTTTGCTGAAATACACAAGTTTGGTGGCACAAAAGCCGTTGGAAAAGCAGGGACGTGTCAGTGAAAAACAGTTTTAGAGGCTCAAACACTGTTAGGAAATGCTGTGAAGGGTTGGTAAAAACAGCTTGGATTAGTGGCTCAAATGAGTCTGGGAAACTCCGCAAAAGGTTTGTGAAAACACTCGGGCTCAGCGGCCTAAAGCTGCTGGGAAACTGAACCTGACTGCATGGAGTGTGTATTTTCTGAGAGACAGGTCCTCAGAGCAGTGGGCGTTTGTTTTTGGGATAAAGGGTTGTCAGAGAAATGGGATTTTGGTCCAGAGGGACATTTTTCAGACTTATGGAGCAATGGAATTTTTGGCCATCGGGACAATGGCATGGCACCAGGCAGATTATGAAAGCTTTTCAATATTCTCAGGAAATGAAAATGATTTTTAAAATATTTTGGTTTTGGGACACCTAAATGGAAATTACTTCACAACAAGAAGATTTCTTTTGTTTATATAGAGTTAATCATCCATATAAATTTAGTCCATACATAACAGCAATAGTCCTTTAAAAACAAAACAAGAGGACGAGAAATGAATAAAAAAAGAGACAGTTATGAACAGACTCAGATGAGGAATGAGACATACAAGTTAACAGGTGAAGATGAAAGGACAGAGTATAGATGATGAGCTGTAAATTTTGTCTAAATGTGACTTCTACGCATATTAGCCGACCCATTAACATAGCAGGTCAAAGGAGCTACTCTCATTAATTAGAGCCTCAAATCCCATGTGTACCATTAAAAGGCTGCAACAGTGCAATATATGAATAGACACACACACACACACACACACACACACACACACACACACACACACACACACAGAGTATACAAAGCAAAAACTCTGTGTGTGTGTGTGTGTGTGTGTGTGTGTGTGTGTGTGTGTGTGTGTGTGTGTGTGTGTGTACATCTCCTGAGAGGAATAATATGCCACTGGTTATTATCACTGACTTTCTGGAAGGATACGGCGATGTCACCTTCCTGGATGAAACCTGAGTAATCTCAGTATCTCCATGGTGACTGACATGAATCGACCCCCCCCCCTTCCCGCGGATGTGGAGGAGGCTCCGCTTGATGATGTCAGTTCGTAGTAATTGGATTGTAATTGGTGTTTAATGGTCTGTGTGTTAATGCCTCTGGAGCCCGTCTCCGTGGAGACTCTGTCCTCAAACACAGACGTATCACAGTCCTGCAGGACTGTCATGGACTCCTGCCATCGATTTATGATTCCTCCCAGTCGCCATGATTGCATTGATTTTCCTCTACAGTCTCTCAAGGCGTGTCTTAATTGAATATCACATGACTTTATGATGTAGTCTCATGAGCTGACAAAATAATTGTATCTCTTTCCCTCCAGCCAATTCAGCGCTTTTCAATCCAGTGTCTTGATCCTTATCTCAACATAATGTCGTTAACATTTATCATGTCAACCTAGCTTGTGATCTCGTGCTCTTACAACTCATTCCAGATATGCCATCCCAAACACGTTGTATGCAGTGTGTGTGTGTGTGTGTGTGTGTAAGAGTGCGTGCCCATGGTTTCCCCAGCTTCTTCCTGGCTTTCTGTTTATAGGCCAGCAGACACATGTGGTGGCTCCCCAAAGGCACTAAAATCCATTAAGAATTCATCAGTGGCAAGATGGTGCTTTCTTAATCAATTCTGTGTGATCTTGCAGATGCATTCAGCCTCATTGACAGAGTGAGAGACACCAAAGTGTAAAAGATGAGTGTGGGTTTTGGAAGCTTGGGTTAAACTTAGAAGGTTTTGAAGGGCACTTTTTGCCATTTTCATTGGAAGCTTTTAATAGTTTTCAGTGCGTCCTTTATAATTTGTCTAAAGCTTATAGGCCAAATGCAGAGGAGACACTATGTCCACATACACGTTCCAGTTTCAGCATAACAATGCCCCCATGCACAAAGTCCTGTCCATGAAGAAATGGTTTTCCCAACAACACCACTGGGGTGAATTGGAACATAAACTGAGAGCTAGGCCGTATCGCCAAACATGAGTGATCAACTTCAGTGATCTTCTTGAGGCTGGATGGGAGCCAAACCCTGCAGCCAGGCTCAAACAACTTGTGGAAAGCCTTCCTAGCTGAGTGGAGGCCAGCAGAACAAAATGCTCATCTATCACATATAGTTATTATGTTCTGGTGTCCACATACGTTTTGGCCGTTTAGGTCTGTGAAACAGGATTTAGAAAAGAGGTTACAGGATTTTTTCTGTTGCCCCCCTTTTATGAAAAAAGACATCTCATGCTGTGACATCCAACAAAGACTGTTGTTTGCGATAATGCATTAAAATGAATACAGTTTCTGAATACAGAAACACGTCATTTATAATAGAGCCAGAATAAAAAGTCATGCATATCTTCATGTACAAAATAAGCCCTTGAATGCCGTTTCCTCCTTCGTTGTACTCTACTCTACTGTGTGTTCCTGGGGTGTAACTTTACACAGAGGTCACCGTAAGGTTCCTAATCAGTTTAAGAGTCACCGCTCAGTGCAAGTTTGGTATAGTGGAAAAAATAAATGAATGCATAAGGATTAATTTCTTTTCATTTATTTTTAAACACACAGTAGTGCAAGTGTCAAAAACAGATAAAATCCTTCTTCTGGGGCAACATTTTGCTCACTGGCAACCTATTTTCATTGTAAAAATATAAAATGTGACAGTATAAAAGCCAGTTGCCTCAAAAATTGTTTCATCCCGTTCTGCTCCTGCATCCAAAGGCTGCTTGAAAGCAGCAGGGATAAGGACTGCGGTTTGTTTTTCCAGTCATGCCGCTCATTGGCACATCCGGGTGATGCCATCAAATGTGCTTTAGCCTGTTGGATGTCTCTCAGTTTTATCCCCTACAACAGTGGAGCAACACCGGCACATTGTCTTTGTCTAAAACACCACTCTCCATTGCTGCTGAACCTGAATTAAGAAGCTGCAGGCAAGTCTTTCAGCTCTGGCATTTCATTTGCACTCTCACTGAATGGTGTTTGGCTTCCCCTGGACCCACGGAGGTCTGGGCGCAGACAGCATGGGGTTACGCCAAACACCGTTCATCTGCACACACTGTGATGCCACACAGCTGGTTCAATATCAGCAAAGTTTCCCTTTATATTCATTGCCTTCTGTGGCGATCAGCAGTGATGTGGTGGTTCACTTTTACACTGTGATCTGTAGCCTATAGTTGGGCTTTAGCTTCTAACTATCTTTGTCTTTTTAACCTGTTGTTGCTGCTGATACAGTTTGACATCCTGGATATATCCTTCAAACACAGGCTGTAGACCTTTCCTTGTTGTTTTTCCAAAGATATGATAGTATTTCTTCAGGGAGTGCAGTTAGTTACAGTGTTGGCTCCATGCTTACTCTGACAGCTTTACAGACTATCAAAAAAGGGTGGAGCTTAGCAGAGGGTCAATTAACAATAATTCTGTCATAAACTTGATGACAGGCCAAAATTTAACCTAACTGCTGTCAAGTTAGTGTGCCGGAGTCTCTGTAACATCATCGTGCAAGTACTTATGGTCTTTCTGTTATAGCCATTAATCCAACAGAGTGATAGGTCCTCTCTCCAGCAGATCACTTCACTTCAATTCC
This sequence comes from Cephalopholis sonnerati, assembly GCA_019142605.1. Classification (NCBI taxonomy): domain Eukaryota; kingdom Metazoa; phylum Chordata; class Actinopteri; order Perciformes; family Serranidae; genus Cephalopholis; species Cephalopholis sonnerati. The sequence goes on from JAGQAX010000009.1 coordinate 17,545,115, forward strand.
ATGAATTGCATACTGATTTATATCATATCAATGATTTAAACTTATCAACTTAATTGTTTTGAACAAGGACCTCCCGAATTCAGATCTATTACAATAGCTTGTGACAAGAAAGGTGAGCCAAACTTAGATTTCATATCCCTGCAGCAATCAGCTTTACTATGTAGGCTATACTGATAGATTTATTTTGGGATAAACTGAGTCTACTCTTTATCTCATTGGCAGCTGTATCATTTAGGTAAATGCAAGCATGCAATCAGACTCAGTATTAGCAGATACTTCATATAAAAAGTAATCAAATCAGGATCAGGGCCAAAAATATTTGGGGCATCCCTCGTGTGTATTTTCTAATCAATGTGGAAAAAATGATCTGCATCATACATGATTGTTTTACCTCCATGGCACATTTGGAACAATACATTTAAAATCTATCAAACATAAGTCCCAGACTTATTTGCCCTGAGGGGAAATTAAGTTAAAACAGCCAATGTTTTCCATTAAATGAGTAAATGTAGATCACCCTTTCATACAAGGTGTAAATGCAGTCATAAAACATCATAAACAAAATAACAATCAGTGCATGCATGCATATTTTTGTTAAACTGGATCACACTGTCATATGAAAATCCTCTTCTTGCTAAGGTGAGTTTTCAAAATCATTTCAGGTTAAAACTACACCAAAGCAGGAACAATATCAGTTTGGGAGGAGAGAAAATATAGTTTAATGTTTATTTCAAAGTCTAGATCATGCGCAAGAAAACAGCGATTCCATTTACAGTTAAAACCTGAAGCAAGGACAGGTTTTGTGGAGTTCGACTTGGAGAGCAGCATGACCGCAGAACAACAATAACAAACAACATCAACACGAGCTCTTATCTCTTTCCCTCTCCATCATTCTCTTCAACTCTCCACCTCTTCATCTGCCTGCAGATTAGAGTTCGTGTCTTTTGTTGTCGGGCTTTTACCACCGCTAAATGAGGTTGCCTGTGAAACACTTTAGAGCGTAGCCCTCGGGAGGCACGCAGAGACTTCCTAACTTTTATCTTCAATAACACATAAACAACGCGGCTCAAATGAAGAGAACAAAGCCTCGCTGGTGTTCATGCATGAAAGTGATTGGAGAAGAGAGACGAAAGAAGACACAGAAGAGGAGAACAGAGTGTTTATTTTAGTAATGAGCTCTTGTCTTCACAGTTTCCGCTTCCAGCTGGGTCTTTTTGTTCCTCTGGCTGCATTTCATGTACACAGTGGATTTAACCGAAAAGGGAACTCTACCTTGTTTTTACTGGAGTTGCCAAATACCTTCTTAGACTGAGCTGTGTATATGTTAGCTTGGCTTGGGGGAGATATACAGCATGTAAATTGATTACACTTGGCCCGTGGCAGCATAAGCAATGTTTGCTTCGTTTCCCCTCCTCCTGTAAAATGATCTCAGACCTCGACAGAGTCTTTGAGGAAAACATTTTGGTATCTTTTTTTACTGTGACTACATCTGACGATGCACAACACCTGTCAGACAGGGTCGGGTGGGAGAAAACTTGACAACCCTCAGTCACAGTTTTTAATCCTGAAGATTCACACATGCGACTGGGAATCATTGAGCGTCACATATTATAAAACATCATCTGTGATATCTATGTATTTTTTACTTAAGCATTCAGAGACAGGAGAAAAGATATGACGACAAATTGTGCATTTCTAAACGGCAGATGTTGCTACACATAGGAGGAAATATTACAGCAGAATATTTCACACATGACTTGTCAACAAGGCAGGTATTAAGCCCAGTCTTTGTTTCTCATTATTGCCATGTTAGCGTGACCACTTGTTGTCCATTTGTCTTACTGACGACAGGAATGCTATTATGTAATAACGCAGCAGAATGCAGGTCCGCCTCAGGGAGGCTCATCACATGGTCAGGGTGGATGGCTCAATAAAGCATATCAAATGTTTTTATACTGGTGCTAAAATACTGCAGGCTTCAATGTGTAAATTTGAGTGTAGCTTCATTTGGACGCTGTATAAGTTTGTATAATTGGCCATCCAGATGCTTACAATGTACAGTTCATGGTGGACTCCAGATATTTAGTATTGGACTTCCAAATACTCATTTTAGTCCTGAGTATGAGTCAAAATCAGCATCCTACAATTATCCTTTAATGTGTTCATTTTGGCAGCTACGTTTTCAGACAAAAATGCTGTTTTTGTCACATTTCAGTCATTTTTAGCCTTCATAGTTTTAGTCTAGTTTTAGTCGACAACTCTAAACATTTTGGTAGACATATGGTCATGAAATTTTAGTCAACTTTAGTCAAACTGTTTTTTCTCTTTTTACCCTTTGAACCCTCACCTCACATCACTAGTCTTGTGCTGATTTCAGACACCTTTCACAAGTATTTAAACCTTTGAACCCTGAGCAAATTGGTGCGATTTCTTTAAAAACATGGAAAAAAGGCAGCAAGCAACTTGATAAAACATGTGCCACAAATTGCAAAAAAAAAAGAAAGAAGAAGATAGATTCAGAATTTAAAAATTTAATTATTATTAATATTACATATCTAAAATTTTGATACAGAATTATTATCATTTTTATGCCCTTTTTCCAGGTCATTTCCTTGTTTGTATGTTTTTTAACACTTTTTTTGTTTGTTTTTACTAATTTTCTTATTTTTAATTTTCTCTTTTATCAACATTTTTTGGGTTATTTTTTTCATTTTGTTGCTCATTGCCTTCTTCCCATGTTTTTAAAGAAACCAAGCCAATTTGCTCAGGTTTCAAAGAGTTAACCTAAACAAATTAGGTCAGTACAGGTACCAGAAATCGGAATCAAGGTGACAAGGTAATGAACTGTCATTTTTTTTCTACAACTAAACACATAAATCTATATATTTACAAACTTGTATTTCTCAAGCAGAGTGTTTGACAGGTGTAGAGGGTGATTTATGAGCACACCCTTACCGATCATCATTTAATTTAACTTTGAGAACATAAGTAACTAATTTTAAGACAATAACACAGCTCGGATTTTCGGATATCTTTATTTCAGCCTGGATTTTTTCTAAATCTGTGAAATTATTCAAGAGGTTTAAACTCGTGTCCTCTCCCACAGAGTCTGTGATTAAAACTGGTCCTTCAGCTCTATCATTGAAAACTGATCTGAGTTCAGACTGTTAACTTACAGCACAGCTACACTCATAGATAACTGAGCCTTCTACCTGCCTGTCAAACAGCAATCAAACCATAAACTTTCCCCAGACTATGTGGACTCCTGCAGGGATCAGCAAGTCTGAAGTCTGTCAGCAAACAGCTGCTCGCTCTGCTGCGGTTCAGTGGAGCTAGCTGCTAACAGCCACCACTGCAACTCACAAACTCCACAAATCCATTCAGCAGCTCAACAATCCACAGTCAGACACACACGGCTGCGTACTTACTGCTGACTTACTACTCAGAACTTGTGCTAACGACTGACGCTGCTCCAATGTGAGTGTTTTGCAGGCTATACAATACATCCTGGCACTGACTATTTAATGAAGTTAACAGCCCGCTGGCACTCTAATCTCATTCCGCTCTGACAGCACCAAATCATTGCAAGGCACAACCATTTTCAGCATCCTAGTTTTAAATATTTACTAATACATTCATAGAGTAATATATTCTGTTCTCCTCTTCTCTCCTTTTGAATGTCTGATAGTCCACCACTATCATTTTAGTCCCGTCTCATCTTAACAAAAACAAAGCATACACTTTGTCATAGTTTTTATTTTCAAAGATCAGTTTTAGCTCGTCAATGTCTAATCTTTATCATTTGTCATAGTTTTTGTTAACGAAATTAAAACTGTCCTGTAACGCAGCTTAATAGCATCTTTCATTAGACCTTCCCTGCATGATAAAATATTTCTACGCTCTAAGCCCCTCCAAATCCAAAGTAGACATTACACAACTGAACTCTGAACAACTGAAAATTGCAGGCATGCCCTTTCAGCTAGGTACAATAGAGATAGTTACAAAGCAGAATTAAGATATTGATTAATATGTACCCCTCCTGGAGCGGGTCATTCCTTATTAACTGTCGCCTTGTACAAGATTAGATGGGAAAGACTAACGATAGAGCTGGAGGAAATTTTACTTTGATATTTCCCCCAGGACTGCATTGTCTTTAACAGCCCGCATCCATTTGACTTTTCGGATGACAGTGACGTATTCGCATTGTGCAGCACAGTTACTGATACATGGAATAGATGAAAGCACAGGAGTGATTTTATGATGCATTCACTTGACATGTAAATCACAGCCAGCAACACGTGGTGGCTTTTAACATCATCTGCTTAAGAATCTTTTACATCAAAATGGATGTTTTCAAGAGACTTTTTGTTGATGTTGTTATTATCTATGAAACCACTAACAATATGTGTGATGCAGCCATTAGTGAGAAAAAACAAAGTCAAAGTAAAGAAAAAGGGACTGTGGCAGAAGCAGGAAAGATACATAATCTTTGAATTAGGGATGTTGGTTACAGTTAATTTTGCTTTCAACAGCCCAACACCCATTAACAATGGTGTGAAATACAAGAGGCCTTTCCTTTTAGTCAGGTGTTGCATTGACTCAGTGAGCTTGTGGTGAAATTTAAATGTTTTGTGATATAAATGTATTGCCTTTTAATTTCTGTTGGCTTTGTTGACAGCCAGACAGCCATGTTAACATGTGGAAATGTGTGTCCACTGCCCACCCTCCAACCTCCATGGGTTAGCTAAGATTAGCCTTGGCCGTTTTGCACTGTGCACCAACAGGCTCAGGTGGGAGCTAGCTAGCAATGCCACTCATTCAGCAATAACTGCTGGTAATGCTGTTTGGCCACTGGGACAATAGTAAACATTGCTACAGGGCCTTTGTGGCTCAAAACTCAGCCACTTTCTCACCAGTGCTAATTTGGGGAGGGCACTGGAATGCAACGCTATTACGTCAGGAGGGTGAATGAGCTGTGCTGCTAGCTAGCTCACTCCAGACCTGGGCAGTGGGCAGGGCAGTAAACTTGATGGTAGCAAAATTAACCTATACACTGACATGTGTAACTGGTCAAAAATACTGTCTTTGTCGCATGCCTAAAAATAAATACAATCTCATGCACAGAAACCTTGCACACTGATTCTGATGGGTTTATTGTTCCATTTGTTGCGAAAATTTGCATTACGTGACAAAATGAATAGAAACATTTCCTTCTTTGCCACTTCACTGGAGTTACCTATCTGGCTGTCATCACTCCCTCCCTGTCTTTCATTTGGCATCATAGCTGCATGAAGGGGCGGAGCTGTCCTCCCTCTCTGTCTCCACTTTCTGTGTGAGGTCCACATCCTCCTCCTCTTTATCATCCACCTGAATATTACTATTTGACCTGTTGAACACAGCTATCTGAGTTATGAAATGATTCTGTATGCCCTGTTCCTCTGTCTTGCAGCAACTGTGTCCTGCCACCACATTTTCTTCACTGATACTTGGTCAAATGTCTCTAAAGGCTCTGACAGAAGCAAAAAATGCAGAAAATCAAACCTGTTCTGAAAATTTTAATGATAATGCCTCAGTGTGCAAACATGATTAACACAATGTGAGGTCGTATTTATTTTTAGACCTGCGACAATTTTAGACGAAAGAAACAGTCTCAGTGTGTAAGGGCCCTATCTACATATCTTTGGGCTGTTTTTGGAAGATTATGAAACAGGTTTGATTTTCTGCATTTTTTTGCATCTGTCTGAAGTCTTTAGAAACTTGTTTGACCAAGAAGCAGTGAAGTAAATGTGGCTTAACTTGTGGGACACATCTCCAGCAAGACAGAGGAACGGGTCACACAGTATCATTTCTGACAGACTTCATTCAACAGGTCATATAGTAATATTTAGGTGGATGATGATGACGAGGAGAAGGAGGATGTGAACCGCACACAGACAGAGAGAGTAAAAGAGTGGAGACAAAGAGGGAGAACAGCTCAACCCCTTCATGCAGTCGTAGTGCCAAATGCAAGACACAGCAAGATTAGTGACGACAGCCAGAAACGTAACTTGCCAGATAGTGGAGGGCAGCAAGGGAAGAAATGTCTTTACTGCAAATTTTCACAAAGAATAAAGCAATAAAATGTGTCAGATTCAGTGTGCAAGGATTTTCTGTGTAACTTTTTTTTCAGATGACAGATTAAAAGATCCCATACGACAAAAACAAACTCAGTGTGCAAAGGCCTTGACTGTTGACATCCCTACTTTGGACTACTATTAAACATGTAAGTTGGCCAATACATCAAGTAAAGGAGCTCTTAGAATTGCTTCCTTTTAATCTAAACACAGCCCTCACAATTGGTTTACACAGAATAGAATAGAAGATAAATAGGAAAGAATGATATACTGCCTCGAAAAACTGTCAGGACTGCTTCTGAGACCAAGCCTGTATTGTTAAAGCCAGAGGTTGGAGATTTATATTGCAAACAGGTTGATGAGGTGGAGAAAAACACTCCACAATGCAAACTGAAGTGATTGTACACTTCTGCCGCAGAGGAGCAAGTGAGACGGCACTTGGGAGAGTTCATTTCGGGAGCATGGGACTATGCAAGGCTCTGTGACACCATTTTTTTTTCTGTAATGATGTGCTTCAGTTGGCCAGCACCTTGTCACATTGTTTTATGTCTGCCTCCAAACTCTCCTGCTTTGCTTCACAGATGAGTAGAAACTTTGTCTCGCTACGTGAACACACCAGATGTTCCACACATAAATATGACAAGAAAGACACACTTCTTCTGTATATCAATTTTTCATTACATGATATATATGAGACACTTAGGATTTAGAGAGTATATGAACACAGGATGGTATTTTGGCTCTTTGCTCTAGTCTGCTACGAAATCACATATGGACAATCCAGCCACAAAGTGTTTTATGAACACACAGGAATGTTCTTGACCAGCCAAGTCAGTAAGCCGACCTAAATCCATCTGATCACGTAGACTAGACTCAAGGCAAAAAGGCTCCAGAACAAGAAAGAAGTGAAGATGCTGAAGTACAGGCCTGGCAGAGCATCAGCAGGAAAGATACCAAGTGTCTACTGATGTCAGTGGGTCACATACTTAAAACACATGTTTTTGGTTGGAAATGATTTAAAGCTTGAATTCAAATAAAGTCATCATGTTGACCTGAAATATTCAATACTGAAAATGGCTACGGTTCCTACACTGTCTCTCTGTATACTTTTAATTTCAACTGGCATTTGCTTAAACTCACTCCAGTTACACAGAGTCAGCAATTCATATTAACATTCCCATTAACCCGAAGTGCTATATCATAGGCAACTGGACTTGCTCGAGTTTCTTGAAGACATTTCACCATTCATCCAAGAGACTTCGTCAGTTACCATGACCTGGATGACTGAGAATCTTCACCAACATTCCCATTAACCACAGCCAACCTGGCGACCATGAATGGCAGCAGCAATGCAAAAATATAAACAAAGTCAGTTAAGTAACAACCTTAAGGACAAAGATGCTCTTACACCTTACATTAAAATGCATCTTGGGTGACTGGATTGCAATCGGATAGTACTTGACCACATAACAATACGGGAGTAATACACTGAGGACGGATTGTGATACGATCGGCCCAGCCATCGCTAGAGGTGGTAAAGGATACATTGTGAACACATTGAATACAAGTGTTAATGTAACTGCATTGTCATTCCAAATCATAAGCTTGCACACCTTTTGCAGTATCAAGTCCCTGCCTATTTATTCATCCAACTAATCGCAAGCAGTGGCACTGATCACGAGCACACTGATTTGCACACAGACTGTGACGGCAAACCCCATTTTTCTAGCACTGAAACTTATCAAACGTATCCAAAAAATTAGCACTTAAACATCAGCGTGATAAGAGCTACCTAAAATGACAGAAACCATCTTTGGGAAAAATATTTGATGTGCAGTTTGAGTGTTAAGTCCCGTCCACCTCCAGGAGGGGGCAGAGGACCTATATTGAAGCCAGCCACCAACTTCTGCGCATTATAAAGTCCATGGGTGTCTCCCTCATCTGCAACGTATTCTTCCTGTCAATCACTATCTTTACAGTCAGGTTGGCCTGTTTTGTCCCTCTCAACCTCGCTGTTACATTCTAAATCTTCCTGACTGGCTCTGACTCGCTATGCACTAGTGGTGGGAATCGCCAGTGGTCCCACAACACATGTAACCAAAGCTTTTGTTTTCAACAATGCTGTATGGATGTAAATCTTTGTATATGAAGTAGGTGATGGAATGTGTTATTTTCTTCACTTTCTCAGAGTTAGATGGTGGTTTTCTCCAGTCTTGGTTGATTTTTCAGCGGACCAGGTTTAGCATTAGCTTGGGCTAATGCTATCTCTGGATGGTGGACTGAGGTGAGCCCTCATGTTTGTAGTGTTCATATTTTGAGTATTTTATTCTTACATGACACAGCTTGCTAATCACGTGTCATATTCAAGTCCCTCTTTCCTTCTGTGTTAGAAAATCCCAAATAAGTCCAGATGTTTGACTGAGACCTCTGCTGACCCCACCAGGAAAAAAAACATCAGCGTCATCTAGTGGACCAAGAAAGCAATTGATTTTATCATTCCGGTAGCAAAAGTTGAATCAAAATGTGTATTTGCAAAGATAAATAATGTACATAGCAAAGGTTGATACTTGGCATTAGAGTATTGATACAATATCGCCAGGCAAAATATTGCAATACTATACTGTATTGATTTCCCCCCCCCTACTATTTACCAGCAAAGGTTTATTATTTATTTTTAAAAATATCTTATTATTTTTGTTATTCAAATATTTAGTTTATTTTACGCCAATATGGTCTCTGAAAATGTAGACAATATTATGATATGCCCTCTATGTTATTGTAATTTTTTAAATAATAAAACCTTTTCTTTTCTTCAAAAATTCTCATCATAATAGTTGTTAACAGGCTGGGGCGGAGCCTGATTGGACTGTGTTTGGCTTTTGGAGCTGGACAGAGTGACTGAATCTCAATCAAATCTCAGTGAAGACCCTGGAGACACACATTAATACCCGGTGTGAATGTACTCAGGTTAAATCATATGTAGATACAATCTGAGTAAAAGATGCATTTTATTGCAAGGTGTAAAGGGGGTCAAAGATGAATATCAAGGGAAAAATAGATCAATATGTTTTGTGGTAAACCATGTGCAAGGAAACATATTCCTGATCATGATCGATATTGTCTGTATCATAAATGGTATAATATTAGATGCAACTACAAACTGCTACAGTATTAATAATAAAGGCAGTACTCGCAATAATATGCATTTGTTGTGTTTGTGACAAAGTCAACTCACAACACAAATTACATATTTAGATGAATTTGTAAGCAAGCAAAGAGTGATTTTTTTTTTATCTTTTTGTTGTATAATTGCAATAATTTTTAGGGACCTAATGAGGTAAAACTCTCCAGTATTTCACAAGAAAGAGAAAATGAGAGAAAGATCGATACTAAATACACACTAAACAAAGAAAATCTAAGCTGATCACTGTGATCAAAGCAAAGTCATACCCAAGTGCAAAAATAACAACATACATCCAGAAATATGCACAAGAATAAAATATTCAGTGTCTACGGTATCTAAAAGACACACGAGGAAGATTAAATTTAGCAAGACAGCGACAGCGGTACAACAGAAACAGGCAGAAGAAAGTGTATTCCTCTACTCTCCCCACAACAGAAGCTTGACTGTATCCCTCTGTGGACCGGAGAGTCAAAGACAAGGACATGAATGATTCAACATCTGGCTTCTCCGCATCTCTCTACATGTATCTGCTGTACCAAAGGGAACTACACAGACAAGTAAGAGCTCAAATTCAACCCCTTCCTCATAGTTTTCAGGCCTAGGATTCAAACATGTCACTTTTGCATGTTGGAGGGCCCAGATGGCCACAAAATGTGGTACTTTGAGAAGTAAAACTGAATTAAGTTTAATGAAATCATCAGATCAACACATCTTTTACACTGCATCATCTTCTTTGTAGACAATGACTGGTCGACACTTGGTGTGCTGAAAAATGTTCACTGTACAAGTTTAGAAATACTTTAAAGTAATAGTTTCACATGGTTGGAAATATGCATATTCCCTTTCTTGCTGAGAGCCAAAAAGAAGATCAATACTACTTTCATATTTTAATTCTGAAGCTACAACCAGCAGCCTTTTTGCTAAGCTCAACAAAGAGAAATGGGGAGAAACAGTTAGCTTTGCTCTGTTCAAAGGCAACAAAACACACCAGCCACACCTGACTAGTTGTGATTTTACATGGGGTTATATGCTGGATTATTTGTTGGTTGCAACTGTCACAGTGGGCACTGTCGACCTGCCATACATGCCACTCTCAGTTAATCCAGTAAATTTCTACTAACCCTGCCTCTCCACCACACCTACCTGCCAGCCTATCACCTGTCCACACATCTCCCACTCCTGCTAGTCCACCACACCCACCTCATCAAGCCAACTGCTCTTACTTGTGGATCATTACCTCCTGCCGGTATAAAGACCCCTGCTTCACAGGCTCTCCTTGCCAGATTCTCAAAAGCAGATTGGAAAAAAGTAAGCATCAAACTGGAACTAAAGGAAATACTACAGTTGAATTCAGGACATGTAGGATATAGGGCAATATTTACATTGTTGGAAAGACAGGAATAGGCAGAAGAATATAATGTAGGACTAAGACTGTTCCGATCCACACTCCATTTTAGAAGGTGGCAGTAATGCACCTAAACGCTGTTTGCCAACCGCCATTAAACATCAGAAGACAAAGACTCTCCTTGCCAGATTGTTCTTTGACTCTCCAGTGTTTATTCCTGGACTGCTTCCTTGTTGCCGACCATGTTGATTTCCTCTGCTGTGGATTAACTTGCCACAAGGCTGCACATTCTGCGGTTGAGTGCGTGCCGTAGGATCCACTCATCATCGCTGTTATCAAGCCCCTTTCTGGCTAAAGTCGGCTTTGTACAGGTGTGTTGGCCTCCTCTGTTTGTACTCTGCCTACTCTCTCATGGTACCATTGCACACATTTGAACTATTTGCTGTTTGTGTGCATCCAGCAGATGCCACTGACTCACCTGCTCTCTGCTTCGGTGTGCCACACCAGGCACTTTGGACTGGACCTGTGTCTTAAAAGTTTTCAAGCCAACACATTAATTCTCACTGTCTTTTCATCTGCCTGCTCACTCTGTGTTTGACAAGTGGCTTTATTAAAGACAATTAGAAACTGTACTTCTTGGCTGTGGTGCTGCACCTGGGTTCAAACCACACCTGTGACGGACACAGTGATTTCTAAACCCAGTCATCAGAATAAAATGTTGGCAATGTATGTTTATGCAAATACCAACATTTCTAAAGTGGCATACTTTAGATTACATGTATATGAGCTGAGTCTTTCATCAGAAAAAGGAGGGAAGGGTGGATCTTGTGATAGGTGAGACGACTGCCAAGCAGCAGACAGCAGCAGACCACTGTGCTGGACCAACAAACAGAAGCAGGTCGACACATCGGGACAGTTCCAGCCGTGTTTGTCACAACAAAATCAGGTAGACAGGTGCAGGACCCAGTGCCACTGTTTTTCTCCAGAATGAGGAATAAATTTGCTTTAAAACAGCTCCCTGCCTTATAATGCCAGCAACAGATCACTTTATATCAGACTGGGAAATCAGGAGTATTGTATTCTTTCCTTTTTTGGGGAGGTAACATTAGTGCAGTGACTAGAAAAGGATTTAACAGCTGCATAAATAACAGTGAGCAGCACTAGAGTTATAGTGTTACAGAAATCAGCTTCTCTTGCATCATTAAGTGTACTCTTTCCACATCATGTCCTCAATACTCAGTTCTTTTATTTTGCATTTAAGTGTTCTGCATTTACAGCTGGAGTATTTTCATATGGCCATGGCAGGGGTCGCTCTTGAATTTTTTTTCTCTTACTGTTCTCCAAGAACACCTTTAAGATAATGGCAACAAACTAAATCAAATTAATCACCACTTCAATGCCTGCACTCCGCACAGGCATTGAAGTGGTGTTGACAGATGTTTTAAAGGTTTGTATGAATTTTGTTGTCAGAGGTAGAGTTGAAAATGCAGGAGTGGACAGCAGCACAGAGGCTGAGAGTGGTACAAAGTGACAAAACATTATATAGGAAGAGTAACACCTGCTAAGTCTAACATTGGTCAGGGTCTTTTAAGAAAATGTATTTTGACAGTAGCTGGTAGCAAGTCACAAGATGTACAGTTGCTGTAGGATTTATTTTCGCTACTGTTGTGTCAATAATATTTCAATAACTATATTTAATTGTGAAGATCCTTACCAGATGTTAAAACATGGTAACCTTTACATCTAAAAACACTCACATTTTCAACCAAATTTAACCCAGTCTTTTCGCCTAAAACTCAGTTAAAGGGCTTTTTTTGTGGAGCAAATCCCTCTGAGGCAAATTGTGAATCGTGATATTGGGCTTTAAATAAAACTGAATTGAACTGAACAGGCATCTCAATGTTTAGGGCTTAATTTTCTTGAGAAGTTTTCCACTCATGTCTTATGTCTCATGTCTTGTGTGATTCTTCTGTATGTGATGTCCGTAGATCCATAAATATGAGTGATGCCTCTAGTGTCCAATGCAAGGAAATTAATTTCTTTACACATGGATAGAAACCAGATAGGAACTACCGGTAGGTAGGCCTGTGGGGTAGAGGCTAATTGTCTTTTTTCTACATCCAGTAGTTTGGAATATGCACTTGGGACAGAAACAGGACCAATATTGCATGGCAACAAATAAATGACAATGTTGGCCTGCCAGGTACGTAGCATGTTTTGTGAAATATTTCATGAAAAAGATGTAAAAACAGCAGACGAGTCATATGCCTGCACTATGTTATGGCTTTTAACTTTTCACTCAAATGTATTAATACAGTTGTATTGCTTGTCAATCGGTTACTTTAACTTTACTGACTGTATTTAATATCAAACTGGTGAAGAGGGTAACTGTTTTTCATGCCACACTGAAAAATCTGACAGTATTTCATATCTAACTAATAAATCTGACAGTATTTCATATCAGACTGATAAAGATGACGACTATATTTCATATCAGACTGATAAAGATGATGACTACATTTCTTATCACAATGATAAATCTGACAGTATTTCATATCAGAGCGATAAAGATGATGACTTAATTTCTCATACTGATAAATCTGACAGTATTTATATCAGACAATCTAACTGTATGTAATGTATAACCATGTTTTAGCAAAATAACATTACTCAGATTCACAATATGTTTAAACTAGATAAGTTCTTTTTATTCATACAAATGAGGGCAGCTGTCACTCAGAAGGTAGAGTGGGTCGTTCACTAATCAGAAGATCGGCGATTCGATCCCCAGCTCCTCAAGTCCACATGCCGAAGTATTCTTGAACAAGATACTGGACACCATAGTGCTCCAGATGGCTGTTTCATTGGTGTGTAAATATGTTAAAAACTGACTAGCAAGTGGCACTTTATATGGTAGCCTCAGCCACCAGTATATGAATGTGTGTATGAATGGGTGAAAGGGACTCGTGGTGTAAAAAGTGCTTTGACAATCAACGCAAGCAACTAGATAAAAGGAAATAGCCTGTTAGATAGTTAGCAGCCTGTTAGCTAAGCCAGCACACTATCATACGGTCTCTCTGAAATCCATCCAAAAGTTGTTGTTTTTTTTACGTATTTGAGACAAATTCTGGACCAAATTAGTACACAGGCAACTCAATAGATCACCACTGTTTTTTGACTGGTGAGTGAAGCAAATCTAGCAGCCACTTGCATATTTTACCAGCATGTGACTGGTGGCTGGTGCTTATTTCAATCCTGTCTCCACTACACATTAAATTCTTGTCATTGAAACACTGACTATGCAAACCTCAACATGTAAAATATGGGCACTTTTTGGGGCACAATTATGGCACTTCTTAGGTAGATAGACATATCTTTTGACCTGAAAACTGAGCCAAGTTGAACTTTTTTGATCCTCTAGAATGCTGCAAATTACAACTGCACTAAAGCTGGGTATACACTGTACAATTAGAGCCCGTTTTAGAAATGTTTAATTTCAACTCCTGTGGTACGAGTTAGTCATGTGTGATGTAAAGCCAAAGCTTACGATTTATGTACTCACACTGTATGGTGTGATCATCAAGCCATGACCTGAGCGCTCACACTGGTGTAAAATATGGTCCGTCGGTGGGTCCTGGCAATTGGTAATTATCAATAAAGATTTATTTGAAAGGCCCAAGGCAGGTAGAAGTTTGTTGCTAGCTGAGGTATGGTTTACAATAATGTAGAGACGTCCCAAGAAGAGCTTTAAAGTCAATTTCTGCAAAAAAACATGCCATAAATCTTTCTCTCACTCTCACACACACACTCATGCACACACAGGTTAGCAGCACCCAATGTAAGAAATTCATACGAATGTCCAATGATCAGTTGAGAGCAGTCGATCAGGCTGTGGTCAGTCCTCACTCCGTCTTGTAGACTACACAGCAAACCGCCCGATTAAGCTTAAATTTGGTCAGACTCTTAAAATGAGTCCTGCAACTCAAAAATCGAATCAAATCTAACAGTGTATTCCCGGCTCTACTATGATTCATAACTCGAGTTTGAAGACCGACAGGCTCTATTTTGGTATTATCGAGGCCACCAAGGCTGAGAAACTGTTTGTTTGTTTGTTTGTTTGTTTGACTTTGACAGTGTTTACCAGGACACTCAGCAGAGGGGACTCAGCATTAATTAGGAGGCTTAATGACTCAAAAGAGAAGCTATCAAAAGACAGCTAAGAACATTTAAAATGTCCAGAAGCTTCAGTCAGTGGGTACAAGTCTCACTCATCCAGATGGGTTTCAGCAGTCATATAAAAGCATATTAAAGTCAAGGTAAAAGATAAAAGATTTATTGGGCAGGGACTTTGTGTTAAATAATTCAGGGCTGAAAGCACTATTACGGGGTAACAGGTTGATGGACTGCTAAACAAGGAATGTGAATGACATTTACTGACAGTGGGTGATCTAGACAGCAATGGATCAGTTGCAGATGAGATGACGTATTCATCAGATTTCTGAAAGGTTGAGTTTTATTCAATGGCAAGGACATAATTTCAGCGCATTTTAAAAGTCCTGTTTTTATCCTCTCCACTTTTGCAGTTCCTGTTGGATTTACTCGTAAAAACTGCTAAAGAGCTTCAATGATCACATTCTCACAGCTACTCTTTTATTCATATCATATAAATATTTTAAGCCTGTAAACTTATGTTTTGGATCAGGACCACCAGTATTTGGATGAAGTGGCAGAAAAAATAGGTATTAGATTAAGTGGGCTACAGCTGTTATTTCAACATGTCAAATACACATTTAATCAACATTTAAGTAAAAAATACCACATCAGATTGACAGATCTCTAAAATAAAAGGACTTAAAAGGAGTTGGCTAGCAGTCAGAGCCAAATAGTTTGGTCAGGACCTCCATAAATGTTACTCATCTAGATTACCTTGAATTATCACTTTGTAGTCAAAAAATATTAAAGGAATAGTTAAACTTTTTTGAAGAATAGGCCTCGCTTTTTTGCCAACAGAATTTAGTTACTCAGTTTTATTGAACAAATTAGATTGAACATCTTAGTTAGTAAACTTTATGTGCTAGAAGGCTGATTTTGTTTGTTTAGGATGAACCCAGGTTACCAGTTTGACCTTGTTTACAGTCTTTACGCAAAGCTAAGCTAGCCAGCTGTTGGCTACAGCTCCCTATGTACCATACAAATGTTAGATGACAATGTGTCATGTGCCATTTCTGAGGCAAGAACTTTCAATCTTAGTTTCTGAATGTTTTATTTATTTATTTTTTATTTTTTTTTATTTTCGGGTTTGGTTAAACACAGCATTACCTGTTTCAGGGTTATCACATCAATAATACAGCAATTTTTACCTTATTTGTACTTCATTCGTTAGACGTATAAAAGGCATGTGTAATATTTGTAATTGATTTGAATAAATGTATGTAAACAAATGGATTTTTTTCGAGTTGATAATCCCCAGACTTCTCCAGATTTTGAGACCAAACCTACACCCCCTTGCACACACTATCTAAAGCTAAGGTAGGCAGTATAGTTATGGCAATATTGTGCTAAAATCCTATAATAAACTTTACTCATATTGATCTTATAATACTAGACATCTGCACCTCATCCTGGCTATGTTTTCAGGCTTTGGAAAATCTATCCCATGACGGGGGACTTTGGCCAATCACAGGTCATTTCAGAAAGAGGGCATTGCTATTGGCTGTTCTACAAATGCAGATGTGAAAGCGCGATTCAATGGCAGAGAGACCTGCAGAGAAAGTTGCTTTTTCAGCATTGG
This sequence comes from Cephalopholis sonnerati, assembly GCA_019142605.1. NCBI lineage: Eukaryota > Metazoa > Chordata > Actinopteri > Perciformes > Serranidae > Cephalopholis > Cephalopholis sonnerati. The sequence continues at coordinate 17,561,548 of JAGQAX010000009.1, forward strand.
CAACAACTGCCTACACTGCAAAGCAACCTGAAAATGGAAGAGAGATTTAGCAAAGTGAGTCTAAAGGACACTCTGACAATAAAAGATATAAAACATGTCAATATCAGTGAAGTGATTCAGAGACAGCAAGAAAATGATGCCTCTATTTAAAGTTTTGTGAATCGAAGCTAACGTTAATGAGACTTTCGAATGTGCGTGTTCTCTGCCTCACTTCCCTCCACTACAGACTACCTCACCTGGAGAGGAGAAGGCAGCAACTCTGGAGAAGGACCACCAGTCAGCAGCCACAGCAACAGGAATCTAGCCAGCGCAAACCCAGGCCCCAAGGAACCAAACGGCCCTGACTACCTGCAAAATCAGCAAACTTTCTGTTGCTACTATTACACAGGTTACACCCAGTGCTGCCACTGGCCACTGTGACACCAGGCACTAGGGGGTTTGTGCTGGCCGAATTTGAGCCGCCAGCCAAAGGTCCATCTCCTCAGATGCTGCCTAATCTCCCCACAGGGAAGCAGCCCACAGTGGTGACGGAGTGTGGTGGCTAGCTCACTAATTCCTGTCTCATAAGTGGTCTGACAAACAAAGGGTGTCTGAGTGAATGTGCTGCATGCAAATGTGCAGTGAAATAAGATTTAATACATTCAAGTATGGAAAACACTGGGTTACTGTATCAAGCGCATGCATATGCCTGTGGTCATCTCGTGGGAGGGGCTTAGGACAGAGAGGGGAGAGCTGCAGGAGGAGTGTGTGTTTTCAAATTCTGCTGGGTTTTTTTTTTTTTTTTGCCTTTTCCAGATTTCTTCCTACCCCAGCTTTAAATAGCTGTATTTTCCACTGCAACAGCTTGCCTGATTTGAGTTCCTCCTGGCAGCTGGGCTTCCTTTTGTCTTTGCATGAAGTTATTAACATGAAAAACACCTCAGTGGGAGCACAGTGGTAATTATTAATAACCTTTTCAAAACAGAGTATTTAATTAAAAATAAGTTGAATCAACTCCTGGAAAATGGGAACAAACAAAAAGAACAAAACCTTCCCAGATATTTCTCCTCTCCCTCAGTGGCCATGCCTCAGATAAATCTAATTCAGTTGTTTCTCTCAAGGTTACGTAGAGTGCATATATCTCTGGTCCAAAGCCATTACTCAAGATCTTTCCCGAGGAGCTGCAGCACTGCTTTGTCACAGTGGAACAGAGACAGTGGCCAACAACCAGAGCCAATATTAGTAATGCGCTCTCCTACCAACTCTCTGCTTACTGCGTGAGTGTGTAACAATGACAGTGAGCAAGTGAATGGATTTTAATTTATTCAGGCACTCAACAGTTTTGCCAGTTACAAGTAAAATGCCGATAAACACATTCTTTAGAAGAATGACTCATGAATAAGAGAGTCAGTGAGGCAGAAAATACAGCAAATGAATAAGAAAATGAGCATATATATATGAGGGGGGGAAAAAAACTGAAGAAAAATATTGGAGAATAAAGTTAAAATCACTCTCCTCCTTCTTTCTCTTTACATCTTTTCATATCTCCAAATGTCCAAAGGCGGTTTTAAATATGGCCTGGAGGAGGAGAAATGTAGGAAGGAAGTGACAGCGCCAGCGGTTATAAAGATGACTGATGTATGTAGCAGATGGAGTGTTTCACGACCTGTACCGGCACTCCATTTAAGTGTGTGTAAAATTGATGGCCAACCATAATTGACCTCTGTAGCCACTACAGTACTGAAAGCTGTTCTTCCACTTTGGTGGAAAGAGGGGAGTTTTTTTTCTCTCTCTTCTGGACGTAGGGGGAGTGTTTGATTTATGTAACTCTGCGGCAGGTCGGCGTCTCAACATCACAGGCAGATTCTGATGGATTTTTTTCTGTGTGAGGAGAAAGGGAAGAAGAAGATGGAAGAGGAACAGATGAGAAAAGGCAAAGAAAATGAGGGAGGACAGAATAGGACAGGAGGGGAGAATAAATAGAAAGTAGAAATGAGGAGAGGTAAAAGGAAGACTGGAAATGGAGTGAGATAAAAAGGAAATTGAGGAGCATGAAGACGCAAGGAGAAGTGAAGAGGAGATGAGGAGGAGGAGTAATAGGGGGATAAGAAGAATGTGAGAGAAGGACGAGGAAGAATGGAGAAATTCGGTAGATTTGCAGTAGCTGAGGAATATTGTCATTGTGCTAACCTCCTCAAGCCCATGATTACCTGGATAATGGATTATGTCATCTACAACTGAATACTGGCAACCTGCATCATCATATTGGACATGTTTCATGACCTGGACGCCATGGAAATACCCCTGCCCAGTGAATAGCATGTCTTTATAGAGATACTATATACCATATTAAGTGTTGAGCTACATGAGCAGCATGCAGACACCATCGACCTCCTGGCTGTGTTCTGTCAGCAGACCTATTATCCTCTGTTTGCCAAATACTGTATGTAATAAGAGGAGAGACACAAAGGCTTCTACACTGTTTAGTTATACCTGTTGTCAAGACCCTATTTTCAAGAGCTGCAACAACTGAGGTCACAGCATGTAGTAAGGATTGCAAAAGTAGAGAATGAAAAGCATTATTTGAGTCTTCATCCGTAACTGTCCTCTTAAAGGACTATTTCACCCCAAGTGTTTACATTAGCCAGCACATGCCAGTTTTTTGCCAGTATCACGTGAGTCGTCAGGCAGATGAAAGAATCAGTGACCAAAATGTGCTGTTGGAAATATGCCAGATAAATTAATTAATAAAATTCATTAATAGAATATTAAATAGCTTAATATTGTGTGACCTATAAGACTTGTTGTCAAGACAATGTAAATAAATTATAAATAGAGACGGTCTTCCTCTTAGCATTCTCAGTGTAGTTAGGGTGGCAGCATCACAGATCGAGTTCTCTATGAAGACCTTCAACACACCGCAGGTCTCCTCACAGAACAGACCAGATATAGGCTTTACTCCACCATGGCGAGCCAGACAGTGGATAGTTTGTTGCACTGAGCCTTTGTCCTGCCTTGCCTCTTCCACTAGATCTCTAACTACTCACTCTATTCAATGGCTGCTCCTTCATTTAGATTATTTTCAAGTTATTTAATTTAAAGTGCTTTATTGCCAGTGTAGGCTATTATATGGCTATTTCAAAACATCTGCCCAATAGTTGTTCTGTATGGCAGAAATTCTGGAATATTATTGGCCATATTGGCTGTAAAAAAGAAAAAGTCTGGTATAAACCTTGCTCAACCCCCAAATCACCATTTGTATATCAGTGGTATTTGTGAAGAAAACAATGTTTTTCTTGCATGCTTCAGGTGAACAAAGAATCCAAAAACTGAAGGCCTTGTTTAACACCAAAATTATTTCTACAAATGTAATTATAAAAACATGTGTTTCCAAACTCTCACACAACAAGTGCATTATAATCCCAAGTCTCACTTATCCAGTCGTATGCTCGGTACTTCACTAAAGCCTCCTACAGGCTGTGACATTTTAGCAATCTTATAAGTTTAGTGTGACATGGATCTAATAAATTTGGGTACAACATCAAGTTTGATGTATGCAGACTGAACAATGATAGCATCTACTGAATCACAGACTATGACACAACATGCAACAGCTTCCCATACTGAGTGCACAAGGATGCTGCACAGGTTATTACTTCTACAACTGTGAAGCACAACATAGAAGGTCTCATTATTAAATAACCTTAAGTTTTGTTGGCACTGTATACTGCAGGTGTTTGTTAGCTGCAGGTTGATCACCTGGCAGCAGCAGCTCCACCGTTTTTTCCTTCCATGCTTCGTCCTTCTTTACATGATCATGGTAAGAGCTGGAGGACACATTATACAGACAAGGCTTCTGCTAACACAACTTAATAAGGTTTTTCTCTTTGCTTGAATCCCACACATTTCTTTTAGTGCATTTTGCCTTCATGGGGAGCTGCTATCCATCTGTTTGTTTGGGTTTTGTGCCAGTCCTGCATTTCACGCTGCACTTCTATTGGTTGGTTAGTAGAAGTAGGTTGTAACAGCAGTCACACTGTGAAATAGTCATCCCAAATTTATGACACTGTCTGAATTATATCCCACGTTGTCTTCGATCGTACGATTGTGACAACGGCCATCCTTGAACCTCTCTCGCCGTGCAAAGCAGGACCACCATTTTAGCGCCACAATAAAAGATGTAGCCACTCTTCTTGACGCTGGTTATCTTTTGTCTGGGACAGACAGTGTATACTGGGCTCAACAGATAGGAACTTATGAAACTTAAACTAAGCTCTCCTCAAACCCAGACTCCATGGACAAAAACAGTAACTTTACCTTGCTGACCATGGGAGCTGTTGGTCTACCACTGCCTTAACTGATGGTTCATTGTTGGTAAAACACCAAAGTCACACAATAACAAACTAACGGATAAGATTACTGTTTTTGTCATCAGAGTCTGGCTTTGAAGAGAGAAGAGATTAAGTTTCACTTTCTGTTCAGTTCCCCATCGGAAAGGGCTGTCTGTTGGTTAAGTACTGAGCATACGACTGGATAATTGAGACTTGAATCATACTGCACAAGTTGTGTAACAGTTTGTAAGCGGATATTTTGATATAGTTTTGCTGTTGTTAAATGTGGTCACCCTTTACTTCAATCTATCAGGAACTTTTCATTTTTGGGTTCTTTGTTTACCACAAGCATGTAAGAAAAACCGTGTTTGCTTCATGAATTGAAGTTAACATAGGTGATATATAAATGGTGATTTAGGCGTGTGGTATTCCTTTAAATTTGACATTACGCAGAACTTAAAAAACATATTTTTTACACTATGACAATATTATATATTCTGCTAGATTCAAGCTGCACCATTACATTATCATGGATGTGTCCCAGCTGTGTTGTGCATCACTTTTACACATTCTCTATTGTTGAGCCTGACATGTACTGTATGTGTGGAGGCTTTGGTGTCATGACAACAACTGAAAGCAAATCATGAGGGTTTTCATCAATGCTTTTCTTCCTGTGAAACAATTGTTTGTTCTGTAATGATGGACCCCCACAGGCAGGCTTGGCAGGTTCTGACAGGTCTAACCAAAAGAGCAAATTACAATGTCTTCAAACAGCTGTTAACCAGATCTCATAAAATACACTATCTACGATACAAGTGATGCGTAATGGAACTCTAGATAACATGGAAACTATTTGTTAACAAGATTATATTCCTATGAATAAAGTTATGACATTTACTCTGAATTTTAGGGCAGTCTGAATCAGTTTTCTACAAAGATACATGCAAACCAACGGTCCTAATCTCCTCTCTTTTCTTTCAGTTTCTTTCAGGACCAGAAACTGAAGGACTAGTTTCTGCCTCTGCTTTGGATAAAGACATCCAAAAAGAAGCATCTCTTTTGTTGCTTTAACATTTTCAACATAAAGTGTAAGTTAAAAAGATAAACAGCAGGCAGACAATACCAAACACCTATGTAAATACCTAATGCCTCAGTAGTACATAGTTCGTTTCATCCAAAGCATTTCAAGACATTTAAATGCAACACTATTACTGATGCATAGCCCACCATCTTACAGAAGACAAAATGCAGGTACATAAGATTAATTTCTCCACTGGTGCATTGCAGTGAAATGTCAGACTGTGGTTCATAAGGGCCTGAGGGTCAGCTATGGATCCAAGCCAAGGTGTTCAGTCAGAGGGAGTTTAAACAGAGCTGGCAGGGTGGAAGGAGTCTGTGCACACCTTTGTAGTTTTCTGTTGGATAGTCGAACAGATGGCAGAAGGGTTGCTACCTAATAATCCTGGGCACTGTGTGACACTCTTCTCCTGAGCAGTTGTCTTGCTGAGCTGCGCTGCAAACGAGGACAGGCGCAAACACACACTGCAGCGAGCTGAAAGTGTGTCACGGCAGCTCGGCTATCAAACCCTTTTCATCTGCTGTGGGAAGTTAATGTCTCTTAAGGAAATGAGTCTCATAATTAACAAATAACATCAGTGCACAGTCATGGTGAAGTTAGCGCACAAGAACGTGATGGTGTAAATCTTAACTTTGTGGCAGATCACCTAACATATTCTTTATTTCATTCTATGAATAATACTGTGTCACCTGAAGGGGGCACCACTGTTTACAGCCAAGACCTGGAAAAACTGAGCCCAAATATTGGTCCCAATTTAAATATGGGCTGAAATATTACAAGTCAGTGCATACACTTGAGGGATGGACACATTTACATTTGCTAAAATCTCCATATACTCACATTTGCATACTAGTAGGTGCATTTAATGTGAAGAACTTATGCACAGCCAAAGTGTGCATCTGCCTCCCATTTCTCCCCAGCATTAAAACATTTAACCCTTTCCTCCATACTGCATAAAGATAATGAATATGAACATTAAAAGGCACAGATGAATCATTAGGACAGACATGACCTGTATCTAATGGCTATAAAAAAAGTTGCATCTGAAAATTCACTGTAACACACTCCCAGGGAGCCAAAAAATACCGCTTGGTCAGTGGCCCTTGGCGTTGGATTCCAATGCACAATGCACCCTGTAGCATCTGTATGAGACGCACTGCACCTTTAAGCAGCTTCAATGTTAACCCATCCGCATCATTATTAGTAGGGGCAGGAGGGTAGGTAGATGGGTCCAACAAGCACAGGACTTTGACCCCAGAAACTGGTGTACACGTCCAGTGTAAAACTAAAGGCCAATGTTGAGATATTTGTCTTGTCAGTCGTTAGTCATATGCGTCATCTGACATGACTAACATCAACCATGGTGTTTTCCTAACCCTAATCAAGTAGTTTTGTTGCCTTAATCTAACCACCGACCCCCTTTTAAAGGCCAAAACACACCGGCAGCAAACCAGGCACATCAAAAAATATGCCCGTCATTTAGAATCTACAACCCCGCAACAGCAGCAGCTAGATGCGTGTCGGTACTCCTGGACACCCTACACCAAGGAACTTTACACCACTGTGTTTTCAGCTTTAGTCATGTGAGTCAATTCACATAACCACCATCAACCACGATCTTTTCCTAACCCTAACCAAGTCATTTTGTTGCATATATTAACTGCCAACCCCCTTGTGTAAAGGTATAAAACAAACGCTGCCCCCCTGCATCACACCAGGGAGTTCTGCCCAAGCGTCAAAATATGACGAGTAGGGTAAGATCATGTTGAAAAATTGTACGCCCAATGAAAAGAATTCAGTGTTTACTGTTGCTTGGAGATGGGAAACACAACGTTCATGTGCATGCTCACTGTCCTCATCAGGGTCTTAACCTGACAGAAGTTTGTCATAATAACCAACTTGTGAGGTTGTCAGGCTGGTTGGATGTACTGCCAAATACACAGAAACGACACTGAAGAAGGCTTACGGTATTGAAATGAACTTTCAGTTCACAGCTCTGATGGATATTCTTGCAGTCAGCATGCCAATGGCACGCTCCCTCAAAACTTGCTACATCTGTGGCATTGTGTTGTGTGATCAAACTGCACATTTCAGAGTGGCCTTTTATTGTGACCATCCCAAGGCACACCCGTGAAGTAATGATGCTGTTTAATGAGCATCTTGATATGCCACACCTGTCAGGAGGATGGATGATCTTGGAAAAATAGAAGTGCTTACTAACACGAATTTTAACAAATTCATAACCAAAATTTGAGAGAAATATATCTATACCTATTACATTTTTTCCAGTGTATTTGCACCCATGCTTTTTTTATGTGACACATCAAAATGTCTTTGATAAGGCCTTTACGAGCAAATTCAGATTTTCAAGTCAGTTTTCACAAGGCAGCAGCCCAGGTGTTAAGGAGACTCAGACTTATCCAGATCAACCGATAACCTGATGTAAACCTGCTTTTTGGGACAGATCCCACAAGGCGAGGGCAGGGTACACATCTGCTTTACTTGATATACATCATACATCAAACAAAATTCCAAACTTCAAGTCCTCAGTTTGACTTCCCCATGCTTCTTGTCCCTCTTGCTGCATGTCCTGCTTTTGCTTACAGTCACAGCCTCACTGCAAATCCCAGCGAGTGAGCGCAAGGTTACTGGCATATTTATCAGCCTCGAATCAGGCTCGCCACCTACAGCGAGAACTAAAACACTTCTGCTTCAACAACTTTGTAAATGTTGTTCTAATGTCACTTTTTATTCTTTTTATTTTATGCTACAATCAAACATAATGGGTGCAGTTAGATATGATACAGTGGCATTATAATTTGATGCCTTTCCATTTTCATTCTACGACAAAATTTAACAAGTATAATATTCGATTTTTGAGTGTTTTCCCAGCAAGTGACACAATACAAGTGCTTAACAACAACACCAAACACAATCAGGTATGAGGAGGAGGAAAGCATTGATTTGTTCAACAGCTTGTGAACAAAGCAGATGTTGAATTGTTTGTTTCACCTTTGTACTGAGCAATACCATGTTGAGCAAAACATGTTATTACATTCTTTGTGTATAAAGTATGGCATTATGTTGAAATTGGATATTGTGTTGACAGACAGGCTGAATTTGGTGGCCTGCTGTTCCTTCTAGAACTGTATACAAATATATTGTATATAGACACCATGACTTCAATGATAAGTTTGTGGACTCATGGTTTGAAGTCTTGACTTTGGCATTTTTGCAGTCGCAATCCCTTCTAGCTGCAGTCGCAGCTAGAAGGGAACAAATTTGGATGAGAGGGTGGAGCTGTGGAGGAGCGAGGGGTGGCTCTGACTCAGAAGCCATTTATAAACAGATAGAGTGCTATATTGCTGCTATGAAGTCCCTTCTTTATGCCTCCTTTGCATTTTTACATAGAACTAAATGACAGCAGCATCATTCTGCTCCAGAGTGGGATTGTACTACATCCCGGCATCTGGCAGTCAAAAGAGGCATGATGGGTGTTACATGTAACACAACAGTGTTACATGTAACTAGTGTCATTTGACATACGTGTCAGCAGCGCTCTTGGCATAACATGTCAGTCACAATCATTTACCTTCTCTGTTACATGGCTGCTGATCTGGTCCTCTGCTCTAAGGGTAAGGATCCTCCTGAATCTCATTGTTCTCCCAATTTGCAGACATTTACCACCGCTGTTCTTCTTTGAGTTAGCTTTAAATCTCCCATGGTGGGTTGCCAACGTCATACCTGTTACACCCATGGTCATGTCTTTTTGGCCTTACATTTCACTACTTCCACTCCTGGCTCAGAAGAAAGACAACTTTGTCCCCCCTTTCTGCAATCGCACCTTTCATACAGAGCAGCAAGCGGGAATAACAATGCAATATTCCTGCCTTCAACAGGCAGTGTAAAAGTGGCCATAGACTGCAGTGATGCCTCGCAGACAGCCTGTCACTCAAAGCACCCACACCCTTACATATGCGTGACTGTAAGCCTTTATAAAATGCAAACAACTTAACTAAAAAATTAACAGTTAACATGAAGGGAGAAATTTACTATAGAGCCCAAAACTGTATTTTGTACCAGGCTGTTAACATTTTTATGTCTGGGCATTTTGGCATTTAATATGGAGGTCTATGGGGATTGACTTGCCCTTACAGGCAGCCTCAAGTGGCCATTAGAGGAACTGCAGTTTTAGGCATAATTGCCAACTAAGTTAATGATCGATTAATCACTTGACGTCTATTTGTAAGAAGTAAGAAAAAATTATTTGATTCCAGCATCTTAAATGAGAATACTTTCTGGATTGTGGTAATTGTTTTACTCTGCTGTGGCATAAACTGAATATCTTTGGGCTACGGACAAAGAAAGACATTTGAGGACATCATCTTGAGCTTTAGAACTGATCCACATTTTTTAATATTTAAAAAAAATGTAATTATTTTTTCTACATGTTATAGACTTAACAATAATTTTAATCAAGACAGTAACTGACTGATCTACTGTGAAAATAATCGCAGATTGCAGCCCTAGTTCTTGTCAATGTTTTGCCTGTTGTGTGGCTGTAAGATTTTAGATGATGTAAAGTATTCCGAGAATCTGAGAGTATGTATTATCATTGCACTGCATTTAATATAAACACAAAGAACAAGTGTTACATTTTAAGATAGTCAAGTGACTACAAAATGTGCATATTCCCTTATGACTTTCCATATTTGATTTGCAGACACTGCTCTTCCACTAAAAAGTTTTATCAGCTCCAATAAATGAACAAAGCTGTTCCAGTGTCACTGCACTTCAATCTGAAGTGCCTGGTGGTACATGTATATATGCATAACTGCACATGTAGTCCTTGTATGAATAGTCCCTGTGCTGCATCTCCTTCATTTATTCCCCTGGAAATCTCACCAGTCACTCTACCTACTGTATATATAAGCTGAAGTGGTCTCAATGCACTTCTCATCCACTTGGCTTTATCTCTCAGCGCCACATCTCATTGCTTAAGATTACATTCAGTATTGTCATTTAAAATACAACTGAATGCTTCAAAACAACAGTGAGCTAGAAGCAGATGTTCACATATGACAGCACGGCTGAGTGCTATAATACAGTCAGGGAGTGTACCCTGAAAAAAAAACACTACGTGGGTCATTTGTATGTTTAATTATTTCAAACCTTTTTTTCTAACAGAGGGAACGTCAGCCATTTTACTAACAAAAACCTGCTTTACATTTACCTTCTCATCTCATCCTAGCCTAATACAATAGCAAAAGCAAAGCAAGGAAACAAAGGAGAGTTTGTAATGAACTTACATGAAACTACACATAACAATCACCCTGATTCTACTAAAGTAGTTGTATTATCAAGGTGATTGATAAGTCTATTATCAAAGTGCATAGGCTTAAAACAAACAGTGCAGGGAAAACTTCTGCAGTTTGACTCTTAATATGACAATATCCCAAAGATTTTAATAAATCCATTGATTTTACTCCCTTTTTTCGTGAAGGTTTTGTACAAGTTGAGTCCCATTAAAGTTGAAGTTTGGGAAGTTTCTTTTTTTTTTAAAGCTGCATTATATTTGACATCAACACCCTGATGAACGCCTTTAGCCAAAATATACTGGTGTCAGCTGTGCAATATTAAAAAGTTTTTTTCACATTTGGTTCTCAGAGTGCTTTGGACAATTACTGGTGTTACTTTAATAAGGCTGTGTGACTACCAAAGCCTTTCTATATCCGGCTGAAAAATGACAGCTGTTGTTGCTCAGCGCTTGTATTTGTCCCCTGTGATGGTTGATCTTTGCTGTGGTTGTCCCACCCCTTCTGCACTGTGATTGGACAGCTGGTGACAGTGAGGAGTGCAGCGTTTTACCCAAAGTTAAACTTTTTTCAATTGTAATTTTTACTCTGAAAAACTGATGAATAATACAGAAGAAATTCAGTGTCGGAATTTTTATTATGGATTTATAAAACTGTTAAATATACGCAGTTTACTTTTGGACATTATTACAGAGAAATCCCACTCAGGGTATTCTACTTGCCTGATCCCATCAACCAATCAGCTGGTCAAAGAGTGGGTAAAATTTCAGTCGACCAAGATTTTCTTTAGTTGATTACAGCCCTAGTCCGAAGCTGAAGCCGAAATCACTCAAATTCAAAGAATGGAATAAGACTCCAGACTGCCTACGTGACCGTAGTGTGATCTGTCTCGTGTCCTGCCTCCTGTAAACTCCCAAGCGCCACCTCTCGCCTAAATTAAACAGAGTACTTCCAGTAGGTAAGAATGCTTCTGGCACAGACAATGTCCTGTTGTGTGCTACAGAAGTTCATATGAGTGAACAGCTCGATAAAACATCAAGTCTGGAGTTTCTTCAGTGGTTTTATTTAGAAAGTTTTTGTCAGGATTTAAAGTGCAGAACCTACTTACATCCATGAGCCAACCTGCTCATGGCTGGCTGAGCAGTCACAAAAGTCTGTTGTACCCTAGTTGACTGCAGAGTTTAAATGTAAGTTTACATTTCTTTCTAAAAGCTATTTGGATTCAAAAGTTGTAGAGTTACTGTCACCACACTTTTATTGGGACCACCACATGATGTAGAGCCTCCTAAAGTAGAGCACAAACAATTTAAAACTTTACATAGGAAGACTGCACACCACACACACACACACACACACACACACACACACACACACACACACAGCTCCAGTGGTGAAACTCTTATTTAGAACATATTCCCAAACCAAATACTGCATCTCTAAACATAAATCTGCTCTGTCAGCTCTGTCTTGTCATTTTCATGCACAGATTTAGTGGCTGCAGTTTGAAAGTTCCCGTGTCCTTTGAATGTGACACAGTTTCACTGTCAGCTGCAACTGGAGAGTGGTGAGGATGTAACGTTCGATGTTTATTTAATGGAGTTGGAGAACAGAGTTCCAAACTTTGTCCTCTGTCTTACATCAAGGGCATGTTTCTGAATAAGCCTGATCAGTGAGAGTGTCTGCTGGCACACAGATATGGGACTTGTAGATCTGAAAAGAACTGGACTCATTTGAGAGGAAAGCGTTGTTCTTGATTAGATAAAGATTAAACAAAAACACAAAAATGGTAAGCGAGGGTTATGTTAGAGGTTTTTGTCAGGCTTTATGTTCTCAGTACTTAAACGTGTTTACCAGTGGTATAAACTGATTGTGTTCTTTAACTGGATGTGCAGATCTGCCACAGCTGTCTTGCAAACATTATGACCGTTTGTTATGAATCGCTTGCAGTCTTCTCCAAGATGCTAAAAACGGTGGATTACATTAGTTATGTATGCTTTGTATAAAGCAGTGGATTCCTTGGTGTGACCACAATTTGTTATCAAAACAGCTTATTTAATTATGCTTGGGAGAATTCAGCATGTAGCTTGGTACATCAACGACTTCAAAGGACACTGTGAATTTCTTTGGAAATATTTTTAAAGGAGCAGTGTGTAGGATTTATTGGCATCTAGCGGTCAGGACTGCAGATTGCAACCAGCATCAGTGTTCATAGTTTAGAAGATTTCTGTCTGGATTGGAAGTATCCACATAGGTCTCTTCCTCTCCAAAACAAACAGGCTAAGTGATTAAAATGGTAGGAATCAGTGTCTCTCTGGAGCCCGGTCTCACGCTGAAGTCACTGAAATCTGGCGCTTATGCAGTGACTTGCAGCGTCAGAAACCAATGAAAAAAGGCACTCTTTAACGTCGGCATGATATGCTGCCTGTTGCTGTTATAGTTTAACTGCACCCGGTGGTGTCAGGGGGAAACGCGGTGGGACAAGGACATAAGTTAATGGGGGACGAAAGTCAGACTGTGGCAGGTGGGAGGGGAGGTGGATGGGTCCAACAAACACTAACTTTCATCCAAGAGAGTGTTATTCGCATCCCGTAAGATTCTAAAGCCAAACCCTGTTCTTTTTACTGAACCTAACAATATGCTTTTGTTGCCTAAACCCAACCATGTGTGTTTGTTGTTGAAGGAAAAAAACATCAATTTGTGGTGCTGTACCAACATAGTGCGTTTATTTTGAAAGAGACTATGTAAACAGTAAATTTCCTGTGTATCTTGAAAGAAGATAATGCATGTAACAGGCAACACTTGACACGGTGTCCTAGAAGCTCAACAACCAACGCACCCAGGGTACCTTTCACGTTGTATGGGGACGTGGAAAGTCCATGACCAAAATGTCTTTATATGACGAGGTCAGAGTGAGAATGTGTTGATATATCCCACTAAATCCTACACACTGAACCTTTAAGATAAATGTCAAATCCCGATAGAGGCAACAAACTAGGTTTGGAAAATCTCATTAGTGAGCTGCTTATACTGGTCGTAGCATCGCTATGGAAATAGAGCTCTTGGTCTTGTTTAAACTCATTTTAGTCCATGATATCAGAAATATGGAAACTGACTCTATTAAAAAAGGTTAATGTTTGGTTGCCTGTGTGAAAACATTACCAATATTTTGTTGAATTATAGTATGGGTTTTGTAGAAAAACACATTTAAAACCTTTATACTGTATCATGTTTGTGCCACTATCCACAGACCACTGTGTTATACAGGCCACATGTTTATCTGGTTGTTGCAGCTCTCCTTTAAAGTGATTCTCAAGGGCACTTTCATGTCTATAAAGTTTGATATAACACCACCACCACTACTCACCCTGTGGCTTGTTCATAAAACTTTTACATTTGCTGTCACAAACATTGAGTGTATGGCAGGTTTTTATCTCCCAACTGTTCATTGGATTCTGCCGATGATCACAGATGGGATTTATTTTTGTTTGTCACTTTTTTTTGTCTTGTGATATCTTTAACACGGTGCACTTCTTAACAACACTTTATATCACCTACTCTTTTAAAACTGTTAGCTTATATTCAGAATTTAACATAATCATCTAAGGGTCACAAGTAGTTAATCCTCTTTGCCCGTTTAATTCCCTTTCTTACTGTGGCTCTTAATTTTCCCTGAAATCTGATTAAATTTGTGTGTCATACCCTACTGTTTGATGCTCTTCAGTACGTTCTAATAAATTCATATAAAGTGCAGCAGAAGTCAGACAGACAAAGAGCAAGAACAAGCAGCCAAGGGTCTGACTGTGGAAGAGTTTAATGAAGTTTTTAGAGTGAATGAAGAGACGGTTGTGAAGGGGACAAACAGATCTGAGACGAGTCAAGTGCAGCTGAAGTGAAAACGATAGTGAATTTGATGTGGAGATAACGGGATGAGCTGACACTCCAATGACTGCTGCTGCCTCTGCTGCCGCTGACTGGGAGAGTGAACAAATTTAATGAATAGAGAGAGTTTTCACTTGGCCAGACTCTATTTTGTCAACACAATTGTTTTTTGCAAATACAGCATGGCCCAGAAGAAGGTGTCAGGCAGCTCTTATTTATTTATATATATTTTTTGCAGGAAATCTACTTTAGAAAAGACTGCTCAGTGAAATAAACTTTAATACCTGCAGAAGCCTTGCAATATTGTGTGGAAAAATAGAAAATATGGTATTGCAACACAGATAAGCAACGGCAAAGAACATTGACTACATTTATTACTGTCACCTCATCATAGATCTGCTGTTTGAAGAGGTATACAGGGACTAATTATACCGCGATAACTTTTCATTCCCTGAAACTTGGCAACCCAGCCATCACTGAAGAGCTGTTCTGGGGCTGCATAAACAAAAGGGTCTGAGGAAAGATGTAGCTATGGGTTAGAGCATAAACAAATTGTGTGTGTCCCCCGCCTTCACTATGCTTGTTGGCACTGTACACAGCAATGCAGCATGATAAACTTGCTTCAAATAAAAAGGTTGAAGAAAGGAGTTGGCTTTTAAGTTTTTACAGAGAGCAATTGTTAAATTGTGAAAACAATACTGGACAACCACGAGCACATAAGATGTATACAATATGCACATTTTCAAGGTGGACACCCGAGATTAGTTTCATCAAATCAGTATCTGATCAAATGTCTCCCCTTCTGTTCCTGAGTTATGATGTTGAATAACAGTCAGAAAAGTGTTTTTTCAGGGCAGTATGATGTCACAGTGAAGATGACCTTTGACCTTTTGGATATAAAATATCATCACTTCATCATTTTGTCCTATTAGACAATTGTGTGAAATTTTGTCATGATTTGCACATTAATCCTTGAGTTATGGATAAAAACTTGCTTTGGAACGTCACAGTGACCTTCGCCTTACATCACCAAATTCTACTCAGGTCATCCTCAAGTCCATGTGGACATTTGTGCCAAATTTGAAGAAATTCCCTCAAGACATTTTCGAAATATCACATTCACAAGAATGAGACGGACAAAAAGACAAGCCAAAACCATAGTGCCTCCAGCTACAGCTGTTCCTGGCTTGGAGGCAGAAAAGTATATATGTTAAAAAGTACTTATAGATTATGCTTCAACAAGAAATCAAAATACCCTTTAATATTTTCTTAGTTCCAGCCATGAAAGTATTCTACATGGTTCGCAGAGCTCACAAAAAGACAATAAGTTTAACTGTAGCTGCTATTGCATTGTGCCAGTAGGGGTTGCTATAGCAACACAATGTTCAACTAATTGTTGGCGGCAGAATTCACTGTTAATGTAATATTCAGGCCTGAAAAAGAGCTACAGAACTGGGAGTTCCCCAGATTGAGATGTGTAGCCAGCAAATTGTGGCAAGACAAAGTCTTTATTTTAAACAAATTCATAAATGCCTGAGAAAAGTTGCTGGTTGAAACATTGCTTTTTTAGGTAGAGTTAGTGCGCACACAGGGTGTAAGTGTTTCTAAGAAATATTTACTATTTAAACCTTTGAACCTTGAGCAAATTGGGCCGATTCCTTTCAAAAACATGGGGACAAAAGGCAATGAGCAACGTGGTAAGCAATGTCCTACAAATTGCAAAAAATATATTAGATTTAGACATTTAATTAAAAAAAACTGGGGAAAAAATGGGAAAGCTTTGGAAAAAAAACTACATTTAAAATGAATATTAATATTAAACTTTAAACAGAATTATTAGAATTTTAAGCACTCTTTCGGGGTAATTTTGTGTATTTGTTTTTACCTTCTTTTGTCTTTTTACTAATTTCCTGGTTTTTAATTTTCCCTTTTTTACTAATTTCTTGCTCATTTTTTGGGCCATTCCTTCTTTCATTGCTCATTGCCTCCTTCCCATGTTATTTAAAGAAATCAAGCCAGTTCGCTCAGGTTTCAAATGGTTAATTGAATTTCAGAAAAATAACTGTATTCTGAAACAGTCTACTGTTACCATGATGTAAAACTACAAAGGCCTTCACTGTGAAACAAGATTTTGGCCATATCACCCACCCCCATAATGAAATTTTAATGTTTACCTGTAGAAGTCACTGTTCAGAGTAACAGGCTGTTAAGGCAGCAACCAGCAATTTGGGAACCCCCTGCAGAACAGTTCCTGAGTCACGAGCAGACAATTTGTTGAACAAACTTTCACAGAAAAACACCTTGGGAGTTTCCATAAAAGATACTGACATAAAAATGCCAAATGTTTCCATCTGAAAGAGGCTAAATATCAATAATACTCATGCTAATAATGCTAATAAAATGCTTTAACATCTTATAAATATCACATACTCTCCTGAGCAGAAAGCCTTGGTCTCCTCTGTTTGACTGTCTGTGACTGTTTGACTTGCTGTTTGTATTTTTTCCTCCAGTCATCCTGTCTGTTTGTTTCTGCCTCCATTTCTGATTCCCTCTGTTGGTCTGATTCTCTGGTTGATCGTCCATGCCTTGCCGGCACTTGTTTGCGTCCCGCATCTTTGCCACTGTGTACAGCATGTCCTCATTACTAAAACATCAAGCGTGTTGCATTAATGCTCCCTGACAGCCCCGCCCTGCCTCCATTGATGTATGCTTAGCTTGACATTTCTCCAGGATCCCCAACCATGCACTCCCCCATCTCCCCACCAGCTCCGAACACCATAGGGTGGAATCGTTTGTTTTCAGCTGTTTGTGTCTGTCTCCCTGTGTCCCTATGTGGACGCCAAACCTTATCCCCTCCAACACCAGTGGTGGAATGAAAAAAATATAAACAATCGCTCCAGGTAGATTGCTGGCAATTGATTTAAATTTCGCTGATAATGTAAAATCAGCATACTTGTTGATTTATGTTGTCATTTTCAGCTGTAACTGTGATATTTAAAGAGATATACTTAAGCACTGTGGTCCGACCTCCCTTACATACCTGAAAAATATATTACTTTGGAGGGGGCCACAGCAAAATGTATTTTAGCTACCAAAAAAAACAAAAATCAGTGTAAGTGTAAGTGTACACTATATTTAAATATTTGCTCCGATTTGCCTGACACACTAACCAGTCAAGGGTGCAGTATAACAGCAACTCCAGTGTTCTGCGAAGTAAAATTACTGTTTTTGTCAGAGTCTGGCAGCTTTTTTATATAACGACTTAAATTCTGTATCAGGAAAGACTGTCTGATTGCAAGATAAATTGGTGAATATATTCCAAATATAGTGTATATTTAACCTAGTGTTGAATTTTTTTAGTTGGGACTTTTTCTACGTGACTATAAATTAGGGCTGCCCCAACTAAGAATTTTCCTTATCGATCAATAGTCATCATTCAGGGCCATTAGTCGACTAGTTGCCTGCATGTTTATGATATTATTGTAATAATTAAATTATATATTTTGGGCGAGGCAACACAATGGTTTGAGTTCAAGGTCTGAGAAAGAATAGTATCAGGAACATTGTTAACACTGTGCTACATTACAGAGAAATACAAAACTGTACTAATGAACCTTCGTTGATATAGGCCTATATTTTATCTACAAGTGCACGTCACACACTGAGCGAGCCGCCTGTTAATGACGCTGTCGGCGAAGCAGTAATGACTGTGTTAAGTGGCTAATGGGCATGTAGCTACTTACATGTTTCAGATGATGCGTCATGTTTGTAGTCGACGAATGATAGACAAATGTTTGCCTGCAGAGTTTACATATCACCTTGGGTTCGTCCTTCACCTTCTCAATATGATCCCACACTTCAGACTTCCTGCCCAACATGTTATTAACAAGCCTGCGGAATAACTGCAGGTACCATCCCTGTAAATTAGGGGCCGTACACATGCTGCGTCTTTGACTGCCGGGAAAACGCTAGGTTTTAACACTACTCTTGTGCCTTTGCCAGCTTTCAAGAGCACGGCGGCAGTTTGCGTCTGAGGTTGCTAAGCAACCTTAACAAGCACTGTATCACAGCCTATTGACCTGAAATCCTGAGTGTAGAGCTGATCTTCTTCCAGGTGCTGTTTATAAGTGTGTAGGAATATCAGCCATGGGACAGATGTAAAGCTCTGGGTAGCCCTGCACTACAGTGATCAACTTTTCCATGTTTATGTGACTGAATATTTACAGAAGAAGAGAAAAATATTTGTCTGCTGTGACTGGTTTGTGATGTGACTCCTGTCTGACTGCTAAACGTGGCCTCTTCCTGTGTCTGTCCTTTCAAATTACATTGCAACATGGTCCAGTCATATTGGTTTTTATATAACTTAGCACAAAAAGTAAGGAAATTTGTTTTTGGTAGATTATTTCTTTGTTGTTGCAATGCTTCTTGGCAATAAATCTTATACTGTTGGAAAGCCTGTTTATTTCTCTTGTAAATGGTGCCACATTTTTAAGGACCATGCATTTGTGGGATGAGCAGCAGAGCTGAGTATGTGGGTTGCGCCCATGAAAAATTTGCCAAATCTTCTCTGCCACTGCCAAACAGCTTCAAACAGTGCCTGATTGAAATTGGAGTCGCCAATTCTTGGAGCAGATACCAACTGACCACTGTAGCAGGGCCCATGCTCCAAAGTGACAATCAGGTGCCTGACTGTCAGCACCTGGGGGTACCAGCAGCTCAAAACAAGAGTCAATAGAAACAGCAAAAAAAGAAGCTGTTTGGCAGTGGCAGAAAAGATTTGGCAAATTTTTCATGGGCGCACCCCACATACTCAGCTCTGCTGCTCATCCCACAAATGCATGTTCCTGACAAATCTGGCACCATTTAAAAGGGAAATAGGCTTTCCACCAGTATAAGATTTATTGCCAAGAAGCATTGTTACAACAAAGAAATAATCTACCAAACACAAATTTCCTTACTGTTAGTTTATTTTGACAAGATGCAGCTCCCAATAGAGTTTCATATCAATTTTATTTTATTTTATTTTATTTTTTATTGCAACTAGGCTAACAATGAAATCTTGCTCATTATTGCACCGTCTGGTCAACTAATGTTCATTTGATTATTAGGGGGCAGCCCTTGTGTAAGTGTACACTATATTTGAATATTTGCTCCACTTTGCCTTACACACAAATCAATCTAGGAGAACGGCAGACCAGCAACTCAGTGCTCGTTAAGTTTGTCGATGGAGTCTGGTGGCTTTGATGTATCGGCTTCAATTCCCCATCAGGAAAAGCTGTCTGACGGCAAGGTGAAGCTGTGAAAATATTCTAAATATAGTGTACACTTAAACTGGTATTGAAATTTTTTGGTAAGGCTTTTTTTAAGTGACTAAAAACTAACCAACTGAGGCAGCGTTTGCTTAGCACCGTTTCATTTTATGTATGTCACGTGGGAGGTGTTGTGAATAAACATTGGGATTTGGTCAATACTTTGAATCTAAACAGAGTATCTAAAATTAAATCCACATGAAAAGCAACACCTTTAAAAGCTCTTACATGTATTTATGGTGGTAAAAACAGAATAATGTGATATTCCACCACAATACAACACATACATACATATATGTTGCTTAAATATCCCTTTGTGCTTTTATTTACATCAAGACTTGTACTAAAGTATTTTTAGACTGTGGTATTTCTACTTGTACTTAGATAAAGGATTTGAGGACTCCTTCCACCACAGCCCAACACTCTTACATCACTGCTGACAGTGCTTTCTCTGCTACTTTCTTACATGAGGGAGTGTTTAAACTCAATCCCTCAGGTTCTTCTTGCACAATGTTACTCATACATCTTGAATCGTGTAATGTCCAACAAGCATCAAATATTAAAGATGACAAGATAGTGTATTTTTGTGAATCTCGCAGTCGTCTTTCTCTGCTGTTGGATGAATTATGTGACAGAGGACTGTCGAGGACACTTAAGTGAGGTGAGCTTCAACTGGATGCCTAGTGGGCGCCAACCATGATAAACGGATTGAGCTGGCTCAGCTGTTCCAGCAAATTTGGACAACCCTGAGGAATTTAACACAGATACTGTGCACTGTGCATTGTGCTACTGGCCACCTATCCTGGCAAAGAGGCTTTTACTTGTGATGGTTTTTTTTTTCATTTTCTTCTGTATCTTGTGATTTTGCTCAAGTGCTCTTTGAAATTCTTCCGTCAGAGTTCTGCACCGAGCGCGTGCAGGGACAATTTGACAGCCTCTTTAAGAGGATGGCGGATAATGTATCAAAGTAAAGCCTAGTATTCATTTCAGAGAGCTGTACACAACTGTGATCAACAATGTCCTCACTCAATAACAAATCAGTGCAGTGACAATCAAAGACTGCTGTTTGTTGCAATACTTGATCCACAGCTATTCAAGCAATATAAGCAATTCTTTCCAAAGACAGCATGACAGATGGATAGAGCAGGATGTATGCAGACAGCTTTCAAATTATCTGGAGGGACATAGAAAATTGAAACAGAGACCTCATGCAGATTGACAGAAATCCTTAAACCTATCAAATATTTTCCATTTCACACAATTCAGTATGCACAATCCAAAATAATCAGAAATACACAGAGCAATTTTATTACACACAAATTTATTCACAAGCTCAACAGTCAACAACTGCCTTAATAATGTTTCCTAATCACAGATATTTTCCATCATAAAGACAATAATAGAAACAGCCAAAACTGAAAAATGAGACGCTTCAACAAAGCTTCTCTCAGGAGGATTTACTAAAATACAGTATGTAAGTGCTGTTTGAAAAATGTTTACTTCAAAATGTGCACGCTGGATAACCAAGTTCATAATTTAATAAATACATGTATAAATAATTTAATTCATTACATTTGTTCAAATTTAAATCTTATGTGACTGAGTTGATGTATGCTTGCAAGTGGTTAAAGCTTAGGTATTAGTTCATTGTTTACTACTTGTATTTTTGTGGCAGAACTAATGTTCATTGTCAGGTGTGCTGTTCAGTGGAATTTGCTGTGGGACCATGTATAGTGCAGTGTTGAGAATGTCTTGCTCGGCTTGACTCTTTGTTTTGTTAATGTCTGAGGCTGAAGTGAAGGGTCGGAAATGGTAATGGACCTGCACTTGTATGGCACCTTTTTAGTCATCTGACCACCTAAAGCGCTTTTTTTACTACGAGTCACATTCACCCATTCGCACACATATTCACACACTGGTAGCTGAGGCAACCATACAAGGTGCAACGTGCTACTCAGTTCTTTAACACACTCACACTCCACTGGAACAGCCATCGGGAGCAATTTGGGATTCAGTATCTTGCTCAAGGATACTTCGACATGCTGACCGAAAGAGCCGGGGATCAAACCCCTGATCTTCCAATTAGTGGACAACCCGCTCTACCTATGAGCCACAGTCGCCCCAAGAGATAGCCGCAAAGATGGTCGGAGAAATGTCTGAAGGATGTTAAGAGCCTTGAGAAACTCTTTCCATGACAAGCAGCCAACAAGATATTGTATTCCACCTGGCTGCTCATGTTCACGCTGACCGCCATTTTGTTTACTTTTCTGTCATGTTACACTTTCTACAATGTATTGATGCATTCTCGGTTATATTTATTCTTAAAAATTGTTTTCATGGCCTGACAAGAAGGGGGTGCTTCAGAGTGACAGAAATGCCCGAATAAATGCCTGTTGGAGAGAACCGACCTGTGTCTATGTTGTCGTAAAAGGAGCTACATCATAGCTAAAACATTAGTTGACTACTTAATTAGTCGGTCACCGTAGATAATTGAAAACAAGAGTATGGATAATCAATAATCATATAAAAACTGTGATCACCCAAAAGTGCCAAATACTTGCTGGTTCCAGCTTCTTAAATCTAGTGATTTGCAGCTTTTTTGTGTCTTTTATATTATTTAAAATCAAGTATCTTCGGTTAATGCAAGACTTCTGAAGACATCCACTAGAAATAGTTTTTCACTTTTCAGAACAATTCATCAAGTAATTAAAAAAAAACAAAAAACGGTATGTAAGTAACCGTCATTTGCAACCCTGACACTGTATACTGTGGTACTTTCAAGGTAAGGAGTGATAGCAAAAAAAAAAAACAAGAAGAAGAAACCTGCAGGAAATTAGAGCTATGTTATCAGCCATGTTAAAGGACTTAATATTACTTAATGATGTGGGATAATTGGTAACTGTAAGAGCTTTTTGTACATCCCTGCACCACTGTGATGTTACCATCTATGTCAGTGTGCATGCAGTGTACTGTTACCAAAACCACCTGGTTGCTAATTGCTTCAGTTACAACCTGCTGTCTTTAAAACGGCTGAGCCAGGCAAGACAACATGATGAAACAATGAGCAAAGCCTCAGGCCAAAACGTCTGTCTTCTTTTCTCCCTTCTCCCTCTTCTCTTGTCAAAAACTTTGGAAGGAATTTTGTGTACATTGTTTTATTGCACCAGATGATTAAATTCATGAAAGGCATCTCATTGTACAGGATTCTAGATACATACTAATAATCCACCTCCAGCTGTCTATTCTGGAAACTTTCCATCTATAAAACTATAGCTAATGTCTATAATATAGGTGCTCTTTTGAACCTCCCATGCCAGGGTTTGAACCATAAACCTTCTTGCTGTGAAGTGACAATGCTACCCACTGAACCACTGTGCCAAATAGTTGAATATTCAGGTCCAGCCCTAGTTTTACAGTAGGGTTAGACAATGACAGCTTATTCCATGAAACAACAGAAATTTGTCAACTGTAATAAATTTTGTTACTACAGTTCTACGAGGGTTCCAGTCCCCAGGGGCATTTTAGGAAGTTGACAGTAGACGAGATGCCAAAGAGGGAAAAGAGGAATAAAAGGAAAAAGGTTCCCAGCTGAACTCAAACAGGATCCGTGGTCAATGAATGAAATGTCTTGGGCCCCCTTTACACCTTGCATTAACATGCTTTTTTGCGTGACCACATGAAAGTACAGGTGTAAATACACTCGAAACGCACTAAGGACGTATTGTTATCCAATCTGCCAAACCACTTCTGAAGGTGGTCAGGGGACGCATTGTGATCCCATCGAACACAAGTGTAAATGCAAATGCGTTTCCAATCCACTTGCAACAACTCTGGGGACGAAAAACACGTATGCAAGGTGCACCAGCTGGACACCGGAAGAAGGAGGAAGAAGATAACAACAACAACAACAACAACAACAACAACACTCACCGGGTAGCGACTGCAGAGAAAAAGAAAACACCGTGGTGAAGAAAGTTTGACGTTGGATATTCAATAGATATTCACATATTCTTTTTGGGTTCAACACTGATCTTCACCACGGTAAAGAAAACACGGATGCTAGCCGGGGACAGAGCCACGGTGAGATGAAGTGTCTGCTCTCCATTTGGTCTGACAAAAGTGTCCATACAAGAACGCAACTTCATGGGTGGCTAACATCTTGTTGTTGTTGTTGTTGTTACTGTGGTGCACATGATATGACGTTGTAGTGTGCCGCTAGGATTTGACGTCAGTGGGACGGAGCGTTATCGGAAAGCAAACGGATCTGGATGTGGACACCAGAGA
Organism: Cephalopholis sonnerati; assembly: GCA_019142605.1. NCBI lineage: Eukaryota > Metazoa > Chordata > Actinopteri > Perciformes > Serranidae > Cephalopholis > Cephalopholis sonnerati. The sequence continues at coordinate 17,585,723 of JAGQAX010000009.1, forward strand.
CGCATATTAATACCAGGTATAAATGTATGTGGTCAAGCGCTATCCGACTGCAATCCTATCGCAAAAAACGCATGCTAATGCAAGGTGTAAAGGGAGCCTTGGTGAGCAGGGTACCCCTACAGGATCTCTAAGCCCATGTGATAAGGAACTTCCTTGTCAGGTACTTAATTCAGAAAATGAGCAAAAAACAAACAATCCCAAACCGTTGGTTTACCTCAAAACTGTTTCTCATGATTGATTTATATTATAACATAAAAATTTTCTGAAAGTTCAACTTGGTTTTACAGTGCTTTCACCAATCTTACATATGAACCACCAACCTCTCACTGGTACCATGTAGCAACACAAGCTGTTTTGCAGCCCAAACCACAACAAACAGCACTGAATACTGGAATTTAATCAACAGTGACGGACTCCACTTCATTTGACAATTGTTTGTGAACATATGAGTTAAAAGACCTTAATAAGATAATTGTATATAAGGTCTAAGTACCGTGTTTTGGTTTTGGAGTCTACTTCCTGCCCTCTCGTGGTCAAAGTCACTTGCATCTTGCAGCTTTAGTAAACACTGTTATTTTCCAAAAGCAGTGTGTGGCATTTTTTTCAAAGCCTTGACTAAATCACTGAGATATGCCTCCTTAATGCACATCCACACAAAAAATAAACAGCTGTGTACCTACAGCATATGTGTCCTGCCAGATCTCTGGAGCCATTGTTACGCAGCAAGTAGGGAAATGTCATTGTTCACTGCAGCGCCTAGAGGAGGGTTGTCATACACTATACAGATCTCTGTTTGTTTGGCTTATCCTGACAGGACCAATTCATCACTGCTGGGCATGTTGGCTTAGCCTTCAGCACAACCACCGCAAGCATAGCAACATTTCCACGGGATGAATGCTCATACGCTTCGTCCTATCTCCTCTGGCTCGCTGCCTTTTTCCCTTTCATGTGTCCTTTATGCCTTTTATTCTTTTATCTTGCATTGTCTCTTAGCTTCTTGATCTCCTCTGGCCCTCTTTTGGTACGCGTCTTTCTCAATTGTATTGTCTTTTTGCTCTCCTTTTCTTCTCCTCTGTACTCATCGTTCCCTTTGTTTACATATTCCTGTTGATCCTCTTTAAGCATGTCTTCTGCCTTTTCACATTATTCTACCATAGCCCACTGCAATTATAGACAAAATTACATACTATACACATTGAAATACTTATTACACAGCTGTACATAGGGCGAGAGGGGGGAGGTGATTGGGTGCTCCAGGGCAATATGATTTTTTTTGTTGTTATGGTGAATGTGACAGCCTAACGAAATCAATAAACACTGATTATATAGGGAAAAAACACAGCTTCATACATGAAATTATACATAATCATTACCACATTACCAAGTCTAATTTCATGTTCAACTGTTCTGCTATACTAATACTTTCTTATCATGAACTAACATGAATAAAATTGCTTTTAATGACTAAATCATCTGTTATTTCAAGTCATATCAGTGCTAATAAAATAGCCACTTAACCTTCAGTTTGCCTTCTAAGCATCTGATTGCTTTGTTTTCGTCTGCAACTGTAACCAAGCTCATGAGAATCGGTCTGGTTGCTGTAATCTAACTCGATGCAGTCCATCACCTCTGGCCATATTCACTGTCACATTATATTGACTCAGGTTAAATGGACTCCATTGTGTGTATTACATGCAAAAAAACATGCTTTTCTTCCCGGCTACCAGAACATGATGTATGGAGAATCATTGTTTCCCTCCCTGCAGACAGATATCTTCTGTCATAATGATGAAACAGTGGTCTTTTTCCTCACTCTCTGCGGTAGTATTGATGACATAGCATGTCTACTGGGACACAGAATTGCATCGAGTATGAATAGCTGGTTAGTTGAAGTACATATCCTTTTTCCAGGACCGGGATGAGTCATATCTGTGTTTATGTAAATGCATGTCTGTGTTTCTGCAACCAGTGTACATTTTATGTTGCAAGTTGCCACTTGAAAACTTGGTTTTAAAAAGAATACATTATGAATTCACACTCCACAAACCATCGCTCTAATGCACAGCATACTGTACTTCAAAAAAGGCCACAAAAGCAGCAACGGCCAAAGCAACTTTGTAACTCAAGTGGCTTTCCAGTGCTGCTACAGTTTGTGCTTAGAATGAAAGTCAAGAAGATGTAAACAAGTAAAGCTTTCTCTCAAAGGCTAAGTGAAGCTGCAGGGTAATATTGTGAGGCTGTTTAATACTGTAACTAACACTTGGAAGCTAGTAGGAAATATATCTAAGCAACTGTGTTTTTGAGGAGCAAGTGAGAGTCAAGTCTTAAAGAAGTATCTCACAGCTGGAAAGATGTTTTGTTTCTCATAAAACTAGGCTGTCTGTGTAATAGAAAGATGCAAATACTTCTGAAAATGGTGCTACATGACCAGAGAATACAGACAAAAGGGGCTGTGGTATTTGCTTTTGCTCAAGAAGTTAAAAACCTACAAACTAACAGGAATGCACAATGCCAGTGGTTCCCAACTGGTCCAGCTGTGGGGTCCAAATTTCTCCTTAGGTCATTAGTTCAAGGACCACACAATTTAATACATTTAGCATCATGCTTTTGTTTGGCCATGTCGTTGAGCTAGTTTGCCATTTCTGTCAAGAAGCTCTCTGTTAGTCACTCACTCTACAGCAGGAAACAACACTGCAAATTAAAAGCTCTGTGCCAGAAAATCACTGTACTTTAAAATAAAGTGTGTTTTTTACAAACTTGAGACATTTGTCCATTCAGAACTGAACCCGCGACCCACTTTTGGATTGCGACCAACCAGTTGGGAACCACTACACTACACCACACCAGACGCACAAAGGTTCCTGCTGGTGGGTGAAGGAGATGCAACTTGCTCATCCAAAAACAAAATGGCAGCCAACTTGTTACAAACAATTTCGTACTACAGTTAAACGGTAAGCTAAAATTTGTTTCTGAAAACATTTGAGGCAAGATATAGGCAAGGCAGTAACAGACTCTTGGTTTAAGTTTGCACAGCTCTGTCTAGTTTTCCCGTTTGATCTCAGTTTTTTTACAAAACAGAAAACAGTATGATATCCACCTGTGTGCACAAATTCTTGCACTAGGATATGTGTCTTAAAAACATTTTAGGTGACAAACAAACGATGTGGTAATAGAATCTTGGTTTATATTTGATCAGCACTGCTTAGTTTGACAGTTTAATCAGAGTTTGGTGTGAGGTTGAGGGAGCTTTTCTCCCTCAATCGGCTTCTATACTCTTTGTGTCCGGGGTAGCCACAGGGCATGCAAAAATGTGGAAGTACAACCTATAGTTTAAGGTTTCTGTTGGCGTACACAACATACCCTAACATACAAATATTTTTTGAAGACTTCAATATTTTAGTATAGCAATATGACTTATAAGACCTGGACACAAATATACAAATTTATGGAAGGAGGTTATTTTTATTAAGTTGCATGTTGTGGTATTTGTTTGTTTTGCACATACGGCCATATTCAACCACTCTACCCGATTCTACTGACAGTATATTTATAGTTTTATTCAAATCCTGAAGGCTCCCCACTTGCTAATTTGTCTTTTTTAGTAACCACTTAACAAATTGAGGAAAATGCTATATGTATGTGTACAAAAAAAAAATCATGGCTTACAAAGCAGTAGTTAAGACAATCTTTTCTGTGTGCAAATATTATGTTGTTTTTCATTAGTCAGCATGCTAACCAGTCAGTAAACAAGAAAAATGTCACCACTTTGCTGTCAGTGTGCATTAAACTCACATCATCGACCATGCTAGCTGCAGCACAGAATGCTCTGTTGTGTTTTCCAGGATGAAGAAATGAGACAGCAAAAGTCAGTACACCTCAAGATATTACCATATTACTGCAGTTTGTCACGTAATTAATTCATTGATCAACATAAAGTTATTTTATTGATTAATTGTTTAACAGTTATCAAACACTTGCTGGTTTCAACTCCTCAGATTTGAGGATTCGCTGCCTCTCTTTGTATTATGTGACAGCTCAATACATTTCTGTTTTGATCTGTTTGTCAGACAAAATAAACCTGTTGAACATGTTGCTGTCAGTCCTGGGAAATCATTTTCTGACACTTAATAGAAAAAAAATGGCAAAAATATACACAACTCTTTTTGACTATATAAGTCAACAGATTGTTTATATGCCTTACTTCTTGCCTTTGTTGGCTGGGTTGGTCATGTTTAGGCAAGAAGAGTGATATTAATTAGTTAGGGTAAGAATGTCAAGGTACACCAATCAGAGGCAGAGTAAGGCAGAGAAGGGCGGGTCAGGACTCCACTATCCTAGGAAACGCAAATTTGCAATCAGGGCAGGTTCGGCGGAAGCAGGAAGTGATCGCTTATCATTTAAGTGACTGATCCTGTCCTACCATTTTATTCCTCACTGACCCACAACCTGATCTTGTGCCGTTTTGTCTCATTTAATGAAGAGGATCTTTGTGCACTATGTCCTCAAACACCTTGCTGCTTCATTTAGTTTTTTACTTTGGCTTTAAATGAACACAATAATCTCCATCTTTCCACCTTTTGTTCAGAAAACTAACATCACTTGCATAAAAGTACCTTTACAAACGTATTACTCTGCACATCAAAGTATGACTATGTGAACCACTCTAACATCTGTATTGCTTGTTGAATGTTTCTGGAACCAGCGCCCACCACACAAGACCTTCCTTTTTGGAAAAAATAAAGCTACCTGAAATCAGTAAAGGTTAACACAGGTTGCTGCTCGTAGGTTTTATTTGGCAGATTTATGACTGTACCAACACTCCTCTAAATATGAATCCATACTTGAAAGAAAACCATACAGATGAAATCAACAGTGAAAGCAATAAGCAGGAGAAGAACATTAAAGAACGGCTGAAAACTTCAAAGCCTAGGATAAAAAGGAGGAGAGTTGTAGACAATTAATTAAAGATTATTACCAGACTGTTTTTCTATACCGGTGGGGTTTAAGATGTGATTTAAAAGATTATACAGATCTAGCAGTCAGGGATAAACAGGCAGGTTCATTTCAAGTCTGCAGAACTTAAACGTATAGCTAAGTGAATTTCTTTGTGTTCCACAATGTAAAGTGAATCTGATCTTGAAGTTGTTTTTAAAAGGCAGAATATGCACTTTAAACATTTTGCAAGTAACCAGGGGCCATACTCACAAAGCCTGCTAGTGCTAAGAGTTGCTCCTAGTGATGAAATTCTGAGAAAATTCTTAGAATTGATGATGATGATGTTTTCTTAAAATTTCCCCTTAAAGTTAAGACTAGGTCCTTGTAAAGATAACAGTCATGCACAAAGCATTTTAGACCTTAAAAGAGATATTAGGGTGAAAAACTTTTAAGAGGCTTAAGAGTTTCTTAACCAGAGAAAAAAATGGTGGAAAGACAAGATATTGGAGAAATATTCTCCAAACGCTGGATGACAGTGAGTAAATGAAATGCTGTAAATTAGACTGTGCAGGGATAATATGTGTGGTTGATGTCATTAGGGGTACGCACACATTTCCCACCTAACACTATAACACCAGAAATAAAATAATCACAACCTGAGGTATTTGGAAAACTAAAAAATTCAACAGTGCAGCAGTGATGACTTGGGTCTGTCTCAGCCTTCCATTAGCAGAGTGATCACACTAACAATGACACTGTCACAGTCAGCAATTCATTTCCACTGGGTGTCCACATGTTGCAGGATCACAAAAGGGCGTGTCTGTGACAACCACTCACATCAGCTAAAAGAATACACCATACCTAGCGATGGGGTCCACCACATAAGTTTCTGTTGCTCTGAGAACTTTCCTAAATCGCTCCTAAGCTAGGACTTCTTACTAAGAATTTTTAGGCCAATTTAGGAGCTCTCTGAGAGCGCTCTCTGAATGTTTGTGAATACAGCTCCAGGGGTGTTGAAGGAGGTTGCTGCTGATGATTATCAGCATACTGTTATATTGTCATAACCCAGTTAACATACACATCTTTACTCTCCAAATTCAGATTAGTTGCAGTTGGTTACCATGACGCCCAGATTAAGTATATTGCCAAAATGGAGGGAGACCAAAAGAAATTACTGTAAATGATTTCTGCAGTTTGACCAGCCAAACAAGAGTCTAAAACATCACATTCCTGTCAAGGACAGGGCTGGATATAACTTCCCTTTTCTGTCTCCAGCTCTCAGCATACTGGATCCACTGAAGACAAACCTTTCTAATAATTTAAAGGCTCGGTAATTTCCTTAAAAAGCTGGGCACTGTCATTTCTAGCAATACTAACTTAAACAAGAGTATTTTAGGAAGCAGGACGGTGTATGTAGGGTTGACTCAGAATAAACTACAGTGCTGTTGCTCATAATAATGAAGGAACATGTCACCCAGCACAGTGGTGTGGCTTATTGATGTGTTTTAATAGGCATACATTAGGCCTGCATGGCAAAGAGGAATACACTACAACAGGCTTTGGATACACAGATAATACCTGTTTGTATCAGGATTAATTCATGCTTTAGTTTTGACCTTTTATTGAAAAAAGAATACAATAATACCAGTCTTATCCTTTAAGGCGTTTTCTTTCAGGTTTGTTCAGGGATTTTTCATAAGTCAAAAGTCATAGTCTCTCTGTCTCTGTCTCCCTCAGCTGTTCATGGTGATCCTCCAGATGCAGCTGGACCAGAGGACCAAACTGAGGTCTGTCCCCCCCAGGGTGTCACAGCCTGCCAAGGTTCACGTCAGCAGGATGGATGCCAGTTTTACCCCCTCTGCCTCATCCCCAACCTTGGCTTCATCATACACAGAAAACAAGCCTTGGTTTATTAATGTTCACTTTATTCATCTTGTTATTCTTTTAATCTGCAGGCTCTTTTCTTTAATCTGAAAGCTGGCAGATGGAGTGAAGCCAAAAGAGCACTGTGTTTGGTTTCTATTTAGGCAAAGCAGACAGAGAAGTCAGTAACGGCTGACAGTTTACAATAACCAGGATAAAATAAATCCAGGAGAGGAAAATAAGTGTCAGCATTTCTAAAAACTACTTATCAGTCATGGCCTGGATGCAAGTTGTTGCTACCTGCTACTTGCTGTGGAAGCACTTTCTGGGTATTCGCTTGATGGCTTTTTTGACCTCTTTAGTGACTTTTTTTTTTTTTAAACAAGAACCTAACATTTATGTTTATTTTCTTACCTTAAGTCATGAATATGTTATTATGGTGACTGGATACATAACCTTTAAAAAAGCCAAAGGCATAAAACTCAAGGCTTTCCAAACTAGATAAGCTATGACAGACTAATATAAATGTCGTATGAGCCTATATTATATCTGTTTTAAGATAAGTTACTTAGATTATGTCGGGCTAATCAGAATCCAATGTCAAAGCATATCAGAGATGACATTTCTCTTGTATAATGTCAACCAATTTTAAGGGTAAAAAAGAGGTATTTTGTTATGGGACTTTGTTCAAGATTGTTGTTTGATAATGCCAAAAAAGTGATAGAAAGTATTTTCCTTTCCTTTAGAATGAAGGTCTTGGAATTGAGGTTTTTGTTTCAGATAGTAAACTCAAGATAAGACACAAAGACCATAAGAATCTAAAACACTCCAACACCTACAATAAAAATAATTAAATGTATTGTAAAATGTTTGAGGCAGAGACCACTTTGGAGACTTCTAAGGTCCTATAGGATTCTCAGAGCATGAGAATCAAGATAGCAACTCAGTCTTAACTCCTCTATCACACCATAGCTTAAGTGTTACGTGCATTGAAAGTCCGTAAGTGATGTAATGCAGCATAGGCTTCTGATCAGATTTAACATCGTGATCAATTACTGTATGTATAATAACCAATGAAAGTAATCCTTGTACTAAGAGCAGTTGTGCTGATGAAAGTATATTAAGCACTTTCCATCCCTGAGTGATTTTTTTAAGTTAAAGCTTCCATCATGTCTCCTCCTCCTCACGTCCTGTCCACCCCTCCTGCCTTTTACACGCTCCACAACGTCATCAATTTGCTTGTTTTCTTCAGCCAACACAGCAGGTCAGTCTGGCAAGGACAAACAAGATGCTGTGTGTGTGTGTGTGTGTGTGTGTGTGTGTGTGTGTGTGTGTGTGTGTGTGTGTGTGTGTGTGTGTGTGTGTGAAGGCCCATCCTCCCTGTCACTCTACTCATCCGTCTCTCCAGATGTACACTATATAAGTTATGTATTACAGCTCACTTTTTGTTTCAAAGGGCCAGTAATAAATGACATTATTATTAATGTACAATAAATCATTTTCTGCCTGCCTGTCTGGTGGAGATAAATATGTTGTTTGTAAAGATAAGGAGAATTCACTGATCAATTCTGGACCGGCTGACCATCTGACCAAATAAGTCCGGGCTTAGGCAGGCTAGGTCAAGGTCAGTGCTAATTAAGACACCACTAGTTAGGCACATGTACAAGAAAACGTGTTGGCAATTAGTGGAAAAGTGGTGGAATGATGAAAAATGTAAGAGAAACCACGGACTAACAAATTATATTCAATGTCTGTATCATTTATTTGGATAGTTTTATTTCTGACTCAACAATGTATCAGCTGTTTGCCTGGAGAAATTATCTCTGCAGGCTACTCCCAATTTTCAACAAATGTTCGGCAAACGGATATGTCTCCCACAACTTTGCACAACGTGATTTTGCCAAGTACAACATGCTCCTGGATCAACATCCAACATCGCATTCCTGGACCAACATTGCGATCAACCAGTCACAACCCCTTTAACATCATCAGCGCTTCTTTCAAAATTCTAACCTAAGCTAGTTTTCCAAATTGAAGTTGGTACAATTGAGCAAAATCCTCAGTTACACTGAACAATATCCTTATGAGCTATTGCAGGGTTAGCGAGTTAGCTTGCTAAATAGTAGGCTATACTAACAAGTAAGCTTGCCAGTGGGCTAGATTGTTAAACAACAATAATTTTTTTTTTTTTTTTTTTCAGTTGCAAATACCTGCGATTAACACATTATTGGAGTGCTCGTGTTGATCCAGTACCATACTGTCATGTTGACCCTGGATAATTTGTTTATGTGAGCAACAACGTCGCAGTGATGGTCCTGGATCGACACGAGCACTGCAATCTTGCAAAAAACCTGTTTTGAATGGGCTTTGAAAAAAGGAGGGAAAATGTGTCCATTGCAACTGCAAAATGATATTATCTTACTTTTAATGTTAGTAAACAATATTCTAGCCTATTAGCGAGCTTACTTGTTAGCATTGTCTACCTAGTTAGCAAGCTAACTCACTAACCCTGCAGAGGATTACAAGGATTTTGTTGAGTGTTTCTGATGATTTTGTTGAATTTTACTTACTTCAATTTAAAAACTAGCTTAGCTCTGAAGAAGCACAAAGGAATTTCGAAAGAAGCAGCATGCTGATGTCAGAGGGCTGTGATTGGTTGATTGCAGTGTTGGTCCAGGAACGCATTTGATCCAGGAACATGTCCTACTTGGCAAAGTCACGTTGTGCCCACAACTTTATTGTTCATAGCTTTCCAAATTCTATATAAAACTCTGGTTAAAGGGCCAAACATGTCCACTGAATCAAGATAGAAATGCATAATTTAAACACCTAAATAAGAATTGAACAAATTCATTCAGCAACATTGCATATCACCATTCACTGGTTCCCACTCTGTTTTACACCACTGTAAACTGAATAGCTTTGAATTTTGGACTTTTGGTCAGACAAACAATCAATCAGTCTAAAGATGTCATTTTGGCTTTTTTTTGTATGAGTACATGAAACATTTAATGGATTAATCAAGAATATGTTCAGCATATTCATCTATAATGAAAATATATTTGTTGCAGCCCCACTTTGTTTGAAAAAGTGGTTTCAACTTTTCCCAATCAAATCAACAAATTACATTCTGACATCAAAACAAGTCTACCTGCACTGTCAGAATATCTCAACTTTATGCATGAGCTCGCACCCCACAAGACATTTTCTAGTTTCCAGGAGACTCATGTCAGATACTGCGGGTGTCTTTTCCGTCTTCTGTTTAATAACTGCAGGAGTTTCTCCTGAAAGCACAGCAGTAGACCAAATACTAATGCCAAACGCTCCATCCTTGTCAAAGCCCTTTCCATCTGACTGCAGGTGGAAACCACGAGAACACAGGGAGGGAATGTAAACTTCAACTAGCTATCAATTCCACAATCTTTTGGCTGTAAGGCCACAGTGCTGAACACAGAAACACCATGCTGTCCTTATGTATGATTCATAGATATAGAAAAAAAACGTACACACAGCAACTAGAGTTAAGACACAACTATATAAAAACCAGCATAGCTGTTTGAAGAAGGATCAAAGTTCAGCTGAAAACTGTCAATTTTAAGGATTAAAAAAAACATGAATAGAAAGAGTGATTTGAAGTTTTACAAAATAATACAGTGAAAACTTTTCTGTTGACAGCATACACAAGCTGAGACAGGAAATTAGACCAACAATGATAAATTGATCATTTGGTCTATTGACAGAAATTTAATGATCTTGGAAGCAATTTTCAGAATTGATTAATTGTTTGAAGTCATTTTTAACGCAAATACAATCTATTTTGTCTGATTCCAACTTTTTACATGGGAATAGTAGGGAGTAGTTTTCTTTGTCTTCTATCAAAGTGAATTCAATATCCTTGGGTTTTAAACCATCAATCAGAAAAACAAGACTTTCACCTATAGTTCTAGGATAATTTTTACGGATCAATTGACTAATCCTAATCAAGATAACCAATCAATAATGGCAATAGATGTTAGTGACAAATTGTCCCCATTCAGCCCAGTTGCCAGAAGAACGTGTTGAAATTGTGCATTTCTGCAAGCTACAGATACCTTACATTTGTACATTTCATGAGTAACATTTTTGAAGTGACGCTGTGTATGAGCTGACCTGGTCTTTAGGAGATTAAAGGGATGATGAATATCGTATCACCTAGGCAAGATGGCTGCCAAGCTGCAGACCGCTGCTCAAGGAACACCCGCAAAACCAGTTGTTTTCAGTGAATCATTTCTGCATTTCCAGCAGATTTTTAATCACCAAACATGGGTGTTTCTAGCAACCTGTCGCCGTCTTTCCACAGGGGATAGCACAACGAAAAGTGGGTGTTTTTATAATGAGCCATTGTACCATTTCGAGCCGGGACTGTGCCACCAAAAACAAGTATTTTATTTCAAAACATAATCTTTTCCTAACCATAACCAAGTGGTTTGTCTGCCTAAACCTGACCACGTTTGCCATAGTGTTGTTGAAATTTTTTTTAAAAAGTAAACTTTTAGCGAATCTGCTACATAAAAAGAAACAAATGTAACGTATCCATAGTTTGCAGACACCTACAATGACAACATTTACTCTGGCGATTGGGTTGCCTTACAAGAGATGTTTGGTGACGCCTCCAAAGCAGAATTGGAAAATGCTGATTTCATAAATCTTACAAAAAACACCAACCTCCTACAGATTATTTATACTTCTATCAGAATATACATCCTGTTATTGATCTAAACCGGTGTTTTATTGTATGCTTTTTTGAATAATATCTATGTCTGCCTCAAAGTCAGAGTCAGAAATCAATAGAGAGGTGCAAGAGACCCGTGGGTGACAGAGAGGAAATTATGAAGTGAGGTGAGAGGATGATGAATGAAGGGTGCTTAAGTGGGTCCCAGGTGTACAGCTGTATGGCAGGTAAGGACAAAGCCAGACAGGATGATCTGTGATGATGGGAAACAGGTGATAGAGCGATAGAGGGGGAGAAATGACAGGTTGAGGGAAGAAGAGACACCTAATCACTGCTGGCATTGTCGCCCAGGGCATATTTTTATGTAAAATTCAGTGATATCAGCCGAGGCCACAGCGGCCATGGCAACAGAGAAATGCATCCCATCGAATCAGACTCTGGTTCTTCTGTCAGGAAATCTTCCCCACATAGGGTATAATGAGTCAGAAATTCATCATCAAATACAAAACTCTCCTCAAAAGCTGCCTGAACTATTGATTATTAATTAAAAGTTAGCTCTACATTTTCTGAGGTTAGCACAACAAGCTGACCGGCATGCAAGTCAGTCATAGTATGGCAGCATCAAATAAAATGGCGATGCTGGAAGACCCACACGCAGGTTAGCAGTCAGCTAAAACAGCAACAGAGAGAGAGTTGTGTATAATTGTGTATAGAATGGTGTACTGGTATTGCTCCACCATTGTAGGGTCTGTGAATGGAGACACAGCCAACATGCTAAAGCACATTAAACGACATCACCCAGATGTGCCGACCACGGGTATGAGAGAGAAACAAACCGTGCCCAGCTACTTATCCCAGCTACTCGAAGCAGCCTTAAGACAAAGAAGCACAACAGGGAAAAAATACTGGAGGAATTGGAATATACACTGGCATAAAGCCAATGTTTGACAATGATTAGCATTGTCGCCTCACAACAAGTGGGTTCCTTGTTCAAATTCAGGGTGGAGAGTCCAAACCCTGGGGTGGGGAGCCCTTCTGTGCAGAGTTTGCATGTTCTCTTTGTGTCAGTGTGGGTTTTCTCTGGGTACTCCAGCTTCCTCCCACAGTCCAAAGACATGCAGGTTAATTGGTGACTCTAAATTGTCCGTAGGTGTGAATGTGAGTGTGAATGGTTGTCTGTCTCTATGTGTCAGCCCTGTGATAGTCTGGTGACCTGTCCAGGGTGTACCCCCCCAGTGTCAGCTGGGAGAGGCTCCAGCCCCCCTGCAACCCCCCAACAGCATAAGCAATTAAGGGAAAGGAATGATTGAATGAATAAAGCCAAGTGCCACTTATTGAAACACTCCTACTGCACAAGTTTTATTTTGGATTATTTTATTTATTTTGTATTTCCAATTTCATATCATAAGAGATGCTTTCCAGTTTTACAGCCTGTTGTAAACTGTTGTCTTTTGGTAAAGTGTTTGTTCGGTGCAATACAGTGTAATGCACAAGTGTTTGAAATTATCTTTATTTTTCTGTCGAAAATTAATGAAAACAAATGGGTACTGAACTCGCACTCAACACTGACTTACGTGTACCCTTATGGAAAAAAACAAAAAAAGCAATGCCTGAAATGTATTACCGGCACACTAAAGAGTGTGCTGAAAGTTTTGGGTGCACCTTAAAGATGTGCTCGTGAACCTAAATAAAAAAGTTAGGTACACCTATAAAACCAATGTAAAAAGTTAGTCTGGAGCCGTGATGCTTGCTCACTTTCTTAGTCGTACATAACTCAATATTGACTGGTCAGACAAAAGAAGCTAATAATTATGTTATATGGATAATAAATGAGCCTGCCACAGAGCAGACAGCAGGATAGTAAAAGTATAGGCATAGACACTTGAGAGTTGCGTGCTGCAGATGAGTGTAAACTTTTCATTGAGACTGAAGTCAAAAACAAATGATAACCCCCATCCCAGCGGGATTTTGATTTAATGTCTGTCTACATCTATTTGTTAACCTAAACTACAACCTAAACTTTAATTCAGACCAACCAAACTCATAAACAAAGGATGGAAGCTTGCCGAGGTCACCTGTGGCTCAGGTGTACTTTTCTTAAGGCTTAGAAGTGATTACCTTCCCTTGATTTAAAACAAGTAATAACTGTGCGGTAACACCGACCTCAATATTTTATTTTATTCGATATGTTTAACATGGCTGTAAACTATAAAACCCATGATTGTGAGAATGGTGAGCACAAGCACTATATGCAGCTAATACTGTCTGCAGACATAATAGAAAGCAGGTTAAATTCCCAGACATTGATACAAGCTCAGTATCATGTAGGACACAAAACTGATTATTTCTGCTCCTCGCAGTGTCGCCCAGCTATTCTTCAACTTTGAAAGCTTGTGCTTTACACAAAATATGCTGTATAATCTAAAACCAGCAGCTGTGCAAATGGTAACTCATTTTAAATCGGAGAAAAGGAGACACAGGCCCAGGAATAGAAATAGTTTTTGCCATGCAAGTGAATGAAGGCAAACATCTGTGTATTTATGGCCGTGTTGCCATGTGCCTTGTGTGTTAGCGGGAGATATTGTGTCTATTATTGCAATTGCTATTTCGATAGCATAGTCCAAACACGCAAACCTTCCAATTATTCAACTGAAAAATGAATATCTGGGAAAAAAAATGTTCTTTTGCTTTTCAGCAGGGGAGGATGAGCGCTGAATAGACTGGAGTGTGAAATCCCAGAATTGAAATTTAATAGGAAAAATTCAACTTGTTTGGACAGCCAAAGAGCATTGGAAATTGTGTGTTTACCCACTGTGTAAAAGTTTAATAGCAGGAGTGGATTTGTGCACAGTAATAAAAGCAGAGATCCGTGTGCCATAACAAAACACACTGAACCAGAAGAGAAGATGGGGGTGGGGTAATAAACATGCACACACACATACATGCACATGGTATATGTTCACATACCTTTTGTACATGCATGCATACACAATAAAAAAGCACATGATACCATACATGAAAGACACCAAATGCATACAGAGTTTACACATGTAAGATCTACCCACATGTGTGAAAAAGACAGAGGCAGAGACATATCGACAGACAGGAACACAGAGAGAGCAAGAGGTGGCAGTCAGGGGACAGAGACGTGCTTATCGTGCGAGGTAAAACAGTGCAGGCTGGTCATCCAGAAAATAGAAAGTGAAAGGTGTTTTAGAGAGAGACAGTGGATAAAAAGGTGATCCTCTCTCCCACTCAATCCCCCAGTGGTCACCCATGCCAAAATAAAAGCTGTCTGAGTGCCGAGGCAGGAGCAGGGACCGCTGGAGTGCTAAAGTGTGTGCATTGTTAACATCTACTGTATGTAAAAAAAAAAAGGGTAAAAGGGGTGTGATGTTTTCAGCTAATGTGCAATCAAACTGGAATTATGCTTCAGGCCTGGAGGCAGCAGATGGCTCACTTTTTTTTTATTTCCATTTATCATAGGGTTGGGCAATTTGGCCAAAAATGTGGTAACAATTGAAATTTTCGTATCAATCAATATCGGTAATTATCACGGTAAATGTCAAACCATTATTTCTTTCAGATTTAAAGGCTGATTTTTGCTCCTTAGTGAAAGCTCAAGAAACCATTATTTCTGCCAGGTTTAAGCGCAGGGGGGAGCATGTGATTGGTTGTGTGTGTGCATGCACAAGTGTGTGTATGCATGTGTAAATCTGTCTGTCCACAGCTAATCTCACAAATAACCAGACCAATGCGTCTAATATTTTGTGTGCACATTTATGACTGTATGCTCAAGAACCTCTGATGATTGCAGTGATTCACAATTGTTGAGAGGCCGGTTTTATTGACTGTTTTATATCCTTATTGACTGCTGACTCCTCAACTCCTTAACTGGCCTTCGGGGGCCACAAGACTAACTGTCTGTTACAGGCGAGATTTTGGTTTTTGTTGTGGCTCAAAAACTGACATCCAACTCATTTTGAACCAGAGTATCTGAAGAGGTTTTCTAGTTGCGCTTTTAATTCTTTATTGTCAAAACATGACAAACACTGACCAAACAGCAGGACATTTCACAAATCTGAGGTAGATATAAAAACAATTATAATTAATACAATGTTAATAGATTAAAAACAAATCTTCATTCTCTTCAGCAGCACATCAAACCCTTTATACAGGCAGATTTAGTGTTTGAGAAGACAGTGTAAACAAAAGAAAAATCTGAAATGTGGCCCTCTGAGGCAAACTGATTTGTGATGTCGGGCTTTCTTAATAAAACTGAACTGAACTAGCCTTTGTAGTGATAGTTTTAAACGCACAGTGTGTAACTGTCATTTGAAAACAATAACAAAAGACAGACTTTCAATGACCTTGTGTGGTAACATGGGATCATTCATTGGTAGTGAAAATCTAACGTGACTTGGGCAGAAATCATGTTCATGGAGGAGAAATTGTATAAACGTTTTATTTACATTCTAGAGTCTAGTCTAGGGTGTGTTCAGAAAGACTCTCCACAATAAAATGAAGGCGCTGTTGTTCAGCGTAACAGAGCATTTTACTTCTACACAAATTGACAAATCACTCCACTTGGAGTGTGCACTCTGGCACTCGGAGTATTTTCAAACGCACCCAAAGTAACATTATGTCATTTCATTCTGAAGAAATAGCTCCAAGTCAGTCAAACTTAACTTGTGAACCTACCATAAGCATTAAATGAGTAAACTACCCATACAGTGACCACAGCTAACATTATGTGGCCCAGCGCTGTAATGTGTGATCAAATCAATCATAATAAAACTAACCTTGTGAGTGAGTTGAATGCTATTGTAACATTATGTTAGCTTGGTGACTGGTTTTATTCTCCTGCTTTTTCTGGTTAATGGCAGGTGGCAGCGAACATTTAGGATCATTAGCAACCCCCTCTATCAGCATATGAGTGCTTTAATTATATCAAACATTTATCGAACATTCGCGAAATTTCTATTGAGGAAAATTATGGAAATAATTAGTGACATCCTGTATTTTTTATTTCATCCTTTTTTTGCAATAATGTGGAAAATATTACAGATCATAATGGGCCTAAAAGATCCTTAGGTGAACAGCAGGAGTGCAGCTTCCCAGTCAAAATATAACAAGCCTGGATAGACAGTCTAATGCGATTTACTCTGTTCTCAATTAACTCCATTGACCAACGTAATAGCTGAACAGAAATTAAACAAACAGAAGACAAAACAATACATCAAACGTAGCTCAGGAAGTTAGCAATTATACCAAAAACTCAAAATTATAAGACGAGTAGACACCAATAAATGCAGCGAATACCCTGTTGCCCTCTCGAATGGCCCTAAACTCTATGTTGTTTATCTCCATCTTAACGTTACTGCAACGTCTAACTAACAAAATAAAGGCAACATAAATACATTACAAATGCAAATTCAACACATCAACTACTGAAGACTGGGGTCATCTACAAGGAGTTGAAAATATGTTGTTTTCTAATGATGTTTTATGCACATCTCCCAACATTTTTCTTTAAACATTTTCAATACCAAATATTTTCATTTAACTACTGTTGATTAGAAAATACCTTATTGAATTCAGAATCCAATTTTTTTAATATAATAACAGCTTCACAGAGCCCAGCCTGTAACCTCAGATGGCTAACAGATGTCTGCACCCTTTGGCTTCTAGTTCTGTGTCACATTCTTCCATGTCCCTACAGCAAGTGGTTTGCGTGATAGAAGAAGCATTTTCTCCTCACACAGGACACTTCAGTTTGGGAATATGTTGCATATTACCACAAACTCCCATTGAGACTGCAAATTTCCAGCCATAACAGCCAAACCACCAGATGTTCTTTGAGGCCACTCACGCTCATATACATCAGGAGAGTGACACATGGATGCTGGATAGATAATCATAACACCATCAATTCTGCTTCCCAGCTAACAATTACCTTTTCTATTCATCAGAACCAAACCCATTTTGCTTGTTCAGAAAGACGGATTCAGGCCAGGAGCAGAGAGATAGGACGACTACAATAGGCCGACAGACAAACGATGTAAGCTGTGGATTACGATTTATATAATTGCGCCCCTTGTGACCTTCGCTGGTGTTACTCATTGCATACTCATTGATCTGGAATTGCTCAGAAAAATAAATAAACACCAACGCCTGACTGTTAGGCCCGTCCTCTCTTTCACTTTCCATCTGAAATGTGTCTAACTCTTCCCGCTGCGCTCTTCATTATGGCTGCTTCAAAGTAAATCAGTGAAGCAAAGTGACTTTCCAAGTCCCAACCCTCCCAGTGGGGATTCTGCAGAAATTACATTTTTCCAGAGCAAAGGTTTCTTATAAAGGAATAAAAAGGTTGTTGTTTGTCATCTCTCATTAAGACAGACAGATTTTGCCTTTTCTTAGCTGGCGTGTTGTTATGTTAAGCAAAGCTGCGATCGGTGTTGTCGTGTAAGACATGTAAATACTGTCACACTGCACAAGTGGAGAGGATGTTTCTTCAAAGCCAAGCAGCAACGCCTACATCTAATGAATTATTTAAAGCAACGCAGCAAACATGACGCATGCAGCACTCAAATATAGGTACACTGGATGAGGGCGCACGTACACTCACACTCAAATAAACATCTGGCAGTGCAAACAGTCAAAAATGAACATGATTTATAATACATGTATGTAAATCTAATTTGTGCAGCAGAAGACACGTATGTGCACCTCTGAACTACTGCATATACAAGCACAGCTGGTGACATACGATTCCAGATGTGTGTAGAGAGTTTGACTGCCACTGCAATGGCTCATTTGACAACATAATTGGGGTGTTTTCCATTAAAATTCTCAGCTTAAATAAAGAGATTCCCTGTGGTGTGAGGTAAATGCTGATAGAGAAAGGTATTTCTTCTCTCATCTCTTTGCCTTTGTTACAATCACCCCAATCCTCTTCACGAATGTAGTAACTGTGCATATGGGAAGGACTCACATTAAGTTCTGACTAAAATAATACATGGACAATTAGTTCGTAGTGAAGTTACAACCTATTGTTGTTATGTTTGTCACTTTGTTAACCGTTTTCATTAAGAAGATACATCAAAAAGGTGAAGAGTGGTTGGTTCAAAAGTGGCAGACAGATAAACAAAGTACTGATGAAATTTTTGGGATGATCTGTGATTTGAAATGGCTAGGTTTGGGTACCATTCACATTTGAACAGGTGCCAGTACCTCGACTTTGGTAAGGGTCCCCAACAGTACTTTTATTCAGTACTTTACTCTTTCTTTCTACTGTCAACACATTCTGCACCCTCTCTTTTGTAATTACAAATTGGTCGGTCGGGTCTGCCTAGAAACAACTGACAAATATGTGGAATAAGTACATAATTTAAAGCCCCAAAGCCAGCCATGGAATTCCACTGACAGCTTTCTGGCTTTAACTGCCTCACTGTGCTTTCCTCTTTTGTGGGAGCTCGCTGCTCTTACCCTGGGAACACTTTTAGGATGCATTCACACTTGCCCTGTTTGATTTCAGTTCAATCAAGTTCATATGCCCCCTTAGATTCAAGATTCAAAGTATTTGTCATATGCACAGTGTGGAAACATGTTTCCCAGTACAAAGAAATTCTTCCTTTGCTGACTGCAATGAATGCCAGAAAAAATATCAAATAAATCCACACTCAATTATAAATAGAAAAAAGTAAACAATATAGACGAAAAATATAAAAAAGGAATATACACACAAAAGGGAATATATAGATATATACAAAAGATAGTTTACCACTTCGTGTGGTTCATTTAAGCAGGTGTGAACACATTAATTGGTGAGCGCTAAAACAACCGGACCAAGACCTTCTTGAAGAGGTGGTCTCAGTCCGGTTGCAAATGAAGTCTGGTGCGGTTCGTTTGTGGTGAGAATGTGTTCCGACCTCGATCTGAACCAGCTGCAGTCACATTACGCATTGTTTGGGTTAAACATGAGCATGTTACAGTCCTGGAGGATTATTAATGTGCACCTCCTCCTGTACTGCCTTAATATGCACATTCAGCATATCCAATGCATCAAAACATTGTTTTCTAGTTGGAGCCGCGCCTCGTTTTCAAACTGTATGGTTTGACTCAAATGAACAATGACAGCAATATAGTCCACGATGACCAGCGCTAAAATCAACCTGCGTAGTTGTCCCTTCATTGTGACATTAGAAAGTGTCACATTTATCTTGCAAGTGTACTCTTCTTCAACGTTTGTTTACTTCCTGGATTTCTCCCACATGGAAATTCTGACCAATCAAGAGCAGCTTTCTGGCACAAGGCATTTGATCTGGTCCACTTGTAAATGCTGTGAGAACACAAACCAACTTTAGGCAATAGTGCAACTTTGTACCAATAAGTCTCTGATTCGGACCAAAGCAAGACAACTTTAGGTCTGAAAGCAACCCAGAATTTGGCATTGATTATTTTAATGGTAATTTGGTACAAACATTTGTTACACAAGTACAGAGTTTGGTAGCAAACCCCACTAATTACACAATTGTGAATTTTCAGCCTTGCATGAAATAAACGTATATTTTCTGTGTATCACAACCAAGTCTCTCAGACCCTCATTAAGGCTACCTTACATTGGACCAAAATTCCATTGTGAAAAAGCAAAACAATTAAATGTATGCATTTGGCACAGGAACAATGTACACCAAGTCTGAGACTAGATTGGAGACTTATTTTTGTGTCCCATTGTGTTTTGTCTCCCCACATCCCGTCAGCAATGAATTCTCCCAGCTCTATCAACAATGACAATATTTTCTTCTTTATGCTTCTTAACAAAAACAACAAAAGATGTTTGGTTCGTCCAAACTCAGGGAGGCAACAGGAGGAGGAACTGGCAGGGTGTTTAAGGTTGCAGCATAATGATTTATTTGTTTAAAGGGCAACTCAATCCTTACTGTATATGAGCAAAAATACCCTTTCCTGTTTCTATAATTCACCTTTGTCTGACAGCTTTTATATTTATGGTGGGTGTTGACTCGGAGAATACAAACAATGTGGAGTAGGTATGTTGAGGAATATTGGAAAACTAATACTACTGCCTAAACTTCTCATTTCATCTCATAGCATCATGGAGCAGACATGGATTTTATTGGTCAGACGCTCATTTCTAAAGCTAAATTGTTGAAGAAAAATCACAACACGAAAATACATTATCACCTTTTTCTGGGGACGCACTAATTTATCAGCTGAGGATTAGTATAGTTGTCTTGTTGACTGCCAACGGCCTTTTGGCAAGTAAGATGACTTTGACATCGAAGATGCTGCATGTGCAGCGCACACTTCTTATCAGGTTAGGGGAAAAGGATTTACTGTTGTAGGGATGAATAGCCTTATGTGTATTAAGGGTTATCATGGCCACCTAATCACTAATTGGGGAGGTATTAGGAGGAATACTGGATTTCTCCTTGATGCTAACTTTTTAGCCCATTAGCAAAATAATTCAGAGGACCCCATTCAAGTGTCGTCCTCCGTTGTGAGATTGGCGTAGCAATCAACCACAAAGCTGGCCATCCCACCTTCAGCCATCCTGTCAATCATCTATCCACTGAGTGAGAGCATGCGGCTCAGGCCAGTCTGATCTCGTTTGTCTGTGTTTACTTTTCCAAGTAACACTTGTGGTTCCGGAGAGTGAGTGACCTGACGTGGTGCATTCGTAGATTCAGTCTGAAACTACACTAAAATGAGAATCCTGTTGGTTGAGGAAACAGAGCATTATATTTCTATATAAATTAAGTTAATCAAGCATTCATTCTGCTCAGCACTCTGCCACTATGAGAGTGCAGTGCATTAGATAACCAAACAGTACATTCAGACAGGGCTCTTAATTTACAGAAGGTCTAAAACAAGCCAACAGAACCTGCTAGCTAGCGCTAGCTTATGTTTGTGGAGCACTGTTTTGTGTCCAGCTAAGCCCTGCCCACCAGAAAACATCACTGTTTACTAACAGTAAAAAGGGTCTATTTCTCCTAGACATAACTGAGCTCAATATAACATTAATATGAAATTTTGGCCATTTTCTCATACTTTTAAAATTCAGCTCAGAAAAATCTTACAATGTCTTTTTCCTCTCTCATTGCAGAAATCTTTATTTGTCTAAAAGAAAGAACTCTTGAGAAGATAGTTAATTCCGATAGAAAACTTGGTTTGCTTACAAATGGACCTGCACAATTTCAGAAATGTGCCTTAGTGATCAAATTCAAGTCTCAACCCTGTATATTCTATCTCTTCTCACCAACCTCTGAGCACAGCAAAAAAAAAAACTCCTGCTGATATAGTTTTGCCTCTAGTCATCTCCAAACAGTACTATATCACAGTAGTTAAAGTTCTATAAAAAATACATTGGTATCGATCCAGAATTTCAAAAATGGTGCAACACAAACACAAGCTTTTACCTGGTTGGGTTTTGTGTGAATATCCTACACAATAATTCAGACTTGAGGTGAACCACTCGTTGACTTTTGAACCAGTTTGCTGTGAATATAATCAAATTGAAGCACCTACACAACCTATTTTATGCCAACAATATTTTCAAACTTGTGTTTTACTCTGCCATAAAATTCAAAAGGTAGACTGACTTTGAACAATGATTTAATGACTGACTATATGTTTGTTTCAGAGACTGCATGCCATTTTTAACAGATATTGTCAACCAAAGAGAATGGCCGATGCGCTAAATTTTCTGTGGTTATGATATAATCAAGTTTCAACACAAAATGGGGGGTTTGGGAGTCATACACCACAAAATTTTAAGTATCAAAACATTAAATTTCCTGCATTCTGGTGAATTATTCTGAACCAATGTGTGCCTTCTCTGCATCAATTTACGTTGTGAATGTCTTTAATTTTGCTTAAATAAACGTCCTCTTCTACTTTAATGTTTTTTTTGACGGCGGACCTCTCCCTGAAATCTACACCTCTGGATATAATACAGTATTGATTATCACTGAATGGCTAACAATTGAAGCACACTGCACTGAAGGTCATTCCCTGGTCAATGATGTCATGGAGGAGATTTTCCAATCAGCTGTCAAAGTCAAAACATGCATTGACATCACTGATAGAGACACCACCACAACTTGGAATAGATGAAGGCAAACCCAATCACAAGCAGTTTGTCACCAAATATTGATCACCACACTGAATAACGCACTGAATAATCAAACAAATTACATCATATCCATCATCTTGGTGACAATCATGACAAGATTCAATTTTCATTTCATGACCAATATTGACCACTAGTATTGATTCAGTTCAACCACTATTCATTCTTACAGCACCGTTGCATCGCTTGTAGTGTCCGATATTTCTCCTGATCCTGCTCTCCCTTGTCTCTCCTCTACAGGCCTCCCCTCCTTCCTCCACTCCTCACAAATGCCCTTTGAGACAGACGCAGAGATCTTTATTCATTATCATAATCCCCTGGTCATGTCTCCTGAATACATTGCCATTTAAAACCAAGCAGGCATGCATCATTATAATAGGCCATACCCTAAAACAAAAGCGAAGCTAAGAAGAAGCACATCCTGAAATGTGGCACGTTTTTCTTTTTAAAATCCAATTGACAGTTATGGCTGTGTACGAACTCAACAGTCTGGTTCGGAGAAGAGCTGAAGGCGCTTATTAATCAAGGAGTTTTTCAGGATGAAAGATTCGGGCAGCTCAGTGATTTTGTCTGAGTTATGAGAGGTGAGGATGAGCGATGACTCCATATACTATGATACTTTGTAATGATCGCAAATGATTTAGGCTAACCTGGCATCACATCCTCACTGCAATCTTGTCCCGGAGGAGCCAGCAAAATGTCAGACGCATTTAGAAGTAGTCAATTGAACTATTGCATAACCGCCGGTGATACCTGCTGTTTTGATGAGATCTCACTTGTCATGTAGGTCTTTGAATTCAACAGGGCAGAGAATTACATCCACATATTTCAGGCAAAAATTTTTCAGTAACCGAGACTTTCACGCAAGTCAAACAAATAAGCCAAATATAACACAGGTACATTTCCTAGGGAAGACATAACTTAGATGCAGCAGTTAATGTAATATAAAGCACCATCATTTTTTGTTAAATTGACAATGAATAAAAAAAATGGTGTAATATTAAAGGGGTGGCCGTCAATTACAAATCCATAGACACTTTCACCAGGAAGATCAAAAATCTCAAAACAACCCCATGACTCAATCACCACATTCTTTATGATGCCCTTAAATTCATCAATGGATGTAAAACTCTGCAGCACTATTTGGCTTTCTAGCCTTTTTTATCTCACTGTTTTGGGTTTGGTCATGCATTTCCTCTGTGGTTTAATCATATATTCTCAGCAAAAACCTCTGATAAAACACTGTACCCTTTGAGGTAGGGCCAGGCGACATGAGCAAAAAATTTGTATAACTGTATAACTTTTAAGAATCTGGCAGTTTTACAATATATCACAGTATTGTTTTGTCTCCTTTGTACAGCTTTGTAGTGGTTTATTTTACTGTCAGGAGTACACAGAATAAATAACACATTGTAATTAAAATCATACTACAGAGGTTACAATTCTCTAAATCCAATTCAATGAGACTTTTGACACAGCTTGAGTTTCCTCACATGCAACTTCCACTTCACTAGCATAGCCTGCAGACCAGTAGTTTTTCTATCAATGATGCGACTGTTCTTTACATATCTCACTGGAAGAGCAACATGTTGCCACACCTGACTTCAGGGAAGCAGGAAGCTTTTCCAGTCCTTGCTTCTCCATCATCTCCGACTCATGCAGCGGCCATGGTGGCTGAAAAAGTGCAGCTGCAGGCTACAGTTACCTGTAAGCTACACTGTGCCATCTACGCTGTGTTTTTTTTTTTTTTTTTTTTTTATTATTCAAACACGTGCAAGACCAAAAATGCTTCCATACAGCAAACACAGCTCCTCTCTTGTACTCAAGTTCTTCTTCATCCTCTATCTCTCTTATGTAATCTTGAATTTACTGTAGAGACTGAGCCTGTTCCAACTGTTAACAGACTGTTACGCTAGCTGCCATTCAGTGATGTAATTTTGTAAACGTACAATTATTGGAATTACAAATTGTTCATGTGTCACTCATTGTTGTGTGCCATGGTGTTCTGTCCTGTTGGAGAGTTAGATGTGGGTTATTAATTAATGTCTTACTAACTTAACCGTAAGTAAGGCAGGTATGCAGTTAATATGGGTCCCCAATTCACTCTACACAGCTTGTTGTGACCATAGCGCGCTTTGTGGCGAACTCCGTTTTGTTGCCTGCTGAAGAGTTGCAGCGATTGTTTCAGCTACACATTGGTATGGCAGTATATAAAAATGTATACCATACAGGAAATGACAACCTTTGCACTACTTTGAGGCCAAATGTGCAATTCTAGACGAAACTAAATTGGCTTAACTTGACTTTATAAGACTGAGTAATCTCAGACTTTGGGTTTATTAACTTGTTGTGGAGCGCTTCTGCCCCAATAGGCACAAAAAATAAAATAAATGAAATGTAGTTACTAGTAATCTTGAATTTTGATCTTGATAACTCATTCTCCTTACCAAAATATACATCTATCCATCCAAACATCCATCTATCCGTCCTGATGTACCTTTAACAAGTATGTCTTCACCAGACATGCTCGAGCAGCCCATGTTACCCCCCCACACATGGGAAAGTGGGTGAAAACTTGAACAGGCATTGCACAATCTTCTTTGACCATACAGAATTGGTTCTTGCATGGCTGACATCTGCATAAAATGAAATGATTTCTCAATCCTCTCCTGCCCCCTTTTCCACGTGTCATGTGCTTGCTGTGCACTTCAAGCTTCCGTGTCCCAGCATGCACTGTGCAGCCGAGTGCTCACTCCTTCATATGAAATTAATGGAGATGGACCTGGTCGCTTGCCAGGTTGCGCTGGCGTGGTGTTCACTTTGCAGGAAGTCACCACGGTTGCACGCAGTTGGCTGTGATTGATTCATTTTGAAGACGGTGTAATTTGTGACACCTCAGCTACAATCTCCAGTGCAGGGACATGTATCATACTTTGAGTACTTTAAATAGCTATGAGATTAAGGTAATGGCCTGAGGCAGTTCTACCTGGGCAGAACCACCTATGAATTGAAAGCAGAGCCACAATGACATTCAGTGCAGTTCATCTAGTCGAACATATATATCTTCCATAACTTCAACATCACCAGGTAATACAGCACAGACCTGTAATTAACAAAACTGTGCCTGTGATATGCATGGATAGTTTAAACAGAATACAATGGCTGTGCAGATGAAGGACTGGTGTGAAAGGAGGCTTTTTGGTTCACTATAGATTTTCCATCTGAGTCTTCTGCACATAATGAGGCATATGTCCTCATGTCCCTTTTCTTTATGTGTGACTGAGACAATGCTAAGGGCTGATATGCAAGCAGGACGGATGGAAGAAATGGAGAAATTGCTTCAGAGGCTTAGTCTCACGTACTAGCCTCTGGACTACACAACAGATTTACAAAAGAGGTCACTCTATGGATTATTCATGGCGTCTAAGTAACGGATCAATTTCTGAACAGCAAACACAACAACAACAGTAATTCATACCATTGTTAGTTACAGACCTGAGGTGAAAATGGTTCAAAGATAATGTGGGATTTGAAAGTAGATTATTTCTCACATCATTATCACAGTATCTAGCAGGGGTGGGACCAAGTCATTGTTTTCAAACTCACAGGTAAGTCTCAAGTCTAGACTAACAAGTCCTAAGTCAAGTCCCAAGTCAAGACCAACTAGTCCTAAATCAAGTCCTAAGTCAAGACTAACAAGTCCTAAATCAATTCTTAAGTCAAGACTAACAAGCCCTAGGTTAAGTCCCGAGTCAAGACAGGCAAGTCTCAAGTCAAGTCCTAAGTCAAGACTAACAAGTCCCAAGTTAAGTCCCAAATACTAAACGTTGAGATTTAAATCCAAAACAAGTCATAATGCCTTCTTAGCCAAATATAATGCCATTTCAACAACAGAGTAATAACATTAGCTAAGCATTAGCTTGCTATGTGAATATTAGCCTCAACGTACCATTCTTTGTGCAACTTCAGATATCGAACACAGCTCGAAGTTGTTGTGTCTCTGCTGGTAATTTTGACTCACACATTTTGCATTCTGCAATTTGTTTTTGCTTTGTTTGTTTGTTTGTTTTTTGACCACCGCATAGATTTTGCATGCAAATGAAAATACATTTTGTATAGATTTTTCAAACTGCTGCACACAACATAATGTTTGGGGTAAGGTATCATTTTGTTGTCAAGTCAAAAGATTTAAGTGCAAGTTAAACACTAATGACTTAAGTCCAAGTCAAGTCATCAAAATTATGACTCAAGTCTGACTCGAGTCCACAGCACTGGTATTTAGTATCATCAAGTTTTTGTGTGGTTGGTTAGATCTACCTTTCCCATGTTCAAACATTTATAATAACTGGGCCTCAACCAAAAATCAGTACTGGCATAATCCAATATTAGCTTTTTGAAGATATGTTTTATATATATATGCCATGTGTCAGCTGTATAAAATGTCATAGGAGAAATGGTGAGATTATTTGCTTTAAGTTAGAACCAGAGTACATAGCAAAGTTGTTTTTTTCCAACCACAAAATGTATAGCTTATACATCTCATGCTTAAAATCATAGCCAACACATAATTATCTGATTTTAAACTCCAAAACATCGACATCGTCCTCTAAAATCCAGTATCAGTTGGGCTATGATAAAACACTAATACTTAAATCTTCAGTATATCCTGTTCTTGGAAGGCTTTACATTTGGAGACTGAATCACCTGGTGTCTTTCCAGGGAATAATGTTTGATGTTCTAAAACTACAAAGTATAAAGAGCTAAGCAGCAAAAACGGAAACCTTTTCTCGAAAAAAAAAAAAGGACCACCGCAATTACAGCTTATGGCTGCTTCATGCTTCATGCATGGTCGGACATGGAGGAGCTGCAGACCTGCTGTATGAGCTCTCTGGATCCTCAATTTAATCTGGCACAGCTTAATATGATTTTGCATCTCCTGGCTTGGTTTGCTTTTGCCTCGGTTTGGCTTTTGATTGGTTTTAAATATAGTTAGTAGGGCAGCCATAGCAGCTCAAGCTGCCCCTGCTGCCCTCTTTGGCTGAAGTGCCCCTGGACTAAATCAATAAATAAAAGTTAAAGTCATATTATTGTTGTTATTGTATCATTTTCAAAGTTTGCTTTGCTTACTTTGTTTCAATGATCGATTGAGAAGAAACTAAGCTTTTTTTAGGCTTTGAGCTGAAAAACCACAAGTAAACTTCTGGCAATGAATACATTAATGAATAAAGCAAAAAAGAAAACAAAATTGTACGGAAGAGTAAAGATGACCCATGAACTACTAAGAAATTGATAGAGGGGATAAAATTACTCTATCAGGCAGGTAGAGCATAGCAACATGTTGAAGACATCATTGTGACATGATAAGGTGGGTTCAATATTCTCAGCAATTTCCTTGTCATTTGTTAGTCAAAAGAAGAGCTGAGATCCCTTTTTTTCCACTCCAATAATTTTAAAACAAATCTTTACAGTACAGTAAATACAGTACGCTTGCCTGAAACTAGGATTATGTTTTGTTCATAACTGGTTCTTTTGATCTTTGTTAGTGTGGAGTGGAGTGCACTGCATGAAGCTGAATTGTATTTGTTTTTGAGGTTAGTGTGGTGTAGCTGTCAGGATCTTGAACATTTGTTATGAAATTCTGTAAATATTTTATTGCTTGGGAGTATTCATACTAGGGCTGTCAAAAGATACATTTTTTTAATTTTTAGTTAATTGTGATTTGTCACATTTTAAAATTTCATTTCAACAGTTTTGAATTCCATATTAACCAGGCAAAGCAATTATTACCAGAGTGTCTTGACTGTCAATCAAATGAACACAAAGAAATTCACTTTATGACCTTGACTTTTAGATTAATTTATTTTATGTGGTTCTGCAACCATGACGTGCCAACCTTAGGACATCTCTTAGACTCGAGTCTTCCAGTGTTGACTGATCTGCAGTCAGTTGCCATTTTTGCCCTTGGAGACTGAAATTTGGCAAGGTGGTAGTGATGGTGTGTGCGAGAGAGAGAGAGACTTTTTGGGTTCATGCAGATTGGCAAAAAGGTACCACTACTCTGCCACCTCTCAGGAAGACAAACCGCTATTCCAGGTCGTTCATTCCCTCGGCCATTAAGCTGATGAATGCAGAGTAGCTGTCTTAGATGAAATTTACACCTGCATTTTGCACAAACCACGCTGGTTATCCTTATTGGTAGTTACTGCAGGTACTGTACATTCATGGAATGTAACTTTTTATGTGAAATTCTCTCGGCACTTCATTTATTCACTTATTTATTCTCGTACCTTTTCCTGTTTTTATTCCTGTGTTTTTTTTCATTGTTGTATTTATTCTGTTTTATTCAAATATTTTTATTCTTGTATTATTTTTTTTTTAAGTACTTCCCCATGTGCCATTTATCGTTACCTCTGTCACTGATGATGACTGTAGAGATGACTGTGCAGTATGAATGAATATATGTGGTCGGTGGACTGTAGAAACTGCATTGCCCTTCGGGGATAAATAAAGATATCTGTATCTATCTGTATCTGTATCTGTATCTGAATGCATGAACGTGTGAATGCACACCTGGTTGCTGCTATTGCAAATTTGAGATTTTTTAATTAATCAGTTGCATTATATTGGAGCTCATCTCTACTTAATACTGTAATAACTGTAGGGCTAAACCTAAGAGTTATCTTCATTATTTCATGATGATTAAATTATTCATCGTAATCTGTCAGTTACCTTGACAATCAATCGATTAACTGTTTAGTCTAAAAATGTCTAAAAATTGAGAAATATGGTCATCACGATTTCCCAATTTTTCAAATTTGTCCAACCAACAATCAAAAACCCAAAGACTCTTCATTTATCATTTATGATATAATAATTATGATCATAAATGACAAAGAAAAGCAGAAAATTCTCACATTTAAGAAACCATAACAATGTTTGAAATTTTCTCTTGAAAATGCCTGAAACAATTGATTGATTATCAAAATAGTTAATGATTATGTTTCTTACAATTGACTAATTGATTTTGTGTTGCAGCTCTAAAAAAGTGTTAACTTAGTTTGTGTTTTTTGTTGTCTTCTTGATTTGATCAGGACTGGTCTGGTTTTGATTTTATCTGGCATGGCTTTGATTTGATTGGGTCCTGTGTAACAGTAAATCAAGTGATTGTTGAGCTGGATAAGTTGCCTTCTCTACCCGGCTTTCTACACACTGAAAAGACTGCTAGCACTCTGCAATCAATCAAAGTGTATGAGGCTAACCACACACACACAGTCATGTCACGTACACTTTAAATGCTGCACATGCACAGACAAATCTAGAGCTTGGCCTGTCGCCAAGTGCGACTCTTGTGACTGTGTTTGTGTGTGCGTGTTGAGGTGAAAAGACGTGGGCGAGGAGGGAGCCATCTATAAGGGAACTCCTAATCGCCAACACAAAAGGGCTCTCTCTTGGTCTGCTGCCATCACATTTCACTTTGTATATAATGTAATCTGTTTAATATCCTGGTCAGTCCTTTCAACCCCAGGAATGCTTAGACAGACGTTTTTACCATAATTGCCTCATAGATCAGGCTGGCGGTGTGGGGCTACAGTATCCAGGTGCTGCACATCAGCTGATCACAGCTTCAGATAACAGCTAACACTGCCTCTCAAGGTGAGTGCATGTATCTGTGTGTGGTGTGTCTGTGTGTCCACATAAAACAGCTGTAGGTGCTGCTGGATGTCAGACACTCTCATGTCCTCCTTGGCTGCTTTGTTTGATAAAAACTGAACTCAGTCTTTGTGTGTCCCTCATCTTACATGCTCTGTGTATGCCAGGCTCAGCCTCTTCACACCACTCAGGACCTTTTAACCTATCACTGCTTCCTATTTATACATTGCAAAAGCCATTTTCACACAGGTAACCTATGGGCAGATTAGGGCAGAGTTTATTCTTTGTTCTACAGGCTGCAATTGTCTTGATTAAGCAAATAATTTGTTTATAAAATGTCAAAAAAAAGTAAAAAATTGGAATTACTGTCTTATGGTTGTGTGTCTCCACCAGTCAAGCTGCAGGTACAGTTTACATCCATGTCTGTCCAGACTCATATGAAGTGATGACAGCTGACAGTGCTTCAAATATGGATGCTGCCGTGAAGAAGCTAAAAATTCAGACGTAGATGCTTAACACACACATCTTCAACTCGGCAGCACAGAAAATCTATACTATGACCACAGTTTCAAGATGGACACCCAAGAGAAGTGTCAATAATTCAGTATCTGACCATCTCTCCTTCTGTTCCTGAGTGATGGCAATGAGTAATGGCAATAAAAATGTTTTTGATCTTCAGTTGATCGTCAACCTTTTGGATATAAAATGTTACGACTTCATTCATTTATTATTTATTAGCATATGAATTTTGAGCTACAGCCAAAAATGTTTTGTGAGGTCACAGTAACCTTGACCCATGACCACCAAAGTCTAATCAGTTCATCCTTGAGTGTGAGTGTTAACGTGGATGTTTGTGCCAAATTGGAGGAAATACCTTGAAGACGTTCTTGAGATATCATGTTACGAGAATGGGATATAGGCACATAGGGACATGCATTCTGACATATTGCCTCCAGTCCAGGCTCCACATAATGTAGCTTAGCCTTGCTTCCAGTTTTTCCCAGTGGCTGCTCATCAAATAGCATACTGCTTGTGAAAAGCCAACTTTGTACAATACATACTGTAAGCATGAGACTCACAGTAGCGAAGTTGGTACTCAATCTGGGTCTTATTTTCATAGTTTCATGCATCATTTCTACCACTAGAGCTAAAACAAATAGTCAATTTATAGATTAATTAATTGACAAAAAGTAATCAACAGTTTTAATAATTATTAATTGTTTAAGTAAAAATTACCAACAATCCACTAGTTACAGTCTCTTAAAGGTTGAATATATCCCGACTTTCTTCCTCTTGTATTATATTTAAATTAAAATCTTTTAGGTTGGGGCTCAAACAAAAGAAGCAATTAAACTTGGCATATCCAACAGATTAAGGACAGTATAAATATTAAGAATAACTAAGCATAACACAATATAATTCAACTACACTCCAAAGTACAGCCTCCTAAATCACCATATAGTTGAATCAACACCTCTCTAAAACAGTTTAAATAAAACCTGTACATAATAACCTTCATGAACCTTCATGATTTAGTACAAAGTTGTTGTATTAGACCACATTAGCTTTAAAGCAAGGTGTACTTAATTAACTGTCAGCTTTGTGTAGTTACTCTGTGCAATGAAGAAATAAAATCAACCTTTAGGTGAGGTCACTTTTGCTTTCAGCTCTAAATACGTGATAAATTAACTGGGTTTATAGTTTACAGTCTTTGTTTACAAAGGACCTGTTTTTTGTACAAATGAAAAATGAATAATACAACAACCTAATTAATAATACACAACCCTGGACCCAGTTGTGGTGATGCAGATGCCTCCCTGGATAAATTTACTTGATGAGTAAGATCCTACCCAACACAGTTTTACTGTGAACACCTTGGCTGTAAAAATAAAAAAAAGGAATTTGGCTTCAACACTGAATGGTTACAACTTGTGAATTGCTTAGAGACCACAGTGGGGCACAACACATAACGCTTCAGCTACAAAGAGAGCTGACTGGGTGATTACGGTATTCTTTTACGTTTTAATGCATCTAAAAACCCCATGACAGTCACTATCCAGACTGAGGCAAAATGGAACACATGGGCTATTACACTTAAAACCCAATTCATTAACATGGTAATCCAAGGGATCTTTAATTTCACTTGTTTAATCCCAGTTTGTACCTCTCAACTCTTATTGTGGTGTTTCTGCACTACAAGTCCCAGACATTATTGTCAATCAGGTGAGTGGCACTCATTTGTTTGTTCAGCAAAACCACAAAAACAAATTTAGCCTGTGGTTGTGTCTCGACAAGGCATTTCAAGCACGGTGATCCCACATTACTTGTGTGATGAAAATGATACATTTTATTGGTTTTATATGGAACTAAAATATGCAACTCCCTACAGCTTTTCATTGTTTGTGCTGTCAGAAATCAGCATCTCAAAGAAATTGGGAATGATTGGTCTTTGCCATCCCAAGGGTGAGGTTGGCTATATTCTGTAATAGTATTTACCACATGAAAAAACAGGAATGGAGGTCTCATAGGTGCAATAATCCAGGGATCATTACTCAGTCATCTGTCTTTCCCACAGGTCCAGATGACTGTGACATGCAGTAACTGCTTTCTTCAAGCTTTTTAAACCTCAGCATTTCATTCTGCTCACTGGCACCATCTAAAATGAAATTATTTTAGTCCTGAGAGACATAACCCTGCTGGAACAGGGTTAGCTTGGGATTTTACAGGTTTGAAAACTGTATAAATCAGGTCTCAGCAGTCTCGCTGCCAAGATTTAAGAATGACCTTGAGCTACTGTATATAGAGCAAAAGGCATTTAGCTGAATCTCTGCAGCTATATCCACAAATATAAAGCTAAGAGGAAGGGTGATGTAAGGATAATTAAAAAAGGATAAATAAAAAGCACTTCAGCAAATGTTGGAACATTTGCAGCCCTTGCAAGAACACTTTGTGATTGTATTGCATGAAAGGAATTTTACACAAAGTGGAAATATGGATGAGCGGAGAAGCAGCAAGGCAAAATTAATAACGTGGGCATCCATAAGTGATAGAACCATTGAAGAGAGGAGTATGGACCAAAGGAGAAATAATGACGAAGAAGTAAGAATGTATGTGTCTGTGAAAAGGGAAAGGAAAATAATCCTTGATTAATTATACACTAATGCTGAAGCATTAGCACTGACCAACCATTGAACTCCTGAAGGGAGAAACACAGAAATAAAAACACTTTCTTTTATTTTAGAATTATTTTGTCTGTATTCTTCTTCCTCTTATTGGCTCCTATCTAGATTTTTCCACTTTCCTTCAACTCTACCCTCACCTGTCTGCTTTCCTCTCCAAGTCGTTCCCTTTATTTGCATCATTATTTCTATCGTTTGCAGTCCTCATCATATTTTAAATGTCTGTCTTCTTCCCTGCTTTCATGTTCCTCTTGCCTCCTTGTCTGTCTCAATCCAGTGTTGAGAAGGTTAATCTGAAGCATTCAAAACGTCCTGTGCTAATACCCCAACTCTCCCACACATACAGAGAAATGCATGCACACTATCACACACCCACAAGAACTAATTCCCCCAAACCCATTGAGATTTTCCTTTAAAGGCTCCATCTACAAAGGCTCAAACTGGGGATGTTTCTCCACCGCAAACACCGCCTGATTGTATCGCCCTCGCAGCAACCTTGAGAAAACTACTTCTTGGAACATCAAGGTGATAGAAGCAGTTGCTGCATTCTCAATGAAGCCCGGTCCAAGTCCCTGGACACGAGAGTTGATCTGAGAGGATTCGGGTGGATATTAGCAAGAAGGAGAGGAACAAGATGGAGGAGCCCAATAGGTCAATCAAAGGATGACGTGAAGTTAAGGATCAGCATTGTCAAGGACTTCAAGCTGTCAAGTCAAATCAATTTCTGTGGGTCCAGGCATGTCAGGTCGAAGGAAATTTAAATCGACAGCTCCACTGTGGCAGGAATCAACAGAAACTTGCAGAACTGAGGAGAGAGCTATGGAGGCAGTCTGAGGTAAGCCACATCCAGCTGGGAGTCATTTCAACACCTGCAATTCTACAGCCAACTCATAACTCATATTTTGTTTTCCACTTAAGACTTTCAGGTTTCTGTGGACTATAAAGAGGCATTTTGAGATTCTTTTCATTTACAAAGTAAAAAATATTTACTTAATATTTAATATTTACTATTTTGCTATGCACAAATTATTCATTGGCAGCTGAATTTGAGTCTCTTGGACCCTAGTTCCCAGGCCAGTGGGGAAGGGAGTAGGTTTTCCATACAAGATATGCATCGCTTCCTTTCTGCCAAATATACTGTATAAAAGCAATAAGGCTATTTCTTGGACAATTTAATTCCTCTTAGCTCTCTTGTGCCCAAATCTTTGTAGAGACCTGGTTTGATCATAGCATCCCAGATCGGACTGTTGCACTTGATGGGTGAACCTTGTCTTGTTGTCTTGTCTCAGTCTCAGACTTGACCGCATTTTCCTTGGTCTTGTCTCAGTCTTGAACAAAGTCGAGGGGATTTTTCCCCCCCCCCAAGACTGGTCAAGACCACAACTGTGGGGATAGCACTAAATTGCCTATGCAAAAAAAGGAGTGTTGAATAAAGATGGTAAAGTTGATTTTAGCTTTTTCATATGTGTTCATGTTTGCTCACAGAACACTCTGGTAACTTCCCATACATAGAATTGAGTTCTGCAATGCCTTCTGGCTAATTTATTGAAACATAGCTCATGGTACACTTACAGACATATATACAGTATGGCGATAAAAGAGGTGGGAAGGTGAAGAGGAATCTTTGTTTTCTCTGAATGTTTTTGTGGGAATGTAGATCTTTCAGATCAATTTGAGAAGTGCCTATGGTTAGCATGTTCCATATTTTATCTTAAGTGTGTCATGCAGTGTGGGACTCACACACTGCATGACAGTCTTGACTCAGCCTCACCCTACCTTCATCTTGGTTTTTACGTAGTCTCAACCCTCAAAGTCTGGGTCTAGACTCAGTCTTGATACACTTTGGTCATGGTAATGGCTTGGTCTTGGTATAGGTGGTCTTGACTACAACACTGGGATCATGTTCAATAGACAGAGTGCATGACTCCGGTGGAACAAGTTGGTTTTTAGCTTGGTAATCAAATGGAGTTAGGTTGATGTTTACTGATTGCCTGATAGATTTTTTTATTGCTTGCACATCCTGGATTCCACCCACTCCACTAAGCTGACTGATTAGTCTGGCATCGTAACATGAAACAGTAGTTTTTCCATTGAAATGGAATACTTTGCAGTGAGCGCCACAGGGGACTAACGATTGGTCCATCAGTACCAAGGGTGGGACTTACACCTTTGGCAAGCTGTTGTCAAGTGTTGTCAAGCTGTGTGCCGGATCAATGAAGAGTAATAACAACAATGGTGAGCGCTATAGACAAGATGGACACTGCTATGGAGGCTGTTCTAAATCAACATGTCGTCTCAATATCGCCCAACATCTTAGCTTGTTCAACTTTGCTCCACTCCATTCTTAAAACCCTGGCAAAATCAGTATAATGGCATGACTATGCAACAATGTGGACTTTAAATTACATTATTTTAAGACAAATCCATTGGCCTCTAGTGACTGGTCAGGGAAAATCGAATCCCCTTCCTCCACAGAAATTAGAGTGGATGCAATAACAATGAAGATGAAAAACAGCAATGAGTTTACAATGCTGTCTGATATCAGGCAAGATTTTTTGATATTAAAAACAACCCTTTGTTTAACAATGACCCTGAACCTTAATCTCCTGTGTAAAAAAAACACTGCTGAGTGAAATAAAATTTCAAGGAAGACAAACAAAGAGTGTACATTCAAGAATAACTGGGCAGATATAAATTTATCTTGAGTCTTTTTAATACACATTTTAAGATTAGAAAAGGTGTAGGAAAACACAGTAGGATCCACCTTAATGCCACAGTTAATGTTACATCTTCATCCTGAGGAGGATAAACTAGTGTATGTATTGGATATGTTTAGAAAGTCAAACACTGTAAAAATGCAGTCTTTGGAAGACTTTCAGAATGCTGTTGGCCAAAGTATGATCTTAAGTGGACATGTTGTCTGTAGCTTATTTAGATTCACAGAGCAACCCCTGGCCCCACCTCCTGACTCTCCCCTGCCTACACAATACTTGGCCAGGATTGTTTCTTTGACTTTGGCTAATACAATTCCAATATCTGAGGGCACTTAAAACCTGATTATGCTGCTCTGTCTTTCCACAACACAGCCTGACAGTCTGATGCTAAGTAAGTTAAGTGATTTGCTCCTGAATTAATATAGTCGTTGAATAATCTAATTAGAATGCGGTTACAACGACTGTCAGACTTTGTTAGACTTTCCTCCCTCTGCTCCCAGAGGACAGGAGGTTGTAAGCTGCCATGAGACACAGAGGGAAAGGCAGGGGTATTAATCAAACGCACACCTGCATTTCATCAGGCCATTTTTCATTCTCAGAAGCAAGGGCGTAAATCTAAACGCAATTACCACCAGTTACTTACAGTGTAGAGTTAGTGTTACAGTGTTGCTGAAAGGGTTCAAATACCACACCACTTTTATAAATCACTGCACTATTAACATAAACGGGCACATTTTTCATTGTTGGTAAAGTGTGTTCAACACTAACCACTCTTTCTTGTGCTCTTCTGACGTATGAAGCAAATATTATGTCAAGGCACCAATTTATCAGTGTATTGATTTTATACCAGAGTCAGACTGATCTTATTTGCCTTTTCTAAACTTTAATGTTATTTGTGAGCAGATTAAAAAAAAAAAAGTTAAAATATGAAATGAAAAACAAAGACACCTATATATATATATATATATTCATACAGTATATGTGTGAATTTAAAGTAAACAAAAGTTTGTGAAGTGGAGGTAGGAAGTTAAGCTGAAAGACCTCTACTAAAACTCAAGGCAAGATAAACCGTACTACATTGATTAAAATAAGGTAAAGAAAGTCATCTACAAAATTTTGCTCCCATTCATCTTGATAATCTTTGAGATGTCGCTACTCCTTAACTGGAGTTACCTGTGGTGAATTTAATTGATTGGACATGATATGAACAGGCACCCACACCTGTCTTTATAGGATCTCACAGCTGTTGCACTGTTTGTGTCCTGCTGTAACTAATGCATGTCATCCATGTACACGAGAATTTTAGTGGGAGGAAAAGGAAAATTGGAGTGAGACTGATTCCCCACAGCCCAAATGAGTGGGGAGGGGGCTTCAAAAAGCCTGGAGTGAAAAGTTTTGTTTGGGTTTTTTTTAATTCAGTGTAGTCCCATTGCTAAATTAAAACTGGCTGAATCAACTGGTTTAGAGACTAAACTTTGTATATAAAAACTAGAATCACCATCCCAAAGTTTCTCTTGCAGTTTATATACACATCCATAAAATTATGGATGCTTCACACACATCTTCCCCCCAGTAGGACATAAGATCCATACAATCAGCACAGTTTCAAGGTAGGCACCCAAGATTAACTTCACCACTTCAGTATCTGACCAAATGTCTGCCCTTCTGTGTCTGAGGTATGACATTGAGCAATGGCCATAAAAGTGTTTTAAGTCAAATATTATGTCACACTGATGTTGATCTCTTACCTTTCGGATATAAACTGACATAACTTTATCATTTTATCCTATTAGCCAAGAGTCTGACGTTTTGTTGTAATTACCATGAGAATTCTTGAGTTATGGCCAAAAACATGTTTTGTAAGGTCATACTGACGGAGCTTTGACCTTCAACCTCCAAGTTCTAATTAGTTTATTATTCTGTCCAAGTGAACGTTTGTGTCAAATTTGAAGAAATTCCCTTAAGGTATTCTTGATATTGTGTTCACAAGAAAGAGAGGAATGCAAGGTCACAGTGACCTTGACCTTTGACCACCGAAATCTGATGGCTTCATCGTTGAGTCCAAGTGAAAATTTGTGCCAAATTTGAAGAAATTCCCTAAAGGCTGGTCATGTTCACAAGAGCATGACCACCAAAATCAAATTAGATCATTGTTGAATTTAACTTAATTTTTGAAAAAAATTCTCTGAAGGTGTTCTTGACATATCACGTTCACAAGAATGAGACAGACAAGGTCACAGTGACCTTGACCTTTGACCTATTACCACCACAACCTAATCAATATATCATTGAGTCCAGGGGAATGTTTGTGCCTAGTTTGAAGTAATTCCTTCATGGCTTTGAGATATTTTGTTCACGAGAGTGGGAAGGATGGATGGATAAACGGACAATCCAAAAACATAACGCCTCTGGTTATGGCTATAGCCGGCAATGACTCAAAACAAATTAGTGAAGGCTGTCTAAGTCCCCTCTCAACCCTCATAAAAGTCACAAAATAGTTATGTCCCTCCATGCATTAGGATTCTGAGTAAGTGACTGTTAATGCTGCTGGAGCACCAGTGTACGATTTACAGTGCTACAGTCAGGTCTTCCAGGTTCCAGAAATAAAAAGAACAGTTAGGAAAGCGAGCTCAGAGAGAACCAATTTCTTCCAAAAGAAAGGTGAGCACAAATAACTCAGTTTAAGAATGCTTTGGCTAATATCAGCAGATGTTTAGATTGAAGGCAGTCAGACGGCCAGGAATCTTGCTTGGAGCATGTATAACATCAATTAATCACTATCATAAATTAGAATCATAGCTACAATGTCATATGGCATTACATCTATCAACAGTCAACACTAGCAAAGCTTAACATCATGAACCATATGGCCCTCAGTCTCACAAATGGCCACAGAGAGTGAAACAGCTGCAGGGTCCCACATCATCTCCTGTTAATGTTTCTGATGATGTGAGACAAGGTGAGCTCATATAGTGGAAATTTAAGACTAAAAATTCTTCCAAGCAATGACATGACATTGAGGTGTTGTGTGGGTAAACGGAGACTGCTTATGCATAAGGCCCAGAATTTGGTGCTGAGCCCCTGCCTGTGTAGGCAAGGTGGTACAAATGAGGAAAGTGTTGTTTACAAAATATGAGCCCTCACAGTACATGACACACCACTACTAAATATGGTCTATATTTGAGCAATGCTGGGTATTAAAATAGCCAAAGTATTCCACCAAATCTGCACTCAGTTTTTAATGAACATCATGGCCAGTGTCAATCTTCCTGCTTTGCTTTTCACCAGCACAGAGATCCGTGAGGCGTTTAAGGTGAGGAGGATTTCTTTCCACCATTCAGTCAGCTCAAGAGACATTCTAGAGGGGAAAAAACAACCAGATTATTCTCCTCACAGACTGAGGAAACTTTTGCCTCTACTTCTTAAACACATGCAAGGACACCCCTCAAGGTGAGGGACTGTCCGCGAGAGGAATTTCATTAAACGAAAAAAGCAATTACAATGTGAGTGTAGGTAGCATCATGTTTTCACCCCCTGCTACTGAGGTCAGACATCAACATTATGACCCGTCCTATTCATTAGTGTCCATCAGGGGAGTTTGTAAGGCATCACATACAACTTCTTCTGTTGTTTAAAATGCACAGATGGAAAGTAAGATGGAGTAATTGGTAGATAGGGAGTTGGATATTTGAAGGATTGTGTTGAAAGAATTTTTAAATAAACCACAGAGGTACTGAAGCTCATTCAAATTGACTCAGTATGTCATGGTGGCTTCCATGCAAATGCAAAAGCTACTGCAGCACAAAATGCACATTTATTTGTTTAAAACTAGTTGTTACAGATTTTGATAAACTTGCACTCTTGTCAATCTTAATTTTGACGGATAATAAAATAAACTTTATGAGCCTCATTTTTTTTCTTCTTGAATGTTTGATATTGAAGCCTTTGGCACAGCACATGCAAGGACAGAGACCTACCAAAAACTTTAAGTTCAGTCAGGAATACCTTAGTCAAAAAAAACTTTCTAGCCATTTGCAGTATTATATTTGGCGGTATGGCTGTTCTAGGGCCTCTCTGCCTTTTGTAGACCTACGTAGAAAGCCTCTTCCACGCACCTACTGTATGTGGAAAGCCTTAAGGCAAAAAGAGCAAACCTCCCTGCTCTTCCATGTGCCTACATGGAAAGCAGCAGCAAAAACCACCCAAGGACAGAACAGAGCAGCATCAATGACAAACAGAAATGACATTGATAAGTCAGATGAAGCATGAAAAGGAGGAGCTGGGGTGGAGGTGGGTTGCAAAGCAGCTTGCAGAGGAAGCAGCAACAGTAGGCAGGCCAGAGCAGTTTAAATAGGGCGCCCCGAATGAGATTTGCCAATTGGTTGCATAGAAAGGAATCATGTGATCTACCAGCTGACTCCCATCCATCAATCAGCTGCTCCATCAGTTGACTGGCTGTTTGGGATGAGTTGATGAAACTGGGATGTGAGCTGAGCTTGACATCGTGTCCTGCCTGAACTAATGCTATGCTCAGTAACAGTCATTTCATTCTTATACGGTGTCTGTTCCATGCCATTCAGATCAAAGTGTGACAAAGTGTGTGTGTGTGTGTGTGTGTGTGTGTGTGTGTGTGTGTGTGTGTGTGTGTGTGTGTGTGTGTGTCTCAGGAGCATTAACAAGGTCAACATCTTATGTTTCAGACAATAAAATTCACAGTAATGTTAATGCTAATTGCAAAAGGACACTCATGTTTCTCAGATCAACTAGGTCAATGCCAAAAGTTAACATTCTTACCAAACACAAACATTTCTTCATGATCAAAAATTCCTTCACAGTTACCTAAACAGACACTAATAAAGTTTCAATAAGTTTGCCTCTGATTGAATACATGACAATACTTATGTTAGTTTGTTAAGAAGGGTAAGAATCTCCAGGCACCTCACAAATCAATTTTATTATAATTCAGAGGGACAATTCAATGACGAAACAATTATTAATGCATAACGATGCATCTCAGTGCATTCATGTTTATTTCGATATATTATTCATTTGTCTCACTGATTGATAATTTGCTACTTTTAAAATGTAGCATACTGCATATGTAATAATCCATAATAATTAAAAAAAAAAACATTAATTTACTTGCTTACAGTGTGGCTCCTGTCCATGTCCCCTTTCCATTCAACTTCATAGAGGTTGAAATGCTTCTATACCAGAGGTTTTAAACCAGGTGGTGCCAGTTGGATTGTATCCATCTGTGGTTGCTCATGCTAATCCACTGTGGGATAGTTATGTCAGTTTAGTGTCCAGCGTTTGCATACTTAATAATATTTCACAGGAAATAGTATACAATTCACGTACTGTTGAATAATAAATGGTCTGCAACCTTTTTATTTTAAAATGTTAACTGCATTATTTAACAAGGTAATGAATTTAAAAAGCACTTTACAGTCTCCTGCCTGTAAAAGAATAACAAAATGATGGAAAGACAGCAGGCTCTGATTAGTTGTTATAGGCATCTACAGCAGTGGAGAGCAGCCTCCCTCTGTTAGCTCCAGGGAAAGACGCTGACGGGACCAGGTGCAGGGGTTTTGAGGGGAAACAGATTGAGCATTGAGTTGTTTTCTTTACCACAGAATTTGAGTTGTCAAATGCTGCAGTGAGTATTGGTCAGCTGGACTCATTTGTTTACATTATTGCTGATCGTTGCTCTGCTAGCCTCTGGGTTTCTGACGTACAAACTATTCACAATATAGGTCATGTTCACCTCACAAATGTAGTTATTGAGATACTCAATTAAAACGTGCTTCCAACTGCTGCCTTTTGTGAAAATGAATAACAAGTTAACTCTGGTGTGTTCTGCACTGTCGACTGTCCAGGCACTGTATTGCTCTCACGGTTAAATTCTGCACCTTTTATTGCCTCAACAATTCATTGATAACAAACATTAGGACAATCGATTGACATTAATGAGTTGATGTCAAATCATCCACGTCTGCATTATCATTCATCTAAGAATGGATTATTACCCCAACCCCAATGACATCTCAAAATTACTTGAGTTCTTGCGAGAAAAAAAAAAAACAAAAAAAAAACTGAGAGAACATGGGAATAAACTGAGCTCAGACTTGAAACAACCCGAATGCAGCTATCTTGCATGCCACTTTCATCAGCTGGTTGCAGACACGGTACAGGCAAAGTCAGGAAAAAATTGCTCGGCAAACAGTGATTGGAAATGGAAAACAGTATTAATGCACTGCAATAGCCACAGAGACCCACTTTCTGTCCCTTTTAGAGAAGTTGATGCAGTAAGATTCATTGAGCAATTTATTACTGCAACTGCGGGCAGCACACAACAACGCATTCCAATGCACGTCTGTTGTTATTGCCTATACGGCTGAGTGATTGTCAGAGGCGGCCACAAACTCTCCACAGTAGTACAAACACCAAATTCTAATTCAAACTTCGACACACTGTAGAGATGCTGGAAACAATTGCATTGTAGGTCAGTTGGCCAATGTGCCAACCAATTCTCATTGGTCGGACAATCACTGGTGTTACTTTCATGAGACCGTGTGTCCAAAGATTTTTTTTCCGAGCTGAAAATGGCAAGCGCCCTTCTGAAACTGTCCAACTGTGAGAGCCAGTGTGCTGTGTCTGATTCGGAATATCTGCAGAGGTAAAAATGTCAGCACAAGGTAAAGCAATTGCTCTGTCCCTTGTTCTGGATGAAGGAAGGCTGAAAAACATAGGGAGAGAGGACGGACCTGCCAGTCTGTGAGGGTTCAGTATCAATTTCTCTTCCATTGTTGATGTTGTTCAGTGATGTGAGGGTTGGTCTTTGCGGTATTTGTCCTGTCCCTCCTCCACCATGATTAAATGGCTGGGTTAAATATTATGGTGACCAGTGCAGTGTTTTTTCCCAAATCTGAATATTTTTCAACTCTCTGTAACCAGAAAAACGAAAGCCAAGTGTAGCGTTCAGCAGAAAATAGACATTTGTCACCTCATCATGCTGCTTGTGTTTGTAGCATAGTATAAATACAGGGAGCTCTTGAGCCCCATTGCAATGTTGGCCCTTCAGAAAAAAAAAAAAAAAAACTGGTTGACACACAAGGCTACCGAAGTGCACTCTGCACTGTGGCTGATTTATTTAATCTAGACATAACATGCAATTTTTTCCCCCATCAACCAGTTGATTGGATAACGAGTAGGAAGAGTTTCAGTCGACAAAACATTTCTTTGGTTGACTGCAGCCCTGTTGCATTGATTTGTTCTGCCAAACTGTAGCAGCAAAATAATCTTCTTTTTGGAAAATACACTTCCTCTGTTTGTGGCAGAGGATTGTCTGCACCACTCTGGCCGTTCTGGCGGTCTAAACCTCCACCCTCAAGGCCACAATCACCCTCACATATCATTTGTGACAACTATGATGAAAGAGATAGCATGTGCCCAGCTGAAATACCACTGATCTCTGTAAGGCTGCATTTCTGGCTTGACTATAACACAGAACGACT
Source organism: Cephalopholis sonnerati (assembly GCA_019142605.1). Taxonomy (NCBI): domain Eukaryota; kingdom Metazoa; phylum Chordata; class Actinopteri; order Perciformes; family Serranidae; genus Cephalopholis; species Cephalopholis sonnerati. The sequence continues at coordinate 17,629,444 of JAGQAX010000009.1, forward strand.
GCTCTGTTTTTTCCATCACTGGGTGAATTTGCCAATAGCTGTTTTGAACTTGACCATCACACTGCTGAAAAGTCTTTGATGGAAGGACGTGTGAGACAAGCTGCTGGCTCTGTCCAGGTATATTTAGCCTCGGTTTGAGCAAAACTAAAAAAGCAAGCTCAAATGCAAACCACTGGAGGTTGGAGAATGTTTTTTACTTTCGGGGGATGAGTCCAACTGTCTTATGTGAAAGAAAAACTCTCAACACAGAGGCTCCTGCAGCTCTCAGCACTTCCAACAGCACCAGACTCTAGAGAGCAAAGTGCCGTTTTATTCAGTGGTGTCCAATCCTGTGCCATAAAAAAGTCTGCAGGTTTTTATTCCAACTAAACACTTCACAGTAGGTGTTTCATTTATTTTTATTTCCTCTCCACTTCAAGGCACTAATGTATAAAGTGAGCCTTTACTGTTGGATTATGGCATCACACAAGTCACCACAAAGACCTCTGAATTAATGCAAAGTATCTAAGTACTACACAGGACCAACTAATCTCAAAGTCTGTGTTTTTGGAACATTTGCCTTCACCACAATAACGAGGATTCAGTGATTTTATCACCAAGGGTCAAGTTTTAGTTTCAGTGGAAAGGGCTCAATAAAGTCTACAGTCTTTAGCCAAAAATATAATGTAAGTAAATGCTACTTCCTGTATTTATACACATACACTGATCAGCCACAACATTAAAACCACTGACAGGTGAAGTGAGTAACACTGATCATTATGTTATAGCTCAATGTTCTGCTGGGAATCCTTTGGTCCTAGCATTTATGTGGATGCCACCTAACATACACCCCCCAACCCAACACCACTGCAGACCAAAAACGTTTTACTCTCGCAATGTTTCTAATTTGATGAAAGCATGATTGCATGATCTTGGTTATTTGTATGTCAAAACGGAGCTCAGTGTCAAAGATGAAACCAAAATTGCGGGCAAAATGCTTTACATTGGAGAACAGGCGCCCAAGGTTCTTTTTAAAGTCAGGTCAGGTTTGGGGGTTCAAAAAAAGGACCTCAAATTTGGACTCATTGAGCTGGAGGAAGTTTTGTGACATCCAGCACTTATTATTTGGCCCGAGGGACATGACAAAGAGCTCAAGGTGTCAACCTGACCTCCAAATTTCACAAATCCCAATCTAATTGAGCATCTGTGGGACTAGCAGCACCACAGAGGTCCTGTGTACATGCCTCAACCAGTCAGAGGCTCCACCGTGGATCTAACATGGCTCTGACCCATTGAAGCATGTACAGAGGACTTCTAGGGGTTTCCTTTTGGCAGGAGAAAACAGGGCATTGGCAGCGGCTCATTCGATTCCTGTGGGTTGTGAGGTGGCATACTGGCACATCCCATAAATGCTCAATCAGATTGGCCGGGTATATGCCTGGAGCTCTTTGTCACATTCCTTGGGCCATTCTTGGGCGGTTTTTGCAGTGTGGCACCGTGCATTGGTGCATGGTGCATGGAGTGCTGTTGCCATGAGGGTGTGTACCAGGTCTGTAACCGTGTTTGGGTGGGTGTTGCTCGTCAAGATGGCATTCACATCAATGTCACGACCAAAGGTTTCCCAGTAGAACATTGCACTGTAATGGGATGATCAATGTTATTCACTTCATCTGTCAGTGGTTTAAATGTTTTAGCTGATCAGTGTATATTAATCCAGCAAATAACAATAATGATGAAACTGGTAACTGGGCTTTCCATTATAACAGTAGCATGACAAAAAAAAGTCAGAAATGCTGTGTACTGTAAATTTTCAATGTACTACCTCTTACTTGAAAAATACTAATAGTTTCCTTGACAAACCTATGATGGCCCCTGAGGACAAAACATATGAAAACATTAAGACCTGCAAAGCAACAAATGCTGAGAGACCTACAAGTGTGAACATACAAAACTTAGGAGATTTAGGTATTTGATGTTAATGTTAATGTATGTGTTTATCAAGTCGTAGCATCTCTGGAATTGAAGCGCATTTCTTATATGGTTGTGCTCCTGCTTTTGTATGCATTTTGTCCTTAAAGGCCTCCATACCTTGACACAAAGAGACTTCTACCTTTTTTTCTGACTTATTATTTCTCAAATAATATTTGTAAATAAAAAATAAAGATAAAATGCAGATGAAATTGGTTTTCACCCCAAAAAGCATGCAGAAGACCATGTCTAACCCCGGGTTAGTGTCTTTCAGACGAATCCTGCCTGTAGCCTGTTATTCACTACCTGCTGCTCATGGCTAAGCATATTGATGTTTTTCCAGTTCCTCTCCAGACAGTAAGAGAATACTGCTTAACTAAATAGAAAAACAGGATTATGAAAAGTAAAAAGGTCCCCCCATTGCCACTGGAAATTACGTCCATTTAAAATAGCTACTGTATTTTCCCTAAATCCATATGGTTGCCAAATTCCTCTAAAAAAGTAAGAAAAAAATGCAAATATTGGTCTAGTGTGAAATGTTTATTCTCTGTAATGAGGCCTGACTAAAAGAAAAGCTGGCAATGCATTAAACACTGTTGGTGAGCTAAATGCAAAAAGCTGGAAAATGACTGTAATAATGAGCATTATTTATTATTGCTATCTTGGGTATAAATCCTCTTTGATTATAATTAATGTGTCGGTGGAGGGAACCTGACCAGCATTGTTCCACTGAAAGTCCACTTTACTCTGCTGTTTGAGGACTATTAGCTCAGAACTAATTATTTGCATTGGTTTTTACTTACTTGGGCTCCAGAGCCTTTTCCCAAGGATCTGTTTCATCACAGTGAGTCTAGCCTCAGGCATTTCCTTTCTCCAGTCAAGTGTACTCGGGACTAAGCAAGCATTTTATGCAATGAAATTTGAGCGGGGGAGAGGGAGGCTTTTTGCTGTTTAAAAAAGAAACTTTTTTGTGTCAGATCATAATGCCTCAATACATCCCACCCAATATGCTTCAGTGGCACTCATCTCTCTTTTGCAGAGCTGAGAACTGAAGTTAAATAAATCATGGTATTTATGAGGATATTGCAGTATGTTTGTCACTCAGACTGTAGGAGAAAAAACACACCAATGCCAAGGCGAATATGTCTTCTGCCAGTGGCAAAATAATCACATTAGTCTCTTTTCATCTCTCCTCCCACCACCTCCATCTCTATCTTCCTCACCACAGTAATTGTGTCTCAGTGATCCCCCCTCAGTCCAGTTCTCACTCTCTTCCCCCCTCACTGCCAAAGTGCCTCTCTCTGCAACCGTAATTCTCATTAATTATCACTGCAGACATGTTCCAGTGCCAGAGAGCCCCAGGTGGCGAAGCCTCGGTCAAACCCTCCTTGTTCCTGTTGGGAAAAGTTGGGCTTCGCTGAAACAGGCAGGAGGTCAGGGATCTTTACCATCCATCAGCGCAGCAGAGTTTAACTCTGTCTAAAAGATGGAGGCAGATCAATTATTTGGTTCCACTGATTGTGGAGATAAAACGGGATTTTTAACGTCAAAGCTGGTTTTATTTGTAATGAAGGTACCAAAAGTATTTAGTGTTTCTTCCAAAACTCTATTGTCAGGGTAGAAAATCCAATACAGCAGGTTTAAGATTACTTATCATGAAAATAAATAGTTCTTTGAAATGTTTCTGATACAAATTTCGTGTCTGTGTGTTCCCTAAATCAACATTAAACCAGAGACGCCCCACCAGATTGGTGTCACACCAACACTGACCTTAACAGGGCCAACAGACAAAGCCTTTTTTATAGCTTGCTTAGTTGTTGCCAGGCAACCACCAAATCACCAGTCCTTCTCTTAACCGCTATTTTGCCGTCAGTAAACTCGCAGACCTATAGATTGAGGTCTGGCCAAGGGCACGTGCTCTGGCTCTGATTGAGGTTAAAAGGCTGTTCCCAAGTACTTTATTGGTCACAGGGAAAAGGAGATCCATGTGGGTTTATGAGACCCTCAGAAAGAGGAGAAGTCACAGGGAGTACCACCAGCTGGTCCAGGAGGTTTGCCTGGATGATTATCGGGTCAAGGCTTATTTTAGGACGAGTCAGGGACAGGTTGACAATCTGCTGTCAATTGTTGGCCCTAACTAAGGTTGGTAAAATGTTAAAAAGTAGTTGAGGCTACAATTTGTTGAGCTATCTCTTAAAACTTGCCTTGTAGGGTGACAATAAAAGTGAGCTAACGTTAGCTTAACACACACACTTCATCACTACCACTAAACCTCCTTTCAATGCATCTGACTGCACAATGGGAAAAATTGCCCATGATGTTGGACACTTTTTTCACTGAGTCAAAGTTTTTTCAACTTTTGTTTGGCATGCATTTCCTTAATTTCTCCTAGCTATTTGAGATCAGTAGGATCTGATGAGTATAAAAAATAAAAATGATGATGTCCTCAAATGGGGACATTGGGTTTATTTTTAATAGCCACAAGTGTGTTATAAAGTATAAAACAGTTCATTTAAATGCCTGAACACTGTTCATTTTGTAACCCTTTATGAATTTTCCTTGCTCCATACTCCAAATGCTGCAATAATAAAGTCCCAGTGTCCTCAAACAAATATCTGCCAATTAACTGCACCTTGGCTCGTTTCTGTTGCTAAAATTGGTCAAATTTGTATGCAATATCAAACTACAAACACTATTAAGCATAAATAAATAAGTTTCAACCACAAATTTTGTTGAGGTTTTGGACCATGTTCACATTTGTGTCAGGATCAGCTGCAGACTGACTTGGCAGACTTGGCTGCCATCTTATTTTTACATGGATTAGTGTATTGTACACGTACCAATAGACGGCACAAAGAAAGTGTCCTCGAACGAGGGCAACAGGTTTAAGTTAAGCACAACGGAGAATAAGGTATGAGGACGTAGGGTCTCAAGAGGATATAGACCAGAAACATATGACGCACTCAGCAACAAAAAAGCAGCCAACAAAGCTGCTCAAGGCTGCTAAATCGCACTCTGTCTGATCAGGGCCTCAAGCAGATTGGTATCGACCAAACATTATCAACCTACATTAGACCCAGTTTCATTTTATCACTTATCTTTCTCAATCACGGAAAAAAGCAGCAACAATTTTATATTACCTGCTCCCATCTTATGGCAAATAATTCATATATTATAACAATTTTTTTTTATTGAACTTTGCTCTGTGATCATCACCTGATGTTAACAGACAATTGTTTTAAAAAGTGTTTTTGCCCTGCACATGAGTAACAAAGTTTATAAGTTAAACATTGGCCATGACTTGATAACCACTTTGATGTTACAGTCCCTTGAATCCACCTTATTTCATTTGTATTCATGGTGGTTTCATATTAGCTGTATATGTGTCGCCCCTGTCCTCCACACAGAAACTACAATACAGTAAAACATTCAAAAGAAAAACAAGTGTACACGTGTTTAAGTGCCTTATAATCCAACAAACTTAGCTTAGTTTAAAACTGTGACACTTTTGTCTTTATATAACCAAAATTGAGGTGTTTTATCAATGACTTGAGGATTGGGTATCAGGAGATACAGAGTGTGACCGGTTCTGTACATCAGATTTCATGCAGCACTGTAGTATCATAAATAAACTATTTAGTACTAAATGTGTGTTCAAACACTTGTACGGGTACATCCACCCAGACAAACCCACTTCAAAATAAAATGTAGGTATCCACATTGGACTAGTACAAAGTCTCTCTCCAGGCCAAATGGTGTCACGGCAGATACGAGTGGGATTACACAAACTACAAGGATCAGACAAACACTCCCTCTAGACAAAATGGTGGATGACACAGAGGGAAAAACAGCCTTGGAGGATTAGAGAAGTGTTAGCTCTCTAGAGTATATGATGAAACTCTGGATAATAAAGGGATCCAATCTGCATCGGCACAGCTTCATAATCCTCCACCTTTTTGGCCCCTGTTCCACCAGGCAGGGGTGCTTTCCTCATTGCTATGACAACATTACATTTCCCAAATACAAGACGTGCCTGAGAGGCCACAGTGTCTTATTAACAGATAATGAAAAATCCGGTAGAGGCAGGGGATTGTTTATCACGTTTTTGCAACACATTTTTTTATGCCTACTGTACATCTTTGACATCTATGTTCATCTAAGTTCCAGCCAGCTTCTCCCCAAAGCTTCATTATATATAGTGCAGTAGAGCCCAGCACAAGCTGCCACGTGGCCACTTCCCACAAACCACCTCCAGCCACCAAGGGGAATGTACCTATCTAACGAAATGAGATGTATAAATCTAAACCCAGCAGTCCACCTGATATGCAGCGGCAGATAATTATTCAGTTATGCATATTAAAAATCACAAAAATTTATGGCTTGGAGCAGACAATCTCATCTTGTGGAACGCAACATAGCATTGATAAGCAGCAGAGGAACGTCACTACATGGATATGAGCTTAAGGTACGGCAATGTGTGCAGCTGAGTGTAGCGGCGGCAAACAGTGGAACAGCGGCTCAGCAGTTTAGATGTAATTATGATATGAAGAATAGATACGGAAGCTGTCACAGAGCCACATTGGTCTGAGCTAAAATGTTTTTTAATGATTAGAATGAAGTGTGGGAAGAAAATAAGAATCTATCCTGTGTGAGACAATCTTCACATTGAGTTTCTCATGAGACAAAATCTTTTTATGAGTGGGCTGTGTATCTGCATCTTTGAAGGTGTACTACGTGGGAATTGTATGCTACTGTATGTTAATAGTATTGCCAGTGAAAGTGAAAGCCAACCCCAGCTTTGTTCGTTTGGCATTACGCCCTACTATATTTGTGGGTATTTTGGTGTTGTGTCAGCAATTTCGTACCTTCCTCTTGGATGCATGCTGCTTACGGTCTGACACCTGGTTGCTTCCTTTTAAGGAACCTTGGGACTCGGGCTGCGTTGTGCCCGAGATGTCCCAGACACAGCAAAATAAGAGGAAAATAAAAAAATACAAGCAGAGGAAAGAGTCTCTGCAGATAAATATACTGCCACATACTTATCATGGGTCATCAGTGATGATTGCGTTTACTTTTGTATCAATCTATATATTGTTTTTTAGGAAAGTCCTGCATATAACATTACCTTTAAAGCCAACATACTTTACCACCTGAGGCCTGGTTTACAGTGAGCAAATGAAACCTCTCAAAAACAATGTTATCATCGTATGGTGGAAATATGCCGCAAATCAGTTCAGTCCGTAACACTCATACCACTGAAACATGGGAAATCATATTTTACCACAATTTAAATGAACAGCATGAAAGCACCATATGTCACAAGCCAAAGCGAGAAGGAAGGACAGCAGCATAATTTAGCAGATTATCAAACAGCAGATGCCAAGACATAAAACATAAAACACATCTGACAGAACAAAACAGCAGCCAGCCATATCACCCAGCACAAAAAATGATGAACAGAGCCAAAACCTACACTCTTAAAGGGACAGTTCACCACAGAATCAAAAATGCGTGTTTTCCTCTTAGTGCAAAGAGTTTAGATTGCTTTGGTGTGAGTTGCTGGGAGTTAGAGATATTGGATGTAGAGATGTCTGCCTTCTCTTCAGTATAATGGAGCTAGATGTCACTCAGCTTGTGGTGCTCAAAGCAGCAAAAAAATACATTACATACATACATACATACATCATATCAGTAATGTCTCTTTCCAGGAGTCATGAGCTGATTACTCAAAATAATCCACATACAGTGTTGTGAGCAGCTTTATGTAGGAGCCATTTACTTTCTACTGAACTACACCCACCGACCGTATCACTGCGCAGAGAGAAGCGTGCATCTACTCATGATGAGAGGCTCGTGCTCATGACAGCAGGAGATGTAAGCATTCCCTGGCTGAGGTATGCATTAGCTAGCTCAGTGGTGATAAGTGAGATTACAGTAGATGCATGCTTCCCTCTGCATGGTGATGCGATCGACAAGTGTAGTTTGGTAGAAATTTAAAAGTTCCCACATGAAACTGCTCACACCAAGGTATGTGGATTATTTTAAGTAACCTTTGGAGAAAAATACACTGCTGTTAAGTTTTTAAAATGTATTAGTTTGGTGCTTTGAGCACCACAAGACAAGTGATATCTACTTCCATTACATTAGAGAGAAGGCAGACATCTCTATGGCCGATATCTTCAACATTCTGCAGCTCACACCAAAATAATCTAGATTAACAATTAGCACTTCAGGTAAGAGGAAAAACGTGTATTTTTGATTTGGGGGTGAACTGTCCCTTTAATGTGCACGTCAGTGAAAGCAGCAAACGTTTACCTTGTGGAAAATACAGTCTACAGCAGTGACAGACTGGGATTTAAATGTGAAAATGCTGCATTATCTACTTAGTCAATATCTCTTACAACACTTCCACACAAGTAGTCACATTTCATTTCAACACACATCAACAGCATGAAAGCACCAAGCCAAAGAATCAGCAAAAGAAATATGAGCTCAACCACCAAAAGACACTGATTCACTATCAGTAAAATGAAAACACTGCACACGAATAGAGGGACAGCAGCACAATTTAGCAGATTATCAGCGAGCAGATGCCAAAACATAAATCATGAAAACACATCTGAGAGAGCACAACAACAGCCATATCATCCAGCACAAAAATAATGAACAGAGCCAAAACATCCACTCTTAATGTGCATGTTAGTGAAAGCAGCAAACACTTACCTCAGTGAAGTGCTGGTCCTCTGCATCCCAGCGGAGAATACATGCAGTGATCAATTGGGATTAAAATAAACAATCACCAGGCCAGCGGGCCCGTTTCATAACCAGCAACAGGCTCAGTTGTAAATATAAAAACCTTGAATTAAAACCGCTAAGCCTTACTAAGCCACACATTTATACTGCAACCTAAATTCCTAATTTATGCAACAACAAGCACATACTGAGACACCAACCTAAATTACAACGTCACAGAACTACTGTCCTCCATATCCACATGAAACAAAAGATTTACAATAGTCAACAGCTGCAGTCACAAACACAAAAGCTTCGACCAAACATGATGACAACACTGCAGTCACAGCAAAGCTAGAGACAAAATGGGTCTTATCTTTATGTAGTCCTGTCACTTTGCTCCTCAGACGATGCTTTATGACCTTCAATGCTGAAAAGTTTGTTTCCACCTGTGTTGAACATGGCTAACGTTAGCTGTGGCAGCACCGTCAACGTGCTAGACATAACTTCTTAATTTCGCATATTTTTCACCTTAAACCAGCTCCTACTGTCCTCTTCCTCCTCCTCTTCTTTCTTCTGCCTCTTCTTCGTTTTCACTCTCGGCACTTTGGTAATATTTTCCCGGTTAACTTTCTCTTTGGCATCAACTAGTTAGCCAAACTCTTCCCATTCCACCACCTGCGTCACTTAACTGTGTCGCATAGCAACAGCTGGTTGCGCGAGCACCCAATTAATGAGCTGCATGTCACCAGGTGTGTAAAGGATGTAAGCCACGCCCCCTCTTTCAACATGTTCAGACATAACTTTTGCAGCTACTTCAAATATGTGAAAAACTGAATAGTAAAGCTAAAAAACTGTATATATCTATGTCCTCGCTTTTTAAAAATTGATTCTTCACTTGCTCTTTTGTGCTCCTTGTTAGTTTACCTTGTGGTCTTTCCTTTTGTTTTTTGTTGCCTTTTCTCTTAAAAAATCAATTTCCTCTCTTTTTTTTTAAGAATATCTTTTTTTGTGTGTGTTATTAAAATAGGTACAGACTGTCTCCACTGTAGGCCCTAAAAGTGTGAAATTTATAGTCCACAGTTTTTATGAAGTTGTCAACATTTCACTTAATAAAATTGCTGAATTGTGGCGCTGGGGCATCTTGTGTATTACATCCACGGTTTGAAGCAATCGGTTGTGGAAAGTAACTAAATACCACCCAAGTGCTGTACTTAATTTTGAGATGACTGCATTTTAGATGTTCTGCTATGACTCTGTTCCAGTGGTTTTCAAACTTTTTGTGCCCAAGGCACACCAAAGGGCGAATTGAAATCTCAAGGCACACCTGTATTTATATCTGTGCACAATAGCTTCTCTAACGTGTGTTATCACTCTTGTTACAACATAAGACAATAAAAATAAGACAGGTATCTTTAGTGATGCTGACTGCTGACAGTTTTTTTCTCTTTTCTTTGGGCGGTAGGTTGTTTTCACTGGCGCTTTGTTGTAATTTGCTATGTACAATAAACTGATCCATTGTCCCACTTTTAAATGTTATCATCCCTTATGCTGGCTGCCAATCAGGGCTTCTGATGTGTCACACACCTATAATTCCCATGCACAAATGGCAAAAAATTGGTTCCCTGTGAAGATTTTTTTAAATTCAATTACATTAAATTACATTTTTTTAGCTAAAGTTTGCCTCTTTATAAGGAAATGGGTGCACACAACATACTGGTTCAGTCGATTCAAAAATTAATTCATAACTTTTTGTATAGGCCCAACTGAATATTGCAAGAATAATGTGTGGTCTTCACAGAATCCCATGGCATACCTGGACTGGTATCATGGCACACCAATGTGCCACTGCACATCATTTGAGAACCACCGCTCTATTCTACCACTGTTCAAAGGCAAATATTGTACTTTTTACTCCACCATATTTACTTGACAACACAAGCCACTAGTTAGAGACACTTTTCACATAAAAAGTTTGCAGTACTGTCAAAATAATGTACCCATTAGTATATGAAATATCTTAACTTAGGCTTCACATTGACAAACGTCACCGTCATTATATTTAATAATTATAATATATATATAATTTATTCTGAAATGGGTCAGTCTGCATAATTTTAATTGGTAGATTAAGTGTATTTTTTTCTTATACCTCCCTGAAAATAACTGGACCTTAAATGCGAGTGTCCATCTTTGTGTGAAAATAATATCAGCAGTGTCAGTGTTGAGCTGAATTGTATGAAAAAATTGAAATTACTTCGCACACACAGTAAGTATTATTTCTAGTCTAAAAAGCAGACTGCAAACAACTGCATAATGTGTGAATAGGTTTCTGAAAATCAGAGAAAAACATTTTTATTTATGCTTTAACAACATAAATAACATCTCAAACAACAAAATGCACCCAAAGACCAGATAATTCTTGTTTAGCATAAACCCTCCTTCAGGAGATAACACACTTGTTTACCTGCTCTCACAGAAAATGTGTTTTTTCACAGTGTCTGCCAAATCATGTTGTTTGTAAGGCATTTAAGTAGATACCACATGAACCCAAACAAGGCACACTTGTATGTATTATTCCTTCTCTGGTGTTTAACTTTTAACTGGGTGATGATTTAATTCACTGAGCATTTTACACAAGGACATAAAGGCTTGTCCAAATCTAAATGAAGGTTTGATGTGAACATTTTTTCACACACAGATGTTAAACTGTGTCATGATTTTGCTGTAAAGTAATTCACAGTACTCAAGGGGGGCTGTTTAGGATTAGCATAACAATAAAGATATGTTTGTAGTAGTTTATAGGATATGGGTTCAGAAATTAAATAAGATTTGAGCAAAAAAATCAATGTCCAATTAAAGGGGAAATTCAGAGGGAGTTATTTTTAACCACATTGTTTCAACATCAAGACAAAAGACAGTGATGCTAAACTTTTCTCTGCCACAGCATAATCTGGATGTTTTGTTATTGCTGTCTCCTGCTGATTGGCCTGGCAGCTGTTTATTAATATCACTTCTTTAGTACAAAAACCATGCACTTACAAGAGCTCTCTGTAAAAAAGCCTGACCTAATATAAATTGAGATACATCAGAACGTAATCAGCCATATACCCAGGGGGTGCATTACTACAAACGGTCATTAAAACACTTGACAGCTACAGGAACAAATTAGCCTCTTAAATCGCTCTATGGAACAGTTTGACAACATCCTCTTACAGCACCCTGTTTAAACAGTTTCTGGCTGATTTGGGTGATTTTTAAGGATGTACAGTAAACAAATAACTTGCAGGAATTATGAAACAGTGATGTATTGTCTCTTATTAGTTGCAGTGTTAATTTACAGAAGCTTGACTTGAACACTGAGTGATATCAAGGATGACTGATCTACAGTGAGTAGTGCATCTATTGGAGATGCTAGCCGTTGTTGCCTCTGATCCTCTGTTTGGAGAGAGAACACTGAAGCTTGAAACAAATTCGTTTTCATGGCCCAATCTGGAAGTAAGCACTCGCTTGATCAAGTTGACATTTAGCCTGAACACAGAGGTCACCTCACTGCCTTTGTGGAGTGGCATTAAATTAGTTGTAAGATGGTGTGAACTCAATTTGTCTGGTAATCTGGTAGAATGCAATTCTGGACAACAGAGCGTCACTGTGTGCTTCAAGAAAAGAGATTTGACTGCTTTTGACAGAGGACTGAGGACAGGAGCTTATTGGTGAAATCTGTGTGGTGTAGTTTATTTGACCACTCAGTGTCTAAAAAGGAAACCTGTGAACCCTCAAATTCTCTTCAGCTTTTAGCAATCATTATTTTGTGTTGTCCAAATGTTCCATCTTAGTCCTTATTATCAACCAGTCTTGTGACCGCATTGCATCATGGTCTCTTGAGACAGCTGTAGGGGAATAAATGGGTATCTTTCCATTCTCTGTGGTGGATATTATTCTAGGGCCTCATTACAGAAAAATACCGTAACCGCTTGAGTTTGAAAGACTGGAAAAATCTTATATTCCTATTAAAGAAACAGTTCCTGAACTCATGACTGTGTCAACTCTTATCCTGTCATGCCTGTATCTATGTTTAGCATGTTCACAGATTGTCTGTATCTTTCATTAGGCTACTCAAGGTGGACAAGCCATAATATCGACAGCTCTCACTTGTCACAGGCTAGCTAATTTGCTATCATGGACCCAAAAGACGGGTGTTCAGCGTTAGCTACATGGAGGTCTAAGGCACAAATCATGTCAGATCATAGACAGGGTATATGCCATGCTATTACTAACCTGGGAAAGCAGTGTTCATGTCCCTCAAGGTTATAAAGCCAAACCCTGTTCTTTTATTTTGAAACCCAGTTACATGGGTTAGTTGTTGGAGGGAAAAAAACATCAATTCGCATTGATGTACTGATGTAGTGTGTTTATTTTGAAAGAGACTGTATGTAAACAGTAAATTTCCTGTGAAAACAGAAGTGTGTTTTGAAAGAAGACAATGCATGTAACAGGCAGAACTTGACATGATGTCCCAGAACATCAACAACCAACACACCCAGGGTACCTTTGAAGTCCTATCAGGACATGGAAGGTCCATGACCAAACTTAAATATGTGATGAGGTCAAATGTGTTTTGAATGTGTTAAAAGCAGTATGTTTCAGTCACTGTTTTTTCCCTTAAAATGTCCAAAGTAGCTGCACTGGAAATGTTTCAGAGTAGAGTTGTGTTTCTACACTGGGCATATGAAATGTGACAATGTAACACATTTGAATTAGAACATTTTAAATAAAAAAGCTTTTGACCTTGTAACCAGTAGCTGGACAAAGAAAAATCTTCACTTAAGCAATGATTAAAGCTTGTGGGCTGCTCTTGCCGAGGACCATAGGCAGATGTGATTAAAAGCTCTATTCACTGAACCTTGAGTTAAGATTTTTTTTTCCTTTTGTTGAACTGCAAGATTTACCCCAGACAGCTCTTCTTTGTCAGTATTGAGTTATTTCTAAGCAAAGTCTCGATCTCAGTCACTTCCACAGTCACACTTCTTTTTTATTTTGCAAGCTGTTCATTTGTTGGATTGACATTTACACATAATGTTCCTCAGTTATTGTTATTTGAAATATATGTGTTCCTGCACTGTTCATATAAGTGCTGCACAAAAACCTGTTTTTATTTGATTGCTTGTCATGATAGAGATAAGGGAGATAATGAGAAGCACCATCTCTGCTGACTTCTTTAACAGAACAGATAAAGTCCCACAAAGTAAAACAAAAGTACAGATAAGATCAAATGGTGGCAAACAAAAACAGAGGGAAATATTTTAGTGATAAGTTTGCTCTATTTATATTGCCAAATGGCTAAAAGAGCAGACAGTTTATTGCAGCTAAGGATGTACAGTAGTGAAGGGTTAACCCACCTAAGCCCAGTTAACTCGTTTTTTATTTGCAGAAATAGTAGTTCACACATTTATTCACCCTGACACTCTGTTGTGTGTGCCATGGAAACCAATATCAAAGTGATCTTTGTATACAGAGATAGTCTTTGCAAGAGAAAAACATTTGTTTCTAAAAAAGTTATTTTCATGCAGGTGCTTGTCTCCCCTGAATATCACAGACTGCAGACACTTTTTATTGTTTGTTTTTTTACTTTCACTCTCTTTACTATCTAAGACTACATGATTGATGGCAGCACCCCCTACACGTCCGCGTAAATGTAGTAATTCTTTGTTTTTAACAAACCACAGTGGCGGTAGCCTTTTAAAACTGGGACAGGAGAAGGCTCACAACATTATATTTAGGTAGAGATACTCAGGCGTGACATTCTAGCTGTGGACAGATGGTCTTTGGTTCTTGTTGCACTGCAGAGCTATAAAAGTAACTTCACTTTCTTTTACTTGCAAAGAGTAAACACAAGGCATCATCTCCCCATACTCAAGTCAAGCTACTGAATCTGTCATGGCAGCATGCATTCAAACACACTGACAGTTTTGTTTTTATACACTATTTAGTCATCCATTCATAAATCTTCTGTCTACAGTGTGTCTCAAAGTTCTTAGAGGTTAAATATTATGCTCACTTCCAGGTTTACACTTGTATGTGTGTTACACAATTAACAGCTCAAAAAACACATAATTTCTCTCATACTGATGTACCTGCGTTCACCCTTTGTTTGAAACACTCTGTTTTAGCCTCTTTAAGTCCTCCCAGCGTCACTGCACCATCACAGCAGCCGAGGAACGACTGTAAAGGCACTGTAGCAGCAGTGTCTACCCTCATATGGTATAGTTGTGACATAACAACTTCATGGAAGTCCTGATGGCTCATTTGAAGGGACAGTTTCTGTATACAGACTGTGTGCATTTCTATGAGGATTGAGTTTTTCAAGCTTTTCTCATGCACTGTTTGTAAGTTTTACTACTAAAAGTAATGCACCAAAATTCATACATGTCCTACGTAATCATGAGGCAGTGATTTGTTGTGTAACCCACATGTTTTGGAAGGCTGTAATCACATGAACAATGCATTGATGAGAGTAAAGAATAAAGAGGGAAGTGTGAAAGGAGGAGGGTTTGTAGTGATAGAACCTTGAGTGAACAAGACACGTCCTCACCATGTTTTTTTTCCTAAACCTAACCACAGTAACTTCAGTCAGGAGAGACTTGTTCTGAGAGAAAAGAATATTCATTTACATGTGCACATAAGTATGAGAAATGTGAAGTCTTTGGCGATTAGACCCCATTGTGATGTCATCTATTTCAGGAGGGTGGTAAAGACGCAGTAGATTAGGAACCCCCCCCCCCCCCCCTTTAATATAACAGGTAAGTCTAAATATTATGCCTGCATGTGACGGTCCTTGTTACCAGTATGAAGGAAGGTCTTGTTTGTAAGGTTCCTTAAAGACTACAGACTGTAACAATCTAGTACAAAACTGGGACTCAGTTGCAGAGGACAACACAAAACAACTCGTATAATTGTATTTCCATTTGATCAAATCTTATTTCATATTTTTTTCTAACTTGTTGTAAACTGCCATAACTATTATATTCATTGTGCAATTGAAACCAAACATAGATGACACCTGTAAATGTCTATATTTAACAATCCTGCAAAGAATTGATGGCATTTCACCAATAGACGGCGATGTTTGAACAACTGCCAGAACTAAATATTAATGCATCTGACCAACTTGAATTTAGCACGGTTTACTACTGTATATACAAAGTGAGGATGTAGATACTATTCAAAAATCTCCATGATTGTCAGTCACCATGTCTATTTTGATGCAGATCTAGATCCAAAATTAAAAACTGCTAAATGAAGCTTTGTGTCAGTTCATGCAGGGCACGAAGTCGTACGCTCCAGCTGTAACCAGCCGACAGCCAGCTGATTAGATCATTGCTTCTAATCAGTCACACGCCAATCACAGCCTATTCTCACAACAAGGCGGTCCATTTAAATATGGCCTCCTACTCGCTGATCTGTGCTACATTAATGCTGTGACACACTGCTGCTGCTGCTGCTGCTGCTGCTGCTGCTGGCAAAACTTTGCCTCCTCCACCCCAGCCTCTACCTTTCTAATTCAGAGTCCTAACATGGCTAAAAGGTTAAAAAGGTATTTTATGTTTTGCTCTGGGCCCACCCTTGTACACCCTGGGGGTTTTCTTGCATTGCGCTCCCTGTCTGGGTTTAGCATGCTGCTTGTCTGATCCAGCATCTTAAGAGCGGAGCCATCAGCGGCAAGTGTAATTGTATTTCCATTTGTTGCAGTAAATGGTTAAATCTATGATGTGAGTGTTCCTGAATGAAATATTTTTATTGTAGCCTTTAACTGTATACTGTTTTTTTTTTTTTTTTTTTTTAAATCTGAGCTACAACTACCTCTTGTCATACACCCTTTTCATGTTTGTAGTTTCTCCGCATACTCCCATCATTCTCATGTTCTATTGTTGCAGACGTCGTGTTTCCTGTGTGGCAGTCAAACATATCAAGCAGCTGTAGCCATTTCAAAGCCTTCGTGCATGTTGTGATTGCTGGCAGTATTATCACAGCGTGGCATGTCACTCCAGCTTAGGTGGCTCGCAGGGAGCCCAGGTCGCTGTGTAGCTGGACGGCCTCATCCCTGACTCATTCCTCTGCTGAGTGCACAGCAAGGTTATGTCATTCCAGCAGGCATACACAGTGTGGAGGAACGGCCTCTGCCAGGCTGCATCACAGCCGCGCCGCTCCCGTTTGGATGAACACAGTTTATGCTCTCTATGCTCTCTCCCTCTCTCTGCGTCTCACAACAAAGTTATTTTCACATCAGTGTGAGGCTGTCAGCAAGGCCGCAGTCACCTCGCTCTCAACTTACCGCACTGTAAATGAGAGCACTCACAGCTAGTTTGATTCGAAATTACATACCAAGCAGTCAGGGTATTTGCTCAAGTCAAACATCTTCATAGGGGGAGCAAAACAAGGTGAAAATAAAGACATGGGGCTCTATGTGTTCACTGCTAGTGCACTTTCTCACATTTTAACACACAAGTGTTGTGGTTGCATGTTGTCCATCTTGTCATCTGGTGTTCAGTTATCCAGCTCAACTCATCACTTACACTTCAATTCCGTTCAGTGCTTCAAGTTAACCAGAATTTTCTGCTCTTTTCAATACTTTGACTTCAATTAATATTTGAACATAGCGCTCACACTTTAACTGACACTTTTTCTTTTTCAGCCTCTTCATGTGAATCAGCGTTTAACCTTCACTCAACAGTTGTATTTCAGCTGCCACTTCAACTGGTATTTCAAATGTTTCAAATGCTAATTTTCAGCAGTGAGCACATGCAAATTTTATTATTCTAGTTGGATTAATGAGCCTTTTTTACTATTATGTTCATCTGGCTGTTGATGATTTTACGAACAATGGATCACCGACTCTTCTCATCTTGTGTGAATGTTTATGGTGCACTGACGTTAGCCTGAGGCTAAAACTTGAAAGCTGTTAAAATACAGCTTGTCATTTCACTGTTTATATATTCTGTGTTTCAGAAAATGAGATTTAAATGCCACAGAAATTACCTTCGCTTAAAGTGGCAGCCTGCTGTTTTTGACATTAGGTCATTTTTGTTTCAAACAGCCAGGGGACAGATAACTTAGCTGTTAAGTTATGACCAAAGACGAAGATAAAAAGAAAAGCAAAAGAGCTGAAATAATGAGCTTCACACGAACCAGCCAGGATACAGAAATGGATTAGCTTCACAAACTGTTAAGGGCGGCACGGTCTAGTGGTTAACACTGTCGCCTCACAGCAAAAGCGTTTCTGGTTCGAATCCAGGCGGGAGTTTGCATGTTCTCCTCGTGTCAGCATGGGATATGCAGGTTAGGTTAATTGGCTGTAGGTGTGAATGGTTGTCTGTCTCTACATGTCAACCCTGCGATAGTCTGGCAACCTGTCCAGGGTGTACCCAACCTCTCAGCCAATGTCAGTTGGGACAGGCTCAGATGCAGTCTGCCACCGCGCTCTTGAAAACTGGCACAAAAAAGGCACAAGAGTCCGACCTCACGTTTTCCAGGCAGTTAAAGATGCAACATGTGTACCAGGGCTGGTACCTGCAGTTATTACACAGGCTAGTTAATAACATGTCGGACAGGAAATCCAAAGTGTGGGATCATTTTGAGAAGGTGAAGGATGAACCCAAGGTGATATGTAAACTCATCTTCATTGGTCGACTACAAACATGACGTATCATCTGACACATGTCAGTAGCTACATGCCCATTAGCCACTTAGCACAATCATTACTGCTTTGCTGACAGCGTCATTAACAGGCGGCTCGCTCAGTGTGTGACGTGCACTTGTAGATAAAATATAGGCCTATATTAATGAAGGTTCATTAGTACGGTTTGTATTTCTCTGTAATGTAGCACAGTGTTAACAATGTTACTGATACTATTCTCTCTCACACCTTCAACTCAAACCATTGTGCTGCCCCGCCCAAAATATATCATTTAATAATCAAATTAATATCAAAAACATGCTGGCGACTAGTCAACTAATGGCCCTAAATGACAACTACAGGTCACCTAGGAAAAGCCCTAATTTCTACACAGGTATGCACTGGGCTGGTCACAATAAAAGGCCACTCTAGAATGTGCAGTATAAAGTGCTCACTAACATAGATTTTAACAACTTTGCAACCACAGTTTGAGAGAAATAAGTCTTGCGGGCACTGAAAAAGTAGGAACAGAACCAAAAGTGTCATTCACAATCATTCACACCCAGCCTATTATTTAACCAATTGTACTCCAGTTTTGCGAGTGTTTTATTTGTCTACAGGAAATGAAATGACTTTGTATTTTGTGGCTACTCATTAGCTGTATTGTTCATTAAAGTACCGGACCTGATGTCATAGTATTTTTTCTCAACAGTGCAAAAACAAATCCATTCATTTATACAGAGGCTTGATTTATAGTTGTTACGATTGTTTAGTGCGTCAGCACTTCAGCAGCCTGAACCGGTGATCACAAAGGTCATTATTAATGCAGGACTGCTGTGTTATATTGCACTGTGTTATTCAGGTGTTTGTATTATTGCGTCTCCCTCCTGGATCACTGTAAAGGACAGGAAATACAAAACTGTCCGTCACCCCCTCACTTTGCTACCAAGGTGAATGCATTCATACAAAAGTCAAAGGGAAAAAAACAAATTCATTTCCTCCTGCAGAATGTTCCAAAACAAAATCACATTTAAGCAACACATTTACAGAGCTTCTTATTTTTCAGGCTTGACAACCACAATTACAATTCCCCATTGTTATTCCCACCCATTACCCTTGGAAACTGAAAGGCATTGAAAAGCTTGACACATGGTGAAGGCGCAGAAACGAGCCGGTCTCTCTCTCTCTCTCTCTCTCCCCCTCAAAAAAAAAAAAAAAAACCCTGAACGGTACCTGGAGAGTCAGCAGCTGTGCCACGCACTACTGTGTTGAAAGCTTGATGAAAACAGTGCTGCACTTGACTTCCAATCTACCACACTTGGGAAGGGGTGTAGATTTTGAATGAGCTTGATATCCACTGAATGAGAAATAAATGCCTCTCTTAAGTACCTGTCAGCAATGCGAGCAGCAGCTGTGTTACGCTTCACTCAAAGCTTTTTAAAGCATCTTTGGCTGAATACGAGGGATGTAGAGGTTATTGAATAAGCTCATAAAAAAGTAAATGCTCACATAAATACACAACAGATTACACTTTCATTTGACATTTTAGACACTTAGCTGACACTCTTTTAATCGAGAGGAATTTAAAGCAGTAGAATAACCTTCAATTGCTGCATCACTCATAAATAAAAATGAAATCAGGAAGTAATGATGGTTCATTGACTTTAAAATACACATAGATTGCACACACATGGCAACTTTTTAATGAAACTAAATCATCATATCATCAGAAAAACAGCCATCAATAGCAACATTTTCTGAGTGATAAATCCTTGAATCAAATCTCTTGTTTTTATCAAAGTTAGCTTACAAAATTAGGCTTTTTCCTGCATCCGCATCAAGCTGTTTATAACATTCATGTCAGTCATTTAACTAAAAGTCTACAACCATGCTAGCGGCTCCCTGGAGCGCAGCAGTGCTTTGAGCTAAATGCTAATGTTAACTGCACTGCCACAAATCTAACATGCTCCCAAAGCCAATACTAATAACCAGGTGTAATATTTACCATGTTTACCAGCATCTTAGTCTGTGCTAACATTGCTAAACACAAAGTAGATTTGAGGCTGATGTAAACGCAATTATTTTTACAACTGGGTCATGAAAGAAAGTTTTGGAAAAATTCAACTTTTGACTAGATGATGACGACACCACTGCACTTACAGTATGATCAAACCAAAGCTCTCAACAGTATAAAACTATCTTCATCAGCAGATGGATGAAATTATTTGAGCTTGTATGTCGTCATTTCCACTGGCATCACATATGAGCAAACAATTAAAATCTCTAGAAAAACACTATAAATAGACCTTGAATTTTCATTATTTTTCAGTTAAAAGTGGAAAACTCTGGGGCGGAAAAATTAAGCCAGAAGACATCCAAAATCTGCAGTTCTATGAATGGCCACTTGGGGCTGGCTCACAAAAGTGAGTCAACCTCCATAGCCACACCCCCCATGTTAAAATGCCCAATTTTACAGCAAAAATAAACATGTTCATTGCCTGGTATGAAAATTGTGTTGTGTTTTGTTTTAGGTTTTTGTTTAATTTTGTCTCTATAGCTGAATTAAACATTCATGACGGCTGTACAGGAAGTGAACTTTCATAGAACTCACCTGTTTACATATCTTAAGGCTTAAAGTTAAGCATAATTAGGTATGTGGCATCTCTGAGTGACAGGCTGTCTACGAGGCGTTGCCTTGGGCTCTCAGTCAGATCTACCCCTTGCTCCTCCACAGCTTAATTCACTCTCTCGTCCAAATAAGGGTTACCTTTGGTCACTTCTGGCTCCAGGAATTCAAGATGGTGACAGCCAAAATGCCAAACTCATGGCTTTAAAACAGGAGACAACAACATGACATGTCCATTATTTTATAAGGTCGATGGCCATTTACTGACCGACTGCTGTTTAGGCAAGAGTCCAACCACAGACTGAAAAAAGCTATCGTGACATCACCTATTGGTTTGTGGGCTCCTATTTTGAAGTGGGTGAGGGGTGGATTTGACTGAGAAGACAAGGGCACTCTCAGCTTATCACTCAAAGCCACCTGCATAACTTTAAGCCTTAATATCATGTAAGTGAGTTATATAAAAATATCCCACCACACCAAAACAGATTTTTGTACCTGGCTGTAAACACTTTTCTGCTGTAAAGTTGGACATTTTAACATGGGCAGGTCTATGAAGCTGACTGGCTGCTGGAGCCAGCCTCAAGTGGTCATTCTAGGAACTGCTGTTTTTATCATTTCATGTTGGCTTCATTGTTCAGCCTCAGAGGTTGCTGCTTGGTCTGAAAACAACACACTGAAGTTCAAGTGATAAAGCCCTCTGGTGGCCCTGGGAATCAAGACTCTTGTCCATCTTAACCACCACCTATTGTAACCATTATGATGATGAAGATCCCCAGACCTTAATGAAGTAGTTATTATAAACAAAGCCACAATCTCTCTCTTACTCTAACCAGATTGTTTTTGTGCCCAAGCCTTATCAAACATTAACCTTGTGAAATCAAAACACTGTTTTATTTCTTCAACTGCTGCGACAACAGTGACGCTGTTCTGCTGACAGTGGCATCAACTCTGAAAAAGCTTATATGTGTCGTTTACACTGGCAATTACAAAAGATGTATTCTGCTGTTTTGTTTAGAGGACTTGTCAGCACACAAAGCACACAAGCAAGAAAAAAAAAGAAAAACCAACCTTGCCCTTCCAACAAAGGCACAGCCTCGTATTTACTGATTCAGAGAGAGCTGATAACAAGCAACACGTCCGCCTTTTACCAATACAGTGACATTTACGGACACAGTGACCCACGCTTCAGATCGTACTCCAACTAACTCTATATGTTCAAAGTGTGGAGACCCTCTTTATCAGCTGACACGTTCCTTACAGTAAGTGCTGACACAGCACCCGCTGAAAATACAGTGTTATTTGTGTGTCATCTTCTTTGTGCCGAGTTCCTGTTTTCCTCATGCTGCATTAAAATGCCTCCATACCTGTCCTCCCTTCACCATCCTCTTCCTCCCATCTCATCTCCTAATCCTCTTTTCACTACAGCTCTATTCTCCTCTCCTCCGTCTCTCTTCCTCCATATTTTACATACATTTCCTGACCCTCTCCTCCTCCTCCTCCTCCTCCTCCTCCTCCTCCTCAACTCCCTCATTAGTATTCATGACAGTATGGCCTATCTATCCCAGTGAAATGCTGTTGCATTTAGAAATGTTGCAGCGCCTCAGCCATCACCTTCCCGGCTAATTTCGGATCATCATGATGAAAAATCACCAAGGCTTCCCTGGAGCCTGTGTGTGTGCATGTGTCCGTGTGTGAGTGTGTATGTGTGTGTGTGCGTGTTAAGGAGGAAGTGTCTGTGTTATGGGGTTTATGGGGATTAAAGCAGAATGTTGGATATTAAATGGGGGCTGCAACCTCACCCCACGTCATCACACTCATGACTGCATGTACAAACACATTATAGGATGCTGAGTTTAAGTGTGTGTGTGTGTGTTGGAGAGTTATTGTCTGTTTTGTCTCTGGGGGGTCATTGTGATCAATGAAGACCTGCCCTCTTTTTTTTTTGCCCTTTTGAATGGCTTTCAAGCGGGGCAGCAGCACAAAGAGCCAAACACCAGTTTATCCTCCTCATTTATCTTTCACAGCATCTTGTTCTGCTTCCCACAAGGCCAGGTGCAGGTATGTGTGTGTGTTTGTGAGCAAAGGACAGTATTTATTTTTTCACTTCACTCTGAGATAGATAGGTCATAAGTCAGTGTGACTTTTTCTTTGTTTTCATGAATGATTCAGCTGGCTGACAAACTAATAAACTACCACCGTCTCAGCGAGCGAAGCAAACCAACAGCAGCAGCAGCGTCACAGAGGTCCACCTGAGTACCTCTTCAATACTTTATGTTCTTTGTTCCCGACTTCACTTTGAAAGAAACACTGGCGATTGATAGGAAGATACAAAGGTTTGTTTTCAACGACCAATACGACTGGTTGTGAATCATACTGATGGCGGGTTTAAGTCTGAGTATCTGCAGGTCGTCTCAAAATGTCTCCAGTCTTATGTTTTGAAATTCAAAAAGCTCCTGTGCACAAACAGAGCTGACATTTTGATTTATAAATTCAGCTTGCTGTCTTCTAAATGAGTTTGTTTTCTTGGCATGAATGGATCAGAAATAATTCAATTGAAGCGGGCCTGTTTATTCTATTCTGATACAGCGTGTCCTTTTGTTAGGGCAGAGTGATGGCTGTATGGCGAAGATCCATTAAACAGAGAGAGAGATGAAGGAGTCTAGCTCTTTCATGTATAGCGGTCCCTACAGTCAACAGCTATTTAAAAGCCATCTTAAATGTATATGAGTGAGGTTTTATGCTATAGTTACGTATAAGCCACCACAGTGGACCCGTGTGCATCATGCAATACACTGCCACCCACTGGCAAGTAACTGTAAGTGCAACACAAACCTCCAAAAACCATGACATTGTTGTTCTTGAAGTTACTCTATCTGCATTGACTTTTTTTTGCGATAGATAGATAGATAGATAGATACTCATTCATTCATTTTCCATAACCACTTATCCTGTTAGGGGTCGCAGGGGGGCTAAAGCCAGCTGACATTGGACGAGAAGCGGCCAATTTAGAGTCACCAATTAACCTAACCTGCATGCCTTTGTACTGTGGGAGAACAGAGGGGCTCCCCCAACCCGGAGTTCAAACCCCACAACCCAGGTCTCTTGCTGTGAGACAACAATGCTAATAGATATGCTGATAGACAGACATTTTTGTAGAAAATGTTCATTGAAAAAGTATACGTTTGAGGAGGGAGGTAAGGGAGTAAGGGAGGGAGGGAAAAGAGGAAAGAGAGAGGAGAGGTTTAGTAGTCAGGAGCAATGTTCAATGCTTTTGCATTACATTGGATAGAATTACAGTATACTAACAACACATACACACATACATACATGAACACACTTAACAGTATTAACAATATATATATTTTTAGTGTCACATAATCTATAATCTCATGCAGTGGTTTACTCCTTTTCAGTTTAAAACCTAAACACATGCTTTCTACCTGAGTGGACATGTGAAAAACTCCTTGAAAAATGCATGTTTAAAGAAAGGGAACTTTTTTTTCAAGCCTAAAGAGGAATAAAAACACTTAGGAGAAAAATCTTAGTGTAAACAAAATTCATGGATCAAAGGACTAGATTGACTCTGGCCTCTAGGTCATTCCAAGACCAAGAGCCATAACAGAATAAACTCCATTTTACAGCTTCAGTCTGCACAGGTGGCTCTTTAAGGGTAGACAGTTATTTGATCTAACAGAAAGAAAGAAATGATTCAGGAGGGGTCAAAAGCCACTGGTCCATACAACAGGCCTCCCCGCAACTTAAGGAGGAAAACAAACAAAAAAACAAAAGAGAGAAAAAACGTAAAAAAAAAAAAACGTTAAAAAATTAAAAAGAATTTAAGTAACATCATACAGAAAATACAACAAAAGATAAATGGCAACACATAGATCATGAACTTAATCAAAATGAAACATTTTTTAACTTCAATTTAGTTCTTAAACTGACAATCTTTCATTGTAGTTCTTAAATATTTGGTTATTTATCTTTTTTTTTGTTACCTGCAATAGAAAAACTCTCAAGTAACTGTGCAGTACAATATACTTCAATACACCACATAATGTTCACTCCCTGATAAAGTTTAGTCAAGCCTTCACTGGGCTGTTATACCCTGCACATGCACGCAAACATGCTCAAATGGTGTGCGTGCTGGCGTTATTTTTAATAATCAATGAGTGACATTCAGATATGACCTCATCAAGGGAGTGAGAGGTTTTGGATTGTCCGCTACCTTCCCCTGACATGACCGCTGCTGGGAAGCAACACAGATCCCTCTCTTCTCTTTCTCCTCTGTTCCAGATATTTGTGTGTGTGTGTGTGTGTGTGTGTGTGTGTGTGTGTGTGTGTGTGTGTGTGTGTGTGTGGGCTCCTCTGGTCTCCAGAGTGGTGACATTCAGAGACATTGGAAGGCGAGCCCAGCCGTGCCATGCCAAGCTAACACCCTGACATTGTCCTGACATTTCCCTCCTGCTGGCTCCCTCTCGTCTGCCCGCTTAGCCTCTGTGTACCGTGAGTGCGTGTGTGTGTGTGTGTGTGTTTGTAAGATTTCAAACTCACTGTCAGCCTTCCAGATCCAAAGAAAAGGGCTTGGCAGTGCACTAATAGCTTTGGGTCTGGAAAGGCAGAGCATAAAGTCATTTACTGCTGTGGGGATGTGTGTTTGTACAACATATATACATGTTTAGGGTTGTGTGTGTGTGTGTGTGTATGTGTACACTATAGCAGCGCCATGTATAATTGCTTTAGAGGGCAAACTAATGGGTATTCTTTTAAAGCTGCAGTCTGAACATTAAGACTCTTATTTAAACATATCAAAGATCAACAGGAAAATGCTGCAATGAACATGTAAAGCATCCTCATACAGCCGACTGTACATACAGAGAGTGTAATTAACATATTACTGCACTAATTTTCATAAATCAAAACTCATAAATATCTATAAGACCAACAAGTCATGTGTAATCAGGGTTTAAGTCAAAAGCTTTTAAAGGCTGCTGGCAGCATTCCCTCATGTTTTCTATTTCATGCCAAAAAAAGCCCTAATCATGCCTACTCATGTGAGATCTCATCAAAATGTCCTGCTAAAATCAGCCCAAGGTAATGTATTCAAATAAACAATCAGTGTAGTGTCATTTAGTCCTCAAAATAAATACATGTAATCAACCAACCTTCTTCACATACATACATTTTATCATTTTAGTGCCTTTGATTCAGTAACTGAGCTCAGTTTTGTAGCATTTTAATAGCAGCAAGATTCAGTGTGAATATACACCCCCTGGACTCTACAACCACAACTGTACGCAAGAGATTTAAAACATACAGCTGCATCTGCTAAAGGGTCACACCTTAGATTGCCTTAAAAGCACTTACAATAACAAGCTTGATGTCTAAAAAAGTGTAATATTATCACAAGAGTACTAGAATCATCTGGAGAGGATTGAACCCCATAACTCATATTTGTGAAATTTAAGGATACGAATGGTGATATTACTGATTGTAAACAATTTAACAAAAAGACCAAACCCAGCAGTTAAAGTCCAAGTAAAGTGAGAGCAGTGATTTCTTTCTGCTTAGAAAATACTTGTTGAAGCATTCAAAAAGAGTGTGGACTATACAGCGCAGCACTGCGGTGTCAATTGCTGAATTTTTTTTGCTGAATAAACTTCTTTCTTTTCTATTTTGGTTGCATTTGTAAGAAGACTTTTGGAGATATACACTGTACAAATCTCTGTAGCCAATTACGAGATATAAACTTTTTGCATTCATAGCGCCCCCTACTGGTCAATTTGAATAAAACTTTAAGGGTAAGATTCAGGTACTTATGTGGTTCTTATTCTAGTTTCATGATGATCGGTTCAGTGGTTGTGAGTTAGTTCTTCTTATGTGCTGAGCCACGCCCCCTCTAAACTTCTCTGGTCAATATCTTTAAAACTATCAAAAAGCTTTTGATAACTTTAGATAAGCTTGGTCCAAGAATAATCCACGACACATTTGGTACAAATAAGACGTACAGCTTATGAGGACGTGTGGTTCTTGTGTTATTTATCGATAGAGCACATTGAGCTGCCTTGTGTGTCAAAAGTCAATCAGACTTACTGATTGAGGGATGTGTCCTTTCAAATATAGAATTTTTTTGCCTCAATTATAGCGCCTCCATCTGGCTGACTGTCTTCATATAGCTTCAGCAACATTTGCACACAACTTCCAATCCTTGGTGCAAATTTCATGTGTCTAGGATGTAACATCTCACGGGAATTTCTGAAAACATTTCTGAAGAAAAAAAAAAAAGACAATCCTTAATGAGACGTTAAGGGCCTGAAAATTAATTTAAATGCTGATTTTGGATTCAAATCAACATCTAATGCAACATATTGACCCAACTCTTGTTCTAACACACGCCAGCTGTCCTAAATGTTCTGCCAGGAACAAAGTTAGCCGTCCACACAATCGGGGCAGCTGTGGGAAATGACTTTAGGCACTGAGGAGTGTGACCAGTCATGGCCGACAGTCTCGTAGAGATACTGAGTCTCAGGACCTGAATTGTTGGTCCAGCACTCTGTGGACCGTTACACTGTGTGCCGTGGGGAGATGATGTGGTAGATGGGAGGAAGAAGCTTAGACACAGTGAGCTGGCAGCCAAGGCTGGAGAGACTTGGTAAGCCCTGAACAAGTTGGCTGCTGTGGATTCGCAGGCACATCCCACAGTAGTTTACTCAGAAAGGTTGGGATTTCAGATCAGGGATTACAGCAGGACATGAGATCGGCCAGGAGCTCAAACTAAAATACTGGTAGAACAGCAAGGAGCTTTAAACATTCTGATTTAAGATTGGGGTCACGGTTTTGTTTTTTCCTCCAACATATTGTGCACTACAGAGGAAAATTAGATCTAAAACTCTCAAGTGTTAAAGCTGCTGTGAAGCAACTTCGTTCATTTACTTTAAAGATATACTATGCAGTTATTGTGGTTGTTTGTCAGCGACATTCAAACTTGGCCCCTCCTCCCTAAACTGCTTGAATGTAAACCTCAAGCTACTGTACTAATGGTGGAACTCACATTTGTTGTAATGGAAAAACTGGTACTTCAAGCTAACTGCTAAGCCCCAGACCTCAGCGTAGTCTGCTTGCTCTTCATCCTCCCTTTAGTGCTAACCCTTGAAAGCGAAAGTGAAATTCACTGCTGGAGACATTGCCGCTGTCTTCAGATAAACTTATTAAATTCAGACTGTTTAAGCTATGTGTTTTTAGCTAGTAGTCATGTTAACAAAATATAACTGTTAGCTAGTTAACAATTGTTAGTTAACTTAACTTAATACATAATCATCACTGGTGCAAAATGGGACACGCCAGTGTGACTCAATTAGTCTTCAAATGCAACCTTTGAAGGGTGCAGCCGCTGAATTGAGACCCAGCTATAGCTTTAAAAGGGCCCTCCATGAATTTTACTCATCAGATTTAGCTAGCTTATTATGAGGTGTAAACAGGTGTATAATGTCTGGAGCGGCCTTTACAAAGTTGAAGAGAAATAAATGAAGCTTTCAATTTTTTGTTGACAGAAAGTTTGTATTGAGTTTGAAAGACATGAATGCTTACCTGGCAGGGAGGAAGGATGCTGTCAAACTGCATTATGGGAAGGGTAGCTGTACGAGCTTAAAGTCGGGATATGTTGACCTCTGCTGCTTCAATTTTTGACCTTTGTTTTTTGTAATTGGTTTTGTTTTGAGTCCCCCGACTTTCTAAATTAGGGCAGCACCACTTTCACAGGAGGAAGCGTTTAGTGTTTATAATCTAAGGGAGCACTTCAGGAGTCAGAGTATATTCTATATTTCTGTCCCACCAGCATGGTAGTACAGTGCCACACTCCATCACTGCTGCACAGGGTGTGGAAATAGCATGTTGTCACCACTAGACTTTCAGACTGGGTGCAGTTACCCTTTAATCCAGAAGTCAATTAAACTCTGACCTAACACTCCAATAGGTAGCTGGAAGAAAAACATTATAAAAAAGGTCCAGTAGTTTAACTGGTTTTCACCACATCAGCTCTGACAGTGTCAGCTGATGGTCAGCCTCCTCACATTGTGCCTGGCTCGCTCTGCAACAAATCACTTTGCTTTGCAGGAGTTCATACGATTGAATTATTCATACCTTCCCGGTGTCAATTATGCATAAGTACATTTATGGTGTTACAGCGGGGGCAACTCCAGGAGAGTTAGTGTGGTAGTCAACACTTCATATTGGTTTTGAGAAGGGTAGCTTTAAACATTAACAGGGCAGAGAGTCAATATCAACCTTCAAAGAGCACCGACAAACTGTGCAGGTTACTGACTTTGCTGTTTTTGGCAGCATAACTCATGTAGATCTACCTCAGCTCCTGTCGTATTTTTTAGTTTATGTTGTTTGTTTAAGTGAGCAGTTTCAAGAGTTCAAAGTTGTAAAAAGTTATGTAAAAGTGTTGAGAGACAGTGTGTTGGAAAAGTCAGTCTCACACACTGTCTAAAGCGGGAGACCAGGAACATTTTATTTCTACATTGAACAATAATGTGAGGGAGATCCATGTCAGTTCAAAGTGTCATCTGTTCAATAAAATGTTCTACTAATGAGCTTTATACAGTGCACAGGACCTTTTCTCACCTCGAGCCCTAAAGGTCAGCCTTCCCATCAGCTCATTGTTGCTAATTTTGATATTAATTAAGTGGAGGTCCCTCCATTAAATGAGTGTTTAAATAGCAGTGTAGATAAATGTCAGTCTAATCAGAGCTAAGATTTGAGAGGTTTAATTTTGAAGCTCAGAATTAAATGTGCTGCTGTTAGCTGGCTAAGACCACAATAATACCACACAAGCTAAGACACAGGTCGGAAAATTCTGTATTAGCATAAAACGATGAGAGACATTTGCTTTAACTGATCTGTTGATCTGCATTTAGTTACTGTCACTTTTGCATTATTCTTGGATTAAAAATGTATGTTCAATAAAATTCACTACCCAAGATATGTGGTCAAATGCACCCCAGACCACCTCCGCAAGTGGTTTGAGTTGTTGGATCACAATCGGGTCTTTGTGTTCATTTAGCACTGTTAACTTGTGATCAGATTGCCTCAGACACTTTTAAAACCAGGTATAAACTGAGTTATTTTGATAACAATTACAAGTAGTCTTCTCATCCATGTTTCATTAATATAAAAATGTCGATTATTGTGTATATTCTTTCATTATTACTTTTAGATCCTTTAACACATCCTTGATGTCAGCTTATTTGGGCACAGACCTCAAAAAAGGATCTGTAGGTCAAGCAACCAATTCAGTAATGAGGCAGAAGAGCACAGGTCTTTTTCACAACAGACATTTTGACTTGTCATAGAGGAAAAGCAGAAGTGTTGCTAATAAAATTAACAATGGTCCATTCTATTCAAGTGTCCCACTGAGTCATGACAGTGCAGGCAACACACAAAATATTAGGACCCTGAACTGAAGCAGCTAAACGGAATTTGGCCATCATGGATTTTATTATTTATGGTGCTACAAGGACGGAGACTAGTGGGCTCCAAGGGGTGGATGAATCATTTTGCTGTTTTTGATAACCCTCATTGACAAAATGGCCATTCTAAAAAAAGAGGATCAATCCAGACGGGTTAGACTGTGCACATGTAAGAGCCAAAGACAATAAAAAAGCTGACAGAATGGCACTAATGTTGCACTGCGGTCATTATATTGTCATCTTTCTCCATTCATCATGTCTCCAACACTCCTCCACACTTACGTCTCTGAGTTTATTCACGTCTGTGCTGCAGAGAAGTCGGTGCTCGGCTAATGAGGTTTCTCCTCTCGCTGACCTTTCTCACCGCAGAATGAATGACCAGGTGACGTGTGAGCAGAGCTGCGCTGACACACGCTCACACACACACACACACACACACACACACACACACACACACACACACACACATGTTTATACTTCTATCTTTGTGAGGACCCTCATTGTCATAATCTATTCCCTAGCCCCTTACCCTAACCTTAACCATCTCAACTCAATGCCTAACCCTAACCCTAACCAAAACCTAATTCTAACCTGAACCCTAAAACCAGGTCCTAACCCTCAAACAGGCCCATGAAAAAGTGAGGACAAACCAAAATGTCCTCACTTTCCAAAAATGTCCTCACTTTGTTGCTAAAATACAGTTTTTGGTCCTCACTATGTAGCATGTACAAAGACAGACAGACACACACACACACACACACACACACACACACACACACACACACACACACACATACACACACACACACACACACACACAGCCTCTCATCCACACAAATATGTCGATTTATCAGCTGCAGTCCATGCACTCCCCATGACAACTCCCTGCCTTACATGTCACAAATGTGGCTTACAAAAGCAATACATGTGAGCCTGTGTAGATAAAAAGCCATGGACACACACACACACACACTGTATAGATCAGAGAGGTTGGACAGATAAGAGCAGCAGGATGATCACCCGGTCAGAGGTTATGGGTTCAATGACTGTACTATCGACTTACTGTACAAACATATAATGATTCTTAGCGACTTATAGGCCAATAGGACCTAACATACTTGTGTGGGGTTGATAGCAACCAGTGATCAATACAGCAATGCAGTCTTATGGGAAGATACAGGCCAATCAGAGGTGCAAACTAGCGCAGTAGGCCACCAAGATAAAGGCCTCTCAACACTTTCCTCTAAACTTAACCATAACTAGAGATAAAATCTGATTAATTTATTAGTTTGTCTTGATTGTTAAATGTGTGGAAAGTCTGATAAAATCAGAATTAAAAAAACATTTGCAACACTCAAACATCGAAATGATTAATTCTCCCCTCGTAGCCCAGTATTCTCTGTCCTTGTTGCATAATAAATAATAAAATCCACAATGTCTGAATGCCGTTTGTCAGATATTTAGTGTGTTGTGTGTTTTGGCTCTTACATGTGCAGCAATGTCTGTTACTGTATTTGTTGCTTCTCTTACTGTATCTTATTATTGACATTTCATCAGTGTTTTTCCTCACTTCCTTCACTGTTTGTTACCTGAGGCATTTTTGAGCTATCAGTGTCTCAAAGAGAACCCTATTTTAAGGTAAACTGTAATGATCAGTGCCATCTGGAAGCTTTAAGTGTATTTTCCATAGGGGTGATCTTTTTCTTGTCTTAGAAAAATGTAATTATGTAGCGATGGAAAAAAGTCCCTGATACTTCTCATTGAAAGCTTAGAAGAGCTGCAATGTGAGTTTATGTTCTAGAAAAGCTGAGGGATGCAGAGGTGGTAAAGTTAACCAGTTTGACATTCCAAGCGGCTAGTCTTCGTCCTTGAAGACTTTACTCTTGTAAAAGAGAAAAACGCTGTTTGAAACCACTTCAGATAAAGCATCAGTCTTACCTTTGTGCAGCTTGTATATGTTTTTGAATGCTGTGTTTTCTGAGCCTCATTCTGGTGCACCGAGCTATAATGGACCCATTACTGCCCCGAAGCTAGGGAGCAGAAAACACTCACCTGCCACTGACGGTGAGGTTCCCATGAACAATGCTGAGCTTTGAAACCCATTTGAAAGAGTGGTCAAGCTGTGTAACTACAGCATGTAGGTCTGCATGTGATGCCATGAGACCCAAAAGACTTTCCCCATAGATTTACATTGTGAAAGAGAGGTGTAAATCAATGGATTAATTTTTTTGGAGTGAGACAACCACCGCAACATGACTTGTTTCACTATCTGGATTTGATCCATTCATTCCAATAACATTTTTAAAGTCCAGAAGAGCCGCACATAAAAGCATTTTTATCCTCATTCAAGTTAGCGAGGGAATAAACTGGAAGTTAACTGCTCGGCCAGTGGATGTCTGTAGTGAGCTTTTTCTATGGCAGTGGTTCCCAACTGTTCCAGTCACGGGATCCAGACTGCTCCACAGTCATTAGTTCAAGGTCCACAAAGTTCAATATGTTTGGCATCATGCTTGTGTTTAGTCTTGTCGTCGAGCTAGTTTGCTGTCTCTGTCAAGTAGTCGTCTGTTATCTACTTACTCTACAGCAGGAAATGGAACTTTAGAATAAAAAATGATGCCTGAATTTCAAAAATAAAGTGTGTTTTTCACACATTTGTGAGTCACTTGCGGTCCATCCAGAATAGAAGAGCGACACTTTTTTGAAATGTGACCCACTAGTTGGGAACTGCTCTATGGGACCGACAATGCGGAAGATCAGGGTAATTTTATGTGCAGCGTTTAAACTTTTTTGGCTTCATGTTCCACTGAGCAACTTCCATATCAGTGAATGAGGCCCCCACCTTCAAAGCGGTATCCAATGCTGTTTGTACATCCCTGCTGAGGTCACAGTATCTTCATACAACAGTTCATATGGTATCCAACGGAACAGCACCCCATAAATTATGTTAGGTACTCAATGCAAACATAGATTAGGTTTAGGCAAGTGAAGTGACTTTCGTTGGGTTTAGGACAGGAAACTTGGTAGCGATGCACCTTAAAATAACTCATAGTTCATTTGGTTTCACATGTTCCCATCACCAGGTCTCTTGGGGGAAAGTCCTATATTTGTTTGACCCATCCACCACCCCCAACCTGCTTTGTTACGGAGACTTTCGCTCTTAATACTTTTTCCTTCTTCATCAGCTCATTGGTCACATGAACACAGCCCTCACAATTACGTGGGTTATACACACATTACTGACTCATGATTACGTGGGTTTTACATGAATTGTGGTGCATTACTTTTCATAGGTAGAAGATCCAACAGTTCATGAAAAAAGCCTGCTGAGGTTGGTGAGAACTGTAGTGTTGTGGTGGGTGCTCTTTTACAAACAGAGCTCATTCCACTCATGAAAACAAACTTGGACAAGCCACACAAAGATGAGATTCATGCTTAACAGCAATGATTTTCAAACAGTATGCATCAGTTTTACAAAAGAGAAGACCTCAGGCGTGAAGACTAATCTGACATCTGGTTAACTCTCCAACCTCCACAGAAGCACAATGCACAGACACCTCCCTGAGCTTCTCTATGGAAAGCTTCCAGGATGATCTCCCATGCAGTAGATAAGGCAGTCACAAACAGGGCTAGTAGCTGTCTAACTTTAAACCATACCTTGGAGACGATAGATCGGAAAATGTTAATTTGAAACAAACAACCTTATTTGTCTTTAAGGCTTGAAAACTTATTGCAAACACAATATATCCAACAGTGTTTTGAGACTCTGTAACATCGCCTAAATGCTTTAAGAGTTCTTCCAAATAGAAAATCTACTTGTAATGCATGACGTTTCTTGGCTAGGTTTAATTAATGGAGCTGTAGTCAAACAGTAATTGAATTTGGATCTGCTCAGCATTTCGCTCAGCCTCTCTGAAAACATCAACAGACGTTCAGCTGTAAACAGTTGTTGCACTCTATTAACAAAATAGCTCTTCTGGCTCCGTCCGACAAGCAGAGATAGGAAAGTGTGGAAAGAATTACAAAACTTTAAACAAAGTTTGGGTCAAACAGAATAACGCTCTGTCTTTGAAATCGTGTTATATCTTCAGTCACCAATCATCACGATCGTGGCAGGGGGGACAAAGCAGACAAATTGGCTGACACTGTGACGACAGATATCAGATTTGTAGATAAAATATCCCACATCAGTTGCACCTTACTTTGTAAATGTGTGTTGGGGCTGCTGCTCTGTGTGTCGCTGTACCTCTTCACTTTTTCATTTCCCTCCTCCACTGGGCTGAGACATGGAGGCCACCAGGGGAATGTCAGGGATGATCGCAACTTTGTCCCCAGACATGACAACTTACCAAAACCCCGCTGCTGCTGAAAAAACGTGTTCACCCACTTGATGTTTTGAAGGTTTTCCTTTGCTACAAAATAGTTGAATGAACTGTATTCATTTAGGATATTTGGTGCAATATTTGAAGTACTTTTCTAGAGGACAGTCTTATTTTAGCCATGATGGCTGCACAGATAAGAAAAGGTCAGTCGGTTCACCACTTTGGTCCAGTCGGAAACATTTCAACAACTATAGGGATGGACTGTCATGGAATTAGGTATACACATTCATGGTTCCCAAACAATGTAGCCCTTTTGACTTTAGTGATCCCCTGACTTTTTCTTTTGCATCACCAGCAGGTTGACTGTTGTCATATTTAGCACAGACCTTCAGGATTATTAATCCACTTAAATATATGTGTTGATCCCCATCAGGTCAGTGTTTTTTTGGTCCAATAGCTTAGTTGTGACTAAAAGGCTGAAAATCCAATGACTTGCATCACCCTCAGTGGGCTAATTTGTATATAGTTCTAATTGGAGAAAAGTTAGCACTCCAACCGTGCTGCACAGTGGTGCAGTGGTTAGCATTGTCGCCTCACAGCAGTCAGATTTGTTCAAACCCAGGGTAGGGGAGCCCCGCTGTGTAGGAGTCTGCATGTTCTCCCCATGTCACTGTGGGTTTTCTCAGGGTACTCCGACTTCCTCCCACAGTCCAAAGACATGCAGGTTAATTGGTGACTCTAAATTGCCCGTAGGTGTGAATGTGAGTGTGAATGGTTGTCTGTCTCTATGTGTCAGCCCTGTGATAGTCTGGTGACCTGTTCAGGGTGTACCCTGCCTCTCGCCCAGTGTCAGCTGGGATAGGCTCCAGCTGCCCCGCGACCCCCAACAGGATAAGCGGTTATGGAAAATGAATGAATGAATAGGACTCCAACACCCTAAACTAAGATGGTCAACATGGTAAACCATAGAATAAAATGACTGTAGAATAGACATCAAACTGTTTACCGTGGTCATTTGCGCTCTGTCTTACAAGTACACAGAAATGTAACCCCTCCACTTAAAAAAAAAGTAATCTGTCTACATGACCTTTATTTTACAAAAAATCTCTGTCAACACTAGAACACAAAAACGACTCCAAACGCTAGCATGCATTCAGTGTTCACACAGACAGCGTTGCTGCTGCTGCCTGCTGCTATGATTACAATTGAAAGCTAGTACTCCATTCATTTATGGAGCCCTGTAAGCCACTGCATTGTCAACAACATGGTCCTGCAAATATTTTATGATAAAAAGCCTTTTGTTACCAAAGAGGACTTCAGAGGGCTTTCATTTTAAAACAGAAACAGTTACTGTCGAGTCAAAAATAAATATATTTTTTCCTGTCTATGACCGTTATAAAAAATAAAGCTTTAGTGACAGGTGGTACAATCTCAATATAATTATCAAAAAATAAATAAATTTACTGTTTATTTTTGCTGAAAACCATGTGCGTCACATGAAAAAAAAAAAAGGCGAAACTCTTATTCTCTAGATGTTCTGCAGCTGAGCAGCACAAAGGCATGAAGACTATAGCTTAATGTTTCCTTTTTCTAAACACCTACTGGACATCTCATCACTGCTAATTTCTGTTCAATTTAAGGACAAAAGACATCGACTAAACATTCCAGTAATGCTTTAAACATGCAAAAGTTTTCCTTTAACTCCTCATAGAAAACAGTCCCACTCTGGAAAGTGTCCCACCATCTGCTGGTCCGACTGGGCCAGATCCAAAACTGTCGTTTCTGGCTGATTTTAAACCGTGGAGACTGAGGTGGAGCAAAAACATTGGGTGCAGCAGATGTCTTTGTTCGTCCATGAAGTAGTGAGTTTATGTGAAAATTAGTCATTAGGCCAAGTAGTGCTAACAAAATATCAGCAAACCAGTAGTCTGACACTGCTTGTGTTTCTAGCGTTTGCTTATTACACAAAGCAACAATAGGCATGCGCAATTTGAGAGGATTACATCATCATTCTGATTTACACGTCCACACAGTTAAACAGAGACCGAAGTTTTGATAACAAGACTAGCGGACCTTTATCGACTACACGTGTGAAAAAGGAAAGTTTTTGCCTATTTAAGATGTTAAACATTGTCTGATAGCCTCTTAAAACCCAGTGAAGTGCTGGCGACCCATTCGAGCTATTCTAAGCAGCATTGTGCATTCAAATTTAGGCCTGAATGTTCAAACTTTTGTCAATATGTACATGCTACACATTATTAGCTCGGTTAGAACTTCCGCACTTTAATCATTCAGTTCATTTTACAGAAAACATGAGCACCAAAGTATAGTTCAATTAGATCTTCTGCTGGCACCTTTTTTTTTTTTACTTAAAGCACTGATCTCACAGACAAAAACATGATAGAGCACTGTATGAATTCTTCGTTTTAGTAACATTTTTGGGAAATAAGTTTACTTCCATCAAAAGGTGGTTTTATCCCAGATCCGAATCTTAATGGGACTGTGACGCAAGATGTTTTTTCTTCAGTGTGCTGCAGTTCAGTACCTGTGTCACTAATGGATGGTGTTCGATGTTCATCTCCTGTCATTGTGAAGAAAAAGTATCTTCCTGTTGTTGTGTGTTATGACACTGTCCAAATAATCAGGCTTATTTACACCTAATTTTTTGTTACTACATTAGTGGGAAACTTCAATCAAAGAATTGATTGAAAAGATAAAACATGATTTATTCTGTGAATGAAGTTGTGGGTTATTGGTCAATAATATCCACAGCTTTTTTCTCATAAAGCCACACAGTATTCCACACTGATCGGGCCTCTTCAGCCTAACGTTAGCATTGTTTTCATTGCTTATTTAAAAAAACAAATGCCACTCAGTATTTCACAAAAGCCCAGGAAGATTAGAGATGTTGAATTGACGAAGCTTTGTCCAGCTTCATTAATTTATCACCTCTAATCAATAAACTGATGGACCGGAAAAAAAGACATTATAATGCAGCCATATAAAACAGTTGTATGAAACATTATCACAGCCACTCTTTGACACTACCAGTAAGTTTCCAATTAACAGTCATTCGTGGTCTATAGGTGAAATTAATCAGCGTAATCAAATCAATTTGGGGCTTTTAAGGATCTCCTAATGTGTCCACAGTATGTTTGCATATAAAGGAAAAAAAAAACAAATCTGGTTAAGCCAGTAATCAAGCAGTGAAAACACTGAGCTCTCCAGAGCTCCCTGACTAAGTGTCCCTGGTCGTTGGCCCTCTAAATGGCAGCTTAGCTGTAAAGAGGATTAACTGAGATTAGTTATAATACCTGTGACAGCAGGTTGATAGGCCACTAAAAGGTGAAGATACAGTAGAGTCATGATCTCTTTCTATGTTGTCTTAATGTAAAAAAACAAAACAACTCTCTACATTAATGTCAGAAAGATCGTTATAGTGTTTACATTTTCCAGTCACCTGTTTCATTTCCTTCGATGCTCAGTCACACTGACCGGGAAAGTTACGTGACTTTTAATGACCACATTTAATTAAACTTGATGTTAATGTAGGATACTGATAGTGGCCCTTATAGGTGCTCTGTGGAGTTTTACTTTAAACAACATAGTTTTACTTACATTCAGTTACTGAATGTTTCTCATTAAAACACATTATGCGTATCTTTAGGGCCTAACGAAGATGTTAAATGTATTCCATATCATGCAAACAGCAGGGTAAAACATTAATACAGTGTCAATAGTGGACAAAAGTCTGTTGGATATCCTTAATGTCAACAGACTCATGTTGAGCTAATTTATTTGCGGCGCTCTCATTAAAGCTGGGGTAGGCAGTTTTATCTTGGCCTCATTTGACAAATATACCATAACAACATTTTAGCATATTGTAATACAAATGGACTAAGAGAAAGTTAGACCTCTGCACCTCCTCGTGGCCCTGTTTTCAAGCCTTAGAAAATCTAACCCATGACTTTGATCAAACACAGGTCATTTCAAAGAGAGGGCGTTCCTACTGGCTGTTTTACAAATGCACGTGCACGTCCTTTTGGTGATTGGCAACAACTGACTACACTGCAAAGAAACCCAAAAAAGGAAGACAGACTTATCAAAAAGACAGTCCAAAAGAGAGTCTGACAATAAACAAAATAAAATACATCAATATCGGTGAAGTGTTACAGAGATGGACGGAATATTGCTAATAGTTTAGCCTTCTGCTAACCAGAGCTAAAGGCTCAGGACTGCAGCTTCAAATCCACATTTATGTAGCTAACATTAGCTAGAGCCTCAAAAGCAGCAGTGTGTTCTTCGCTTCATTCCCTGCCGCTACACACCACTTCGCCAGGAGGACAGCAGGCAGCAGCTCTGGAGATTGACCCCAGTCAGCAGCTGCAGCAACCTGAATCCAGCCAGTGCTGGGCGAACCAGACAGCCCTGACTCCCTGCTGGATTAGCCTCCTTTCTATTGTTCCTATTACACAGGCTAGATCTGGCACTGTTACCCGGCAATGGGAGGGCCAGATATGAGCAACTACAGCCACTAATTGAAGGTCTGTCCTCCCAAGCTGCTGCCCACTCTCCCCCTGGGGAAGCAGTCCACAGTGGTGGGGAGTGAGGCGGAGGAACTGTGGGGTGGCTGGCTACCTAATTCTTGTCTCATTTGCAAATGCACCACATGCAACTCTACAGTGAAATAAGTTTAAGTAAATCAATGAC
Organism: Cephalopholis sonnerati; assembly: GCA_019142605.1. NCBI lineage: Eukaryota > Metazoa > Chordata > Actinopteri > Perciformes > Serranidae > Cephalopholis > Cephalopholis sonnerati. The sequence continues at coordinate 17,668,921 of JAGQAX010000009.1, forward strand.
TGGAAATACTGTGTTTCTGTATGAAGTGCATACATATGCCTGTGGTCGAGTGGTGGGAGGGGCTTAGGACTGAGAGAGAGCGTAGGAGCAGGGTGTATTTTCAAATTGTGCTGGGTTTTTTTTGTGTGTGCAGGTGTTTTTTTTTTTTGTTTTACAAATTTCTGTTAACCCCAGCTTTAACTGTGTTTTCAGCAAAAAAGCTCTATAAACCCACTTTAAGGTAACTGAGTCGTACCAAGCAATCAACACGGTGAGCAACGTAGCTGATGAAAGAGAGATATTCTTCTCAGGAGTTGGTGTAAACCAAATCGAATCAGGTGAACAAGAAACATGAAGTTGTTGCCAGTCACTTTGTGTCTGGGTGCATAAACAGGAAATTGTTCCCTAACGAGATCACTATAAAAACCTGTTTGTCCCTAAAATTAAAAACTTATGACTTTGTGAAGTGGGCCCAAAGTTGCCAAAAAGAAAACTGATATTTCACATCATTTGTATCTTTATTTGGCCTAAATAGTAAACACTTGATTGTGGAAATAGGGTCTAATTGGGGACGAAGCCTTTTCTGTTTATATGGTTTATAGTGGACAAACTCTTGCCACAGTGATAACAGTGTGTCCAACTGGCTGAAGTAAGTAAATATTCAGGCTTTAAATAACACCTCAGGAACAAATATGCATCTATTTGCTCCCTCTTGTTCCTTTCCATTGACTTTGTCTGCAATCACACTTTGTCTAAAATTAACTTGTGTAATCACTGTGATGAACTCACAAACTAAATCCAGTCTAGTATTTGTTGTTGTGTACCTCCAGTTTCATGTTGACTTGTGTGTCTTAAGCTGTGTTAAACTGCCGCTCTGGTCTCTGCTGTGCTGCCACAACACTTTTTTAGAGGTGTTTGTTTTTGATTCTCCATGTGAATGGAAAGTGCTGTTTGATCCTTGTATCTCCGCTGTTTGTCCAAATGTTCCTGTGCACTATTTGTTTATAACTTGGTCCAAGTAAGTTTTCTGACTTCATGTTACTGGAATCAAACATTTCTGTCAGCCTCCCCTCACAGAGAGTTGCTTCAGAGGTAACACACACGTGGCAATGAGGAACAGCAGGGGCATAACTTGGGATTTTACAGTGGTGGAATTTAAGGAAGTACAACTTAAAGGTACTTGTACTTTACTTCAGTATTTCCATTTAATGCAACTTTATGGTTCAATTATTGCACTTTTCATTCTGCTACGTTCATCTGACAGCTTTAGTTACTTTACATGTTTCAATTTGTCATCCCCTTCCTGTCCAGTGAAAACCATTCAGATGTGCTGATGATGAATGTTTGTGACAAACTAAAGGGTGTTGAAAAAATTCTCCCACTTCTTAAGCTAAATAAACTTTAAAACCCTCTTGGATCAGCTGGGAAATGCATCGTCACAAAGCTGAAAACAGAACTGTTTCTTCGACACCATAAAAAGTTGACTTGTTAGAGAAAAATGGTTCTCACAGGACAGTGACACTACGAAGACTAAACTGTAAATTAATCTCACCAACAAAATAAGCGCAACTTTAAACATCTACAGCAGTAACATACAACATGCAAACTAATACAGCAGTAATCCAGAAACACCGGATATAATAGTAAAACACTTTACTGCACAATGACTACTTTTACTTTTGATGCTTTACGTACATTTTTGCAGATAATACTTCCATATTTTTACTTGAAGGGATACTTTGCCGATAATGAGACCAGCTTTGTATCACAACAGTGTGGGTAGTATATGTACATACAGTGTGTAAACTTCCCCCCATCTTACCAACGCCCAGATCTCCCTAATCGTCTCCAAACGCAAATCCACTACATCACCTGTTGGATTTTCACTGGCTCTGGGGCTCTTACTCAAACCACAGATTGTACTTTGGTACAAATAGTAAAAACTAGACAGTACTGATCAGATAAAAACCAATACTCTGTTACTGTATTGCCTATTTCTCACCTAGAATGTCTTCAGAAACATGTTTTAGTGTACTGTTTGGCTGTAATATGAAAATTTGTGAACAGGAAGTGGGCACCATACCTTTTTTGTGCTGTAAAAATGAATACTAAAAAACTGTGATCAGTCAAAGTGAGCTGCACTGGTCAGGATGAACCAAAGGTCTGTTACTGTGTTTCCTTTTTCTTACCTCAAATGTTTTCAGAAACATGTTTCAGTCTACCATTTAACTGTAATTCAAGACTGTTTGTTAGCAGCTGGCTGCCATATTATTTCCTGTGTCAAAACAGCCAAGCTCACATTACATCAGCAAACAGTGGGAGTGTTTATTTATCACTGTGATAGTTGCAGGTTTACTACCTCTTAAGCAAAAGTGAATGCCACAGTGCTTTTTCCTGTTTTCTCTGGAAAATACTGAATACCGTCATTCCAGCAGTAAAATCCTTCTTTAAAATTTGAATGCAGAACTTGTGCTTGTGGAGGAATGTTTTCACAGTAACTATAGTATGACCCCATTTCCACCAAACACTTTGGGTATGGTACCTTTGGAACCACAAGTACCCCCTTCAGACATGGTACCTAGACCCTAGTGTTTCCAAACAGTACTCTTAAATGAGGACGGGGTTGTTGTCACTCACTGCTCCGTCAAGCCCTCACTGTATTTCCTCCTTTATCAGTCTGCACCTCATTTATCGTCCACAGAACGAGGTTGTCTCTGACATTTTCAGAGCAAAATAAAACAGGCTGCAGTGAGAGTCTCTCTCCACGGGATATTTAGAAATAGCAGGTTTGTGCATTTAGTCCTTCTCAGGCAAGCTCAGGGGTTTAGTGTTGCTGGAGCCCACAGGAACAATGCTCCGCGATGCTTTTTTTTTCTCAGAGTGAGGATCAGAATATATGCAGTTCACATAACCAGGCGGAAATTAGTGTATATTAACACTTGAGGAGCCGCTCATTACTAAAATTGTATGTCATATAAAAACTAATGAAATGGTCGAAGTTGTCACAGTGAAATTTAGGGTGTGTCGACTGATTTATGTTGTCAACTCATGTATTGAGTAACATACAAGTAACATCCACAACTTTTCACAGTGGAAACAGAAAAAAAGTGTACTACACTGAACTGAACCGTACTGCTCGGTGGAAATGGGGCTTATGAGTATTTTTGCCAAAGTAAAAGGTCTGAATATTTCTCCCATTACTAGTATTTTATTAGAAAACAGACAGAATAATATTTTTCCATTACCCTTGTATATAATATTGGAATACTGTCCAGCCTAATGAGACATGGCATCTGTTTGTGTTGAGGTTATGTCTGAGAACTAAATCAATGCAACCATACTGGTATGAAATTAAACTGGCTGCCTATTGGTTTTGGAAGTAATTTCCAGACTGTACTGATTGCTTTCAAGGCTATAGCTAAGTCAATTTTTGAGGCCAATTTTTTTTTTGAAAATACAGAGACTTTAAGTCTTATCCAAGCCAAAGTCATTTCCACAATGATCCTGTCCCTTGTTTGTTGCCAAGAGGTAACTTCATGTACCAGTAGACCCTGGATATTATTAGACTTATGGGGATTAGGAGGCCAACTCTTGATTTTACTCCACAAATCCAAGCAACGGATGCAATGAGGGGAGAAGCTGAACTTGAGTCTGTGCAGGGCTTTGTGTCTATGCAACGAGGAGTGTGAATGGGAATTATAATTCTCGGCATCTCCGCGCCGTCTCTCTCAGACTGTCTGACAGGCAGCAGAGTTGATAGCAGCAGGGTTTGGGCAGAGGGACTCAGGGAAAGCCTGTAGCATGCATTCCAAACAAGGCCGGGCCACACTTTAAATTAAAGAAAGACCCAGCAGAGCCCTGAGAGAGACAGAGCAAAACAAAGAGGAGGTGGAGGGTTTCCATCATGACTCGCTGCAGTTTCGGGATCAATAAATAATTCTAAGTTTGTATCCTCATTAGTAAGAGGCGGGAAAATGAAATGCAAAGTTCTGATGGCGTCTTTATTTGAGATGCCAATGACCTTCTCTACATATGTACCAAAATGCCTTGTATAACACTCTGTATCATTGAGTTCCTAATCCCCAATGTCATCTGATTCACATGCACACAATGAACAATGCACTCTATTGTGGGAAATATTGACCATAGCAAATGGAAATGCTAATATAAAACTCCCTTGAGCGCAGAGCTGTTCCTATACAGCAGCGTGTGCATACACAATGATCAAAATATGACATCTCCGGCCGCTAAAATCAGGTTGCTGCAGCGAATCTGCAAACAAAAGCATTAAAAAAGGCTGGAGACAAGAAGCTGCAGTAGCCGAAAAAAAAAAAAAAAAGCAGGAATGGAAGATAAAAAATGTAGATAAGAATCTGATAAGAGAAAAAGCAGCAAACTTCCTGCAGCAAATATAAAAGCTAAAGATTAAAATCAAGGAGGAAAAAGGAGGAAAATAGTTGAGTATAATCAAGGAATCAGTGACACTTACAAATGAGTTCAGAATGAACATCGGCGAGATAAAAGCCAATAAAGATAACAGTGCAGAGTTGATAAAAGAAAAAGGGCTGCAGACATCTTCAGGCTCTAAGCAGAGCAAGGTGTGTCCTCACCGCTACCTAATCAGCCTAATTACCACCAATTATCTGCCTCAAATTGCTTGCTGTCAGTTTGAGAAGTCCATAATCAAGATCAACAGCACAACAGATCATTATACTGTAAAGGTTGCCATTATAGTCATCATCTCTAAACTGTATCCCCTTCTGAGGTCAAGTCAGCTCCCGCGATGATAATGAGGTTTTCACAGCTAATTGAAATAAACAGCCCATTATGTCAGAATGAACGAGTCTGTTGGTTCTGTGCGATAAATGTGAGGGTCGAACTAAACGGCAACTAATGGACAAACAAGTGAAACGGCTCTCTGAAGAGGGACAGAGAGGCTTTTTGACACTTAACACTTTGATGAGCATACAACAGTGTTTGCAAGTTTTAGCATTTCAACAGCAAGTCACATCTAAGTATATTTTTAACTTTTCAGCAGATCATTTTCTAATGCAAGCGGTGCATTTTTCAGTTATTTTCCTGCTTTTATAGTGCATTTTTGTGCAGTATAACAAGACTAAAGGTCCCTTCAGACATGCTGCTCTTGTACGGCTATCTGAATGAATGATGATTTTCCTTTTTTAAACCACTTGGGAAACACTGATGTTTACGTGATTGTAAGAAATTAGTTAAAAAGGATGACAGCACTGGTAGAGTGCCTCAAAATGCTAAAAAATGTATCAGCTTGTACACAAAAAACATAAACATAAGCAAACTACTATTCACATAAAACTCCCAAAAGGATTTCAAGCCTCAGTATCACCCACTAGGAGACAGCCAGTCCAGGTCCCTCTCCTCTACTGCAGCACCATCTGCACAGAGAGTACTTAAACATGCCCACTCATCTATACCACAATTATGTTGCCGGAATAAATGTTGGCATTGCACATCTCTGCAAACCACAGGCATGTAACATTTGCACGTTATTATGTAGCCAATATGTTGAAACTTTACGTATCTTTACTTTTCATCACTGCTTTGGATAATGTGTAGTTATGTTTAGACACAAAAACCACTTGATTGTGGTTTGAAAAAGATTATGTTTTGGCTTAAAACACCCAGGTTTGATGGGACAATCATGGCTGGAAATGTCACTGATATCTGGCTAAGGAACACCTGCATTTGATAGCACCATTATGGCTGGAAATGCCACCATTGTCTTGCTATAATACATCCAGTTTTGGTGGCCACCAATATCTGGCTAAAAACACCTTGTTTTGGTAACACAATCACAGCGGGAAATGCTGCCCTTGTCTCACTAAAAAACACCCACTTTTGATAGCACAATTAAGGCTGGAAAGGCAGCTGGTGTCTCCCTAAAAAACACCAGATTTTGGTGGCACAATCGACACTGAAATGCCACCAATGTCTCGCTTAAAGACCCAATTTTAGTAGCACACTCTCTGCAGTAAATGCTGCTGACGTTATGCTGGGAAACTTTGGTGGCACAATCATGGCAGGAAATGCCACCAGCTTTGGGGGCACACCTCTGTTGTCTCATCTCATTTGATGGTACCATCGCCACTGGAAATACCACCGATGTCTGGCTACAACACTCTGTTTTGGTGACAGCTAGAAATGCTGCCAATATTTGCTGATGTAAATACTACTGTCTTGCCAAACAAAAACTCATTTGGGGGCAGAATTGCTGCTGAAAATGCCACCAGTGTCTCGCTAAAACACCCGGTGTTAGTGGATCAAACGTGGCTGGAAATGCTGCCAGTGTCTTGCTAAGAAACACTCACTCTTGCTGGTACCATTACAGCTGGAATTGCCAGTGTCTCGTTACAGAACATCGCTATTTGTGGCTGATGATGTCTGGCAACAAAACACCCACTCTTGGTGGCAAAATCATGGCTACATCACTGCACTGTTGATGTCTTCTTAAAAAAAACCCCCACCCAACTTTGTGGCACTATCGCAGCTGAAAATGCTCACCAATGTCTCGCTAAAAGACCCTGTTTTGGTAGCACAATCCCCACTGTAAATGTAGGTGATGTCATGCTTAAAAAGACCGACTTTTAGTTGCCACATTTCCGTTGTAAATGCTGCTGTCTTGCCAAAAAACATCTCATTTGGTGGCAAATTTGCTGCTGAAAATGCCACCAATGTCTTGCTGAAACACCTGGTTATGGTGGCACAATTGCAGCTGAAAATGAAGCCAATGTCTCGCTAAAAACACCCACTCTTGGTAGCACAATTACAGATGGAATTGCCACTGCTGTCTCTACAAAACATCGCTTTTGGCAGGAGCCGATGTCGGGCTACAAAATGCCCACTCTTGGTAGCACAATCATGGCTGGAAGTTCTGCTGATGTCTTCCTAAAAAACACTCACTTTAATGGCTTTTGGTGACACAGTCACCGCTTGGAAAGGCTGCTGATAGCTTGCTAAAAACACCCAGTTTGTTGGCACAATCAACGCTGAAGATCAAAAAGAACAATACCTACATTTTCTTCTGACAACTGGGCTGGCTGTCTCGATCTTGTATCCCATTCTGTCCTTTTCTGCAAGTTTTATGGAAATATTAAAGTCTGGCATTGAGCTTCTTATGCCTCAGTAACTTCCCCGAGGACCTGATTTTACTCTGATAACTCTCTGAGGCCACTTAGGAAACAGCGCTGAGGATAGTTCATCAAAAGTCAATAGAGTCTAATTTAGCTCAGCTCTGAAGGTCTCTCACCAAACATCAATAGATGCAGTCAGCAGCTGAATTAAGGGCATATTCATACTTGTTTGTTTACTTTGATCTTACCAAACTAGAAAAATAACGCATTTCTGCTTTTTAGTTCCAGTTCATGTGGAGTTCATACTGTCTCATTACACAGCAAGGTATTCATATACAGTATTTGGTCACATATACTGAGAGGTAAATCATTGTTGGTGCAGTGATTAGATTCGGAGTGTGCTGTCCATGCAAAAATAAGCACAAAATTAAATAAAGTGTTTGTCTTTGGAGACCCTACAGTTTGAAATGCCCCAGTAGTCTCTACTTCAAATAACTTTTATCTTTTCTTAGCATTCCTAAAACATGTCTTTGTCTCTCTTTTCTTAAAAAGGTTAGCTGTCCCCTCAGCGTATGTTAGTGCACTGCCAGCCTGTTGGGGTGTAATAAAAAAAGGGAGTCAGACGTCCCCTCACTCCACAGAAGTTTATACAGCTTCGTGAACTAGCATAGCAGGCTGTTTGGAGCTAGAAGTGCCATCCATCTAGCAGCTGTGAACATCCATTTCTCTCAGCAAAGTCAAGTTCCCTCACAGTGTCCTGAAGAAAAAAAAACTTCTAGATCTTCTGCAGCTTTGACAGATTACAGCCCACCACTGTCTCTCCTCACTAAATCAATCTCCTGCTCTCTTCTACTCTGCACAGCACTGTGCTCAACACAAGCAGCGTCCACATGGATTCAGCTGATGAAAACACTGTGCATCACTGACTGACATGTCTAATATGGGCTGTATCATAGTCCCACCACTGACACTCAGACTCCCTTTGCTTGTATCCCCGCTCAAACTCTGGAAACTAGAGCAAACAGTGACATCTGGTAACAGCTTGACATTAAATTTTCCTCAAAGCAGACTGACAGAGCGCTGGTGAAACGAGACACGCTACACAGCAACATAATGATCGATATATTCGAAGAGACATCTCAGCTTTCACCATCCAATTACTATAACGAATGATTGAGTCAAGCCGAACACATACTTTGGCCTAAAAACATCGACCATGTCAGCAGTTTCCCCTCTGGAGGCTGAGGAGCATACAAACCCAACTGTAATGGGGTTATTTTATGTCTGAGACTTATTCAACAAAGTCAAACACATAAATAGACAAACAATCTGTACTTTATTTCCTTTAAATTGACAGGCCACACTTGTAAATAAATCTCTATGCTTCAGGGGTTTTTGTTTTTTTGTCTGTCTTAGTGAAGGTTTAAAGGAGCTAAAATCATTATCGCTGGCTCCCAGTCAGCCCACGAATCAAATTTTAAACTCCTTTATTGGTTTTCACATCTGTTAGCAGCCTGACATCTGCATGTTTATCTAATATGCTCATTCCTTATGAGAGAAATATTACTTCTACCTAGGGCAGAAACAGAAGCAGCTGATGTTCAGCCTCTGGGACAGAAGCCCCTTACTATATTATAATGTTTTCTATGTCTTTGTTTTATGAATTTTTGCTGTGTTTTCCTTAATAAATTTAATGTCACAGACAAGTGGCATCCTCTGGGATTGAAAAATGAAGCCAACGCAGGAGTGCCAATAACTGCAGTTCCTCTAATGGCCACTTGATGCTGGCTGCAGAGTCAGCCATCCTCATATTTACAGCACAAATAAACGTTTACAGCCTGGCACGAAAAACGGTTGTGGTCTCTATAGGTAATTTCAACTTTCATAATAACTGTATGCTGGATTACATTTAAGAAACTCACTCGTTTACGTTTTATTATGGTACAAAGTTGCACAAATTTAAGTGCAGGGCCACTTTGAGTCACGCTACAGTCTGAGTCAGATCCATCCTCTCGTCCAAATATGGTCACTTCTGGCTTCAAAATTCCAAGTTGGCAATGATCGAAATGCCAAACTCAAGACTTCAAAACAGTTCACAAATTAATGGGTGACGTCACGCAAGCTACCTGCATTATTTTTACAGTTTATGGTTGTGGCACGAGTCGTTAGCTTGCACGGCAGCTGGATTCTTGCAATATTACAAGATCTAGGAGAAATGATGGATCACAAGATCACACAAAAATCCAACTTGTCAGGCTTTAAGTAATGCTTTTGTTTCTGAACCTCCAGTCCTGAGGGCAGCTATGGCGTAGTTTAGGTGTGTGTGATGACATGAGAGGCGACTGTTTAAAACTTCAATGGCGGCTGCTAAAGAGGTTAGTGCCTGATGCTGCAGTGGCACCAGTTACAGCAGAACTGGAGGGTATTTATTTAAGGAAGAGCAAAGTACAGCGCTGAAGGCTCTTCTTGCTGGAAAAGATGTTTTTGCTATTCTTCAGTGATGGATGGTGATAGATAGTTCATCCAATCACCTGCCAAGTAATTTTTGAAAGTGCCTGCTCCTTCCTGAACAGTTTACAATGATAGCCTCTTTTATGATTTTGTTTAACAAACCATTTGGTGTGTCTGGCTACAGGAGTTGACAGTGGGCTCTCTCATCTACACAGCTATATTTTTCAGTTGTCTATCTTTGCACATTTGACGAAACAGATACACTTCTACTGTACTCAATCCAGCTGTTTACACAGGCTAAAGTGTATTTTTTTGCCTCAAGTCTATTTTCTTCCATGTATTAAAGTTGTTTCAATGCTAATGTGCAGCTTTCACTAAGGAGGCTGTGTGGCATAAGGGTCTGTGAAAAATTCTGGTACACAACTTTCCAAAAAGACATCCTATCATGCAGACACATGTCGGACAAAAGTAAATGTTTGGTTGATATTAAGATCTTTATATTGATTGCATATTCAGTTTTGCTCAAATGTAATTTGTATTATGGTATTGGGTTGTAACCATTGAGAGTGACCTAGATGTGTTAAAGTTATTTATTAGCAATAACCCTTATGGCAAGTCTGGTAAAGCAATATTTTAGTGGTTTCACTATAAGCTTGTGAACACACCAAGGTCTGAATAAACGACTTTCCAATTGGGGAAATGGAACCATACAAGGAGCATGTGAAGACAACATTTTAATCTGGACCAAAGTGGTAGACTGACGCTAGCGTGGCCAAAAAGTTAAACTAAGAAACTACAGCTAAATCCCCATATCACTGACTCCTGTTGTTGTCCTGTTGTTCCATATTTGTTGATGTGTAAATAGGCTATATTATATGGAGCTCTGCCCCAAGTGGCCAAAAAAAATCATTAATGCACTTTTAAATTTCAATTTTAGGTTCAATGCACCGTGACCAAGATGTTAAACACGCTCAGTGCTCAAGTGTCGTTTTCTACATGATAAACATCTGATCAGTTCCTCTCACTGTAAGCCATCACCTCTATTGTGCCCTGCACATTTCCCTGGTAAACACTGTTGTTGTGGGAAGAGATGGATGGACGTGATGAGCTCATTTATTATTCAGGCCTCAGTGTGTCTGTAGAGGGATGACAGGACAGCGGTGCAGGGAGGGAGGGAGGGAGAGACAGAGAAAAGGCTGTGGTTACTAATGAGGGTTTATCACAACGATGGAACCTTTCTCATGCATCTTTCATACAAAGACCTGCATAAGTACACAAACACGAGAGGCTCTGATGCATTGTTGCGTGTCCTGGCATTAATGATGTGTGTCATAGCCATGAGATGGTCGGACTCTGCTGGCCTGTAGAGGATCTGATACTTTGGAAATATGAGAAAACAGATCATTCAGAAGGTTTGTAATTTATTTGGACAAACACTTTATATTATACAAAGTGCAACATAATCTTTGTTTCACGCCAAATCCAAATCCATTCACAGCTGTAAGCGACTGCTTCATTTAATAGTTAGTACAAGAACATCTTCTTGAACACGTACAAAACATATTAGATATTTACACAGTAGGAAAAAATAAATACAGAGTTAAAACGTGATCTTCCAAACAAGTTGTTTATGATCATCACATAGAGTATTTACATCATGTTTAGTAAGTAATGTAATGTGCAGCTTCTTACAGGTACATACACTAAAATAATGTTAAATTATTGGTAATCTTTTGTGCTGTAGCAAGAAAGGATGTAGCCTGCGACTCCATTACAGGATAACACTGGTGGTATTCTGTATTTTTCTTAACGTCAGCAAATCCCATGAAAAGATCAACACCAACAATGTGTTATTCAGTCTCTTAATACTTTCCAACTTCCAAAGCCTCATCCGTCAACCTGAAGCCCTTTTGTTCCTATCAAAGACATGAATCTTTAAAAATGTTTGAGAATATGAGGTTTGATTTTTCAAAAAGGCTCAGTAATTGCCTGAAACAGCTGGGCACTGAAGGTTTTAGAAAACGTTACTCAAACAGGAGTGAATAGTGCAGGTTCATTAACTGCTCGTGCTTTTACCTATGAAAAGAAATGCTCTATAATTCACATTTAACCCAAATAATTGTTAAGCAGGAGGCAGGTTGTGGTTATATGACCTATGTGCTAAAAGCTGTCTGTCGTCATATGACGGGGCATAGCAGGAAGTTAGGTCAAGCAGTATAAAGAGCGGGAGGTGGTCGGGTCGGTGTTTGGATCAAACAAACACAGGACTTTGACTATGGAGATCACTGTTTGTGTCCTGAATGAAGCCAAATCTAAATGTTAATCTTAAGTTATGTACGCGTGTCAGGAAATCCTGTCAAGTTGCTGCTTCACATTAAGTATGTAACGTGATGCTGCCCAACCATGATTCTTTTCCTTGACCTAACATAACTGGTAGGGGTGCTAATTCATAAGATATCATGGCGCTGAATTATAAGATATCATACAAACTGTGCGCATAACTTTGCGTAAGATAGCATACAAGCCAGTGCACGAGGATACATTGCAGGAATAAGACATCTGTTGAGGACAATATTCAGCTGCAGATTGATACACATTAATTAACATTAATATACACTGAGTGTTTACAGTAGAGGGACATTAGCAGGATCAATTAATTGTTGGTTTTGGTCCTTTTTGTTGATTTGTTAACAATAAAAAATATATATATACAGAGTATCACCATGATTATCCTTTTAATTTGACAAACATGACATGTTCAATTCCCTCCAGATTTGTTTGGTATTGTTTTGATTTGGTAACAAGTGAGATACTTTTTAGATCTTAAGCATGTTCTTGTTTTTACTTTGGAGTTAATTTAATGTGTGACCCTTCGGTGGATGGGTACTGTATGTTAGTAGTTAGGCAGAAAAACGAACAGGCAGAGGGTACTTGCTGTAGCTGTGGTTGAGAGTGAGAGGCTTTCAGCAAACAGTTTGTTGGGCACAAGGAAACAGAGATCTGTGTGGGTACATGAGACTCTAACAAAGGGTGGATGACGGGTAGTACCACCAGCTGGTCCAGGAGCTTCACCTTGATGATGGCTGTTTCCAGACATATTCTAGGATTACTCAGGGGCAGCGTGACAACCTGCTGTCTATCATTGGGCCTTATAGCACTGAGCATCCAGCAATAGCTACCACCAGTTTCTCCTCCACTGTTCACCAACTGTAAACTTGTTGTCGTGACCACCACAGAAGGCCCACCTCTCAAATCATCCGTTTGGACAATGGGAAAAAAGATGACGAAAAAAAAGATAGAAGATTTTACTCTGAGCTTTTTCAGCTTGAGGAGTTCAGAGTGCGCTGGCGAAAACGCTAGGCTCCTTGAGCGCAGAAACCCGAGGGGCGTCACAATGCAAAAAACAGTAAGCAAACAGCTTCATTCTCATTAAAAACACTTACAAAAAGCCGCCTCCAGCTGCTAAAACACTTTCTGTGTGATCGCGACCAAAGTGCTTCATTACAGCAGGAGATACACACAGTACTTACTGATATACATCAAGTAGATGAGACCGGGCAATCTGATTGGTCAACGAGATATTTAGCATGTGATCAAAACAGCACAACTTTGTCATCACTTAATATATTACCCATCAAATTGTGGTAACATTGTCATTTCCAGTTTATGGTGTTGCTATATAACTGCTAGACCAGGTCATACAGGTGCATGTCTCCCTTGTGTGCCGCAAGCTGGAAAGCAAACAGTTTTGAGACCATAATGAAAATGTTATTTTTATGTGATATCAATTGAAGCTGAACATCCATTTTTTAAAATAAATTTGACATTTGGATTTTACAACCCTCTGGAGTCGTCTGTTATGTTTGAATCACATTAGCTGTGCTGATGAATCGATGACATGGTGATATCTCGGTGCAAGCGCCTCGGTCATGCCGCGTCACTGTTGTGCCAGTGATGACTGTGAAGCACACTCTCATGTAATATTGCTAAAATCTTAACCAAGCTGTAACGACTTTAAGGCAGATTAAAACTTGTCAAATAACCACTTTAAACCTATCCGTCCTTACTTGTGTGACACAGAGACTTTCAGCTTGTTCTCACTCGACAGGGTTACAGATGGTTTTCATGTCGGTGAGAACAATGTGTCTGTAGCTGCGCTCCAGTCTGTCCATGAGCTCCAGGTAGTCGCTGACCTTGAAGCCCTGGATTGGCTCCTCCTGCAGGTGAAAAAAAGAACTGGAGTTATCAACACTGTACCAAATTAAAGGGGCATTCCACCAACTGTTTTTACAGATAAAGGTCAGTATACTCAACATGGGGAGTTCTACACAGCCTCTGAAAACAGTTGTATAATGTTGTCTGTAGCTCTGGAGGAGTTAAGAAACCCTGATGATGTCATAGTGATGTCATCAGGGTTATCTTGACTTGAGCTTGACAGAGATGACACATGTGTAATACTGTTATATAAGTCTGTGTAACAAACTGGAGGCATGGAGCTGAATGGAATATAAAGTTACCAGGCAAAGTCAGTGTGACGATAAGAAGCTATAGCTGGCATTATGGGAAATGTAGGACGCAGCAGTTTTGAGGAGCTTGAACCAAAGGATTAAAAGTCAGGATATCTCAGCCTCTGCTGCTTTTCGCTGGAGTAACTTTTAAAATGAAACTATGACTACTGGCCTTGGTCTATGGCCTCATAAGGAACATCAGCTCAGATGAAGAATGATTTAAACTTCTGGGTTGTTTCATTTGAAGGATTTTCTGAGGCCTAAGATGGTAAAGCATCAGTGTTTCAAAAGAAAATCAATCAAGTACTTCAAGTTTTTGTGTCACTGATTTTTTTGTCTGATAGTCATCCTGTAAGAATTTAGTTTTTTGAGTCTGCTTTAAGGATCCTGACCCCCAGGTTGGGAGCCACCACTTTACAGTACACAAGACTACAGAACACAAAAGTCCATCATATGTTTCCAAAAGACTTTCATAGATCAGATTGTTGTCAATTACCTTGAATTTTTTTAATAATTTCATCCACTGAGTAAATCTGAAATATTGTTTCGTAAGTGTCAAGGCATAGAGGCAGAGGTTTGCAGACAGATAATGGTTTGGTATTGAGGCAGAAGGTGGGTTACTTTATTATCAGTCACTTTGTTAGGAACTGAGGTGTGAATAATTCGACATAATCTTTTCATTAAAATGCTTTGCATTCAATCTATTTCAAAGTCACAGGAAATCAAATTAAATCTCTGGGAATCGAATGCTGCATCGCGCCAGTAAACAACATCCTTGCTTAGCGTTCAGATAATGAGGTTTTACGTGTCGGAAAAGCAAAACAATAATAAGTACTAGCATCTTCACCACGCAGGTAAACACATAACAAGACGTGTCTTAACATGCAGCAATATCTCAACTGTCTGCGAGACAAGAATCAGACCAGACAAAATAACATTTTATTTGGCTCATTTGTTCAGACAGGATTTTAATTACGGCTGCCATAATTGCTGCCTTAGCTACAGTATGCATCTGTGATGACAACACCCGACCTCATAGGCAATGCAAACACTGCAACAGAGCAAATAACTGTGACCTGCTGTGCATTATGTTGTGAGTGGCATCATCAATTAGCAGCCTGAGAAACGCTGCACCCAGAGGACGCAGTGCATTCAGAATAACAACAACCAGCAAACATCATGATTTCACCCTCTGTCAGTATCCAGGCCAAGGCTTTAAAAAAAAAAAAACTACCAGAGTTTATTGACTTCTGCAACTTGTCAGCAGTCTAATTTTCTTTCATCAGAATCTAATTAAGGTTTTATTTTTGCAGGTAAATAATGCTGACAAGGACGAGAACACAGACAACACTATGAGCACAATTTAAGGTTGGAGACTCATCCTGTTTACTGATTTCCCCTCCTCATAAAATTTTCACACATATAATAATAAACACTACCTGTCTTGCATTAAGCTCACACTAGTGTTTCCCAACCTGGAGGTCGGGACACTGTAAAGCGATCACAAACATTAAAACAGGACAAGAGAGAATCAAAAGCTTATTCCTTTTACACAAATTCACATTATATTTCTCTGTTATCCCTACAGTTATCCTAGATGGCAATGTCAGTCTGTCAGTCCACCCCTTTGGTTCAGCCTCAAATATCTCAACAACTTTTGGATGGATTTCCATGAATGTTGGTAAAGACAAGTATAACCCTTGGAGGATAAAACCTAAAGCTTTTGATGATCCTCTGACTTTTCCTCCAGCTCAACCAGTAGGTCAGCACTTATGTTTTTTAGTAAATATCTCAACACCTTTTGAATGGGCTTCTATTAAATTTGGTCCCCAGAGGATGAGTCCTATGACTTCAGTGATGTTAGCATGCTGCCGTTAGCATGTAATTCATAGCAGCTCTGTGCCTAAATACAGCCTCAAGGAGCAGCTAGCATGGCTGTATACTCTTAATTTTTGTAAGTGGAGGAGGACTTTTAATTTAACAACTTGAGAATGAGACACTGCTTTGGCTCACTTGCTCAAAACTCAAACACATTAAACTTGATATGACAGGTTAAATGTGAACTTTGCTGCGTTATAAGAAGGCAACAAGCGCGACCTCCGGGGCTGAAAAATGAAGCCAAAGCAGAAGTGCGAAAACATTAAGTTCTAGCTAAAGTTCATTCAGGAAGACAATACATTTTCATGCTTAAACTGTAACTTTCTTCATCACCCTGCCATTCACTTCCTGCACGCATGCTCACTCTCCACCTCTAGCTGTCAGTATTCAGGACTGTGAGTCAAGTCATCAGCTGTTCTACAGCTGATCCACAATCGACCAATAGCACAGTGACACACCTTTTCCATCAGCCTGTCTTCTTACTGCCCCCCATTTTAAATACGGTTCTTTTTCTGCCCGCGCCATGGGGGGATTTATCTCGCTGCTGCTGCTCAGATGTCCCACTACCACATATAATCTCCCTCTGGTGTCTAAGCACGAAAGACTTTTGTTACATGTCATAAACACAAATCATCTGTTTATCTGTACACTTATGTTCTGCAATAAACTTCATCTTTATTTCAATTCTTCTGTCTCTCCTTATTGAACTGATGTTCTTTGAATGGCCACTTGAGGCTGGCTCCAGAACCTCATAGACGCCCAAGTTAAAATGCCCGAACTTTACAGCAGAAATAAACATGTTTACAGCGTGGTACAAAACACAGTTTGGTGTCTACAGCTAGCTCCCCTGTTTATGACAACTGTAAAAGGGGTGTGTTGCTATATAACTCACCTATTTACATTTTATTTAGGCTTAAAATTCTGCATATATAAGCACGTAGCTACTTTGAGTGACAGGCTGTCTCTGAGGTATAACCACAGTCCACCCTTCAGTCCTTGACAGCTCCACCCTAAATATGGTCACTTTGGGCTCCAAAAAACAAGACGGCAATGGCAAAAATGATGAACTCGACGCTTTGAAACAGGAGTCCATAAATGAGTGGGCGATGTCACCCAGGCTGCTTCAATTATCGTATACAGTCAATGGAAGGCACAAGCCAAAAGGCAATAGTGCTTCAGTCCCCTAGATCTGTGGTCTCCAACCTTTTTTTTTGCTTGAGATGAATAAATGTCTACTTGTGACCCCGTGTGAAAGGGAAGATGTCTATGAGTTGTGAGCTGTTAACCAAAGATTTTGTCTGCTTTTACCATTTTGTTTGAATAATTGTTATAGTTTAGAACAGGTAAAACGATACAGCACATCACAAAAAAGCAAAGATTAGAGGAAGAGTCTGAAATTATATTATTTTGTGTACCCAAAAATATTTTTTTCTTCTGACGTCCTACCCTGGAAATCATCTCATGACTGTCTTAGATCAACAAAGACTCCAGGATCTTGGTGTCCTTTATAAGGTAATATCGTGCATGTAGAAAAACCACAAAGGAGTGAAGTGCAAAAAATAAAATAAAAAGAAGAAGAAATAGATTAAGAGCAAATGGAGCGATAGGTTTTTATTATTTAAAAGGAGCAAATAGAGTGACTACAGAGGGGTGATCGTTCAGAAGGGAGTCAGTAACGTCAGGGAGAAATGAGTTTTCAGTCTGATGGAGGACTCTGCTCCTGTAATTATTCCAGGAATCCATGTATCACTACATAAAACACACTTCAGGGAGAAAAGAGAAAAATCTCAGTTTAATTAAACGGTATTATGAATTAGAGGTCACACTCTCGACTTATTTGATATACTGATGTTAATAACATGTAGGTTTATTGTCAGCAGTAGCAGCAACATAACTCTAAGTCTATTAAATCCATATTTTGTTTGTGTGAAAGTCCTGCACACCCAGTCAGATGGTTAATGTACCTCTATTCTTCTTGTCAAACCATAACAGCGCTACAGTACAGTAAGTATAAAAACTCTCCCACGTGTCAGATTCTTTATTTGAGCCAAGATTTTTGCAGAGTGAGATTAATCCTGAAGAAACATCAAAACTAAAAGTTGCTTCGCCTGTTCATTTATCGCACCGGGAAACGGCTGCTGACACAGTTAAACCCATGAAGGAGAGTAGAGATAAGCAGTGGAAATCACTGGGGAGAGTATTTTTGGTCTGCTATTTTCTCTGGGAGAATTAAGTGGGGTGAAAAAAGGAAGATGCAAGGACGTTGAGTGTGTAGGAATTAGAGCTCGACTAATGTGGAGTTTGAAACAAAATATACTGTGATGTTCAGTTGAACATTTTCATGCTGAACAGGTGACAGGAGCTGCTTAATGTTCCCCATAATCTTCAAGATACATTAACCATTAGCACTTATGAGATCATTAGGTACGCTAATTAATGCATTAATTACCAAAGATTTCTACGTTGTCTTAAGCCTGTCCTCACATGACAGATGAGTGGTATTAATATCAAATGAGGCTGGATCTGCATAGAAGGTGAAATTAATAGGAATATTTCTTAAAACGTTAAAGAGTTTTATCAGTTATTTAAAATAACATATTAGAGTAAGTGCCTCTTAATAGCAGACTAACTCAGTTCTTTTTTTTTGGTTAGACGTTTAAAATAATGGATCACTGTATTTTTACAGAATACAGAAGATATTGTTTTGAAATAAAGCTGCTACGAGCAATGACAGAAAAATACTATCAGCAACTGAGATGTCTGCTTTCTCTTACATATAACTGAGGTAGATGGCACTTGTGGTGCTCAAAACACCAGAAAAATACATTTAAAAAACATACATGTCGGAGCCTAGGTCAGACCCAGTCTCAGATGAGGAGTGTGTTGGGCAACAAAAATTAGTGACTAGCAGATGTATCAGAATGGTAGGTGTAGATAGCTTCTTTTATTTGTTTATGTTGCTTCTCAGCTCGTAACTGGCAGTGGCTGCCACAGCATTACAGTAATATCTGCTACGATGTTACAGTGTGCTCACAGTCATCCAGTTCACATCCAAAACTGTACGAAACTGTAGAAACTTTCACTATGCTAATGCTCATTTGCGCTGGATGTTTCAGGTTTCTTTGCTGGTGTTGTGTTGAAGTCTGTTTCCCTGTTGATATGTGTTTCCTGTATTAGACAGCGAATTGAGTTTCATATAGACTGAACACAAACGACTTGCGGGCTAAACCCTAGTGGACGTTAGATGTTTGCAGTGTGACGCATTCACTGTCATCAAGTAAAGTTTGCGCAGGCAGAGACTGCAAGTGGCTGATAGACAGCACTTGAGTCTGCTTCAGTCTGCACCCCAAGCAGACTCTCTGGAAGGCTCTGATCACACAGAAAGTGTTTTAGCAGCTGACGTTGGCTTTTTGCAGTGTTTCTGTGTTCTAGGTGCCTGGCGATTTGGCCGAAGCGCTCTGTGGAATAAATAAAATTAATAAATAAACTGTAGATTGATTACATAGCAAGGTTAGGATAAGGGGGTGATGGGGTGGTTGCCAGGCAACAAAAAAAGGCACAACAAGCATTTTTTTTACTAGAGGTATTCAATAAAAAAAAGGCAGAGCCTTGCGCTTTGCAACCTGCAAAACGCTTTCTGTGGGATCGGGGACACAGTCTGTAGAGAGTCCCCTTGTGGACTGGTTGAGTTGTAGATTACAACAGCCTGCAGCACTCCCAGACTTCCTGGGAGTGCTGTAAGTGTGATAAAGTCTGGACATTTAGATTCAGCCCTAATCTAGCTTTCCCAGCATGCGTTTGAGACGTTTCAGATTTGCATGGACAACATCGCCTCCTTCAGTAAAGGAATGTGAAAACACCTCTCTAGCGTCAAACTATGCACAGATACAAGTCAGTATAGTTAGGGTCAGACATTTTAGGGGACATAAAGAGAAGAAAAACACATTTTTGAGTGGACTGAGTTAGAATAAATTATCATTCCCATGCATCTTAAATTAGCCGACAAATGTCAGAAAAAGAATACAAATATAAGTAAGGAACCCTCATTAACCCTAATCATGTCTACAGTATGAAGGCTTCATGCTTTCTTTTTGTTTGTGGTGTCATGTTGCCTCAGTGTCAATGGCAGACATATAACTCTGTCTCTTTCCCTTTCCTTTTCCTCTCACCACTTCAGCTCCACTGCAGTTAAGCACCAGCTAGACTCAAAACGATTGTAACAAGTCATTTGCCTTTTCAAATTTTAATTTAGATGAAATATAGATATACCCCCTAGTGAGACAGGATAAGTGTAGAGGGTGCAAGTGTGTGTGTGCGTCTGTGTGAATATTTCAAAAAATCCTCTAATACCACATCTGTCTGAGTAAAATAATTCCTTCACATTGTTCCCACAGAGAGAGACAGAGGAGAAGAGGAAAGATAAGGCTGCTGGACGCAAATCGGCATGTATAAAACTTTCAACAGTTCAGCCCAGGACGAGGATCGTGTAAGTTTCCCTCTCCCTCTCTCTCTCTCTCTCTCACACACACACACACACACACACACACACACACGCGCGCACCCACAAACATCCAGACACACAAACACACACTCTGTCTCAAAGCTGTCTCTTGCAGCAGTATCTGATGCTACAGCTCATTAGAAGAGCTTCCTCAGATAAAGCCTCCATAACTGATCTTTTATTCACAAAAACTGTCAGCGGCGGCTCATGGCAGTGTTAACACCAGAGCTATCAGTCAGAGACAAGACGGACTGAAATGCTTAATGAGTAATGACGATGAGTGCTTCATGTCAAGCCATGCCTCATTCACAGTGCTGCTGTTTAATGTTGCTCTGGATATTGGTAAAAGTACACGTCTTGGAGATTGGAAATTTAGACCTTCTGTGAAATCTTTAGGGCCACTCTTCGATTCAGCGTTCATTCAATTCACAGAGCAGAACTGATTTCAATGAAATGTGTTCACTTTCAGGCTTCTTTTCATGGTATATTTCCAGCAAAACACACTATACAGGGAGGTTTGTGAGCAAATTCTAAAAGTAGATTTTTTATTCATTATGGATGTGAATCATGGATGACTGCTGAATATACAAGGGGAGCTCAACAATTCAGTCGAGGTCTTACAGCAGCAACTGCATAAGACTTCTCATATTAAATCCAGACAATTTATGAGCCCAAATAATGAAGTATTCCTAATTTATTTAACTGCAATAAGGGAGTGCTTCTTCCAAAGAAAGCCTTGATTTTTAATAAAGCATTATAGCACAAACATGACTGATCTGTGGGCAGACTTTGTAAAAAGAAGCTGCCTTCTCTACAACAATGAGATCACATGGGAAGACATTAAGACTACACCGAAGGGTAAGATACTGTCTCTGGCCACTCATGCTTATGTGACAGTCACAACACTGTTTCTTAAACTCATGCATTAGATTATGTGGTTCAGTAATTAATTAGTAGATTGACGGAAAATGAATAAGCAACTACTGTATTTTGATAATTGAGTGATTGGTTAATAACTTTTCTAAGCAAAACCCTGTTGACAGTTTCTCCAATGTGAGGACCAACCTTTGTTTTGGGGCTGCAAAATGAAGCCAACGCAAAGTGCCAAAAACTGCAGGTCCTCTAATGGCCACTTGAGGCTGGCTGCAAGAGCGAGTCAATACCCATAGACCCCCATGTTAAAATGCCCAACTTTACAGCAGAAATGTTTACAGTCTGGCTGAAAGATTTTGGTCTTAATAGCTAATTTTCCTGTTCAGTAAGTGTACAGGGAATTAATCTTTATATAATGCACGTTTACATTTTATTAAAACTTAAAGTTATGCATATTTAAGTATGTTGCCACTCTGAGTGACATGTAGGTGCCATCCCTACAAGCTGCTACCACAGCAACAGTGTTGGATGGGTAATGTAACTATGGCATAACCTCAGAATAACAGGGTATATGTGTAGCCAAAGCTATCGCTATTTGAGTGTGTTTTCAGTTTATGAAAGTTAACTGTAACATCTTGTTAAGTTTTTCTGATCAGAACATTTTGTTTTAATGGCTTTAAGCCTGTTTTTTGCTAGCAAAAATTAGCATGATCACAGTTAACCACAGCTGTAAATGCACCATGAACACCAAGCTAGCACCTGGTATTAGGGTTAGCTCCACCCTCCTGTCCAAATATGGTCACTTCTGGCTCCAGAAATCCAAGATGGCGATGGCCAAAATGCCAATTTTAAGGCTTTAAAATGGGATTGGGTGACGCTGCGGTGGCTGCATCCAATATTTTCTAAGTCTATGGATAAAACAAGGCATTTAGGATGTCACCTTGGTTTCTGTGATATTTGAATGGCCATTTTTTCCTGTTTTCTCATGTTTATAGATAAAAGGATTAGTTGACAATAAATAAATGTCAAAAAAAAGTTAGCTGCAGCCCTATCTTAAAAAAATATTTGTGTTTCCACAACACCACTTTACAAGGTCACCTTCAGCTGAGTTTTAAGCAGAGTTTGACAGGATGTTGTGGCTGTAAAATACAGCGTAGCACTGATACTCTATCTCACCTTGAGGAAGACCTGCAGCTCCTGGGACTGTGTGCGCTGCAGGATGTCTGGCTGCAGATGTTTGAATATGGCCACGCACATGTACACCTGGTAGTCAGGGCCCATCACCACGCAGGTGGTAACGTAGTGGCAGATTTCTGTCCAGTCCAGATAGTTCCAGAAACACTGAGTCAACCAGTGTAGGCACATCTGTGGGAAGAAAGAAAGTTGAGTCGTGATTTCCAGGATCACGTTGTTGAATCTCACTGTTATTGAGAATAAAACTGTCAAGAGAATATTAAAAAGTCCTCTGTGCTCAAGACTTAGTGGTTAACATTTAATATAGGTGAAAAAGACCCCAATTATACTGTAATATGAATGATCTACTTGATGCTTCTGACAACTAATGAATCATGTTTCAGACAATTATTCTTCTCCATATAATAAATCAAATATGTCAAATATAAATGTCTCTCCCTCAGTCTCTCATCCATCTTCACAGCTCTCTTTAATATACCTTATCTTTGAGGGAAATAATATACTAAAGAATTAATTTCTATAACTTTTTTTTTTACAGTTTAAGTTAAGATTTTACATTTACTTAAACCTGTACAAAACAACCAACCAAAACAACCAATTACATGCAACATAAACATGAAAAAATACAATGAAGATTAACACACACATTAATAGGTGCTTAAACATCATTTAAAATACATACACACTGCTGAAGTAATTGGAGAGCTTTTCCAAAGCCTGGAAATCACACAGGCAAAAGCTTAGTCACCCCAGGCTTTTAAATCTCGACCAGGAGATGACCAGAAAAACTCAGTCAAGGGAACTAAGAGTTTTTCCAGCAGGCAACGGGGATGAAAGTTCACGAAAAGATGGACGTTGATTTGTAAAGGCTTTAAGCAAGCTCAGCAGAACCTTGAAATGGTTCCTGTATTTCAGAGCAGGTGGTTGTGTGCTTCAACATAAAGTCTTGCTGTTGTATTTTATACCAGATAGAATTTCTCCAGCCCCCCAAAAATTTATGAGAAAAATCTAGTTACAATGAGACAAAAGCAAAACTAGATGATTTTAGACACAAACTCAAACAATCTGAATTTTAACAGTTTGAAATAACATAACATTTTTTTAACACTGAGGAAAATCTGTTGCTGGAACTCTGCGGGTGCAGATTCTGTGTGGGTCTGCATGTGAGGCTACATGTTCCTCTTTGTTTGAGGGCAGGTCTCCTTCACAAAAATGTCAATGAAGAGCAAAAAGAAGAATTTTACACTACAACTTTAAGTCAAAAATGTAATAAAATTTGCAGTATCAACATAGTACAGCTGTTTACGATGCTAAAAAGGACATTATAATTTCAACAACCAAGCTCTTCAAACCAGTTTTTTTTTTTCCTGTGAAGACCATCAGTATAGGAAAATCAATGGATGACACAAATTCTATTAAATCACTTGTGCGTGCCACATAAGAACTAATCTGTTTGAAAGTGGTTCTTGCATGTGTCGCTTGGTATCAGCCTAAACATGAAATACAAGCACAAAAACCCTCATGAGCTGTTCTGATGGGTTTTTAAACTGTATATTCCACAAAGGACCTAAAAAACATGAATGCCTCATTTGTACTATTTGGTGTAGAAGTGTTGTTTCCATGGAAACATGACAAAAAAGTATGTCTTTTAAGATGGAGTACATGTAAATTGTACTCATTTATCTTCACATTTACATGACTGAGATTATGGACCAGAATTTATTTTTAACCCTCCTGCCTCCTTAAGAACGGTTTAATTAGCCAAACTCACACACAGCTGTATGATCACACTCTGTGCTATATGTCCTGAGTCTATAATAACTTCACCTGCTGACTCAGCTTTACTAAGTGAATCTTTCTGGGATCATGTTTGCTTTGAGAGTGAAAAATAATAACTCACAGCAGTGTTGAATATTGAGGTGGGATTAGGGGACAAAGAGACAAGGAGATGCATGCTAATGTGTAATTTCTCCAACTGATGACTGAGTTGAGATCAGTGATATTAATGCAGTGGCTCAACGGGAGGTTTCCACCTGTCCTTAGTGAGACAACACAAAGCACTACAGTATCTACAGCAACATGATTTACAGAACTTACATCTAGAGCAGTTATGGTACTCTTGTTCTGCACTCAATCACAGTGTGATTTCTCTGACTGATAATAAACAAGTCAGTAGATGTATACAATTTCCAATTTGTGCAAAAGTTTGAAGTTAGAACTACTGCAACTCAAGTCAAAGACGGGTTGTTTTGAAAGATGAAAATGATCTAGTCCTGTAGTGCTTTTTGCCATTAGAGTTATTTCAGTGCTGTTAAAAGCATAAAGTCGTTTCAGTTATGTTTTGATGTGATGAAATTTGCACAGTTTTTGCTTGCTCTACCTTTTGGACTTATATCACAACTTAGAAAAACAGAGTAGACAGGGCCAACAGTACTGCCAGTCAATCACAAAAAAAGTTGCTGAGCATTGCCACAGAAAGCACTGGAAACACATTTTTGAAAACAAGCAAAATGCTGTAAGACAATAAATAAATAAAGAGGTTTACAGCCGTGCTAGCAGCTCCATGAGGCTGTAGTTAAGCACAATATGGCTTTGAACTAAAGGCTAACGTCAACATGCTAACATGCCCACCCTAGGGCTGGAGATATACTGGCTGACTGACAAGTGGCTGCATCGCGAAAGGAATTGTTCACATATTCGCCTATGCACTATGGGTGTTACTAGAGGATTTTGGTAGAGAGCACACCACAGGACTCAGACTGTACAGAACTTCTGGATTTGCATGGCGTAAAAAAACAAACATGGCAGCACTTGAGGAGGTTGCTATGTTGTTAATCTGAGATCAAAGCAGAAAAAGTCACAGTGCCATCATCATAGATGTTATGTAAGACCCCTAAACCAAGCACGTCATGACAATGGCGAGTATATTTCTCACACTGACCCTACTGTTCATGTGCGTATTGCATCTTGCATATGCATAGCGTTAATTTTTGAGGATGTGCACAACCAACGCTCCAAACAGATGCAGGATATGCGAGGCAGCTATTATGCACACATGAGCACACAGTTAAAATCAACTGTCAATCAATCAAGTGTCTTCGGCCTTACATGAGTGCTAGGTTCACTATCTTAGTTTAGCATGTTAGCATACCAGCATTTGCTTAGTAGCAATGATAATAATGAGCAATGTCATTAGTTTTGCAGATATTTATAAAAGTATTGGAACCAACAAAACACTTGACCAAATGTAGGCACTAGATGAAAAATCAGAGGGTCATTAAAGATATTACAATTGACCACCAGGGGGACATGAATTTGTGCACCAACTTTCATTGCAATTCATCCAATAGCTGTTGAGACATTTCACTAAAAAACACAACATATGAAACCTCATGGTGGCGTTACAGGAAAAGTAAGAAGATGCAGAGATTCAACGTCAGAGGGATTCATCCTCTAGGGAACATGAATGTCTGTATAAAATTTCATTACAGTCAGTTAAATAGCTGTTGAGATTGGGGCTGGGCAACATGAAGATATTAAATCGTTATTGCGATATGAGACTTTATATTGTCTTAGTTTTTGGATATCGTATCGTGATATGGCATAAATGCAGGGTTTTTTTCTTTGCTCATTTTAAAAGCTGTGTTACAGTAAAGAGATGTAAATTCATCCGCTTATCAGACTTTTCTTTGTTTTAACGCTTGCCTTAACCTACTTAGTCGTTATAGCCACATTATTGATGATTATTAATCAAAAATTTCATTGTGTGAATAATTTCTGGAAAAAACAACAACAAAAAAAACAAACAACAAAAGCCATCCCTACAACTTGGTCACATCAGAGATGGTATTTGGTCAGAAATATTGTCATGTTCAACTTTGTCTCCCAGTCCTAGCATTAATGAAAAGCTTTTAGAGAGGTTTAAAAATATCAAGATATATAGTGTATCAAGATATAGCCAAAAAATATTGTGATATAATTCTTAGGACCTATCACCTAGCCCCCATACCTGAAGATGTGCTATTAGAATGGCTTCTAAAAAGAGAGCAGGCTGAAAACTGTACATGTACTCTAAGTGCACAGCCTCGCAGGAAGCAGTGTTTGCTAAATGTGTCATGGTTGGAAGAGTCCAACCTTTTTTTGGTTGATCTCTGCTCCTCCTGATTAGGACTCGACTACAATCAGTAGCTTAGAGTCTGACAGAGCTTCACACCCCAGTTTTTGCAAACAGACAACAAACAGTGCACTCACTGCGTTTTGTAATTGTCATGCCAATAATTAGCCACTGTGTTCACTAACGACACAAGTCTGCTCAAGCATACAAACAAGCTCCACTTACGCTCTATAAACATATTAGATTATTATCGCCCGCTCCTCAGCCACACTCTAATGAAAATACTGACATCCTAATTTGTGTGTTGTAATAAAAACAGGGAACGACTGGATCCGTGCTGCCCTTTGTTTTTAAACCCTCAGGCAGAAAAACAAGTACATATAGAGTACAGTACTTTCTGTGACTATAAATCCCTTCAAGGTCCTTCCAAGAGCAGCTCTTTCTCTGATCGTGGCAAAATGTGCTTTCTTCTGTTATTAGTGTTGTGGGTGCAAAGGTGAGTGTGACTGTATTCTCACAGTATTCCTTTCTTCATTTTTCTACTGCCATTAACAGGCTTTCAGAGCTATTATTAATCTGAGGAGGTCAGGTCACATCGCCCAGCTCACAGAAATATATCTGTGTGTGGAAGACTGAATTTTCTGCAGCAGAGATGAGTGAAAATTCAGTGTGTTCACAGACCTCCAGTTTAATGTGATGGTGATGTGATCATATAATGTTATGATTCATAGCAAATAGAAATTAAAAGTTATCAAAAAGTTTTGAAGTTTTTGCTCTGTTAATGACAGTAGGACACATGTCTTTGCCCTGAACAATAAATTAATAATATATAATTACCACAGTCAAGCATAGGCCTAGAGGGGATCATGCATTAGGTTGTGTGTGAGTTTATGTGAGTGTGTGTATCTGTCTGTCTGCAGCTAATCTTACAAACTACTGGACCTATCAGCCTAATATACTGTGTGCATGTTTATGACTGTATGCTTAAAGACCTCTTGTGGTTGTGGTAAGTCACAATTATTGAAAATCCTGTTTTATTGACTGTTTTAATCATCTGACTCCTCACTCCTCTTAGAAGGGCCCGCAAGTTTTCCAGAATCTGCTCGGCTGTCGCAGGCCACATTTTGTCCGTCATTGTGGTGCCAGAACTGAAATCCATAGAAAAGTATGGTCTCATTTTTGAACTGCAGCATCTGCAGATTAATTCCATACCCTACATGTTATGATCCAATAAAGTTAGGCACAATATGAGGTGAATAAATCTCAAATTTTTGTTATCTTTGCCGCCATCTTGACTGTAAGGAAGCTTCATCAAAGTTCGGCTGTAACCCAGTTCTGTTCTATCTGCCGCATGGTGTCATACCACAGGAGCGCTTCAGAAGCATTTGGTTTTTCTACTTAATATTTGCTCTTCTACCCTAAGTAAGTAGGCTATGTTGTATGATTTCTTTTTTGTCTGTTTTAATTGTATTTATTGTTGTTATTTAAATCCATTAGGCTCTTGTTCCAGTGTAGGGCCTGAAGACACACACAGTTTCTTATTTAGGACACACAAACCACAGAACTCATGTTTCCCTCCATGATTCAGCTTATTTATCTTTTACCTGCCACAGCTTGCTGCTCTCTTTATAGACAATTACTATAGACTTAAAAGTCTATTCCTGTCTCACACACACACTCTCCTATTCTCAAGGCAGTCTGACAGTTTCATATGCTTACACATTCTGTGGAAGGATTTTGACTGAGGCCTGCGTCCACACACATTCCTACACAACCTCTACTGTATGAATGTCAGAGGTGTATAATGCTTCATTTATCACTGCTGCTTTGTCAGGCTTTCAAAGCTCAAACTTTTGGAATAGACATTTCCATTTCTGACTGAAGAACAGGTGCCCATTATCGCCTTGAAGAGCAAAGAGATGAGCTGAATGTTAACGTTTTACTCCACCCTGGAGACGGCGAGTTCAGATCTTTGATGCAAATGCGGTGAGTCTTATAAGCGCCCCTGCTGCCGTACATTATGTGAGCCTCAACTGTCAACCGCCAACACACAGAAGACAGGATCAAACGTAAGAGGATTCAAGGTGAAAAACCTTTTTTCTGCCTCGTTGTTTGTGAGAGAGAAAGTCTGTGTCAAAAGAATCAGGTGCCGAGGAGCAAAGATCTAACTTTTCAACTGCTCCGTTAGAAAAAAAAGGAAAAAAACTCAATGTCAAAACCACATTTTGGTATTTTAAAGTCAAGTGGAGTCAAAGCAGGATAAAAAGGGAAGTCACTCCCAGGGCAAGTGTGGTTATAAAGGCTTAAAAGCCTGTTTTGGGTCTCTTACTGACATCATTAATAAAATATTCAACAAAAGTGACAAAACAAAATGAGCTGCTGACTCTTTCTGATGTTGTCGAAGAATGCAGTATATTTTGAATTAAACTGAGCGAATCAACATTCAGTTCCTTTTATTTCCTCCATCAGTAGTCACGACTGTCCTTTACTGATCTAAGAGACTCAGAAAATGGAAATTAGAAAACAGAGACAGAAAAGTAAAAATATAAATATCTGATTTAAACTAATTGTCTGCCAGATAGACAGAAACTATTGTCACTTCAAAGCTTCATCAGTCTGCCTAACTTTCTGAGTGTTTTCTAAGAATGTATATTCACTCCAGTTGATTCTGTCTGAACATCAATATTTGTCAAATTAATCAACATTGAGAAAATAAAAAATGCATCTGTTTTGCTAAACTTGCAGCATTTGAAAGTCATTCCCAAGAATAATTATCTGACGAACACATGAATGTAATGAGTTAAGTAGAAGAACCGAACTTCAGCCAGCACTTACAGTGACAGCCACTGAGCTGTGGTTGAATTTTTGGGGAAATGCCGAGAAAAAAATTTAATTAAAGCTGCAAGGAGTGATGAACAGGCCCTCGCACAGGTCAGGGGTGCTGGCCAGATGCCAGTCAATGCGGCAATGTCAAAGTCGGACACTGCATACAGAATTTAGATATGTTTCCTGCTTTGAGTGCCTGGTGCTGAAATGACCTGTTACAAATTGTATACCACTCCCTGTCTCCACGATATGGCACTAGAGGACACACACTAATTAAGTTCAGGTGTGGACTCGTCATGTTAGTTTAATGTAAATCTGATGATCTTTGTCACATAAGGCTGACTTCCTGTTGTCAGTGCTGTGACTATGATTCAATATGGGCATGTAGATGTGTCCGGGCCTGGACTCTATCCAGCATGTATAAACAGACATAAGTTTATTTTGTGAAGATGAAATTTAATGATGTGACTCATATAACTCTGTATTTGACTTTCACAGAACAATAACAACAAGCAGAATGATAAAAAACATTCCCTATCACGATTTTTTTTTTTTTCTCTCAGGCCTCTGAATCCTTAATCTGACACGCCAGATGGTTTGTTACAGAGAACTGTCTGAGATGCTGTTATTTGAAAGTGTTTGGAAAAGATCAGGCATTTAAAAAAAAATACTTGGCAGGTGATTGGATGAACCGTCTTTTAGCAATTGTTTACAATTCACTTTCAGGTAAAAAAGTAGATCCTACATTCCCACCTCTGACCTAGTTGCTTCAATCGACTACATGTAGCATCAACACTGACTGGAAATCCAATCCAATCCAAAAGTGGTGAATTCTCCCTTAAGATATAACGATTCCAACTGGATGTCCTAAAACTTTCTTCAGTTAAATGAAAGCAAAACTGAAACAGTGTTATTCAGGCAACCCATCATGAGAAATCTCTTTTTCCATGATCTAGATGACCTATCGTCTGATTAAAGCCTGTGGCCAGAAACTTAGGGGTGATTTTTGACAGTGTCCTGAGTCTCAAGGAGCAGATAAAGACAGCTGTGCAATCCTGCTTTTGTCAACTCAAAAAATGTATCAAAAATCAAGTCATTTTTATCTCTAAGGTAATTCATGCTTTTATTTCGTCTTGTCTAGACTATTGCAACTCTCTCTATACCTGCCTCAGTCAAAAATCAATCTCTCGTCTCCAACCTGTTAAAAGTGCTGCAGATGGAATTTTAACTGGGATGAAACGTAGAGACCATATTACCCCAGTCTTACTACACCTGCACTGGCTACCAGTGAGATTCAGGATTGATTTTAAGGTTTCATTGATAACTTTTAAAGCACAGAAAGGCATAGCCCCAGGGCTATAATGCTGACCTCTAACTCTTTATGAGCCAGAGCGCAGCCTTAGATCCCCAGGCAAGGCTCTTTTGGCTGCTCAACGGTCCAGGATCAAGACTAAAGGTGACTGTGTTTTCTCTATTAGGGCGCATGTACTTTGGAATGACCTGCCTGAGAAAGTTAGGCTCACAAAGTCAGTTTCATCTTTAAAATGCCTTTTAAAAACACACTTTTATAAACAGGCTTTTATGTGAATCACCCCATATCAAATCACATTGTTTTTTTAATGCATTTCTCTTGTATTACCCTGTATTTTAGAAATTCTTGGCATACAATTGTTTTTAAAGTTATATTCTGGCCTTGAATGTATTCCTTTATTTATTTATTTTTAATTGTGACAGTTTTTTCTGTTAATTGTATTAAAAGCACATTGTAAACATTGTTTTAGAAAAGTGGTATACATCCTGTTCTGATGTAACTGATGCTATTGCAGCATCTGCACAAACCTCTTTAGGAGCTGCCATTGTTGTTTTGAATGAACAGTTCCCTCTCTGAGTCATCACACACACAAAAACCATAAGCTACCAGTAGCTCCTCTCACTGATTGGTCCAAAGCACTGGTTGTGCAGAGACGCATTACCTGAAGCCTGACAAAATGGATTTTCTTTTGACAGTAAACAGTAAATTGACTTGCACTTATGTAGTGCATTTCTAGGCTTTCCACCACTCAAAGTGCTTTTACACTACTTGTCACCCTTTCACACACACAGTCATACACTGGTGACTGAGACTTCCATAAAAGGTGCCATCTATTCAGTTAAACGTTGACTTGTGCTCACACACCGATGGGGTTCACTATTTTTACCTTCAACATGTGGACTGGAAGGGCCTTGGATCAAATCGCCAATCTTCCAATTAGTGGACAACCTGCTCTACCTCCTTAGCCACAGCTGCCCACGATTCTCATGTGACTCTATATGGACTTCTACATGGTCAGATTCTGATGCCTAACCTTCACTATCCAAGGTGAATTCCTATTTAATGGGATGCCGGCAAATTATCTGTACATGTAATGAAAGAGTGTGAGTGTGCTGCTGAATGTATTGCATGGTTGCAATTCAAGGGCATACTTTTATTAAAACATGCCATATTGCTTCTTAATGAATATTTCCTCCCAAATTAGTTCACAATTAAAAAGACAATTTTATATTTAAGTTGTGCAAATTTCCAAAACTCTTAAGCCGAACTTGCCTTCGAAAACTTCACCAACCATTGGCAATCCCAGAAAGTCAGAACACTACAAAAATAAATTCAAACTTCATCAACAGATTTTTTAAAAAGTGTCAAGATGAACTTAAGCTGATGAGCTGTCTGCAAGGATCATCTTGACAAGAAAGCAGTATTTTTGTTGTCTGTCATGGACCGCAGGCGGTTCGATGTCATGCTCCTCTACTCTGAAGACCAAGGACCTGGCGCTCTACCTTAAGTACGATGGGGGACATGGCGGACTTGCTCTTCACATTCGACAGTCAGAACTACTCCAGGTTATTGTATTGAACAAAGCTGTGATATCATATAACGAGTGGCTGTAGCATGTCAATGACCTTTCCATTTGATTCCTGGTGTCCAAGTTTGATGAAAAAGTGGGTTCATTTGTCTTTGTCTGTTGTCTGGTTCAGGAGATATGAAAAATTTTTGCCATTAATGTGGACATCAATTCAAGATGACAGCCAAACGAACCCCATGGGCCATGAGCTGACCTTGGCAACAAGAAAAATTCTTAACTAGACACCATTAGGGTCCTAAAAAAACAGGTTACTAAAAATGCCATGCAGGTGCATAGGACTATTTCTCCTGCTAGACTAGTTGGCTTTGAGTGAACCACTTGTCTCCTCTTCTACTGATCATACCTGTGACGGGGTGAAACCAGACATCCTGAAGGCAGAGTGGACCAGAGGAACTTCAGCCTTCAGCAACATCTCCACATAGTGAGCTGTACACCAGTAAATGGGAGGGATTCCTGATTCAGCTACTTCCACAGGAACATGGACCTGTTACAACAAACATCTCTTTTATCTCTTTTGGTCTCAGAGTATTTTCACATTTAAAGTAGAGCTTTATAACTGTATGTCCAATTTTGCTTGCATTACTGGTGTATATTCAAACAAACAACAAATGAAACATCAGTTACAAGCTCTTTGTTTTGTATTCTGTGCTGGCTAAGATAAAAAAAACAGTCTTGAATACATTTAGTAGCTTTTCTTTAGACTAACAGACATTGAAACAGCATGCTACTTTGTGATCACATACAGGCATGTGTATGTGTGTGTTAACTGTCTATGTTCTTGCCCACATTCAATCCTAAGCTTGCTGCTGCCTCTTAATTATTTCTGCCCTTTCTGTTTTCTGTGATATTGACAAAATCGACCGTTGAGTAGTTGGAGGCTAACTGCTGTGTGGAGAAATTCATTGGCTGCATCTGCATCAAACACACTGCGAGCACGTAACACACTTTCAGACGTGTCCAATTGAGCTGTATTGACTTTGACGAGAGTCAACAAGATGACAGAGGTTGGAATAATGACAGCGAAGCTTTATCTCAGCAACTCAGTTCTTCCCTGCAATTTACAATGATTGAAACCAGACTTCGTTTTAGACTTCCTCCCTTAACTTGAATTCCTTTCACTCTTTTATATCTCCTCTTTCCCCTCATTTATCTCTTTCAATCATCTCCCTTTAATACTCCTCCTCTTCTTTTTTTCTGCTGAATAAAAAAACATCCTGCTTGTTTTTCACCATGTTAAAAAATGGAGAGTCAAACTGAAAGTCATTATGTGAAAAATGTTAGGATTCATCATCATCTTCATTTATTCATGCGCTCTTTGTTGTGATTCTTGACGTGCTGTGCATAAGAAAGGTGGGATTAAATGAGACAAACGTCAAAGCTGTTAACAGCAGGGAGGCGGGTTTCAAATGGACATGTAACCCAAAATCCAGCATTAGAAAAATAGCGTCACATGAACAACACCTACGCACCTACATGCAGATGTGAAAAGCTTTTCCAGTCTTAGAATTGAGGATCTTACTATAATAATCTAGCGCTTAGATGAACACTTTCAGCACACATTTACCTTTAGTTACTTTTTCTCCTCAGACTGTCTTCTGAGCAGCAGCACAATGACTGAACTCTTCACAAACCAAGACAGTAACAATACATTTATGTTGAAGAATGCTCTGTAGGATAGTGTACGATGAAAAAGAAACATGGTCTTTCAAATGTCAGGCTTGCTCCTGTTTTCTGCTTCTGCAGTGCTAAATTACAGCATATTCAAATCCTGGCACGCTGTTATACTCACAGAGGAATGTATCCTCGCTGGCCAGATGAATGCAGAGGTAAGCAGAGAGGAGAGGTTGAGGAGCAAACGTAGAGACCGGTCAACGTCTCCAGCCATGATGAGGAACACTGTGGAGGCCAGCCAGTCGTTGCCTGGATAACCATCTTGCAGAGTGACTGAACGGCAGAGTTAAAGAGCCAAAGGGCTGGTGGAGAGATACAAAGATCAGAGGCAGCAAACATAGCTCCTCAGATTAGTTTTGCAACTTGAAAGTGGTCCATTGACAAATAATGCGACAAATACACGTGGTCTGGTGACACACAGTATTTATCTTACCTTCAAATGAGACTTTTGTAACACTGATTTAAATAGAATTAGCTTTAATGAAGAAAAAGTACCACTTTGCATATAAAAAAACTCACGAATTAAGGAACCTCTGTGATTTTATTACTAACTAATGAGCTGTACATCAGCATGACATAAAAAAATCTGACTAATTTGACTTGACAGATATTTTCTGAATTAATTCAAACAACATATTTAGTTAAACAAATACTATCGGAAGCGGAAATTCATTGACTTTGTTTATCTGAAAGGATTTGTAAAGATACAGCTTAGGTGTCACAAGAAACTGAGTCCTTATGTTGTGTTAAATAAAGCGTTAAGCTAATACCACTTTACTGTCAACTGACACCGCAGAGTGTCAACCACAGAGCGAGTAATGCTTCGACAGTCAATTAACCCTGATACACCAGACCATTATCTCATAGCAGAAAAACAGCCTCCTACAGTTAAGACTACTAAGATCCAATTCTCTGTGGGCAGTGTTATTTTGTGAATTTATGAGATGAAAACAGACTCATTCTGGGTCTATCTGCATGGCTAGCGGTAAGTCGGAAAATGTGGGTTTCTTTGTGATTTTGGTGTACGAGGAGTCAAGTGTGAATCCTGTGAGAAATTCAGCCGGTATGATTCATTTACTACAAAGTCTCCCGTGTGGCAGCTCTGCATTGTGAACACCACATTATGCCAGCAATTGCAAGAATAAAAACCAACATGACTCAAAACACCAGGGCGACGACACAATCAGGCTCTTAGGTTTCTAACTTGGAGTTTCTCGAGTGGTTCAGGCTCTGGAGCATTAACTCTATAAGCTTTAAAACACAAATGTAATAATGTCTGAAAATGTAAAAGAAATGCACTTAACTTGATCAGAAATGTAATGAAATCTAATATTGCAATAAAACCTCCTGACAGATATTGTAATAGCACTTTTACGGATAATAAAATACCTTTCAGGTGGGTCTTTTTATGCCACGACTCTCAATGTAATTCTTTTAACAGATGATGTAATAGCGTGGAATAAAATTGGAAATATAGAGTGTAAGAATATACACAGTTTATAATAATGTTAGTGTCATATTAGCCTGCTGAAAACCCTCATATTTAACACTGATTTCATGTTCTGAATGTGAAATCCAGGCTTATGTAGAATTTGAAATGTATCTCAGATGGCAAGTGGCACGTTGTTATCAGGCGAAGATGCATTAAAGCAATACTCACCACAAAATGACCATTTGTAAATCAAGAAGTCATGCTGTGTTACGTTGATTTCATGAAGAAAACTCTGTTCTTCTTGCATGTCTCAACAAAACAGTGAATATATTATTACTGATCAAGTGGGGACTACATTTAACAGCAGCAAAACCACAAACTCTCACACAACTCATTCAGTATAATCTCTCAATTATCCAGTCGTATGCTCAGTACTTCTCAAACACATGCATTTTCCCTAAAGCCTCATGATTGAAAACTGAACTAGAGTTGAAACTCATCTATGCTCTCTTCAAAGCCAGCCTCTAACGATAAAGTTCTGTGGTGACAATGCATGTGTTTGGGAAGTACTGTGCATGCGACTGGATAAATGAGACTTGGATTAAACTGAATAAGTTGTGTAAGAGTTTGTAAATGGATGTTTTGATATAGTCTTGCTGCTGTTAAATGCAGTCCTCACTTAATCCATAAATCAATGTTTGCTGTTTTCTGTGGAGGCACGCAGGATAAACAAAGTTTTCACAAAATCAAGGTAACACAGAATGACTACGTGATGTGCAAATGGTCATTTTGTGGGTGAAGTATTTCTTTAAACTAAAATCCCAATCAATGGGAAATGAACCCGTCCATACTGATGGTCGCTGTGCGAAGAGTGTCCATTACGTCAGAGTAAATCTTAGATAAGACACGATCAAAGCATGATAGAAGCTGTAGAAGATGGCCAGCTTTACACAAGTGAGCAATGAAGGCAGAACAGTCCATTCAGTCTCTATAAAATGTTCTTTTTCTTCTGAGTCAATAGAGATCCTTGTTGAATGAAGTGTCTCCTTTGCCCCTCTTGAGCTTATCATTTTTCTGCATTCAAAAGTTTCAAATAAAATTTTTAATTTAGAAAATGATGATCTTAAGAAAAGAAGGTATTACATTAATGTTAACAAAAGGTATTCCAATATCAGTCAGGACATTTTATCACATTACTGTTCATTGCATTATTGGGTTTTAATACAGTTTGGATCAAGTTAATTGCAAAGTTTTGCAGATAACATTTTCAGGCACTATTAGATTTTCAGGGAATGATTACATTATTAAGTTCTTCAAGCTCAGTTTCATTTGATAATTTCATTCAGATCCTGCTAGAGGCAAATAAACTGCCCTGACATGCAGGTGTGAGTCCTGATCCAGAGGAACTATGGAGCGATATGTCAGGAGTGAGAATGCAATTGGACTCAAGTTCCAAAACAAACTTCAGGCTATCCACACTTCCTGCTTTTTATGTCTCTGCTGATTTGCTGCTTTTGAATAATGAGAACCTTTAACTTTTAGGTAGAACGGAAGCAGCAAGATTTAATATGCAATTTTCCCTTAAAACATTTACTAGATTTAATGAAACAACATGGAAAATGTGCTTTACAGACTTAGAAATTATTCAAGTTACAATGTCCTCACATTTCAGTATTTATACTGCTGGTGTGTTAAACCACTTGGTTGGCCTCCAGTTAGCAAACACGTCCAGTTAAGTACCACTTCATGCTCTTTGAAACAGATTGACAGACAAGCCTCGTCTATTTGTAGTACACTCTGACAAGACATCATTTTGAATGATAAAGAATTATAAATAAAGCAGAGCGTGGAAAAGAAAAAAACTTTGATCTACCATCAGTCAAACTAAAAATATTGCTTTAATTAATCTCCTCCTCTCTAAAATCAGTGCTTTATTTTGCAAGTCCCTACTTTCACCAAGGGGCCACTCAGTTTCCCATATTTTGGCTTAATTTCAGGACCTAAGTATGTCTTCAATTCAATGTGCTAAATCTGCATATGGCTGAATTACCATTTAATCACTCAGCATAAACGATCTTCACGACCAACTTCTTCACATTAGCTCAAATGCAAGTGTGGTTTCAGTAATACAAGGAAAATGTCAGCCTGTTTTATATTGGTGGAGACTCTTTATCTCTACTCGGTGTTTTCATGTTCAATTGTCCACATACAAAAGGAAACTTCCTGAAGGAGAGAGGAGGCCTATCAGTTGCTATTTGGGACAAAAGGAGGCTGAACTGTTCAGAGACTCAGATGGAGTAAGATAATCTGTATTGTGTTGATCAGACAGAGACGGACACTATCTGTTCCTCGTTGTCTCTCGGAGTGGGACTGGTGCAGTTATCAATCTACCACTGCTGCCACTTCACAGGCACATAAATACTGTGTCGTCTGTTGGATGACAGAAAAGATATTAAATAAAAAATGAAAATAAAAGTGTGTGCCAACGTTAGTGAGCGCATTATTGTTGGGCAAAGGCAGCACAGCTTTGTGTTAATGTGTGTGTGCATGTATCTAGAGTAGCTGTATAAAACATTACTCCCACTTCACCGTACTCCTCTCTGGACTATTTGCATATCTTCTTTATCACTGGAAAATGTGTAATTTGGGATGGTTAATCTGCTTCTCTTTTTTTGAACAGAGTGAAAAATCAAATAAAATTGACATTACACATTTCTAGGTTCTCTTTGTGCAAACTTCATGGAAGTGTCAGTTATTAACTTTATTTAAAAGTTATTATGAGATTAATTAAAAACTCTGCAGCTCAGCTAATAACCAGATCCAAGTGAAGACAGAGCACATCAGGCCAGTCTGAGCTGCTCTGCACTGGCCTCCTGTTACATTTAGAACTGATTTTAAGCTCCTCGTCTGTGTATACAAAGCCCTACATGGGCTGGGACCGAGTTGCTAACTCCCTTGTTAACTATTTGCCTCAAAGAACACTGTGATCATCTGCTGCTGGTTTATTGGAGGTTCCCAGCAACAGCTGGAGGAAGATCAGGGATGCAGCCTTTGTCAGTTATGCCCCAAAGCTATGGAACACACTACCTATAGATATCAGGGAAGCCAGCTCGCTAAATATTTTCAAAAGGAAGCTAAAAACTTACCTGTTCACTTAAGCTTTTAACTAGCTCGACTTTCCTGATACAGGTCTGAAACTCTTTCTTTAACGCTTCATGCTGCTGTAACTCTTTTAAAATCTTACTTGATTTTATGATTTATATTTTTACAACTCTATGATTTTATAAATCAGGT
The DNA here is from genome assembly GCA_019142605.1 of Cephalopholis sonnerati. Taxonomy (NCBI): domain Eukaryota; kingdom Metazoa; phylum Chordata; class Actinopteri; order Perciformes; family Serranidae; genus Cephalopholis; species Cephalopholis sonnerati. The sequence goes on from JAGQAX010000009.1 coordinate 17,707,648, forward strand.
GATCCATGTCTTAAACTGATTAAATGTCTGTTTTATGTCCATGATGTCTATTTTCATGTGAATCACTCAGTGCCTATACTTCCCTTGTTGTAAAGCACTTTGTGCTGCATTTCTTGTATGAAAGGTGCTATATTAATAAATATTATTGTTAATATTATTATTATTATTCAGGAGACTTGAGCTGATGAGTGGGTATGTAAATGAGTTTTGACTCTGCATAGCAAGGCATATAAGATAATAGGTTAAGCTTTACTTACAAATGTCAGAAGAATCTGACAATATAGAGTAATCAAACAAATATTTAACTATAAAAAAAAAGAAGAAAAAAAAAAAACTTCTGCCATCAGAATCAAAATTTGTTAATACTGAAGAAACCTATTTACCTATCAGGGTTTCCACCCACTTCCTGGATGTTGAAACAAGAGGTGTATTCCACTTAAGTGAAATAAAATGTCTTCGGTCATGTCTTCTAATTTTAAGAGAGGCTGACTTTGAAAGGTGTTATGTGACATACTTTCCAACTTGTTTCACACATTTTGTGTCCCAGACTTGTGGGAAAGACATTTGTTTGTTGGCAACATTTTTGATTCAATGACTTGATGTGCTCATTGAAAGTCAGTCATGTAATTAATTCAAGGTTATGGTGGGACCTCAATCAAAATTTCTGAACACAAATGCCATTTATTAATGTATTTGTACAAATAGTGTAGCCCAAGAAAATGTGGAAACGTTAGGGGGGGGTAGTGCGTTTTTAGTTACAGTCTACCTGCTCCTCAAGCCTTCAGGAGTTGTGGAGTCTAAAGGATACTGAGGTCTGAAGCAGTTTTGACTCTCTGTGTGGACAAGAAGATCTTAATATGCTTCATTAGCAGCGTCAGGTCGCTCATAGCATCTTCTTTCAGTAGCTTGAGGTGGCTGCCGTACCTGTTGACATGAGACAGAACAGGCATATCGTATATCTCTGGTCATCAGGCATATTTTGAAGGGAATTCCCGCACAATTCAGCTGTGTACCACTGAACTATACTGCAACAAAAATCATGTATGTTTTTCTGTATCTGAAATATAAAATAAAATAAAGTAAAATAACAAGTGTTTCTATGAAATGTTACTTGATAAATTTTCATTTTCATAGAGCTATTATCTTTGTATGAACTCCCTCTTGTACTCAAATGACACACAACACACATATCCTGAGGCCTCAGGCAAATACACAGAAGTACTCAGCAAAATTGAATTCAACAAGTTCAATTTGGTCAGATTTAACTCTGCAGCTTTGACACTTCTAAGTCAAGGATTCATTATAAATTCATGTCTAACAACTTTTAATCTTAAAAGACATACTGCTCAGTGGGTGGTAACGCTCACACACTGTGTCTCAGAATGTAACATGGCACTCAGTGTCTCTGAACATGCTCCGTAACTTTTCAGCAGGAAAGCTCCCTTCAGGAGAGGTGTCGAGCAAGAGTTATAGACCTACTATGTAATGTAGCAGCGGGGTGTAATTAAGGACAAAAAGGAGCAGCGTGAGAACAGTAACGTATGTCAGATGGCCTACTAGTGGGAAAATAAAGAACAGACCAAGTACGATGCTCCCTGGCATCATTAGAGTGAAAATGGAACAGCAGGAGAACCCTTACACACCTTCGACAGGTGTGGGGGTCTAATGTACGAGCAGCAGGGAATAATAATACTCCCTTGTATACAGCAGCGTGTATTTCTGATGTTAAAAAAAGGTGTGGACAGGTGGCTTTCAGGTCCTCTGAAGAAAACACCTTTGGGGGCTGTGGACTTCACATCGCCCACAAAGGGGCTCCAAGGGCTCATTCATTGTTGCTCTCTATTTCAGTCTCCTGTCTGTCTGGAGAAATTGTTGTTATCTCCCTTTTCATCTTTGGGGCACATTTGTAGCACCTGTCCTCTGTTATTCTAAGGGACTGAAACCAAAACCTGGGGCCAGATGCATAAATGATGTACACACATAAAAACATGCACACACCCTTTCACATATGTAAAGTAGTGTTTATAAACACAACATTTAAAAGATATACTATGCAGGACTGTCGTTTTGAATTTGTAGAACTCGTGTTATGATTGGTCGTGTTACCATCCTGGTGGTTGCTGACTAGTGCAGGGGTCGGCAAACTTCACTATCGAGAGAGCCATTCTAGACAAAAAAAAAAAAAAATCTGTTTGGGGCCACAAAACATATTTGAGCCTTGTAATTAACAATAAGCCTAAATGAGCATTCATCAATATGTTTATACCACAAGGTGGCTACTCTGCAGTGGGCTATTCATGATTTTTTTTGTGCTTTAAATATGCAGTCTTTGTGATAAAGAAAAAGGAATCTGTCCTGGCACAATTCAATTCTTTAAATTCTCTATTTTCCTCAAAGACTTTTACTTTGTTGGATTTGGAATCCATAGTTAGCAAAATTTAGCGGAAAAGAGGACAGATGAACAAAGATAAATGAAAATTACCATATTAAAAAACAGTCATTATTCATATGATGTCTTTTTTTTTTTTTCCAAAACCACCAGGAGCCACCAAGAGCTGCATGTGGCATCGCCTACCCTTGGTCTAGTATCTGGGGCAGGACACTCAAGAAATAAGAACAAGAAATAAAATCATCAAGCAATCAAAAATCATGTCAGCACACTCGCCAAAGTAAACGCCAACCCCAGATTCACTCTTGTACGCCATTTCACCTCGCTATATTTGCATTTTTGTATTATACTATTTGTGCAGAGTCTCTTGGATGCCTGCTGTCTGTGGTCTGGCACCTGGTCGCCACCTTTTTATGAAGTCCCCGCCTCACCTGTGGGCTGTGAGGGTACATGCTCATTAATATCTTAAGCACAGAAAATAGGAAGAAATAACAAAATACAGACTGAGGGCAGAGCCCCTGCAGAAAAATACACTGCCACACATTTCTGGATGGTCATGGGGTCACTATGTTTTTTAGGAAAATCCTGCATAGTATTAGAACATGCTTACATGAGTTCTTTTTTTGACTGGGCTCAGTGTGATATGGAAATGGAAAAATAAGGTGGGAGACTGAATCTAATATGCCATGTTGGGAAAGAGGCTCTCAGGTGAGCTCTGATGTCAGAGTGAAATTGCTTGCTGTAAAGTTCATGATTGAAGTGAACTCTAGAAGAAGTTTTAGAGGTGGTTTAAATATAGGTTAATGTTGGAGCACTGCTGTGACTCTGTCACCAGTGCACTTTTAGCTTTAGGAAACCCAAATCAGTGGAGTAAGATAGAGGGCAGAGTGACTGAATTTTAGGTTTTTAAAATGACTTACAGCAGATAGTTTGTTAACAGAGTAGCACAGAGTTGAGTAACATGTTTATATTTTTCCAACTATCAAACAGGAGTAAATGCACGTTCTTTCAGCAGAATTGTTTAAGGGTCTTTATTTTTAGGATGCATACTGAAGTTCCTACAACGTAGCTTGCAGTTCAGTGAGTATACGAGTTTGAACACAGCAGGTTTCTTCTTCCTTCCCAGGTTGCTGCTGTCAGAACACTGTCTAATTAAATACAGGTTTATGAGCTATAGAAAAACACTTTACTGTACATACCTGAGACAGGTGTTGATTCCCAGCTGCTCCACAGATGATAACACAGTGCTCTCCACACTCTTCTCCTCTGCTGTAAAACAAGCCGATTAAAAAGGAGAGGTGGTTATTACAAAGCAAAACAGCACCCAGAGAGGGGATATGGCTAGAGTTTTTTGGGGGGAAATAGTCCCTAGACATCACTAACAGGGTGTGTTACGACCGTGAAGAATGGAAAAACATGACAATGTATCATGGCTTGCTACTTTCAAGGCACTGCAGATGTGATGTTGTGTCTAGGTAATTTCGTAGTTGGCAGTTTTACAGCAGTTGTTTGGCATTTAATTGTGATGTTTGTGAGGTAGCACGGCATCAAGGTGACTTGGGTAATTTCACTAACAGTCAGCCACGGGTAATTTCACAGCATCAATTTGATGGTTTAGAGCAGTGGAGTCATAACTTATGATTTTAGGAGTGTGGTGGAGTTTTGGAAGAAATTCGCTATGAAATTTTGAGCCCTGTGAGAAAGCTCTTTATCTCAGGACTTTATCTTTATCTGTGGAGCGAGATACTACAGCCGCTGAAAGTACTGCAGCAGGGCAGCTTTAGATCCACATGCCACAGCTTTGTACAGATCGTTGAGCTATCAGTCTCAGCAGCTGCTCTCATGGGCTCTTACTTAGCACCATTAAGTGTGCAGAATCATAAAAATATATTAGTTTTCGGAGTTACAGTTGTAATTGTGTGGAGAGAGCGATGAAAGAAGCAATAACTGTGGGAGCACTGATATTTTGTTTTGGAAGATGTTTCCACAGCTCCCTGGCTTTGGGGAAAAGAATATTATTACATTTGGGCTAATGGATCCCCTGCTTCAGACAGTTTGTGGTAAGATGATGAGAGGATTCAACAATTAATAGAAGAAGTATTATCCAGGCAGCATCAGAGGCAGGGAAAACTTCAAATCCAATTTACAGACTAATGGTGCAGAAATATGAAAAGGAAACGATAATATGGCGTCTGTAATCTACATATCGAAGTGATACTTCAACATTGCTACAATCGAAAAATCAGGGCTGAACAATGTGGATTAATCACAGGCCATCAAATGTTGTATTAATTGATAGAAAGTAGCTTGTGATGGGGACATGAAGCAGTGCTAGAACAACTAGTGCTGTATTTTGTCTCCCAACCTTCTCCCCTCACATATTAACATATCTAAAAAGCTCTTGCTGATGGCAATTACTGTCTAATGGAGATGAATGCTCTCTTGTTGTATTTATTCCCTCCCTCCTCATTCCTCTCTCATCCATTCTCCCCAGCAGTCTATCTTAGAGTTTGTAATAACTATAATCACAGCCATTTAACTTTTGTTACAAAGACAAACTGTTGAAAGATGGCATATGAAATGCATCTCTGACATTAGCTGTAACAATTTAAGATGAGCCCACAACATCTACAAGGAGGTAAATGTGTGCAGCATTAAAAGTAAACTGAGACTGCAAAAAACTGTAATTTCGTTTTGATGAAGACTGTGTGACAAGACAACAAATGGAGAAAACAGATCTTGAGTCATCAGCTCTTTACAAAACCAAGCTAAACATTCAAGTCAACAGGGAGGAGAAGTCCTAAAGATGCTCAGTATCTCCAGGCCCACGACAACCGAGCAAACTTTATCAGCTGATCTGCGATAGGGCATAAAAGCTCTGCGCCAGAAAATCACTGTACTTCAAAATTAAGTGTGGGTTTTTGTTGTTGTTGTAGTTGTTGTTTTTTTCAAATAAACCTGACACATGTTAGAGTCACTTGTGGTCCATTCAGAATGGACCCTCAACCCACTTTTGGACTGGGACCTGCCAGTTGGGAACCACTGTTTTAGACTGTAACAAACTTAGCAACACAAAGATGAACAAACTGGGATTTCACTTGAATTATTTAATTTTAATTATTATTAAAGATTTTTTTTAATCTTTATTAATTACTTTAATTACTACTTTATTAATCCCGCAAGGTGAAATTCAATGTTTACACTCCGTTGTCATATACACACAGGTCCGAATACACACACATGCACAAACTGGACCTATACATGCATTAAATGGAGAGATGTCAGAGTGAGGGGGCTGCCCATGAGCAGGCGCCCCGAGCGGTTGGAGGGGTTCGGTGCCTTGTTCAAGGGCACCTCGGCAGTGCCCAGGAGGTGAACTGGCACCTCTCCAGCTACCAGTCCACGCTCCATATTTTGGTCAGGGCGGGGACTTGAGCTGGCGACCCTCTGTTTCCCAAGCCAAGTCCCTATGGACTGAGCTACTGCCGCCCCAGTTATATTATGGATTTGGGTATGGTTTCAATCCACACCCACTCTGACCTGCATGTAGCGTCTCTGTCCACAGAAGCAGCGGTCTCTATCAGTAGCAGCTCGTGGCGAGCTGAGCGAACACTGGCTAACCAAACTGCCTTCACCAGTGTGACTGACAACTGACATTACTACACCAAAATATTTTTATGTCAGCTGCACAGGAAGAAATCAACAGTGTTTGTTTCCCAGCCCACTGTCTCGCTCACAGTGAGGGAGGGCAACCTGCCTCTCACAGACAGACTGGGAGCTGATCAATCAATGTAGATACTGTTCATAAGTTAAAAAAATATATTAAAAAAAAATATTGTTTGATTTAAACATCTGTCCGTGCAAATTGGGCTTCACTAAATGTGACAGAAATTAAAACCTTTTGCTGAAGCATAGGTTGAAAACAATGCAAGACTTTTTAAATTCTGTCGAGCAGCTCTTATCGAAAGTGTCAAGTGCCCTGCCATGAATCAGGCTTTAATATTGCACAAACAAGCTAGCTAATGCTAATGTGCAGGAATGTTTATGTGATCTAGGCAACAGTTCAGTCCCATCAGTTGTGATTTGTGCTTGTTGCGCCAAATAAATTGTTAAATAAGCAAACAAATCAGAATCAGTTGTCACTTATTACTATTATCTAATAAATGACACTTTTATTAGTCACTTGACACTTGAAACTTTTGTATAATCACATGAAAGAGAGTGCTTTTGTGCCATCGTGGCTGTGATTGATATTTGGTACAACAGCACTCCCTTACATGTGATATTGCTTCAGTAAAATCTGAACACAAAATGTATAGTAACTATTATTCTCAAAAATATTTTCAACAGAAATTTAGCGGAGTAGAAGTATGTAGTTGCATAAAATGGAAATACTTAAGTAAGTATCCCAGCTTTGTATGTAAGTACTGTCTTTTCAGCAGGCCGTTGTGTCCACAGTAGCCTAGAAACAGCTTTTTAAAAAGGCTCAACTGGACTCAGCTGGCTGTTAACTGCTCTCTGCGTGTAAGCTGTACTGTGTGCTGTACAGTCTGTACAGTATGTTTAGTTATCCTGCCATTTAAAACTATTTTAAAACAATCACCTGTTAAATGTTATTTGTATTTTTAAAATTACAACTGTCTTCTTTTCCTTCAGTTTCTCTATTCTTAGCAGATTGCTCATTCTTAGAATGAAAACATTGTGATTACCTGTTATGAAACTATACTGACAATGAAGTTGAATTGAACTGGCACGGTTTTTCAGGTATTTCTGTCTCTGCAGTTGGCTGAAATACAGGAGAGAAGGTGGTTTACCAAGGGTAGAAATGAGGTGGAAAAAATGTCTTTAATTAAGGATCTATTTGAGGAAAAAAAAATCATAGATCTCTGCCTGAGCTATAGAGATGTAACAGTCGCACAAAAAGGTGGGCTCTCTTTGTTTCCAGTCACTGAACCTCAACAGGCAGCTGAAATAAATGAGATTTGTGGACAGCTGCCTTTAGGAGTCAGGGCCATGAAGGGTGAGGAGATACAACTCAGAACGGTGCACAGACAGAGGTTAATACTTGCCAAATGAGTCTGCTCTCTCCATATAATGGGAGCACTCAAGTAGGGCAGAGTGGCTGAGACTGTAGTCAGCGTCAATCAAATGCCTACCACCCGTTCCCCTGCCACACACATACACACATACATGCACACACATAACAGGCAGATTGCAGAATTCAACAAGAGCCATGACAGCTGCCTGGTCTCCTCTGAGGCTATTTGGTGGGAGTAATGTTAGAGGGGAAAATGGAAAAGCAGTGTGTGTGCGTCTATGTGTATGAAATAGCAAATACACCAAAGAGCCTTCATTTTAAAGCAATAAAGAGATGCAGAGATGTGGGCTAATATGGCAATTTCAAAAACTGATTCTTGGTGTGATGCTGAGTAGAGGGTGCAAAACAGTTTTCAGGGTGTCACAGATTTTATACAACCTCTTCTGTGCAACAGGACTGACTGAGGGATGTTCTGTCAACGTGTAATATGTCTGACCAAAGTCAGCAGGTCAGATGAGACTGTTTGTTGCTTGATATCAAGTGTTGTTTGCTCTTGCTGAAGATTATTTATTATTTACATGCTATTAGCATGTGACTCTGCTCAAGAATGTGTTCGCTTTTTGTGACTTCATTTGCACTTCACTGTGCATGATGAAAGTGCAGAGTTTGACACTAAAAGGCTGTTTCATGTTTACCTGCAAAAGCGGGGAAAGTTTCTCTGTGCTCACCTTAAAGGAACAGTTCACTCCAAAATTGAAAGTACACATTTTCCCTCACATCTGTAGTGCTATTTATCAATTTAGAAAAAAAAAAAAAATACATTTGGAAAACTCAACAGCAATGTCTCTTTCCAGCAATCATGACCCAGTTACTCAAGATAATCCACAGACCTCGTGGGGAACTATTTTACTATAAAGTTATTTAGGCACTATTTTCTTTCTACTGAACTCCACCTGCCAGCTGTATCAATGTGCAGAGGGAAATGTGCATCTCACCTAGCTCCAGCTAGCTAACATGACAGCTCAGCCAAGGAGGATGCCATTAATGTTTCTATCTCGCACTGTCACTAGCCTAAGTCTCTCATCCATAGTTCGGTAGACAGAAAATAGGACCTATATGAAACTGCTCACAACGAGCTCTGTGGATTGTCATGATTTCTGGAAAGTGACATTGCTGTTGAGTTTTTCAAATGCATTTTTCTGGCACTTACGAGTACCATGAAGTTTATCTACATCTAGTTGGGTTACATTGGAGAGAGGGCAGGCATCTCTACAGCCGATATCTCCAACACTCTGCAACTCACACCTAAACAATCTAGATTGAAAAACAGTATTACAGGTAGGAGGAAAAATATGTAGGGCAGCACGGTGGTGTAGTGGTTAGCACTGTCGCCTCATAGCAAGAGGGTCCCAGGGTGGGGGAGCCCTTCTGTGTGGAGTTTGCATGTTTTCCCCATGTCAGCATGGGTTTTTTCAGGGTACTCCAGCTTCCTCCCACAGTCCAAAGACATGCAGGTTAATTGGTGACTCTAAATTGTCCGTAGGTGTGAATGTGAGTGTGAATGGTTGTCTGTCTCTATGTGTCAGCCCTGTGATAGTCTGGTGACCTGTCCAGGGTGTACCCCTGCCTCTCACCCAATGTCAGGCTGGGATAGGCTCCAGCCCCCCTGCGACCCTCAAGAGGATAAGCGGATGAATGAATGAATTAATGTCCCTTTAAATCTGAGTTTATCGCATGTAGGTCTGAACAGGATTTTGTGACATCACAACTAGTTTGGAAGCTAATCATCAACCAAGATACAACTTACACAAGTGTGATGTGGAGATTTATGACCTCCACTGCACACAGATGAGGACTTTTAAGTGAAGTAGGAGACATCTTGTGTCCAGCAGTTAAACTTTTGAAATACACAACATGTTAACTTTGCTCTCGCCAACTGGAAATACAAACTCCAGTAAAATAAGTATCAGGGCAAGAAACATGAGCGTCCTTGAATTTTTCAAATTAACTTCTTTTTTTTAATCATTTAAAACACTTATCACATAGTTCAACCGAAGGGAAACACAGAAATTAGCCGACTTGATTAGCTGCTGTAGCTACCGAACCAGCTGCTTATATCTCCTCAAATATAAACTTTAATTACTCCTTGCTTCATACATGGCGTGATTTCATTTTAACAGTGGTTAAGATAAATATTACAAAGAAAAGCTTTGAATCTTTGTTGCCTACATCCTAACTAGCTGCCTGCAACTACAAATCATATTCATTAAAACATATCTTTACATATTTTCAATTTGGCAAGTTGAAGAAATTACAGAATTTTCCCCTGGCATTACAAGGTCTCTAGGTGCAAATGTTTATGGTTCCAATTTAGTGTAATTATATAAATTTAGATGACATGTTTACATCTGATGTTTTCCCCATTTTTTTTAGGTTTGTTTTTACAACAAAGTCCATGTAACCATACTGTATCTTTTTTATCGTGCTTACATGGTTGTCTTTATTGTAAATTAAGAATGCAAATCTTTATTAGACTGGTTAGACAAATTCCTACCAATGTAATGTGCAAAATGTGGGAGGACCAGGCCCTATGATGTGTTTGCTTTTTAAAAAAATATGTAAATGAGTGTAACATATTTCTAAAAATGTAGTGAGGTTGGAGAAATGAATGTCAAAAATGGAAAAATCAACAACTTTGAAGTGTGTGAGTGGTCTTGGATAAATAAATCATCAAAACAAACACTCAGAATTAAGATTCTTCATTAGCGTGGCCTTAGAGGAGACATGCCTCTGTACTGATACTGATTAAAGACATCTAATACACTGTGGGGAAATATTTCAACCCTCAGTGAAGAAAGGCTAGCTGACAAGTCTTTCTCCTTATTGGAAAAAAAAAGCATTTTAAATAAAAGCACACTGAATATGTTTTACATACCCTTTTTAATCAGTATTATTCATTACTTTGACTGTACTATTAGCTGTCTTCTTGCCACAAATGATTGGCTAATAATTATTTTAGTCTCATGCATTATCTGTTCTTCTTCAGGGACGTTTGTGTGAATACTTAAACATGCATACTTATAAGGCCGATCAAATTCTGCACACTATTTCAAAGACCTGCATTACAGCTAATACTAATATACCATGACTGTGGAAAATGCTCTTTCTGGATGAAGGTGGCAGGTATCCACTTAAAGTTCAAGCAGGAAATCTTAAACATAGTTCCAGCCTACAGCTTACCTGCTGCTCCAAATTACCGTACAAAATATGTTTAATCACATGTAACCGTAGCAACAGTACTTATGTCTTGTGCAATATAGCAGTTTACAGGGTAACTTCAGTAGGCTTATTTTCAACCTGGACCCCATTTTCCTGTATTTTTGTGGCTAAATTACTACTGGGAACAACAACTGCACCAGTACTGAGTGGGAGGGCTGCAGCCAGCAGCTGTGAAACAGGCTTCAATGTAAACACTCAGCGCTTTTGTGCTTGTTTTTGCCACTTTTTTGCGACAGGGTCATATCATTATACTGTGTGTCTGACAACATTATGGAAAGGATTCCTACAGAGGCTGACCTTTTTGTTAAAGAGTAAGATCCTTTTTGTTTAACAAGAAACAGCCCTGAGATTGTCATCACCAAACCCAACAAACTCCATTTCAATAAACAGTAATTTTATCATCATAAAGCACCACTTCTTTCAAAGTCGACAGAAACAAATTAAAACTCACAAAAGCTGTCTTGGTTTGTCTTTCCACTGTTCCAACAATCTCCAACTCTGATTTTATTAAAATAAACCCGTTATTCACCCAGTTAGATGTGAAAATATGCTGTCTCTATACATGCAAAAATTATTGTTTCTTTAAACGGAGTCTGGTGGGTTTGGTGACAGCAATTTTGGGGATTTGTTTCTGGTCAAACAAAAAGGATCTTAGTTTTTACCAAGAAGGTCTGCCTCTGTATGGATTCTTTCTATAACGTAGTCAGACACATAGAATAATGGTCTGAGCTGTTAGTGGCAAAAACAAGCACTTTTAGTGGATGTATTTTGACGGTAAACAAATGCCCCAGGTGATTACACTGCAGCCTGTTCTGCCACTGCTGGCTTCAGCCCTCTCATTAAATACTTGTCCAGTTTTAAAAATTGTTGTTCCCATTAGTCACACAGACACAATAACCTGGGAATAGGGTCCAGACTGGAAAATACTTAAATTACTCATTAACTCCAACTAGGATAGATTCATGTAATGCTATTAATATGTATAATGCAATATCATATTTTCTAGAAAATCAATCAAGAAAAAGTGTTTATGGGTAATATAACTAGACAGGAATGTCAAATCAACAAATCAGATATCTTACAAATCAAGGCACTTCATAACACAGAGGCGTAAATAAATTTGAAATGCAATCTTGCCATGAATCCGTCCTGTTCACTGATTTGCAACACTGTCCGCGAAGGCCAAATACAACCAGAGATATTCAAGGAATACTGTAGATATCACTAACAATGAGGCACAATCTCTGACAGCTGACAAAGTCATATTGTTTCATGTTATACCTCATATTTGGAACAACCTTCTGGACAACTTGAGGTCAGCTTCAACTCACAGCTCTTTTAATTTGAGGCTTAAAACGTTTCTGACTGCATCTGCATCTTGCACTGTCTTTTTTTATTCTTATTATTATTCTATTGTATTCAGTTTATCATATGTATATCTGCTATTTTCAAACCAACACAAGTATTTTAAATTGCTTTGTCTGGTACATCTTGTCCTCATATCCTTTTGTCTTATGTAAAGCATTTTAAATAAATAACACATAAACTTGCCTTGTCAAATCTCCCAAACTTCAATTCAACTGCTGAAACAAATTTTGTTGTTTTTATGTTGATTAGCCAATATAGAAACAGCACAATGTAAGGGTCTTCATCTCCTCACCTTACTATTATTTGAACAAGTAAAATCACAGTCAAAAGGCTAACCATTTTCATACAACATTTTTATTTGTCAACACTAGAAGTCAACTTAAGTAATTACAATTAGATCAATTAAAGAGACTCTTGACACTTTTTGAAGGGTAATATGAAAATATTCCAAAGACATTAAACATATTTTTAATACACTGAAGACCATTATGAGAAGTGGAAAAAACATAAAAGCTTGACAATATCAATTTGTTACTCTCAGAGAAGCTACCGTGAAAGCGACAGCTTTTAAATCCTGGCACAACTGTACAGCTGTATGATAGTCAGATCGCTTTCTGAGTTTTAAAAGCTCGACTGGTCACATCTTTACAGGTGTACTGAGACAGACTAAATGGCCAAGACTGATGCTACGAGTCGTCTAATAGCCAGGTACAATCAGCAGATGTGTGAGAGAGCTGAGCTTTCATCCTCACAGGCTTTCATCTTACCTTTTCATCAGCCACCAAATCAAAACTATAAAAATTTCAATATAACAAAAAGTAGCTTGCAGTTTTATAACAAATGTACTGTTAATGTCCATCAGTTTTTCATGACCACTTTCCCTCTATTAATGGCCTGAATGCCCATGGTGGCTACTGGCCATAATAAAATAGACTCATATTTAAATACAAAAGTGTTAGGGGGGTTCAATTTTGTTGAAAACCATTATTATGGTTAAAAGACTACTCTGTTCTGCAGAGTAGTCTCTGTACTCTCTCTAAACTCTGTTTTGAGCTCAAAATAGAATCTAACTCTAAGCTTTTGTGAAATATGACCAAATCTAAATGTTTCCTGGCATTTTGGCATGTCTAACACTGATTATATTTTTACACTTTCAGTAAATATGTAATATTACATGAATGACATCTGGCTGAACAAGTAACTTGTGCACTTACTGTAATAAAATACATACTGTGCATTGTGTAGGAAACAAGCTATTACAGCAAGGGACGTGCATAAAATTTCATTAAATTGTAAAGCTGGCCAAATTTCAAGTGTTTGAGTAGCAAAGTAATTTCTGGAAACTCTTTACTGCTGAGGACGGTGCTACTCTTGGGAGACATATAGAGATAATCCTCAGTTGAACTAGGGCTGGGCCATTCATTGAAAACGTATCAAAACCGACATTCAGAACCTCGAACCGATGTAATCTTGCCCATGTCTGTAATTTCGTTTTTTTTTTTTTTTTTAGTTCTGTTAATACTTTCCCCACTGTGTATGTTCACATACTGTCCCCTTAAAAAACATACTACTATGTGTAGTCATATGACTCCACCCCGTCCACTCCGTGACCGGGAAGCAACATGGAGGAGAACTCAAACACTGAGCCAACTGAACTACTTGAGCAGCTTGGACCAAAGAGAAATGCTGTGTCCGTCATCTGGACACATTTAGTCTTATGCGAAGACGACACTGAACAGAAAAAAATGTAATGCAAAACATTGCAGAGAAACCATTTTAGCATCCAAAGGTAATACCACCAATCTGTTTCAGCACTTGGAGCACAATCACGTTACCAAGTGCACTGCTCAGAAAAAGTAAGAGACTGACAAGCGCCCAGTAACAAGTGCTTCAGCTTCAATAACACAAGCATTTACAAAGGCTACACAATATGAAAAAGACTCAAGGAAATAGTTCATCTGTGTGTGTTTTTCATTGAATTAATTTAAATGATAAAGATATGCACCATTTCATTAGAAAAAATATCCCAGCTTTACTACTTGAGCATATTTACAGCACAAACCCTGTCAGTGATTTATGAGGGCAAAAAAGAAAAAAAAACACCGTTCTTTAATTGTAATCAAGGTAAAATGTTCAGTTAATCATGATATTGATGTGAGGTCATATCGCACAGCCCTAAGTTGGACTGAGCAGCACAGGAAAAATGCCTGGTTGTTCTAGCCACTAAAAATGCAGTCTACCACGTGATCCTCACTGACACAACCTATACTTCACCTCCTGTGTTGTTACAGTACTTGATGTAAAGTCACTAAAACAAGAACAGGTAAGGAACAAACCTGTTTTCACCTAAAAAAAATAATTGCACTTCGCTGCTACAAAGCCCTTAGTGGATGATGCGGTGTACTTGAAAAACACAGACAGAGGATTGCCATTAAATGCTGACTCTTGTAACAGCCCCTGCAGTAAAAGAAAGTCACTGTACCACATTTTATACTATGACCATGTGTGAAAACCTGAGTAACACACTCAGTGATGTGCTAACCCTGCAGCACTAATGAAGAGCTCCTTGTTGTTACATCCCTGTGTTCTCACCTCTTCCTATGAAGTGAAGGTTGCAACACATAAGCAATGTGATGCTTTAATTAACGAGTCACAATCATAACTGCCTCTCACAGTAAATAAATGTCTCTTTCATTTAGAAGTGGCTGAGTCAGGGAGGAGCAGCTGACCAGATGACACCAATCTGCCTATTTATCTACAGTCATCACTGTGCCATCCTTTTTTCTCTTCTTCTGCTCTCCACTGTAGTTTTTGTTGCTGTAAACCTCTTTGCCTTTTTGCCCTACATAAAAGCATTTAAAAATGTACTTGACTGTCTGTCTGATCTCCGCACTTGGGTTCATCACCTCCAGTGCTTAAAGCAGTGGCAGTATTATAATTATAATAATATTGCTAATCAGTGCCAGATGACTGCACAGACATCAAAACACTATTTGAGCAGGGCACATCCGTTAATTCAATTCAGATGTAGTTTTAATTATTTCCAGTGATGAACTGATTTAAAACACACAGTACTCTATGTTTTAAATGTGTGATTATTTAAACTAATATGTCACCTATCATGTTAAACTTGATTAAACATTAAATGACTAACTCCATCTAAGCTGGGAACACTTACTAAGGGTATTTTGGAGGGGATTTGTTGGGCCAAGTTAGAGGTAATATAAGCAGAGCACTACTTTTTATAGCTTGTATAAAGAGTTTCAGGTGAAGGGCATGAGGTTATCAGGGGCCTGTTTAGCTGTATTTTGCAAAAATATGTAAAGTAGGAGCGAGAAATATGCAATTAGTACTTCAGTTTGGAAGATTTTCTGGGTATTCACTAATTAGCAGCCTTCATTCTAGCTGCCATCAGTCTGATCAGGTTGTTTAGCCCACCGGCTACAAAACAAGCCAACCTACTGAAATCATTCACCCGTTTGATATGGGAAACATAACAAATTTTAACCTGGGGTAAAACACTGCTCTGAAAATGAGGAGGAATTTCTCCACTATTTTTCCATCCCTGCCTGCCAGCCCACAGGGACTGTCCCTGACTTCCACGTTACATTGAAGAGGTGTGTCAACAAAGACAGCTCAACAATATTCAGAACCTTCAACATCTCACCCATCCACCCCTGGACTGAACTGCACCAGCCACTCATAAATCCATCGCTTGTTTGTGTGTAAAGTTCTTAGTAACTTCTAGCTAGTTTTGGTGATTTATTAAATAGGATTGCACTATTACAACTTAAGAAATGTCTTAGCTAGCATTGAGTATAAATCTCTTATTAGGAGACATCTGCAGTGTTGTCCAATGACAACCTGCTCTCACTCAGAAGTTGTCAGATACCAGAGCTTAGGCAGTGACTTCCGGCGTCAGACACTGATGAAAAAAGCCATCCTTTCATGTCAGCATGATACGTGACCATAAATGTGTAACGTCGCCACTGGGCAGCGGGGTTAGAAGGAAACACAACTGGACAACCACGTAAGTTAAGAGGGCAAAAAGTCCGGGTGGGGCAGGCAAGAGGGGTGGTGGATGGGTCCAACAACTGCCTGACTTTTACCCTGGGAGGCTGGTGTTCGCCTCCAGTAAGACTGTAAAGCCAAACCCTGTTCCTTTAACCTAAACCCAACCATGTGCTTTTGTTGCGTAGACCTGACCACGTGCGTGTTGGCAAAACGTAACTATGTGCCTTTGTTGTTGAAGGAGAAAATCGCCACATTGCGGAGTTGTAGTGCGTTTATTTTGACAGAGACTGTATGTTAATGTTAAATTGGGAGTGCATTTTGAAAACAGATAATGCATGTAACATGCTGAAGTGGACACGGTGTCCCAGATCGTTAACAACCAATGCACCTGGGATACCTTGCACGTCACATCTTGACGTGGAAAGTCCATGACTAAATGTCAAAATGTGACGAGGTCAGAGTGAAAATGTGTTGCCAATCAAAAGCAGCTATGTAAACAGTAAATCAGGTTTTTACAGGTGCAAAAGATTTTACAAATGTACAGTATGTATTTGTTTTGTTATCATGCAATCATGCCTTTGGTCGTGTGTGTGTGTGTGTGTGTGTGTGTGTGTGTATCCATTTGTCTGCAGTTAATCTCACATACTGGACCAAACACCCTAATATTTTGTGTTCACATGCTCAAGGGCCTCTCATGGTTGCAGTGATTGACAATTATTGAAAAACCTGTTTTACTGACTGTTTTATATCATCACTCACTGCTGACTCCTCACTCACTCCTCTTGATCGTCCGGTGGGAGGCACAAGTTTTCCAGAAATGGTCTTAGCTAAAAACAACAAGCCTTCCTGTCTGTTGCAGGCCACATTTTGACCTTCATCGGAGCTCAAACACTGCCAAAAATCTAATTTTGAACTGGAGCATCTGCAGATTAATTCCATACTTGATATGTTATGATCTACATAAGTTATTCACAATACAAGATGAATGAGTCCATGTTTTTATCATCTTTGCTGCCATCTTGACTCTACCGGAGCCCAGAGGGACAACTCTAACTGGTGCAGCCCTTTGTGGTCTGCCTGCAACCTGGTTTTGTTCCGTCCTTCATACGGCTTCATACCAAACCAGGAGCATTTCTTAAATGGAAGATTTTACTTGCACAATTTTGTAGACTTACAGATTTTGTTGATTCGGTAATTTTTTCTTGATATTTGAACGTCTACCAAAATTAAGTAAGTTTGATATGTAGATTTAGGTTTTGTTTGCCTGTTTTAATTGTGTTAATTGTTTCCTACATTATTGTGCTGTAGCCTACCAATTAAGTCAATACCATTAAAAGTCCAGCTATGAACGACATGGATCAAAGATTTGTGGTTGTGATACAGTCATCAAAAATACAATAATCCTCATAAGTATAATATATCTGTACTTAACATACAGTGTGTGTTAGCAGGAGAAATCGATCTGCTGTGTTCAACACGACATGGCACTGTCAGCAATAGACGAGGCATGTATTTTGTTTTAGTTTCTGGTATGCTTCTGAAGCACGTGGCTGTGAATCCGCTGTAATACAAGAGCTGTCTAGAGTGGCCTTGTGCAGCTTGTGGCTGCCTTGTGGAGATCTGCACTCTACTGAGTGCACCTTTCTTGTTAATGTCTGTTAACATGGAGAAAAATGTGTTTCAGATTATACTCACCTAATGGACTATATTTACACATTCTACAGGATTGTTATTTGTATGTTATTTGTTATTTAAAAAAAATTCCACAAGGTTTGGTGTGTTTTACCCATGTTTGTAATCCTGACGGGTGCAGCTGAACGAGGTGCTATCTTTGACCTTTATGTGAAATAATTACAGTTTGTGACAATTTTTCTTATCATGGAAAAATTCTAAACCTACGTAAATGCTCATAATATTAGGCTCAGCAATGCTTGACAAAGCGCTGTCAAACAGAAGAGCAGAAACAACATACTAGCTCCAATTCATTTAAGATGTGATATTTATATTTATTAGATTTATATTTATTAATAATTCCTTTATTGTCATTTCTCAGTATTGGCGTACACAGAAACAAAATCTGTCCTGTGCCATCATGTTGGTTGATGACAACCCCAGTCAGGGTGAACAGTTTTCTTCCCCCTTGTGAAAACAGCCTGGCCAAAGTCCTGCTTTTCTTTCATAAGGACTATGACAGTTTCCCCGAAGCTACAGTTCTGATCAGACCTCCTGATACCCGTCTGCTGAGTCAGGAGTCCCAGTTGGGGATGTAGCAAAACGTGCTATGAAGGTTAGAGTTGAACTTCAAGTCATGCTACGTCAAATATATTTACAGGATGTGTCTCACACAGCTTTAAATTCTGTATAACATCAGAAGCCCTCTTCTAGACATCCCCTGTTCACACTCACTGCACATTTGAATTTAACAGGTCAGGCTATTGCAACAACATATCCCCAGAGTGACAGTGACAATACAATCCACGAAAATAAGGTGTTAGCACATTATATATGTATGTATGCATCTGTTTGGACTACTGTAAGGCAAAATGTATGTAAAGTGGAATTAAAAACAAAGATGCTGCCAGACCACATTGTAAAATATGTAAGGTTAAACCCCCTGGACAATTAAATCCTGCTTTTCCCCTAAGAATATCTTAATGTAAGTAACAAGAACAGAGAGAAACCAGAGGTCAGATTTATATCCCACATAGAAGGATCTTGGCTTACCTCACTGATCCACAGAGTACTCTTTATTTATTTTCCTTTAACTAAATTGTCTAGAGAAAACTGAATGTATAGCTCTTTTCCACTGACCTTTGTACTGAGCCGGAGAGAAGAAGCACTCTGTGGCAGAGTTGGATAGATGGGCCACAACCTTCTCCAGAAGGTCAGCCAGCACTGAGGAAAAAAAGACAGACAAGCATATAAAATTTATGCTAGTACAGCTACAATAAACCAAAGCCAAATTCAAATACATCAGCTCTACTATTTATAGAATGTGGATAACATCCTGTTATATACACTATTAAGCAGCCCCGTTACAGCGTAACTCATCTGGAAAGGCACATTTCCTTTGAACCATACAGTATGTGTGTTTAATGTAGCAATCACTGAGTCACTGGCATAAAAGAAAGGTCAAAAGAGTCACTAGTCAAACACTAGATAGATCAGAAATGGAGCAGTATTAAATCTAGGACAGATAAGGGTCTGACACAGAAGATGAGGCTTCATCTGCAAAAACATGTGTACAATAATACCATCACTACACTTTGCAAATGTGCATCCGTTCGTATCTATTTACAGCTTCACTGCGCCTGACTGTCCCTGAGTAAACCCTGACAACACTGCTTTTAGTGTCATATCACACTGCCGTGCAAAGAAACCACCACCAGTCACTGAAGATATAGCTGTGGAAATAAAGAGGGAAGCACTGGGTGATGAGGCCTCCTGTAAAATTAATACAGATAATAAAACTCAACAACAACACAGTGGCACAGGAGCATATACAGTGCAGCAGGGATGACACTTTTTTGTAGGCCAACATGGAAGTTAGTATCGCCCTGGTTCCCTCGACAAAAAGCCAATGGGATTTTTTTCTATTGGATTTTGGATTACTGCAGAAAATAAGCTCTGTGGCAAACAAAAGTTCATGACGCTCACATTTTTTGTTCAGCAAGATAATCTTCAATAACGAACACCACTTTTATGATTATCGAGGCGTAAATGCAATCACCACAAGTAAAAAGCTATGGCTATTAGGCTATAAACAAACTACACCATGGTTACATGACTTCAAAGTTGCCACCATAATGAGGCTGTATAGCCATGTTTGGCATGATGATGTTCTGTATTCTCATTGGGTCTCATTCAGTGATATCTTCCTACGTTTTTTTTAATTTGTTCTCAAGAAAAGTTTTAAGAAAAGTCTACGTCAGATTCATGAATTGTTCTAAAACCCCAGAACTGTTTGCACCTGTGTTCTTATCATGATGAATCCCATTGTCTTCATAGGTTGACAGCGTGTGCCATTTGATCTAATTAGCATACGTAAATACCCTGCAAATCCCCATAAAAGGGCATGAGACTGCAGGGCTGTATGCACACACAGAAACAGAAGGAGAAGAAGAGGAAAAGTTGCAAGAATTAACTCAAGATTGCCAAATTGAAACTCAGTGGCCTTGGTGTTAGCCAGCAGATTTTAGAATTAGAGTGTTTTGACTTTTCACCTTCCTGCCTGGTACGGTCACCTTAACTGTACATTTAAGAATAAACTCTGTAGGATTGTGACACTGGCACGTAAAATGGTTGGCAGGCCACAAAAGCCCTTGACCCAACTCATTACAGACAGGACGAGGAAGAAAGCGAGGCGTATCTTGGAAGACAGCTCTCATCCTCTCTTTAGTCAGTTTGAACTCTTGAGCTCTTGAGCCCAGAGTCCCTCTGGCAAACAAAAATGTATTTAAGAAGTCCTTCATCCCAAGTGCCATCAGTATCCTTAACTCGGCCAAGTGATTAATGAGTTTTAAACCACAGACAGACAATGTGCTGATTTAATGTGTTAAGTGTTTTTGTTTTACTATTACAATGTTGTTTCTTGTGCAGAGAGACAGAGAGAGTTGGGCAGAAGGTGAATGGTGGACCATTTCACGCAATGGATCTGTAAGTTATTAATAACTTACTCACAGTGTTGCTTTGTCACTTTTTGATTCACCGCCGAAACTGCCCGTGATACTTTTTAGCATGATCAGTCACTTACGAGGATGTTAGATAGCATGGTGCCTATTAACTGATGTAAACTGAAGTGTTAGTGTTTATTTTAAAGACCATTATGCTTTGGGAAATAATCAAAATAATTATTAAACTAGAATTACTGCCCTGCGGTTGTATGCGTCCACATAACAGTCAAGTTTCTCTTACAGTTTACATCCATGTCTGTGAAAACATGGATGCTTCACACACTCTGTCCCCCCGACAGCACAGAGGATCTATACAATCAGCGCAGTCTCAAGGTGGACACCCAAGATTAGTGTCACCAATTAAGTATCTAACCAAATATTTCCCCTTCTTTTCCTGAGATATGAAAGTGTTTTATGTAGCACATTATGATGTCGCAGTGAAAATGACCTTTGACCTTTTACATATAAAACTTTATCATGGGGTCCTGTCCTTTATCATATTATCCTTATAGACATTTGTGTGACATTTTGTCATAATTAGCATATGAAGTTTTGAGTTATGAACAAAAATATATTTTGCAAGGTCACACTGACCTTGACCTTTAACCTTCAACCACATAATTCTAATCAGTTTATTCTTCAGTTCAAGTGGATGTCTGTGTCGAAGTTTAAGAAACTCTCTTTAGGTGTTCTTGAAATATCGTGTTCACAAGAATGAGACAGATGCAAGGTCACACTGACCTTGACCTTTGACCACCAAAATCCAATGAATTCATTGTTGAAATCGAGTAAAGATTTGTGCCAAATTTGAAGAAAGTGCCTTACAGTGTTCTTGAGATATTGCATTCACAAAAACAAGACAGACAAGGTCACAGTGACCTTGACCTTTGACCTTTGACCACCATAAAACATTTGTGCCAAATTTATAGAAATTTCCTTAAGGTGTTCTTGAGCTACTGTGTTCACAAGGATAGGACTGACGTACAGACAACCTGAAAACATAATCGCCGCTGGGGAGGCATAAAAATATTATAAATTGTAAAAATATAATTTAATATAAATTCTGTATTATTATACAACTGTAAAACTGAAGAAAATGCAATGACTAATGATTTTTTACAAACATGCTATCACAAAATGTGTTTAAGAGTGCTCTTGATTATGCGTAGATTCTGTTCTTACCCAAGAACACATCCTAAATAAGAAAACAAAGGTGAATGTCAGATTCTTTCGTGTAAACTGTGTAAGTTGGTCTTAAGATGAAATTTCTTTATAAGAATGGTTTGTGAATGAGGCCCATTGAGCCACTTGTTAGCAACCGATTTTTTCAAGACACCCAAGAGCTTAAAAATTCACAAGTGGGGTATTTACTGGTGTATTTCATGTCAAAAAACATAATGTGAAAGTCACGTAAGCTTGTGTGATCCACGGACCTAATTTCAGGCAACTAACTAAACACCCATTCAAAAAACCCACTGACTTAGAGATGAGGGAACTAGGAGTGCTAAAATGCTAACTCATTTCCAGTTTTCAGGACTCATTCCTGCACCATTCTATTTCTATTTATTTACACAGACGTTCTGAACTGATCATACCTTCATTGTTTGCTTTAATGAGTATCTGAAAGAAACTTTGTGGGAAATTCACACAGACGAGGTGTTTATCTGACTCTTTCTAGCATAAAAAGTTGCTTACCAGCTGTGGCAACTGTATTTTCACAGTAGCTGCATTTTGCATGACTTTACTTTATCTGTATTTATCACTGAATATTATTCAGTGTCCTTCTGATGAAAGTTTTACATACCCTCCCGAATCTCACAACTCATCTCATTGTCATATACACTCTACAACTTTACATTCATATTTAATCATTTGGTAAATTATTTTCTCTTAAGCAACAGATAAATGAGGTACAATCCAGACCACAGTGGGAGAAGCCATTAAAAATTCAACTGAACACAAGTGCTTCATGGTTGCAGGAGCACTTTTCACTGATATATTAATACATATGTGAATTGAGAGGCATTTAAAATGTATGATGTTTTCTACATGGTGGCTCTTGTAGATCACAACTTTTTTTTCCCCACAGGAACTTAACGCGTCATTGGAAATCTCTGGGAATCATTGTCACATACTGTCACTTTCTTTAAGTATAAATATAGAGGATTGTGTGTTTACATCAGCAAAGTCAACTAGTGTTTTTTTTACATACACTTAGTCGCCACTTTATTAGGTATACCCGGATAAAGTTTAAGCGATATAATGCAGGTTATTATGTTCAGTTTTTGTTAAAACTTTTTTAGAGAGGAGTTGATTTTTATCATCATATTGAAGCCTACAGTTTACAGCTATATTATAAATATGTTTCTGAATTTATACTCATTCATATAAATATCTATGTACTCCTTAATTAGCCCTTGCATGTACTAAAATGTTAATATGTGACGTAACAGCACCACTTCAGGTCCACTTGAAGTACTGCATTGAATTGATTTAATCTATTTTCTATGGAAGTCAATTTCTGTCAGTGTGATGAAAAAAAAAAGGTCCTGTATGTCATAATAATCAGAAACTTTCTTGAAATAATGAGTAAGTATCTCACACAATGAAAAAATGATCAAAATACTAGCTTAACATCTAATTTTAAATGTCTTATCGATATCTGACTTGCAGGATCATTTCACCACACTGGTGGAAGGCTTCCACAATTTTTAATGTATTCTGATGTAGTTTTTAACTAATGTAAAACTGCTAGTCAGTGACCACTGATAGCCACTTCTCACCATGCATTTCCATATGGCTTGCCTCCAGGCAACTTGAATATATGTTAGCTTAGCTAGACCTGTACTTGTGGCATCAGAGAAGGCAACCTTAAGACTGGGCAATGGTGGAGAAAAGTAAATAACACAATATTTGTGACCACACTACTTCGATATTGATATTGTGACGATATTGTAGAGTTGACTTTTGGTCCTTTCACAAAATATTTACACAGTAAGATTTGTGTTAATAATCATCTGTAATGTGGATATAATGACTACTGAATGTTATGGCAAATAATATAACAACTAGAACAGTCTGATAAGTTCAGAAAAGTAAATCACTTAAGTCTTTAGCAGGCCTTTGAAACCAAGAAAAGATAACACTTATGATTCCCAAAATCTAAGACAATATCTAGTCTCATAACATGATATTGATTAAATATCAAAATAACTAATGCAATAAAAACATGACTGTTCTATGTTAGCTTTAGCATGTCTCCCAGAGCCCCTATTTCCACTTCATGACTAAAAAGTTAACATGCAAACTCTTGTATAAAGTGTTAAGTGAAATAGGATGTCATGTTCACGCAACTGCTTAACATGCAATGGAGCAATGAATGCCTCTGTAAAAAATCAGTTTTTTATACAGCGGTGCAGCCAAATTAAAAAAAACACAATGAGCGCTGATCATAATTCAACCCGGTGACTCTGAGCTCAAGTGAATGCATCTCATTGACATGCTGTTCAGGGAGACCAATTAAGGAATCAATAAGTATCTAACAAGATAGTGAGGTATTGAACATGCAAACAGTTCTAATCATGAGTGTTTTGATGAAGAGATAGTATACTTAATCATTTTCGGGTTTACAGCTGTGTAGAGGCCTGTCAAAGACACAAGTGATAATCACAGCGTCTTCATTCACGGAGCGAGACAGAAGTAAATGTTCCATGAATTGCCTAGGAAGTAGGTTAATTTAGTAGTCAGCCTATAAATGCTACAATTTCCTTCACTGAATGTTTCTTAAAAAGTTGAATGCCAGGTTTTGCATGGTTAATGGTGTGCCAAATAAAATAGCACTTCTACAGCGGAGAGGAGCTTAAAAGATAATAAATCTTGATCATGGTCTTTCAGTGAAAAGCCTTAAATGAGTGCCGTAGAGCAGAGAGTGGATGCTTTCACAGGCTGAGTTTAACAGTGTGCTGATGAAAGGAAGCAATCACTGTACAGTGCACGAATTAATGACAAGATTGTCAGCCCTCCTTCATTCTGAATGTATTTTTGTACTCCTTGAATCACAGCTATTTACTCCTACGTAAGAAAAGTAGGCGTTGATGCCATTTCATAGTGGCTGTCAATGGCAGTGATGACGAGTTCTTAAAAGGTTCATGGACATCAGATCTATGTAATCCTAGTGAGGAGGTGTGTGTGGTGCACCTGCGGCACAATGCAAGACATGAGCAGATACAGAATCCATGTTGCAGTATAGTTTGACTCTATCATATGGAGTTATTATTTGTTCTTCTCATCATTATTCCTAAACTTATTAACACATTTACATATGAAACATTAAACAGGGTTCATTGGAAACGTATGTTTCTCATTTAACACTAAGATGGCTCATTTGTCTGCATCATTAACACGTCAAGGTAACACATTCCTGATGCATATGCTTCCTTATAAATATAAATCTGTGTATGGAAAATGTCAGTGTTTCCATCGGCACATATATCACTTGTATATCTGGTCTTTGGTAATATGCCACCTGGACACATCTGACTGAATGGTGCTGATCAAACCAGTGGAGCATACCGGTGAGAAATAAAATCTAAGGATGAAATTTGGACATACAGTGGGATCCATATGTTGTTATTTCTCTGGCTCGGGAAAGCACACTGTGGTGTGCTGCCATTGTACAACATGTATTGTACACGGAATTCCCACAGCAGATTAGTTGTCAAGATAAACTGCCATTATAATCACCTGGCGTGAACTAATTCATTCAAAACTTTTTGTCAGCCTTCCGAGCCACATTTTGATTACTGTCTGTTACTGGGAGTGACAAAATCGAAAACTTAAATTTTACTTAGTAACTTGTCTTGGGTGGATCAAATAGATCATCTAATCTAAAAAAAAAAAACATCTTAATGCATCCAAGAAGCATTTGAAACAGAAATAAAATCAGATTGCCCTCACCATTTTGGCAGAGCGTTAAAGAAATACTTCATTTCCCAAATGACCATTTGTATATCATCTACTTACCCCATGGTACACTGAATCCATGAAGAAAACTTTGTTATTTTGCATGCCTCTGGTGAATGAGAATAAAAAAACTAGGAAAATTCTTGATTAATTGAAATCATAGGGGTCCAAGTTTAACAAAAGCAAAACTCAAAACATCTGTTTAGAAACTCTTGTGTGCTTTCAAGGGTCATTTCAGGTTCACCAAAATCACAAAGTAACTTAAACAAACCACAGGTCAGCATGCAGTGGGAGACAAGCAGCTTCTCTGTTTAGCGAGGTAAAACTAGGATTGGAGTCTGACTTTGAAAAAAATATAGATAAGATTCGCTTTAGTTCAGTTTCTCTTTGGAGAGAGATGTCTGTTAGGGAAGTACGACGGGATAAATGAGACTTACTGCAGGAGTTGTGCAAGAGTTTGTCAGCAGATGTTTTGATATAGTTTTGCTGTTGCTCAACACAGACCCATGTGACTTAAATTCATCAAGAATTTTCTTCATTTTTGGATTCTTCATTCACCAGAGGCATGCAAGAAAAACAATTCACGAATTCAATGTGACACAGGGTGAGCAACTGCTTTACAAATGATGAAGTATTTCTTTTAGGACACATTATAGCCATGTGTTAAAAAGGTGTAAATGCATCAATCTCCACATGACACATATGTAATTTTTACTCCCACAAAGTGAAATTACGTCAGTAAGCAATCTGTGAAAGTACCCGCCACTCTACAGGGTCTGTCACTGTGGTAATGTCAGCTAAAGTTACACTGGAATTACACAGAATATTGCTGTCGTTCTCACTGTCTCACTGTAGTCATGTTTATCTGATCAGTTGAGCCACTGGATCATTTATGTGGGTGAGAGAGTGATGTGAGTTGGACCTCATGAAGATGATAAAACTTAAGTCTTTCATGTGGTCCATATATGCAACTCATCTGTGTGTTTGTGTTAGCCTATAGACAGCTGACAGCACGGTAGCTGTTATCTAATGAAGTGCACAAGTTCACCCTGATTTGAAGCCAAAGACCCAAGTAACCAACATGGCCTGCGGGGCATTCAAGAAACAGAGGATGCACCCTTTGTGACCATCTCTTCTTTGCTACTAGTAGACTTTATTTCAGTTAAGTTTAAGTCTTTATTTGTTTTTTTTTTCTTTTTAAGTAAATTTTCAGTTATTATTTTCATGCCCTGATCATCACCAAGCCTTTTTCACATTTACAACCAACAGTATTTAATATATTACATACTCTATGCCGTGGTTATACTACTAGGAAGTAGAAATTCCAGGCTACATGAAAAGATCTGCAGCTATCCTAGTGAACCAGTAGCTTACCCTTTCCAGTAAGGATGTTGGGTTTGGAGGTCATGACTTTGCAGTACTGTCTCCGGCAGGTCTCCATCCAGCCCTCCTCATTCTTTGAGTCCTTAGAAGATGCCAGAAGTGAGCTGATCTCAGAGTCTGTGCGACAGGAAAAACTACAAATGAAAATTCAGAATAATGCAACAGTTAGTATTTGCAACTTAATTAACGTTCCTCTTACCTTGTACGCTTTGATGGATCTTGGGTAGGGTCCAAAGTGTAACAGGGGGGTAAAGGGTAACTTGAAAACATTGGCCAGGGGTAAGGCTCTTCTCCCTGGAATGAGCAGATAACAAAATCCAATTGACCATTTGGCCACCTCATTACACCCTAATGCAATTATTACAAACAACCTACAAGATTAATCATATTTGCATTATTGTCTTTGATTCATGTCTGCACTGCTGTGACTAGATAATTGCTATGGCTGTTTGTGTGTTTGCTCGGTTATTGATGTGTCATTATGTTGGATTGTTAGCAGTTGTCTGCAATTTAAAAACATTTCAAACTATGAACAGTGTACTGCATTTAAACAGTGACTTGTAGATGAATTAATTACAGAGCAATTGTTTAGCGTCATGCTGGTGGCAGTTTATCAAATTATGTGTTTTGTATGCCATCAGCTATTCCTCCTTAATATCTTCTTTCATTCTCTCTTCCTTCCTTCCTTTGTAACCCACTGCCATTTAGTGTTGTATTCATTACGCTTGTCATATCTTAGGTTGAAAGAACCATAACTTTTGAGTCATAGCACTGCATGTGACTTGCCATAAGAATGTGCTCTAAATGTTAATGGGGTTTAGGAAGCAGGCCTGTTTATCCATTTGTCTGTGCCCTCAGCTCGTGATAATCCCTGTTGGTATTTGAGTCTGCCTCTCAGGTGATGTGCTGCTCTGACAACATTAGAAGAAGATGCACAGAGCCCTGTATTTTGGTAAGACGCTGATGATTGCATTGAATCCCTATAAAGACTCTAGGACTCATTGCCGTAGGTGATAATTCTGCATGCAACGTGATTTAAAGGGCTGAACTTTTGTGCCAACTGAAGTTTTATTTAAAAAAAAAAAACATGACCATGCCTATGGAAGCATCTTTGCATACAAGTCCAAAGCATCCAAGCAGGATATTTGAATTATTATACTGTGAACGTCTAAACATAGTTGAAAATGTTTCATAGTCATCATGGCAGTCATAAGGTCTCTTTGTAGGCTGTAAATATTTTGCCTGTCACTTCCAAATGTCAGGAATAATCTTTGTTTTAACACAATAATCCTACCCTTTTCATTTCTCACTAACTGTGGATTTATTTTCCATTTGCTTTGTAAACTTCACACAAAATCAGTACTTATTTAACAGCTTTCTGTTCCCTGTGCTCCCTACAGATGCCAGGAGAGATGAATAAAAGAAACCTGTGAAACACGAAGGAAACACTCACTAAACTAATTTACACTCGCCTTTTTTAAAACCTCTTTCATATCCTGTCCTTGACCTCAGCGTAAATTAGTTTCCTGTTTTGTGTTCAGCATTAACGCTCCTAAATATTTTATATCTCTCCCAAAACATGCTGAGTAAATAGAGCTGCAAATCAGGCTGCAAAAAACGGCTAAAGCCCTGTTGGTAATCAGGTCTCTTCGTCTGAAATAAAATCACCAGTTGCACAATATTTCATAACATTGTGATTAAAGAATAATTAAACGGCAAATAAAAAAAAGAAATAGACAATTAGGTCGCTTTAATCAGTGGCAATGACAATTAGGCACTGCGAGACAATGTGGTGAAAAGCAATCGCAGTTGTCCAAATGTCCAATAAACAGTGATGTAGGCTTGTATCAGTCTGTGGAGCTCTCCAATGATAGCGCCAGTTGTGAGGTGTTAATGTGTTTGTCTTCCCCCGAATGATACTAAGAAAAACAATGTTTCACCAAAGGATGGTTGTTTGCAGTCTTTGGACGCTGACATGTCTAGAAAATATCAGCCTCACAAAAATACTTCTGTATAGCATTTAGCTGGTTCATAAAACAGTCTTACAGCTAACAAAACTGACATTAAAGGGCAGTAAACACATTTAATCCACCCCTAACCACTTGCTGGCTTTGATCCCAATGCAAAAACTAACTCTAACTTTCTTTTGTCTAAAGACAGATTCACCAAACACAGTCAATCTGCCTTGTAGGTAGAGAGATATGGAAACTGAGAATGGTCGTACTTCCAATAGCTTTTTTTAATGACATTATATCGAGATCACATGTTAATTATTTTCGTAATACCAAGAAAACTATCTTTCCACCAATTATCACCAGAAAACAAAAAGGTTGTTTGTTATCTAAAAATAGCAAGAAAACTATAAAATGGATGTTTTCTCTTATCAGGCTACCTATAATGTTTATCAGAGATCAGGAGCGTCATGCCAGCATGTGTAGATGGCATCTGCAGCAACTGATTTAAGCTGAAAATGTCAGATCAAGGAGTGCCAATTATTGAAATTATTGACTGAATCAGATGGTGATGGTTATGAAGTGGTAACACGGTGTCCTCTGCTGTCCTCACGCTGTCCTTATATAATTATCCCATTATCAAGATACCAAAGCTCATTTTCACAAGATATCAATAATTAATTCTTCATCTCGAGATATTGG
The DNA here is from genome assembly GCA_019142605.1 of Cephalopholis sonnerati. Lineage (NCBI taxonomy): Eukaryota > Metazoa > Chordata > Actinopteri > Perciformes > Serranidae > Cephalopholis > Cephalopholis sonnerati. Next base: position 17,737,408 of record JAGQAX010000009.1, read on the forward strand.
CGTTAAAAAAATAAATGGTAGCACGTCAGTTCTCGGCCCCTGTAGAGAGGAACCGTTGATTATACCAATTAAAAACCAGGTTACAATAAAAAGGAGAGCGCAGCTGACCTCTTGCAGCGCTCGAGGAGGAAGCTTCCTCTCAGACGGACCTCCCACCACACTGATGCGAACCAGCACATGATTCCTCTCCACTGATACGCTGTCTATGATCAACTTCCTGAGAGGGTTTAACCAAAATGAAAGAGGATTAGACAAAGATGGAAGAGATGGTGCAAAAGGAACAGAAGCAAACAGGAAAAACTACAGTGGACTCAGGCCCTAATGTACTATGCAGTAGGTGCACTGAGATTTGTGTGCGATAGCATGTCTGCAAGATAACGAATGAGGAATGAGGAAGACATTTTTAGAGACAGAAGAGGTTGAAGAAAAGGACATTTGGCCTGTCAGGCATATGTAGAATACATGTAAATCTAATTTTCTTGGTGCATTGGTGGTAGACAAGGTCATGCTAATTAACATGCCATCCAACTCAGTAATACTTCAAAACTTCCCCAATTTATTGGAGCTCAGATAACTTTCTTTAAAGACTTCTAAAAGACTTTGTACGGAGTTTGAAGCCTCTGAATGACTGTATCGCTGCTGCAAGACAAGGAAGAAAAGATGGAGAGAGGGGTTTCAATGTTCGAATTTTAGATAGGATCAGAGAATATTCCAATTATAAAGGTACTTTAGGGTCGAAGGGTGTCAGACTTGGTGGATAGTTCTTACAGCCGAAGTAATTTGGACTTGAATTTGGTAATAAAGGAGACTATTTTCTTGTACAGTGCTCTTTCCAGCAGCCTGTTTGCCACAAAATGTAATTTGCATACATTTCTTTGTGAATGAAAAAATGTCATATCACTCAAAGCTTGCAAGTAGGAAAAAAGTGTCGCACACTCTGGCTCCATATGCATTTCTCTTTAATTCAGAGGACAGTTTCGGCCTCGGGCCTTCTTCAAGATCACTCAAAGCTCAAACAGCAGGGGTCAAATAAAATGTGCAGATTGCTCTCACAGAGTAGTTTAAGTGAATTTGGAGGTCACTGATATTAAAAAGGTCAGCAGGAACGAAGTAAAGAGCATTAAGGAAAAGGAATGACAATAAAAAGGGAGAGTCAAACAAAATCCAGATGCCAAAAAAACAGAAAACATTGAACAGGAGTGAAAAATGGGGTTGGAAGGAGAAGAGGGTAAGAAGAAAGAAGAGATGATGTCTGCGATGATAATGGGGGCATAAGGGGAGGAGAGGGCACAAAAGGGAAATGGGAGAATAAATTAACAAGTCATCATTCTCCAAAAATTGAGCCAGGGCCCAAACATGCAATATGAGGCGGCATTTCAGGGCCATTTTCATTCATAACCAACAGCCACAGCTCTGCCAGCCATTACCAAGAGAGAGGAGCTCTTGAACACCCACTTTCAGAAATGGTCTTTTCACTGTCTTTCCGATTTATTTCATTTTATTTGTGACAAGGCAAACAAACAAACAATTTCTCATCCTGAGCAATGATTAAATTTGAAAGTGCTCCGTCACATCAGGATGATGCACAGAGGAGCAAAAAGCTTTTACTGAACGAGAGAGAGCATGGCTGTGTGTAGGCTGAGTGTGCTCGATGTGGAAACTATTGAAATGTCTAAATGTCGGAAATAGCTTCCTGAAGCCAGAGCTTTAGCTCAGCTCAGCCGGAATAAACTGAACTTTCTAGGAAAGCTATAAGGGCTGTGTCCAAGTACAAAAAACATATTAAAGGAAACACGCTTATAGATTTTCTTTCCAAATGTTCGATTGGAAGATCAATATCAAGCTGTCTGTGTGCCAAGAAAAGAGCTAAATCAAGATTTGGTTAGCCTAGCGCTAAGCATAAAGAGCTGAGGTAGGAGGAAACGGATAGCCAAATTTAAAAATATACCTACCAACACCTCTACGCTTGTGGTTTTTAAGCTGAGTTAGTTGCTGTAACAGATTTTTTTAAACAAACGACAGCATCATTATCACAAGGTCTTGTTGTGACAGTGAAGACGCTAGGTGTCATTGTGCCTGTATAGAGACCTACTACAAAACATTTGTCCACTAGCTGTATCTGGCAACCTGCACTGTAGCCAGAGACGCTGTGCAGAATTACTGGGCGGACAGAAAAACTGCTGTTTGCCAAGAACTAATTGTAGCATGTAGCTCTATGAGCACAAATAGTCCTTTTTGCTTATTATGTTTGTTTAAAGGACTAAACAAGCCAGGTACAATATGCTAAATAGTGAGCTTTAGAGATGCATGGTGAACTCATTTTAACCATTCTGAGGCTCACCTTTTCCCTCTGCTGTCATGCTTTATGCTAAGCTAAGCTAACCAGCTCAGGCTCTATAGTTATGACACAGATAAGAGACTGATATGTATCCTTTTATCTCACTTGTGAAAGAAACACAAATAATTTCCCAAAACGTTTAACTAATTTCCCAAAACGTTTAACTAATTCTATTCTAATAGGAAGACAGCCTTCCTGTGTTTTAAATACATTACATTAAATTAAATTCTAATTCTGGCATTTTTCTGTATTGTTTCGTATTGTCAAGTAATCCCATGAAAAGACCAAACTCACTCACTTACACCCATCATGAAAAGCTTCACCTAAGTGATGCTGTTCCCATTCTACATTTAGTTGAGAGGTCAAGGACTCATTAAGTCTTTAAATAACCACTCATGGTATATTTTTATGACAGATTTGTTCAACATATTGACAATAACAAAACTTCCACACCATACAGTTTTAACTTTTAGATGTTGGTTCATACCCTTTGTCAGGTGTCCAGCTCAGTGACGTTCTCCCTTTGACTCTGGAGCAGCATGGAGCAGATGTTGAACTGGCTCTCCAGCAGCAGAAAGGAGTCCAGATTACAGCAGAGCATGCTGAGCAGTCTGCAGCAACACACAGACAAAAAAACCAAACCAAAGATCAAAAATACAGAGAGGACTAGCATTTTGAGCAGGGCTGTGTATTGGCAAGAATATGTAAGCAAGGCAACATGTCACATGTATTTTTAAGTCTAGTTTTAGGGAAACTGTCAATGCTAGCAGTGTGCCCTTTACGACTTGGCCTGTTTCAGGCTTGTGCTCTCTGTTTTGACACTAGTGATACGTTCTTACTTTGAAGAGGAGTCAAATAGCTGAAGACAGATTACACAGACGGACCAAATGGTCAGGGGTTTAAACACAACACAATATAAATTACTGCCACAAATCTCTGCATGTGAAACATTAATTAAAAAACAATAGTGTCACAAAACATAATATTGCAATGCTGAATCAATATTTTTCTTACACCCCTTATTTTAAGATACTGTAGCAGAAGAACAGCACTGTAATGTAGTACATGCTATACAGCACAGTAGAACCATGCAGACAAAGACCCCATTCGGACTTTGGTTGTCTATTTCCCCTGGCATTGTACTATGTCTGCAAGTGCTGGATCAGTCAACACAATTTTTCACCAGCTCGCCATAGCCAATTGTAAGCTTTGTTAAGTAGGAGCCCCTTGGGAAAAGCTTCATGGTTCATTTTCAGTTGCTGGTAATGACACCAGGCTCAAACAGGCTGTTAAGCTCCAGCAGTATTTTGGGACACCACAGTGTTTAAACCCTGTCTTTTATATGATTCAATACCTCTAGAGAGGAAAAACTAAACATAAAAATCTTGTGATTAAGCATCATTGACTTAGTGACTTCAGTGTTACTGCTGGTCACAGTTTTATTAATAACAATTTCTGGTAGAATAATCATAAAAAATCCCAAAGGAGCAAAGGTGGTAACCCACTTCCCAAGACCGCACTTCATCTACTCCTATCAGCAACAGAGCTCACCTTAATTAGGCTGCATTCAAGTTCTTATTAGAAGGGTCCCATATGTGTGTCAGCGGTGTGCATCATCAATCAAAACAATTTAATTCTCATATTGTCTGACTGCTCTGTGCTTTACCCCTGCATATCATTTGGCAAAATTAGTCTTTTAAATTTTGGATATCTATCAAATAGGTGTTCTCATCATGCCAACGATGCCAGGTGGACTATACTGTTCTCCTTTATTCCCACTCTAGATAAGGCTAATACGTATGGTAATGTTTGTAAATGTTTTTCTGTCTCTTTTGGAATATTTTAGTTTGGACATGTCGGTCTTTTTTTGTTTGTAGTCTACTACAGAACCCCAGAACTTTAGGTTCACAAAGATCGATACCACTCTCATATCAGCACATTAGGTATGGAGCTAGAGCATAACCATAACAAGCCATTAGCCAGCTGATAGACTGAAAGAGGGCAGTACTAATGCAGGCAAAGCAATAGAGCATGTTTAGGATGATTCAACTGCTTCTGTTTGACCTTAATCAATAACACTGCACAGAGCATCTTTAGGCGTTTTCTGCAGATGCGTAAGGCCATGCAAATCTTAAAAAAAAAAAAATGCTCAGATTACTCCTACTTTGCACATGCATGATATATTACTGTAATCTTAGTTTTATGCATGTGTCAGCTAATTGCCTTCTTCATTATCACAGCTATTAGTTTCCCTATCATTTTTCAAAATAAGGCATAATAAACAACACAGGCGCAGTGAAATGAGCAGAAATGTCAGGGTTATTTTTACACATTTAAAAGGCTTTTAAAAACATCTCTGATCCTGCTTTTCACAAAATGTCATTCCAATTTCTAATAGCGTGTGTGTGTGTGTGTGTGTGTGTGTGTGTGTGTGTGTGTGTGTGTGTTCTTGCAGTCGAGGTAGTGTTAAGCTCTGCATGTTGTTTGGTGTATGTGTTGTGTGTTTGTTAGTCCTTGTGAATCCTTTTAAGCAGCTGCTTTATTTCCTGATGTGCTAGGCAGTTGCTTGGACTCCAGTTTGACTGACAGCTTTACTCAGTCATTCTGACAGCAGCACAGCAAGAGGCTGAGAGTCTGTCAGGCCTTCTGACCTTTCTCTGTTTGAAACTAAGAAACAGAGAACCAGGCCTGCTTCCAGTTTGTCTCTTTGATGGGCCTTTCTTATCAAGTGGGGTGAAGACTGACTCCAATCAGAGGTCTCTTAAAATGTTTAGCTGTTCTGAATACCAATTCATTGGCAACCTTTTGAAAAGAGCAGTGGTCATTTTGTGGCCTTTAGGAATTTTTCATTCAACAGGTGCCACATAAAGATTATTTTTATTATACAATATATTCATCTGCTGATTCTTATCTCAATTAATTGTTTAATCTATAAATCATCAGAAAATAGAAAAAATCAGAAAAATATATCCTATCACAACTTCTTTGTGGCAAAGATATTCAGTTAACACACTAGAAGACAAAGAAGACCATTAAGTATTCATATTCATTTTGAGACAGTGGTGAACAATGACTGATGACCCTCATCCCTATTTGGTTTACTTTCAGTTTGCATACATCTGTTCACCTAAATGAACCAGCTATGGAAAGGATAGGAGCAGGCTGGCCATAACCATGCCATTGAGTGAGCTCAACAGGGTTTAGGTTCAGGCCAAGCGACAAGCCTGAAAAATATAGAACCAATACAAAGTGCCGGAAACCGCAGTTCCTCTAATGGCCACTTGAGGCTGGCTACAGACGCGGGTCAATCGCTATAGACCCCCATGTTAAATGCTAAAGTTCACAGCAGAATTTTTACAATCTGGTATGAAAAGTGTCTGTAGCTAATTTCGTCATTCATGACAACTGTAGGGGGGTGTGCATCCATTTTCATCCATTTACATTTTATTGAGGCTTAAAGTGACACAAAATTAAGAGCGTGGTCCCTTTGAGTGACAGGCCATCTGCAGACGACAGTCTATGAGTCAGATCTACAACTCACTCCTCCCCAGCCCCACCCTGATGTCTAAATATAGTCACTTTTGACTCCGCAAAAGCGAGATGGTGACGGCCAAAATGCCAAACTAAAGGCTTCAAAACAATCTGTGGTAGAGTTAGATCGATTTCCGATTATGCCAATCTGGTCCAGTGTTCGAGCTTAAACCAGTTTGAGTTTATGCTCACCAGTTGCAGCGGCATTTGTTATTTGCCCTGTTTCTATTTATTCTTGTTGTTTACTTTAAAGGGGGGCAATGGGCAATGAATGGCTGATTCATGAAGTGGAAATGAGGAATTATCTTCACGATACCTCCTCATTTCACTACAAAAACTAAGCAACGTGGCAGCTGACTGGAAGGAGATCGCCACTGAGCTTAAAGCTTCTAGTAAGGTAAATGACCATCGCTAATAACAAACCGAGCTAAATGCTGTTGGCTGTGCTGTATATCATTTTCAGTAAATACAACATTATAAAATGTGTGTTTTCTGTTTTAACAAGTATTGTTACAAAGGGAGACAGCAAGCATCATCAGATGTTATGCTACACAACGAGATTGTTGGACACCCATTCATGGAACAAAGCACCATTATGTTCCACTCGAGAGCAGTTGCTGTGTCAAGTGCGACACCTGGTGGTAAAGTTAGGTATAACGGTCCAGTCCAGTGTTTGACTTAATATCAAACCAGTTTTGAAGTTTTTACATCAGCTTCACCCTAGTCAATAGCTCTCATCTTTTCTTGTTGATGGCAATCAAGGCATTCAGTGTATGCAGTGGCCTGTTAGTAGTTGACAAAGCCATAAGACTAAGGAGTTACTAAATGTCATATCAACATTTGACCAGTACTAACTGTGCTGCAATATAAAGATCATAATAAATGCTGGTAACACTGAATGTTTGGCATTTTGGCTTTGAAGAATGACTTTTGTGACAATTAATCACCCATCAAAATAGCTGCAATTTAATTTTCTGTCAGTCAACAAAAAATTTATCATTTCTCGTGTATATTTTGGAAGGTTATAAACCAAAGTTGTCAGTTTTATTGACAGACTGTTTCCAAACTTTGTGTCCCAGGATGGTCCCAGGTATAGACAGCTATGCAGCAGCCAACAATAACACACTGTTCCCTCTGACAGCCAGCCATATTCAAGGTCCAACACTTCTCAGCAAAAATGTCTGTAAACACACAATATCATTTAGTGTTTGGCTACTTCAACTGTTTTTGACAAGGGATCGCAGCAGCTAATGCTGACAAATATGCTGTGTGTGTGTGTGTGTGTGTGTGTGTGTGTGTGTGTGTGTGTGTGTGTGTGTGTGTGTGTTTGCTTCTAACTAGCTGACCATGGTATGAGGTCAGCAAGGCATTACTTTAACAACAGTTTGTACATCTTTAATTGTGCCAAGTTCTTTAGTTAGCCCAACAGGATGCCAAACACCCTGATGTGTGTAATGCATAAAGGCTAATTAACAACACAAAGCAGAGCAACAACTATTGAACATATAGTACACAGCTGTTTAAAACAACAACACAAGAGTAACCAAAGGACCACACTAAGTGTTATTTCTCCACATCATTTCAGACTTGTTATGTCTTTTTTTGGAAATAAAACATCAACACAATCTCTACAATAGGACATATATGCAGAGGCTGGATTTTTTAAAAGACCACAATCCATGTCATCTGAGAGCTTAAGCTGTTAACATTCATGCTGACAAGGAGCACAACCCACTTTATGTAATGTTGAAAAACCTGCACTGAAACATTATTAATGACAGATGATTACTCCCTTGATGATGTGCCCACATGCATCAGAGGACTTATGAATAAACCAATCAAAACCAAGATTAAACTGCTTGGCAGTATGACTAAAGCTCATGCCGCTGATTGATTAGTCATGCCTGAGGTAAGATGCAAATGGTCAACTTTACAGACGTACTACTTGGAAGGCTTATATCAGAGCCAGTTGGGAGGGCCTGCTGAAATCAATCATTAAATCATTAAAAGGTTCAGTAATGCAAAGAAAATCGTTGTAAATGTGGCCATAAGATGAAATCATTAGCTGGAGGTTTGTGGAAAGGACAAATACGAGTAAAATAAGTTTGCAAGTTCTGCTTATTGGAAACAAATAGAGACAACATTGCTAACTACACCACTCTTTACAAAAGAAAACAATTGCTTTAATTAATGATCTGCACGTATCAGGTGGCAGACTGAAAGCCCACAGGCAGAGCATCTGCAACAATCAATTAGAAGCTTCATTTGGGCCTCAGCACTGCGTGCACCCTCCAACAACACCATGAAACTTTACGGCACTGTGGGGAGTTTTTTAATGTCAGCCTGAAACAAAACAAAGTAATCTCTTCCACTTTGTTGTCTGCCTTTGCTTACACATCTGACTTGTTTTTCGCCACAGAATACAACTCTGAAATATTTATTTTCCTTTATTCATTCCTAATCTGTTCTTATCTAGTTTGCTTTGTCTGGGGAGGTGAGACGACCAGTGCTAAATTCAAAAGAGGACGAAATAACTCTCTGACCTGCCACAAAGACTTTGTCTTACTTCTATTACTAATGTTCCCAGGGGTGGGTATCATTTAAAAAATACAAAACCAGTAACAATATCAGTACCCTTAAAATGATACTGATACCAAAAAATACTTAGTTTGATACCCATAACATGAATGGAGTGGCCTGTAGTATAACCAGTCTTTCAAACTTTTTGGTACTGCACTGGTTATAGCCGTTGCTGTGGGAGTGTGAGCTCCGAGCCGGAGACAGTTGTAAGTGTCCATCCAGCAGCAGACACACAGTGACATGTTACCTAACAGTCATTTACGGGTTTAACAACAGAGTCAGGCTTTTCACTGTCAGTAAGCTGTTGTGTTGAGCTGACTATTCGAAGAGCATCTCTGGAGATGGCAGCAACAGAAAGTTTGCTGATCTGGCAGTTAGTCAGGATGGTCCAGGATCAGACCCCTGGCACAAAAAGGATCAAATACAGGTATCATTTGACTGGAGACATTTTGATACTACTTGGTACTTAGCCGTTACCCCTACAGGTATTGAGTACCGATACCCAGCCCTCCTTCACTTGACTTGCCTGCAATACAAACATAATCTTCATCTTCTCCAAATCTCCAGCAACAATTAAGACTGTGGCAGTTTTTTGCTCTGCTTTGGTGCATAGGTATTAACAAGATGTGTGTGTCCTTCCTTGTCAACTACAGTGATCATATTCATAATAGTCTCTGTAATGCTTGGTGGAGATTTCGCTGCTGTCATTAAAAAAAAAAAAATCAAATCAAACCTGGTTAAACTGTGTGAAGCTCTGCACGAGCACACACACTTGACGTGTTCAGAGCCATCAATAGCAGAGAGAGAATAAAGGCATCCAAACAATTCAGACAGGGGAGAAACATGGGGAAAGAGTGCTGGTTGCCATGACAACAAAGAGGCTTTTAGCACCAAGGAGAAGGGGCTGAGGGATTTTTGCTCTCATTAGCCTGTGAAGATCAAGAGGGGTGGAAATTGTGGCTTCTTTTTTAAGAGGGGCTGCACTTCAGGAATGCTCAGTGCATGTTTGGCTGACAGTGGGGCTGGTGATTAAACCTGCGATGAATGTGTGGGAAAAGTTTCAAAGCCTGACTGGTTTCAAACTCCTACTAGAGCCATTTGTAGAGTGGGTCCAATTTTTTTTAAAACTGCAATACTTCAACCCGGCTAGATTTTATTCTGATGGCTGCTGAAAAGGAAAGGGTTATTTTATATTTTGTAAATAGATGTTAATACCATGAAAAATACAAATACTGCCTGTGTATTCAAAGCTTGATGTGCTGCTATGATTACTCATTATTTGTCTATGCCAGTGGTTCCCAACTGGTCCAGCCACGGGGTCCACATTTCTCCTTAGTCATTAGTTCAGGCTCCATGCAGTTTAATATTCTTAGTGTCGTACTTGCGTTTGGCCACGTTGTCGAGCTAGTTTGCTGTCTCTGATAAGTGGCAGTCCATTAAGGCCCCAACACACCAAACTGACGGTTGGCCATTGGCCAAAGTTGCTGGCTGTTGGTGAGCGTCTGCCGCCCTCATCAGTGCAGTGTGTCCTGCATTGTTGGCACTTGTTAGCACTAGTTGGCCTTTGTTCTGCCGATTCAGTATGTTGAATCGGTGTCGGCACAGTGCAGCCTGTTGACGAGTGAAATCACTCTGATTGGCAGTTCAGATTGAGACGGTCTTCTGGTTTCCCTTGTTGAATGATAATTACAGACAACCGCCATCTGCTGGTATGACACGGCATGTCCTCTCATGCAGGCACAGAACAGGCGCTTGTTGGCTGTCAGTTTGGTGTGATCATGTACAACTTTTTGGCCAAGACAAGGCAACGAGAGGCGACGCAACAGGGGCCGCTAATTCCCCAACGTTGGTTTAGTGTGTCTGGGCCTTCGGTGATTCACTGTACAGCAGGAAACTGCACTTCAGAATAAAAGCTCTGCACCAAAACAGTGCCACTGTACTTCAAAATAACGTGGGTTTTTTTGCAAATCTGACACAAGCCAGTCACTTGCAGTTCATTCAGAATCCAACTGCTACCTAATCTAGGGCCATCGAGCTCCACTGTGGGGCTTCCCCCTGAAAGTCGAAAATTTGAGTCATCAGTCACAGACTCCTCAGTCGACTGAGATTCTTTCATTCAAGTTGTTTATCTTATTTTATTTTTTTGTCAGTCAGTGCACATCTGCTCTTTGCTCTCATGCTGCTCCCCAGTACAGGCAGCTGCAGACCCAGACCCAGAGTGAGTCTATGTGAGACGAAGGCGGCTGCCCAGAAGAAGAGAGGCTTCAAGATAACGTTATCCTCCACCTTCTGTGTAGAAGTGGTGAATCGGCAGCATGGGCAGCTTGATACAACAGATCTCCAGTTTTTGTTTGATATCTAGTATCAGCAAAAAATGTTGTTGCACATTCCCAATCTGACGTTGGCAAGCATTAGTTCTGAGGGCTAACTTGGTTTACTTACTATATTCGTGAACGTTGCTGTCACCCTGAACTTCCTGCCGAACCCCATTAAAATTCTCAAACTCTATACAAAAAAAGGACAAATTGTTGAATATTGGTATTCAACAGCCAAATTCAATTTGACTGACATAATACGAAGTCTGAGCATAGCCCTACTCCTGTAAACCAAAACCTACATATTTGCATTCTTTCAGCATTTTGTCTGCAATTTTCATAGCTTCCTCTTGGATATTTTGCTGCTTGTGATTTTGGCACCTGGTTGCTACCTTTTATAAAGTCTTGACCTTGCCTGCACTCTGCACCCAAAAACATCCCTACCACAACAAAATGTGGAGGAAGAAAGAAAACACAGGGAGAGGGCAGATTCCCTACAGAAAAATACACTCCAACACACTTCTAGCAGGTCATAAGTGATGACTGAGAGGGTTTACTTTTGTATGAGTCTATACATTATTTTGTTTTGGGGGTTACTGAAAATCCCACATAGTATACCTTTAACAACACATCAGTGAGGTAGACTGTTACACTGTGTGACATATTCCATCATTACAGTGCAAACACACTGACATGTTGCATGAATCCTCGCTGTGCATTTAATGTTTATGAATCTGCATCTGAAAATAGTCCCCAACAAATGTTCAATTTTCTCCTGACTGAGTAAATATAATGCCCAGCTGTTCTAGGAAATTACTGAGCCTTTGCCACTACATATATTTTTTGACCTATTTTTGAAGATTATGTATTCAGCGGGATCCAAAGATTTTGGAGCTGAGTGCCACAGACAGGGTGGGACAGTAGAGAAAAATTAAGAGACTTGTTGATAATACAAAAAAATAAAGAATTACACCAGACTTGTCCTTTCAACAACCACAATGCCTCACAGAATGTAAGTACCTTTCGTGCAAAACTGAGTGGCAGGGAACACATATGCTGCTACTAAAATTGGAGAAACCATTATAAATTAAAATACACCAATGAACATATTTTTCATGATGAAAGGATCGTTCCAAACATGGATCTGTTACTTACTATGCAGCATACTCCCCCATCCACTGTGGTCACATAATCACTAAGCATGCAGTGTGTGTGGCTGCCTGTGTTTGACCTCAGGTGAAGCCAAGTTTTCTGATCTGCAGGTTTACACAGAGCCACAGTGAAGGTTTGTCCACAGTAAGATTCATATTTAAATTTTAATCCTCATGAATACAAGCTGAGACAACGCGCAAGGTGCTGATGAGAATAACTGTACAGCCAAGTAAAATAGCTTTTTTGCAGTTAGTTTTAAACAAAATAAGCAAATCTTTTTTCCTATGCAATTTTTTTTGTTCTCTATTTGTCAGTGGTAGCCAAAGAACACAGTCTCTTAATCAGGCAGATGTTTGGTTACCAGGTTGTCAGTGTAATTAAAGTTATTTTTCAAATTAACTTAAGTCTCAGTGGAAAGTACAAAAATATATGCAGAATCTGTGATACCGACCATCTGGTAAGAGTATCAGCAGGTTTCAGAGAGTCAAGCTTTATTCATTTTTAATGCTACCTGTACTTCTGTTTCATACAAATGATCCAGTGTCAAATAGACAAACTAATAATGACACACATTGGAGGAAGAGTTACCTCTCAATCCTCCAATCCTCCACCCGTGCCTTGAGTCATTGATATTTGGTTGAATTAAGTTATACTGTCAGGTGACGAAAATTTAATGTCAGGACATCATCATCTACTGCCATTGTCTATTTGACGTAGAATACTGACAGACAACCCTGATAGTTTGTGTTGTTAAGTGACCAAAATCCAACATCTACCAAACATCTCATGCCATCATCATCTCATAATGTATACATCCACACAACGTGAAATTCTAACATCATTAGACATCATATAAAATATCGTCAACCCAATTGTCATTCTGACCAATAGTTAACTTCTGTGCAAAGTAAGAGTCCATTGTCTTTCTGAAATCATACTGACTTCCGGTGTTAGCTAGGTTGGATGTGACAGTGATAATATGATGCAGTGATAGGTTTTAACTATCCCATAAGGTAGGGAATAGATTTTCCCTGCAAATTTAAGGCACACTAGTTCAATACAGGAGCTGAATGCGATATTCAGAGCATTAATATGGCAGCATACAACCTTTCTTCCAAGGTTAACACTGATAGCTCTGTTGGCACAGTTGTTGTTGCTGTTCATGCTGTTAGCATCATTATCTGATGGCCCCAGGCTTAGCCACCTTCATGCTGAGAGCCCTGTGTAGGCAATCCTGGCTCAGACATGATCATGCCTTGAATTATACAGTAAATATGCTCTGAATGTTGCATACAGCTTCTTTAAAGTACAAAAAGTGCCTAAACAAATCCTTTATTATCACAGCTACATTATTAAAACAAGACCAACGTACAACATGTGATGATTTCACCCTGAGATAGACCAGTGTGGGGCCACTAGGCATGTTTTCAATCATTTAGCTAACTTTTTTGTCCTCATGGAACAGTTTTCCTTGAATTTCAGGAGGGAATCTATCCGTATTCCTTGTAGACAGACACAGAAAAATAAAGTAAGGTAGCAAAACCAGTCACTTGATAATTTAACACTGATGAAATGTCTGAGTGCTGGAAAATAAATATTTGAGGGTATTCTGTGCAGCTGTGTAGAACAAAACAGGTTTAGTAAATTAATGAATCCTGCTGTGTATTCGTGTAATGTTTAGTTTTTACCATTACAATGATCTGATGTTTTTCACTCCCTTTACTGCAGAGCTTTACTGACCTTTAAGCTACAGGGGGCACTGTTCTCCACTAAATACAAATTAGACCAACGCACACTACATCAGTTCAACCCATAAGGTAATTAAATACAGCTTTAACATAAAGACACACTGCTGGTTTGTGAAGATCCAATATATATCATAAAAGACACACCAGAGCACTTCATATATGAGCTACTAACCTGACGGATGCATGTGTCAGGACAAGTCTCCAACATCTGATGCATGAATGGCCACAGCTAGCTCTGCCTCCTGTAAAGGTTTAGCTTTTAAAATGTGTGCAAAACTGCTGCATCTTTTACTGCTCTGTTGTGAGGTGTCCTCTACAACCATGAATGCAACAGGAGGCCTCTGTTGCCGGCTGCTGTCAGACTCTATAATACACCCCCAACCTCCTGCTGTAGTGGCATCAACCTGAGTCAGCATTTATTCACTATCTATACATTTGCCACTCTGTTACTGTCTCTTGAAGGCACTGGGAGCATATTATCTTAATCAGCCTTGATGGATGGGAAGCTACATGAGCACACTGTTTCTTTGTAACGTAGAGCCAGCCTCAGTAAGACAAAGATTTCACATACGTCGGTGCACCATCCAGGATTAAGCAATACTTGAATCAAAATGCAATGGCAGTTGTGGGTTGTTGGTGATAGTCCCAGGACACTCTCAACCATATCTGATCAAACCACACCCATACAGCCCTAATAAAGCAGATAAGATGACATTTAGAGTGTAATAAATATTACCAAGGGATATTTTTTCAAATTTTATCTGTGATTATTGATTGTTTAGTCATCAGTGCTTAATGTGTAAAGAAATACTTAGGGTATCTATAACCATCTGAATCTAACCTCACATTTAAAGAGCTTTATAGCTAATTGTTCAGCTGTCCGGCTCAGTTCACTCTCACTGTTCTCACTTCGTTATTTTCAGCCGCAGCAGGCAACTATTTTAAGTGGAAAAGCTCTAGAAACCCCACTTTTGACTATCCGATCAGCACCAAACGTCAGACAGACATTGTTAGTTGCTATCTGGTGAACACAGTGGAGCATGATATTTCTCTCAGGAGCTGTTGGACAGCAAAGTGGAGACCAAAACAGAGCTGAAAGGAGAATAAAGATTGGACTCGTGGCCAGAGACATTACTCCAAATGAAAGCTGATGTTGTGCTGTAACTGCTGGATGTGTAAATAGGCAAATGTTTCTAACAAGTTTTCCATATCAACTTAATGGAGCAGTGTGCAGGATTTAGTGGCATCTAGCAGTGAGATGCAGCCAATTGAATACCCCTCTAATCACCTGCCCCTTGTTACTGTGAAGGGGAACCTACAATAGCCTTCAGGTAACCTCTCTGGAGAGCCTTTTACATTTATATGTGTTTGGTTTGTCCGTTCTGGGGTCCTGTGGAAACATGGTAGTGCAACTAACAGCTGCAGCTGCTGGAAGAGGACTCGCTCCTTGTGTAGATATGAGGGGCTCTTTCTAAGCTAACAAAAATACAAACATTCTTAGTTTCAGGTGATTATACACCAATGAAAACATAGCTATGAAAACTGTATTCAATTTTTGCCCACAGATCCCCCTAAATCCTACACACTGGACCTTTAAAAGACAATGACATGCCAATGCTGCGTTAACTTGTGTCTGCTGCCCCCCAGTGGCAAGAAAAATCTGGTGTTGCAGGTTTAAGATCCAAGAAAGTACATACTGTTGTGCATGTAGTGTGTACACAATCCGAACATACTACTTTTTCATAAACTTATGCCTTGAAAATTTGACCTTCTTTCTCATATATCCCTTACCTTGGAGATAAAATAAAACTCTGTTCACCAGGCTCACTAGAAAACAGAGATCAACCCTGAGTGCGCTGCTGCTCTTACTTTGCAATGTGTATTGTTATAACTTTTAAGTTATAACTGCATGCACTGTAGGTTCTGACATATAACATTCACAACAGTAAAATTATATATGCATTTCTCTGTCATTGTTATTCATAGTTATGCTCTTGGTTGTTGGTTTTTATAATTATTTTGTTGATTTAAACAATTAATATCCCTATTATTACTATTGAACTGGTCATCAGTTACTTAAATGTGCTGTCATCCAGCACTGTAACCTCTGAGAGCTGTCATCCAGCTGTCAGCTATCATCTGTTCATGGCTGCGGGTAACTCAATGTGACGTATCTTCCGCTGTGCAGAGGATTGTGGGTCAGAATAGCCAGAAAAGCATGCTGGCTCCAATACTGCAAAATACGACCGGATGCAGAAGAACATCCTTATATTTTTGGCTTACTGCATTTGACGTACTACCTATTGGGACATTTTCTGGCATACTAAATAATGTGGTAGCATGGGTATTGAAACGATTAAGTTTTATAACCAAACAGGCAGTCACTTCATATTACATATTTATTGTGTTGGAAATGTTGGACAGATTTAAACAGCACTTCTATCCAAAGTGTTTTACAGTTTGCCTTTTATTTATCTATTCACACACACACACACACACACACACACACACACACACACACACACACACACACACACACACACTCAACATGCAAAGCAGTTTTGTTGATATATTTATTGGAGTTCTTTACCCGTTGTAAATGTATTTTCATTACTTGCTATATGCTGTTACTGGTATACTGATATATATTGTATAATTATACATCTTAATAGTGCACAAACCATACTACTTACTTATTTGACATATCCTTGCACTCACAACATAAAACAACCTTCATTACCATCTCTATCTTGGCCCATTTTTGCGCTCTCCTGTTCTCTCCATGAATGCTTTTTAGTTACTACATTTCTTTTAACACATGGTTGATTAACAAGAGCAATGACCCTGTGTAAAGTAGCTGCTTTACTGATGCAATCCCTCTAATCAATAAAGCACAATGCCATATATGCAGGTGATGATGTGTTATAAGGGCATGTTGGAAGCATTTTTAGCTTTTACAATAGTATGTCAAAATGGGGAATGGTGAAGTGGTTTTCAACATAATTAACATCTTAGCAAAAATCACAAGTAAGAGTGAAATAAATGGAAATTTCATTCATCTCTTATCACTGCATTTGGCCTTTTTGGTAAGCAGCTATTTCTTTTTTTTTTAACTAATTCTCATTCTTTTTATTTGTTTTATTCAGCTTTTAATGAGGCACCATTTCCCATGAGGCCCAACAAAGAATAAAACTAAAATCAAGCTGTATGCAAGTTTCGAACAGAATTTGTTGTGTTCAAGGCCGAACATTAATACAGCAGATTCACTCATACCTTGTTGGTTTAAGACAATTATACCAGTCTGGCACACAGAAATGTAGACTGTAGGTATAAAGCCTATCATTGGCTGCCTATCTAGTGTGTTATTGTTTTCAAAATCCCCGTCGCTACATGGAACTAGTCTCGCATACACTTCGTTTTAGCACTGTGCAAGAGACAACAACATCCTCCGAGTTAGCATCCTACACAACTAAAGATCTTTTGATGTCTTATGTGGACTTTTCTTTTGCATGGAAGTAGCCATCTTAATGTCAGCACTCAGCTCTCCATCAAAACTAGTTCCTTCCTGACACTATTTTGCAAGAGCACCGTCGCTGCATGCTGGGTTGCAGACTGTGATTGGTTTGAAGAAACACAAACCCAGAGCGTTTTTTACCTTATTATGATAGATGCAGCCAGACCTTTCTCCAGCTCTGGCACAGTGCAAGATTTTAATTATACTAATACTTCAAAATTAACATGGTATGACTTGACTTATTGATGGTTAAAAGCTACATTTAGCACATTTAGCAACCCACACAGAGGCACAGAGTGTAAGTTTGTCAGTGAATCCGTCAGTCTGGGTGGCAAATGAATAGAGCATCTTGTTCCTTTCACTTGGCTTCTGGATGTTAATAGGAGTGGGCTGACTGACAGGCACAGACAGAACGAGTGAGTCAGCAAGGCTCCAAACAAGTCAAAGCTATTGTGATTCAGGGAGCCTTTAAAAAAGGCAAAGGAATGCTCAGCAGCCATCACAGCTTTGCACACGCAACCAAGACACATTTGCACCTGTGTTTGTAAAAACATTCTCTTGCACATATTGCTTTTTATCTGCCTTAAACACATTTTTAGCCATTTGAAGCACGTTAACCTCAACAATAAACCTTAGTTTGAAGCCTACTGAGCCTTTAAGCTACAATATGCGACTCTTCCTCACGCAGATATTATTAAAGCCTTTTCAATTATCATATTTTTTTCAGTACAGTATAACAGCATTAACTTTAACTTGTATTGCAACCCTAGCCCTAATTTGAACCTTAACTCCAAACTGAAGATAGCTTTTCCTTTTAGATGAATTTATTCACCCCTTAACCACCCTTCTTACTTGTTATGATGTCTGTTCTTTATAAATATAGAAACACACACACACACACACACACACACACACACACACACACACACACACACACACACACACACACACACACGCGCACACACACAGCCCAGCTTATTTCTCTATTATCCAGAGAAATCCTTTCATCAGCCCTTCAATGCTGGGTAATCAAAGTATAAAGAACCATGTCAGTCTGCTATTGCCAGAGGCTGAAGTGTGTGTGTGTGTGTGTGTGTGTGTGTGTGTGTGTGTGTGTGTGTGTGTGTCCGCTTGTCCGTGTGTGGGAGCAGTCAGCAGGTGCTAATCCGATACCATGTGCCTCCCCACTGATGTTAAGTAATATGGAAAAAAAAAAATACCAATCTCACCTCAGGCCGAATGTGTGAGACTGCTCATAGTGAAACAGGGAATGAATCTTCGCATCTGAATTCACAGCAATCAGCCTGTCAATCAGATCCTGTGGAGTAAAATAAGAGGCTGTGAAAAAAAATACAACAGTTATGGTGCAAAAAAAAAGAAAACTGTGGATATTCACGATGCACAAGGTGAAAAATGTACATCAGCCTCAGTGTATTGGGGGTTTAGGAGGAGGAGGCCTTTGCGAGGTGAAACAAATGCGTGGGTGGTGGTTGGAGGCAAAATAAAAAGTGCAAACATGCCCTCAAATGGCTGAGAGAGGCATTGCATGAAGTCTGAACTACACAGTGTGAAAAACACTCACAGGAATGGAGGTTGGCATCTCTCTCAGGGTGTATTCACTCTTGTTGGCTAGAGGCTGCCGACCCAGGAGCTCCCACACCGATTGGGATGAGGAGAGCAGGTTTACCAAGGACAGGAAAGACTGGGAGACGAACAGTGAGACAGACAGAAAGAGGGTTAGGAAAAGCAGTTAAAAAACAAGCAGGTAAGACAGGGCCAAAGAGTGAAATCACAACTTAACTCAAAACTCACAATTCATCAGAACTGTGATCATTTAAAATCAAAGTAGAAACTGTTTTAGAAAGGTGCTCGGGCATGTGCTCATTGATGATCAGACGATTTTCATTAAGATTTAATCTACTTTTGTTGTAATAAGTGCTGTCTATAAATTGTATGTGTCTTAATGTGTTTTTATGTTAAACTGTGTGTGTGTACTTCTAAGGAATATCTGTAAAGCGTTTGGTTTTGAAACTAAATTTAATACAAGTAATAAAGAGAGAGGATGATAAAAAATGTGATGACTCAATTAGCTAGTTGATGTTGATATAATAGCCCAATAATAATACCATGTTTCATTGTCCCCTTGGGGAAATTCATTTTTTCATTCTGTTTTTATGTATATTTACCAGATGCCAGAATGATGGCTTGACGCAGCACAGCATCCTGAGCATTTAGGGATTTGGTGCCTTGCTCAAGGGCACCGTAGCAGTGCCCAGGAGGTGAACTGGCTGCTACCCAAAATACATACATCCAGAACTTCTCAGTGTATTTGTCTATGGTGAAAATTTAAATTGATGCAAAAATAAAGTGAATAAAATGGATGTTACGGGAATGAAAAGATGCTGTTATGAAAACTCACACCATGAAATTAAATTTGAACATGCGAACAGAGCAGTAGCCTGCAGAATAATAAAACCAAGTCCTCCTCCTCTCATCATTGGATCAAGGAGAACAGGGTAAACTCATGGGAATCAAAGAAAAACAGTGATGTACGCCTGTATGCACACACTCACACACACATGAAAGTAAGGTTTTTAAATTCTATTAAGCAGTTTGAAAGGAACAACAAAGGCTTTTGACAATTGCAGTGATTGTAAAAATATATAAAAGGTATATTTGCCTGAAGTCCATTCTTTCATCTGCTTCTGCCTGTTTGATGTGCTGTTTAAAATGCTACTGATTCCCCTACCATACAGCTATGCTGACATCAGAGCTAATATGCCAAAAATGCTGCTGTATTAAGTCTGTGCCACATGTTTAGTTTGTCACACACATTTTTAATGGTGCATTTATGTGTTTCCAGCAGTTCTGGGGCTCTGTTACCATGTGCTGGCTGGGATGGACTTGAAGGTCTGACTGTATGTATGTAACCTGGCAGCTGACTGCTGATAAGGCAGGCTTTAAAGTCACCAGTGGCAGGACACAGTTCACACTTCACTGACAGTCTGTATTCACTTGACTAGTTTCACTGAGAGACAACTTGGCTCCTGTCAGAGGCCAGCATCACACACACACACACACACACATATATATATATATATATATATATATATACAGACAAACACACTAGACCTTTAGATAAAAGTTTGAGTCTGTCCTAGACTGAACCTGAAAATTCAGCCTAAACTTGTACCAAATCTAAAAATGGAGTCTTATGCAAAGAGACACTGAGACTGCAATCCTGTTTGAGGTTGAGCTGAGACACATGAGGTTACATTTTCAGTCACCCACTTCCATCTGATCCTTTTTCAGTCTGGTATAAAATGGCACTTTTTCACACACAATACCTTGAGGCAGCTTCTGTCTATGGGGTCCATGGGTGTGGGCTTGGGACGGACCACTCCAACATCTTCACTGCCGCATTCAAGAACAGACCACAGCTCTAGTACCAGTGTCCGGACAAAACCTAAAATACAACATGAAACCAGTGGTTTTAATATACTTTTGTATGGAGGACGTCTGAATTGACACCTTTAACTTGTGATTTTGAATTTAGAAGATTTTTTGTGACAGTAGTGCAATTGAGATTTTAAAGGGATAGTTCATATGTATGAGGTAGAGTCAGTGTAGTATTACCTACGGCAGATGACTGTCAGTGAGCCCCGAGCTTGGAGAAGCAGGCAGAAGTACTACCACATAAGCTAAGCTATGTACTGCTGTGAACCGGGGCAGCAGCAAAACGTATTTTAGCCACCTAAACAAAGGCCCACCTCAAAAAATTATATCAGTATAAGTGTACACTATATTTAGAATGTTTTTACCACTTTACCTTGCTGTCAGACGGCCCTTTCTGACAAGGAACTTAAGTCGCTTTATCGCTCTCTTCAAAGCTACCAGACTCCATTGACAAAAACAGCAATTTTACCTCACTGAACACGGGAGCTGCTGGTCTACTGCTGCCTTGATTGGTAGTTTGTTTGTGTTATTATGTGACTTTTGTGGCTCACATTGACCCTTTAAAACACCAAAGTCGCATAATAACGCAAACAAACTAACTGTTCGAGGCAGTGGTAGATTAGCAACACGCATGTTCAGCAAGGTGAATTACTGTTTTTGTCAACAGAGGCTGCAAACTGCGGGCATGTTGACCATCATCTACTGTAGGTTGTACAATGACTGTTGATATGTAGGTTATACGACACCACATCTGAAAAACCGCACAATACTTTCAAAGCATTAATGATGTCATATTTCATCATGCAAAACTGATATCTGCTTTCTATTTTTATGTTTCAGTGTTTTAATATAGCAACATTCAAAGACACCAGAAATTAGGATAACTCAAATATTACAACAGGTTCTTTTGGGATTTTAGCCTCAGAGACAGGAAATATGGAAGAAGACAGAGATGGAAATAATAAGAAGCAAAGGTCCCCAGCCAGATCCAATCTGTGGAAATTGCAATTATGTCGTAAACGTCTGAACCACGGGGGTACTTACTGTATATGCTCCAAATATTACAATTTACAATTCCAAATCTACAACTCAATTTCACACACTGACAAATTACATTGAATGTATGCAACAAACGCTGTCTATGCCTCTATTCTACCCAGCATTAATATGTACTGGATATGTGGAATATATTCAGTCAACGCTACTTGTAAAAATGTTTTTTCCAGAAAAGGCATTAAAATCTGATTTACATTTCTTGTCAGGCGTTCTTAGTCCTTACTAATACTTGAAAATTAACACCTCATCTTGCTCTTTCTTCATCCACTTATCCTGTCACAAACATTTTGATAAAGGTGTTGCTGCCTGGGCTGCTCAGTGCCAGCTGTGATACATAAGGCTTGTATGCCAAGGTGTTTTTGTCTAGTCAACATAACACAGGCAAAGTGGTACCTGAACTGTGCAATGCTGCCACCCCTGGAGCAGTTGCTGCCACCTGTGTCACCATCACCCCATATCCAAACTTCTCACAGCGGCTCACCTACAAAAAAAACACACACAGAATCCCCCCAAAATTGCAGCGTTTTATCTTTTTTGCTCATTTAAGTAAAAAATGAATGAGAGGTTTGGATAGGATAGACAAATGTAGTGGGGAAAAGGAAACGGAGCTTTATTTACAAAGAAAAGGAGAATTGTAAATTTGGCATTTGTGATTCAGTATGCGAACTCTGGCACGGCACTGCTAGAATCCTGAAAAGGCACTACATAATGTAGTTTAGTACGCTGAGAAGAAATCAAATTGCAAATTGATTTTTGAGTGTGCAGGCTCTTCATTAATTACAACACAATGTCAAAACTAAAAATAGACAAAATATAATTACATTCCATAATTAAAGCGAAATGCCAAACGAGAGAAGCAATTACATGAGTGTGTAAACAATGGCAGTAAATTAAGCCCACGGGGGATTAGCTAAGGTTTGCAGTAAGTCTGAGTGTGTTTGTGTGTGTGTGCGTGTCTACAATATGAATCATGGACGATACTATGTATGTAAGGCATATGTAGAGTCCGGAGATTAATAAATTAAACCCACTGTGGAAGTAGCTGCATGTAACAGCCTGCAGGCTACTGGTGAATACTGAGTAGTCTTCAGGAAATACGACTGTGGCCTTGAGGAGCAGCAGGAGCAACAAATTACCACATCTTCTGCAGAGCGAATTAGGGAAACCGATGACATGGGCCAACAGAATGAAGAAAGGGTTTAAGATGGATTGTGTTCTGCGGGGTAGGACATTATAGAATACAATACCCTGGGAATAATGAATGCCATACTGTACATGGTAAATGTTCAGTCTGTGCAGGAGTAACACTGATTCTAAATTTCAAATGTACATGTTTTTGTAGGGTCTAATGATCCAGTAATTGTCAACATGTGTTTCTCTAAGCCAGAAGGTACCTTTACGTTTTACTTCAATGGAAATAAATGTACTTGATGTAATGGTCTGTGTGTAATGACTTTTTTTCTAATCCTGCCATGGCTTCAGGGTTGGCTTACTGTAACTCAAGTCAGCGTGGCAAAGAATCACTTGAACAGCATAATATTACTTTGGCACATTGATGCTATCAAGATGGATTAAAAATCGTACCGCTGCCAAACTTAATTCTTCCAGGGATTCCATAAAGGTGATGAAACAGTTCCAATGAACTAGATCAGCACCAGCGCTTATCAGCACTCCTGCAGTAACGTTCAGTGGTTTGTCAAAGTCACAATGTTCCATTTACATGAACGTGACATGATACAGTTATATAACTAGCTTACATTTTAACTTGAAATCTAACGCCAGGGCTTTTACAACTAAATGATTCTGGCAACATCTGGATTTTCTTAGTAGTATCTTACATCAGCTACTAACTTTACAACAGCTGATGCAAGATATCACGCTTGTTTAAGATGAGCCAGGCCTGCACAGAACCAATCACAGCTAAACGTCACACAATGCATGTCAGTTAGGTTTGTGTCCAACTTCATCCCGACTTGCTCTGATGTCATGCAAATGCGGGCAACAATAACCTCATAAGACTGAAGTGGCACTGCAGTTGAACTCCTGTGACTGCAAGACCCAGGGCATGATGGGAAACACCTGGCTCTCACCTGATCTAACAGCTGATTGGTTTAGATGTTGACTCAACAATATGATGTTTGATATAAACTCTTCATTTTTTCTGAATTGGACAGATTTTGATTTTGTCTGATGTGACAACACACTGTGGGGCTGATGGTGACGTTTAGCACTCAGAGAGACCAAAGTCATTTATATTTCATCTTATATTAGTATCAACTATAATACTCTATTGTATATTAATACTGGACTGTTTCAACAAAGACTTCTGGTAAGTAAGATGCAAGGATTCTTAAACTAACATCTGCACAGATGTAAAGCCCTGATTATGACTGACAGATATTTAATGAAAGCTACTGTCTTGTGTTTCTCAGCTCTGTTTGACTATTAATGTTTTTAATTTATTTATGTAGTTCGAGGGGGACAGGTATTCTCACCTGATTTATATGCAGCAGCAAACTGTTATGATGCTGATTTACATGACAACTCATGTAAAATGGAGGTTGAACCATGAATAGGAATTACAGATCGCCTGTGCAGAATTTTAATTTTGCTACTCTGTCATAGTTAAAACAATTGGAGACTGCAGACAAACTGATACATGGGTATGATAACATTTCAATAAATCAGAATCAGCTCTGACAGGATGTGAGGGTTTCTGTGACTTCCTGTACAGACTGAAGGCTGCTGAAAGCTGTCCAACTTGACCGCAGCTTTTTATCACCGCCCCTGCTGATGCCACCTGATCTCAGCCACTTTCCAGGTGAGGCGCACTTATCTCGAAAGTGCCAAATACCACAGTTTAGGTGCCCTTGAGCAAGTCATTTAACCCCCAAACTGCTCCACTGGGGCCTTTTAGTGACTAACTGCTGTTGGATTGGGAAGCGTCCAAGTGTGTAAGAGTGTATGTGTGGAGTAGGGCGTTGCTGTAAAGGGTATTTGGCTCCAGGAACCTACAATCTATGTATAAAGGTTGGAAAGGAAAACTCCAAAATATGTACATTAGAGGGCAGCAAACCTGGCAAACTGGGTATGAAAGTGGTAAAATACAAAAACAAAGCTTTGAACATTTAAAACTACTAAAACAACCAAATGGAAATAACCATAGTCACAGCTGTTCAGTACAGTGTTTGTTATTACCTGTAGTTTTTTAGTAAAACGAGAGAACATGTAGGAGACGCACTCATTGATGGCTCCTGTCTGCTGGAGCAGCAGCAGGCCTTTCGGAGTTGCAGCAAAGTTCAGCAAGCTGTCCAACAATGTCTCCTCCCAGATGAGCCTGTTACAGAGTTGAAGACCATCCCATGTGTTACTGCCAGAGGTAGACTTATGGCGGTGTCAACTAAGTGCAACCTGATTTTATGGTCTCCTAGCAATCATCGACCAAACAGTCTCCGAACCCCAGTTTAGGTCACCATCTCAAATCTGCGGCACATTGTGTAAGTGGTTGTAACAGCTACAAAACACTATCGTTGCTACACGTTATTTTTGTATTGGTGTTTTGTTTACAATAGCTGCCACAGACAGTATGTTGAAATAGGTATTTATTTTAGTGTTGCTGCATGCTTTACGATTACTTAACAAGGGGACAAGCTCACTGTGGGAGGCGTTAAACTACACGTCCAAAAACAGTTAATACATAAAAACAATTATTGAAAATGTTGTTTTGATAAGTCTGTCTGTAAGTCACTGGACAATGGTGTGGAAAAACATCATTCTGTGTCTTTAAAATGTCCAAGTTCAGTGTCTGTCATACCTGCATACCTCAAAACTAATCACTGCTTAAACTGCAGAGATGTGAATAAAGTGGTCAAACTGGCCTCACATGTTCTGCAGATCCTGGGTGGATGCTCCAGCGGTGGCTCCAGGTACCGGGGTTGGAACCCTTTCTGACAAGGAACTGGTCTAGAAACAAAGAAGGAAAAAGTATTGTTTTTAATCACCACATGTGTGTGAGTGTGTGGACACAGCTAATTTTTTTATTCACACAATGCTCCTACAACAGAGGGAGAAGCAGCTGCCTGAGTTTTCTTTATTCAAGATTAAATTAATTCAAACCTCCAGATTGATTTTGGACCACTTCTGGGTGTACACAGAATATTCTGGAACCCAGTTGTATTCTGATTTCATAAATTGTTTTAGCTTATTGTTTCCTTTCTGTGACTTAACTGTACTCTGAAAATTGCTACAATTAGCCTTTTATGTTTTATCTTGATATTGTAATACCTCATATATATAATTGATCATTTTAATTATATAAAATTGCTCTTGCTAATTTCACCTTAAAAGATTTTTATACATCTTAATAAACAAACCCATCTTAAAAATTGAAATAATAAATATAAGTGCCATCTTGGAGAGCTCACTGTTTAGGAAAGACATTTATTCGTAAGGGATAATGTATAGCAAGTGAGTCATTATTGAGAAATGAACCCCAACAGAGGGGCAGAGGAGTCTTGATCCACCCTGAAGGGTTCATTTCTCAACAATGACCCACTCGCTGTGCATTATCCCACTTATTACACAGCCACGCACTAAGAAACCACTCATTTGACACAAAATATGGATTTAAAAATTATTTTATTGCTCCCGCTAAGTGTCTGTGATCAAATCTGACTCCATAGCAACGGTCTGTTTTTCATGGCAACAGTCAGCTATTGAGAAATAACAGACTGTAGAATTCTTTTTCACTCAGAATCAAGTATTGAACAAAGTCGATCTGTTACATAATGTCTAGTTCATCTTAAACAAACTGAAAGTGTGCATTGAAAACTGAACTAGCAGACTGAATTCATCTCATCTTCTCTGTATATTAACACTAAGAAAGTTAGAGAAGCTTATAAATCTTCAAGCACATTCTAATAATACTGAAAATCAGAGTCAAAACTGTCTCACTTATCAGTCTAACCTTTAACTGTTTTTTGTTTTCCTGTGAAATGACTCAACTCACATGCTTCGTTAAGATGTCTCCCACATACTTTGGGGCTAGGTCAGTGTTTTTATAGTGAGTGAACTGAGGTCAATGTTGTTGTTACACGATGCAACACTATGAAAATAGGTGTGGACTTGGATTTGATGCATCTTACAGTACATGCTGTCCGGTGCATGATAGTGCGATACGTGCAGAGTATAAATTAATATTTAACAATACTGGGGAAGGCCAGGAGGAAGTTACTGGGACAATGTTTTATATTGTCTCATAGAAATTAATTTTTGACATGAATGCTTTGGAAAACAAAGCAGTAGGACATGATGTGAGACTGTCTGCTGTATCTACAGATATCTACTGCTGAGACATTACTGGTGTCTCCTACCTGTTTTAAGCAGGTACTCTACTTGTCTTTCCTATGTTTCCTCAGGAAAGCAGAAGTTGTTGGGAGTTATTTTTGGTTTTGGTTGCACATTCAGCTGTGTCTGTTTTTGTTTTCAGTTTGATATTTCAGTTTTGTATTTCACTGCTGTAGCACTAAAGGTATTCTGAGTTTGATGCATTGTTATGACAAAAGCAGTATTTTAAAAATTAAATGGAGCAGATTACAATGGTTAGTTAATTCCCTCCATTTGGAAGCTGTGGCGGCACTTTTCTTGCTGCAGTGAATGACTAAAGAGAGAACACGGCATTCATCAAGCAAATGAAACATGACAGGAGTATTCTAGCCAGTGAAACTCATCATTAGACATGGACATCCCTCCATTAGATATTCTACAAAAACAATGTTCAGATTCAACCTTTATCTATCATCTTTTACATGGTATTTTGGAAGGGATTTGTCAAGCTGCGCTCTCCAAGGAAGGGTCTCATTTCTTGCATTGACAGAATCAGCCTGTTATAAATAGCAACATCAATATTAGAGTGCTAAATTGTTTTTCTAATGTGTTTAATAATCTGCTTTTTAATATTTGCAGCATCAAGTTCTTTAACAACATCAAACCACATTCTCAGGTGTTTTAAAACACACACAACACTTTCCTGAATATTAACTAGTGTTTTTTTTTCTTTTTTTTTATCTGAAACTTTTCCCCCAAAACCACAAAGGTCTTTTGTCAGGCTTTTATTTTAACAACTCAAAACCTGAGGGCAAACCTCAGTCAGTGAGTATGTGAGTCTGAAAGTTTGATCAGTGTTATATCGCCAAGGTACCTTTTTCCATGCAGCAGCCACAGCCTTGTGCAGGCCGTAGGGTCGGAGCACCTGCAAGCCCTCACAGGTGTTGTATATCTGCCTACAGACAAAGATGAACGCTCCACATGATGTATGGGACACGTCGGATTCACTTAGTGATGACAGCTCCTTATCCAGCAGCCTGAGGGTGAACTGTACAATGACATGAGCGGGGAAGGTTCTGCAGAGGAGAGGGAGAAACAGACAAAGAAAAATGTGCTGGCAGGAGATACAAGACAGATTTTTGTGTGTATAAGAAGTGTTGTGCTTAGAGAAATGTCGGAGGAGTTTTGGGGTGCTTTACGCAAAATTCCCTTCCTAATATTCTAATGTTGACTAAATATCAAACAAATTGTAGTTTGTTTCTTTATAACTGTAAGTGACCCATTTGTATTGTTTTTGCTTTTCCCTGTCTGGACTAGATCTCAACATTTTTGAGTGACAAGAGGCTCATTTTTACAACATATGTCTCAGAGGAGGTACACACATGGATCAATGGCAGACTGTGGCTTGTTAGTCAAAACAGTCTGTACCCAGAGGTACCAGCCTTGGTGAATGTATTATTGCTAATTCACAGTAACAGACTGTTGTTTCGGGTTGGACAGACTGGTCAGGGTCAGCCAATTACAGGGGAATACAAAAGTAACCTGGGGCCACTGAGTGACCCTGAGTACCTGTGATAAAACATACTTTATCTGAGTTTCTGCTATAATGAGACTTGAGTAGATCAAAGATAAAACTGCAGTAACTGACAAACCAGCAACATCCTCAGGTCTAATCTGCTCTTTGTGGAGAACCAGGAGGATTTGTTATGCAAACTTAACTCCATATTGAAGTCTTCTTGCCAAGTCAGAAAAAAAATGTAATTTATTCATTACCTTCAAAGATACAAAATGACACTGTGTGTTTAATCATAATTCAATCACAACATCTCACCTCTCACTGTGGGTTACGACTAGATTCTTCTCGTATAAGAAGAGAGCTAATCCTCTGTCAGTGTTTGCGATGCGAGCCAGAACATCAGCGATGAGAGTCAGTGTTGCTGAAGGAGATTTTAATTTGGCCTGCAAAGCGTAGAGAATAAATAGGCAAATTACCCAACAGCTTTAGAAACAAGTCGAATCCCAGGAGGGATGATCAGATATTGAAAATTGAAATATCATTAACTTTTGCAGTATGGAACTAAGAAAAGCTATTATAGTTTCATTATTGATGCTTCCACAATTTCAAACAGTTTTTAAAAGGCTGAGAGAACATAAAAACTGTCCTGCTGTGAGATGTTAACAGCTACTCTTTGTGTATTTCTAACATGATAGCAGCGAACACATTAGGATTCAGATATGGTGTTTGATTCAAGGTTAGAGCTGTGGTTTGGGGTAAGAGTTGAGGTTAGGATAAGTTTCCAGCTATAGACCTTGCATTTCTAGTGAACATTAGAATGAGATGTAGATTAGGGAAGTATGGTGAGGGTAAAGTTTATGCATTTAATGCTGAGGGGTAAAATTAAAGCTTCTGGTTAGGGAATAAGTAAGTGATAATGCCCAACAAGGTGTCCATTATCTTGAACTACTGGCCGACGGGAAGGTGTGAACTGACTGACATGCAGCAGAGGTTGTCTAGCTGCAGGCCATTAATGCCTGATTATGGCCACTTTCAAGGGCATTATTCCACTTTTACCATGGTCACTTGCCAAAGAAAAAAAAATAAGAACATTCATTTACATTTTCATGCACTTTGCAATTAAATCTTAAAAGTTTTTCACAACCCATTACTTGGTTTCTGGGCATCACAGTAATGCAAATGGAAGCTCTGTCACCTCACAGCACAAGTGTTCAGGTTGGAACCTGCTGCCAACTAGGGCCCTTCTGTGTGGAGTTTGCACGTTCTCCCCATATTAGAGTGGGTTTTCTCTGGGTTGTACAGCTTCCTCCCACAGTCCAAGAAACAGCTTAGGTTAACTGGTGACTCTAAATTGCCTGTGGGTGTGAATGTGAGTGTAAATGCTTGTCTGTCTGTGTCAGCCCTGTGACAGTCTGGCTGCCTGTCGAGGGTGTACTCCGCCTCTCTACCAGTGTCCACGACCCTTCAGAGGGTAAATAGTTACAGAAGATGGATAGATGGAACTCGGTTTACCTGGGACAATAAGGTTCTTATGCAATGAAAAACGTTGTTCACTACTCGGTAAATAGGACTAAACTTAGATACAACTTGGCAACAGGATATATTTCTAGTGTGCTCAGCTCATAGAACCCTTTGACTCAGCTAATAGCCAGACAGCTAACGTTATGCTAGCAAGATTCAAAGTCACTAATATTGCATACAGCTGACAAACAGTAGATATCATATCACTACGTCTGTGTAACATTATTGTGGGGCACAATCTGAAGTAGTGAGTTGAATGACGAATGGGTTGTGAGATGAGTGCTTATGTGATATTTCAGTACTTCATCATCATCATCATCATCATTTACTTCATCAGTAAGTTAAAAGAGCCAGTCTCTTTCTTGCAGCTTGTGTGCTACAGTCGTCCATCCTCTGGCTGTTCAGACTGATGAGGTACTGGGGATTACACTCCACACACACAGTGTGGGGAAAAATATGTAAACAGAGGCTTCGACTGTGTCCCCATTGCTATGGCTACTCATTTTAGATACAAGCTAATGCTATTATGTGGCCAGCGCATTCATTCAGAACTTTGAACAGAAAGTTTCACCAAAACTATTTAGTAGGTGTCCTAGATAGGGTTTTAGTGGACAACCTGCAAGAAATTAGAATGGCATATTCATCCAGACCATGGTATAAATTAAGTTACTGGATGGCAGGGTAAGGGTTAAAGGCCGTAGTATTTATTAAGATTGAAGCTGCCATATTCAAATATTTTGTGTCACAGTCAAACATTTCTAAATCTGACCATTTTAATACAAAACGTAACAGCATCTTCCCCAGAATTTTGATCTTAGCAGGCTGTGAAAATGCCTGATAGACCAGATCCTCAGAGAGCTACCAACCAACATATTTTAAAAAGGGCTAACAGAAAAAAAGACTTTCTAAACTGTCTATTTGTATTGATAAATCTATTAATCGTGTTTGTGGTATGTATCTGCAAACTCATATGTGGTGTATTCTACTCACAACAGTATTAAAACAAGTGTGTGTGTGTGGTGTGTGTGTTTAGTGTGTGTGCTTGACCTGCTGTCCATTAAGCAGAGCTATAACAGGAGCCAGCAGTGTCTCTATTACAGGGGTCTGGTAGAGACACTCTGCAGCACACTCAGTCCTCTCACACAGCATCCACAGCACATCCATCGCAAGACAGCTGGGCGACAGGGAGTCTGAGCACACAAAGATTTAACTGAATTACAGGCATGTCAATACATCTTTCAATATACATATATCCTTTAAAACTAATGCTCAACACATTGTCCTGCTTGTACCCTATTTGTCTGATAAAGTGGTAATCAAATTTTGTAACACTGCTCCCACCAGACGCTGCTAGACACTCGTGGGGTGCTTCCTGCCTGGATCTGTGCATTTCCATTTTTAAACTAGACACAAATTACATTTTTTTCTACATTTTTTTATGTACAATACTATCATGAGTGTGTTTAAACCTGAACTGATGCATCTTTGCTTTTGTGTTCAGTATCAGTGTGATCACCTGAGATACAGGTTCATACAGGACTTATAATTGTCATGAACTCATAAAACATTTTAGGGACAATCATCATCACTGGATATTGTGCAAAAATTAAAACAATCAAGAATAATAATCTAAGTCACATTTTGGGAACAATAATAAAGCTGTGGTGGAACATTGGGTCCTCCAAAGTCTCATTCTTTTTGTGACATTAATGTATTTTTACTTGAATATTGCCTAATGGAGCTTTAAATTAAATATCCTCCAGCCATACACACATCTACCTCACACATTGCATTCTGTAACATCATGATACTAATCAGAATATAGTCTCATGACTGGTGCAGGTGGTCTTCATCAGACTGAAGAACGTAAAATATTAATATAAATCTATGACTTGCTAAGCATGACTCTCTGCAGCAGCCAAAGGAGATGATCCTCCTCTGACAAAGTCAAGGTAGGGGACACTATTGATTACTGCCAGGAAAGTTGCTGCAGTGTAATTCATGAGAATAAATGGGGCAATAAAGCAAGGTCTTCCAGGAGACAACCACAGTGCTGCATGACTCAGTACAAGGTTAGGAGATAAAAGATATGGTCTGAGGAATGCTGTTACGCCTCACAGGGAGGGTCACAGTGTTCCTTCAATCCCTGATTCCAGACCCTGCACAGAAACCAGGGTGGAAGCCGATACTCTGTGACGTAGTTTATATCCGTGTGTGAGTGTGTGGGGCCTCACCTGAGAGTGAGGTGTCATTGTGTGGAGGATTGGGGTGTTGGTACATGATGTTAATCAGGATGACAACCAGGTCTGTCAGGCTGACTGGATCTGAAACGGGACATGATAAATAAGTAAATCAGTGTGGTTACTCAGTGTCTAGACAGGAACAGTAAAAAATAGTAGGCACTGCTGGGAAGGAAATGGTCTGAGTCAGGTTTTGGCAGCCTTGAAGATGAGGATCATATTGGTGCACTGTTGGCTTCCAATTTTGTATCTGAGATGAGTGTTAGAATCTGGCGTGTTGTAAAACTGCCTGCTATTAAAATAAACGCATGAAATCACATGCTTGTACTTTAACTGGATGTAACTCAAACAAATCAAATATACAGCGTTTATAGTACATAATATTTTATCATAAGCATGTCTAAAGGAGCTTTACATACCATATCATGCACCATAACACAGACTTTATATTACAGCTGAAACAATTAGTCAGTTAACCACATTTTGATAAATCGCTGCTGTATGCCTCTGCCAACCAGTCAAGTTGCATTTTACATCCATGTCTGTCCAGATTCATAAAATATATGAAGTGAAGACTTTAAAGGAATTTAATAAAAGGTATTCAGTGTATTTTTTGGCAAAACGTTGATGCTTAACACAACCCAGCAGCACAGAAGATCTATACAATCAAAATAAGTGTCATTAATTCAGTGTCCGACCAAATGTCTCTTCTTCTGTTCCTGAGCTACTGCATTGAATAATGGCCAGAGAAGTGTTTTTGCAGAACATTATAATGTCATAGTGAAGTCATTTGAATATGAAATGTCATCACTCTATCATTTTATCCTATTAGGCATTTATGTAATTTTCTTTATTATAATTAGTGTATGAATTCTTGAGTTGCGGCCAATTGCATACTTTGTGAGGTCACAGTGACCTTGAGCTTGACCATTAAATTCCAATCAGTTCATCTTTGAGTCCAAGTAAACATCCCTGCCAAATCTAAAAAAAATTCCCTAGGGCCTGAGATACCACGTTCACGACATTGGGACAGACTGACAAATTTCAACAACCCAAATTCATGCCACGGCACCTAAATGGTGCTCTAAATGTTTAAATATGGCAAAATAAATCATACTCAATCACATTTCACATTTTAGTTTTGTTCAGTGTCACTGAAAGAGTCAGCAGTCTTTCATAAACACGCAGAGCCAGCTTGAGTAGTAAAATGTTATCAAACTCAATTGTCACTGTGGCAAAGTTAGGAAATAAAGCATGGGATAAAACAGAGAAAATATTCCAAAACTCAAACAGGTTCTCAACCAGGGGTCCAGGAAACCCTTAGGTCCTTGAG
Organism: Cephalopholis sonnerati; assembly: GCA_019142605.1. Taxonomy (NCBI): domain Eukaryota; kingdom Metazoa; phylum Chordata; class Actinopteri; order Perciformes; family Serranidae; genus Cephalopholis; species Cephalopholis sonnerati. Next base: position 17,771,033 of record JAGQAX010000009.1, read on the forward strand.
GGAGCTCCAGGAGGTCCCCAGAAGAATGAGAAATTGTTTATTTTTACTATTTAATTTACTTGTACTACTTTACTACTGCTACTACTAGAGGTGAGCCCAATGTAAGTAAGAGTTCTGATCATAGGGTTTACATTCTCCGCAGTTATCTCCTCAACTGTAGTTGACAAATATAGACTTCTGGTCTTAATCATATCTAACAACAAAAACCTTTCCAGATAGAGGTCCCTGTAGAGGAATCGTACTGGGGTCCTTGAACTACTGTCTATCAATTTAGGGGTCCTTGATACATAAAGTTGAGAACCACTGTTCTAAAACATGCGGTCAACTTTTCGATCAAAAAATCAAAACTGCAATGGAAACTTGTTAGGGAAGTGAGACATATTATGACACATACAGGTATAGGTGACAAACTACTCTTGGTGCCCATTTTCAAGGTGTGGAGTAATGGCCCTCCACCCAGAGAGTGGGCCGTATGATCAATATAAACCACTCTACGTCAATGATTAGACTGCCTCCAGTCCAGACTACCTTGGAATAAGAGTCATTAATGGTTAAATAAAACAGTGTTAAGAGCAGTGACAGCAGACAGCAAGTCTGTTTTAATGGTCTGCCTACGTATCATTCACGCCATTACATAACTTTACTGGTGATTAAGATAGGTGGAGGGAACAAAGTTAGTGCACAGGAGGACAGGTGGGAGTGGTACCATGAGGAAGCTGATCAGACACATTCCAACATCAGATTATCTGCTGTAAAGATTGGACGGATCATTTTGTTGGAAAAGTAACAGATACTGATCTGCACAGGGCAATAAACTATGAAAATCTATTCTTCCCTTTAACTCCACATCACTTATTAAAACCATGAGTGCATTCCTTTGAGTCCTGCAGCTTCTAGCAATGGACAATATATAGTACAGAGCTCTTTGCAGTGTTCAGACAATAAATTAATTTTCAGACATTTTGAGAACAAAACTAAATTGCTAAATCATGTTAGATGAAACAATCAGTACCACTCTAATTCTGTGAATATGAAAAATAGCAGCCAACAGCTGGTCAGCTTTGCTTATTACACAGACAGAAAACAGGGGGAAACAGCTAGCCTGGCTCTGTCCAAAGGTAGCAAAAAATGCAACAATCACATGTTACATGTAGTTGATTTTACCTGTACAAAAACTTAAGCGGAAAAACAACAATTTCACATTATGTGCTGGACTCTTTCTTGGCCAAGACTAGTTGCATGGCAACCAGCTGAGACTCCGGAAAATGTTACTGCTTCCAGCCAAGAAGTAGCGCAGCACATAACCTCCCATAAAACAACAAACTGACATTGTTACAATTTTTAATTATAAAACAAACAAGATACAGCATGTTGAGTAGTGAACCTTAATCTGATCTTTTTGTGTGGACAGTTTCCAGTGCTATGCTGAGTAATCCCTCTGCTGAATGTCCCTATATTTTACAGACAGAAATGACTGAGTTGTATCTCTCTGAGAAGCCATTAAGCATATTTCTCTTCCTTTTACTACAGTGAAAAACTAAATTAAACAAAATACCACACATGCTTTGACAGATGTTTGAAACTCTTTGAAGCATAGTTTAGTTTTCATTGTACCTTTGTGCTTCTTCACTCTGATGGGAAACAGTTTTCTGCCATTGGTGTAGATGAGGAGTTTCCCCAGGAGACACAGCGAGTGGACGAAGGAGGCATATTCAAGCTCTTTTCCTGTGTAAACACTCCTCTGAACTGAACCTGAAATATTAACAGAAAATAAACATTTCAAACTTGGCTAGACTTTGGCTGTAGTCACATTTCCAGTTTCCCTGAGCTCCAAGTATTTTAAATATTAATCAAAAATGCTGGAAGGAGCAAAGCTGAGAAAGGGCAAAGAGGGTGAAGGAAATGTCTTTTCCCATCCAAAGGTGAACTCAGTGTATAAAATTTTGTAAGTGCTGCAAAACATAGGTTGAAAATGAGATGGGCTGAAGTAGTAGAATCAGCTTGCACGGCCAAACAAAACATTCACAAGAAAAAAGGTCAAGGACTAATTAGTGATTGTAAAGATATTGTTTGTGTCTAAGTTGAATATGAAACTCAACCTTGCAATAACCTAAAATACTAACTACTATTCATAAAACCACAATGAATGCCCTTGTTGTGATGCTGCAGCGGACAGACAGTTTAAAGACATTTCATATCTAACGTTCCTGTGATAGAATGAAACTGACAAATGAAAAAAGTCTGCAGTGCCTCTGGGGTGCAGAAAATCCAAAAGTACAGCTCAGAAAAAAACTCTTCTTTTATGAGAAGTGTATCAGTGGCGGGGAGTCTGCGTATCTCCACTCATCCAGGACAAGGTCAAAATGTTCAGTCTCGAGGAGCCAGCTGGCTTACAGCAGATAACACACTGACACCGAGGTTCCCCTACGCTCCATCTCCCACTGTATTCTCTCTGAAGTATTCAATTTTCACAACTGCTTTTGTTGCATTTTATCACCAATTTATATAACTCTTAATGTTAATTTTGCAGATGTAGAATAAATACTGTAAACAAACAATCACTTTTGAGACAGTTACGCTTTTGCAATGATTATTGCAAAACTGTAGTAAGCTGCGGTAAATTTATGGCGCATATCATAGGTTATCTTAGCTTATGCCCCAAATGAGTGGAGTGAGGCAGTTATCCTCTTTGACTTCTGGCACAGTAGAATTAAAAACATAATCTCAACTCAAAGGTCCACTTCCTGGCATTTTCCATCTCATGCTGCTCTACACTAGATGTACTTTTCCTTGTGTAAGACTTCAAGAGCATCTTATCAAATCCAAAGTCTTTGAAATCCTAATTAGGTCCAAAATGTGCCCGATGGAGTTGGAAACGTGTTTAAAGTTATGTTTCTGTTCAGTATTACTAACCAAAACATATTGTGTATCTTTGAGATATAATAAATATGTTTAATTAATTTCCTTACTCATAAAATGTCTGCAAAACATTTTTTTAATATTTCAAGTCAGTAATATTTGACATCTACATTTGCTAGCCTGCGTTCTCCTTCTCCCTTGCCTTTTTGGGTATATTGCTACGCTTCTTTGTGGGTTACTGCCACCAACTGTTGATCAGTGGAATAGCTTGAAACAGGCAGCAAAATCGCCAAGCAGCAACCTACTGCGTCAAAAAATACAGCCAACACAAGGTGCCAAAAACCGCTGTTTCAGGAATGAACAATTGACGCTGGCTCCAGAAGCGAGTCAATCCCCACAGACCCCATGTTATATGCCCAACTTCACAGCAGAAATAAACACGTTTATAGCCTACGATTAATTTCTCTGTTAATGACAACTGTACAGGGGTGAATTTTTATATAACTTACCCATTTACATTTTGTTAAGACTTAAAGGTGTGCATATTTGAGGGTGTGGCCTCTTTGAGTGACAGGCTGTCTGTTAGGCGTCACCACACTGTGAGTCAGATCCACCCCTCGCTCCATGACAGCTCCACCCTTTCGTCTAATAATGGTCACTTTGGGCTCCAAAAATCCAAGATGGCAATTGCCAAAATGACGAACTCGAGGCTTCAAAATGGGAGTCCACAAACAGTGGGTGACGTCACAGTGGCTACATCCATTATTTGACAGAGTCTATAGGAATGGCTCATAGTACAGCTTGTGTGTGCACCTACACCTTTGACTCCATGAGGTACCTTTAACTTTCAACAAGTGCAAGCCAGTTAAGTTATTTATAACTAAAACTCAAATAAGACTCAGGATACCACAGACTTGTATACACCTCTGGTTGCTGAAAAGTCCACAATGTCCACAACTGTAGCTACGACCTGAAGATGAGATCAGCAGCAGAAAATATGAGCTGTATCTGACATAGTGAAAAACAAGTGCAGCCAACTGTTTTACACCTCATTTTTCACAAGCTACTTGCTCCAGATACTTGAGGAAATGAAGGACAGACAGTCTAGACTACTGAGATGAAAAACTGAGAGGCCTGCTATCCAAATGCTGTGTACATAGGTCTTTGCTGAAAAATAAACAGCAAGAGAAAGGAGACACAACAAAAGGTTCAATGAAAGACTTTGCTAGCAATCTGGGAATTTTGATAACTAGGAAATAGTCCAAAATAGAACCAGCTAATAGAACCCAACATTAAACCTTTTGTTCTACGCATGCTGTGCCAAATGGTACCCTAAATTAGATTACTCTCATTTTTTGGAATAGTGGCTTTCAGATGTATGTTTTTATCATATTTTTACACGTCTCTGTCTTGTCTGCTTTAACTAAATCATTTATTTAGTCACGTCTCTCAGTAAGTGTTCATTTTTCATTTCTTTCTCTCCATTACCCTCAATGGTTTTTATGTCTGATTTATCTTTTTTCCTCCGTTCTCATTTCTTCCTTCAACTGTTTTTCTCTGCATTCCTCTGTTTTAATGACATCTAGAGCAGCATGTGTGCATTAAGGAAACTGAATAAATGATGAATGTAAAGTCTAGGTACAAATACATTTAACACCCACAGGCTTCAAATGAAGCATTACTTTCTCATTAGGTTTTCGCAGTAGTTCAGTGTATTATTTTTTGCTTTGTTTCACAGGACACATTAAATCAGCATTACGGCAAATGTGCTGATGTTTACCACACAGAGTGAGAGTGGAGATTGGTATTCAGATATGCCTGAGAGAGTATATAAACCTGTTGAAGAAACCATGAGTTTATGGACTGTTTTACTTACCAGTGTTCTGTTGCTCGGCTGACTGGGGATCAGTCGTCTGATTTGTTAAACGTTCACAGGATTCACTGTAATGGATACACTGCTGAAGGGCTGCTACGATCTAAAAAATACACATCATGTTAGTGTGATTGCTGCAACTACTTCTCTCCTTTGAAAAATTTGGATGCTGCTATAAACAGACCAAACACAACAGGCTTACTGAAAAGATCATTGAGGTTTACAATGCAACCTCCTCTTATCGAACTCTTCATCAAGACTAGAATAGTTTGTTTTAATCTAAATCCAAGCACTGTGGGGAATTTTAATGCACTGCAATGCAAGAGTAGTTAAGGCTTACAGTGCTTTGAAAGAGTTATTGACATTTTCTTTAGAGAAAGTTTCAGGGGTGATTCCACAGTAATCCTCTCTAAAGTCAGAGTGAGAGTTGAGAGGGAGGTTTAGGATTAAACAATCAATTCTTAAGTGTCGAAGTGGCACTCAACTCTTGTGCCCCTTTGTCTCAAAGACTCCTACATTGACCTTCACTGTTTGGCTGTGTGAATTACACAAAGCAAACATCTACATGGGCATGAAGAAGGATTTCACTGTAGTCATCAGTTAAATCAGTGGTTCCCAACTGGTCCATTCACGGGGTCCAGATTTCTCCTTAGCCATTAATTCAAGGTCACAAAGTTTAATACATTGTGCGTCATAATTGCGTTTGGCCAAGTCATCGAGCTAGCTTGCTGTCTCTGTTAATTAGCTGTCTGTTATTCACTCACTCTACAACAGGAAGCAGCACTTAAAAACAAAAGTTTGTGCTGGAAATTCACTGTACTTCAAAAGTAAAGTGTGTTTTTTACACACAACCCACTTTTGGACCATGACCTACCAGTTGGGAACCACTAGGTTAAAGTGGCTCTATGCGAAATTCAGAGTGTGTGAGTTGTCTAGACAAGGTTCTCAACATGAAGGCAGCTGAGCTGGCACCTGGCAGCTAGCAGCTAATGGCGCTAACTCCATAAACAGCACTAGGCAACGGCTAACGGTGTTAACAAAGGAGGAACAGGAGAGTGGGCACTACGCTTCCCCGATGACGCTGTCCTGATATCTATCAGCAGTAATGGACACATGAGTGTAGTGCAGAGCGGACACTGATGAGCTAGCCAGTGGGATCCACACATGAAATAAAATGCACGCTGACTGGCTCTCCACAACAAACCACAGAAGAGCTCACACTGCAACACACACGGACGGAGCATGTCTTCATTCTCTGCTCAGGATGACATTACTTTGCTATATCTTTACATAGCAAATATTGATTTGTTGCTATATCAATGCTCTAAATGTTGCAAACAGAACATTCAAATGCAGCCAATGTTTTAGAGAATCCTTACCCTTCTCACCACCTGTTTTCTGAGTACATACAGTATATCTTGGTACAGTGAGGGTAGGAACTAAGACAGCAAATTCAGCCACTTTCTGAGGCCTGAGGATGATACCAGAAAATGCAGGAAGGAAAAACATTTCCAACTGGAAATAGGTCATCATCTGGCTCAAAGGATAACTGAATTTGTACAGCTCAACTGGCCTGCAAGCATATCTGAGTTTGCTCCAGAGTCCTACCTTTTCCTAGTTAGTGCACAGTTTTGTCTTTCTTGCATTCACTCTACAGTGCAGTGGTTTCTGGCGCCTTCTGTGAAGATTTTTCATGCTTGTATGGTTGGTTGTTTCTCTACGGTGTTCGATGTTTCAGAAGTACAGAGGATTTAGTGGGAGATATTGATTAAGGAGTGAATCACTCACCAGAGACTTGTATTTTCTCTCCAGGAGTCTGAGAACCACAGTCCTACTGTAGTATCCATGCTGAGAGAGGGGGAGGGAGACAGAGCAGGATAGAAGAGAATATATAAGAGAGTACACGTACAAGAGAGACACAGATCAAGACTTTATGAAGCAACACAAAAACACAACACTGTATACCAAAAGGCATTCTGTGCAAACCAAAAACACCTGGCTTTTTGCAAAACATACCATCCACTTTTTGAACCAGGTAGCTTTAACATCCAGTAAGGCCAGTAGGTGAATGGGTTCCAGGGCTTTCTCTGTCCCTGGTGAGGCTGAGCCATGTTCATGATGGAAGGACAGCAGGGAGAAAGTGCTCTCTATAACTTCCTCCATATATCTAAAGCAGGATAGAATGTACTGAATGTAAACCACCATTCTACACATAATATAGAAATGTGAATTACATTTGGACTGGGATAAACCATGTGGACAACAGCTACAGCATACTGTACATATATCTAAAGTATTTTTATTTTGCATCACCTCCGTGGCATATTAAACTGTGAGTGAACGAATGTGGGAACGAACAAGTGTATAAAGACCTGCCAACCCTGACTGCATATTGCGAGTACAACTCACTTCTCAGGATGGCGGATCCAAAATGTTGTCACTTCCTTTTGAAAGTCATTCATCAGTCGTATCTGAGGCCAGACAGACAGAGAGCGAGAAAGCTACAGCGTGTTTGTATGGTGATACACTTTAAATACTGGGAGATAAAAGATGCTCTACCTGTTTGAGAAGACGACTGATCTCAGGTCTGTTGATGTCGATGGCAGCCGAGCCAGTTGGAAAGCTCAGCTTGTGAGAGAGAAAACTTGACTCCACACTTTTAGCTGCACAAAGGCAAAATATATATATAACACTTATTACAAATTGACATGTTTGTATACACAATGAAGCACATACACAATATAATACACATTAACAGGATACATATTTGGAATTTAACAGTTCAAACTAAATCAGAAGCTCAACTGAAAAGCTATACAGCCCCGATGAAAACTGTCTGCCTCAAGGCCTGTGAGTTATTTATTCAGTAGTAAAAAATGTCATTGATTTCTACAACCAGTCAGAATTGCAGATACACCTTCACCGTACTGGGTTGCTGCAGAAAGCTAAGAGGTGTATATCTCAAAATCTTGCTCTACAGTGTCTGCATGGCTAGATAATACTTGCAATAAGGAGCTTTATAATCAATTTTTTAATCAATAAATTATTAAAATAATGTTCCATTGTTCAGTTCAAACATGAAGGTGCTGCAGATGCAGTCCAGAAGAGCCTACCCAAGCTGGTGTAGATCTCTCGTGTCACATTCAGTGGAGAGGAGGAGAAGCTTTTAGCAAAAAATTGTAGTACATTATCCTGATGGAGATAAGAGGGAGAGGGATATATTATCAGCATCCTCACACACACACACAATCGTACATATAATGAATCAATTATACCTGAATGTTTTTATAAGAACATATATTAAGAGATTATCACCAGATGAGATTTTGCAGCCTCTACTGAGAGGGAGGTCTGTATATTTAAGAACAATTAGCTCTCAGCCATTAGGGACAACAGTTTAATCTTGTTTTCTCCTGTATTTAAGCAGGTGTGGCAGGTTTGCACATGGGATAATGAGCATCAAGTTTTCTGTGTTCATCATTAATTATAAAGCCTGAAACTGTTTATAAAAATTACATGATAACTACTGATTAAATTGTAAATGAATACATTTGCAGATGAGGCTGCTCAGGACTCACACTGAGGTCGGGGTCGGTCAAAGCCGCAGAGAGGTTCCTGCGCAGGCTGCTCCAGCTTTCACAGCTCAGCACATCAGACGGAGGGGCACAGCAGAGGGCCTGAAGGGCCTCCCAACGCACCTACACACAGAATTACACCACTTGACCTGGACTACACTATTAATCATATTTGAATTCATGGCAGTGATAATCAAACTTTGTGGGTTGTGGCTCCTGTAAGCAAAGCAATGTTTACTTCTCATCAGTAGTCGCATGTGTTTACATCTGCACTAGAGCTCGGAATCTGAATATTTTTAGTACAGGTCTGGTTTTACGGCCTTTGAGGCCTATTTCCACTGTTTACCAAAACAAACGACCAATCAAAATTTTGTAGGAAAGGTTAAAAATGGTGAATCCATCTTCTTTTGTAGCGTGCTGGCGACCTAACTACATCAGATTAACAGGCTAATGTCAAAGTGAATTAAAAGAATCTTTTTTTATTTAATTTTTAGAAGCTTGAAGAGGTCAATTATCTTGTAATTCAGTAGAGAATGTGAAAATATGAGATGAAAATCAGATAAAATACACATCATGTTCTGTTTTATTTTTTTTCCAATCTTGTTAAGCATCTCACGACCCCTCAGATTTATCTTGTGACCCTTTGTTGAGTATCAAATCCCAGACTGGAAACCATTGATCTGTGGCACGGTGTTGCATGTGACTCTTCAGTGTACTGACAAAAACAATGGAACAGCAATACACACTATCGTCGTAAGCCTTTCTACCTCTTTAGGTCTGCTGGAGTCAAGTTTTTCAGCCAAAGCTTGCAGCTGCTCTTGTCTGATGAATGCATAACTCTAGAGAGGAAAATAGAGATTAAATACAAATTATTATGATCCATCATAAACCAAAATAGAAGTGCTCTCATTGTCTGATGGCACAATGCCAGAAGTTTCAGGGCTCACTGGATGGATCTATTGCAGGCTTTGCCCTACATTCAGTCTACCATGGAAAGGAATTAACTCCCTAAGGACAACAATTGAGTCTAATGCCATCCAGAGCTTAAAAAACACTCTTGGCACATCATGAAAATCATCAACAATAGCCTAATAAAGGCAACAAAACAATAAAAATGTAATTATTTGTTGCCATCAGAGTGTATCTACTGTATCTCTGACCTGGTTGAAAGAGGAGTCGCTGTCAGAGCAGTTGTCAGTGTACTGACTGTTGGACTGACTGTGCTGCTTTTCTCTGTGCATCTCCTCCTTTCTCATCTGGTCCTCCTCAAATTTGTTGATCAAAGACTCCACCACCATGATCATGGTGTTTTTCAAGGTCTGCATCATCAACTGGTACCTTTCACAGAGAGAAGTGCAGTTTAGTGTATTATTAAATGACATTGTGTTAATTATTTAGCTAAAAACATAACAACACAAGCTGGTTTGTTTTATCTGCTGTGCGAGAGTTTTGAGTGTTTGATTCAGAATTCAGAAAATGTTTCGTTTTGTTATTCTTATATGCCCTCCAAAAATAGGTAACCGCTGTGTTCCATTTATAGTTGAAAGTAGGAAACCTAATACTGCAAGTTTGCAATTTCAACTTTAGGGCATTTTGGTTTTCCGACAAGAAACATTCTCTAGATACCAACAAGGTTTTTGTTGTGCCTAATATAAAACACTACGCCCCAGGCCAAAGCTAAGGCTAGGTCAGTGACATCAGAAAACATCAGCTTCTGTAGCTTCTTTTCAAAGAATATCTAACAACTGTATGTGCAACTATCTCCAAAACTTTTGCATTAAGAAAACCTGCACAATATTCTACTTGTACAGCTTGAACAATGGCTCTGCTGCATATTTTTCCTTCCTAGGAATATGTCCCTAGAAGGCTGCATATAGGTTACAAGAAAAGTAGTACTGATCTTAATCAAAAATGGCCTTTAATACCCTTGTACTAAAGGAATAATATAATTCACAAAATGATCATTTGCAAATGAGTTAGTCATGCCGTGTTACCTGGAGTATTCCTTTAAGTACACAATTTGAAAATAAGTATCATATAGAGAGACACTGGAGGATTTCTGATGTTAGCACAGTTCACATAAAACAGAATTACTGCCTGTGAACTGACTCTACAATAAATAAATCATCCATATCTGGAGAAAACAGAGGGAAGACAGGTCAAAGTCTGAGCTACACTCACTCAGCAGAGTCTCTGGTCCTTCGAGTAACAGCGTGGATCAAGGTGTCGTGACCTGAGCCTACTGCATGTTGTCCATCTCCTCTGGTCAAGTTCTTAGTCTCCTCCTCCACCACAGTCCCCAGAGAGCTCTCCACGTACTGACGGAGATACTTGACGAATTCATAACTGAAAGCAGAGCACTGACATAGTTAGACCTACCTACTGTAATCTAAATTTAAATGCACAAATTACTTTCAAATCAGATTTTTAAAGTTAGTCGAGTCTGGAGGTCTTACTTGTGGAAGTTCTTGTCAGTCTCCTCCAGGTGAAGGAGGATCTCTTCAGCACATTCGGTCGATGGAGCACCAGAGATCCTGTCGTTGATGCTTTTCAGAAGCTGCTTGAGCAGAGACTGCAACTCCACTTCATCTTCAGCTGACAACTGAGACATCTCTACGGCTGGTCCTTAAGAAGGGACATAATGATGTGATTGGTTTTGTGGTGGTGAGGGGTTTGAAAGACAAGTTCAGTTCAGAAAAAATAATGTGTATTTGAGCTTTTCTTTACAGTCATCAATAAACAAACTACTGTGCAAGAAATACGGAAACAAGACAGGAAGACGAAACAACCAAAGCATACAACACACATTTTAGCCCACATATAAAATAAATAAGCTCAGTATCTTCATATCTGAACAGCTTAAATGAAAAATGTTAAATATAAATAAGCATACACATAGAAAACAGACAGAGAGCCCACTTTACTCAAATTTTAGAATCATTATATTGGTTGCCCGACTGTCACAGAATTAACTTTAAAATTATTTTATTGGTTTTTAAAGCACTGTGTGGCCTTGCCCCATCTCATCTGTCTGATATGGTCAAGATATGTGCGTGCTAGGTCACTAAGATCCTGGCTTAAACCTTTTGATTTGATTTGTTTCCTCCTGTACATTCAATTTATTTATTTATTTATTATGATGTTATATATTTTTTCTCTTTCACAAATGTTTTGATTGTCTTTTATGTTCAACACTTTGTGTTGCATTTTATGCATGAATTGTGATATATGAATAAAGTTATTATTATGCATAGCTCTTTTAATACTGTACATTTGTATCGACTACCCCCCATCTATCACTTACTGAAACTTCACCAAAAGCCTTCTTATTATGTCCTAGATGGCTTTATTGCCAACCTGTACTTAATCATAAGAAAAACCAACAAAGAACAGAAAACAAACAAAAACCTTAAGTATCAGCCAAGTATTTCACTCACTGTATGCAATTTGATATATGTGATAATGCACATCACAGGGGAGTAAACTGCACAGAGGTTTTGGCTATGTCTTTTCAGAATGGACTTCTTCTTCAGCAGACATTTTGACATGTCATAGTAGGAAAAGCACAGATGTATGCCAATCAGTTCATCACTAACAGGTGTGATAATTAGTTTACACAGCCGTTTCCACTGAAACAGCAATAATTAAATGGCCTGTGTCACCTAAACTGACTATTTAATATTAAGGTTTTTACTTTAGAGCCAAACCAGTTAACTAACCTTAGCTAACTGCTTCTCTGTCGTTAGCTTGATGCTGCTACATGCACCAACACAGCTAGCTGAAGGTAAAGCTGCCCAAATGTAACTGAGCGAAAACCAATAACCTCCCCACTGCACAAACCAACCACCCAAACAGAAACACGTCGTATGCAGTATACTGTAGACCGGTCACCTTGTTCCTGGACTTGTAAGAGCTTTTCATCCCGGTAACGTTAGCATTTTGGAGCACTTGCTACCGAGTGCTGCGTCTCTATGGAAACCTGTGGAGAGAAACTACACGCTGCCTTTTAGAGCATCGGAAACATGGGTTTCATGTGTAACATATTAATACTGACAATAGATAAAAGTTGTATATCGAGATATCAGTCCATGTCATCCAAGATATGAGGGTGTGTCATTCAGCCACTGCAGCCAAATTCAATCATGACAAGTGTGAATACTGTTACAAAGTATTACGCTTCAGATTGAAATATTTCGGGTTTTCTCCATTGCTCTTGAATGCAGCACCAATGACAGACATGGTCACATGACTCAATGTTTTGCTCCTTCTACCGGGTGCAGCCAGGGGACATCTCTACCTCCTGAAACGTCTGTCAATCTAGCTAACTTTAACAGAAATCTGCTATACAGGAACAGCGACATGTTTTGTTCACACGCCTGACTTACTAGTTAACGTTACGCTTTGATATCACAACGTGAAATCTGCTGAATAAGATTTAGCTAGCAGGCTAGCATCAGCATCAATAGGGTCGACCATGGCGGCAGTTGACAGCTTTCAGTTTTTGTACAGAGAAGTTTCTCGGTCATGTAGTCCCTATTTTGAAACCCTGGCACTGGTTGGTGCTCTTTATACTGCCAGCCGGGCAGTAATCCTGCTGCGAGACTGCTGCACGTTGGTCAGGGTGCATTTCCTGCCAAGAATGATCCCGAGTAAGAAACTAACCCAAAGATTTGGTGACTGGGCTGTTGTTTATGGTAAGGATGCAGCAGGTAAACACAGCAGAAACAATGAGAGTGTATTGTGATGTAAGTCTGTGTGAGAGAAGAGAGTCAGTTCCATGCATTTTATTTCAGCAACTTTTCTTCATTTTATTGATATGTTGGCTTTAAATTACTGTTTTTCATATTTATCAGGCAAAAAATGACAAAATATGGGTTTCAGCTTCTCAAATTTGTCACTATTCTGCTTTTATCTGATGGATATCTTTGTAAAATGAATATCTTTGGATATTTACTTGTTAGTCTCACAAAACAAGACATTTGAACATGTCATCCTGGGCTTTGAGATGTTGCAAGAGGACATTTTTTTTGACACTTTATAGATAAAACAGTTAAACAACAAATCAAGACAATAAAGATAAAATAATTAATCAAAAATCCAGACAATAATTGGCAGACAAATCTTTTCCAAACCCAAATATAACACTCAGTGTGATGCCCACACTCAGCTCTGGGCATCATAGCCAGGAAAGGAAGATAGGTTTACAAATTATAGTCTTTTTGATTTGTCAGAAATTTAGTAATCGATCAGTCATTTAGGTTAGGTTAGGTTTCAGCTCCTCAAAATTGAGAAGTTTCCTGCTTTTCTTTCCTCAATATAACTGTAAAAACTAATGTCTTTGGTTATTCAACAGCTTGTTTGTTTGTTTGTTTGTTTGTTTTTTGAGAAATTTCAAGGAGCCTTTTTTTTTTTACTATTTTTTGTCACCATCTTAATAAGATAGCCAGGAAGGGAAAGTAGGTTTGCAGATCATAGTCTTTTTAAATTTGTCAGCAATTTTGATAAACAATCAGTCATTTAAGTTATTTATCAAGTAAAAAATGCCAAATATTTGCTGATTTCAGCATCTCAAAATTTAAAAAGTTGCTGCTTTTCTTTGCTTGATATCACTGTAACAATGTATGTCTTTGGTTATATTACAGTTGTTGTTTTTTTTATAAAAACAAACAAATCTGTCAAGTTGGTGTTTGAGAAATTGCAAGGGGCCTTTTTTGTACTATTTTCTGATACTTTATTTATAAAATAATCAATCAATAATGCAAGCACATAATTGGCAGATTCATTTTGTTGCAACCCTAAAAGTAACACACTCCAATGAGCTTTAGGTGTCACATCGATGTAAAAACATAGCTAGAGCAGCAAGAGGGTTCCTGGTTCGAACCCAGGGTGGGGGTTCAAACTCCAGGACAGGGGAGCCCTTTTGTGACAAGTTTACTCCTCGTGTCAACTTGGGTTTTCTCCGGGTACTCCGGTTTCCTCCCACAGTCCAAAGACACGCAGGTTAATTGGTGACTCTAAATTGTCCGTAGGTGTGAATGTGAGTGTGAATGGTTGTCTGTCTCTATGTGTCAGCCCTGTGATAGTCTGTCGACCTGTCCAGGTCCAGACCCCCACAGTCCCCCCGCAACCCCCAACAGGATAAGTGGTTACAGAAATGAATGTAATTGATAATTCATGGTGTATAAATAATTAAAATGCACAGGATAACATTTCAAATTGTCTTAATCAACCAACAGTCCAAAAGCTAAAGATATTCACCTTACAATTAGACAACACAGAGAAAGGTAGCTTTTTTTTTTTTTACATTTGGGAAGCTGGAACCAGAAAATGTTTGGCACTTTTTCCTATTAAATGATAGGTAAACTCATCAAAATTGTTGTAGTTGTAATTTCTTGGCAATCGACTAATCAATTAATTATTATTTTAGTCATACAGTCAACTTCAATGATTAGGCCATAGTGTACAGTAGATCTCGGTTATATATCCTCAGTTCTTCCTAGCATGACTTATATTGATAAATATTGTCCTCTCTCCTGTCAGGTGCATCAGAGCCTGTGGCCAAAGCTTATGCAGAGGAGCTGGCCAGACACGGTATCAGCATTATCTTTGTCACTCAGAACCACACCTTGGTTCGAGAAACGGCTGCATCCCTTTCTCAGAGCTATGGAGTGGAAACTGTTGTTGTCCTAGCTGACTTCTCTTTGGACCAGGCAGCCAGCAAGACCATCAAAGAAGCCATGAGGGGGAAAGATATTGGCTTCCTGGTGAACTGTGTGGAGTCTATGTCTTCCCCTCAGAGCCTGATTGAAATGCCTGAGCAGGGCTTGTTGGATTTGCTGAATAAGAACGTTGCAGTGGCTACTCTGATGACCCGGTTGGTGCTGCCTGGGATGGTGGAGCGCAGCAGAGGAGCTGTGGTCAATATATCTTCGGGTGCTTGCTGCAGACCTCTGCCTGGAAGAGTGACACTGACCGCCTCTGCTGTGAGACAAAACTCTGAGAATATCAGCCTCACAGATACACATCTGCACCTTGTATAGATCTTTTTCACAGCATGGGATTAGTCATAGTATGAAGAGCCATTTGTAATAAATAGAAATATTCCAAAAAGCTCTATTAATGCTGGTATCTCCAAGTAGTGGAAAATCTCTTTTTAAAAGTAAAATTCAACTAAAATTGAAGTGTAATGTGTCAGAGCTAACCTCCCCTCAAGCACACATTTTTCTACCCTGACAATAATCTTTTTCTTTTTTCTTCTGACATTTCAGGGCTACATGGATCAGTTGTCAAGAGCTCTTCACCTTGAGTACAGCGGCAGAGGGATCTTTGTCCAAAGTCTGATTCCTTTCCAGGTAAATGCCTGATATGATTATTAACAAGTAGGGCTGGGTACTCCACCTAAAAGTGCCAACTGAAGTGTCAGGCACTGAAAGATGGCTTTAAATTCTCAGTCACATTTATGAACTTGTTTACGTGCTCTGTGATTAGATGGTTCCTTCAACTCTTTCATTTAATATTTAAATATATTTTAGGGCTGCTTGTATTTAGACAACTTCGACAACTTGAGAAAATTGTGGTGTCATTACCAAAACTCAAGAGTGAGCAGTAAATTGTTTTAAGATACCACACTGAGTTGTCAGTTTATTAGGTACACCTAGCAAAAACCAACACAGTGTAATACAAGATAATACAAATCAAAGTGTAATACAAATCCAGAGTGAAGTACAGAGAAGAGTTTCTCTTATTTAGTCTACCCTCATTAAAATAAATGGGGTGGACCACATAATAGACAGTGCTTGATGTACAGTATGTGTGTTTGTGTAACCAGATAGCCTCAAGTGAGCAACAACCATCAACATCGACACAAGCATCAACACCGGGCTGGTTTGCACCACAGCCAGAGGTTTATGCCCGCCACGCCATCTCCACCCTGGGTGTCACTAACAGGACCACTGGCTACTGGCCTCACACACTGCAGGTGAGCACAACACAAGTCATGGTTTGTGGCTGGTATACTCTCAGAAAGTAACTCATTGTCACACATAAACAACATGTCTGTATGCTGATCTGTCTCTCTCTGCTGTTTCTCTTCCCAGTATGGACTGATGAGATGTGTTCCAGAGTGGATTTGGGTCCTTGGATCACGTGTGCTCATCAGTTCAAGCTAAGAGCTCACCTTTGGTCCCTTCACTAAAGACTTAACTCAGTTACCATATCTTCTTGTTACTGGAGTCCTGTAGAGTTTTAGTTTCTTGTGTCATTAGCTCTCAGGCTCTGTTGAGGTTGGTAGTTAAAGTATTTTCTTGTACTGAGTTGGTATCAATTTCAAAGAAAGCTGCAGTTTAATTTATGTACATACATGTCTTAATGGTGGACAGACAGGGTGTCCTGTGCAGCCAGCAGGGGTCATAAAGGCCTGATTAATTTGATTAAAAGCTGAATATACATTATTTTATTTTTCTATGAAGCTGCATGCTATAATGCAAAACAGAATACAGTATAAAAGTGAGATCAAAAGCCTCAGCCCAGATGTTACATAAAAAAGACAGTCAGAAGAAAGCAATAAGAAAGCAATCTGCAACCATAAAATCATAATAAACAAAACGATGATAAAATAAAATTCATCTTTGCATCTGACTTTAAAAAAAAAAAAGTCTTGTGCTGGCTTTTGACTTTCCAGGCCTTTCTGGTTGTACTGCTTCTCACCAGCTGTAACCACACCTACAGTATATGGCACACATACAAAAAACAAACGGCATTCACCCCAACGCCAAACCCAGCATCATTCAAAGTTAAAGAGACAGACTAATATCATAATGTAGAATAATTCCTCTAAGTGTAGTAATGTTTTAATGAGCAAACTGTGCGTTATGCAATACTAACTTAAGTGTAACATTGCTAAATATAACTCAATATAACCCAAGACACGTGTTAATTAAAGGTGAAATGGAACGTTTGTAAATCAAACTAAAGCATAAATCTGAATATATTCTTGCAGTGTGAATATGCCTTTAACTTATTTGGCTTCTTGGTCCGATCAAAGGCAGTGTTAAGATAAAACCAAGGCGTGCTGGTACGGTGTTAAACATGTAAGAGTGTTTACAGCAAAAACAAGAGTGGTGGTGAATGGGGAATGATTCAAAATTCAAGCATCTCCAGGAGTGGATTTGAAATGCGATGAAGAGTGAGATGGTGATGTTTTGTTTCGTTGAGAAACTATATTTAAGCTACATTAAGTATATGTAGATATTGCTTTAAAATAAGTACTTATATTAAGAATTGTGAACAGATTCAGATATATTGTGATGTGTGGTTGCTTACATAAACAGTACAGTATATACAAATGTGGATTTAAATATGATATGTGTCATCAAAGTACAAAAGAACAATAAATCTCTTTCTTCATTCCCTTACTTTCCTGTCTTTATTTAAGGTGTAAGGTGGCCCTATATGTCCTGTAAATATACAGTATGTGTTGTGGTGTATAGTGTCTGTCTTTAAAGATTACTCCTTTATCTGACTGATAGTTTTTTGGTGTATATGAAATGTGGACTGATCTGCTGACAGCCATAAACACTTTGTTTTTCTCTTTAAACCCCAGCATGGTGTAAATCATTTACGTGAACAGACAGCATGCCGACTGCCAGCGTTTACCCTGTGACCCCCCTCAGATCAGCCAGGTCACAGACTGTTTGTAAACCTGATGAACACGTGAGGGGCAGTCTTCCATAAATCTGCCTGGTGCAGAGGAAACCTGGACTGCTTTGGGGGGATTTAAAGACAAACTAAAATCTGACAAGTCAGATTTTTTTCAGAGGCATTTGGTAAATGTAGTGAAGGTATTCACAAGGTGAAGAAAATACTGAAATTAGTAGGAAATGATGAAAACTTGGTGGTGCACATGAAAATGAACATTTATGTGGCTAATTTTCAGACGAATTGTGCAGCCTGAAGTGTTGTAAAAAATGAGGATTGAAGAAAACAAGAACAAAGTGACATTGGGAGTCAAATAAAAAGTAGGAAAGATTGAAATTAAAAGACCAGACTAAAAGCTAAGTTTGATAGAAACAGCTTGTTACAAGATGCCCCTTGAAAACACTCACATAGGATGCTTATGCTGACTATGCTTGGGAATGGTATTCCACAGTGTGTCTTTGTAAGGTGGACAAGTTAACCTGATGAAGCATAAACAAAATGCACTTGTTCGCTGTAAGAAATCATTTAAATAAATACCATGATGTAAAAAAAAAAAAAAATCAAATCCTCCATCTGGGATCTGTACTAAATACACCTTGTAAATTACAAATGTTTCCAAGGTCAAGATCAACTTTATGTCAACATGGAAAAAACTCTGCTGAGGCAGGTCATGTCATACCGTCAGTGACACCCTCAAGAGGGGGCCATGACCAACCGATACAATTGCTGGTCCAACCTGCCGAAAATACTCGGAGGCCGACTTTGCTGTCTTTAAGAGACTATGGCACACTCATAAGCTAAGCTTTAGTTTCAAGCAGGAAGGTAGTGATGTCTTGTGAAGCTACACGACCAAAGGCATCCACTAGTGCCAACCATGTCAGCAAAGGTTGTTAGTAACGGGACTAAATAACACTCCAAAATCAGGCTGATTTTGGCAAGGGGACAACTGGCATGGCCATTTTCAAAAGATGCTCTTGAACTCTCACCTGAAGATATCTGAATTAAAGTAGGTTCCATGGGTACCCACGAGTCTCCCCTAAACGTGAGAGGGCTTGTTCCCAGTAAATGTTTTTTTTTAAGACTATTTTTTGGCCTTTACTGACAGGACAGTTTTAGAAGTGTGAGGTGAGAAGTGAGAGGGGGGACAGTATGCAGCAGGGGACTATGGGCTGGAGTCATACCTGTGGCTGCTGTGGCAAGGACACTGCCTTTGTACATGGGGTACCTGCCCTACCTACTGAGCCAATGGGCACCTCATCTCCCTGTAAATGTTTTGTTCCTTAGACTCATTGTACTCCTTCAAATTAAAGCTGCACATTTGTCTTTTTAAAGAAAAGGACAACCAGCCTATCATGTATAGACACATACATCAGACATTAAACAGGATTATTGGGGAACTCAGTGTAAGTCTACGCACATCAGATAATTAAAAAATTCTTCATATTGACATCGTTTTCAACTAGTCCATATACTTCTACAGCATAAGCAAATTCCTGAAATTCAGCTACAGCCTTTGGTTTTGGTGTGCCACCCTAAGATTTTTAGCAGCCCCATCTGGCCACCTCTACCTGGGCTCACCGCTGCAGACAGTAGAAAGCTCCACAACAGCTAAATTCACCTTGTGTTGTCAAATAGATGGTTCATAGCAATTATTTTTGCAAGGACTGGTTTCTCGACCCTTAAGCCACAGGAGCGCCCCATAGCAAGATGTTTTGATTTGCCTTAATAAGGGGTAAGTTCACCACAGCTACCAGAACAGTCTCAGTACTCCTTCAGTTTGTGGAACTCTTCTGGGGGATGAAACGCCATTCCTCCAAATAATATTCCCTCACTGTTCAGGCTGGAGGCTTGTTGTTTTGGTTAGGATGGTGTCCTTCCAGATAAGACGCCAAAGGAACAATGAAAGGACAGCTTTTCCTTCACTTTCTCGCTTCATCGTCCCCCTGAGACAACGCTCTCTGCGTCCTTTTTTCTCTGCGGGTTTGTTTAACTGGTAAGTTTTATAAATAATGTTTCTATTCTCTTGTTAAAAAGGATAACTGATTGTGCTGTACATAGCCTTAGGGAAAAAAGTAAATTTACAGATTTATTTTGAAGTACATTGATGCACAATAATCTATTCTGTAATATTTGTACCATGCACAGTTTGAATTTGATGAATATGCATGCCATTTGTAATAAGACATGTGAATGCACACCATAATGAGAAGCTCCAAAAGTGGAACCATGTAGTGGAAATAATTTGATATAGCAAGAAATTACATTCTAAAATTTAAAAAAAGAAATAAAAAATGTGATTGCATCCAACTAATATGTACCAAACCGACAAATATTTGTGTAAAACGTGAGACTTTTATGAGAATGCTTTACAAAACATTCTGATTAAATCGACAGTAGGCAAAAAAGCCTTTAGAGATTTTTTTATGTGAACGACTTCTTATTAGTTTATGTTGACAGAAAAGAACATTATACATATATAGATATAGTTTTTAAATAATGAAACTTAAATTGATTCATGGTTTAATGTGCATGTACATAGTTAACTACAGATTAATATTACTCAGTGTGTCAACAATACACAAATATGCATACTTAAACACATCAATAGATCATTAAATTCAAAATAATTCATTACGTGAAAAAAAAAACACTATAAATTGAACGTTTTTGAAGACATACCAAAACCTTAGCAGGCTTGTCTTGTCAGTCAGGTCAGTCTGTATTCGTGCTTCAGTGGTTAAGCTCACATTCTTTGATAGAAGACTTGAAACGGTTGATATTAACCAAGGTTAAGGTCTCGGTTTTCAGCAGATAAGTGTGTTTTGGAGACTAAATCAGCAGCTGTGGCCTCTATCAGCAAACTCACGAGAAATAATAAAGTCTGGCCTTGTGAGAGAGTCTGCCTGTTCTGACTTTTGCACCTACAATTATTTCGATATCACCTCTGCTCCAACTACAGGGTGTTAAAGGAATTGGTAATGACCATATTATAATTCTGTTTGATCTACCAATAACAGTGTATAGACTTGCAAGTTTACCATCACAGATTTGCCCTCAGTGAATTTTAATAGATCATTATTGTGTCCATATCGTCACACAGAAAGCAGGACAACTGGCGACTGAAATGGGTGAATGGGATCTGCTGGGCCGCCTGCTGGATAAAGTGCAGAGCCACTCCACGGTGATCGGCAAGGTCTGGCTCACAGTGCTGTTTGTCTTCCGCATCCTCGTCCTGCGCACTGGTGCTGAGAAGGTTTGGTTATATATTCACCATTTTAAACACACTTCACAGGCAGTAGCCACAATGTAGAGACTGGCCAATTGTTTGGTGAGAAAGAAGAGCTTAAAAATCTAGAATTTCCAGCACATAAGCACTTATGGTCTGTGTAGATACAGGGAAATAGACATTGTCACCTATTCACTTTAAACTTTCTGAAGTTTGAAAGATTATGCATCATCTCCTCTAAAATCTCTTTCCTCTAATCTTCCTCTAGGTGTGGGGCGATGAGCAGTCTGACTTTGTCTGCAACACTAATCAACCTGGCTGTGAGAATGTCTGCTACGACCTCGCCTTCCCCATCTCTCATGTGCGCTTTTGGGTCCTTCAGATTATTGCTGTGGCGACCCCGAAGCTGCTATACCTTGGTCATGTCCTCCATGTGATCCACATTGAGAAGAAGGTGTGTCGCTGCAGTGGGTGTAGTGTGATAACGTGACTGGTGAATGTTTGATTTGTCAGGCATGCCACACCTGTACCGGCAGAAGCGCGGAGCAGTGATGTAGAAGTGTAGTGCCGCTCATAGTGCCAAACCCACTGAGAATTATCATCAACTCTGCAAATCCAATTTGGCATATTTCATGTATGGTTGAGTCTAAGTGAGTTACTCGCATTATCCCCATTGGGGCCCTGGTACATCAAGTCGGCCATTAGTTAATGTCAGGCAGTAGGTGGGTGTCTGTCACCATGGTTTTTGAGGTGTGTCCATTGGTACTGATCGGCTTTTGTCAGCTGTTTTATAGCTGACTAAGCATGTTGAATAGGCGTCAGGGTCAGTCACTCTGATTGGCAGTTCAGCTCAGTGCATGAGACAAAAAAACGGAAGTGAGGAATGCAAACAAATGGCAAAATTCAAGAGGGCATGGGACTGGAACAAACTTGTTATATAAGGGCCATTAAGCTCTTTAGCAGAAACGGTCCTGAATTGTATTTGTTATTGTTCACTAGCATATGGTAAATCTCCTTCGTTCATACAACATCCTGCTAAGTTGTTAATGTGCTAACAGGCTAACTAGCATCTTGTCGTACACCATGGTAGGCCTGTGCATTCCCTTCTTGAATGACCAATACAGACTACCGCCGCCTGTCATGTGGAGAGTTATTTCCTCTCACGCAGGAGCAGAATGTACGTGCTAGTTGGCCTTTAGTTGTAGTCTTTTGTGTTCAAGTGCAACTTTTTGGCCAAGACACAGGGGACGTGAGGCAATGCAACCGTCGCTTTTTGTTGCCACCACTAGTTCTCTGATTTAGTGTGTCCAAACTGTTTGGCAGCTGTTTCCAGTTTTTCTGCCCCCTAGCGCCCCAAGTTTGATTATGGCAGCTTTAAAGCGATGCTTATCCCAAATGTTTTCAGTACCAAAAACTCACTTTTTGTAGGCTTAAAAGGTAGTTTTGTGATCAGAAACAGTGGATGTAGCTACATGAATTCAGGTGGTTACAAAGAATTTCAATCAGAAGTTTTCATGGCAGAAATAAACTTCTGAAACTACCTTCCCAGCTTCATCAATGTATCTGCTGATCACCCATATGCTTATATTATACACGTGGCTAAAAACACAACTTCCAGGACTTTGAATTTTCAAGGAAGGAGATAGCACTATACACACTCAGACTGTTTAGAACTTTATACTGTAAGGTTGCATCCATCTTGCGTCTTTTACTACGCGGCCTCTAAATCTGTCTTTTTTTCAGATTACTGGAAAATGTCTAACTCTGTTCTCTTGTTCTTCCAATCCAAGGTGAAGGAGAGGATGAAGAAACAGGCTGAGTTGGATGACCAGGCCAGCCTCTTCCTAAGGAGGACCTACAAAGTACCCAAGTACACAAAGAGCACTGGCAAGATCAGCATCCGTGGCCGTCTCCTCCGCAGTTACGTCCTCCATCTTGTGGCCAAGATTATCCTTGAAGTTGTGTTCATCGTGGGTCAGTACCTTCTTTACGGCTTCACCCTAGAGACCCGCTACGTCTGCACCCGCTTTCCTTGCCCTCACAAAGTGGACTGCTTCCTGTCCAGGCCTACAGAGAAGTCGGTCATCATTTGGTTCATGCTGGTAGCGGCCTTTGTCTCCCTCGTCCTCAGCCTGGTTGAGCTGTTCTACCTGTGCGTGAAAGCTGTGAAGGAGTGCATGGCGAGGAGACAGGATTACACCGTGACCCCAGTGACGCCTCCACCTTTGGAAAGGAAGGCTTTTAAAAGTCGTGATGAGATGCTCCAGAATCGTGTCAACCTGGAGCTGGAGCTCCAAGGACGAAAGTTAGGGGTGAACGGGGTCACTGACACTGCTAAGAATGTATCACCTGAAAGCAACAGCATGGGGGCGGAGATCCGCATCTGATACATGGAGGCAGCGATAAGTTGTACGTGTCTAATTCTCCTGAGTTTCAGTGTGTGTATTAGCTTTGGGGAGAAAAGGGGTGTGTGTGTGTGCAGTAAACACAGATGGAGGGAGGGGGAGTAGCCAGCTTCTGTAAACAGGACTTGGTCCCATGCAAAATGTTGCCTAAAATGACTTCAACTGACAATTGTGACATAATGACAAAAAACAGACCGTATTCTTTCGCAGTTGACACTCTGTAGACCATTTTTTGATAGATTTTGCGAAGTGTACTTTCTTGGAATGATTTAAGACAAAGTTGTTGCAGTTTTGATTCAATAAACTTCTCATACATTTGATAATCTGTGTCTGAATTTCTCCAAGGGTTTTCATATTTAGAAGAGCCTCATCTATCCGAACCTCTGTAGCTTTTTATTAATCAGTCATACTGTGTATAAAAAGCTACAATTACTAAAATGCATGCAAAACATTTAGTTCATTGTGTACTGAAAGAATGAATTTGTAATCATTATTTTGACCAATGAGTATAAATCTGCAGAGTTTATATTTCTCATCATTTTGTTCCTTTGAAACATACTGCCATCAGCAAACATTTAATTCCTCTAAGCATTTGTTTATTACAGTATCAGAAAGAGTATTAACAAGTTGAGCAAGTCTGGTATTGCTACTATTTTTAGCACTTTTAAAGAAATTGCCTTATATATAAAGGTATTAAGTGAAAAACACTTAGCTTAGACACTTAGCTTGGTTTAGCATGCAGACTAGAAGCAAAGAGAAGCAGCTAGCCTGGCTCTAACCAAACTAAAGGTAATAAATTAGCCTATCAGTGCCTCCACAGCTTACTGATTAACAGGTTATATTTCAGTTGTTTGAACCTGTACAAAAACCAAAGTGTATAAATGACAAGTTGTGGTTTTAGAGGGGGGTTATTCTATGTGGTGGACTATTTCTTGGCCAGATGTGACTTCCAAGAGTCTTCATTAGATGGATCTTTCAGCTAAATCACCTCACTCAACACAACACAATTGCAACAAATACAGGGCTGGTCCAGTAAGAGTACCGCAAGGAGGCATGCAAAAAGTGCACTGCTATACATTTGCCGGTGGTGTAGAGGCGGGTATATGCAGGTACTCAAGGTATACCCACCTCTTTTTCTGGCCGTTTACAGTATACCCACCATTGGAATATACTTATCAGTATACCCACTTCTTCCTTACCAACCCATCTAACTAGTAGTACTCCAATCTCATCAACTACCATTACACAACTGAGATACACACACTTGTTCATTTGAAAGCAAGTCAAACTGACCAAACTTCATCAAACACGGACAAACACAGATTGAACTGGTCACATCTGATCAAACATCTCCAAAAAGTCCCAAACAAGGACAAACAGCCATGGCACACCAAACAAACATCTGTGTTTGTCTGTTGGCGAAGGTTTGATTAGTGTGCCACCCACTGAAGCTAAGCTAACTGGCTGTAGCTTCATACTTAGTGTACAGACATAAGAGTGGTGTCTAAAAAGATGTAGACGTATTTCCCTATAGGTTTAACTATTCTTTAACGTGTTTTATAGGTACTGCAGCCAAAACATGAGGCATGGACGTCAGTGGTGTGGTGGAGGGTAGCCTATACTTAGGGTGTACCTACCTCTTTTCCTAACCATAAGCTCACCTATCAGCCAAAAAGCCACTGAAATATATAGGTGAGTATTCCCACTTTCTCCTCAGTAACCTACCCATCTACCTAGTAATACATCCACCTCAACTACCACCACAACCACTGCATGTCTCTGTATTAATTGGCTCAGAATGGAAGAACTTGAATATTTACAATCATGCAGCTGTTTATCATTTACAACTCCAGTCAAATAACAGTAAAATATGAGCCGTAGTTTCGTGTCCTAATGATTACACACCTTGTCTGTATATTTTCAAACATTCAAGGCCATTTAAACCAAGATACTGAACACCTGTCAATTATTACACTCGCTCCCCTGCTCTTGTCTTTCATCAACTTTTCCTGCTCTCGTTTGCTGACGGGCACAACGTGACATCTAAGCCCAGATGTGTGTTGTGCAATCTGATCCCTCATCAGTGCATCAGAGCACACTCCAAGGTCCAACTTTAGAGTTACTGATCTCTGTCCAAGTCAGACAGTCTTTCCTGACCAGGTCTACAGGTAAGATGCAACGATCGTTGTTCTCTGCTATACACAACTAATCATTTGATGCGTTAAAATATATATATTTTGTAAGTGAATATTTGTTAAGGACACTATACAGAATAGAAATAAAGTATTTTTTCCTTTAAATATACTATAAATACTTTTTTTTTTTTTACTTTGAATGTTACTGATGGCATTGCTTATTCTCTAGTAGTATTAATATGACCTATGTAAAACAAATAATGGCATCAGATTGCTTTTAATGTTTCACCTCTCAGCTTTGCCCACAAGACAAATTTTTAATATGCTTATTGTATAAATACATTGTAATTGTGTCATGCAGAATCTTCAGAATATTGATGTAAGCTTTTTAAAGTTACTTTTAAACAGTGAAAGAGCTATATTTTTCGAAGTTTTATCCTTTTACCAGCCTACAGAGTCACCCGTTCAAAATTCTGCTTAATGATAGGAAAATATTTGCCAATGAGCTCAGGGTTCATAGAGCTCTGATATCCTCTTGCTCAGCAAGAAGCCAGGTTCAAGAACAGAAAAACAAATTTACCTAAATTGAAAAGAACAATTAGTGTCTTTCCTCCAGCAGCAGCATATTGATTGAATACTAAGCTGTGGTTAATGTTTCCGTTAAGAAGGTGTAGTGTAGGATCACTGCACACACTTTTTGTATTTATTAGCTCATAAATCTATACTTTATTTCCTTTTATCCTTTTAGATCAGTAACTGAACATCAGCGATAAAGATGGGAGACTGGGGATTTCTCTCAAGCTTGCTGGACAAGGTCCAGTCCCACTCCACGGTCATTGGGAAGATCTGGATGAGCGTCCTCTTCCTCTTCAGGATCATGGTCCTGGGTGCAGGTGCTGAGAGCGTCTGGGGCGACGAGCAGTCGGGTTTCATCTGCAACACTCAACAACCTGGTTGCGAGAACGTCTGCTACGATTGGACCTTCCCCATCTCGCACATTCGCTTCTGGGTCCTCCAGATCATCTTCGTTTCCACGCCAACGCTGGTCTACCTGGGCCACGCTGCGCACGTCATTCACAAGGAGAAGAAGCTGAGGGAGCAGCTGCAAAGCCCCGGTGGGACCCGGCTGGTTAAGATGCCCAAATACACAGACGAAAAGGGAAAGGTGAAGATCAAGGGGAATCTGCTGGGGAGCTACCTGACCCAGCTCGTGTTCAAGATCATGATCGAGGCCGCCTTCATAGTGGGCCAGTACTACCTGTACGGCTTCATCATGGTCCCCATGTTCCCCTGCTCCAAGAGCCCCTGTCCCTTCACTGTGGAGTGCTACATGTCCCGACCCACAGAGAAGACCATCTTCATCATCTTCATGCTGGTGGTGGCCTGCGTCTCCCTGCTTCTCAACGTCATTGAGGTGTTCTACCTGATTTGTACCAGGGTGAGATGTGGGTCCAGGCCTCACACTCACAAGGCCACTTCAGCTGAAAACCCTGCTAGCCTGCCGAGTCCAAGGTGGCCGACTTCAGAGGAAACACTCAAGCAGAACAAGATGAACATGGAGCTAGAGAGCAGCCAGAGTATGGGTGGAAGCCTGGATGGAGCCAAAGAGGAGAAACGACTGCTAAGTGGTCATTAAAAACCACCTTAAAATGCATTAATTTATCTCGTTTCAGATTTCTCCCCCACAGATACATCTAAGAGACTGAAGTGAAGAGTTCTTACTATGTGGTTTATAAATCATCAAGGAGAAGCTGTATTATCGTGAAGTTAAATCATATACTTGCAGAGAAAAGTCTGCATAAATTGGCATATTTTTTAGGTACATGTTGGGATTTTATTTTGTATTTTCTAATAATGGAAGCGTGCAATATTGATAATGTATTTATGTTCTTGCATACTCACATGTTAATCCATTGGTAAGCAGAGTTTTGTCTACACCTAGGTATTAAATGTGTCCTGTAAGTTATTGACATGCTCATTATCCAGGACTTGAAATACTTTGCTCATTGACTGATGAACATGGCGGTGATGATGATTGTGGTGAAGAGTTTGTTTCTACTGTATGTGGTTGAGACATTTTTTGTGTTCTGTGTTGTTTTTAATAAATGATTAAAGTTGGATAAAAACAATATTTCATGCCTATTATCATTATTTCCACCTCAAGGTCAAACATCTGACTCTCAAAGAGCATGATTTACATATTTTTAGTAATACTACGAAGATTATTTTCAACATAAACTAGTCTAATTGTTATTTTTGCAGATAATTTATAAAAAAGTTTGATCTATAAAATTCTCAGCTTCCCAGAGCTCATGATGACATTGTCAAATCTGTCATGTTTTGTCCAAAACCCAAAGATATTCAGTTTAATATCACAGAATACTGAGTGAGTGAGTAAAACAGAAACATTTCACATTTGAGTAGCTTTGCTATTTTTGCTTAAAAATTACTCTAACGACTAAACTATCAATTATATTGTCTGGTAAATGACTGATCAATAAATCATTGCAACTTTATGATTGTATATGCTTACTGTGACTTCAGAATAGGGAGTGGTTGATAGATATTAGCCACCACCACTGATAAAAGAATAATCTAAATGAGTTCATATAAGGCTGAGGACATCTGTATCAGATGGACAATACTGTATGTGTGACATATTAAGGGGGACAAATACACCCATAAATCCGCAGAGTTCACGAGGACCTGCTCAACATATTGCAGTTCAATACAAAATCCCTTCAACAAAAGCATCTTTGTGAGCTTATAATATCAGATTTGCTCAGTTTGTTCATACTTGGTGCAAGTCACACAGCCTGAACAAGAAAACAAAACTTTCTGTTGACACAGTCTCAACAAAAAATGAACGTGACTGTTAAAACCTCACGTAGTCTTCATTGCAGGGGTTTTGTGCTGGATTGCATCACTCTGTACAGGTGTTCATGTTATTGTGCCCTTTAGTCTCAATACAAAATAATAAAAGGGAGTAAAAAAGGGGCATTTTCCCTTTACTGTCGGTCTGGTTAACTATAAAACAGCATCAATATAAAACCCATACATAAAATGACACTATACATGTGTAGAAAAATTATGAGCTCAAGAAATTGGTGTGTGGCACTGCCAATCATTAACCTGTACAATCTTGTCAGTGCTCTGCCCAAAATTGGCCACTTGAGATTTATCATTTCCAGATGTCATGACAACGTGACAGCTCACACTGTTGCGCAGTTTCATCTAATCTAAAGTTCAAGGTACTGTAGACAGGTTGGGTTTGTTTCACTGGGCTCTGTCATTCACATCCACAGCTGCTGGCTCGTCTGTTTGTCTGCACGGAGGCCTGCTAAATTCAAAGGTAAGCTGTACAGTTACTTTTTCTTTTTTAATTATGGTAATTTTTTTGCACAATATACAGAATGCAATTAAGTCAAACTTAAATGGTGTTGCTTTTATAAATAAAAGACAAAGAATCAAAACCATAAAGATATATTACAAAGGATATCAGCATGTGTTTGTGTGAGTGAGTGCAGAGAAACTCTGACCATTCAGACTGATGCATTGTCCGTAAAAACCTGTATTATCTACACATTTTTCCACACTTTCTTGGGAGTTCAGAACTGTGAACATTGCTTACATACACCATTTTTTATTTTAACTATGATTAGACAAATCTATGATATGGATAATTATTACACAGGTGCTTTTCTTCATATAAATCATATGTATAGATGCAGCAGCTCAAAGGCACAGAAACATCTGTAGAATATAAATATCTCTCCTATCATTGCATCTTATCACATATTGTGAGATAGCTTGAGATAAGTCTTTGTTATGTAATGGATTTTATAGCTCCGTCTTTACGTTCTGAACATACTATACTAGGCTGTAGATTGAGACTTTTACAAGATGTGATTGTGTCTCCTAAGCAAAATAAACTTTCTGCTGTTTTTGAAGATGTTTTACGCTTTACGTTAATCAATAATCATGTGTGGTATGACTTTAAAAAAAATAATGCAGAATGCGTACAGAATGCTTGAACGTGTTCTTTTGTCTCATATGTAATATGAGGAATAAAATATCACTGGATTACTAGACACCAGGTATTTCAGTATCACAAATAATGCTTATCTTCTCAAAAACTTGCAACTCAACAATAATCCTCCAGTGAATTTGGAAACTATTCTGCAAATAAATGTGGGTAACTGAGCTTACATCTGCCTCCACATTTGTGGTTACTTCAACAGCTGCTGTGTAAGACAGTTAAAAATGCTGGGGTCTGCCTGAAGTTAGTAAATGCTATTATGTATCAGCTAAATGAGGAGAAAAGTTTCTTAATGTAACTTTTCTCCTCTGTCTCCATCTGACTGGAGGGATATCATAATTTACTTTGGTAATGATAACTTAAAATTAATTTTTTTAAATGTGTCTTTGTTTTTCATCATCAGATCAGAAATCATGGGAGAGTGGAGTATTCTGTCCAAATTCCTGGACAAGGTCCAGTCCCACTCCACCGTCATCGGGAAGGTCTGGCTCAGTGTGCTTTTCATCTTCAGGATCATGATCCTTGGAGCTGGAGCAGAGAAGGTCTCATTTTCTATCTTCAAACTTTATTTTTTTTTTTTTTTGAAGCGTCAAACCTAAGTGATGAATGTCTGAATTAGTTTTACGAGATGTTAACATTTTTCAGGGTGAAATAACACCCTCTGGTGGCCATAGTGGAGATCAGCCATAAACTGGATTCAGCTTGATAACAAATGATCAGGTTTTCTAATTCTAATAAGACCTTTTTGTCATAATGAAACATTTTTATTTATTTATTTTCTGTACGGCTTATCTTTCAAAGAGTCACAGGGCCTGAAAACATAAATTGTGTCTTTGCTAAATTGGCCTGCTTGTGTATTTGGAGACAAAAAAACCCAGTATTTTCTTTATTTTGGTCTGCTTTTAATCTATTTTAAAATCTTTACTGGCACTGTCTCTCATCAGTAGCTGATCTTCAGGGGACATAGGCAGCCAGCTAGGGCTTCATCCAGAGGCGAAAAAAATCAGGCATCCTTTTTTTTTAAATTTTAATTTAATTCAATTGAATTGAATTTGTTTTATTTTATTTTATTTTGACACTCAAAAAAAAAAGAACATAAGAGAAATGGAGAGTGGAATGTATGTGGAGATCATTAAAGTCAACCAGGGCACAGTACAAAAACAAAAAGAAGCTGAAATTTGCAAATACCATATAAAATACGATAAATTTGAATAAATAAATAATAATGTCATTGACCGCTTGTATAGCCACACCACAACAATTTATCTTCATAATGCCATTTTGTAGTCTCCTGGGTTATTATTTAGCCTGTATTAGCACAGTTCCCCAGTGGACCTCCATAATGACATTATGTTCATATAGGTAACTTGGCAGTAACTTGTATGTGTAATAACATTTCTGATCTTAACATTGCAGGTGTGGGGTGATGAACAGTCGAATATGGTTTGCAACACCAAACAGCCTGGTTGCAAGAACGTCTGCTACGACCATGCCTTCCCAATCTCACACATTCGATTCTGGGTCCTCCAGATTATCTTTGTGTCAACACCGACGCTCATCTACCTCGGTCACGTCGTCCACGTCATCCACAAAGAAAAGAAGTTAAGAGAATATATGAAGACCCACTCAGGTGACGTTGTCAAGCTTCCCAAGTACTCTGATGAAAAAGGCCACGTCGAGATAAAAGGCAACCTGCTGGGAAACTACATGGTCTCCATACTCTTCAGAATCCTCCTGGAGATAGGATTCATTGTGGGGCAGTATTACCTGTACGGCTTTGTAATGGACCCAAGAATCATCTGCTCCCGAGCCCCCTGCCCCTTCACTGTAGAGTGCTTCATGTCTCGACCCACAGAGAAGACCATCTTCATCCTCTTCATGCTCGTCATGTCCTGCGTCTCTCTTGTGCTCAACGTGGCAGAGATCTTCTACCTGGTGTGTTGTCGCTCATCCAGGCGGAGGTCTAAAACTGTGCCGGCTGCTGCTCTCGCCATTCACCCACGTTTGAACGGTGACAGCCTGATGAAAAGTGAGAAGCTGAGCCTCCATGATGCCAGTCACAGCACAGCCTGAGGGATGCCGTTTAGATCCAATGTGCAAAAACAGTCTCAAAATGTGACTGAAATGAGACCATGGCCAACGTGTCTAACACTCACAGTTATTTATTTATGAGATGCTTAAAAATTCCTGGAAATTATGCAAATTTGGAGACATATATGTAGACTATTTCTGAATAGTCATTTCAATATGCACAAGAATAATACAATTTATGGTACTGCTTCACTAAAGCATTTATTTAATTGTTCAAAAGTGAGTTATTTTGTTTGTTGCTTTTACACTGGCTAAAAGCCATTTAGTTTTGCTAACAAGCCTGTTTACTCTACAAAAAGTATGTAAGGGTTATTAATGCCACTTTGCCTTTTACTTCCTTCTGTATTGTTAAATTTGTAGGCATGACTTTTAGAACTGTAAATATTTAAATTGCAAATCATTTTTTTTGTATACTTTTTTTGTGTTTTGTATTTTAATATGACTGTTTGTGCCTTGTGATAATGATTAATTATTAAAAAGGGGTACAGAAATGTTTATTAAAATGTGTCTGAAACTACGTTCAAATTATTTCATTACTATAAATCCCTCATTTAGATCCAGAAAAAAGTAAAACAACTAAAGAAAACACCAGGAACAGTTAGAAACTTGATGGAAAACAGTGGAGCAATTGGCAGGTAAAGACCCAGATAAACAGGGATAAAACAGAGTGAACAGGTGGCCACGACCCCAGATGACCTCTGTAACTTGTGAACCTGCAGCCTAAATAAACACTGGTTTACTAACAAGTTAGCTATGTCAACTTAAAGGAACAGTGTGTAACATTTAGGGTGATTTAATGGCATCTAGCAGTATGTATTGCAGACTGCAACCAGTTGAAACTTCTCCTGGTTAAAGGTGAATAATCCACAGAGGTCTCTTCCTCTTCAAAACAAACAGATCAGGTGATTAAATCTGGTTAAAAGAATGAAAGAATGAAGCTGTTTCATGTTACAAATCTCTGAGGCTGTTCCGCTTATCACAGATGGGCCACTTGCCCAGCACCTGCTTATATGTGCTCACCATTTTTCTCCGATAACTTAATGTGTGCTCACCTTTTTTGTGACCCAGACATTCAGGAGGTATTCCCTGGAGCCGAATTATCCACAGGGGTCTCTTCCTCTCCAACACAAACCACCCTGGTGATTTGAACAGGTAAAAACATTGAACATAGCAGTTTCACATTTAAACAAAACAGTGTTTTTCTGACACTCTTGTCACAACAAGCTGCTAACGACAGGTGCAGACGCAAAAGTGTTAGTGGCCCTATCGAGAGCCAGTGTTTGGCTTGTCCATTTTGTGGCTCGTGACGAAACATGGCAGTGCAACATTGCGGACTCCATGGACGACAACCTGCTCTCTGTGTCGATAGAAATGGCTCATTCTAAGGTGATTCTTACACACTCAAGAAGACATTCTTTTATATTATACTCCACTTCTGCCAATATACCCCACTAAATGCTAGATCTGCTGCCCCCCTGTGCCAAACAACAGTTATTGCAGGATGGGTGGTCATCTCTATTGTGTCACTACAATATATACTAAACTATATAATAAAGATAATAACTTAACCCTTAAGTAGCCCTTTAATATCCGAATGCATTTGTCCCTGAAGACAAAAAGTCAGCTTCCCAAAACTGCTGTAAAAATATTATATATATATATTTTTTTTCCACTTTAAATGAGTATATCCTTTAAAACTACTTCAGCCTGAACTATACATATCAAATACTCATTATATTTTGGGGATTTTAACCCTTTCAAGGCCAGTATGTTTACATAGCTCCACTGTTTTTTTCTTGAAACTAAAATAATTTCCATAAAATATATTTCAAGAGGAAATTGATTGTTTCTCTTATTAGAGCCTGCGATGAGTCAAAAATTGGCAGCAACTTTGATTTTTATGCATTTTAGTTTATTTGTAGTATCAAATATAAAAAAATAACATCTCACATTCAAGGTCCTAACGACAGAAAAGGTTAGCTTCTCTAAAACTACTGTATAAATGAGGTAGAGAGAGGTAGAGATAAAGAGTGTGTATGTGTCTGGGTGTGAGTCCAGCTTTGATTTTTATGCATTTTATTTTATTAGTAGTGTCAAATATTAAAAAAAAAAACAACTCACATTCAAGGTCCTAATGACAGAAAATGTTAGCTTCCCTATTAGTAGTATCAAATATAAAAAACAACTCACATTTGAGGTCCTAATGACAGAAAATGTTAGCTTCCCTAAAACTACTGTATAAATGAACTAGAGAGAGGTAGAGATAGGTCGAGATAAAGAGTGTGTATGTGTCTGGGTGTGAGAGTCCAGCTCAGGTGGAACAGGGGCCGCAAATGGACCGACTGTGAGCCTTGCATGATAACTTCCCACATTTGCAGCAGCTGAGGACAGTTTTTCTCCTTCTTTCAGGACAAAACTTGCAATTCCTCCTGATCCTACTTTTGGTGGTGGGAGGGGGGCATGCAACAGGACCCTGCAGATTTGTGACTATTTCTGCAGCGGCTGCTGTGCGGGGAAGGTGCCCTCTTTTCTTGATGTGTGGGGTCACCAGCATTTCTCCCACCTCCTCAATGAAGAGCCTCCTCTTGTATGGTTTCTTCTTCTCCCAGGATGGGTTGACTGATATCCACAGGATGAAGCCGTTGTACAGTGAAATGTCAATCACGTTGTGGAAGAGGGCCAGTGGCCACTGAGCCGTTCTCCTCCTGCAGGAGTAGGTGCCAACACACTAAAAAAAAAAACAAAAAAAAACATTAAACAAGACAATATCAAATAATCTAAGCATAAGGTTTACACACTAAGTCAATTTATGCGTTTCAGTAAATAGCTAAAAATGCATTTACAGTCTTTCTACAGCCAAGTTTATGTTTGCAATTATTATTTAAATATTTACGTTAAAGCTTCTGCAGCAGCATGGTTAAACACGCTTAAATAATTTGCTCATCTGCCTCATTAGTTCTCATATACATTTACTTCAATCTAACTCCTTGTACTCCTCATTGGTTAGATAAGAGTCATGACACCACCAGCCAGGAAGTGTAACAGGGGGAAACGTGGTGAGGCTGCTCAGTGTGGAACTGGTACAATGCTGCTTAAGAGAAAATCCATCTCCATCCTGCTGTGTATTCCCAAATAGAGCAGTCCAACCACCACGTTACACACGTATTCTTTACCATGATGCACATATTACTTATTTTATATGAAAATGCTCGTTTAAACAAAAAAACGACATATATTTTAGATAAGAGCATAAGAGCATAAATAAGTAAATGTGTGCGTAACTGATGCGTAATGGCACCTACCTTATCAAGGTTGTCGACACCTCCTTTGCATTTGTTGTAATCCGTGATGATGATGGGCTTTTTCTTCATTTTACTGCTTATGTCTGGACTGCGGTGTTTGGTGCTGAGGAGCAGCACATTCCTGCCCCGTCGTTGGATGTAGGAGACCAGTGTGTGGGTCTGCGTAAAAGCAAAGGTGGAGGAGAAGACCGCTCTGTCTTTTACCCGGAGCAAACGAGGGGGGAGATCAGGCTTGTTTTGGCGAATTGTGCCAACCAGGGCCTGTTTCCTCTTGAGCAGCTCCTCTGACAGTGCGAAGGAGGTGAAGAAGTTGTCACAGGTAATAGTGCATCCCTTGAGCCCCTCTGTCATCTCCAGGACCACCCTCATCCCCTGGTTGACTTCAGGTTTGCCAGCACGTTTGCCTGTGTACACCTGCAGTTTCCAGGCGTAGGACGTTTTCACATCGCAGGTTGCCCAAATCTTCAACCCATATTTGCCTGGCTTTTTTGGTATGTACTGCCTGAAGCTGCATCTGCCTCTGAATGGGACGAGCTGCTCATCCACACAGATGTCCCTGTCCGGGTTGAACAGCATCGGTAGGCGGTGCGCCCACATGTCCCAGACTTTGCGGAAGGCGGCCATCCTGTCATCACCGCGTCGGACTCGGGCTTGCTTGTCGTCGAAACACAGTGTGCCGCTGATGTCGTGAAACCTCTTCTGGGACATCGTGGCCCGGAAAATGCCCCGTCCTGACTTCTCACTCCAGAGGCTGATGGTGTTTTCATGTCTGGACCTGTAAACACCGGCCAAAACGAGCAGCCCCACGTAAGCCTGCAGCTCCTCTATGTCCATGTCTCGCCAGCCTGCGTCTGAGCGTCTCCCGTTTAGGTTTGTCATGTCCACAATATGCTGCAGGATTTTATCCGTCAGCAGCAGCGTAAAACTGGACACCGGGTCAGTGATCCGGGCGGCGGCATAGCGTGTAATCCCCGGGATGAAACCTTTAGATGCTGGGATGTAGCGGAAAGTCTCGTCGTTGCGGGGACACCAAGTTACTCTTCCATTTCTTGAAGTCCATTCCGCCGCTGCTGCACCCACCTCCTCTGCTGCATCCACCTCTTCTCCGGATGACTCTTCAGAGTCGGAGCTGGACTCGAGCTGGTCTGTCCCTACCTCTGAGCCTGACACGGAGGAGGAGGCGTCGCTGGAGGGAGACCAGGGGCCATCCTCACACTCAGACTCCTCGTTAGTTTCCATAGCCTCCTGTGTGTTGTTATTTTCTGCCATCTCCGACATGTCCTCTCCTGCTGGTGTTTGCAGAGCCTCGTGTGTGCTGTTTTCTGCCATCTCTGCCATGACTTTTACCTCTGGTGTTTGCAGATATGCAATGAGATAATATCGTACGGTCGCTTAAAATGATCGTATTTCGACCCAAACTATCGAATGCACAAAAAAAACCAAGACAGATCACACTCTAGGACAGTGCATTTAAAAACAAAGTTATTGTATGTGCATGCACGCTCGACCAGTCACACTTGGACACGCCCACCTCCCCTTCAAGTGTACCCCTTATCACAACCACTGCTTCTGTCTTAACTTGCAAAATAAAAGCACCACAAGTACACACTGCATGCAGAACTGCCTCAACAGGAGAAACTGAGCTTTAACATTCAACTCGTAACACATAATAATGTTTTCCTAGCGGTGTCTGTGCTGCTGGACTCTTGTCTTTTAGTACTTTTTTACTCTCGAGTCCGAAATCATGTTCACTTGTTTTTTTCCAGCGGCTCCTTTAAGTTTGTTGAGGGGCCAGTGCAGCTGGGTAGAGAAAGAATGAAGAGGGGGGGTACTCTTTGAATTATATAAAAAAAGAGAGAACAAAAAGGAGGGGGGTACACCAGGCAGGTATCCGTTTCCGCTTATGTGTGGGTGTTTACGTAAATCAAAACGGCGGTTTGTTTTTGAAGGGTGCAGGGAAATGCCAAAATGATCGTGTATTTGGCCCCTATGACCCTTTGAAACCCCAGCAAACTGGGTTGATTTCTCTTAAAAACATGCGCAGAAGGGAATTAACAAAGAAAAAAGAAATGACCCCAAAAGTTAGAGAGAAAAGGTTAAAAAGAGAACATTTGAGACAAGAAAATTAGTTAAAAAGAAAGAAAGAAAGTTCAATCAAACAAACAAGAACATGACCTTGAAAGAGCGCTGACACATAGAGACAGACAACCATTCACACTCACATTCACACCTACGGACAAGTAAAGTCACCAATTAACCTGCATGTCTTTGGACTGTGGGAGGAAGCTGGAGTACCCAGAGAAAACCCACGCTGACACAAGGAGAACATGCAAACTCTGCACATAGAAGGGCTCCCCACCCTGGGTTCGAACCAGGAATTACAATAAATAACATTATTAGAAATTTATTATTCAAAACTTTTTTTTTTTCCCTATTTTTTTTTAAATAATTTTCTAAATCCTTTTTTTTTTATATCTTCAACTTGTAGGACATTTCTTTCCAAGTTGCTTGTCGCCTTTTTTTCCCCATGTTTTTCAAAGAAATTGCACCAGTTTGCTCAGGGTTGAAAGGTTTAAATGCTTATGAAAGGCATCTGAAAGCAGCACAAGAAAAGTGATGTCGCTCCAGGTTTCAAAGGGTTTTAAAAAGTATTTATTGTATATCGTATAGGCCAAAAAACTATCGTATAAATGTGAATATTATCGTATATCTGGCAACACTGACTCCCGCACTACTGCTCATACTTATAACCATGGCTGCAGTGCACCTGCAAAATAATTTTGCTTTGGTTCTTGCTACTCATCCTTTTTATTATTGAATTAGTTTATAACCCAGAGTGTGGCCCTCTAAGAGAAAAGACTTTTGAAGTTGGACACACGCACACTTTTTTTACACACACCATTAACCAAAATCAATAGCGACACACACTTATAATTTCAGTAGCAAGGCACCCTTGCAGAAAACAGTAAAATGCAGTGTTTCCCCGACCATTATATTAGGGGGGCGCCCCGACCCCCCAGCACACACACTCAGTTGGAGTGGAGCCATTGTTGCGTTTGGGCGTTGTCACGTAAATAACAAATTCCAGCACTCGAATAGGCCATAGCACAACACAGCAGTCAAGTGGGCCGAACCCAAGCAAAATTTCAGATTTTTTTTATCCGACCCCCCGCCCCAAAGAAGCTGTGAAAATGAAATCATAACATAAAGGTTGTTGTTGTTAGGAACAAATGTGTCTGTTTTTGTGTAGCTTAGCCATTTTAGGATAATTTAAGGAACTGAGACAACAATTTGGCAAATTTGCGCTAAAGTCATTCAACAAAGCCAAAATGGCTTGAAAATTAAAAAAAAACTGAATGGCACAAAATGTCCCTCGGATCTGTTACGGTTAAAGGAGAAGTCCAGCATTTTGCACTTTGAGCCCCATTCCTGGTTGTTTATGATGAAATAGAGAGGTTAAGACCAAAATCTTGACGATTGCTCCTTCTCTGACAATTTGAGAGAATTTGGCTTTCCCCTGCCTGGCTTAACAATGCTGTCTATAGCCATGTGTAAATCTGTCCTAATGGTGTGTTCCAGTTGTACTGGGAAGTCGGGATTTCTGAGTTCTGAGTGGGAAATTTCAATTGGAACGCCCCCTGAAGTCGGAATTCCGAGTCGGAAAGTCAGAGAATCCTCACCACCCCCGAGTTGACAATCGAAGATGGCTGCCCCGGGTGTCAACAGTTAAGTAGAAGCTCCTGTAATATTCAGTTTATTAGCACTTCTGACTAGTGTTTGTCGCACTAATATTTGGACAAAGCAAGCGCGAGAATAGCTTTCGTAGACGTTGCCATCTTGTTTTCCGACTTCTTCTACCCATTTGGCAACTTTTTTCCGACTTTGTAACTGGAACGCTGATAACTCGGCTGTGACGTCATTCCCAGCTCCGACTTCCGACTTCCGAGGTAAATGGAACGCAGCATAAAACCACCTTAAACGTTAATTTTTTAAAGCCTCACTGAGTGGTCAGTGGTGTTTGTTGATGTTCCAACATAAAAATCGTAGCAAACTGTGGTTTATTGATGATGATTTATTTTACATTTTACCCGTGTATTGATTTTCTATAAGAAGCCTCATTGTCCGTTGGTAGTAATCCGCCACCGGAAACGGAAAGGGGGTTGTTTACGACAAGGTTGTAGTCATTGTGGTCTTTTAGCTCAGCGAAAGTGCTGGCTCGACAGTGCTGTGTGCGCTCCTCCTCTTCAGAGGAATTCTCCCGCAGTCGCTGACCGCACAAAACTTGCCCATTATTACTCGCTTGTAAACAACCTTCACAGTACGATGCCTTTGAACACAACACCAGCCTTCTTCTTCTGCTTCTTTTCTGTGTCCCATTACATTACATTACATTACGGTTGGCGACACTCACGTAAAGGAGCATTATCGCCATCAAGTGGGCTGGAGTGTATAAAGCTTCAGGGTCAAATGAACGATCAAGCAGAAGTTTACACACGGGTGTGAGGCAGCTGAAAAAATAGTTCCACAATCGAGATGAATAGAGAAAACACGGATGGAAACCACAGTTTGCTACGATTTTTATGTCGGAACATCAACGAACACCACTGACCACTCGATGAGTTTCATGGCTTTGAAAACAAACGTTTAAGGTGGTTTTAGGACAGATTTACACATGGCCATAGACAGCATTGTTAAGCCAGGCAGGGGAAAGCCAAATTCTCTCAAATTCTCAGAGAAGGAGCAATCGTCAAGATTTTGGTCTTAACCTCTCTATTTCATCATAAACAACCAGGAATGGGGCTCAAAGTGCAAAATACTGGACTTCTCCTTTAATATATAATAACTATTTAAGCAATATCACACAAGAGGAGTGCTGTTGTACTGAGTTACATGTTCATAGGCCCAGTGCCAAAGATAATTAAATTTCATTTAATAGCAGCCTTATCACGTTGCGTCATCTTTTGGCGTCATATGAGCTTACCTGGAGATTTACAGTTAAGTATTCCGGCTTCTTTCCGTCTCTTCGTAGCCCTTTTCTCACCACCATTCATTATTTAACTCTGTTGCTTGTGAAAATATGTTCGTCGTTGCGGTGTAAAGTTTGTTAGGATGACTCTTAATGTGGACTAATTAACGTAATTCACGGCTCAGAACACCTGTGAAGCGGAGTGATACATACAGCACTCATTGAAAGCCTCCTGTCCAATCAATTTACTTGGTCGGAACTAACTGTTGTATAAAACGTAAAGACCACAAGATGGCGCCATTAGCTCAGCCAACAGAGTCGCTCGTGTCCATCATGTCACGTTGACAGACGTCCCGCCCCCCGCCCACACAGCGATGAACACCCGTTTCCTCTTCCTCGCACAATAACAACAGCTGGAAGCGGCTATGGCAGCCATGATGGCCGCCGCAACCATGGCGGGGCTCGACGCCCACAGGATGGAGGAAAAGAAGTTCGAGTACTTCTCCTCCATCAACTCCATGGCGAAGAAGATAATGCAGGAGAGGGAGAAAATCAAAGCCATGCACGGCTCGTCCTGGGACAAGATGACGCCGCAGGAGCAGGACACCGCCATCGACAACGGGATGATGGATCCTCATATCCGAGCCCGATACGCCATGCACAGAGTTGACCGAGAAGAAGTGGTCTGTTACCCCAAACTGCTCATTCAGACGGGGCAGAAGATAGTTCATTTCGGGGAGGAGGTACTTGAATCACATTTTAACTATTTTAAATATCTCTATCTGTCTTTTTAGAGCTCAAAATAGCTTGTGTTGACATGTTTGCTAACTAGCCACGTAGCCATGAAAATATGTAGGTAAACGTCACAGTGGCTACCTGATAACGCAGCCTGGCTACACATGAATTTTGGTCGCAACCACAAGAAATAGACGGACAAATAAATCTTTAGGCCTAATAATGAACAATACATTCTATTAGAGTCACTTATGACAGGCAATTCCACAATAATTTGTTTTAACAATCGGTTATAAGATGCTATAATTGTTGTTTTTAAGGTAAACAATGCTAACAATGTATGCCAGACTTCGTCCTCAATACAATCACATTGTAGGACACATTATTATTTATAGACAGCCCTGAGTGTGTTGGTTGAAACTGTAACTACACTGTTGTGTCTCTATTTAGGATATTACCTGGCAAGATGAGCACTCTGCCCCATTCTCATGGGAAACAAAGGTAAATATATTCAGGTGAAGTTTGAATTCAACTCAGGTGACACTGGGAAGAAATGTGGCACTATATTGTAGGGTTGCTATGAACATTTTTTTTTTGTCATAGGGGATTAAAATGTTGATAACTTGTCACAATAAGTAAGAAAATGTCTATTAGTAGTGCCCAGAGCGTAATGTAATACTTACAAATTCTTCTATTCATGTAAGAAAATAAAATGCCAGTACTCAGGTCACTATTACACCTTTTTTCCTTTTCTTTCATACTCTCAAAATATGATGACTTAAGAGGGTTAATGTTCCTTGAAATGGCTCCTCTAAACCAGTAGTTTTCAATCTTTTTGTACCCAGGGCATGTCAAGGCACACCTGTATTTATATCTGTCCACAATAGCTTCAGTAACACTGTGTTATCACTCTTATCACGACATGAGACAATGAAAAAGAAGAAAAAATGAGACTGGTAGTTTTTGTGATACTGTCTACTGACAGTTTTTTTTTCTCTTTTCTTATTAGGTAGGTCGTCCCCACTGGTGCTTTTTTGTAATTCGCTGTGTACAATAAAGCAATTCATTGTCATCCCTCACGCTGGCTGCCAATCAGGACTTTTGATGTGTCACACACTGAAAACACCCACATGTGAATGGCAATAAATAGGTTACCCAGGAAGGTTTTTTTTTAAATTAAATTACTTTAGTTAATTACTTTGCCTCTTTATTAGAAAGTGGGTGCATATAGTATAATAACTGAACTCACAGAATTCCATGGCACACCTGGATTAGCACAACATTTGAGAACCACTGGTCTAATCCCTGCTGTTTTCTGGTGTTCAGATGAGCAAAAGCTAGAATGGTTGTTTAAAACAGATGTGTTTAAGTTCGTTAATTTTGTCCTGTTTGTCCAGTTTGTTTAATTAGTACTTATTTTGATATTTTTTCAGTGCTACACAGTTAATGTCTTTGTGAGTGATCCATGAACTGGTCTTACACAATGTAGACCTGATTATACAGGACACTTCTGTCGCTTTGCCCCATTTTCCATTTTCTTTCTTTTTATTGTTGTCTGAAAATATGTACATTGTACTCTGGTCCTGGCTTGTTTTGATTTCATCGTGTCTTGCAAGCCCCATGCGGGCTGGGCGTGACTGCATGATACAATGATAAAAAAAAAATCTTAAATTCCTATATCAAGCAGTAAATAATCAAATCCTCCCATTGAAGAATCTGACAGTCTTTGCTTGAGTACTTACTTAGATGATATTTTATCTTTTTTAGATTGTTATTACAAAGTTATTATTTCTCTGATTTCTGCACCTACATTACCTGTTCCTTTTACCGTGAGGAATTCACATGTCGAGTTGAGCTCAGTTAAGTCTTGATATATTGTTGCCTCCAACTTTCAGAGCCAGTTGGAATTCAGCTTGACGTCAGGCCCTGCAGATCAGGGGATCTCGGCCTCGCAGGCAGACTCAAAGGCTTCAAAGGTTCCTCATTCCAGCCAGCTCGGCAAGAGTACACCAGGAACCAAGGTATGATTCAGAGTGGCTGTTTTAATTTGTATATTTTGCTTGGAAAGGAATCAACTCATCACATTGATTCATAGTCTAATGGGACTGGGTGATATCATTGCATTCAAATAGGATGAAGTAATCAGTCATTGCTGAGCATTCAAGCTTAGGACTGGTTTGTCAAAGCATCTTTGTGCTTTTGGAATGGAGAGGTATGGTTGGTGTGGTCAAGAAAAAGGCCAGCATGCCTGTTTGCACACCAAGATTGATAATACTCATTTAGCTGTTAAAATGTTATCCATGGTTCACTTATAAAGAAAACTTCCAGAGCAGTATGACAGGTTAAAACACAGTGTTTGTCCCATAACAACAGTCTGCTAGATCCAGAAATAGTGCACTGTTTGCTTGTTTAAATTGCACATATCTCCAGTAGGAAAGAATTGTTCTTTAATTAACCTTTTCTTTAACTTTAACCACATTTGTAAGCAGAAATTATCAAGTAAGAATTGATCCCAGGGATTTTACAGGAGAGACCACGCAGTTTTAAATGATATAAATACAGCCTCTAACCTTGGGACAGTTTTAAACATGTTACTGTGTGATTCTTAAGGTGTCTGTTGGCGAGGGACGTAGGCCAGAGGAGGAGTCGTCTTTCTGGAAGATCAGCGCCGAGAGGTCCAGGCTAGAGGGAGAGCAAGCCGACTTCCAGTCCCTGACCCCCAGCCAGATCAAATCCCTCGAGAAAGGAGAAAAATCCCTCCCCTCTTACCTCCGACAGGTAAGAACTGAAATCCACCAG
The DNA here is from genome assembly GCA_019142605.1 of Cephalopholis sonnerati. Lineage (NCBI taxonomy): Eukaryota > Metazoa > Chordata > Actinopteri > Perciformes > Serranidae > Cephalopholis > Cephalopholis sonnerati. The sequence continues at coordinate 17,814,734 of JAGQAX010000009.1, forward strand.
CGTCTCTAACTCTCTGGTGGTGTTTTCCCTTCAACAAACTGCAGCTATAAATGTTTGTTCACATATTTTTGCGCAACCTGCGCTTTTCTGGTCCGTATACTTTCGAACAAACAACAGACTGAAAGCAAGTTCCCACCCCAACACTTGTCACTTGTCTTATCGAGCTGCACATCCTGAAATAGAATCTAGCCTGAAGCTGAGATAGCTGGCATCTGTGCAACCTCCACAAGTGTCGGAGAAGCAGATGGTGAATGCAGCCAATTTGCAGTCAAAAAAAGAAACAATGATGGTTAGATTGTTTCTGAATGCTCTACTTCCCTGCACATTTCTTGTAGTTTTTGCACTGTACAGCCTCATCAACCACCTACATAGCTTGCCATGCGCTCACAAGAAGCTTAAAGGACATGTCAATAAATATAAAACCGCTGTTTCAGTTTCCATTTCTGAGCAATTTTAAAACATTGACATTTGTTTAATTTGTAGCGATTTAACTTAAGTTTTCCTCAATATGTGTATAATGTAAAAACAACAAAAAAAGTCATTATATCAAAAGTAAATATTGTCATTTCTCTACAGGAGACCTCTGTCCCTCCTAAGGAGCCCTCCATCCCTGAGATAGCAGACCCCCACCCTCCAGCTCCTACCAGGTCCATCAAGCAGCGAGCACCCAAACCTCCTGCTCCCCACCCCCCTATCCCCGTCGCTGTTAGTGCAACACCAGCATCCATCTCCATTTCCCCAAACCCGGCCCCACCTGTCAGCGTGTCCTCATCAGTCGCAGGATGGGAGCGATCTCAGAGCACCCTGCCTTCTGTCGGCAGCACCGTGGATGAAGTGTTCTCCTCCAGCCTGCTGTCCAAGCCCGCCAACACCCCCAGCAGTATGGAGAAAGAGAAGGAGGATGACGGTACATCCGGAAGCCCCACCTTTGCCCAGGTGAGTTTAAGTTGTCAGAGCAGAGTGTCTGAGTACAGCATTTGTTTTGGATATTGTGAGCTGCAGCAGTGAAGGCATCAAAGCCAAAATCACATTCTCTGTGTCTTCAGTGAAAATGAAAGGCAAATACCAGCTGTGACACTTAACTGTTAACTCCATCACTCTATGATGCTAAGCTACAGCCGTACATGTTTCCATGGATACCAAATTATCTTGCATGATTAGATGGAAATCCCCAGAGGCCCCACAATGTGATATTGTCACCATACTCAAATTAAGATACAATATTATTGCAATTTTAAATGTTTTACAATATGCTAAGGATTTTGATAACATATATTGTGATTTATTACCTTTTTTTCAACTGCAAATTATGTTTCCAGAGAAAAACTTTGTCAACATCTGATTTTATTTAAAGTTTTTTGTCTGTTTATTGCAGGAAAATGTATCTTATTGACGAAATAATCAATAGATTTTATTATTCTAGCAGGCCTACCAAAAGTTACATTTGTATTTGCGATTACTAATAATTTTTGTAATAAGAAATTGGTACTTGAAATCTGGGAATTGATACAGTATTTTCACGTAAAATATTGCAATATCATGCTGATTCAATTTTTTCCTCCACCCTGAATGACCACATAAAGCAGTGATACAGATTCTTTAACACGTCTCCACAATCATAAGGTGGATTTCATCATAATGATAACAGTTCCTACTAAGGCAGCACGATGCGAGGAAAATAGGTGATAATGTTGAAAATCGCGATAACAATAAAGATAAATAAACATAATAAAATGTAGTCCGTTTTCTGCTGCTTTCAGTATACTGCTAACATACGACAAAGTGCTTCTTTATTAAAAGTTAAAGGAAATTATTTCCAACATTCAATCATACAAGCAACCAATTAAAAAAGAATGATAGTTACATTTTAAAATGTAGTTTTTTAGTTACTAACTTACAAAAATCCCTGAGTGCAATATTGCAATCTTTGTGATGTGTTTATCATGCAAGATGACATTGAGATGACAATAGAAAAACAACTTATTGTGCAGCTCTCGTTCCCTCTAAAATCACACATCACCTATGACACACTTCTATGATTGGTCTGTTTTGCCTTCACACAACAAACGCACCACACCACAGTCCACTGGCGCCAAACCAAAGCAAACTGTTCAGTCTCTGTCCGGGTGTTTAGTCTGCATCAGGGTTTGATTCACAGCTTTCACACCAGCCTAAAAAAACAAACCAAGCAGTTCAGGTGTAAAAGCATCCAAACAGGACAAGTAGAAGCTTAAAAAATTAGCCTTAGGTAGTAGGGAAGCAAATACAGACATGAAGGTTTTGACAAAATAATAGAAGTTCAGCCATTACTGATACAATAAATCCACAGCAGGAAGTCCAATAAAATATGTAAAAACAAGTCATTTAATTAGTCTAACATAAATATTTTATGTCACATACAACCTGTGAATACCATTTGTTTCCAAAAAGCCAGTCATACAGAACTGAACTGTGTCTCTTTGTCTCTCCCAATCTCCCCTCCACCTCAGTTCAACACGAGCAGCAGCATCCTGAAGACTGGATTCGACTTCCTAGACAACTGGTAAAAACCACAGCTGAGACCAGTCACCGCTCTGAATGAATCACTCTCATCATCACTCTAAAGAAGGACCACACTGCCATGACTACAGACATCCACGTCTAGATTTAACAAACACCAGTCTTTAGAATGACCACGTTATATTGTTGTAATTATCCTCAGTGGCTTGTTAAGACATTATCTCACTGCCTGTGTGCTGGTGTTCCCTCTCCTTTTCAGATAGGTTTAAATCTCTTTAGATTTCTTGCCAAACGCCCCCCTGACCACTAAAATTAGATGAGCAGGGGTTGTGCTCCCCCTGACTGTGCATTCACACTGTCTTCAGCTTACAATATACATAATATATCCTCTAATCCAATGGTGTTTATTAGCCGACACCGATCAAAAAGTTGTGGGTGCATTTCCTTATGTGACAAGTTGTTAGCTGGTCTACACATTAACCTGTTGATCACGTTGCTCGTAGTGTGAGTGCACAGTAATGGCGTGACTTGGCTGCCTTCACATGTAACTTTCAGACACTAATCTAGCAAGCAAAGATTATTTGTACTGTAAGCATGTCAAATTTCCATGTGTGCAAAACACCACAACACTCATGCATTATTTTTCTTTTGTTTTATTCTTTTGTTATGAAGGTTTTGCTCTCTAATGTGCTTTTATTTATACGTACCTATATATTCCGATAAACCTAAGAGTTTTAGAGTTAGGGTAGTGCTCAGTGCTGCAGTCCTGGCCTAAATAGTGCAATTACTACACACAGTGTTCCTACTGGTTATGGAATATCATTGAATTGCTTCACTTCACAGAAATATAGCAGAATGTATTTTCAACCTTTGAAACACTTGTTGAATTAGATCGGTTTTTAACAAGTGGGAACTAAAATGAAACAAGAAGAGCAAGAGAATGAAAAACTCACGGACTGAATGTCAGGCTGTCGTGAGAATCTGTTACAGACGTCCTGTATGGATTTAGCATTTCGCCAACACTTCCTGAACACCTCTCCCCTCCCAGTTGTCACCTTTGACCTCAAACTAGTGTTGAGCAGAGCTAGTGTGCATTTATAATGAAAAAAAAAAAAAAAGACGCACTCAAATGTCGTGTTTTAGATAAAGAGGCAGGCATGTAGTGATTTGTACCACTTGTGTCATAGATCTGAGATCCAGTTTACATGACTAGAGTACTATTTTACTGAATTTTATATTTATCTGCTGATTGTATCTTATGCTATACATGTATATTGCACTCATGCATTTTGAGGTCACGGATTGGAAGGAAGTAAATAAATAAGTCAAACCTGCTTCATGTCTTTTTTTGTACCTCTGCGCTGACGATGGCTTGTCTGTACGTTCGTCCCAGTCTCCTGAACACAATATCTCAAGAACACCTTTAGGGAATTTCTTCAACTTTGGCACGAATGTCTACTTGGACTCGACGATGATCTGAAAAGAATTTGGTGGTGACAGGTCAAGGTCACTGTGACCTAATAAAACATGTTTTTGGACATAACTCAAGAATTCATATGCTAGTGATGACAAAACTTCACACAAATATCTGATGTGATAAAATGATGAAGTGATGACATATCCAATGGGCCAAAGGTCAACTGTGACATCATGATGTTCTGCAAAAACACTTTAATTGACATTACTCTGCGTCATATCTCAGGAACAGAAGGGGAGACATTTGGTTAAATACTGAATTGGTGACACTAATCTTGGGCGTCCACCTTGAAACTGTGCTCATGTGCTGCCAGGTGGAGGAAAGTGTGTGTAGCATCCATGTTGTCACAGACATGGATGTAAACTGTAGGTGCAACTTGACAAGTTCGAGGAGGAACACAACCACAAGGCAGTAATTCTAGTTTTGTTATCTGCAAAACAAATCCCATTCCTTTGTGATGCTGAATACTGTTTCCCAGCTTTTTCCCTTGCCTTTTCGTGATCACACCCATAAATGATATTTTCCAAATTTAATGAAGGCCACTTAAATACAGTTTCTGGGAGGGAAAGACGAGGTCACTGCAGGAGCGTCTGTTATGGTTACAGATGCAACATTAGTCGAAGATTGTTTGCCTGCTTGTTTGCATTCTTGTTGACCTCCCTCTCAGCTCCATGACATCAATTCCTCCAGCTGTAATTTCTACCAGATCCAAAAAGGCCGTTTAGGAAAGGAGGAGGGAAGCATGTCCGGTTGCTCAGAGGAAACTTTGTGCTGTTCAGTTGAACAACACATTGGCCCAGTTTAGAATCGCCAGACCTCATTCCATCGTCTCCCCCGGGCTCGAGGCAGCCGCTCTACAGTGTGTATTTAAGGAAGGAAGAGCATTACTGTGTTTCATACATAATGTATGTTGTGAAGGCTAACAGTGAAGCCAGGGCTACATCGGTTACACCATGCGAACTGGATAGGTGTGTTTTATTGGGTACCTGATGTAGTCCAGTCCACCTCTGCTGTGACTGATGTTATATAACATCCATGCCAAAACTAAATTAACTTTGTAACTATAAAACATCATACAGACATGAACCGAAGTCAACTACTAAAGAGTGCACCAGGGATGACGTTTTACTGTAGGCTGATGCGAAAGTTAGCGTCACACTAGTTCTGTCTTCAAAAAGCCTTCGGGATTTTTTATCCTATGCATTCTCCTTTCTCGTCAAAATCTGGTGCCTACATTACCCACAATGCAACTCAACTGCCAACAGCTTTTTCAGAGATTTAGTTGTGTTAATTTGGCTTAATACATCCATGCATTAGTGGCAGCTACTGTAGCCTCGGGCTGTTAGCCTCAAAGAGAGATCAGAGATAAGGAGCAGGGTACAGAGGTCTGTTAAGCTCACTTCTTTTTACTTCTTTTTACCTTCACACCCCCAGATTGCATTTTTAAATTTGGAGTTTTCAGACCCAACTGATACTGACCCAGGTGATTGACTAGATATTAATAAAGTGGGGATGTCATACTGATCAGAGAAGATCTTTCACATCAGAACAAAATGACCATAAACAGAGTGTTGGTCTTTAAGGTACAGCATGTTTGTCTTCATCATCCCTCCCTGAACTGAGGCACCTTTGTCCAGTCCAGCCGTCTCCCTGCAGCACCACCCAACACCTTCAGACTCTGAATGGCCGCTTTGTGTTCCCCTTCATCTATTTTTTGCAACAAATGTTTGGGTGAATGAAAATGGTTGCACAGTATTGAACTTAGAGCGGAAACAGGAACAGGACTGTTATTGTGTAATAGTGTGTTATGTTTCATTCGGCAGTCTAATAAGGCAGCCTGCTCCTCAGACAGGGCGCTTCATTTAACTGAAAACTACTGGTCCTCTTTACAAAATATACTGGGTTAGCTGAGTCCCAGACTGACAGCTGGGCTGAGAGGTCTGCACATAGCTGGAAATTTGATTGAGTCATCCACATGTTTTTGGACTGATGGGATACAAGTGGTCAGTGAGCAAAGAATAAAAAAATCTGTCTTATCATGTGTGACCACACAAATGTAGACCCTTTTTTCATTTTATTTCATACATCGTAATCTTGTGGGTAGCAATAGAAAGAGTTATGGTTTAAATTTAAGGGCCTGCCTTGTAAATGTAATGCTCCTCCGAGTTAAATAAACAGTTCTACTATTGTAAAGCTTTTAAAGTGGTTGATTTGGGGCTGCAATTTATAATTATGGTTTGAATGAACAGTCCAAAATCCAAAAATACTGAATATGATTACCATTGAATATATTAAGACAAAGAAAAGCAGGATTTTTTCCATTTAAGAGGCTGGAACTTGATCATATTTGCTATTTTTGCTTTAAAATGACTATGATTGGTCAAATCAGAGGTCAATCAGTTTAACCCACCGAGGTCAAAACAAGGATAAATGCTTTTTTTCAGGGGTCACAAACGTTTTTTCAAGTCCCTTGTTTGAATCCAAAGTGACGTATGGAAAAAGTTTGGAGTTTTGGACCTTGTCGTGTACTGGAACAGCTGTGTGTGCAGCCGTCCTGCAGACTCGCAAACATCTGTCCGTCTCTGCTGAACACACACAGTCCCAGTCGCTGCCGGAGCTCCTCCCAGTCTCCAGATCCCGGAGCCGTGCCGCAGTCGCTTTCCTTGGAAACTCTGCTGCTGGATTCTTGTGGCATTTTAACTGGCATACCTCCTGTTACAGCTCCCCACACACACACACACACACACACACACATATACATATACAGGGACAGACAGACATTTCTTTTTATGTCATCATTTCCCCTGGATAGATTCAGAACTTATATTTCTCTTACCACTGATTTCTTTAATTGCATTTAAAAGCTTGGCAAGCAGACCTGACATTTGGCCTAATTAATTAAAGGGTTGTGTGTGTGTGTGTGTGTGAGTTTATGACTACAGTATGCGTACAGGCATGCAGTGTTTTCAACAGAATCCAGCCAACATTTAGCCGGAAATAAATGTTTAAACAACATACAAATGATACATCAAACATGAGAGTTCCTTCTTGAGCTTAAAAAAACAGTAGTGTGTCAGTAGCTCAACAGTTTAGCCAAGTATTTAAAGGGCCAAAAATGAACGTTCATGCTCCGTATTTAATTCAACACAGACAAGAAGCCCTAAAAGTGCTACAGAGAAAATTATAACAGCCACAGGGCAAGCATGTCAACAGATTCATCTCCATGGCAACAGAGCAAACTACATCCACTGATGAATCATCGGCTGTATCATTCAAGAGCTTCTTTGCATATGACATCAGACACTGGCACGTTGTCCAGCTGGAGGGCAGGCAAGCGGAGGCAAAGACTGTAAACACAGCCAAAATGCAAATGATTAGTGCTGTTTAGGCTGTTCCACCAAATTAGGTTAGGAAAAAACAAGGGCCACTTTAAGTCCCAAAAACAGAAGAATGTAAAGGGGGGAGAAAAAGTGGATGACAAACCTCCACCTTCAGTCTGGAGGAGCAAAGTCAGCTAATGTCAGACGCTGAAGCGCTGTGTTAATCATGCAAGGTTTTTAGCCACGACCCTCTGAGAATGGTTGACCTGGAGGGTAGAAAGTAGTAGCTTAAGTTGGCTACGTTACCTAGCAATGCTAGCATGACAGTAGTGCGTCCATGTACAGAGTTGAAATATAAAAGACAGTTTTACTTTAGCATGTTCACCCAACCGACCAAAAACATTACAGCAGTCGTTTCAGTCTTAGACCCATCATCTGCACGCGTTCGTTGGCTCGACATGTAACATTAGTAGCGTTGGTCCGAGACTCATTCTGAAAAAAAAAAAAAATTATTTACATGTGCACATAAGTTTGACAGATGTAAAAAGTCCTCGGTGATTAGACCCCATCGTGATGTCATCTGCTCCAGGAGAGTGATAAAGACGTAGTAGATTAGGTATCCCCCAATATGGAGTTTAGATGCTGGTGGTGGTGATGAGATGAGATGAAGAAGGAGCTGAGGATCTGGATGTGAACAGGAGTGGGATTTGATGAGCTCGTCCTGGGCTCTGGATAAGGAGACTGGAGGTGAACGGGGTGGAGGAGGGCGCGACGATTCCACCTAAAATGACAGCTGACAGGAGCAGAGAGGAGAACAGATTTAAAGTTTAGCAGCAGCAACATGAATTGATATAACATAAAGAAAGTCTTCCTGATTGAACTTACGCTGAGCTTCATTATTAACAGTAATTACATTAGGAAGTCTGGACGACAAGGTCATTTGTAACGATGAAAAAAGCTTTTCTTTGTTTGAGACATGAGTTTTGATTTTCTGACAACACCTGCTGCCTGAAGGTTCATCCAACCCCTCTATATAGTCTCCTTCCTCTATATCTAATTCACTTAGTATATGGATTTATCACTTCCTGCCCTTCATCGGAATTTGTGTGTTACAATAGTCACTTTATTGCAAAGCAAGATACGGAAAGCTTCAGATGAAACAGTGGGTGAATCATGGATATGGATCGTGGATATGAGCCCTGAACTTATTCAGGTTATAGATGTGGATTTTTGTGGATTATTAAGTATTAAATGTTATATTTGTTGCATTTTAAATGTGTTTTAACATTTTTTTGTTTTTGTTTTTTTCAGACAACCCAAGGAAAACCACGTATCTCCAAATTTGATCAACGGAAGGTTGACGTGTTCCTTTACGGACTGATAAAACTCCCCTGCTCCTTAAGCTAGATCATTTAAAAAGGATTAGCTTTAAAAAAAAAGGCCCCAAAGCTGACAGTAGAGCTGTTTTTCTTAGCATATGAAATTTTGGAGATAAATGGTTTTGTTTGGACACTGATGAAGCCAACCTTAATGGGATGAGAAAATTCCACTTAGTCTCTTTTAAAAGTCTTTGAATGAGTCTGTTTTTCTTAGCTCTTGAAAGGTTGACATTTTGGATATACATGGTTTTGTTTGGACACTGATGAAGCCAACCTTGATGGGATGAGAAAATTCCACTTAGTCTTGGGCTAAAATGAAACCATTTAAAAGTCTTAGAAGGAGCTTGTTTTTCTTAGCTCTTCAAAGGTTGACATTTTGGAGTTACATGGTTTTCTTTGGACAGTGAAATTAATCTTAGGATAAAATAAAACCCTTCAGACATGCATTATCTGTGATGTTATCCGTCTGTGTGAAACTGCAGAGTTGACACAAAGAGTGGAAATGGGAGGTGGGAGTGAAAAAAAAAAGAGGTTTCCTGTTGTTTGGCAGAGAGGAGACACATCCTGAGCAGGGCACAGAGAAAGGAAAGCCAGCAGGCAGACAACTCGGATGTGGGTTTCATTTATCTTTTGAGTACCTGGGATCTTCAGCTCTGTGTGTTTTCTCTCATTCACATTTCTAATGGGAGATTCCTGCTGCTGCTGCTGGATCACATCACATCTGAGGGAAGCACCAGGGTCAGGAGGGAAAGAGGAGTGAAAGAGAGACAGAGAGAGAGAGTCAGAGGGAGTTTTGCTGCTGAAGTAAGAGCAGAGTTAGTAGGAAGCAGAAAATGGGACCTGGTCGCCACCTCGCTCGCTCTCCTGTGTTTATATTCTCTGGGTGTGTGTGTTCCTTCAGGGACAGCCAACGCTTCACCGACTCAGGTCAGGACTGTCTGTGTGTACTGTCTGTGTCTGCTTGGACTCTTAACTACATTTTTTATTGGAGATGTGGCTGTTACTGTTGCATGCCTGTTTCTTTGGGTGAAACACTGAATCCATTCACAATGCTCTGAGTGCATGCAGTGCACTCTACATGTGTGTAGGAGGGAGTCAGGTCTAGCTAAACCAAGCAAAAGATAAGAAACATGAAGATAAAGTTTGACAAATATAATGCTGAGATAAGTGCCAATAAAGCAGGCATGTTGAGGATGATAATGGTATTAAGGAGTAGTCTCTATGATAATACACTCAGAGGAGCAGGTCCATCTGGCAGGTTTTTTCCTCATCTAAGACTGAAACACCCATCTTTCTCTGTCAGCCTCTAAGCCACTGAGGGAAGATGTTGATACTGACTAGTAATAGATTTTTTGACAATATTAACAGTGGTGCACCCAGACATTTTTCATAAGGGGTGGCTAGAGGGGGCCACTGAAAGTCTTGGGGTGACACCAAAACCAGAAGTCACAACTGAATTTCAGGAATTCAAATGCTATTGAGTATATAGGCTAGTTGAATACTATGTCAATACGGAGAGTTAAGAAAATACTGATATACTTTGGTTGCCTATATTACAGTTAATAATAGAAAATATGTGACATGGATAGACTAACACCGCTCCAGTTAACATTTTGAATTCCACAACAATCCTTTTTTAATGTGTGAAGTATCTCTTCATACTGTAATTACCTTAGACGATTCATTGTTTTTAAAATAGGTTGGTCGTATTTTTCCTTAAAATGACAAATATACAGTTTTAATTTGAAGAAGTGTATTGACTGTAAGGAGCAAAACATTTATTCGGGACTCGTAGGTACCCATAGCACCCATTTTCATCCAGATATCTTGAAGTGAGAGTCAAGGGACCCCTTTTAAAATGGCCATGCCAGTTGTTCCTTCACCAAAATTTAGCCTAACTTTGGAGCGTTATTGAGCCCCCTTCCCGAAAAGCTATGCCAACATAGGTAGTACCAACGGATGTCTTACGTTGGCTAGTTTCACAGGATTCCGCCCCCTTGGTGCCAACTAAAAGAATGAGTGAATCACAGCTACTTAAAGACAATAATGTTAGCAGGGGGGGCATAGCCACCGTGGCCCTCTTTTGGAGCACCACTGGATACTGAAGATAAATGCAAAATTGCAAACATCCTAAAGACAATTAAGCTAAAGACAGAGTAGGCTAAAGTGTGATTTCATTGTTCTATTCCAGAAGATGACATTTACGTCAGACACAGTGCAAACAAATCCATACAAAATAATAGACATAAGACTGATTACATAACAACCATGTCATTACCAAGATGGTTTGCTGCTGCTCCAAGGATCCTGCAGCAGTATACAGTATAAGAACATTTTGTTACTCATGCAGCCTCTAAATCTAGAGGGAGTAAATTAATTGAGCTCCCTCATGTTTCATATTTTTTCTAAAACTTTAATTTTTGGCTAACTGTCCTAATCTGATTTCTTCTTTCTACTGTGAGACAATGCTGACAGCGAGGCAGGTCTAGATATGCACAGGGAGGTAATTTGCATTTTGGATACAACCTTGAGTAACTTGCTTTGAGCATCTGTCGCCCCGTTTGTGATTGGTTGTTGGGAAGCTGGGTTTGATTTTATTTAAACAGAACTTAGATGTGGTGGACATTGTGCTTTCTGCATGTGTGTGTCAGGCATCCCCGCCAGAGGTGAAAAAGACGAGAGGGGACGTTCCTGATATTCTTCCAGAGCCTGAACCAGAGCCAACCAGCCCAGTGTCAGACTTTGAGAACTCATACAACTATGTCTGTGAGTCTCCATCCAGATTTAAAGCTTCCTTCAGTATATACAAACACTATGACAGTAATGTGAGAAATAACTGCATCATATATTAGTCTTAATAATTACTATGAGCCTTATTGCTGTACTTCAAAGTTGCATAGTAATATTTCAGGTCCTTTTTTCCTCCATCATACCCCCACTGTATGCTGTTCTATTGTATTCTGTTCCTCAGTGTCCAGACTAGCTGGTATGGACCAGGCCATACACAAGCTGAATGTTGGTCACTACACACTGGATGTTAAAGTCAGCCAGTTGATGGACCGTCTGACCAGGATGGATGGTAAGATGATCACTTTATCCCCACAAATCTTCTGCATTTCTGTGTCATTATGGATTGTTTTCCACTCTTTGGATCTATATTACAAACCCTTCCATGACATCAGTCAGTTTCATTGCACAGTGGATAAATAAAGGATACATGTGGCGCCCCCCTCTGCCAAAAAAGTGGAAAAATCAGCTGTGGGATTCTAAGGTTAGTCAATTCAGTGTCTAAACTTAGTCAAAATTACACAGGGTGAATGACTCAGGACAAATGAAAATAAGAGTGAATGGGATGAACTATATTTGGCATCCTCCACAGACTATTGCTCTTATTTAATCCCTCATAATAAGATCCATCCATTCATTTTCCGTATTTCCTTATCATGTGAGGGGTGGCGGGGGGGGGGGGGGCTATCCCAGCTGACATTGGGTGAGAGGCGGGGTACACCCTGGACAGGTCACCAGACTATCACAGGGCTGACACACAGAGACAGACAACCATTCACACTCACATTCACACCTACGGACAATTTAGAGTCACCAATTAACCTGCATGTCTTTGGACTGTGGGAGGAAGCTGGAGTACCCAGAGAAAACCCACGCTGACACAGGGAGAACATGCAAACTCTTGCTGTGAGGTGACATTGCTAACCGTCTTCAGACTTTCATGTCACCTTCTCTTTTTTTTGCTCCCTATCACTAACATTGCAGCTAAAGTTGGGGAGCTGGAGGACAACATTCGGGAGGTCTACCAGCACAGCAAGGACAACCGCAAGGAGATAGGAAGACTAGAAGGTGTGTTAGCTTTCATACAAATATGATTAAAAAAATATGATACATAAAAAATACAAATATGATTATGCTCATTTAGCTCTGTGTCTCCTGTGTAAGGATAAGGGGATAATGTGTCAGTGGTGTGTTTACAGTTTGTTGTGCTGCCCCCAAGTGGCCAAAAGTATTTGTTAATACTGGATAAAGTATAAAATGCTCTATCTGAATGTGCAATAAAGCATATTTCTTGCTTTCCTCTGCCTCTTAGGTTGCCAGAAGGGACATCGAATGGGATACAAATGTTACCTTGTGTACAACAGCCACGAGGACTACGCTGGAGCTTCCAGGAAGTGCATGGAACGCGGCGGCCGCATGGCAATGCCCCGCGACCGCAGGGAACAGGAGGCCCTCGCCGACTACGTCAAGTCGTTCTTCCACCCAGGGAACTGGCCGGTCTGGCTGGGCATCAACGACCTGCGATCCGAGGGCATGTACCTCTTCGACGATGGGACGCGGGTCTCGTACTTTCAGTGGCGCAAACACTTCCTGTCCAGCCAGCCAGACGGAGGGAAGCGGGAGAACTGCGTGGCTATGTCGTCAGACGATGGTGACTGGTGGGACCACTACTGCGATCGGACCATGAACTATCTGTGCGAGTTTGATGACAGGGTGGCACTTTAAAATGAACTCTTTTCAAGATTTACTCTCACCATCTTACCTTGACATCCAGATCATTAGAAATAACTTATTGCCCCTTTAAATGACACTTTAAACTTGACTGGACTGGTTGTATTCAAATGGTGCCAAAGACTTTCATTCTCCATATAAAACCTGGGGTGATAAATGTCAAGTATATTTTGTTTCTATATGCAGTTAGTGTAGCATTGTTTAAATAGTGTCAGTATTTTGGATAAAAACATTTAATGATATTTTAGATTTTCAAGGTGAAACATACGTCTCAAATACGCACAAACTCATACATTGCTATTTGAGTTACTGAATACGACTACATCAACTTATGTTAGTATTCCAAACATTATATTATTCATGCAGCTGCAGTGATACGAATGTAAACCAGTCAGGGCTCTGCTGTGATTTCACACCTGGAATTCTAAATATTTGTTCAAAGTTTCCAAAAAAAGGGAAAACATGAAAAGCTGGAGGCCCTTTCTTCAGAATCAGCACATGCTGACCCTCTTGAAGATATAAATCAACTTGTGTTTAGGCTTCACAGGAATTAGGCAATGCTTCTCTGTTACTCCTGAGTTCTGAAGATATTTTAACAAAGTCTGGAACCGGCTGGGACTGCCCTGGTGAACTGCTGATTCTTCAACATCTCCGAACAGAACATTTTTAGAGCTGTAGTCACACTCCCGAATCCCCTTTCACACACCAAAATGACACACGATTACTGTATGTAAATGTATTCTGTCCTACAGTATGTAAAACAAGAAAGTTGTACATAAAAGGCTGAATGTAAATGTTTTTCATAAATCTTTACCAAAGGTTGACGAGATCTTGAGCATCATTGATCAGTCAAAGAAAGATTTGCCTCATCAGTAGGACAGACTATTGTTTGAAATTTTTTGATACAGTGTTGATACCAAAATTATATTTGACACCCTACTCTGACTAATATAGACATATTTTTCTACAGAACATTTTTTTGATTTAACAAAAGAAGCTATGGTTCTAAAATGTCTGAATGTAATGAAACAGTACAGAGCCAAGTTTTATTTTTCTAGGATGGCGAAGGCAGGAGCCCCCTAATCCAATAGTTGGGTTGGTTAAGTTCAGGCATGAAGAGTAAGACGGGTTAGGGTTGGGGTAAGAATGTCAAGGGAGCTAATCAAAAGGCAGAGTAAGGCATAATAGGGCGGGTCATGCCTTCACCGTCCTAGGGGGGGAATAGATGGGGGGAAGAAAATCTAAGGTTGAAAAAAATATAAAATGTCACGGAAAACTTATTCCAGGTTGAAAACAGCATCAACAACAAAAAAAGGTCGATACACTTCCAGGTCACTTCGGCACCATGGAAACAACAACAACATTTTTGAGATTCGCCTCAATCAATAGATGTTAAATCAGTGCTTGGTAAGAAGGTGTGATTTTTACATTAGTGAGAGACATCTTAATAGAATACTTGGTGAAAGGGTACACTTGTCACAAAGCATACTCTGACCTGGCAGTGACAAAACCATGCCTAATTCTGGGGCCTCAACATGCTTACACTGGTCCACCGACATATACAGTTGCTTAGAAAATAATTATATGGGTCACTAAATTCAAGTTTAATTGTTCATCAGTACACAAATGAGACAAGAATTAGCTAGAGAGCAGAGCAGAACCTCAGGAGATGGATTGTCAATCAGCGACTATGGCAACTTGTATCCAGTCAGCACATACTCCAGCACCAGATGTTTGATCCTGAACTGCACAGAATCCCTGCTGGATCAGTAAACTTTCTGTTGCTGCCGTTACACAGGTTCGACCCAGCTCTGCTACTGGCCCCCAGCCCCTGGATGTAGCAACTCAGCCAGCACAAATTCCAGCGGCATGTGTTACAGTGGGATGGTGGCCAGTAGCAGTGTAATGGCAGCAACAGAAAGTTTGCTGATCCAGCAGGAAGTCGATGATGTCCAGGATCAGACCGAGGTTCGTGCTGACTCAATTCAAATTGCTGCAGCTGCTGACTGAAGGTCCATCTCCGGACCAGCTGCTTGCTCTCCTCTTGGGTAGTCTCCTAGTGGCAGGGAGTGAGGTGGAGGGATCACAGGGCGCACTATTTGCTTAAGTCTTACAGTATCTCTCACTTATGTGAAATCTGTTCCTACTGCCAAATACAGAGCGTGGGAGTACTGTCAATAGCTAAGTACAACCAAGGTCAAATGCCTCAGCCAGGTGGCAGCTGGAATGAATGACATGGTCTTGTATACTGCCAAAATGACTTAATTCATGCACATAAATTAATCAAAACTTGGGAACAATTAAATTAAATTGAGGCCACAAACTGTATCTCACGCACACAATTAATAAATTGTAGCCTCGACCTATCTGTTTTTCTCTCTATGCCCACTCCCAGGCTCTGTATAACAGTACCAGAGCTCTGTCTAAATTGAACTAAAATTGGCTACATTTTGATTTAAATGAGGAACAATCTGATGAAACAGCAAGAGAACAACATAACAAATCTGAGCAGATATTTGAGGCCGTTTTGTGGCACTTGATTTTGAATGATCCTCTATCCTACAAACACATTAATTTGGTAACAAAAAGGCACTGAGGTTTGATACCCAGTCATTCTTATGAAAAATCCTGAGCTGGTATCCTGACTCATTTCAACATAAAACTGCTCACACTTGATGACAAATTATGTGCTTATTTTATTCATAGACATGAACAGATCAGATTTGTAGAACAGCAAATAAATCTTTTTTTTTCTCCTGTACAATCTCAAAGTGCAGTTTTATCTACATCTGTGTCTGTATTGAAAAATGATTATAAACCAAGGATGCAGCTGCAGCTTTCATCTGTACACTGAGCAGCCACATGGAGGAAAATGAGTATCCTGAAGCAGGCAGTGCAGTGGTAACATCAGAACATGATTTATGGGTAATGGAGTAATTTGTCTCTTCCAAAATTAAAAATGAAACCTATCATTGCCACTTAGGACCGCCAAAATCCACAGCTATTAAGCAACTGTAAGTTTTGGCGGTCTTAAAAGGAAAGCCTTAAGAAATGCCACACTGTCTGACAGCACTGATTACAGTAAAATTTACTAAAATTTTTAAGTTAACAGTATTTATATTATATAAAATTAACTTTATATTGAATTACACTGTAATCCAGCAGGACCACTTATTTAAAAACACTCCCATCACAACACTGACGCAGCGAAGGAGATCAGTTGTCTTTGCTTCACAGTTCTGCATCGGTCACATTCCTTCATGGTGACATGAGTGCGAGACATGACGTCATAAACGTGAGTCAAAGAGCTGCTCTCCGTCTGTGGTGTCAGTGATGTGGTACGACCCCAGGCTCAGTGTCTCCAGTGTGCAGCTTGTGCTCCACATCAGTGTTTCTCTGTGGAGTTGGTAGAGCAGCTGGAGGAGTCCACGGCCTGCAGGATGGTCTTTACCGTCGGCCTGTCCATCGGGATTTTAGATGGGTGACAAAGAAGGACCTTCCCTGCTTCATCCAGCAGAAAGTCACCTCCCATCTGAAAAACATTAACGATGCATCATTTAGTTTGTTTAATGTGAGCGTTGATGCAAATGTGAGAGCTCTCACAGAGACATATTAGCAGACTCTGCAGTTCTTTTGTTCATTGTTTTTGTTTTATAGCCTGAAGTCAAAGTACATAAGTACTGAGTTTAATTTTTCTTACATGTGGGCCACTTGGCCTGCATTTTTTTAACAATTTCTTGAGAGCACAAAGACCACATAAGGGGTCATCAAGACTTTAAGTTAAAAAACATGATTTTGATTACACTTACATAGATGAATCCATTTCTAAAAGCATGGACGACTTTTTAATAAACAGCATAATACTTCCAGGGAACTAAAAACACCATTTTGGGTAAAAAAAAAAGCCTTTCAGAAGAGCATCAAAGGCTATGGCCATTGTAGCGACTGTGAAATTCCTGCCATGATTACAGCCATCTTAACGAGCCATACGGTCTGTTGTTAAGTCCTAAAATATTATTTTCTAAAACAAATGATGAAAATCTTCTGATGCTTTAAACTAAGATTTTTTATTGATTTATTTTGAGACACAGATGTTAACATTTGCATAAAGTTCTACCCCGAGACAAGACAGAATAGGAATGATAACTGCACTAAATTTCAGAGGAAGTTTTTGAAAGATGTATTTGTTGGTCAAACTAGGATCTGTTAGTTATGAGCCAAAGTCTTTTCACTGAATTTGGAAAGGCACTCCACAGAGAAGGGGGGTAACAAGGAGTTAAGGGGATTGCAGCTTATTTTTTGACCCAGAGTCCCCACGCACGTAAATCAGGCCTGGAATCTTGGCGCATATTTCCATAGTTTACATCATCGATTCAGGCCCTTACATCAGCACTTCAATGTCAAACTGTTCACTGTGTGGTCCAAGTGTACCTGGTAGATATCTTCAAGCAGGCGAGGGGGAACATCAGGGAAGTCTCTGTCAACAGCTCCGTACTCTGAGTACTGCAGCAGACAGCCGAACTTCATCACCTTGGCGTAGGACGAGCCGAGGCCAAAACTCCGGTATACCTGCAGCAGAGATGACATCTACTGTGTTTAAAAAATGCACTGCTTTCTGCAGAAATACGTTTTGGCAGTTTTACACGATCAAAAGCACGAAGAAAAAGAAGATGTCAACGACCTAATCAGGGTATTCACGCAAACCCACACACATGCACGCTCCATGATTGAGGACTGCTTCTGTAGCATGTGGAAAATCTGCTGTCTTCATATTTGGTTGATTGCCCTCGTTTCCATCTCACATCTGCTAACATCTGGTGGTCGACTTTTCAGAATGAATGTTTGAGAGGCTTCAGCTTACTGGGCTTTCATGACACATCATCAAACAGCTGCTAAATCCTCTGGTTCCCTCAGCTTGTGTGTGCTGAGTCACAGCCATTTCTAGTTTCAGGCACCTGCCCACAGCCACTGAATATATGTATACTGAGAATATAATATAATGCAGGCACAGATTTATTTGCTGTAGTCTGATTCTTTTCATATCAAAGCCTAGTTTTCCTTTAGAATTCTCTTAAAGGAGCAGTGTGTAAGATTAAGGGTGATTTAGTGCCATCTAGTGGTGAGGACCGCAGACTGCAATGAGCTGAAACTTCTCCAGGTTAGCATTCATTCAGTGTTCATTGTTCAGGAGCGTTTATTGTTCTGCTGAATTATCTGCAGAGGTTTCTTCTTCTCTAAAACAAACAGACCTGGTGATTTGCACGAGTAAAAACACTGAATAAGTGGTTTGACGTTTTTCTCGTTGCAGAGGAGCTGCTAACTATGGTGGTCAATGTGAAAATGTGAATGGCCCTGTCTAGAGCCAGGGTTTGTTTGTCCATTTTAGGCTACTGTAGAAACATGATGGTGCAACATGATGATCTCCATGGATGAGAACCCTCTCCACATGTAGATATAAACGGCTCAATCTAAGATAATGGAAACACAATTCTTGTTTTCAGGTGATTATACGCTAAAGAAATCATATTATATTCCATTTCTTCCAGTATGTTCGCCTAAGTCCAACACTTGATTGAAAAGGGTGAAAACACACATCCTGACCTTTCTCTGTGGATCCAGCAGCATGTCAAAGGTACATCCAGTCTGCTCCCGCCACACCTGAGCTCCCTCCACGCCACCAAACGACACCACCAAGACCCGCACTGACCGAGCCTCGAGGACAGCCTACAGATATAACACCAAGTTATATGACAAATAAATGATTAACAAACATGAACAATAAGCCATCCTGAGAATTTGCTTCAGCTCCGAGGATGTGTTATCCTCCCTTTCCCACATTTTTGTTCAACTGCATGTAATTTATTTATAGAAAAGTGAATGGGTAGTGGCTGCAAGGCCATGGAAAAAATGTTGGACGGCTTTGTCGCCAGAGCAGAGAAAAAAAGATTTAGGAGTCCTCGTGGTTAAAGGCATAGTTCAACATTTTGGGAAACTGACATAACTTCTTGAAAAACTAACTCCTAAAAATTTGCCTAAATACAGAACTTGAATGAATGCTTTGTTTCCACAGCTGCAAGAAATCCAAAGCTTGACAAATCTGCCGTGCCTAGTTATGGTCGCTAAGATTGGACAATCTGAGAAGACAATCCACAAGACAAAATAGACCAACGGCCAGTATAGGTTGGGAGTTATTATGAATTAAAGGGACTGCTTTTGTTAATCAACACAAAAAGCTGTCTTGCAAGAGTGAATGTCAAGATAATCCTGTAAAAGATTGATATGTATGAAAGTTGTTTTCCAGAAAATAAATAATAACTGACCTGACTGGCCTCCAGCTCGGCCACGTGGTCTCGTCACGGTAGTCATCCAAAATGTCTGATGAGGACCAGCAGCAGCTTCTGCCCCTGACCCAGGTACTGACCCAGAGTCACGCTCCTTTAAACACACAACATGGGAACAGCCTCAGACACAACGACACAGCAAAATTTTATTCAATGAAAAACCTAAATGTTGCACAGTGAGAGCCGATCTTTGTGCTGATGAGTGACCAGGCCCTGTCTATGCAGGTATTTTTTAAAAATTTCAGTAGAAATTTGTCACGTTTGGCCTCTCGTCCACACGTAAACGAGTTTTAGATCAGTAAATGGAGATTTTTGAAAACGCCCTAAGGTGCAGATAGTTCAAAAGTTTGGTTACTTTGTATCCGTGTGGAACCCTAGACGGATTTTTACAAAAGTTTCATTTTTAGTGGCCTATAACACAGTTTGCATGTGGACGAGAAGCCAAAGTGCATTAAAAAAAGCCAAGTTTACAAAAATACCCTTGCCTTTTTATTAAACAGAGGAGGGAAATATTCTTTTTCAGAAATATCTGTATACATGTAGGCACTGAAAATAGCAGAACACAAACATTTGAGGTCTGGGTGTGACCTGCACCAGTGTGAACTCACTTTCCACTCCATGCATCAGTGAATGAAGTATCAGGGCTCAGGCTGTCTGCGATCTTTCCTCCTGACAGCTGTCTGTCTGTTGTCTGCAGATTCCTGTCCACACTCTCCAGGAAGGAGTCCCACTCAGTCTAAAAAACGAGACATACACACATACAAGGGTTAAAACTAAATAAATCCCAGGAGTCATATAGAGTGGTTTAAAGACATACTAAAATTCAAAAATAATCTAAAAACAAGAATAAAACAAAAAATAGTGATATTTTATATCACTATTTTAAGCTCAAGAAAATGTTATCTAAGTGTAAGCTTAACAGTTCATTGTAAGATTTGAAAATTTGGACAATAATTTCTGTTTTTACAGTTTCTGGCTTTGATAAATGGTGTAATTTTGTCAGTTTCTAAAGGAAACATGCCTTTCAAACCTGACGGAGGGTTTTCAGGTTAAGATGGTATTTAAAATAAATATAAAATATAATCATTTAAAGCTGTAAGTCTCTCCCCTAAGAAAAAACGAAAAAGTCAATAAAATAATTAAAATGCCTCCCACGTTTTGTGCCACCCCCTCCTTCCTCATAAATAACAGTCCCTTATATTAACATTTAACTACAGCATACAATATTGATGTAGACCCCAATTGTCACTGTATGCAGTGTGTAAAATATGTCTATGAACCTGATTGTTTACTACTGAATTTCAGTCAAAATATACAACATTTAAAAAAAAAACTAAATAATAAAGTCTCAAACATACAGACCTCCAGCTCAAGAAGTTCCTCAACCTGCTCTCTCACTGCTTGATGGCTGGAAAAGTACAAAGATTCTGTGAGAAAGACACTTCAAAACTGAGCTTATTTTTACATTACTGAGTAATAACACAGTGTTAAATGACAACTAAGTTAAATAAGTTAAATGTCACAGGACTTGAGCGAACCTTTATGGTTTTGTGTATGTCTTAGGGCAGGGGTCGGCAACCTTTACTATCATAAAAAAAATCTGTCTGGAGCTGCAAAACATATTTAAGCTTTATATGAAGGTAACACAGCCTATCAAGTCTAAATTAGCCTATCAACATTATTAATAGGTCTAAATGAGCATTCACTGATATGTTTTACCAGCAGGTGGCCTCTCTGCAGTGGGCTCTTTATGATTATTCAGCACTTTAACTTTGCACCTTGACAGTGAAAGCAAACAAACCTGTCCACGCCCTATCAAATTCTCTATTTTCCTCCAAGACTTTTCCTTTCTTTGATTTGGAATCCAGAGCTAGCCTAGCCAGGGAGACTCAAGACTAACTACTGCTACTGAGGTTTGGCAAAATTTAGGGGAAAAGATGCCAGGCCATAGATGTGTGATACGTTTTAGTTGATGATATGTTAAAAAAAAAAAAAAGCATATATTTGGTGTATAGGCGACACATTTTTTACAGTTGGAGAATGTAAGAATTTCGTAAGGTTTACAATGGTGATAAATGAAAATTAAAATGTTAGAAAACACCTGTTATTTATTTCTACGTTTTTTTTTTTGTTGGTCAAAGCCATAGGGACCCTCTGGAGAGTGTGAAAAAGAGCTGCATGTGGCTTAAGGAGAGTTATCATATCCATGTTCTCATCTTTTTCTGTGTATTTCACTTGAATTCATGGAAAGGACTCCCTCATTTGTTTTACTGCACAAATCTCATGTAACTCATCCCTGGGAACTTAAACATGCAGTATTCTACATGCTGGAGGCAATGATGACAAGCCAAGGAGTTAATTATGGAAAACCTGTAGTAACCCCTAAACAACCCCAAACACATACCGTCAGAGGTGCGGACTCGAGTCATGAACATGATGACTTTAGACTTGACTAAATTAAAAAAAAAAAGACCTACACTAACACCAATGACTTGATACCATCTGCCAAGCCCATTATTTTGTTTAAAACATGTGCCACGAGTCAGTTTATTTCCCTTCAATTCTTCAATCAACTGTAACTTTATTCTTTTTTATCATTAGACATAAAACATACAACGTTCCATATCACTTTAATGGATGAACAGAAAATGTCCTACAAATTTGGGAAGGAAAGGTTAAGAACATTTTGCCAATATGAGATGTGATAAACACAACAAGACACGACAGACACATACTGACTTTATTCTGTTGTGGTTAAATAATGTTATATACTATGATAGTACAATGTCAGCACTATTTTTTTTCTTTTTTAAAATTTTAGTCGCACTTGTTCTAAGAAACTTGATTTAAAAAATAAATACAAAATGTAAAAAGCATTTGGACATTTTTGAAATTTAACACCATTTTATGACTTGTTTAAGTCTTGAAAGTCAAAGTTTAGGGACTTGGGACTTGACTTAGGACTTGTCAGTCTAAATACAGCACCAAGCTGTAATCACCACGTCACTTCCTGAGAACCTCCTAACCAGTTGGAGACGTGTAACCATGGTAACCCTTGCCAACCTCAGCTAAAAATGATTGTAAAATATATTTCACTTGGCAAACTGAAATCTTATAAATTAACACTTAAATTGAAGGGTTACTGATGTCACAAAGCTGTCCTGGTCTCCAATAAGAACGTTCTTACAATGCATTGTGAGATATTTATGCTGGTGTAGTGTACAGTGTTTGTTTACAGCAATATTTCAACAGGAAACAGTACGCAATTCACTTCCTGTTGGTTTCATACTAAGGTTTCTGGCACACTGAAAGATCTCACATACTCTTTTAACCAACTAAAACATGTAAATATGGAACTTTGGACACAGTAAATAACTTGGTCACACATCTGCATACCATTTATATTATTTATTATTAATAATTATAATCATCATTTGATATGATTATATACCCATACTTACTGATACGACTTCTTCCAAATGTCCTCTGCTTCATTCTTCTTCTTCACTCCGAGGCTGCTCAACAATAACCAAACACACACTTACTTCAGAGCATAAAATACAGCAACATTTTGATTAAAACATCAGATTTCATACTGTAGCCAGTGACATGGCCGAATGCTTCTGTGACTCTGCCTCACCTTTTGTAGAAGTCTGCTCCGGCTGAGATCAGGCCGAATAAAGTGGTGATCTTATGTGGGACAAAACTCTCCAGGGACTCTGTGGGAGAACAAAAGGCCATAGTTATTAGTCAGGCTGATTTGTGCAGCGTCACACTGTTGGCAACAAGCATGACAGAGATTACATTACAACACCGTCGGTCCACTGACTCCATCACACAGATCTCACATGAAGCATGTGCTGCGGCCAGCTTATGAAATATTCAAAAGGAGACTTGAGAATTATAATTAATTACATTACGAGTTAATACAAATGCAGCCGCAGCTTAAAAGTATCTTATTCAATTTATTTCAACTAGATTTGACTTATTTTTATAAAAATTAACAGCGTTTAATTACATTTCTTATGTTTAAATGCTGATGTGCTTAGTGGGAACAAAATATAGGTTATAAAACAAAACTGGGCATCCTATGAATTACATAATCTGATAATATTAATGTGCACACATTAATTGAACAATCTATTTAGGAACAGTTAAGTATAACTGTCTATACTACTCTGTACCTTCAGTGTGCAGATCATAGGATCAAAACAATTCACTCAACAAAGAATTTATTTTCTAACACTGCAGTTCAAAAGTTTATAATCCCCATTAAAATCTTAATTTGGTCAAGTCAGATGGCTGAGAGGACTTATCTATATTTCTGAATGGTCTTTTATGCTTTCAGGCTGTGAAAGTCCTCTTTATAAATATGTTATTTTGTGTCAAGGGTGCGTTTTGTAAATGGAGAACAAGACGCTGTACAATGGTTCAACCAGACGAACCTACCTCTACACACCATACACATATCTCTAGGCAATTATCAGTCGTCGGGAAAAGAAATTGGAAGCTTAGCATCAAAATCAGGGTGTCTACAGGTATCAGACACTTGAGTGTGATGATTTTTAAGACCTTCCCAAGATAATTTTTAACCAAATTTAGGACTGATTTTGGACAAATCATTTTTCTATTCAAGCATTGCAGGTAAATATAAAAATAAGCAGTATGATGTTGTCCCATGCAGAGGTAGGTTAGTACAGTGAGTTCGGTTAATCTGCATTTTGCCAGCAGGTAAGTGCCAGTAGAAAGTATTAGGTTCAATGGCAGGTTTAAAGGTTTGTAACATCAGAAATGTGGACTTTCACACAGAGCAGCTTGACTTATTTTGTCAAAAAGAAATTAAATGATGGATAAATTGATAAATTAAATTGATAAATTTAATTTAAGACATTTTAAGATTTTTTAAAGACCTGCAGACACCATAATAATGTGTGCATATTTCAGTAGAAACAGGTTCTTGCTGCAGGGCCAAGAGCACAACACAAGCTATAACTACAGCCAACATGATGCTTTAGCAAATTATTCTTCAAATTATACAACGGAAGGTTAATCTAGAGTTAACACTGTTGAAAACTGGCCAGGAAATATCAGCTGGACCAAAGAGAAAGGGCTTCCCAAAATATCAAAAGTCGCACCAGTCGCACCTTTGTGATAAGATAAGATAAGATAAGATAACTTGGCACATAAGGTAATACTTTATTCATCCTGATGCTGTGTAGCAGTTGCAACACACAGAGTGCAATATTCAGTAGGTTAGGTGCAAAATATAACAATAAGATAACAGAAAGGAGCAACTTTTTCCCTGTTAAAGGGTTTTTTTTGGGGGAGTTTTTCCTTCTCCGCTGTGAGGGTCCAAGGACAGAGGGATGCCGCATGCTGTAAAACCCTCTGAGGCAAACTGTGAGTTGTGATATTGGGCTTTATAAATAAAACTGAATTGAATTGAACCCAATATATACAATGCAAAAAACAGGTAACCACAATGGATGATTATTGTAGTAGGGTTGCTTATACCTGTGTTTGTACAGTGTTCAAATCTGAGGTAGTTAGTGTAAGAGTATGTAGTTAATACATAATGATGATTATTATGTCCATGATATTTCATTTAATGTCACATTATTGCACATTAAGTTTCCTGGGTCAGGTGTGAGTCTCTAACAGTATTCTCCCCTGTTATACAACACTATTAATGGGACCTTTAGTCATTTAATTCTTCTTTTGGGGCCAAACTATTCAAAATATTAAGAATATATCTGGTCTCCTAAGTGTTAAATTAGGTAACAAAACCTATGTTAAACCAGTCGTTATTAAAGGACAGAGGAATACCTAAGTATAGCAGGTGACTCCAAACTTCCTGTCCACTTTTATAATCTACATTTTAAAAGAGCTCTGTCACTACAGGCGTATCCTTCTTTACATGAGTCCTACCTTGTGCTTCCTGCTTGGCCTTCTGTAGTAGGACTGAGCCCAGGTTGACCAGCAGAGTCAGAGCACTTGTTAGAGTCTCCTCTGATACAGTCACATCCTCGGCCATGGTCTCCTGCTCCTCCACAGACACACTGAGGCCGGAGCAGGAGCCATGTGAGCTAAAACTGCATGCAGGTCACGTGACTACGTCATGTGGTGCTAAAGTCTCTTTGATTTTTTTCCCCCTACCTTGTGACGGCATGACCCGCCCTACTCTGCTTCACTCGGCCTCTGATTGGCTTAAATATGCTCCTCCCGTGAACCCCAACCAATCAAAGTAAAGAAGGTAACGAGCAGTAGCCAATCAGAGGGAGCGTAGGGCGGGCCATTCCCAAGGTTTGCTTATTCAGCATGACAAAGAAAAAACAGGAGTACTCTTGAATTAAATTTATTCAAATACTTTTGAATGTGAGAAAAATTCAAATCATGTTTAAAGATTGAACATTTCAATGCAGTTATAATGTTATAATGACTGCGTATTTTTTGAGTAAATCATCCTGATTCAGCACATTTTCTACAACTTAATTGTCTTCCAGTTGATGAAGTAGTCACATAAATTAAGTTGGGACTTACACATAAATAGTTACAATGAAGTCCCCATATATCTTTAATTACTATGTGATAACTACTTTAATCATGTTAGGGACAATCACAGCTACTCAACAAGACACAGCCAGACAAATACTATTTTTTTTAGGTTTAGGAACCTTTTTATATCCTCCTTTGATCTTGATGTCCTCATATGAGGACATCACATTTTGGGTTTACTTGACCTTATACTTCATTCTACTTATCTTAGACCTGTTATCCTTGTTCATGAACACTTTTTGTGCCATCTAGTGTTAAAGCACAACACACTAAGGCCCTGATCACACTGCGTTGCGTTGCATTGCGTTGTGACGCGCCTTGCATTTCTGCGCTCTAGACGCCTGGTGTCTTTGCCGGAGCACTCTGAACTCCTCGAGTTGAAAAAACTTCAGCTCAAAGCTGAAAAACGCCCCACGTCATCTCCTTTTTCGTCATCTTTTTTCCTGTTGTCCAATCAAATGATTTGAGAGGCGGGCCTTCTGTGGTGGTCACGACAACAAGGTTACAGTTCGTAATCTATGGAGGAGAAACTGTTGGTAGTGGTTGCTGGATACTCAGAGCGATATGGCCTGACGATAGACAGCAGGTTGTCAAACTGCCCCCAAGTCATCCTAAAATATGCCTGGAAACAGTCATCATAGAGGAGAAGCTCCTGGACCAACTGGTGGTACTCCCCATGACCCATCCTTGTTTTTAGGGTCTCATGTACCCACACAGATCTCCATTACCCTGTGCCCAGCAAACTATTAACTGACAGCCTCCTCCTCCATCCTGACATAAAGGAGGACAACATCTGATCATATTTTATGGTTGAAACTTGATTATTTATGATTTATTATTTTTGTAGTTTGATACGGCAACAAATTTGACCAATTTTAGCAACAGTAACAAGCAAAGACTGTTGATTAGGAAGTACTTGTTTGAGGACATTGGGACTTTATTATCACTGACAGTATTTAGTTTTTTATACTAATCGGGTCCTACTGATCCCAAATAGCTCGGAGAAATTAAAAATGCATGCTGTCTTTTAATGTTTTTTTCTTTTATGTCTGTATGTAATATTGGATATTGTATGTGCACGTGTTGCTCTTGTCAAAATTGGCACAGACCGTAAAATCTCAAACTGAAGGTGGCTACAGCGGTCAATTAAAAATTGACTTTACTGAGGTTAATTTTGAGATACTTGGTAAAAGAGATTAAAGAAAAAACGGACAGAGCCTGTTAAAATTGTCAACCAGTTTTATTGACTGCTGAACATTCATTCACTCATTCAATAAAAAATTCCCCTCCTTCAAGTTTTAGGCTGTAAGAGCCCACCATAGCACTTAATGACTGGGTCACCCAGTGCAAATAAACAGAAAGAAAATGACGACCAGTCAGCACAATCATTGATATGGAAAAGAAAAAGTGACACAAAGCAGACTAAGGCAGGAAATAAATTAGATATGCCGCTGAAAAGATCAGTTTGTTCTGACATTGTGGATCTAATTAAATGACAAAATAAAGAAACTGGACATTAAATTACGCATTGACATTGAAGCTGCAATTAAAGAGAAATTAAATTGCAGAAATTTGTTCATAAGACTGAATACCTTTAGATCTCAGGTGAATTATCTGCTGAGCTTGTTTCCTCCTTGTGCTTAAACCAACATTGGTGGGTCATTAAAAAACAGGCAGCAGCTGCATACACGCTAATTTAGCCTCATTCAAGTTCCTTTGTTTCTTAAGGTTGTAAACATCACATCCCACTTATAATAAATCCTATCCCTAGCAGCACCAGTTTCATGATCTGTGTCTCTGTGTGTTCAGTTTCCATATCAGCTTCTTTAATTTTGTGAATATACTTTTCGATTAACGAACTGATACAACAGAAAACCACATGATTTTGAAATTTAAAGCCAATTCAATGTCTTCCAGAAGATTTCCGAAACCTCTTAATCCACTTTTCCACAGTCACATATGTAGGGAACAGGCGAAAAAAATACAGACAGTGTTTGATGATTAAGACATTTGGAGAAATATGAGCTCTTTTCTCTCAAACTATTGCTCTCAAGTGTCTTGAAGAACGGCTCACACAAGCAAATTCAACCCACGAGATCGTAAGAAAATCCAACTGGCATCCGATGCAAGCTAAAGGAATGATAGCAAAGACGATAACAGTATGTGGTGTGCTTTTAGCCGTATCTATAATTACTCCATGAGACCCAACAGTCAGAGATGTCAGAGAACAATCAGGTTTTATTTCTGTTGCTCATGTTTGGATTTTAACTGTTTATGAGTTTGAAATGGAAATTTACTGTTTCACAGCTTTTTGTAAATCATTACAAATTATTTTAAACGATACTGTGACCAAATGGGATATGGGAATCTTGATATGCCACACCTGTCAGTGGACGGGTTATCTTGGGAAAGGAGAAGTGCTCACTAAAATGGATTTTACAGAATTTGTGACCAAAATCTTAGATCTTTAAATTAAACCTGTGAAAAGTGGAACAAAAACAAAAGTAGCATTTACATTTTTTCTCAGTGTATATACAAAGAATATTGAGCTGCTGCTGCCCTGATATACAGCTGTCTGATTTACATTTAAACACGTTACTTAACACAATGTCTCAATGACGGTTGCCCTATAATTTGTGGTGGTGCTGTAGTACAGGCAATTATTATAATTATTCTTATTATAGTACACCTATCAAAGGGTTTGTGATGACAACTGCAATATAACAATAGATTTATGGGCCTCCTGTATAACTGGTTTAATAATTCAATCTAAGAGTCGTGTGTGTGAGGGAGGATGACACAGAGCAGAGGCGAGTTTGAGTGCTAATTTGATACCAAAATAAGATGAACTGTGGCTTTTTGAAACCAACTAATTCTCACCACTTACACACGATATTTTGAGTTTGTATGAATATCACCTCAGATCTATCCAAGACTGAGAGGAAGAGGCACAACCTGCTTCCCACATGCGTCAAGTAACACTATGATTTTAAAATGTAAACAACTACCATTAAAGCTCAGATGCTTTTGGAGAACTTGACGCTACTATAAAAAAACCAGGCTGCATTTACTCTTGCCAACAACAACAACAATCACTTCTGGGTAGACATATGGCAAGTGAATTGTGGAGATATATGAAATTAGCCAACTTGTTTGTTTCTGTTTCAGCTGTAACTGTTACGTTTTAAGATATATACTTAAACACAGAGGTTCAAGGTTTCTGCTGTCTTTATTTTATGAAATACTGTGTTGATTTGCTATTATCTTTGATAAAGTAAATCAACCACCACGGACGCTAAGCAATGTCCTGCTGTGGATGGGGACCACAGCGAAATATATTTTAGCCACCTAGAAAGGTCAATCAGTTCAAGTAAACAGTATATTTGGAATATTTTCTCTGCATTAACTTACACACTAACTGATTGAGGAAGCGGTAAACCAGGAACTCCCGTGTTCTGTGAAGTAAAATTGCTGTTTTTGTCAATGGAGTCTGGTGGCTTTGAGATAACGGCCTGTTGTAAAGGGCTGTCCGACAGCAAGGTAAAGCAGTTTGGGCCTTTCTCAGGTGGCTAAAAACTAATCAGTTGAGGCAGCGTTTGCTCAAAACCACTTCATTTTATGTAGGTGGTGCAGGGATTTTCTTGCTAAAGTTAATGTTAACAAACATTGTGATTTGGTCTATAATTGAGTGCAGTGTACTATCCTTACTTGTAAAGTCTCTCTGCCACAGTTCATAGCTCATTTTTATTGCAAATTACTTAGAAAAAAATGGAGGGTTTAATCGATTAACCTAAAGAAAAAGAAAAAAAATATGAGAGAAAAATGTTGGCCATTGCTATTTTTCCTGTTTTCATAGGCTTGAATCAGGATTTACTGTAAATATTTTTTACTCTTGGCCCAAAATAACTTCAAATTGTTTCATATTGTCATATAAGAATATTGATTTTGCACTGATGATCTGACAGTTTCTTCTGTTTCTCTGTGGTGTCAAGTTGTTAATGTAAAAGAAACAATAAAGAAAACACATACTTTCAAATACATCAGAAAATGTCCCAAAGTCTACAAGGATGTCTTCAATTTTTTGTCCTCAAATCAGCCTGTTTTTTTTTTTCAATTTTGTATAATGACATAAAACTCAGAACAACAGGATGTTTGATATTTTTGCTTGACAAGTTATTAAATAAATAATTTGTTTTCTGATGATTGACTAATTGATTAACTGACAAATCTTTGAGGACTTTATGTCACCAAAAGCAACAAATAGCTCTCTGAAAATTCTCCAAAAATCTCTGACTGTTGCTCTCATACTAGTTCAGCAGCCAACCCATCTTAACACCAACCCGTTATTGGTCACAATAAAAGAAAGCAGGGTTCGATACCCGATAAGAGAAGTGACACTTCCTTCAAGCGTCGAGAAAACTAAACAAAAGAGACTGCTTCAAGTATCCCGAGTGGAATTCAATAGCCCTGAAGGTTTTGGATTTGTAATTCTTTTTAAATCCCAGAACTCCTTCTCTGCTGATAGGCTGGACTTTGAGTGTGTGTATGTGTGCTCAGTGGTTTAAATTAAGTTTTAAAGTGCCAATTACAAAACTTAAAATGCTGAATAAAAACTGTTTTAGATACCAGACAACAAAGTAACATCCAATTTAAAGTTCAAGATAATCTAAAGCTGAGATTCAACCATGACTGACTAAGCAACATAACATCGTTCATGCTGATGGTTCATGAGATGCACTGTGTGCTTCGGGTGTTTCAGCGTAAAGGCCTATAAAGCAGAGAAAAAGAGAGGGTGGACAGAATTGCTTCTGCATCCCAAACTGTGACACCAATGTTCTCTGTCATCCTCCCCAAACAGCTGGAGGGTGGAAATATTGGGACTGATTTAAAGAAGTGTTGTCATAAGCACCAAAATGTCAGTATTTTTTATACCTAAACAAACATTTGATTTAATATTGAGCTTTACAAACATTATATAATTTGACCAAATGTGTTATATATTGATATAAAATAATTAAGAACTGGAAAAGAAAAAATGTCGGCCTGGATGTTGACAGTTGGAACACCATGTATTGAACTGGATCCTGGGAGCCAAATACTGCAGTCTATTTATCAGAGGTGGGACCAAGTAATTGGTCTGCAAATCACAAGTAGGTCTCAAATCTTGGCACTTAAGTCCCAAGTCGAGCCCCAAATCAAGACTGGCAAGTCCCGGGTCAAGTCCCAAGTCTTAAATCTTGAGTTTGGAGCGCTTTTCAACAAATGTAATGCCAACAGAGTAATAATATATTAAATTAACAAAAATCCTGAATCATTCTAAGTGGCCGCTTATCCTGTCGGGGTCTGCGGGGGTCTGCTGACATTGGGCGAGAGGCAGGGTACACCCTGGACAGGTCACCAGACTATCACAGGGCTGACACATAGAGACAGACAACCATTCACACTTACGGCCAATTTAGAGTCACCAAGTAACCTGCATGTCTTTGGACTGTGGAGGAAACCCGGAGAAAACCCACGCTGACATGGGGAGAACATGCACCAGGAACCCTCTTGCTGTGAAGCGACAATGTTAACCACTGCACCACAGTGCCACCTCAAAAAATTTTGAAATGAAACCAGACTTGTTGAAGTCGCTGAAACAAAGTGGATCATTTGGGGATTTCAGTGTGGACTTGCTGGGGATGAATAGTGTTTATGTTAGCCCTAATTGATTCAGGAAATGAAACAAAACTTCAAAATCTTCAAGTGAAAAGGCTCAAGTCCAAGTAACGTCACGAGTCATTGATTTTTAAGTCCAAGTCAACTTGCAAGTCTTTTTTGGTTTTCAATTCAAATTTGTAAATCGAGGTCATGTCACTTGAGTCCACACCTCTGCTATCCATGGCTTGCAAAGAATATCAAATCTACTGCGGGCTGATGCACCGGTGTCCAAATAACATGTCAACACAGGTAGCTGAACACAGTGTTCCAGTGACGGTTGCTGTTTATTATTTGTTGTAATGTCTAATTTCAGGTTCTGGGACAACATAAAGTATTTATAAGCCTCCAGCATAAGTGGTGTAAGAAGTCCAACTATGAGTCATGTGTGAGGGAGGATGACAGAGAGCAGAGCAGGTTTTGAGGCTGATTCGATACCAAAATAAAATTTACTCATCAAATAATTCTCGACCCTTCACAGAGGAACCGTCTCTTTAAAATAATGTTTGTAATTTGCATTAATATCAACTCAGTTCTTTCCAGGATCAATATCTGCTTCCCAAATGTGTCAATAAAATTTAAACAATTACCATTAAAGCTATGAGTTTGGGCTGCAGAAGAAGACATTCCCTTTGTTCTGTCCAGTGTAGAAGCTCCATT
The DNA here is from genome assembly GCA_019142605.1 of Cephalopholis sonnerati. NCBI lineage: Eukaryota > Metazoa > Chordata > Actinopteri > Perciformes > Serranidae > Cephalopholis > Cephalopholis sonnerati. The sequence goes on from JAGQAX010000009.1 coordinate 17,847,180, forward strand.
ATTAAGACTTTATCAAATACACTTCTCTCCTGTGTAGAAGTTGTGTTAGGACTTCTTTGGACAGTGTGAAGACGAGTCTGTGTTGAGAACCTCGATCATTGTTCTGGTGGACGGGAAGGTCTCTGCTACAGACGGAAGACTCTGGTACCAACCTGGTAAACTGTTAAGAAAGAAACATATTAAAAGAAAAATAAGGGCTCTGCCAAGCAGAGAAATAACAAACTAATAGCATGATTTGTTTTCCCACCTCTTGAGATTCATCCAGCTCTTTGCTGTTTTACTGAAGCTGTCTGGACTGGGTGTGGTCATGGCCTCAAAATCCACCAGCTGCAACAAACACAAACACTGTTTAGAGGACACACAGTGGGTGCATTTCACTGCCTCTGAGGCCATGTCCACATAAATAAAGATTTTGTCTGGCTCTTTATGTTGACCTCCCTTCCTAGTGAGGCACCGATCGGACAGAGTGCTTTTTAGCAGCCTGGGGTGGCCTTTTGTGAAGTGGTTTGCTAATTGCTTTCGGTCAGGCCCCAAGAAAGAGTGCCGGGCTTTGAAGCCAATTTGAAATGACCAAACCATGAAATCACAACCTTAAGGTCCATCACGTCATGCCATGGGGCCCAAAGTGACTTTTTCTCTTAGACTTGCATTGTGAAAGAGACGTCTGTGAATCTATGGATACATTTTTCTGAGCGTCACACCCCCTGATTTCATCAGGATTTAAACTATTTGGCCCAATAACAATTTGAAAGTCAAGAAGAAGGAATTAAATGATTTTATCCCTATTATAGATAGCAAAGGGCTGAACCAGAAGCTAGCCAGCTCAGCCAGCAGAAGTCTCTAGTGTGCCTGCTCTATGGGCCTAACAGAGTGGTAGATCCGGGTAATTTTATACCCAGAAAGTCAGTTGGCTCGTTCGGCCTCTGAGCAACTTATATAGGTACGAACCGAGCCCGGCCTCCAATGCTGCACCAAGTATTTTTTATACATTCATGCTTTTGTGTTGCTTTGTGCCTCACATTTTTCCACTCTATGCATCTCACATTTTTTCAGTAGCCCTCTTAACGCTTCAAGCTGCAAAACAAGTCAACTCAAAGCAAAGAAGCGCCTGATGTCATTTGCGTTTTTTCCCCCGACGTTCAGTCGGATGAACTGAGAGGTGGGCCTTCTGTAGATACGGCATTTTTTATGTAAATATCTGTTCACTAGGTAAGGTAACTAGCTTCTAACTGTCTAAAAAAAACCAAAAAGGTACATATCTGTAAGTTTGATTCACAGCAACATAACAGTTAACCGACTTAGGAATAGTGATTCAGTGGTTGCCTAGCAACAACAACAACAACAACAACAACAAAAAAGTCACAGAAAGCCGCTCATTTTTTTAAACTGTAGGGTTCAAATAAAAAGGGCAGTGCGGTGCGCCCCTCGTTTTGTAGCATGCAATTTTTGACCTGCACGACTCACAGCACATTTCTGCCTTGTCAGCAATATTGTAAACCTTACTGTTACTGTGTAATGTTACACACTCCCCCTTGCAAACAATCTTCTACCTGCCTCAAAGTTTTCCAACAAATCTTTGTTGATCATTGCCAATATCAAGAACAGTCTGCAGGGGCTCACAGGCCGTACAGTGTGAGCACTCATAGTGTACCATGAGCACTCATGTTGTGACTTGACAATCAGGCCGTTAAGTGTGAGCTCACAAATCATGAGCTTTGCCTTTACATCCCAGATGATTTACTTGTACAAGAGGAGTTGGAGTGTATACCCAGCTTTAGGTAGAAGTAGTAAGGGAAAATGTTAAGAAGCCAAATTTCTTTTGCTGCAAACTCCCACTCATTTTGATATTCATCATTTTCTACATACAGTATGATGGTACGGTTGCCAGAAATTCAACTACCTTGTTTGCTAACAAAACATGTTTGGAAAGGCAGAATCACAGCATGTACACCAAAAACTGTTTTTTTTTTTACTTTGCCTCTTCAGGACTTTAACGATCATAAAAAAATGATGAGGAAAAAACTCTCTTTTGAACTTATGTCCTCACTGGCAACAATATGTCTGCAAGTAGGCTCATATTATGAACAGTTTTTATGTGTACGTTCTCTCTTTTCAAGATTTTTATTCATTCATTAAGATCCATAAATCACCAGACATTCTTTAGTGGGGGACACTTAACAAGCTGCCTGGCTGAAAAAAGGCTGACCTCAGCTGAACCTTTCCTGAGCTTCAGCTTTCTAACACCTGCTCGGATTTCTGCGCTGTCTTGTTTCCCTCCAATGGGATTTTGTTTCAGGAACAATGTGTCTGCTTGGCCGGCGCAACGTAGGTCAGAATCTCAGCCAAGTTTCTTATTCTTCCAGACGGCTGGAATAAATGTTACAAATAATTGGATAGGCTTTGTATCCACGAGTGGAGTTGATAGCAGGCTCTTATGTAACGTAAACCTTTCATTTGGACAAAGGAACAAAAACAAGAGTCACTGATCCTCAACTAGTCTTTAACTTAGTGTATGGTTTTCTTTGCTTGCTCAGACATGGAATATGTAACATTATCGGCTGTAAGGCGCTGTTAAAGTGACAGATCTTTTCTCATTCAGACATGTTGTAGGTGTCTTTTCTGTAAATGTTGCTTACAGCTTTATCCAAATAAAGAGCCATGTGTGTGTGTGATATCTGGCACCTGCTGCATGAGAGGAAGTGATACTACAGCCACAAAAAAAGGTGAGTGTTTCCATAACAACATAAAACAACCAATGTTATTCTCATTGTTTTGTAGGTTAAGATTTGTAGATTTAATTTCTATGAGCACAGCCGATGTCACCTGAGAGATTTATAGCAGTGGTCATGATCAAGACAAACTCTCTGTGTGTACATGCTCTACCCTGTAATGCTGCTGTGGACTTCACGTCAATCTGATGGCATTTAACCTGTGTGCATTAACGTCATTTCCATGGTCAGACCTTGTTAAAGCTGCATGTCTGGAAGGGGCTAATGTTTACCTTTCCTTTCGGGATCCTGCCAATGACCTCTTTTCCACTGGCCATCAGTGCCCCCATCACGACCGAGTAGGCCACCACACTGAGGAGAAGCAGATCAGGGAAACAATCTCACACACTTATATCACAATGACAATTAAAACTTGTTCTACTCTGTGGCATGCAAACAGTAGAACATGCTGTTCTTCGAACACAAATGTAAATTACTGTTAATAAGAGGAGTTCTATTTCGTCCCTCCTGACCGCCAGAGGCGGTGCATAAGCACTGGATAACTCCGCCTGCGCTAGCGCATGTCGAGTACGAATACCAACAATGTCACCCGTGACCCCTGCATGAACTCCGGGAGGCTATATCTTCCGGTGTCAGCAGGTGATCTGTCCCTTCATTCTTCTCGCGACCGCGCGTCAAGGTATACGTAAGTAGGTCAGGCACGGCCGTTCCTATGGCTCAGTGCTATCCTTATCTACTGTTGGATCACACGTGCTGCTAGCTCTGTGCAGCCTCGTGCCTTTGGGGTAGGAGTAACGGGCTAGCGCTCGTCCTCCGAGAGGCTGTAGCTAGCATATTGCACGGTTGTATGTCTTTGTGCCTGCCTTGGATTACTGGGTGCAGGTCGGTGTTTAATTGAATTCTCATGGCTGTTTTCTGTGTTTTGCAGTGTGGAATTCAAGGTGATTGAAGGAAGCAATTGTGTTGGTGAAGGTGGTTCTTTCCACTTCCCTCCTCCAGCTCAGTTGTGCTAACAAAAAAAAAAAAAAAAAAAAAACGACAGAAAGAAGAGGGCTAATAAGGGTCAGCGGTCGCCCATTGCCATCTGGGGTCAGGTGTCACTCCACGAGGGGTGTTTCCACGTCTTGGGCTGCTCTGAGAGGCGACATCTGTGCTGCAGCCTCTTGGTCATCGCCTGCCACCTTCCATCGCTTTTACCGGCTCAACGTTGCTGCTGAGCATGGTCCTTCGTCCCAGGACTCCTGCCCCTGGGCAGTAAGGTAAGCTTGGGGGATTCTTCGTGATATTGTTGGTATATGTCATCCAGTGCTTATGCACCGTCTCTGGCGGTCAGGAGGGACGAAATAGAACGAAAAGTTACAATTGTAACTGTGGTTCTATGAGTCCCGGATGACCGCCAGAGTGCTGGGTCACTTAGAATCCTCGCGAGTTCGCGAGCAGATTTTGGAACAGATCACCTGCTGACACCGGAAGATATAGCCTCCCGGAGTTCATGCAGGGGTCACGGGTGACATTGTTGGTATTCGTACTCGACATGCGCTAGCGCGGGTGGAGTTAGCCAGTGCTTATGCACCGCCTCATAGAACCATAGTTACAATCGTAACTTTTCGTTTCTAATGTTCCTGCCAGAGGCTATCTGACTCAAACCATAACCTGTAATTACAATTCCTCGCACAGTAATTTAACATGTCACAGATAGGGTTTAAAAAGGTTGAAACAATCCTGGAAAACTTCTAAGCACAGTTAAGCTCAGGAATTTTTGCTTAATTTCCATTTTGAAATCGTACATCACGGTGAAAATATTTGGGGGAATTGCACATAAAAAACAACACTAGGTCTTTTAGCATGTTTTGGCAAAGTGTACCCATTTAATTGAATTGTAACCACGCATTGTATTCAGCAACACACTCTTTCCTCACACGTACAAACCATCTGCCAGCATCCATAAGAATTCAGTAAAATTACAACCTTCTGGATCAGGCACGTGCACAGACAGACTCCAGGCGGGGTTCAAGCACCTGACTAGATAAGTGCCATTTCTTTCTATTTCTTTTAATCATTTTGCATTTTAGTTTCTAAATTTGGCTCATGGCATCAATTCTGAATTAAAAGCGTGTTGAATGTCCGATAGCTGCATTTGAGTCAAGCCCCCACCCCTCCCTATTTAACTTCCCCGTCACAGTCACCACAGTTAATGAACACAAATCGGGCGCCCTGCAGAGCAGCGCCCACGTCTCCCTGATTCATGAACAGCCAGGTAACAACAGTGTTTGCCCACGCCTCTGCATTGTTTGTCAATGCAGTGAAATTAATCCACTGTAAAAACCACCTCAATACAGCCAGACTAATTTAGGCAATAACCCACCATTAAGCTTAACAACAAGCATGTTAGTCTGGCATAAAACCACACCGTCTCTCTCCAACTCTCTGGCTGAATCGGGTTCAACAGCTGCCCATGGCGAGCACAGACAGACGCTGAAGTGCTTTCCCACTTCCACATGTCTTTATAAACCAAAATTCAACTTCAAATATTGTTAATATCTCCCATACCGATTCTTAATATTTAATGCTAAGAAATCTGACAAGCGTTTTGGTGCTGCCAAACAAGCTGCAGCCGCTGCAGGCGTCTGCTCTCTAGGATTATTTAATTAAAGCTTATTTAGAAGATAATTATAAGAACTAGTATGTGACTATTTATAAAGGAAAGAGGAGGAGAAGGTCAGAGGAAAGCAGAACACACTGGAAGCCTAATTGCTGGCATTAAATACAAGCCTACTTGTAAATGGAGGTTAGACTGGTTCGTTTATTGTTTTATTTATTCAGAGAACAGCGTTTTTTTTTTAATTTTGTGTAAAGATTTGTTGATTGTAAATGGTTATTTATTTTATAGACCACTAAAGTGTTCACAGTGTGGCATTGTTTTCTTTGTTGCTGCCTGTTATAAATAAATGATAAACGTAGAAAGTGTATGTGTAGCAGCTGCTAGGTGTCTTTAGTTTAGATCTTAAGACACCTTCGACAGACTGCTCATTCCTGTGCACTAATATACTGTACGAACTTCAGCCTCGAGAGCTCTACTGGTGCCATCAGACACAAAGAAACCTCCTGGCAGGGCGTGCTTTGTGAGTGAAAAATAAAAAGTAATATAATATATATTACATGCTTTATGATACTACACAGGTGTTAACTTAGAAAATAGCTTGATTGAAGTTAGTTGTTCACTTTAAACCCTAAGTTCAGCTCATATTCTCACCTCATGGCACACTTTACATTCTATGTATTTGACAAATGACTTCATGTCTGCTTTGGATATGGTTAAAGGTTAGCTTCTATCTGCAGTCGACAACTGCTTCTCTGTAGTTGCTGTCCATTAAAAAAGAACTTACACTACTTCCTAAAAAAACACAGAAATTCCCGTTAATTCCCATGGAAAGTCCCCAGCTTGAATATTCCACGAAATTTGCAACCCTTGTCACAGCAGATTACAGAGGACCCCAAATTCTCTTTCTCCCGTGGGTAATTAAATAGTGAAAGTATTTAACGCTACCTGGATCCTCTGGAGAGGGGCATGAGGTTGCAGAAGTAATAAACCAAGGAGAGGATCAGGTTACACACAGCATCTGCATCCTGAAAGAACAAAAGTTGTAACAGAGAGTCAACTGTAAGGTCACAAACTGGCCCGCAGTGAGAGTTTCTACAGACATGTCCTCCATTTTTAACTGTCTTCACTGTGTACGGCCTTTGTTTAAAGCAGAGAGGGCTGCAGGCTTAATAACAAGAACCAAGAGTCTGAATACAAAAAGAGGTTATTCATATTATTCAAAGTATCTGTTTCAGGTCACAGTCAATAACCTTGTCTAGCTAGTACGCTAACAAAAGAGGCATTGTTGGGTGTCATCACAGCTATCAATATAAATTAAGTAACAATGAAAGAGAGCTAAACAACGAGAGAAACTAAGCCATGGTTGAACAGAGTTTTTATTAATTCAAAATACTTCTGTCATGGTTTGATGATATTTCACTGAGGTCTAAAAGTCTGTTTTTCACTGCAGTCAGTCTGAAATTCATCTACAGCAGCCAGCTGGAGAACACATTCTGCTATAACCCTGCACAGTGATCGATTTGTAAAATTACTGTGATATTCTCCAGAGAATTTATTAAATTCTCTTTCTAGTTTTCCCGTCTAGAAAACTGAATTCTGGTATACTGCTGCAGAGGGAAAGACTGAAAGGAGAAAATCTCAGTTGCAAAATGTGTTGATTGTTGTCAGATGCTGAATGGGAGCTGAGTCACTGATGCTTTGGCAGCCAACTCGAGATGAGGTTAAATATTTGACGTGTGTAACAGACCAGTTCATCATTTTCCTTTTTGTGTCTTGTAGTTATCTGTTCTCCTGCTGCAATGACCCATGAAGAACGATTTAAAGGATCAGTTCACCCAAACAATAAAAGATATATATGTAATTGATCTAACTACAACACAGTCTGACATCTACAATTATTTTCCCTATTAATCAATTTATTTATTGTCCATGAAATGTCATAAATGTCAAAATCATGGCCATTTTTTTGCCCAAAAGCCTAAGAAGACATCCTCAAATGTCATGTTTTCTCTGACCAACAGTCCAAAAACTAAAGACAAACAATTTACAGTAAAATAAAGCAGAAGAAAGCACCTAATCCTCATATTTGAGAGGCTACAACCAGAAAATATTACTCATTTTTGGCAAAAAAATAACAATTTACTTTCTGTCAACTGATAATACAACTGATCCTCTATTTTTTCAGCTGACATTTTATTTGTAGAGATTAAAGGGACACTTCACCTTAAATGTTGGTGAAGATTCTCAATCATCCAGGTCATGGTAATCTTAAGTGCTGTATTGTAGGCAGCTGGACTTGCTTGAGTTTCGTGAAGACGTTTCTCTCTAGAAACTGAAGAAGCCTCTTGGATGTGAGGTGAAACGTCTTCAAGAAACTCAAGCAAGTCCAGCTGCCTACAATATAGCACTTAAGACTACTTTACCCCAAAATTCAAAAGTATATATTTGCCCATATTTTTGCCTTTAGTGCCTTACCAATATACCATCTCACAGTGCAGAAAGAAGTGTGCATCTACTGCTAGCTCACCTAGCACCACTGAGCTAACTAACATTACAGCTCTGCTGATGAGGATGCCATTAATGTTTACACCTGGCACTACCACAAAAACAAGCCTCTAATCCATGAGTAGTTGCACACTTTCTTCTACATGGTGATAATATTGGTGGGTGTAGTTTGGGGAAAAGAAAACAGTTCCTACATGAAACTGCTCACAACAAGGTCTGTGGATTATCTGGAGTAACCAGGTCAGGATTTCTAGACAGAGACATTGCTGTTGAGTTTTTCAAATGTATATTTTGGTGCTTTGAGCACCACAAGCTGAGTGCCATCTAGTTGAAATTATATTTGAAAGAAGGCAGACATCTCTACGGCCGATACCTTCATCACTCTGCAACTCACACCAAAACAATCTAGACTGATAACTAGCCCTACAGGTGAGAGGAAAAACATGTATATTTGAATTTAGAGTGAACTGTCCCTTTAAGAGATCTCCTCCACAGACACTTTGCCTCCACATCAATACAACTGAGGTGAATGGAAGTTTGTTTGTACCGTTCAAAGCATTGAAAACAACATCCTGCTGCTAACTTTCTGCATTGGGATCTGTCCACAAGTTAAATATTTCATGTCATCTCACAAATCAGAGTATTGAACGTGCCTCTGCTTCCTGTTATGTGTGGAATGTTATCCGCAGACCTGTCAAATCTTACCCCTAGTTCTGTAGACAGCATTAACGCCTTCCCTTTGGCGGTGAGGTCTTTGTAGATGGACTCTATCTCTGACTGGTACTGCTGCGTCCGCTCCTCTGTTGTCTGAGTCTCTACTGAGAATAACATGTTGCCCACCCTAAAATACAGAAAACAGTTCACACGTGGAAAGTTTTGAAATACCTGCCAATATTTACATACTTTAATGTACTTAGGCTCTCCTGTACTTTTTAGAAATGCATGCACTCTCATTCATAATTTTCAAATTCTAATCATTGTATTTATATTCATTCAAGCTTAGAGAAAAGGGTTATTTTATCCTGGGCACTGATGAAGCACTGATTTTACTTGCATATAATAACCCGTCTTTGTCTCTGTTAAAAAAATAAAAGCTGACACCTAAAATATATTGCAGGAATAAAGGGGACACAGTCATTTCATTTCATCTGACAGACACTGTACCTGTCTCCAGTGATGGTAATGGTAAAACCGTCATACTCTTTCCCATGATCCTTCACGCTCGGCACCTTGGAGTTGACCGTGAAGCCATCTCTGGTTTTACTATTGAACTGCTTCAGGAAATAAACGCACAAACAACCATTCTAGGTTTTCACGGCTGAACGGCTACAAGACATAAAACAACTCATAAAATGACTACATGTTGCTTCAGAGGTCTTACAGTAAAACATTGCACATTATAAACCAACTAAATGTCAAACTTGAGTTATTTTTTTACTTGGAAACATCACTTAACAAAACAATCTCAACTCAAGGCCCTGGCAGGTTTCCAATAAATGAAGCCTCGCAGGACTCTCTAACGATTCCCCTCGTTGTAATCCACACTGAGAAATCCACAGGACCCCTCTGTAAATTGAACTGTTAACTTTGACACAAAAATAAAACTGGCTCAGTATAATTATCCAAGTCTAGTTATCAAAAAAGACTGGTTAAAAAAAACTGTGTGAGAAGCAACAATCATAGTAAATGGTAAATGGACCTGCACCTATACAGGGCCTGAGTTAATAGTGTTTTTTTAAATCCAGTTATTTTTGACGTGCACACATTGTCTTTGTCTCTCTATTTATTTCCATCGCCACCAATTTTCCCGTTTTCCGTCCTTACCTTCATTATAGGAAGCAGGTCTTCTACTTTATTCACATTTTCAAGGGCCTGTCGGACCTCTAAGAGTCCTCTGGGGTTGTACGCCCTGACACACAAAACAGGAACTTGTCAGTGACAGAAGCAGCAAGAAAACATGAGTGAGTTAACTCATGAAGAAAAAAATATTCATTATATTTCCTCAACATGCAAAATGAATAAAGCCTGGAGGGAAAAAATATTTACATACTGCTACACTGTAGGCAGCACAGAGTAAGCAAGCATTACATAACCGCTGTCAAACAATTAGGTGAGACACGCTGATGCTCGTAAGTATGCAGCCATCACTGGGTCAAAGCTAGGCTGCCAGTTTGAAGTTCTTTGATTCAGATGAGGTTTTTACAATGAATGCAGAGTGTTAGTGATGGAAGGAAACAAAACAACAGGAAATATTGCAGCAACTCAGGCAGTGCAGGATTTTATGAAAGGTGTTTTTAAGTCAGAGACAACTGGCTGAATTTTTGGTATAAATTACCCGTGGTACACCAGTATTCTGTCTTTGATGAAGTCGAGGATGTTGTCAAAGTAGGCCAGGTATCTGATGTTGATAATCTGTCCCCTGAAGCAGAAAGAAAAACAGATTTGAAGAAAAAAGATGCTTTCATATGAAGATGTGCTTTCAGAAACCAAGGCTACGGTGAATTCAAAACTGAGGAAACTGGGTCAGATTACAGGGAATTCAAATAAATGTTTTCACACTACAAAGAGGAGAAAACCCTCAAAGCAAGGCCACGAGGAAATTCAAGTCGCTCAAGGGACTAATGAGAGCGTCTGACACTGTCTTCCAGGGCCAAGTTGTTACCTGATGAGATTGATGTGATTGTTGAAGCCCCGACTGAGACTCCTGGCCGGCATCTGGTCTAACCACAGGACTGGCTGGTCTGGATCAGCGATCCTGCGAGCACAGGAAAAGCCTGCTTAGTCTGTCAACACTGAAATCCAATCAGCTAAAGACCAAAGACTCCTTAGTCAAAGTTTACTTTGTCACATGTCTGTATGTGGTTTGTTTAATTTGATGCTATAAGCAAACCATGACGAGGAAATAAAAGTGATTGAAATATGACAGTTTAGAGACTTTAGTGACCTCACTGTGCTTGAATTTAACTTTTCTGGTGACCACATGAGGACGTAGCTGAATATGAGCTTCAGTCTAGACCTTACTTAGCAATACATGAGAAGTTGTTAGCTATCATGTTTCACCATCTGTCTTCTTCTTCTTCCTTTAATCCCGTGTGTTTTGGGGTTATTTCCTGGAGATGATTCCACAGTAGCTTCTGAGCTGCACTTAATATGTCTTGTATATGGTAAGTTAGGTCGCTGCCGTCTTGCCAAACTTAACTTACACTTGGGTGCCGTCACTGTATTATACTGTGCACTGATTCAGATCTATAGAGTTCATTACATTTACAAAGAAAGTCAAATAATTATGTCATGTAAACTCAAAAAATCTGTAACATTACGTGGTCCATGATGCTTTTGCATTACGTCATGTTCACCCCCTATCCCTGACATATACATCTGAGTCTGAATGTGCTTTGTAATTTGTGAAGCTGCACTTTAAAAGGTATTGCGTGAAATATTTACTCATTTTTAATTTTTAATAGAGTCAATAAACATATACTTATTAATAATCATGTATTTTTCTGTTACCCTTGATGTGAGCTAACAAAAAATGGTGTATGCATTTACCATCTGTACTCAGGTAATGTCATGATGCTCAGTAGATAACTTTTTTCTTTCCTTATCCACTGTGAGGGTCCAAGGACAGAGGGATGTCATATGCTGTAAAGCCCTCTGAGGTTAATTGTGTTTTGTGATACTGGGCTTTATAAATAAAATTGAATTAAAAATCAGATGGCGTAACGACAGGAGGGCATCTCCAACTAGGCCAACAACAGGACGGGAATGTGAACAGCGTGAAAGGTGAATGTAATATCGAGGCAGTTTAGTCCACTCTCTGAACCAGCTCAGTTTTTGAGTGTAATCTTTAAAGACTCTCAGTAAACCTATTTCACACTGAACTGTGAAGGACTAGACTGTCTTAATTGGGAACACAATCAGCGTGGGTAAAGATCTAATGCAACAGGCCTGATGATGGTATACTAGGCAGGATTTTCCTGAAAAACAATGTATTGACTCATACATAAGAAATCCCTCTCAATCGTCACTTATGAACCAATAAAAGTGTGTGGCAGTGTATTTATCTAGGAAGGAATGTACCTTAAAGCAGTGTAAGGAGGAGGAGTCATGTTTGAATGTTGTGTTCACAGACAGTAACCAAAGATTCCTCCATGGTTTACCTTTAAAAAAAGTCCTCACCTTCTCCATTTAACAGCTATGTCGAACATGTCTCTCCACTGCATTTGCCTGGTCTTGCCGTTGACTCTGACTTTGGAGTTGCTCCATGTTCGATGCATTGCCTGCATCACTTCCAGGGTTGCTAAACCCATGGCTGAAAAAGCACAAACAACTCTTACCTTTCTGTTGTTGTTAATACTTCAAAGTATCTCTATAACCTTCATCATTCACCAGTGGTACCTCTGTGTATTCTTTTGTTTGGTAAGAAACCAGGAGTGTCGTATTGCATTAGCGCCCCCAGGTGGTCGGCTGTGCAGATCAGCTTCTGAACTTCACTGCTGTAGCTGTCAAAGTTCTGTGGCAGCACGTCCCTGCAAACCACAAACACAGGAAGACAAACTGTAGAGGATGAACTTTGTCAAAGCTTTCATGCAGTTTTTTTTCTGGGCCGGGCCGGGCCGGGGCTACCTGCCAAACCCCTGAAACTTTTCTGTAAAACAGTAGCAACAAGTTTCAGTCTGCTGACAGAGGCATAAAAACATCTGTCTGAAGAGCTTTGATGTCATATGGAAAAGATGGCAGGTGTTGGCTTTCAACCACAAGACACTGTTTGCCTCAGCTGTGGGCTTGTGAAAATTGCTACGGTTCAGGCAATTAGGATAATGACAGATCCTGATTTCTGAGATGACGCACTTGAGGTTAAGTGTAAGACACACTACATTAATTCTAATAAAACCATGAAAATATATGAATATTATCTGTTATTGGCTGTGACGTGCCCTATGCATAAACTGTATTATTATATTAAATCCCATTCATATCTACAATAACTTGGTTTGATCTCAGAGCAATATCTGCAGGGACAAGGATAAAAACAGGGCATTATTACAGCTTGTAGTTGTGATCAAACTTACTTAATGTGTGGCTGCAGGCCCGGCTGTTCTTCATAGTCTTCTATTAGAAAAGGCAGGTTCTTGGCCCAGTGGTTCTTAAAGTTCCCCGGTAAGTCCTGATCCACGTTGTACTCTGCTACTGGGATGTCAAGGTGGGAGTGCAGGTAGCGAGAGTACTCTAGTAGAAAGAGAAAGTGAGGCAAAGCCGAGAGAGAACATAAGATTATATCATGGAGGCATCATTTTACAAAATTAAAGATGCAATTTACTTTGGGATACTCCTTTTTCACAAATGGACATTGCCCCAGAAATTATACAAAAGCCATGTTTTCCCAAGTTTTTGGTTAATATGTGTATGTTTCTATATACTCCAATCAGCCAAAACATTAAAAGTGACGGCTGAACTGAGTAACATTGATCATCTTGTTACAATGCAGTGCTCCGCTGGGAAACCTTTGGTCCTGGCATTCATGTGGATGCCACTTGACACACTCCACCCACGAAAACACTGTTGCCTGACTAAGTATATCCCCCATGGCACTCTCTTGGTGGGCGCAGTGAGTTCAGAGGCATTCAGATGAATGCCAGTGCCAAAGGTTTTCCAGCAGAACACTGAACTGTGACAAGATAATCAAGGTTTAATTCACTTATCAGTGGTTTTACTGTTTTGTCTGATTGGCGTACATTTTTATACAGATAGCTTGTGATTGTTTTTAGTGTTGTGATTTACAGCATTTTTCTTTCTTCCTATCCATCATGTGCACATCTGTTGATCTGAATGTGAGCTGCTGCATACAATTTCTCTTGCTGGGATAAAAAAGTTGATAGTTACTGACTGAGTCTCAGAACAGTTCTAGATGACTGATGGTATATTGAGCAAACATTACAAACGTCCTCCTACTTTTAGTTGATACAGATATTGATATTCATGCAAATATCACAGAGGAGCCAAGTATCTTAGTTTTTGTTTCAACAAGAAACACAAGCTCCAAGATCTTTAGCTAAGCCTCACTGTTGCAGTAGTAGTTATAAAAACAACTAATTTCATTGATAGATTCATTGGTTTGACTGATTTTTTCTTTTAAGAGGTGAATATTTTCTTGTTTCTTTACTCCTCTGTGACAGTACATGGAATATCATACAAGCACATATCAAAACAAGACAAATGAGGACATCATTTTGGGCTTTGGGAAACACTTAATGACCATTTTCTGACATTTTAGACCAAACATCTAACCAGACAGAGTAAACGACAATGAAAATAACAGTTAGCTGTAGCCCTACACCATTGCTGTCATGACTAGATTGGGAAAAGAATAGACTGGGAGGTTCTTAGCAGTTTTTCTTGCACATTATTCAGTACTGACAATAAGCTTAGAACATTTCAGTTGTGTGAATGAAGCACCAACCTCTGAGGTATTTCACTTTGAGGTATTCAGAGCTAGCTTTCTGTCCCAGCAGAGGGTCGTTCAACATGACTTTAGTCTGAGCTTTGATGCCCTCGTAAAACTGGCCCATCGCCACGTGACTCAGCCCCTTCATGTACTGACACACCTCGTTGTACGGCTCCAACTGAAGACACCTCTGGAGGTCAGACAGGAGGAGAGAAATTCAAAGGGATCAAAAACAGAACAAGGTGAGAAAGTTTGCTGGACATGCAATACATGTACACAGTTTAAGTTATTATACAGTACATTAGTTGATGAACTTGCGGATGCTACAATTTGTTTGTCATTAACTAACCCAAGGTATAAAAGCTGCTGTTTGGGGCTATACCAGATGTTTTTTTTGTGGTTTTTACAGTCAAACTTCTGTTGAGATTTTTGAATAAGGCTTCGAATGTCTGTCGTCATATATTGTGACATCACCACCCTAAAAAAAATCTTAAAAATCCTCAAATAAATCGAGTGATTCATATAAATAAACTCTCTTTAATGAATAAATGTAATTTACGGTGCTGTTAGATCCCTGCTCGACACTGCTGCTTGAAATGCAGCAACAAATATGGATTGAAGCAGAATATTTCATTAGATAAAAACATGGTGTGAATTTTACAAGTGATTATATCTATCTTTTTAGAATAAATTTTGACTTTTGGGCTTCACAAAGCTCTGGAGTAATTGGAAATGTTTGGATGGCACAGGTCTGAAACACTCCTACACATCTACCACTGGAATCCAATTCTACAAAATGTATGATATTAATAAAATTTGTGCAGCCTAATAACTATCTGCAACTGTGGAGAAAAGAGCTACACAGCATTAAAATGTTGATTTAAAGTGTGAATGTCAACATTATGAATGAGGCTTTGAGCTATTCGGTACAGCCCTACTGCTGCTTTAATTCAAGTATTAGGGGAAAATATATATAAGATAGGATTGTATGACATTATACAGCCTAACAGAGGATCGGAGGATGATGCCATTTAATTTAACTGTGGATTCCTCTACCTTGAAGTTGCCTATGGCCTCCTGCAGCGAGCCATGGTGGTACAGCATCATGCCCCGCAGCTGAAGGGACTGGATGTGGTTCTGATTCAACATGAGGGCTTTCTGGAAGCTCTCCATCGCTGACTCAAAATCACCCAGCTCTCTGGAAAGAGGAAGAAGAGATACCAAGAGAGCAACAGTGGCCGTGTTGTTAGTAAGGCAGAGGGGAAAGGCAGGTACTTTCAATTCCTTAAATAAAAAAGGACATAAAAATGTCAAGTAACCAGTGAATATCACAGACTTGCTGTACCTGTAGGCCTGTCCAAGGCTTTTATAGGCATCTATAAAGTCAGACTTCAACTTCAGTGCTTCTTTAAATGTCTCAATGGCTTCCTGAGGGGAGAATACACAACAATCTTTTTTAAGTGACAACGGGAAATTGCAAAAGGGATAAAATTCGGACTCAGCAGATGGTTTAGACCTTTTATCAGATATATCCAGATTGTGTCTACAAACTGTAGTTCACAAACATCATCTCAGTATTACTCAAACAGGACACTCTGCAATCCCTTTCCACAGAGCAGTATAAAGGAATGTTTAGTGTAAATAAAAAATGTCACTATGACACAAACAAGGAAGTAGGCTCCTACTGGGCCAGCAGACAAAGGGCGCATTCACACTATTTCACCTTCTCACAGACAGAGACCTCAGTCGCTGTTTGCACTGATAAAAAGCAGGTTGTGCAATGTTGACTTTGTTTCCACGAGGACTAGCTGCACCTGATTTCACTACCAAAACAGTACTCAAGTCCAACCCTTAGAGTACATCATAGTACTCCATACGATCAGAGTAACAACATTACAAAATGCACTACAGGCTCTTTTTTTTTAGAAGATTCAGAGTGTTGCTGTTGTTTGTAGTCAACTGTCAGCCATCTGTAGGTACTGCACAGAGCTGGTTAGCCTAGGGTGAGCAGAGGTGATAAACGCAACCAAAAAGCCTCATGCACACACAAGACTAGAGGAACTGAAGGAGCCTTGCAGCTTGACCACAGACGAGCCTTGCAGCTGAAAAGCCACAGCTGCTCTGCACTCGACTCAATCTGACATACATTTACTAAAGTGTGAGAAACACTGTGGATATGTTGAGAAAAGAGAAAAGGATGTTAAAATTTGTAATCAAACTGAACCTATTATTCCTTGTTTTCTGTCATGTAACATTACAGTGTTGGATGTTCATTTTAAACATGGCCAGAGTTTCAATTAATGGGGTAAATATATCCCTGTGAGGAAAAACCTCAGGCTTCAGACTGTTCTGAATACTCTGTATTCTATGTTTTTTTTTTTTACTTTGGAGACAAGCGGACATCATGTCAGAGCAGAGGAGTTTTTGGGAGGGGGGCTTAAAGAGACAGGTGCTAAAATGGAGCATTTCAGACAGAGGGTGAATATAAGTGTTCTAGCACAGACAGTACGAGGAAAATAGTATGCAAAGTATGCACCTGAAAATGAGCATAACAGGTTCCCCCTAAGCAATCTTTTATCAAGAGGTTTCATCTTACAGAGACAGAATTGGTGACATCCAGAAATTTTACTTTCCTAACAGTGTAGGAGTAATGGCTTTTGATTTATCTGAGCTGCTGCAGTGACTAAAAAAGTCTTTTTTATCAAAGGAATCACCGCCCAGACAGAGATTAGCAGTCACTATTTAGCTGGCATACCCAGCACTCAGGGAACCCTTTGCTTTTGTCATCAGTCTACTGAGCAAGAGCACAGCACGTTTAAAGTACAGCCTTTTATGTGTGAAATAACACCCTGAGGGGTTTTTGAGGTCTCTTATGACAGGCCTCCACAGCACACTGATACAGGAAACTCTTGTGTGAAACAAAGCAACCTCTCTCGTGAGAAGTCCGCTCAAGACACTGTGTGATGTGGTCACCTTTGAAAAGTTAAAATCAACCCACTCACAGCAGATTACTTTGTCTACTTTGCAGCTGCTCATATGTGATTAAAATACATGTCCACTCTAAAAATTGTAGCTAAGTTTATGTATGCAATGTGCATGCAACACCATGAGCTTCAGTCTTGTGGATGTCCTTGTTGATATTTTCTATCAATCTCTTTAAATCGACTCAGCCTTCCCTCATGCCTCAATTCTGCACGTAAGCATATTTTAAATGACAACATTTATATGCACAAGTGATTCCTGTTCTTGCCCTTATGCTAAAAAGGACAACATTCCTACTGAGCTGTTTACAAGGCTAATGAAAATATTCCACTAATATTCATGTTTACATGCAGCTGTGCATAATCCAAAAGTGCCCTTCAAAAGTCAAATTTTCACCTGTGTATTAATAATCAAAACATACACAAACTAATTCCCAGATTTAGCTGAAAATGAGACTAAAAATTAGGAGTCAGTGAGCTGGTTACCTTGAGCATTCCTCTGTGGAAGAAGGTGAGGCCTTTATACAGCATGGCGATAGGCTGATTCTTCTTCAGCTCTAAAGACTGCTGGAAGTCTTCCATAGCTGCCACATAATCCTGGTGGGTAAGAAAAGCAGAGGATCAGTACACAGACACATTAAAAGGCATGCATGCGCACAACATTTGATAATCTAACCTCTGAAATGAAGAGCAGTGTTCCTCTGTGTCTGTAGAGACGGGCTGAGGGATGCAACTGGATGGCTTTGGTCAGATCACTCAGAGCTTCACTGATACGACCAAGAGGGGAGAGGATCTACAGATGCATGCATACACACACACACACACATACACACACACACAAAATGCAAAGATTAAGTCCAAGAACATGTTCAGTAAAAAAAACATCCTGAAAATCGTGTCTTTTCATGCGGCTCTTGCAGGAAATCCTGTTTTTAGTAACTTATTATTTCACTTGCTACAACATTAATTTTCCTGCCAATTAGGAAAATGATCAATACTTTTTTTTTTTATTTCATAAAATAAGACTGATATACAACGGAATAAAACAGACAAAGGTGCAAACATGTTGCACGTGATCCACTATTTATGGTTCACATTTTGCTGTGCAGGATTTCCTCTTAAAGAGGGTGACTGTTGTTCTACAGGAAAGGTGGAGTGAACATTTTCAGAGTAAATGTAAACATTGTTATCTTAAAAACAACAGATAGCATCTTCAAGAACAGGATTGATTTGGCCTTTGGGTTGATCAGTGTTGTCTACAATTGTTATGAAGAGTGTTCTTAATGAGTTTAATAAAAATGTGACTACACTAAATAACACAAAGTGACACAGTCTCAGTGAGGATAAAGACAGGGTTGTGTATCTTATGTGTAGTGTCGGACTGTAATTCCACTACTTTTGGTGGTAACCTGTGATGTAACTAATTACTTTTTAAAATAAATAATGCGATTACAATTACTGAAATGTAAATGGGCTTGTTATTATTTTAATTTTTTTCTTGACATAGCAGACAAATGCAACCTATTCCCCAGATTTTTACCCAGTTATGATCTAACGTCACCCATGGTAATAAGCTGGTCAGGTGAGCGGCATTCAGCCCCTCTTGTCTTTTGGGGAAAGAGAAGGTGAACTACTGCATGCAATGTTTCTGTAGGTTATTAATAACTTAGCATTACTCAGGATGCCACTGGACTAGGGCTGGATATCATTTCAAAAATCAAGATACCAGTACCCTTAAAGTAATACCAATACCACTTGAGTACTTGATTCTCTACATTTTTTCCCCTATGTCATTCAATACCATCATGTCAATGAAAGCATTCAGTCGTGTAATATGCCACCATACTTTCAAAGTCTTGATGGCATCTCGGCACGCTGACCTGCTAACCCCATCAAACACACTGTACTCGTCTTCCCCGCACCACAGACTGTATGGGGGGAAGCTGATGTGGTAGTGGGCCAATCACACACTGCATTAAATCAAAGAACACTTGTGAAGATTAGCTCAGAGCACAACCAGTAAAATACAAATTTTTGCTATGTCTACATGCAAAAAAATCAAATGCCGGTATCGTTTGACTGAAGAACTGTCAGTACTACTTTGTACTGGGTCATCACTAACATCACTACCTTAAGGGTATTGTACTGATACCCAGCCTTATGCAGGAACTTGCCGGCGACCAGTGCATCATGAGTCACACCACCTTACAGTAGCACAGTAAATGCCATGAGTCAATCAATAAAAGTCAGCAGTAGACTCTCACTGCACACCGTGGCCGACTTGCTGTCCTGAAAATATGGACATTATTTTTCCCTCCTTAAGATCAAGGACAAATTAGTCCCATAGTGGTGTTGTCTATGTGCAAGATTTTCATTACTGTTAAAGTTAATATAATATTAATATTTATGATATAAAGGATAATCTCAGTGTGTTTATGTGCTTGGAAATAACTTTTATCACTTATTTCATTGGGCCTGTTGTGATAGGATGTTACTGTCTAATGTCAAGAGACCTGTGGAGGCTACAACAAATACACCGATCAAAACATATGTGTTGTGTTTTATTGTTCCACTACTTACTTTACATCACTGTAATAATGGGTACAACCGCACATTAAATTTGAGAGTTGTCTCCTCCAACATTCCTGCACAGCAACACTACAAAAATACAGTATGATTTATAAAAGGAACTGAAGCAGATCTTTTAAAGTACCACAAAAGATACTTTCCTGAGTAACAAATTAAATTTATGAGCAGTAATTGGTAGAGTAATTCAATTACTTTTGAGAGTAATACCTATAGCAAATGACCAATTTTCAGTAACTTGCACACCACTGCTTATGTGCGACTTCCATGTCAGACTGATTAAACCAGAGATGTATTGAAGTGGCTTATGGCTCATAAAGAGGAAACGGCACATTAAAAAAAACTCAAGAGTGAAACCTTGTTACAAACTGGCAGCGTGACTCTCCGAAAACACTCTGGTGAAGTATAAACTCACACAACGTTACAATCTCTTGTGTGTCTAAAGTTTACTGGCTGTACACAACTACACAGTGTACATTACTTGACAACTGAATATTTCTACTTTATAACAATGTGTGTATTATTCTGTACACTCTTTTCTGTTTCTTCTGCTCGTGAGCACATGGTTAAATTGACACTGATACATTTCCCCAATTTTAAACTACACTGATACGCTAAATTGCAATTGAACATCTCATATACCACCTTTGACTGTGTCTGCCTCCTGTTCTTCTTTCACGTCTGTATGCAATCTAGGAATATGTTGAACAATAACATGCTGTGTTTCCTTTTTTTTTGCCACACTACAGCTGACTGCAGCAGAAATACACTGTGCATATCTCGTGTCATCAATACGCCAGTGATGCTTAACTGATGAGACACTGATAATATAAAATTGATCAGATATAGTGGTGATTAATGATCCGTTTAAAGTCATGACCATTGTAGAAACTAACATGAAGATGTAATCAGCTAAATTATATTTGATTTTGCCAAAGGGTGCAGTGTCTAAGTGCTTGAAATCTCCTCTAAAAACATGCTTTTTTATACTTTTGAAGGAGCTTCAGAGGTCAAACCATAAAGACCAGTTACTCTCTCTGCACAGGGTCGGGCCTCACCTCTGCTCTCTGCTCGTAGACCTCTGGCCAGTTAGGCTCCAGGGTGATGACTCTGTTGAGCTCGTACAACGCCAAGTCAGCATTCTTTATGTCCTGGCATGGACACACAGGAAGGGGAGGCAGTTACACTTTGTTGACATAAACCTTAATATATAGTGAACAAAACTAGGAGCAGAGCCACACACAAGTAAAAAAAAAAAAAAACTGCTGTCCAGAGTTTTTCCTCCAGGGCACACTCTCATAACCGCAGAGTCCTGGCAGATTGAATTTGCATTCATTGAATGACACACTGAGTCATTCTGTGTTTACCTGAAACTGCTGCTGTCACCAAAATCCAGGACGCCTTTTACTTTTGAGACAAACAAAACTGAAGGCATCCAAAAAATGCATATAGACAACAACTCCCTGTGCTGCCAAACACCAGTGCGGGCTATTGTTTTAAATTTAATTTGGAGAACATTTTGGCACTAAACTAAACATACCAATTAAACTAAGTAAAAATAAAGAAAGTTGATCACTGTGGAAAACACAGAGAGCACTTTGTAACTTATAATGTAAAGTATGAGTCATCTGCAGTGAATAATCTGAAGACCTTGACTCCAGCTACAGCACAGGTCTGAATGGTGAGTGTTTCTCATAATCATAAATATTTGAGCAGCAACATTTTCTCCCGGGCATTTTATTTTGTAAAGAAACCCTTCATATCTTTATGAAAGCAATAATAACTTCAAGGAAAACTTCACCCCCTAAATGACCATTTGTATATCAATTACTCACCCCATGTTAGGTTGACCCTGTGAAGATAACTCTGTTTTTCTTGCATGCCTCCACGGTGAACGAGGAATCCAAAAAATGCCTAACATTCTTTAAAGGAGGTCCACATTTAACAACAGTAAAACTATCTCAAAACATCCATTTAGAAACTCTCAAACAACTCATGCAGTATAATCCAAGCCTCATTTATCCAGCCATATGCCCAGTACTTCCCAAAAAGACAGCCTTTTCTTACAGGCAACTAAACAGAAAGTGGAACTTTTTGATGCGCTCGTCAAAGTCAGACTCCACTAACAAAAACAGCAGTTTTACGTCACTTAGCACAGGAGCTGCTGTTGTTTTAAAGGGTTGTTCAAATTCACCAAAGTCACACAATAAGATAAACGACTGATGCTGTTTCTGTTGTTAAACGTGGTCCCCTATGACTTAAAAACATCAACATTTTCTGTGTTTTTGGATTCTTCATCCACCAGAGGCATGTGAGAAAAACAAAGTGTTCTATGTATTCTTCATGAATTCAATGTAACATGGGATGAGTAATCGACTTAGAAATGGTAATTTCTAATTTTAGTCATGACTTGATTATTCGGTTTTTGACATTATATCATCATCTGAGATGATGACAATTTAATGACTGACAAAAAAGGCTGCCCATAACATGACCCATGTCAATTGTATGGTAAAAGCAAGCAAGTGAACTTTATTTCTGTTGCACATTTTGAAGCCAGAGTTACAAGATGCTTCACATGTGCACAAAAATTACAGCACCCTAAAATACAACACTGCCAGTATTGGGTCGGCTCAGACCAGGGTCCGACAACAACTCAGCTGTGCTCCATTGACTCTAATGCAATTGTTTCAGATTTCCTTCATTTTCAGGCTGGTTTTGTGGATTTGGAGCTAAATGTTGTGCCTGGAGCACGTCGTGTATTAATGATACTCGTTACCTGGAGAGGTTGGAAAAAGATATACGTTTCTTCCCTGTTCCAAAACCAAAATCAAACCCTGAAAAGTGTAGGGTTAGCTAGCTAGATACTGAAGATATAGCCTGCTGAATGTATACACATGCTGCTTTTGCTTTTTAATGATTATAACAGTGAAACAAAGACCGACCCTGCTGTACAGGAACCAGTGATGCCATACAGCTGGTTCAACATCAGCAAAGTTTCCCTTTATATTCATTGTCTTCTGTGTTGATCAGCAGTGATGTGGTGCTTCTAACTATCTTTGTCTTTTTAACCTGTTGTTGCTGCTGAGTCAGTTTGACATCCTGGATATATCCTTCAAACACAGACTGTAGACCCCTCTGTCTGCTTCTCTCGGCAATCACTATTTCACATCCATGCTTACTATGACAGCTTGTCGGACCATCACAAAGGGGCGGGGCTTAGTGAAGGGTCAATTCCCACACAGAGAAATAAAAGAAAATATAAACAGAATAAAATTATATAGAAGGAAATGGCTGAGTTTTTATGGCCAAACAGAGTAGCTGTATTCCACATGTATCACTCACCTGTAGACTTTTCTTTCCATAAGCTATCCCTCTCCCATAGATGGCGCTGACCAGCTCTGGGTCGCTCTTTAATCAAAGACAAAACAATAAATAAAAGAAGATGTGTTTTGATTCTAGGTTGAAGGAATGTAGCGGGTGACAAAATAACAAAGTGCTGCATAATTAAAACATGTATTAAGAGTGAATGATGTGCTTCTCCAGTTGCAAACACACCTGTAATAAGAGTGAGAAGTGTTTGATGGCTTCATCATAAAGGCCGTTGCCTATCAGAACGTAGCCTATAGCTGCAATGACAAAACAAATGATGGTGAAGAACTGAGAAAACATCACGGAAAAATCATGTCAATCCGTTCAGCTAAAAAAAAGTTTGTATTTAGAACAACATGCAAACTTACCGAGTTCTTCGTTTGTGTTGTGGTTATCTACAGGGAAGGGGATTTTTTTCTGTTCTATAAACAACTTGGCCTGGTTCTGTTAGAGATGGAGACAAGACAAAATCAACAACACCTATAGGTAAAAAAAAAAAGCCCACATGTGTTAAAGGTTTCCTGTGTGAAGGCAGTTACAGAAACACAGAATAACACTGTGAGTCTCACAGGTGGAAAAGTTAAAAACCTGTTTTGGTTTCTTTGACAGTTTGCTATATAAGAAAAGCTAATTAAATACATTCATAAAGCTGAAAAAAAAGTAAATTAAAACCTTTATCAAGAACATTTTTGGCAAGTCAAAGGGGTTTTTAATTTAGCTTTCCAGCATCTCTCAAGGTTATACTGAGAAATTAATCCCCACAGAGCAGAGAATACAATCCTTTCAAATGTCAAGGACGTTTACTACTGCAAAGCCAGTTCTTGTGTAGCAATAAATACTCTGTGTATTGCATCAATGGGCTATTTTTCTGTCTCCTTCTCAATGTGTCACATTGTATTTACCGTGTAATCCCGAATGGAGAAAGGCAGCGTGACAAACACCATTACGGGATGCAAATTTGACAGCATGCAAATGTTGCTGTGGCAGCATTTTGGGTTTCCAAAACAGCAACAAGACAACTGACAAGACAAATACTTGCTACATTCATACCACCGGATAGCCTTGCATAACAAGTAACAGAAGCAGCATCATCAAAATGACAAACTCAGACGCTGCTGGCATGTGGTCAAAAGGTGGAGGTCTGTTTCTCTCTTCTCTGCCCTCTGAGGCAGATATTTTCTTGAACGCTCAGACGTGTGTATTACAGTTTTTTTTTTCACTTGTCAGGCTTCTGTGGAGATGGAAAGGCTCTGAATTTGAAACACAAGCTTAAAGTCTTCACCCTGATGACCTCCAGAGCCTCTCACCTTGCAGCAGTGATGTAAATATGGACTCAGGGTGTGGTCAGTACATTCTGTCATCATTAACCCTTTTCACACAGAGATTGCGCTATGGGGCCGCAACAACGACCCTTCGTTACTCCACATTTGCTTTTTTATACACAACAAAATAACGCCAGCACTATGTGGCTCCAGTGTGTGATTTTAGACACTATGCCGCCATTGCAGAAGCGAATGAGGCATGACTGGTGTAACATGTAACACAGCAGCATCGGCCTCTATACAACATAACAATAACAATGACATAACATGGCAACAACAATCATTTACAGTCCCTGTTATGTGGCTGTTCATCTCGTCCTCTGCTTGGAAGTCAAGGAGCTACCACACCTCATTATCTCCCCAATTTGGAGACATTTTCGGTTGCTGTTTTTTCTTCGAGTTAGCCGCTAACTGCTTCTAGCCGCTTTACAAATCTCCCTGCGGCGGGTCAAACACATAACACGTCATCACAACATCACATCTGTCCCATCCTGGAGATTGTCTCTTTTACACAGGCGTCGATTCTGCGCTTTTACTACCTCTGCTGCCGGCTTAAAGGCGAGACAACTCTGTCCCCACATTCCCTGATTGTACCTTTAATTTAGAACAGCAAGGCGAAATAACAGCGGAACGTTCCCACCTTGAACAGGCGGTGTATAAGAGGCTGCTGTTGGATGTTACAAGGGTAACAGACTTAAAACTCTCAAGTGGAGGAGGTTGTTGATTCTTTCCAGCATGGTACTAAATCGATATGCTTATTTATCTTTTTGATAAACACGCAGGAAGTTTTTTTGCAGTTTTTTTTTCAGTATTAAAGAGTCTATGAGTCATACCTGTCATTTATTTTGGCTCAAATTGTCAAACCACAAATCAGGGAATGTGTATCAAACTGAAACATGACCACAGTGTGATGTTTCATCGATAAAGTAGAATAAATTAATCATGAAAAAGCAATAGCAGAAAGATTTTCCAGGGTTTCTCAATTGATTCACAACATGCCACGCAGACATGTAGCACATAGTGCAGTGTTGTGCTGTTTAGAAAAAAAAAAAAAAGCTGTTAAGACTCGACGAGACCACAACTTTTTTTCTCAAGGAAACAGTTACAGACCGTGGCTGTTCTAGATCTGATAAGTGTGTGGATGTGTGTGTGTGTAAGTGTGAGGTCTCACCAGGATCTTCTCTGCGTTAAGTGAGAACACTGACTCGCAGGGCGGGTTGCTTCCCTCCTCACAGTCTGGGTCCTCCAACTGTAAAATTGAGGACTCTGAAAAGACAAATATCCTGAGCATTTATTATGAGCACAATAGTTAACATCTATATGACCATTATACATTTATGAATACATTTTTCATTTGAAAATGAAATTGGACATTTTCACAAACTCTCGTACAGCTAAATCATTAATATTTCACGTTACATTTAAACAGCCCTGTATGTCAAAGAAGAAATGTCTGAGATGTGAAGCTGACCTGACATCACTCATCATGGCATGTCAGCAATGTTGTTTGAAGAACTCCACCTAGTCTGTCACACCAAAAGGCAGTGCGCCAACAATAGCTAATCGATTTGATTCAAATGATGTTGGACTCTTTCACAGCTTTCCACTGCACTGTTTAAGCACTAAAAAAAGCATTTTGATCATCCTACAGAGCAGTGGTTCCCAGCTGCTGGGTCCCGGTCCAAAAGTGGGTCGCAAGTCCAAGCTGAATGGACTTTAAGTGACTCACAACGTGTCAAGTTTATAAAAAAACACACTTTATTTTTAAGTCCAGTGAATTTCCAGTGCAGAGCCTTTATTTTGTAGTGCGTTTTCTTGCTGTAGAGTGAGTGACTAACAGACATCTACTTGACAAAGACAGCAAACTAGCTTGATGACATGTCCAAACACAAGTACGTTGCTGAATATATTAAACTGTTTCGACCCTGAACTAATAAGTAAGGAGAAATCTGGACCCTGTGGCTGGACCAGTTGGGAACCAGAGAGAAACACACACCAAGCGCCATTAAAGTCTTGGCAGTTTAAAGCTGCAAATTGTCATACTTAAATTCATAGTTTTGTTTGGTATTCCTCATGTTTTTGTCAATTAAATGCAAAGCACAAACCTTTTATTAAACAATGTTTCCAATAATCATAAGTTTGTGGCCAGTGGCTTAAGTGGATTTTTTTTGTGTATTTTCCATGATAACCTCCTCCATTATGAAGTGAACAGCATGCCTCATTTAGATCTTGTCAGCGTTATGTTATTATTGTGTGGTAAAATGGTTTAAAGCTTGGGCAGGGACTTATTTGTTAAGTCTCAACTGCATCACCACCAGGATTAGAAATTAGCACCAGCCACCAGCCAAATGCTGGTGAAAATGCAAGTGGCTGCTGGATTTGCTTTACTCACCAGCCAAAAAAAAAAAAAACAATGGTAATCTATTGAGTGGCTGGTAGATACTTAAATCCACTAGCCACAGTGGCAGGTGGACAAAGAAATAAATATCCAACCCAAATACTACACAAAGATAACATGACATTAATAGTGACAAAAACAAAACTGAGCCTGCTGATTAAAAACCCCATTAAAGAGCTCAAAACTTATGTTAAACTTGAGCTAAAACATGCAAGAATACTGCTATGGTCGGTGCTTTTAAAATATTTTACAATACACTCAGAATATCTCGCCAGGTCAGGACACATGCATTGCGCCAAGCAGCTGTAATCTCAGAACATCAGCTTGTACGACCTGTTCACCTGCCACTACTATTAGTCCTCCACCACCAAATACCATGGCGCCTCCCTGTACAACCAGTCCCTGCTGCGTCAGGAGGTGAAGCCTCACACTTCCACCTGACACACAAATACACAAATTCACTCTGTACTGCACTACAACTTTAAAGTTTAATTTGCATTTAATTTTGAGCTACTTGCACTATGTCCACCTCACACACACACATACAGAACTACAGTCAAATTTTCCCATTTTTAATTTAAGTTATTGTCTGTAAGTATTGTAAAGTTTTTTGCTCATTAATTTATAATTTTTTTTTTTATAATTTTATGCTTTAAGCTACTGTAACAGTAACATTTCCTATCTATCTATATATAGTGGGGAACAGTGTGTCCCAAAAGCTGAAGTTTTATTAAAACTTTACAGCTGGGTGCATCAGTTGTAAGCAGAATTTAACAGAAGCTAATTGCCATCATAAAAATCTTTCAGTTTTGCTCAGTTAAATTTGTGATTTTGCTGTGGAGCAAGTTAAAAACAAAAATAGGTACATTCTGAATGGAGTTTGGTGTTAGTCTGTTGAGGTAAGCTACAACATGCAGTTTGTAAGAGAGTTTCTCGTTAAGTTTGGTTCCTGTTATGTACACATGAGTACACTCTCACTCCTGGGTTACTCCTCTCCTTCTTTTATCTTTGCTTTCAAATCTCATTGAGCCTCCACGGCAGTAAGAGCCGCAGCTTATCTCAGTTATCTCCTCTGGGCTGTCACCGTGTGTTGTTATTAGCTTAACGTTAGCTCACGAGCGGTTCCACAGTGACAGTTGAACCGGGGAGGACGTGGCAAAGTAACAGAGAAAGAGAGAGACTTTTACCGCAGTCAGCCGCGTACTCTTCCCACTCGGACAGCGAGCTGCATCCCTGCTTGTGGAGCTCATTGTTGAACAAAGTCAGAGTGGAGAAATACTCGGAGGAGAAGATTGCCCGACACAGGTACAGCAGTGAGAGCGCTACCACAACAACAGCCCGGCTGGCAGGGGCCATGTTGTGCTACATGTGTGACGCCAGAGAGCGGAAGCTGCTGCAGTTCAACGAACACGCCCCCCTCACGCGCGAGTCTCTAGGAGGCGAAGAAGAAGAAGAAGAGGAAGAGCGCCGCAGCCAGAGAGGACGATTGAACTACATTTCCCAGTACACTCGGCGGTCAGCGCAAATTCAAAAGTGTTTCCGTTATAACTTACAAATTAAAAAAAAACTTTCAGCTTTACTACAACGAATGATAATAATAATAATAATAACAATAATAATAATAATATTCATAAATGATAATAATAATAGCCATTCCTGTTATGTAGCAACATTTCTCCTCCCATGAATTGTTCATATTTTCTTTAAAATGTTTAAGCGTTTTATTGCAGGACAGTACAAAACACAAATAAGACAACAAAGACAGTGATTACAAAATTTATACAGGCCAGTAAATTATTGCTCTACAGGTTGACAGGTGGAAGGATAAGAGGGGAAAAATAAAATAAATAAAATAAAATACATAAATGAAAAATATAATTAAATTAAATTAAACTAAATTAATAATAAAGGGGAAGGAAGTCTACTAAAACTACTCCCATCTTTACCCCGATGCTACTCATACCAATAGTTAAATAATGATAATAATAATATATAATAAAGTCAGGGTGAGTGTCTCCCTATTATTATTATTAAATAATGGCTATTATTGGCTATTGGTTACTACTCTTACATGAAGCAATAAAAAAGGGAACAAAAAGGAGAATCTTTTTATTTATTTTATTTTATTTTATTCTTTTATTTATTTATTTATTTTTTACAGATGTTATGAGGTCGAAATGTTGCTGCATGACAAGTAAAATTAATCACATACGTTGGCTAATAATTTTAAAGTAATCTGTGACCAAAGCTTTCAATAGTAGAGTAAAAAGTACAAGATGTGGTAGAGGAGGGCTATAAAGTAGCCCACAAAGGAATTATTCAAGTAAATTACAAGTACCTCAAAACTGTACTGAAGTACAGGGCTTGATGTACTTACTTACATTAATCTGTACTTTTATTCTGAAGGCGCAGCTGTATGGAACCTTTTCACTTCCGCTATCATCGAGTCAGATGCTAGCTGGGTGTTGTTGTTTGCGGTTCACAGGGCGAAGAATGGGGAAAGATGAGTTTAGATGTGTTGAATGTAACGAAAAAGCAACGGAGTTACACCGGGATTACAGTAACGGGATCCTGAAGATAACCATATGTGTGAGTTTACTGCTGACAGCTTGTATTTGAGTTGTTTGGTTCACTGTTGATGATGAAGATGCTAGCTAACATGCTTTGCCTCAAAGATGTAACAGCTAACTGAGATATGTTATGACCAATTTCTAAACCTAACCCCGTGTGTGTGTGTGTTTGTATATCTCCAGGAGTCTTGTCAGAAGCCGGTGGACAAGTACATTGAATACGACCCAGTCATCATCCTGATTGATGCCCTTCTGTGCAAAACGCAGGCGTTCAGACACATTTTGTTCAACACAAGCTTGAATGTAAGAAACCTCAACCATTTTAACCTCTTGCTCATGTGCACCAATAATATTAAATCAGTCTAAACTGTGTGTTAAAGCACTGTGTGGATGTGTACATGTTCTGTGATCATATCAGGCATATCAGGTGGACACATAAGCTGTCAAAAGTGTGTGATGCTCTACTTACAGTGCTTCAGGGTTACATAGATTGCACTTTTAATGTATGGCTGTGTTCATACAGATGCTGTCATGTGTATATGTGTTCAGCAGTGGTGGAATTTACTTTAGAGGTGCTCAAAGATTTACGCAAGTGCTCTGCCTAAGTACTAATTTGAGGTACTTGTGCTATACATGAGTATTTCTGTTGTATGCAGCTTTATACTTCTACTCCACTACATCAATGCATTTATCTGACAGCTTCAGTTACTTTTCAGATTACAATTTTAATCTCCTTCCTGTCCAGTGAAAACCACAAATCTCCCAATTTGGTGATTCTTAACTTGAAGTTATCTTGATTAACTGGTAGCTGTTGTTGAAAAAATTGACCTATTTCTTAAGTAAAGGATTTTAATAATTCCTCTACTACTTGTGTTCAGGTGTACCTCATGTCTTTGTTTGTACATTTTCTCCTCTGCCTCTCCAGATCCACTGGAAGTTGTGTGTGTTCTGTCTGCTGTGTGAGGCTTACCTCAGGTGGTCTCTGCTCCATGGCTCCGAGCAGAGCAGTGACCCCGCTGACATCATCAGGTACACCAAGGAATGGGAGTTCTACCGCATGTTTGGACTGGCCGCACTCGGTGAGATGATAAAACCAGAGCTCCTTAATACATCTGATATCATGGTACTGTTTGTATCACTGCCATAGTGTATACAACAGAGTTAACATGGAGCATCAGACCCATCTATCTACAGGGAACACATAGATGGTCACAGTCTGTGTACGTGTTGTCAAGTACTGTATTAAGTACAATTTTGAAGTACTTGTACTTTACTTGAGTATTTCCATTTTATGCTACTATATACTTTTACTCCACTACATTTATTTGATAAACTTAAATTACTTTGCAGATTTAAATTAATAACACAAAATGTAAGTAAGCTGATAAATAATGATGTATTATCATGGATGGCACTAACCATCAGGATATAAAGTAATTAAAATGAGCCCCACCTTTACCAGTTGCAACATTAGTGATGTACATATGAATGCATCACTAATTACACTCCTGTGATATCATACATATTATTCTGAAGTGGGTGATTTTGCATGATACGTACTTTTACTTTTGGTACGTTATGTATATTTTGTTGCTAATTCTTATGTACTTTTAGTCAAACAAGAGTTTGAATGCAGGACTTTTATCTGTGACAAAGTATTTTTAAACTGCAGTATCGATACTTTTACTTTAGTTAAAGATCTGAATGCTTCTTCCACCCCTACAAACAGGTTTTCACATTCATGTTGTGGTGCACAATGGTCAAAAAAGCCAAGAGTCATAAATATAAAATAGATATTACCAATGAAAAAATATATAGATTCTAAAATTAATACAGTAGAAGTTAAAGTCTAGCTCACAAGTTCTTTCAGGTTGTATGTCTTGTGTTTTGAAGTATTTTTACACATTAGTATTGTTATTTTTACTCAGGTAAAAGATTGAAGTATTTCTTCCACCTCTGCTTACAGTGTGCATTTTCTCATCATTTAACAAAGAACGCTGATTTATGTCTTTAATTTAACAGGTGTTTTAAAACAATTTCACGTTAAAGGGTAATCTTTCATACATTTTTGTACTCCTTGCTTGATAGTCAGACAGAATTACAAATTCATTCACAAATTTGAATTAAGAAAATTTATTTTAATTGCCCAACAAATGTGGAAATGCAGGCAGCAGTTCAGAGGTTTGGAACCAGACTATGTTTATCTTGGAGTAGGGCTTTAATTAATGACTAATCCAGCTCCAGAGCCCAAAATGTTTTATTTATTTTGGCCAACAAACAATCCAAGTCAAAGATATTTTATTTACAATTAGATAAAACAGAGAAAACGAGCAAATCCTCATCATTTGAGGACGTGGATCAAGAGAATGTTGAGATTTTTGCTTCATAAATAACTTAATCGATTTAAAAATTGCTGTTGATTAATCTTCTGTCAGTCAACTAATTATTTCAGCTCTATCCTGGAGTCAAACGCACTATAGGATAAAGAACAGAAATGACAAACCTCCTAAATGTTGCTCTTATTGGTATTACAGGGCTAACATACTGATACTCATCCATACAGGAGGCGACAGTTTCATCAGTATTTAACACCTTTTGTGCTAAAAAGTAATTTATTACTGAATACATCTATCTGTGTCTGACATGTCTGTCCGTTGGTGGTGTAGAGCTGTCAGCGTTCTGCTGCGGGGTGCTGTGGTTCCTTTGGTTGGTGGTGTGTCGCCTGCAGGGTGGGACCCTGGAGCCCAGCCTGCTCCTCAGAGCCCTGCTGCTGTCCTGCTACGGCAAAGTCCTCGTCATCCCTGCTGTCATCTGGGAGCACGACTACTCTCCGCTCTGTCTGGGCCTCATCAAGATGTTTGTGCTCACCTCAAACTCACAGGCTATCAGAGGTAAGGGAATCAATCTGTTTAAAGGGCATTCTCTCACTTAGACAGCAGATGTCAAAATATACATATTCAGGATGCTTTGCCTGATAATTAGCACTTCCTAACATTAAAAAAAAAACTGCAGGAGCAGATCAGTGTTAAGTATGCTTTTTAGTGCTTTGTGAAATTCAATGGACACTCCTACAGTATTTTCATCTTGCTTTTATTGATAACTTCTTCCAACATACCCTAATTCTGAGGGAAATTACTCTAGTTGAAGAATTACTTTGTCCTGAGGTTGATCTTTAAACCCTGTGAGACACTTCAGGGAAGTATTGATTTTCTTCTAACAACATTTAAAAGCACCAGCAGGTGGCAACTACCTCTCTCTTTGTTTGAAACAAATCCTCTGGGCTCCTGGAGCTCCTCGCTACATAAACCTGCAGACACGGACAACAAATACATTACATAACAGACAGGTTCTACTCCACGTTTCTTGCATTTGTATAGGTATTTCCTCAGCAGCAGCAGCAGCAGCAGCAGCTCTGTAAACATAAATCTGCTTATTATATTTGGCAGCTTGCCTGTGAGCAGCAAACAATAAGATTTTGTTACGTGATTTATTGTCTGCTATTCTGATGAGGAGTTTCTATACGTCACATTCACAAAGAACAAATGACAGTGACTGTATCGCTACTTGTTTCTACTGCAGGAAAATGCTTGGTGGTTAGGTTAAAAACTGAACTGCTCAAGAGATTCGTTGAGACTTTTTTAAGTTTGTTAATTCCCTGCATGACTCCATATTTTCAGACATACTTTAACTAACATGAAATGAAAAGCTTTCCATGGAAAAACTGTGTGTAATCCTAATTTTCTCATCCTCCTCTCTCCCCTGCGTCTCTTCTCCAGTGATCCTGAACAGCAGCAGACGTCTGTCGTTGATGGCCGTGTGTTTAGGCCTGCTGTCAGAGACCTGTGTGGCTCAGGCCTGTAAAAAGCTCCCATGGAGCATCCAGGACATGTTGACATTTGAGTGAATGACACAAATGTCAGTTATCTCAGGGATGAACAAGTGATGGTGGAACCTGTGCCAGAGCGAGGCAGTTTTTAATGAGCCCTCTAACAAATGGTGTCGGAGAGGATAAAGAATGTTTTGAAGTGTTTTTGCTGCTCAAAGCTGGAGACAGAAAGCAGCAGAAGAGACATGGTCATTATTTTTTCTGTGCTCTTTGTCGAGAAAAAGATTCATCTTCATTTTAGAGGGATATCAAGGAAGTGGCGGTGGACCTACTTTTGTTTTTCCTTTTGTTTTTAAAGTGGACATGAGCTCAGGATTCTTGTGAGATTTTTACTTGATTTGATTACTTTATTAAGACAGTCTTACAGAGAGGAGCTACAGCATGGGAACATCCCTGCATCTAATGCGTGCCTTTCGTATGCAAAAAGACTTTAAAAAGACTATTAAAAGACTAAAGTCTGACACCCTCTAGGGTCACTATTTGAAAGCCTACAACTAGATTCCTTCTGAGATTATTTCCCATCCTGCTCCTGGTGGAAAATACTATGCCAAACTCCCTTTAGGAAATATAATACATAACTCTAGATACACAAGATAAAAGGCATCATATCCTCCTGAGACCCTGTGTCCTCATATGAGGACATCACATTTTAGGTTTTCTTGAACTTATACTTGATTCTACTTAACTCAGACCTGTTGTCCTCATTCGTGGACACTTTTTGTGCCATCTAGTGGTAGTAAGAGCACAATACACTAAAACATGTAAAAACAAGATGGCCGCCATCTCTGCCAAGTCAGTCTGCAGCCGACCCTGACACAAAAGTAGACAAGGTCCAAAACTTGATCACATTTTATGGTTGAAACTTGTTTATTTATGATCAATAATGTTTGTAGTTTGATATGGCAACAAATTTGACCAATTTTAGCAACAGTAACAAGCGAAGACTCTGTTAATTAGGAAGTACTCGTTTGAGGACATGGGGACTTCATTATCATTTTATTTGAGGACATTGGGACTTTATTATTGTCTTGTTTGAGGACATTGGGACTTTATTATCATTGACAATGTTTATACTATATTTTATATATTTTATATTTTATAATGTTTTATACTTAGCAGGTCCCACTGATCCAAAATAGCTAGGAGAAATTAAAAATGCATACCAAACAAAGCATTCGGGTCTCGGGAGGATATATCGACAGTATTCTTGTCAATTCGACATCAGTATAATCTATAAAGATAAACTGTATTTGTGTACAACGTAACATTTTGGATTTTGTCGCCTCAACTCGCCATCAGCCTCCGTTGGTTAGCTCCACTATTTTGTTTCAAACTGTTCCACAAATTAAGATTTATCACTAAAATCCATGCTGGTTGGTGGATCAGATACAAGCGGTATTAAACACAAACTCTCGATCACTCCACATCTCCACAGGTTACTCCTCCTTTTTCACTTTACAAGAGAGCCAAGCATTGTTTCATGTTCTTGCACCTCTGCTAAGTCCCCTCCGTGTTTACTGTCTACATTGTTTGCTGTTCGCTGTTTGGTGCTGGAGAGAGCGCAGCTTGAGTATTTGCATGAGCCAAAACGATAATATTAAACATTTGATTTTATCAGAACATTAAGACAAGGAAAGACTGACTTAAGACAGCTCGGACTGAGTGTTGTGACCACCTTACATCAAATAATCAAGATAACAGAAGCGTGCACCAACTCTACCAAAACTTTCATGACTTTATTCTGACACCGGACAACTGTCTGCTACTGTGAAATCGCTTAAAAACTGTTATGGAGTAAGGCAGGCATGACGGTTTCTTAGGGCCTCTCTGTGAGATTGACACAAACACAAACCCTGAGGTCGTAATTTGACAATAACTACTTCTCTGTTTAGACAGGATCCAGACAACAGTCTTCACATTCTTTGGCTCACTGGTGAAATGCTTATCTTAACTCACACAAACACAGAAACACACACAGGGTAAGCTGTAGGAATGAAATAGGGATAAGTGGATAAATAAAGCAGACAGAATTGACTTTCCCAGTTATTTATTGCTATGCTGAATGCTTATATATGTGTATGTCAGTGTGATAAAGGAGGGACGGCAGATGTGAAAGTTAAATTCAAGCGGGTGTAGATTTTTGCTCTCAGTAACCACTGTTTTTTTTTTGGACTGCAGCTATAGATTGATTGTTTTTAAGCAATTGTTGAGCCTAGAAAACTTCAGAAATTGTGAAAAATCATCTTTATATTGCTTTTTTTTGTCTGACCAATGTTGCAAAACCCCAAAATGGGTCATTTACATTATACGAAATACCCAAAAGCAGCAAATAACCTGCCATTTGAGAACATAGAACTAGAAAATATTTGACATTTTTGCTTGATAATTGATTTAAAATTATTATTTGATCATCAAAACTGTTGGTTTCGCCTCAAGACTTTATTGAGTTTGACAGTTCTCATCACACATCAGTCATGAATCACCAGAATGAATTTTACTGTGTTTTTCTCTCATATGTTTTACTTTTGTCATCATGTGGTATTTAAACACACCACTGAAACTAAAATGATTGAAATTCTTTGAGGCCACTTGCAAATGGAAGCAGGGTCAGGCACTGATTTGTTGCAGGTTTCACAGAATGCTGAGTGAAATCCTTTATCACCAAACTGCTGCAGGTATCTTGCCTCACATCTGATTTACAGTAATCATTATGCCACATGTGGGTAAACTTAAACCCACCACTCACTGTCCCTGGAATGTATGTGTCTGTGAACAGAGCAACGTTCAATCAGTAAATCAAGCAGACTGAGCGTCTGTGGAATGAGGGGAATTTATCCACTGCACTTACCTACAGTATGGAGGGGAGAGCTGAATTAGCCTCGACCCTTGCAGGAGTTGTATCGTTGTTATGAACTGCTGAGAGGCCGGACACGTGACGAGAGGCGAGGCTGAATTCCTTCTGAACAAAACCATCTGCTGAGAGAGGACTCGCCCCACGAGATCTGATGATATTCTCTTAGAGATGGTGGATAATGTGATGGACATTCTTTAGTTTCAAAACTACACCAAAAACAAAAGATCTGCTACAGCTGATGTTCTTAACATTGTGTCCTCTCCTCCATTTTTCTAAAAGACATCTTCCATTTGCCATCACTGTAAAGTCTGATTGTTTTGAAAAGCAGTTACAATAAATTTAAAGAAAAAAAAAAGCACTGTAAAAGCCAGTTAAGGCTGCTTATGTTTTCGTTGAAGGTGTTAAGGAGGTGTTCAATCTTTTGCTCCTTTAAATTTTCAAATGACCTGAAGCTGTCATTTTATCCACAGTTTTCTCACTGGGCCTCTTGAATATTTGTTTTTGCACATGTTAAAAATTAAGATTCAAATCAGAGAAACTGTTAAAGTATTCTGAAATATTCAAAGCAAATCTTAACTTTTCATCTATTATTGCACCTCTGTGCTTTCTGCATTTGTTACAAGTGAACTATTGTTGCAATAGCTGTCGCTTTCTGTCACAGACAAGCCCTGAAGTTTGGCAGGTGCTTATGTTTCTGTGATTGATTATGTCAAATGAACTTGTAGAGCGGGTTAACCACGATCTGCAAGAAACACACTGTATGTAAATGTTGCAGTATGTGCTCTCTGAGCTGTGTCATATTTAAGTATGACAGGAGGAAATAAAATATTTGTATTTAAACTAAGGATTTGTATGTGATTTGATTTGTGCATGTGTGTATGTGTGTGTGTGCTGCCTCTGCACATGATACATGTTATTACAGGCCTGTGAATAGTTGAGGAGACAGCACACGAGTGAGGAATGTTTTCGTAGGTGTCCTCACCCCCGGGTGGATCTGTGCTCCAGCGTCTGTGGGGAGCAACACGGTCTGGATCACGTTAAGCTTTTAACATGGAAACACGTCACTCGCTCAGAGATCAACTGGTGTCTTAGTGGATCTTTAGCAGGATGGTGGCGGAAAAGGCTGAAAAAAATGGTCCAGTTTGAAGCTCAGTTGCTCTAGTATTAAAATTTGCTTAAATGAAGGCGTATGGGGGGCTTTCTAAAGTCTATAGCCACAGATAGCAACATTTTTATTTGTCTTGCTTTCACATTTCTTTACCTGATACACAGAAGTGGAATCAACAGGTTATGTCTGTATAACTTGTTGACACAGTGTTTGATTCCCCAGGTCAAAGTCTTTGTGAACAAACCCCAGAGGGAGTTTCTAAATGTGGAATGTGGAAAGTGTTGGTCAATTACTGTGGCATGCAGTGGTTTAATCTGACTAATCAGATTACAGTAACAACACTCACCTCACAGCCATTTACCAGTCTGGACCAGTGTGGAAGCCAACGAGCTGAAGCTGGAGGATAAAGCCAACCTCAAGTCAGTTTGCCCTTCTGGTACCAAACCCTTTGCCATTGCTGAACATTTAAGTTGCAAAAGTCCTTTTGCTAAAAAGTAAAAACTGGAGGTCAAAGCTAATGTAACTTTTCATCTAATAATTCATTATTATATATTCCCAGGTGAAAAAAAGTTGGCCAATATGCATCAAACAGCATAATCTATACTTCTTGTTTTAATAAAGAAAATATATGATTTTTTTTTCTCTTTAATGAAAAGTTTGAAAACAATCAAGAGTCTTACTGTATCTAGCCATGCTAGCAGCTCTGTGCTAACATCAGAATGCTACCATGCTCACAGTGACAACATGGATTAATTAATTTTTAGGAAAAACACTTTTGATTCTTTTGATTGGTGGACCCTTACAGACTAAAGGAATATGAATAACTTACAGAATAATTGAGGAATGGACACATATTCTGACTTTACGACAGCTTCAGAGGAAGGGAGTCACCACTTGTTTTTACATCCATGCCAGTAAATCTGAATGACATAAGGTCTGCTCTGGTGCTGATGCTTTCAGTGAAATGAAATCAACCAGGCTAAGAATATGTAGCATCTCCATATTGACAAACTTTAAAACATTTATACTTGTATTTTCAATCGAAACTGCTAACTAATGTTAGCTCAAGTGGGTAGTCAGCAACCTGGTTTTATATATCCAAAGAACTTTTATAGAAATTAACTACTTGGCAACCAGACCAGGCATGTAATTAATTTAATGTAATGTAATTTTTGTCAAAATATGTAGCTGCAGGCTAGTAAAAAGGACTAGGTTTTTAATTGGGACTAGACTTTAATTACAGTTTTAAGTGGGCTGAAGTTACACATGTTTACACATGGGTGTGAGGCAGCTGAAAAAATTGTTCCACAATCGAGATGAATAGCGAAAACACAGATGGAAACCACAGTTTGCTACGATTTGTACTTACCACTGACCACTCGGTGAGTTTCATGGCTTTGAAAAAGAACATTTAAGGTGGTTTTAGGACAGATTTACACATGGCCATAGACAGCATTGTTAAGCCAGGCAGGGGAAAGCCAAATTCTCTCAAATTCTCAGAGAAGGAGCAATCGTCAAGATTTTGGTCTTAACCACTCTATTTCATCATAAACAACCAGGAATGGGGCTCAAAGTGCAAAATACTGGACTTCTCCTTTAACATCATAACTAGTTATAAAGAATGTATTCAAAGCTGTTGCACTGCAGTTCAGTCTTGGTGTCAGCAGGAAGCAGCACACAGAGCTGCATGAGGACATATAAATATTCAAATGACAAACCATTGAATTAGCAGGAAATACACTGCACCCTGCCCCCTGGTCATTTGTTAGTCAAAGAGGAAGCAGGTCTGTCGTGAACTGGCCTCACTGGGATCAAAGGACTTAAAAAAACAACACAAAGGAAACAGGAGCACAGAATAACAGACATGAATTCAGAGCAAGCTTCAGTTTTGCAGCATAAAAAACAGATGTTCTCCAACAATATTAAGAAAAATTATTAACAAAAATCAAAATATTACCACCAAGTAATTCAGTAGAAGCTCAGTTTTCATGCATGTCTATGTGTTAATGTAAAAGACAAGCCAGCTCGTGCTGGTCCTCACAGCCCAGCTCTGATGTGACAATCTGTCCCATCCCTCCCTGCGGAGAGAGTGATGCGCACCTTGGATTTGCTCTCTCAGTCAAGATTATGTTAATCTGCTGTAATCTCCCAACAGACGCTCAGACGGGCAGCACGAGACCAGAGTGCAGAGCAGAGAGGGAGAAAGACAACATGATGTACACTGCACCACAGAGAAGGCCTTTATACAGAGAGTGCATGTCAAAGCCCCTTTTATAGAGATTTTAAATGAATACTTGTTTTCTGATATACAGGGTTGTTTAGTCATTTTATTTAACATCAGCTATGCTTTGGTCCAGCTCCAGTGCAGTTTGACTGATTCACTTTTCAATACTGGTCGTATACTGAGTATGAATTTACATTTACATTATTATATATTACACAATTGGATTATGATTACTGATGATCTAAAAAGTATACAAAGAAAAAGTGTTTTCAAGGAGCAAAAACAAAACCAGTGCCTAAAGAGTAACAATTGGAGTACGATATGGTTTACTGTATAACACAGTTTCATGTCCTGTATGAACTTTGGCCTTTAATTTTAATGTGCAAAGTAATCATTAACTTTTGGTGCAGATAATTGAAGTGGAGTGAAAAGTCTAATATTTACCTGTAAGCACATGTTACAGGGGTTAATGACAGCAGGCTGTTAAAATACTCAGTGAGAAAAGAGCGCTGGCTGCCCTTATTAGCCATCTGTTCAAGCTCACTGTTAAATTGGTTTAATGTGTTTAAAGAAACACCTTCTGACCATTACAGACTCTAAGATTTTTAATATTGTCGGAAAAAATAAAATTCACAAAGTAGAGATACCAAACCACCAGAAAACATGCTACACGTGGAGTTTAAACGATTGTTGCGTGACCCATTTCTTCAGCCTCACAGGGAGGTTTGTGAGAATTTAAATAGAGTGTCGGAGTATGAAAATGTAAACAGTGTTATCATCATCAGTAATTCATCTGAAGCTCCCAGCATGAGGAGCTGCTACATCAAAGCCGTCACATCCTGCTGCAGTAATGATCAATTAAACCGGAACTGCTCCGGCATGGCAGATACTCAAGACCAAAATGCAGATCGGTGCATTTAAATGCAGGTCAGAGCGAGATGCATTCAGGAGAGAGAAAGAAAGGAGAAGAAGTAGGGCAGCAGAAGAAGACTGCAGTTTGGGCTGAGAGAGCTGTGTCTAGTGGAGTTTTACTAGGGTTGATTTGGGAAGGAAGATGATAGTTTGTATTTTGTGTGTAATGTTTGATTCATTTTAGCCCTGTTATCCATCTTAAGACATGGCTTTGTGGATGTTGGTCCACACTGAAATATCTCATCAGCTATAGGATGGATTACCATGAAATTTTTTACAGACATTCATGTTCTCCCGAGGATAAATCCCTCTGACTCTGATGATGCTCTGATTTTTCCTCTAGTGCCACCATGAGGTTCACATTTGTGTTTTGGAGTAAAATGTCTCGACAATTATTGGATGAATTACCATAAGATTTGATACAGACATTTATGTTCACCTCAGGATGATTTGCGATAAACTGGGCAATAAAACTTAAAAAACATGTGTATATCAACTATGCCAAAGGAAGGTATTCCGTCATGGTGAAATGATGCAAAGCAACAGAATGAATGTTATATTCTACATATGAACTTTTTACTGAAAAGAATATCATCGACTGTAACCCTTCATAATCAGTAACTGTAATTTAATGACATTTTGTGACACTAACCAGCATGTTTTTACAGGCAATGTTAAAGTCACAATATTGACTGAAACATAAATAGCAAATGTTAATAAACTTTAAAACTTTATTTCAAATTGCAGTATTATATTTGGCGGTATGGCTCTGTTCTGGGGCCTCTCTGCCTTTCCTAGGTCTACACAGAAAGCCTCTTCCACGTGCCTACGTGGAAAGCCTTAGAGTGGTGAGAGCACAACTCTCTGCCCTTCCATGTGCAAAAATGAGGAAAGCCTGAGGCAGCGAGAGCAAACCTCCCTGCCCTTCCATGTGCCTACATGGAAAGCCTAAGGCAGGGAGAGCAGCAGCAAAAAATACCCAGGAACAGAACAGAGCAGCATCAATGACAAACAGAAATGACACTGATAAGTCAGACACAGCATGAAAAGGAGGAGCTGGGGTGGAGGTGGGTTGCAAAGCAGCTTGCAGAGGAAGCAGCAACAGTAGGCAGGCCAGAGCAGTTTAAATAGGGCGCCCTGAACAAGATTCACCAATTGGTTGCATAGAAAGGAATCATGTGATCTATCAGCTGACTCCCTTCCATCAATCAATCAGTGGCTCAATCAGTTGATTGGCTGTTTGAGATCAGCTGATGTAGCTGGGATGTGAGCTGAGCTTGACAACATGTCCTGCCTGAACTAACGCTATGCTCAATTTGAGACAAATTAATATCCATTGAACAATAGAGAGACCTAATCTGAATCTGCAAAGTTGAAACTACAGCTGTAAATGTAGAGGACTAAAAGTAGAAAGTATAAAATACAAAACAAGTAGCCTACATGTAGCCTAAAAGGCACAGTACTTGAGTAAATGCAGTTACTTTCCAACATCGGCTTCAGCTGCTTATTGTCTTCAGTACAAATTAGCAAATATTAGCATGCTAACATGCTAAACTAAGATGGTTAAAAAGATCAGCATTATACCTACTAAACATCAGTGTGTTAGCATTGTCATTGTGAGCATGTTAGCATGCTGACATTAGCATTAAGCTAATGCCTCAATGTGCCTAAATGTAGCCTCATGTAGCTGTTAGCATGGCTACAAGTATGAAACTGAATTCTTGTCAGGATGTAAAGGCCTCTAAAAAACATTTAGACCAACACGGAGCAAAGCTGCAGTTAGCGTACACAATGGAGCAAGAAATCTGCAGCGAAAACAAAGTTTATACGCTCCTCTCATGTCCTCCGTCTCATGGTCAAGGACAAACTTGGTGTTAATTTAGGACCGATATAACCCCAAAATATTAGTCCAACTAATTTCTACCA
Source organism: Cephalopholis sonnerati (assembly GCA_019142605.1). Taxonomy (NCBI): domain Eukaryota; kingdom Metazoa; phylum Chordata; class Actinopteri; order Perciformes; family Serranidae; genus Cephalopholis; species Cephalopholis sonnerati. The sequence goes on from JAGQAX010000009.1 coordinate 17,889,600, forward strand.
AGACTTGTAAAGGCTCAGTTTTTTGTAAAATTAAAAAAGCTCACTCCAAACCTGAAAAGCATGGAATCACTTTATTAAATTCATATCAGTATCATAACTATGATAGCATTGAGACTAATTGTCCAAAGAAACAGTAGTATGGTCATTCATAGATCAAAGAACAGGAGTAATGATAGATGGTAACAACACAGGCTTCACATGTTCTCTGAAGAACTTCTTCTTTTATGCAACACAAATACATTAACACCTTTTTTTTTCCACTATAGTGATTTAATGAATGATTATGATGAATGATATACAGTATAAATATGATGTCACACATTTCACTTCTCTGGTCTCTCAGATTCGATCCAATTTAACAGCTGTAGCCAGTAATTAGAAAAGCTAATCAACGCTAATAATCGGCTATAAAAAATGATCTGTTATATTTAATACCTCAAAGGGTCTCTTGTCTTTTTCTTGGCTGATTCACAAGCTACAATTCAACTGATGAAACCCAGGTCTCAACACAGGTCAGCGTAAGGAGAATAAGTTTTAAATGAAAGTGTTTGTATGCGTTTTGTTTTCTAGGGGCCGAGCAAAAAACTTAAGGTGACTGCAACGTGGCCGTTTGACAACTTATCTCAATATATCAACATGTTTCATGAGTGAGTCTCCCCTCTAACACACTCATTAAACATCATGTCTCTAATCAAGTTATTTTGTGCATGCTGAAGTTTGTCCACACCCTTCCTACATTTCCCAGAGTGCCTCTAAACAACCACTAAAGCAGGGGTGTGAAGTGAACACCGAGGCGTGACTGTGATTACAGTAATCACTCACTTCAGGCAGAACACATGAAGTCTTTGTGGTTGCGTTGCACTCTGGTCTACTGAGGCCACTATAAGAAGAAAAATTCCATCTCTTCCAACAACTGATTTCTTCATGCACTTGTTTTAACTTGGTGCAAACACTGCGGCTTTAGAAAGAAGCCCCTGCTGTTTGATTTAGGGAGACTCGCACTAAAACATGACATCTACATAGAAATAAATCCATTACAGTTGCTGCAAGTATGTGGTGCGACATCACATTGTGTACATTTGGCCAGTTATTCACGTGAATGGAAAGTGTCACTTTACAATCTTGTTTTCAGAATTCATCGTCCCTCCAAGGTAAAGACATGTTGATAACTTCCTATCAGGAGACATTTTGCCACAAGTTTACCGAGATGACATCACCGCATTACACATCCAATAATCACATGAAAAAGGGTTGTAAAAGTGGGAACTCGCACAATACTCAACTGCTAACGGTACGATATTGGCTACAATTTGCTGGTGTTCAATTTAAAGCACCTTTCTAACTCCTTTGTGCTGGATTTAGTTACAGTTGAGTTACTGTACAAGGAGCACCGTGTGCCTGTGGAATAAAGACCGACTCAAAGAGGATCAGGTAGTTGTACTTTTGGGGGAGATTTAGCACAGAACAACCACAAACAAGTGCAAAATCATTGTTGAATACTTGTCTGAAAGAGTAACGAGTACACCATGTAGTTTATTTTTGCAAGTGACATGACTGATTTTAAGGCTGTTATAAGTTTTGGAAGTTAAAGCTGCTTCATGTAGAAGATTCAAATTGATTTTGACAGAATAAATGTTGAAAGTATCAGAGCTATGCTATGTATATATATATACATTTCGGTCCATGTTTGATGTGCATAACTTCTTGACAGCATCAACCAAGGGCACAGGAAGAGAACTGCTTCAGCAACTCAAATTTCAGAGGCAGGAAGCATCAAAAATACACTGCTCCCAACAGCTGCATCCTCGTCAATAAAATGAAAAAGGAGCCTTTGACAGCAGGGGAAAAAAACCCCAGCAGTGCCTGGAAGAGACCAGAGTACACCTCCAAATCTGCACCTTTTAATCACCTATTTCTGAGATTTCCTGGATTTGTGTTGATGTAATACACTACCAGTAAGGGATTAAGGAAGTTGCAAAAGTTTCAAATTCTACACGTAGCAGCTTTAACAATCAAGTGCATGTCAAGCGAGTCACAAGATAAAACAGTTCATGGTTTATTCTCATCCCCGTTTAGAACAGCAAACCACAGATCTGGAACCTGAAGGTTTACAAAGGCACTAATTGTGTAGACATCCAATAAAACATCAGGGATCAAGTTTGTACAGAAACGTTTTAAGCTGCATCTATTATATTGTTTGCTTCAGATTAGGTTGCAGGGCTACAACTGGAGTTTTTCACTGACCATAAATGGGTAATTTGACTGGAAATACTGGTAGCATTCAGATGCAGTTCAACTGTACAGACAAAATGTTAAGTTTTTAAACCGTGGCCCTTCACAGACCGAGAAGATTTGTAACAAATAACATTCAACCCAACTCATTAGACGATGTGCCAGTGCCATCGTATTCTACTGACTCTTTTTAGGTTTCTGGCTCTATTTAGAAACTTGCATTATGAACATTAACAGCACAAGATTTTAGAGTAGGTAGTGGTGTTTTGGAGCGATAGGTGCTTGTGAGAAGAAGAAAACATCATAAAATTAAAGGTATACTGTGCAGGAATTTCCTAAAAAACAATGTATGGACTCATATAAAAGTATCAATCATCACATATGACCCACTAGAAGAGTGTGGGGGTGTATTTATCTGCAGAGACTCAGCCCTCTGCCTGTAGTTTCTTTTTATTTTGCTGTGTTCGGGACGTTTATGAGCGTGTAGCCACCAGCCAATGACAGAATGGCGAGGCTGGGATTTTATAAAAAGGTAGTGATCAGGTAGTAGCAGCACGCATCCAAGAGGAAGCTATGGAAACTGTGGACACAAGGCAAAAGCTTGTTCCAAAATGAGAGTGAATCTGGGTAGGACCAAGGCAGAGTTGGTCAAGTAGATGCTGGCAATTAGCTTAGTTTGCTAAAGTATCAGCTTTTCCATTACAACAAATGTAATGTTTTTGCCATAGCAGTTTGCAGTGCACGTTCAAGCAGCATAGGGAGGAGGGGGAGTTTCTGAGTGTTGTGTTTACAAGCAGTAACTGACGACACCTGCATAGTATATCTTTAAGAACTGAGATTGGAGGCATAAAGGAAGAAAATACATTTTCCTCAAATTCTTGATAGAGAATATCAAACTGTTAAAGGAATAGCTTCGACATTTTTGGAAATCTACTTATTTGCTTTCCCGCACATTACAATTAAACTTTGCTTGATGTACGGATTAAACAAATGACACATTGTGTGTTCATTTTTAAAAGCTTTAGGGGGGAGATTTTATTGATTTTGTTACTTTTGGACAAAGCCAGGCAAGCTGTTTTTAGTATTCAGGCTAAGCTAAGCTAACTGGCTAGGTAGAACAGATATGATAGATGGATAAAATTCAAATAGATATGAGATATGGGCAAGAAAGCAATTAAGCACATCTCTTAAAATTTCTAACTATTCCTTTAATATTACACTTCTGTCATGTCTGTGTGGTAACTACTGTTTGTCACTATAAAATGACAGTTTCATAGTTTACACACTAGCTGTGTAGATGGAGATGTGTGTTACAACACATGAAGCAACTGAGACTCTCAACTGTCAATCAGTGACAAAATAAAAATATCTCAGTGTGTCTTTGAGAGGGCTGAAGGCGTAACTGTCACCACAATGAGAAACTAAAGGAGCTCTATACGATATTGCTAGCAAAGTTAGCTGCTAGCACTGTTAGCGGCTCAGCCACCTCCATGTTGAGAGCCATGTGCACACAACCTCTCAATTATACATATGCTCTGAATATCATACAGAGCTCCTTTAACTGTCACTGCTACAGGACAGAAAACACATCTTTAACTGTAAAGACATTCTTCAAGACATCAGATGTCATTTATATGCTGTACCTTTAAAGTAAAACTTAACCATTCAAGAGCAGTTCGTTATGACAGCGTCTTCTTCAGCGCCTTAAACCAAATACATTTCATTTTGAGTGCTGTACTTTCTTTGGTTTGTGTTCCACATACGCACAAATAGTGGACCAGCCTACAAACAGATGGCGTCATATGAGCTATACAGACAAAATATCAACACTGAAACTTTCCACACCTTCTCAAAGTGAAGGTGGGTGTTGACATTGAATTTGTAGTTTGAGTTGCAAAGCAGCTGCTGTGTGTTGAGCTGTGGTGTTGCATGCTACATGTCCAGCTGAGGAAGACTGCACAGACCATTCATATACGTGTAGCACAAACATCTTTGCCTGTTGCAGAATAGATGGAAAACATACTTAGAGTCTCAAATAAGGCTGCCTCTATGGAGTGCAATAAAAAACACTCTTCAAACAGCAAGCAGGGAATTAAAAACCTTGCTGTTACAATCTTGTTAGTGACCAGTGTTGTCTAGGGATTGGACTCCCGTCTGCTTTAGTTTCAGGGAGGAGGCTCGGGTACATAAACCCCCTATAGAAAGTATGAAGGTAAGCTGAAACACTGTAATAATATCCATGTATATAAGGATGGATGCATCCATGTATGATACCCATTACATCCCTCTGCCTTGTCTTAAATAACAGCCTGGTGTTGAGCCGGTGTAGTGTAACCTGGCAGTTGCTGCAGAACATATGTTTATAGAATAAGATCAGTTTAATATAGGATACAAAGTATAATAAAGTACCCTGTAATCAGCTGATAGATGCTACCAGGTTTAGACCTACAGTCTTGTGTTTACTCTGCGAGGAACATCTGAAGGCCACAGTGACCACAGAACAAATTTTTCAAACTCACTGACCGTCACGAGCCAATCAGATTTATGTCCTCTCATTCCCGCATCAATGTCACTGTGATAAATGACCAGAAAATTCAACTATTAGTGTAATTATGTGAGAAGTTGATCACAGTTTCTCATTTCTTGGCAACATTTATTTGATAGTATATAGTTAGAAGAAAAGTCTCAAAGCTGGTTACGTGGAAAATGGCTGAATAAGTCTTTTTATCCAGTTTTTTTCCTGATTATTTTCAACCAATGCTGGCTACTAAGCTCTTGCTACTCGGCTATGTTGTTGTTGATTACAACCTGAGGCTTAGACGGAATTTATACTTCTGCGCTGAATCGACGCCGTAGCCTGATGCGCACCTCCACAGAAATGCAACTTCATGTCGCGGCGACGTAGAGCTCCTGTTTATTTTTGTAAGCTGAGACCATTTCCCACAGTGGAAACAAAGCTTTTATTTACTTTCATTTCACAGATAGGAAACTATAAATTGTGAAGACAATAAAGCCTCCACAAAAATATCATTGGCTTCCTGTGAGTACAGGAAATCTCCGCTCGTCGCTAGGCTAATTTATACAATGTGAACTGCCTTAGGCTTGTGCTAATAACGTTAGCATGTTATATTTGTTTGGAAAATATGTTTAGTGTAAGATGGTTGTTTTGTCAGTGAACCTTGTGAGTTGTAACGGAGCCGAATTCTGTAACGTTACCTTTGTTAAATGTTGCTGTTGTCCCTAGCTTCATATGAGTAGAGGAAAAGTTCGTTAGCTGCTAGGCTAATTTATACAATGTAAAATGCCATAGGCTTGTGCTAAAACATTAGCATGTTGTATTTGTGGGGAAAACTGAATGCTGCGAGTTATAGTGAAGCCGAATTGTGTACTTGTGTTTGAAATTGTCGCTATTAAGCCATGTTTAGTGTGTGTTTATTGTGTGTTTTGGGTGTGTTTTGAATCAACTGAACTTTACAGCACTTCACAAAAACCCCGATGCCATCTACTGTTTTGGAGGTCTCACTGCAGAGTGACACAGTATACGTGCTCACAATGGTGTAGACGACGTGGGTAGGCTATGGCATAGAGTCCGCCGCACAAGTATAAATCCCGCTTTATTTTCATAGTTTTTCATGGTAATTTCTGTTAGTTATGATAATACTGCACATGGCAACATGGTGACTTAACTGCTCATGTTATTTGCCCTGTCTGACTTCCAGATCTCTCAATATACTTGGAGTCCAATGTTGTTATCCATAGGAATTATTGCCATCACTATGAAAACAATACCAACGTTGTAATTAACTCAAATTATGCTTTAACTCTTCAGTGGATGTATCATGACAGGGGTTATCCACAGCAGAGTATAAAACATAATTTGCCTGATGAAAACCTTTTCGAGCCTTTTACGCCACCTAGTCAGAAAAAGTTGCCTGTAATGCGTCCAAGCACTACCAGCTTTGAAGGTTCAAACTGTCTCCAGCATTTTGAACATTTCACATTTTCGGAGCAAGCGTCTGCTCCATCTTAAAAGGCAGGAAAGTGTAGCCGTCACTCCTGTACCAAAACTCACTGTTTTTACGCATCTTTACACTGTGAGCAGGTATGAGGACTTCACCTCTTTCTCCATTCTTGAGGTCTGACAACCTCTGCGCAGACCTTCTAGGATTTACATTAATGAATGATTTCACCACTTAAAAGTAGAACACACACACACACCGTCTCCATCAGCATGTCCACACAGTCTCTTTGCACCAACACCGATTGAAGAGTTCAGAAGTCCCGTCCTCTGTGCTTGCTTTCAAGTCCCAATTTCTGGGATTCCCAACCTGTAAATGCTGTACCCTTGTACCTGGGTAGAGTTGCAGTACAAAACTTCCGTAGAGAGCAACCGGTAAGCAAATATCTTGTTATTTATATTATATAATAAATAATACAACTTTGTTCATATATTTTGTATATGTAAAAAAAACAGTTCTGCCAAAAAGGGTGATTGGCTAGCAAAACCACTTGATATAGAAGCAGCAGTAGAGCCGTTTATAAAAAGGAATAATATATATTGCCTAATTTTGAGTATATGGAGTCTTGGAATACAATCCATCTCAACTCCTGAGTTTGAAAGGGTGTCAACAAGCCACCAGGCCTCTCAGCTCTGCAGTCTGATGACGCTCCTGGTCATGCTGCAAAAAAAAACAAAAAACTTCTGCAGCACAAGCAGGGGTGTGTTTCACCTGAGGAGGAGTTGAAGTCAAGCTGGAGTCTATTATGGTAATAAGATACCATAAGCAGCTATCTCTAACCAACCAGTTAAATTCCTTCCAAAAGGGTTCCTGAGCCTCTCAGCTTTTCCTCCAGCTTTACTCAGTCTTATAACCCCCCAAAATATGTATCCATCTGCAGAAAAATGCTGAGAATGAGGCCTCAGATGGTAACGTGAAAGGAGTCCCAGCTGTCGTCTTTGCTACTGCTGCTCCCGTTCTTGGCTGCTGCCATTGTTGCCGTCTCGTCTCCGACCTCTCCATCCGGCTGTTCCCCGGTGGGAGTGGCACCAGGCTCTGGGTAATACTCGTCATCCTCGTCAAAGTAGCCGTTATCCATCATGCTGAGGCTGGAGGCGGCGCTCAGGTCCTGGCAGCTGCCCTTGTATTCCTGGATGGACTCGTGGAGAGACCACAGCTGGCACAGCAGGGACATGTCCTGCTGACGCAGACCCACCTGGAGAAGGCAAGATTAAGATCCTCATTAGCATATGATACATTTTAGATGAGGCGTACCAAAAATGCATGAGCTAAACATAAAATCTGCCTTTCCACAATGCCTAAGCACTAAAAGTGATATAAGATCTCTCTTGAGATTATCTGTGATTAGCTGGGTGTAGGTTCTGCTTAGATATTTGTGGGGGGGGGCACATATGAAAGGTGGGGTCCAACACTTAATTTCCTCCTTTCTGCTGATTTCTTTCTGCACTAATTTGTCCCTTTTCTGCATCAATTTACAGATTAAATGTCTTTAATTCTGCCAAAGTAAAAGCCCTCTGCTACTTTCATGTTTCTATTGGGGGGGACAAATGCACATGTGCTAAATAATGAGAGGGACTTGTCCTGTTCGTCCTCGCTTATGGTGATTGGTGCTCCAGACTCTAGGTTGTCTAGACTCTGGATAAAGCCTCAGGTAATAGCTGCAACTAACAGCTGGAAGTTGCAAGTTTTGGCATCTTAACAATTAATCTATTTTCAAAATAAATGCTGATTATTTTTCCAACTAATTTTTACACAGTTTTCTGTCAAAAAACACCCAACAACAATAAATTTGATCGTTTCCATGCTACAGACAACTATGGGACAAATGACAATAATAACTGATGTCACTGAAAAAAATAAGTAAATTAATCGATTATTTGATCCAAAGACAAGTAATCAACAAAATAATTATAATCAATAAACCACTTTAGTCATTTAACAACTAGAACTGCCAAACACTGACTGGTTTCAGCATCTTGACTGTGAGAATTTACAGCATTTTATATACTAAATTTTTGACTGTTGGTCGGACAAAACAAGTGAGGTACGATGGTCTTTTTTTTTTAGTATTTTCTGCCATTTCATTTATGTTTATTTTTTTTTTTTAACGATGAATTAATCAAAAATATAATCAAAAGAATACACTTGTGAAATTGTCCTTAGCTGTACCCTAACCTCATATTATGATATTACTAATTAAAGGTCCAGCATGTACCATTTAGTGGCATCTAGTGGTGATGTTGCAGAACTGAAACTTACTTCTATGTGCCAGACGTGTGGAACAACTACGGTGACCTACATCAAAACGCTAACAGCCCTATCTAGAGCTGGTGTTTGTTTTGTCCGTTCTGGGCTACCATAGAAACAACATGGCGAATTTCATGTAAGAGCTCTATATGTAGATATAAACACCTCATTCTAAGGTAATGAAAACACAATGATTCTTCATTTCAGGGGAATACGGGTAATGAAAACGTAGTTACAAATATTATACACAATTTCTGCTAATATGTGCTCCTAAATCCTACACACTGGACCTTTAAAGGCTAAAAAAAACTCTCTTGACAGGGTTGAAAAGGGCATTTTTACTGCATAACACTCAGCTGACAGTGCAGTATGAACTGAGGGTCACTGCATTGTCTTCCACACAAATTACAGTGGGCAAACATGCAAGTCAGAGTCAGGTCAAACAGCTGAAACTGTACTATGCTCCATAAACTAGGGAGCGATCAGAGATTTTAAAATATAGGTCATTGATAACTTATTAGACAATGTGAACAACAAACTATAGTAATACATTAACAACAACAAAGCAATAAGCCTGGAGCAGGCAACGTGCTGCAGGGAGAGTAAAGCAGGAGCAGAAATAGGATTTAGTAAAGCCTGTAACAAAAATCCAAATGGCAAAGCGATTGAGTTTCAGCAACAGTTTGACCTCTTTCATCTAAATTACTGGATATGAGGAAACAGGCTATTGTTTCATATTGACCACGAGCCATGAAGGAGTGAACCTTGATATTGAAATCTGGTCTGGTTCGGTTATGAAAATCCCTGCTGCTGGCAAGGGAGTGTACAGGAGTGTGTCTCACTCTGTCTGCACCTTAATGAATGTAAAAATTAGATCAACAAAGGATCTAATGTGTCATAAAAAAACTTTTACAGTGAAGCTAAAAGGTACTCATTTAAGCTTAGGAAAAAAGTCAGCATAAGCCTAATGGCTTAATTTGTCTCATCCACTGCAAAGCTGTTCCCTGATCCTGGTTTCTCTCCTATCTGGTATCCTTAATGCCAGACTACATGTTAAAAAAACGCGTTTTAACTTCTCGTCCTCAAAATGGGTAGCATACAAAAACATACACTTTGGGAGTTATTTAGGTCTTTCATAACCTCTGTAAACATACAATTCACTGAACAGACCTTACAATGCACAAAAACACTAAGCTATTTTAGGCTTGTTCAGTTGTACTAGCTATCTCTACAATCTAAGTGGGTTGCTGCAAAAAGGCGAGATCAGTACCTTAAAGTTGAAGTTTTATTAATGTAGTGTGGTGTGTGGTAAATTGAATGTATGCCGAATTTCTCAGGAGACTCTAATAATGTGTAAAAAGCCTGAAGTTTTGTGCTAAGAGGCGTTTAAGTTTCCTCAAAGCCAGGCAACATTAAACTACCACAGTTTCTTAAGGGGCTTTGGCTGGATACGAATGCACAGCGCACAGGGATTAAACAGCTATCGACAAACCAGGGGTGAAAAACTGAGCACTTCTTCTCGTTAAATAAAATAAACCCTCCCTAAAATGTTACCATCTCTTTCCGCAGGAGAGCCAGGGCAGCGTCGAGGTTGGCCGGCTTGTTGGCCAGCAGGTTGTCGGCGTTGTTCCTGCCTCGGCTCAGGTCGTCCTGGATCATGGTCTTCTTTACGTACATCCTCTCCATTTCTCTCCAGGAGCCGCCGCTTGAGTTCAGCAAGCCGCTCAGGCTCTTGGGCAGCGGGGGCAGCCCCTCGATACAGGCCATTCCTCCCACCGAACCGTTCGTGGACTTACCATTCATTGTCCTGTGGTTTACGGAGCCGGGGAGTGTTAGTATTTACACCGAAGTTGACTGGTTGAGTCTTTAAATCCAGTAAACGCTGGGAATAAACAGTCGTCTCCCGCACCAAACACACCGAGCAACAGCCGTGGATTTCTCTGCTCAGGGCGGCCAGCGACGCCACGTTAAGGTACCCGGATTTAAGTAATTCAACTTCCGGTACGACTATCAAAAATAAAAGCATCACTGGTGAACAGTTGAGGGAGTCTTTTTTTTAACCTTTATAAATAATTAATTAATTAATTAATATATTTATCTATTATTTTTGTATTTAAAGACATATTGGTTTGCCAGTGTACCATTTGACCATCTCACTTTAATTCTTTCTTTCTTACTTTGATTAGTTTCACATCATTTCTAAAATTGGACAATACTGATAAACAATAACTCATGAATTATTTTTTAATATGGGCTATATGTGCATTATATTGTACTTATGCAGTACTTTGATCACTGTCCTATAAAAGGATAACTTAGGCATTCTTCAAGCTATCAGTGTTGATTTCTTTTAGTTATATGATCATGAATAATTTGGGTTTTGTTTTTGTGGCTGAATTTCTTAACCAGGCCTGGGATAGAAGGCAGAGTATTTGTATCTGTGTCTGGACTGAGTAGTTGAATAATAGTACCTTGGATTGTTACTGCAATGCCATTGTAATGTGTCTTGTAAACCCATGAAGGTTGGGCACATGTAAGTGTGCATGACACAAAAATTAAAATCAATTAGTCTTCAACCTGGACTCTATTTTCACTAGAAATTGGTCCAGTATTTAATAGCAAGGGGGCAGCAGAAAACAGCATCGCAACGGGCCAAAGTGTAAGCATATGGGGCAACTGAGCACCATTACAATTCTATTAAAAAGTGGTTGTTTTTGCCACAATCAGGCTCAGATTGTTATTGTAAGTGGTTAAAGAGTCAGTTTGCCTTTCACCTTATCAAGTCAGTTTGTTATCGTCTTGTTAAGTGAAGTTTCGTTCTGAAAGACAACAGTGGAAACACATGAGATTTGGAGAGAGTATAGCTACCAGAGTAGTTTACAGAAAACTTAGTTTAGTTGTATCTAAAAGATTTTCACTGTTATTGATAATGATTAAAACGATTTCAACAATGTGGATGAGGCCTTTGAGTTCAATCGCTGTCGGTATCTGCCTGTATCATCCTTTAAAAAACAACTTTTATTTTATTTTCCTGGGGGTCTCTGTATGGTGTTGACATTTTGTGTGTGCCAAATAAACTCACAACAATTACAGCTATTCAGTTTCAACCAGATGTTAGTGTAAATAAATACAGGCAGACAGCTGCTACCATCACCAGTGCTACTAATGTCCTTTTTTTTTAACAAATAACATGAATCTTGTCATGGGCCCCATGGTATTAACCTTTGAAACCAACATAGATCAAACTTCAGCAAATATACTTTGTGGTATAGCCTACAGCACGCAACACTAAAAAAAAAAAAGTAAGCTTTTATTTAGAAAGTGTGTTTCCGGTCTTATTATGCTTTATTATCGTATATTTGACGATGCTGGATTGTGGCTGTGTAGTAAAATCCGCTTCCGTCCTTTAAACACAGTGACTGCTGGGCGTCTCCCTGCCAACACTTAGAGGCTGGAAAACTGTGTCTCTTTTTCAACATCATCTACACACACACACACACACACACACACACACACACACACACACACACACACACACACACACACACACACACAAAATGATTCGCAAAAGAAATATAAACAGACAAGAGATGAGACAAGATTAATACCAAATGTTTATATTGAGAGATTAAACATAAATTCCTTTTTTAATATAAGACATATTAAGCTAGAACATTTCCAATACCAAATAATTGATACACACTGAGTCCAAATAAAATGACATGAAGAAATAGAAACATACAGAAATATCATCACCATAAAGGAGGAGTAGTTACTTTTTACCCATAATTTATTCAAGTGTAGTGAATAAGCTTGGGGTGTTTATTTTATGATTTTTTAAAATGTATTAATCGCTGTTGGTAAATAGCCTGTATAATGCTCTGACTCTAAAAATGAAACACTGATTACTGCCTGTTAACACGAACAGTCAATACATCCCAACATTAAACTTAATGTCTGGCAATCAGTTTAATGTACAGTAAGAGTGTGTTCATTTAAATCCCTACAATAAAACTAATTGATAGACTTCCCGCAGCAGAGTGTAGACAGAGAGTCTGAGGTCATGATGGGTGTGTGTGTGTGTGTGTGTGTGTGCGTGTGCAGGACAATAGTTTGGAGAATAAAGGACAGATGGTGGGCTTCACTTCCCCCCCAGCCTGCAGTCTCGTCACAACAATAACACAACAATAACCTTGAAATCAACACACAAAAGCATCACACACGCTCCTCGACAAAAGAGGAGCATGTGCTGTACCACACACACACACACACACACACACACACACACACACACACATGAAGTCAGGCAGATGGATGATGCCTGGAGCCTGGCATTTCTAATCACTCTACTGAAATGAATTAAACCTGACTCATTTCCTACAGTTGAGACATAAACACTCATCAAGTTCTTCTCATAAGCACCCTGCACAACAGCTGGGTCTGAAGCTGGAAAAAGACATTTATAGATCAAACAGTTTATGATATGACGATATTTTGTTTTCATATATCAAGGTATTGGTCAAAAAAGTGTTTCTAAAGCTGTCAGATACTGTGACTTCTTTAAATGGATAAGATGTTTAGAGATCGGGGCTAAATCGGTAAGAAGTTCATCTGCTTATCCAGGGCCAGGTTGCAGGAGCAGCAGGCTGAGCAATGTACTCCAGACGTCCTTCTCCCCAGCAATGTTTTTCAGCTCCTCCTGGGGGATTTTAAAGCGTTCCCAGGCCAGATGAGATATATAATCCCTTCAGCATGTTCTTGGTCTGCCCCGGGGCCTCCTACCAGTGGGACGTGCCTGGAAAACCTCCAAAAGGGAGGCATCCTGATCAGATCAACTTAGCTGGCCCCTTTCAGTGTGAAGGAGCAGCGGCTCTACTCTGAGCTCCCTCCAGATGTCTGAGCTCCTCACCCTATCTCTAGGGCTGAGCCCGGCCACCCTTCAGAGGAAACTCATCTTGGCTGCTTGTATTCGTGATCTCATTCTTTTTGTTCATTATCCAAAGCTGATGACCATAGGTGAGGGTCAGGATGTAGATGGACCGGTAAATTGAGAACTTTGCCTTCTGGCTCGGCTCCATTTTCACTACATCGGTGCAGCACAACGCCAGCATCACTGCTGATGTTGCACCACACTGCCAATCCAACTCACACTCTATTTTACCATCACTCATACTCATACTTGAACTTCTACGTTAAGGGCAGTAACTCTCTTCCAACCTAGAGCGGCCAATCCACCATTTTCAAGCACCCATGGCCTCAGATTTGATGGGGTGATTGACTCTCATCCTAACCACTTCACACTTGGCTGCAAACCACCCCAGTGTATGCTGGAGGTCAACAGAACCTCATCATCTGCAAAGAGCAGAGACACAATTCTGAAGTCCCCAAACCGGACCCCTTCCTCCCCCCGGCTGGGCATTGAGATCCTGTCCATAAAAATCACAGAATCAGTAACAAGGAACAGCCGTGACGAAGGTCAACACCCACTGAGAACATGTTTGACTTTAGACTCACTTAAGTTATACAAAGACCGGATGACTTGCAGCAACAACCCCAGTACCCTGTACTCTCACAGTACACCCCACAGGACTCCTCGGGGGACACAGTCACAAGCTCTCTCCAAGTCCACAAAGGCCATGTAGACTGGATGGGCAAACTCCCATGATCCCACCAGCAGTCCTGCAGGACTTAAGAGCTGGTCCACTGTTCCATGACCAGGACGGAATCCGCATTGGTCTTCTAAAATCCGCGATTCGACAGTCAGTTGGTCGAGCTTCCTTTCCAGCAGCCTGGAAGGATGAGTGGTGTCATACCCAAATAATTAAAGCACACCCTCTGGTTCCTCTTTTTAAAAATGGGAACCACCACCCTGTTCTGTCACTCTAAAGCCACTGTACCTAACTTCCATGTGACACTGAAAAGGCGTGTCAGCCAAGACAGCCCGACAACGTCCAGAGCCCTCAGCCCCTCAGGGCAAATCTCATCTACACATGGCACCTTGCTGCTGAGAAGCTTGTTTGTTACTGCTCTTCCTTATTTCACCTGTTACATGTAACTTACTCGTGTAGGCCATTATTTTTAGACAATATCAGACATGTGAATTCAGGTAAGGGAATCCATTTGTGATTTGTAGTCACCATGTTTACAATGATACGCTCTAACCCTGCCATGTGGAATGATTACTGTCACCACTAAGTTGCTGTAAAAAAACAATATGACATTTAAACTATTTAATTCCATGCTATCAGTCAACACAGTGTCATTATTTGCCCTTGAAAAGCATCACATCCCCTCTGAGCAGCCTAATCCTGCTCTCAAAACAATTAGCCATCAGCTGACAGTCCACAGCTGCACAGTTTAAAGAGACTGATCAAGGACAATCTGTTTGGTGTGAGGGTTTTATGAGCAGACGGACCTCTCCGTAAGCTTTCAACACCACCACCATCATCATCACCACCACCATCGTCATCATCACTGCCTCCTGAGATCAAAGGATTAGGCGTATGATGGCACCCCATGGGGACGCATGTAACCATGGCAGGCTCGTGTTAATCTGCCTTGCTAAAAAGCACAATGGGTTTGCATCACTTATCGTAGGCTGGCTAATATCAGTCTAAAGATATCCGCTTATGTCTCTGCTGGAAAGAAATATGTTGCTATAGGCCAAATAAAATGACAGGAAGTCCTCATGTAGGTACAAAAGGACACCAGTTATGATGCATAATGCATTCACTCATTGCTTGTCTTTCATTTTGTCAGCCTTTAGATTACTTTTCACCCCCCATTGTCTATTTAATTTTGTTTTATGTCTTATCTAAAGCCTTTTGAATATCCGTTTATAAAAGATGCTGAACAATTTATCCATCAGCAGAGAATTTACTGACAATTTTGCCAATTAAAAAATAATTTAAGTCATTTATCAAGAAGAATGCCTGATATCTGCTGACTCCAGCTTCTCATATGTGAGGATTTGCTGCTTTTCTCATTTATATATCACGTTTAATTGAATATCTTTGGGTTTTAAAGTGTTCTTCAGACAAAATTAGCAAGTTGAAGAAGTCACATTGGGCTCTGGGGAGTTTTTACAGGCATTTTTCACTATTTTCTGACATTCAATAAACTGAAAGATCAAGTATAATAAAGTAAAATGATTTACAGATTTATTAAATAAATGCATAATTCTTCATATATTCCCATATGAATGAAATGCATTAAATATTATGCAACCAGAAATTGAAAAATAATAATAATTTAAAATTTGAAACATGTCCAAAACTCTTCTTTTATGTAATGAAAGTTATCATTAGCCGCAGCTCTATGGTGCAAATACTGTACATTTGCTTTGCCTCATAAGATATTCTCCACCATGCATAGAATATTAGCTTCAACATTTTCTATTCTAAATAAGTCATTGGAGGTTTTCCACCACACTCTAAATCATGAATGAAATCACAGGTGTCAACTGAACATGGCAAGAAATATTATTCAGCTTTATGGCCATTCTTCAATTACTGTATAAGAAATTAAATAAAACAGCATAAATAGCCTAGGGAAAAAAAAGATTCACATCAAGAGGCAATTCAGGTTGAAATGACAAGAAATTAGCCACTGATTTACATACACTATGGTCATGTCCCTTTAAACTGGTGGTTTGGTGACTTCACGTTTTACATCCCATAGACTACAATACATATCTAAAAATATCCCCGTCATTAACATTTGTTGATAAATGAGCTTTGCAGAGACAAACCTGGCACCCCTTCAAGAAATAATCACCCCAAAGTGTGCTCCAGTCCCATTTAGCTGACGGAACAACATTGCATTGAACTTGGAGCTTGTCTGGGATACATCATTGTCAGAGCCACACAATGGGTCTGAGGGGAAGGAGGGAGGGTGTGTGTATGTGTGTGCTGGAGGAGGTCAGCTTCCTATAGTGTGTCAGAGTACAGCAGGTCAGGGAAGAGGAGTGTCCGGTTAGAACAGCTGCTGTCACAGACATGAGTTTTCCTCTGCGGAGGGGCCTCTCAGGGGATCAGAATGACGTATGGTAATTGTAGCGACAACAGGCATATACAGCTACGTTTTACATTAGAAAATCACAGACAAAATTTATTTGGAAGCCAGGTCAACATGAAAGTATAATAAAAACACGTCAGTGGTGTGTTCAGGTGAAATGGTGACTACAATGTGCCTCACATTCCCCTGCTTTGAAGTCACTAGATGAGTAAAACAGCGTCTTCCGTCTGTTGAAGGCAGCAAACAATGAGTAACTTCCCACTGTGGGGATGTGTGCGCTGCCTTCAAGTGCTTCTCCTTGTAAAATGCAACATCTGAGCTACTTTTATCTCACTTGAGTATTTCCAAGCTCTGCTACCTTTTGCTTCTACTCCACTACATTTCAGAGGAAAATTTTGTTCTTTTTTTCCCAACATTTTTGCCTTGTGACGTCTGAAAAAGAAACAGTGTCTGGTCGGGGCCTCTTGTTATGTTTCTGTGCGCTGTTAGCAGATCCACTAAGGAGTGATATTCCTAAGAAACATTTCTCAGGTTCTCATTTAAATAACTGAAGATCCAAAGAGGTAAAATTATCCAACAGTTTCACCTCTGTTTCTGAAATCTAAAATCCCAGTGGTAAGTTAGATTGATGAAAATATGGACTCGATACCTCAGTTTCTGAATTTTTTTTTTGTATAACTCACGCTCTCTCCCGGATCTATTCTTCACCTCAAAATGTGAGGCATGCGCAGCCAGATGGTCATCAAAGATTCCCGCAGCAGCAGACTGTGGTAATTGAAATGGGATGGGTGTATTCCGACATGCTTTGTCACTGACCCTGGCTTCGCTCCAGTCTGTCCTGCAGGGACAGGAGGGTGTAGTCCTGATCAGCAGCTGGCCTCCTCCTGTCTGACCTCTGCCCTCCCCCTCCTCCCCTCTTTCTGCTCACCCACCAGCTCTGTGACACCCACTTTCTATCTGCCTTAACCTCTCCCTGTCTCCAGTACAGCTCCTGTCACTGTGAACAGCTGGGCGCTCACTGTGGTCTTGTTTCTGGGTGTACAGATAATGTACAGACACATTAAGAGTTGTGGTCATTTATCATTTTAGCAGTTCTTTTATCATTAGATGTCATGATTAACTGTAATTTACTTGAACTGCACTCCATACAAAATACTGAGGTAAATAGAACAGTACAAATGTTTTATTTGGCAACAAAATCCAACATATTTAGCCTTATCAACAAACATAACATAGAAAAGATGAACATACAGACATAAATTCTCATTGCAGCAGTGAAATTTGCATTTTAAACTCTAACATGTCCTTAAAAATACAAAAATCTCAACAAAAGCATGTAAAACATCAGTTTTTATACTGCAGATCTGACTGATGAAGTTCATCAGTATTACTCAGTAGGCACAATCACATACCTGTGCACTGCCTGACCCTGCAGACTGGTGCGGTGTAAATGTAAAGATGAGCAGAAACAAATAGCTGACAAGCTTGAAATGCGACTCCCACAGATCAGCAGAGGTCAGTCAGTGTCTCCTGCTGTCTGAAGGGCAGCAGATGCATATTGGAGGTGGAGGATACATCAGACTCCAGGAGTGAGCCAACACATCTGCCCCCAGAGGAGGCAAAATGACCTTCTACACACACAACACAGCAGCTTCAGGATTCAAACCAATACCATACTGTCAGCTCTCATCAATTGCTTCACTGCAAGACTGATATTACAGCTTTAAAATATATATATCTGGTGTAAGGAGACCATAGCCCTGTGATCACAGACGTGCACGTTGTACGAGGCATGTTCACACAGCTGATCAGTATATATAAATATCATCCTTAAAATATTCAAAACAAAAATGCTTTGGTTTCTGGTACAAGTCACAAACTTGTACACACCACCAGAGAGAATTTTGTTTTTTTTTGCCTGATGAGAAAGACAGTATTAATTCAAGTAAAAGTTAAATAACTTACATTATGTGTTGAGCCCTGCCCTGAAGGCACAAACTATCAAACAGGCACTTGTGACAGAAGAACTGTCCATAACACAGTGAGGTAACCACAGAGAAAACACTCCACTCCTGTTCTTCAAATCTCTTTGTTGAGAATCGCAAAAGCAGATTTAGTGCAACATCACTAAAACTCAACACAGCAAACTCCCTGAAACTTTTCTCGACATTTTAAAGGAATATTTTACCCACAAATTGATTATTTGTACATCAATTCATGATGAAAATGTTTTTCTTGCATGCCTTAAAGTTGAACGTAGAATCCAAAAAAGGCAAACATTTTTGATTTATATAAGTAAAGGGTGAACACAAAACATCTCATTCAGTATAATCTAAGTCTCATTTATCCAGTAAAATGCTCAGCTCTTCCCAAATGTGCATTTTTGCTAAAATCTCGCTATATAAAACACTTCTCTGAGGCACAGATGAGCTACACATGCACGCTACTGCAACGTGGAAGTGTTTTAAATAGCAATGTTTTAGCAAAAACTGAATTTGTTTGGGAAGTACTGAGCACACGACTAGATAAATGAGGCTTGTATCATACTGCGCAAGTTGTATGAGAGTTTGTGTAGAGATATTTTGATGTAGTTTTGCATTTTTTTAACTGCATTTCCCTTTTACTTTGACTGATGAAGACTGTCTGCCATTTTTGGATTCTTCGTTCATCCTGGAGGAATGTGAGAAAAGTTCTCCTTACAACATAACACGGGGTGAATACTCTGACATACAAAAGGTCATTTTGTGGGTGAGGTATTCCTTTAATAATTGTGTTATTGCATCATCTCGTCCACCGTGCTCCTCCTCAATTAAGACAGGCAGGAATCGAGATGCTCGTTGATCTTTGACTCCTGCACCTTTGTTTGGCACACAGGACAGCTGACCATCAGTGCAGAGGAGGAAGACGAGGAAGCTGAGGGGGTAAAACTGAGCATCCCTGCAGAGGAATGAAGGGAGGAAGTCGAGGCAGATGAGGAGGAGGTGGTGGTGGCAGTGGCAGTCCTTTGCTGCATTGCAGGTGTTTTTGTCTTTACCAATTCCCTCGGTGCTCCTGAAGCGCTGCCTAATGTTTTCTGGAAGAAGTCAAAGATGCTGGATGAGCTTCTGCTGTCGTCCCACGGCCTCTTCCTCGATGCCTGAGCAGCACCAGCGGCTCCTGATGTACTGTCGCTACTGGAATGATTGAAATACTTGGACTGTGTTGGTTTAGCAGGGCTGCCTTTGGTTCCTGTGGAAACTACAGAATGGCTAGGTTTACTGGGACTAGGCTTAGATGTTCTGGGAGAGGAAGCTGAATGGGTATTTTGTTTAGAAAAGATGGAAGACGCAGAGGTAGCAGTCACTGTGCTGGCGCGGGATGTCAGTGAATCTCTTTTAGTTTCTATGTTTGAGGTGGAAGACTGACTTGTGCTTTTGAAGAGTTCTTCAATTGACTTTTGTTTGATTTTATCTGCTTCGTGGCTGCTGCTGCTGCTGCTGCTGTGGGGTTTGGAGATTCTCACTGGCGAGCCGTTGATGTTGATAAATGCTCTTGTGTTACCGACAGACCTCTTTATAGGTGGTTTCTGCCCTGTGGAGGTACCTGGTCTGATGGAGGGAAAGGAGCTAGAGATTCCTTTGTTATCCAGGCTGGGGCGAACGGGAGAATTGAGACTTTTAACTGGAGATGAAGGGGTGAAAAGTTTCTTTGGAGAGGAAGGCACTACTGCTGTGAGAGATGGGGTGGAAGACATGGACGGCTGTGACTTCCCTCCGAGTAGGAAGCCTTTGCCACTGAATGGGATAATGTTCCTTATGTCCTGTAATCCAGAGCCTGAGAGAGACAAAGATACCAATTTAGAGTCAGGCAACTGACTTTTTTTGAGTTGTCAAAAAACATAATCTGTCTTAAATGAATTACATTGCAGCAGAGAAACATGTGCATCACCTGTAGTTGTACTTGAAGGCTTTCCATTTCCTAAGATCTTCTTCTCTGAGGTCTTCCCATCCTTTTTACCATCCTTCTTGCCTTTTTTGCCGTATCCTTCAGGCTCCTTGACCTTGGTGTATGTCCCTCCGCACGTCCTCTTGTGGTCCTCCCACCAAGGATCCTGAGCAGATGGAGCCCGGTTCATGGCCCTCTTCACGTAGCCAAAGTAGGGCCTGCGGTTCTGGCAGGGCCCATTGCATTTCCACCAGTGCTGCCGGTACACATCAACCTCATCATGGAAACTGTGGTAGATCTGACAAGGGGATAAAGGTTTTTTTTTATTATTACAATCACTGTAAATGACAATATCAGCGAAATCTGTGATAGAACATACACCTACAGAAATTTTTGTCCCACTAGCACTGTTGATCCGATTCATGTGTTTGCAGAACTCAGGGCCATGACCGTCTCGGTCTCTGTTGTTCTGGGTCACAAACAGCAGGGCGTGGATCATTTCATGAAGAAGAGTCTGTGGAAACAAAATAAAATGTTTTAGAAATCTATCAAAGGAAGGACATGTGTTCTTATTTTTTCATTTTCATTTCCAGTCTCATATACAGACACATTTACTGCTGAAACCTGGGAAATAAAGGCAAAATATATCTTGACATGCATTAAAATTTAAGAGAAAGAGCTGGTAAGAAAAACTTAAGGTGTATTTATATCTTTACCATTTTATATGTTGTTAATATGTAATCCCAATATTAGTAAACTTGCTGTATACTTTTCAAACCATACAGTATGTTGTCCTACCATTGTTAAAAAACATCTGTGATATACTCAATTGTGTGGTCTATTTTCAGCGTTATTCTGATCCTTCTTTTGGGCAGAATATTGCTATTTTGACACAAGTCATTCTTTGCACTGTAAATTGAAGTATTGGATATATTTGAACAACAGTTGCAGGAGAGGAATTTGATGAAATACTCAAATCACTTTGCAATAGCAAGATCCATGTAACTATCCACCTCACCTCCACCAGGTCTTTTCTTGGTCTAAGCTTCAGCAGAGGCTCACTGAGTCTGATTGAACACAGTCCACCTCGGCCCTCGTAAGAACACACACCTGCACACCTACAAGAGAGCATAGAAAGAACAGGGGATATTAGAGACAGACAGACCTTTCATAAACTCCATTACAAAAATAATTTGCACCCAGCAGCATTGGTTGTGGTTTAAGCAGTGACACAGCCTCTTTTCTCCCATAGTCACATCCAGTACAAACATATGGTGAGGTGAGGGCATTACTGCACCCAGGGTCAGTGTGGTTTTAACCTTTGACAACAATGACAACACAATCACAGATCACAATAGGTGACTCACAATGTCATTCTTGGGCTCCACTTGACCTCGACACCGCTGAGCTTCCCCCAGAAGAACGTGTCATTGAACTCCAGAAACATCGCCCTGACATCAGGATTGGGGTCCAGGGTCTCCCAGGACTCATCCACGATGGACAGCGGCCTCTCAGGCCGGGCAGTCGGCTTCCAGTAAGGAACAACATCACTGCCACTTCCAGCTACTTCCACTTTCCTTTTCTTACTGCTTTGTTCAAAGCCATTATCCTCAAAGCCGTTTGATAGAAGTGATGTCTCGTATTCATTATCAAACTGTTCCTGTAGCTGTATAGCGAGCAGTAAATCCGCATCCATCTCAACAGTAAACACTGAAAAGGTGATGTAAGCTAGCTAACGTTACGTAGCTTTAGTTTACGTTAGCTTGATGAAGCTAATTAGCTAATGTAGCTTGTATTAGGCTTTCAAACAAGTGACAGTATCACCGTAGCCTGCTCGCAGTCTGACAAATATGCTACCTGTATAAAAACTCGGATTTGTGTCATGATTTCATTTAAAACCATTTATAAAATCATGTTGGACAAAGTGCTGCTCCTTACTCCCAGTCCATAACAAGCTAGCGCCAACTCAACCGTTGCTGCGTTAAGTGTATCATAATGCAACCAAGAAACATCCGCTGGGGATTTCAAAATAAAACTTCTGGGGAAAAAATTACTGCAGCCATCTATTTTTAGAGGAGAATGGTGTGATTCATGTAGTTAATTTTGTTTTTCGATGTATATTGTGAATAACAAAAGTAGTAGTGTATGTTGTTGTGTAGCATATACCACTGCTTTTAAATCGTTGAAATATTTAGCTCTTATTGCGACACTAAGTTTCCGCTCTAGATTTGAGTAACTGTTGGTCACTTGACAAAACTTTCTGTTGTTTCAAATCGCAGCAATGAATTCTGGGACTTGTTGTCTTCTTAATTTCAAGCCGTTGGCCAGTCTAAAATGCACCCGCGGTTTTTGTGTTGTAATTTAGTGATAAATTAACAGACTTAGCAAGGAAGTAAGGCTTATATGTTGTTAATATCTAAAATAATTATATCTACGAGCGTCTTTGACTCCTAAGAACAGCTAGAAATCATTTTGAATATTTGTTTTGATAGGATTTATTGGCCATCTTATTTTCTGGATCCCGTGACGTTCCAGGGTGTCAACCTGTTTTCCACTTCCTGTTTGGGTTGCAAGCGGATATGAACGGATGAAGTGTTCCTCTGTCTACATTTATCACTAATTCGTCATCATTTTTGTCTAAATAAGCAAACACACAGGCGACACAAGATGTCGGAGACGGGGAACCGACTACGTAAGCTGCTTGAATCTCCTAATTTCGACCCGCAAAATTACGTCAAGCAGCTGTCACAGCAGTCCGATGGCGACAGAGACCTGCAGGAGCATCGTCAAAAAATCCAAAACTTGGCCGACGAAACGGCTCAAAACCTGAAGAAAAATGTATATAAGAACTACAGACAGTTTATCGAAACGGCCAAAGAGATTTCCTACCTGGAGAGCGAGATGTATCAGCTGAGTCACATCCTGACGGAGCAGAAGAGCATCATGGAGAGCATCACTCAGGCCCTGCTGTCCACAGACAAGGATGAGACCTCCAAGGAGATGCAGGCAGCTTTCCCCAAAGAGACAGAGGAGCTGAAGCAGAGGACGCTGACCTCACTGCTGGAGAAAGTAGAAGGGGGTAAAAACATCATGGACACCCCAGGGAGGCACCTAGTCTATAATGGTGACCTTGTGGAGTTTGATGTTGACAACATGTCCCCCATCCAGAAGGTTCACGCTTTCCTCATGAACGACTGCTTGTTAATCGCCACCTGGCTGCCAAACCGCAGAGGAACCGTGAAGTATAAATACAACGCCCTGTATGACCTGGAGAGCTTCGCTGTGGTCAACGTGAAGGACAACCCTCCCATGAAGGACATGTTCAAGATCCTCATGTTCCCAGACAGTCGCATCTTCCAGGCGGAGAACAGCAAAATCAAGAAAGAGTGGCTGGAGATCCTGGATGAAACCAAGAAGAACAAAGCCACCAAGGACAGGCACAAGAAAGAGGAGGAGGTTCCTACGTCTCCAGTGAGGGCAGAGGTGTCCACCAATCCTTTCGATGTAGACGATGACGAGCCAGTAGATGCTGAAGAAAGTGTGGACCTCAGCCTCGAGTGGATCCAGGAGCTGCCGGAGGATCTGGACGTCTGCATCGCCCAGAGAGACTTCGAGGGCGCTGTTGACCTGCTGGACAAGCTCAACGAGTATCTCAAAGACCAGCCGGTCAACCAGAGGGTCAAAGAGCTGAGGCTGAAGGTGGATGAGCGCGTGCGACAGCTGACAGAGGTTCTGGTGTTTGAGCTGTCTCCAGATCGGTCACTTCGTGGTGGACCTAAAGCCACCAGGAGGGCCGTGTCCCAGCTGATCAGACTAGGTTAATTAATAGCACCTCTCACATCAACAACTTTGCTTTTCTGCAGATACACAACTCCACTTTAACATTAAATATATTCTACTTTTGTTAGACAATATATTGTCCCACAAATAATTGTGATAAATGATATTATTATCATTTTAAGACCATTTTATGCCACTGACATAATGATAATGTAGTAGCATAATGATGGAAATACACCATTTTGAAGTGTAGTGAGCTTTTAATTCTACCAGAAATTACAGCAAAAGTGTCTCTGCATAGTTTTTTTTCTGTTCATTCGACTGAGACACTGTGAAAAAAGCCTTGGGCACTGCATCCAAGTCTTATAATGGTAGTTAAAAACACTTTTATTTTGGTGTCATGTTGGTGAAAATTTTGGTGGCATTCTTATGTAAACATGCATGTAAACACAGCTGGCAATATCATATTTTAAATGGACATGACCTTAATAAGTCAATAAGGTCATTATCGCGACAGGCTTGTCAACTTTACAAGCTGCTCAGTTCAGCCACAGTGTTTTCCCGGTTAAAGGAACACCCCATATTATTTGCAGCAAATTTGCATACATAAAAATAAATTTTAAATGCTTGGAGCAAGCATGCAAACTAAGGAATATTTTTAGATTTTGACCTTGGAGGCTGTTGGAGTGTGATTTTTGTGTTACACACATAGTTAGTGTACATATCAAAGTGTATATAAAGGTTGCAACTAGGATTTTTTTTATATAATACAATTATTTGGTCTTTTAAATACAGGAAAATATATAAAAATGCCCTTTTCTATTCCCTACAACCCCAGGTGATGTCCTCAGATATTCCTTGTTTTGTCCAACCAACAGTCCAAAACCAAACATATTTAGTTTGCTTTTGCAAAAGTTTACTCATCAATCAAGTTATCAGTTTAATTTAAGTACACTCAGTCAGGGTTTAGGCATACCAGTGACTACGAAGTATTATTTCTTGATAGTTTTTTGCCAAATATAACAACACTTTTCTATTTATATATTAAGGTTTGGTGCAGACAATACCCCCAGTAATAACAGTAATAATTATAATGATCTTTATTTATAAAGTGCTTAAAGTGCTTTACATGTCAATAATTAAAACAGACAAGACATGAAAACAACAACTTTTAAAAGTATAAAATCTGAGGAAATAAAAAACTTAAAACTCAAGTAAAATCAGTAAGATACAGCTTAAACAAGATAGATTTTTTTGTAGTTTGAAGGACATAGACATGGCAGTGAAGGACATAGATTATTTGGATCAGGTTAATCAAACTCAATACAGTTCAAGTTTTAAAACATACTAATAAAGCACATATCTGTGATTTTCGAGACTACAGCTTGGAAACATATTGACAATTTATTTGTTTATGTATTTATTTAGATCCCCATTAGCCACTAGCAGGTTTAGGTAGCAGCTACTCTTCCTCAGGTCCACACAAGTTAACATGACATCATCATGTAAAACAAATACGTAATCAAAAATCCAAAGTAAAGACAGAGGAAGAGAATACAAAATAGAGACGTTTTAAAAATCAATAAAAATAAAGAGAGATTAAACAGACAGGGACGGTGCCAGAAGAGTTAAGAAGTACTAAGGCTGTTAGTTCTAATTGTCCCAGCAGAACCCCTAAATACAATTTTGACTGCCATAAACCAAACAGTGTAACATTTTTGGAGTATTAAAAAGAAAAATAACAAAATTTAACATCTTATTATCTTATCTAATTATTTAACTGTTCCGATATGTTCTCTATTAATTTTATCTTCCTAAATGATGTTTTCCAAAGCCATCTCCACACTGCCAGGTATTCAGTGTCTTGTGATGGAGAAAGCTAAATCCCTTTTTAGAAAATCTATTTGCCACAAACAATCATATTTAAAGACATTTAGTCAAAAACGTAAGAATCGGCCTTACATCCTATATGTATAGTATGTGATTAGAACATGATAAAACCTGTGCTATAGTAAACATTCCCCGTCTCACAGCATCAGCTCAAATATGTGAACACTGTTTTTGTCTGTGTTGCAGGCCAGTCCACCAAGGCCTGCGAGCTGTTCCTGAAGAACCGTGCCGCTGCAGTCCACACGGCCATACGGCAGCTCCGCATAGAAGGAGCCACGCTGCTCTACATCCACAAACTCTGCAACATCTTCTTCACCAGCCTACTGGAGACGGCCAAGGAGTTTGAGATGGACTTTGCAGGGAACACGGGCTGCTACTCTGCCTTCGTGGTGTGGTCCAAATCAGCCATGAGGATGTTTGTGGATGCCTTCAGCAAGCAGGTAGGTAGAGGATAGGACAGTAACAGCCCGTTAAATATTAATAACGAAGCAGAAACATGCTTACTTACTTAAGTATGTACACAGAAAATGCTTTTATTCCACATATGGCTTTTGTGTTTATTTGCTTTGGTGGCCAAATTCAGGTATTATGGATGTTTTGCTTCAAAACAGAAGAGAGGAGTTGGGTCAGTTAAACTCTAGTACATAGTACAATCCTTTGAAGGCCTGTAAAAGTATATTCATTCTTGTGAAAGTGAAAAAATATCCTAATAAAGTTAGGCTTTTGTTGTCTCCATCAGGTGTTTGACAGTAAGGAGAGTCTGTCGACAGCAGCAGAGTGCGTCAAAGTGGCTAAGGAGCACTGTCAGCAGCTGACTGAGATCGGCCTGGACCTGACCTTCACCCTGCAGTCCCTGCTGGTCAAAGACATCAAGGCGGCCCTGCAGAGCTATAAGGACATTATCATTGAAGCCACCAAGCACCGAAACTCTGAGGAGATGTGGAGGAGGATGAACCTCATGACCCCCGAGGCTCTGGCTAAACTAAAGGTGGATTTTTATGTTGTTCTTCATGTTTTGTCTCATCTTCTCTTGTGTTGTCTGTTGGTTCTCAGAGGTGATCTAATGTCAGTGTTTTCAGCACTGTGACTTTGTTTTTCTTCAATTCTCTGTTGATGAAATTTAAAGTCGAAACAGTTAATTGCTTAAAGGAAATTCAACTGTCCAGTGGCTCATCAAAAACAACAACCACACTTCCCCTCATCAACAATAACACAGTGGTATTAAAATAGACATACAATAAAACTGTACAACAGACTGTAGGCATAGCAACCACGCTGACAGGGCATGCTCCAATCTCTCGTTCCACACCAAGTGGCAACCTCCGGGGTAGAAAAATGGAGCCACCATGGAGTGCCAAAAACTGCAGTCCCTTGAATGGCCACTTGGGGCTGGCTCCAGATGTTGATATTCAATCCCCATAGAATCTCATGCTAAAATGTCCATCTTTACAGCAGAAATAAACCTCACTCTCAGTGTGAATCAGTTCCTTTTCATTTTGAATTATAAACTGGTTGGCGGGCCTCCTATTAGCTGAGTAACACCGCACTAGACCTTTAAATGTCAAGCTGATTGAGAGAAAACTTCCAGCTCCTCCAGTGTGAGGATTTTCTGCCTTTAAGTATTTATATGACTGCACACTAAATAATTGTGGGTTTTGACTGTTGGTCGGAGAATAGATGGCATTTGAAGTTGTTAAATTGTAAAATTCCCTCTTATTTACAAACTTAATTATGATTGATTAGTTGAAAAAAAAAGTGAACTGAAAATTTTTTTTGTTGTAGTAGAGTTTACTAATTCAAACTTTAGTAGGTGATGATTTCTACCTGTGTCTGTGTGCAGCAGATTTTTCCCAGTAAAGACCGACCAGATGTTTGGTGTTAATGACAACAAATGTCTAATCTTCCATGAATAAACCATATGTTAATTCACCGTTAGCAGATTACCATTTTAATCTTTCCCTCCGCAGGACGAGATGCGCAGCTGTGGCATGGGCAGCTTCGAGCAGTACACGGGCGATGACTGCTGGGTGAACCTGAGCTACACCATCGTGGCCTTCACGAAGCAGATGATGAGCTTCCTGGAGGAAGGCCTGAAGCTCTACTTCCCCGAGCTGCACATGGTGCTGCTGGAGAGCCTGAGGGAGATCATCCTGGTGGCCGTGCAGCACGTAGACTACAGCCTGCGCTGCGAGCAGGACCCAGAGAAGAAGGCCTTCATCGTGCAGAACGCCACTTTCCTCCACGACACCGTGCTGCCGGTGGTGGAACGGAGGTTCGAGGAGGGCGTGGGCAAGCCGGCCAAACAGCTGCAGGACCTGAGGAAGAGCACCAGGCCGGTTCGGATCAATCCAGAGAGCACTACGTCTGTAGTCTGAGACTGCAATAACAAATAAAAACACTTGAATGCTGTTTTACTGACTGTTCTGGCAATTTCAACTCTCATTTTAGAAATAACTCCCAGATGTTGGTCGTTTTGAAATTGCAAGAAATGACAGGATGCATAAGGAGTAACAGCAGCTGTGTGAGAAGCTACTTTGCACCTGGATTTTTATTGACTCTCACAAAAAATGCTTATTGATAATAGCTAATATTGATGGAACAGGATCTGATATTAGCATTGCCATTTAAAAAGTCCATACTTGCTGCATCCTATATTAGTTTTTGAGCAATGAAACACTTGAAATCTCCCATTTGTGAGTGGAAAACCCCTCATCGACAGAGTTAACCACAAAATTAGGCACAATGAACTGTGTGCGTTTTCATGTCAGGGTGTGGTGATGACTAACAACTCCACTGTTCCTTAAATTTGTGTGATTGTGCAATGAATATGTGGCTATACAGGACACACTGCAGAAAAACATCTGATAAATGTATGTTCATTTCCTAAACAGACTGGTTATGTGCAGTTGTGTTCACATGCTACCCTATTTTCTCTGAAATTTATGACATAATTGAGTACAGACAGTGGCTAAAATCTGATCTTAATGGAATATGTGTTTATGGTTACACTCCCCCTGCTCTGATTTTGACCTTACTGCACCATTATTAGACACTAAATATACCCTAGCATAGTAGGACTGATTAAAAGGGATGACTGAAAAGAAAATGCACTGTAAATCTTCACTGTTGTAATCGTCACATTTAATAAACATCTTCATGCGCAAGTGTACTCCATGTTTTTTTGTATTCCTAGAAAGCTATGAGTTGCACTGAACAACAAAGCAGCTTTTTGCTGAGGAGTTTTGTGCCTGTTTTCCTGCTATATAAAAGAACGAGTGAATAAAAGATCTGTAGCTCCTGAACTTGTTTGAAACTTTGAATAAGCACGATACGCTTCTGTCTTCTTTTGAATTTGATTGATGTTTGCTTGAGAAGGATCACTAGTTTTTCCTTTTCTTCCCTGACAAAAGTCTGTTTTGCACTTTGCAAGATGTTTTCTATCTGAATGTATCTTTCCAACCTGCACTGAAGCACTCTTTTTTTGTCTTTATCGTCATTTACAGCAGGCATTGTGACTTACTCTGCTATGACAAGTCAAAATGTCATATTTTGAACCACATTTTCTTACCCTGCCACTGCACCTAATGGCTCTGCACCCTCCAGCGGGGTCTGCCAATTTAGGAACTGATGAATGAAAAATCAGGGTTGCAGAGGATTTGATTAATTATTTACCAGTCATCCTGTGTGTTCACCTAACTGGATAAACCAAACCCAGCTCGGAGGTCAGCAAGGAAGTTTTAAACTTAAATCAGAAATTATTTAATGGATACAGAAAAAGAAAACTGAAGCACCTGCACATCACAGGACAACAAAAGCATGTGTCTGTATTGCCCTCTTGTGGCAGCTCACAATCAGGAATTATTGAGCTTGATGGTTAATTTAAGGTATACACACTCACTAGCCACTTTATTATGTACATCTGTTCAATTGCTTGTTAATGCAAACAGCTAATTAGCCAACTCAATGCATTCAGGCATGTAGACATGGTCAAGACGACCTGCTGGAGTTCAAACTGAGCATCAGAATGTGGAGGAAAGGTGATTTAAGTGACTTTGAACGTGGCATGGTTGTTGGTGCCAGACAGGCTGGTCTGTGTGTTTGGTCTGGGATTTTCACACACAACCATCTCTAGGGTTTACAGAGGATGGTTCGAAAGGAGGAAATATCCAGTGAGCAGCAGTTCTCTGGGTGAAAATGCCTTGTTGATGCCAGAGGTCAGAGGAGAATGGCCAGACTGGTTCAAGATGATAAGAAGGCAACAGTAACTCATATAACCACTCATTACAGCCAAGGTATGCAGAAGACCATCTCTGAACTCTAGTGTTAAATTATTTCTTGGGAAACATCCTACAATCCTACAACCTTCATGCACTATGTCTGGAAAAAAAAATCTGCATTCAACATCCCGTTTTGTCAGAAAAATTCTAAATTCAATCATGTGACACGCCTGCCCTGTAGTTGCTCCTGCAGTAAAACCCAGCTTAACCAATTTGGCTTGTGTTATTGCAACATGAAAACAATTGCTCCTCTCTGTGTGTAAAACATTTCCCAGCAGTGACAGGCCCGCCGTGCTCCGCTGGCAGACGCAGATATTTTTAGACTGCGTTCATGATTCAACACATGATTGTTCTCTCTGCTTCACAGCTCATCTCATTATAATCACTGATGTGATCGAGGGCTCGAGGAAAGCCTCGGGTGAAGTTATCAGCTTATCCTCAGAGAAGAAGCATCAGGCTGGTGGGATTATTCAAGAGGAATTCATTCAATCAACACTCTCAAGGAATACACAGGAATTATTTCATGTGATGAATGGGTGGTAGTTCTCATATATCATCAGTAAAGACTGTAGTGATGGAGCTGTGCTCAAATACTTCATCGCAGTATCTTCACCCAGTTCCTCTTTAACCACAGAATAGAAACGCCTAATTTCCATCCTCATCTTGCTTCACATTCATGTAGCTTTACAAGCTGTCAGGGGTTCATTCTTCTAGTTGAATAGAGTGATTCATCTTTGACTCAGATGGAGACACAATGATGATGTTGGTCTGTTTTCACAATTACAGGCTGTAAATCAATCAGTGTGCTCCAGTCCATTTAAGTCCCCTTGGGATATTGTTTTTGGAGAAAGGTGACACATTTGCGCTCAAATTAATGCTTTCATGAGGGTGAAACTCACTAAATGATTGTCCTCTGCTTATGACATAGTGGCATTTCAATAGTTGTAATTATAACAATGGTGGAAAGCAACTAAGTACATGTGCTCAAATACTGTTCCTATTATTCCACTACATTTATTTAACAACTTTAGTTACTGTAGATTAATGCATGGCCCAAAATATCCTCAGTTTTCTGCTGTTATTTATCATTATCATACAATTTTGGTACCTGATCAACAGCAGGCTTTCAGGACCTCAAGCATCTTTCCGAGAGTGTTAATAAACATGAAAGCAGCAGGACAACGCCTTAAAAATGGGCAAACATAGCTACTCAAACTGACAGAGCATACAAATGGGGAACCAAGCAGTGCACTGACAGCATGTTGAGGAGAACAGGTATGTACCCAGCTTATAACCAGCGTGAAACTGTGCTAGGAATGTGAAGTGGTGCATTATGTGAAATTGCAAAGTAGTTTTTACCTCACCATTTTACTACTGGTTACTTTTATAGCCAAGCTATACTAATGAGCATTGGTGGAAGGTTCATTTTTCATTCATTTCCTGTAAGCCTAGAGCCTATCCCAGCTGACGTAGGGTGAGAGGCGGGGTACACCCTGGACAGGTTGCCACACTATCACAGGGCTGACACATAAAGACAGACAACCATTCACACTCACATTCACACCTACGGCCAATTTAGAGTCACCAATTAACCTGCATGTCTTTGGACTGTGGGAGGAAGCCGGAGCACCCAGAGAAAACCCACGCTGACAGGGGAAGAACATGCAAACTCTGCACAAAGGGGCTCCCACACCCCTTGGTTCGAACCCCCTCACCCTGGATTCGAACTGGCAACCCTCTTGCTGTGAGGCAACATTGCTAACCAAGGCCTATAGTCAAGTGCTGTAACATTACTTGAGTACATTTTTGAGGTAGCCTTCCCACCGTACTTGAGTCCTTCCATTTATGCATCTTTCTGCATCTGCTCCCCCACAATTCATTCATTCTGAGGCATTCATCTATTGTACTTTGACTCCATGAACGATTTACTTTAAGAATTAGTACCACAAATATGATCGACAAGTAAATTAGGATGTTTATTACATGTAAATATAAGACTATGATTCCTGGGGGTAAATTCACAAACTGCACCTTTGACATAAAATGGCTCCAGAAAATGATATCTAAAAATAACCCCAAATAACTCTTCTTCGGTTGTACTTTTAGGGGATTGTGCTGTTGGGCGTTTGGATTTTCTTTAGGAACATCTTTCAATGACTGCTACTCTTTCAAAAGCCATTTAGACTTTTGCATTACTGTCAAAGTGACAATTTAACTGGAGGTTTCATCTCCAGCTATCACACTGAGCTGTCTTACAGTCATTTCCAGCTCTGCCTTTAAATTTTTATGAGTACATGTCCTCAAAATGACTGAAACAAGAGGAAACTTTGTTCTCTCTTGTAGAAGAGCCTTAGATAGTTTTTAAGGTTAAATCAGGCAATGAAAGTAATTGCATGCATGTGTGCGCATATCCTTTTCAAAGTGGGTATTCACACTCTTTCACCACAGAGCAGGTCTGAAAATCCCAGGTAATGGGATGCACACAGGGC
The DNA here is from genome assembly GCA_019142605.1 of Cephalopholis sonnerati. NCBI lineage: Eukaryota > Metazoa > Chordata > Actinopteri > Perciformes > Serranidae > Cephalopholis > Cephalopholis sonnerati. Next base: position 17,922,474 of record JAGQAX010000009.1, read on the forward strand.
TAATAAATGGAAGAGTTGTCCCAGTGGGTGGGATTAATGCTGCACCCTGAGGGACCGCTGTCTGGTCAATTAAACGTTTAGCTAACACAGAAAGCTAATGTCACACAACACAAAGGTTACTGGATCGAACTGACTACAAAATCCTCATCCATTCTGAGCACCTGTCCTCTCTGGAGGGATCGAGGGTCTTAACACTCTAGTTTTACCACCATGATCATCTGTCTCCGACTGACAGGCAGAACAAATGCAGAGCATCAGGCAGTCACAATAAATGATCATCATCAATCATCACGGCTACAGTTACTGTTCACAGAATGATTGACAATCATGGCTTCTCTGTTCGCTGCCTTAAGGATGGCTAAGGATTAAACACTTTCCTTTTACTGACAGAAATTAAGGGAATGTCTTTCCTTTTTTATTGTTGAATGGCTGACAAGAAGGGCCATACAGTAGTTAAAAATATACAGACCATGCTTTGTTAACAGACTTGCAGTGGTGGACTGCACCAAAGTCTATTTTAAGGGACTTGTTCTTTACTTTTATATTACTTCATACATATACTCCACCTTATTTAGGGTTACTTTTACTCCTTTACATTCATCTGACTATAATGACTGGTTACTTTGCAATTTAAAAAAAAAATCAGTTTGTAAAATATGATGCATTGTTCTAGATCAACCCATTCAAAAAAATAAAATAAAATTAGCTTCACCTCGGCCAGCTATAAAGTTGAATTGTTGGTTAAATGTTAACGGTTAAATGATTTATATAGAATATAGTTTGGTATTCATACTGTAACTAAATCAATGATCTGAGTAGTCTACCTGTTTTTATAAAGTCCAAGAAATAGCGATAATTCAACTTTAAGATAAGTATTTTTAAGAGAGAATTTGTGCAAAATTAATCCTGGGTTTATTCTCTTATCCTATGGACTTTGTTTTGGTGTTTTCAGTTTGTGTTTCATGTTTTCATTCATGTTTTATCTACTTCCTGTTTTATTTTGTAGATTCTCTTCCCATGTGTTGTGTATGGTTTTACTTCCTGTCTTGTGTGTTTGCTGGCCTGTTTTCTGTCACACCTGTCTCATTAGTCCTTCCCTGTTCCCAGAGTCTTCCCTTCACACCTGTTCTGTATTGGTCTTGTTAACTCCACCCTAGTGTTTCCCTCCACACCCTTGTTGTCAGCCAATCTCCATTTCCCTCCTTTGCCCCTGTCCTGCGACTCCAGCTGTGTCTCGTTCTTGTGATTAGTTTCCTGTGTATATATACCTGTGTTTTCCTTTGTCCTTTGTCAGTTTGTCCGTTATTCCTCCTGGGGTCAGTTTGCCTGTGTTCATCCTGCGTTCATCGTGTTCTTTCTGGTTGGTTTTCAGTTTGGTTTATGTTCTGCTATCGTTTGGATTTTGAGTTGCCTGCCTTTTCTGGATGTTTTTGACCAGCTATGTTAAAGCTCACCTTTTGTTAAAGACTCAAACTGTCTGTTGATCTGCATTTGGGTCCACCTTGAACTGACACGTGACACAGAGTACACAAGAAATATTATGATTTTTTTTTTTTGTAACTTGCAATTTGTATTTTCAACGTACAAAACGCACACTTAACACCAAATCAGTGTAAAAATACATTAAGCCTCTGCACAGATGAGGACTTTTAACCAAAAAATAAACATACAGTCCACCTCCCAGTGCTTTTGCTGCTTCCACCTTACCCTTATTCTTGTGCATTTGTAAAAGCAATATACCTTCCCCACTTAAACCAAGACTTTTCTGTCCTATTTCAATACGACATCCTTTCATACAGAGCAATTTTTCCCTTTCCAGTTACCCAAACCTAAAAAAGCAGGTGTTCCAGGGGCTATTTAGTCGCTAAGAATATTTTGCTGCCCTATCATTACTGCCGTCTGAGTCCATTTCTCCATATCTTCAGGAAGTGCTGACAGAGCCTCTCTATCTCCCAAAACATAGGGTGTTGGACAAAGTGCAAAATGTGAACCTTTAACATCAACAATATAGCTGTGAATCTTTATCCAGAAGTTTTGAATGTTGGGGCATAGCCACAGTGCATGTGTTAAAATGCCCTTACCCCTCATACATTATCAACCGAATCCTTAAAACCAAGTCTATGTAACCTACTTGGGGTCCAAAAGTTACAATACAGAACTTTAAACTGTATCAGTCTTTTACTCATATCCCTTGAAATTGTATGAGAATTGCCATAATAATAATAATAATAATAATAACTTTATTTGTATAGCACAGTTCATACAGCAAGTGTAACTCAAGGTGCTTCACACAATAAAATGAGAAAATACGTATAAAAGACAGTATAAGAGAGTAAATTATAAAGCATACAAATTAGGCTTGATATCAATTAAATAAATAAAAGCTCCTCTGTAGATAAAAGATGTTGCACATGGACAAGGTCTCTAACATGGAAAAATGCATTTTTGGTGATGTTTCTTACTTTGAGTTCAAAACAGTCACAGTCAAAGATAACACCAAGGTCCTTTACTTCATGCTTCATGTTCAGAGCCAGCCTTTGTAAACGTGTATTAAAATCAAATTGCTTTTCTTTTGATCCAATCATTAGAACGTCAGTTTTGTTCCTGTTGAGTTGCAAGAAATTTTGGGACATAGACATTTTAATTTGATCAATACAGTATAACAGTTTTTCCAATATTTAAAATTGTACCCCATTTTTCCTCATCAAACAACACACCCAGATCCCTCCCCTCAACACTTTTCAGAGCTGCCACAATAACATTTTGTAATATTTGGATACCTCATGTCCCTCACCAAAAACCCTCAAGATTTTTTTCTTACTTCTCTGCTGGTTAGAAATATTATGATTTTCTTTAGTTTTTACTGTTTATCTTTCTTACATAATTTGTTTTATAATCACCACTGCTCTTCTCTTCTCCTTTTGCCACTATTTTGCTTCTCTTCATGCCTTGCAACACAACTTATTTACAAACAGGGCCACATCAGTGAAGTCACATACTGGGTATTTTTAATGTATTTATTTATGAAATATGTTTAAAGCTGAGTATATTTAGGCAAACAAAATGATGCTGACTGTAATGATACTATTTATAATATCCTCCTGAGACCCTGTGTCCTCATACGAGGACATTACATTTTGGGTTTACTGGGCATTCCACTCAGACCTGTTGTCCTCATTCGTGGACCTTTTTTTGTGCCATCTAATTGTGCAGTAAGACCACAATGCACCATTCATTCATTCATTCATTCATTTTCTGTAATCGCTTATCCTGTTAGGGGTCGCAGGGGGGCTGGAGCCTATCCCAGCTGACATTGGGTGAGAGGCAGGGTACACCCTGAGCAAGTTGCTAGACTATCACAGGGCTGACACATAGAGACAGACAACCATTCACACTCATATTCACACCTATGGGCAATTTAGAGTCACCAGTTAACCTGCATGTCTTTGGACTGTGGGAGGAAGCTGGAGTACCCAGAGAAAACCCACACTGACATGGGGAGAACATGCAAACTCCACAGAGTAGGGCTCCCCCACCCTGAGTTCCAACCCCCGCCTCTTGCCCAGTGTACGCTGGGATAGGCTCCAGCACCCCCATGACCCCCAACGGGATAAGCTGTTATGGAAAATGAATGATGCCAAACAGCTGGGAGAAATTAAAAATGCGAACCAAACTAAAGTTCAGGTCTCAGGAGGATAATAAACTTTATTAACCACTTCAAAACAAATTGCTCAATAAAGGACATGATTGAACCAGGATTAAAAAAAATCTGAGGACTGCAATGAGGCACATAAATTAGTTTGTAATAATAATACCAACATGAAATACTTAACAATAACATGATGACTGTAATAAACAGGCAGAACAAGATACTAAATGAATTACAATTCATGAAAACAGAAGATCTGTGGTGTTTCAGAGGCTTTAAATTAACTCGATCAATCAACTCCAACCACAGTCCCCGCCCCCTCTTTGCGCCTGCGCAGAGCCGCGTAGGGAGCTGTCCGTGTCAGTCGGTGCTGGAGTGTTTTCATTGAAGCAGCTTCTCTCCCCGGGTCCACAGAAACAGACGGGAGCGATGGAGGAAGAGTTAAAATGCCCCGTTTGCGGTTCCCTCTTCAAGGACCCTATCCTGCTGCCCTGCTCCCACAATGTCTGCCTGGCCTGTGCTCGGAACATCACCGTCCAGACCCCGGACGGAGAGACCCCGGTGCAGAGCCGAGCCTCGGGCAGCTCTGACTACGACTACCTGGACATGGACAAGATGAGCCTGTACAGCGAGACGGACAGCGGGTACGGCTCCTACACACCGTGCCAGCTCAAGTCTCCAAACGGGGTGCGGGTGTTTCCGCCGGCCACCCACCCGCGACACTGCTCCCTCACCTGCCCGCTGTGCCACCGGAGCGTCTCCCTGGACGAGCGGGGGCTCCGGGGTTTCCCTCGGAACCGGCTGCTGGAGGCCATCGTGTCGCGGTACCAGCAGAACCGCCGCGCCTCCGCCGCCTCCTCCTCGACCGCGGTGAAGTGCCAGCTGTGCGACCGCAACCCGGTGGACGCGGCGGTGATGTGCGAGCAGTGCGACGTGTACTACTGTACCGCCTGCCAGCAGAGGTGCCACCCGTCCCGCGGACCGCTCGCCAAGCACCGACTGGTGCCGCCGCCGAACCAAGCGGCGGGAGGCGGCGCGGCAAGCGGAGGAGGCAGCGGCGCTCAGCAGCCGCCTGCCACCGCGCGGAAACCGGCGACCTGCGTGGATCATGAAGCGGAAAACTTCAGCATGTACTGCTACAGCTGCAAGATCCCGGTGTGTATGAAGTGTCTGGAGGAGGGAAAACACGCCAAACACGACGTTAAGACGCTGGCCATGATGTGGAAACAACACAAGGTGAGTGAAAACACACACACACGCGCAGACACAGTGAATCTAACAGGCCTAAATGCCTTTAAAAGCCATAATTAGCTGCATTAACAGTCAGTCTTAAATCACAATCCCAAGGCTGTGTGGCTCACACACATTATTGCATACAGTCTCTCTCTCTCACACACACACTGTCAGGAACATTTGTGTGTTTTTAATACACACCCACACACTCAAACACACTGTTAATTGCCTGATGTGCTCTCACTGGTGTTGAACAGCTTGTATCAATCATAGTCTTCATTTCAAACTAGTTATGTCATCATATAATACACAGTGTACCTGTCAGTGTTCATGTTTCCACACCAAATCCTTCCCCATCTAAATACACTCATATTTGCTTGCTCATGTTTTAAGTAAATTCACAGTAAAGGGAGAGGATGCTGCAGTCTGAGGTTGAAATGTTATTCACAGAAAATGAAAAAAAAAAAAACACCCTTGCAGTCCTGTGCTGAGTTTACTGTATGTGGGGCGAATTGTAAATCAGAGAATCCTGACTGATTCATCAGGATTCACACATAATAAAATAATGACTGTAGGCGTAAAACCCCCGCTGTTTGCGTGCAACATCCCTTGATTAGGTCATACTGCGTTGTGTTGCTATTTCATGCATTGCTGGCTCACTGCGTGTGTGTATGTGTGATGTCAGTAGTGACTGTAGCGTGGGAAGATGAGTTTGGTGTAGTTCCTGAGGCAGGATCAAGACAGGAAGAAGAATCTCAACTACGCTTTTATTCAAGTTTGAAGGAATATGGTTTGAAAATACCTTGTTTAAAGGACGTATATTCACATTAAGTAACTATGTACATTCATTCAAGTGCTGTATTTAAGTACAATTTTGAGGTACTTATCCTATTCTGAGTATTCCCATTTTATGTTACTTTATACTTAAAATCCGCTTCATTACAGAGGAAACTATTGTACCTTTTACTCCACTACATTTATTTCATTACTGTGGTTGCTTTTCAGATAAGGATGTGATATGTAAAGCAGACAATCAGTCCAAGTGTCAACAGTATATATCTTGATAACATTTTAACACTACTCTCATGTTAATGTATCAATGATAATATTACAATAATATCTATATACGATAAATATAATGCTCTGAATGGGCCATTTTACTTTTACTTTAGATGCTTTGAGTACATTTTCCGCTTTAATTTTACTTAAATATCACTGAAAGCAGGACTTTTACTTGTCATTGTGTATTTTATCACTGTGGTATTTATACTAAAAAATACTAATACTATACTGAATTTCTCCACCATTGCATTGTGTATATACAGAAGTATATCCCCAAATCATATGCTTAATATCTTGCTTTTATAGAGGCCAATAATCTTTAGTTGAGAACTTGTTTTCTCCTCTCGATCTCTAGAGGTTGGCATATAAAAAATATTCATATTGTAAACCAGTTTTTTTGGGAGAGATAGAAAGTGTGTCCCATTTTTGTCTGTACTGGGTGTGCTTTGATGATTTTATAGCATCAGTTTTCCATTAAATGGCTCAACAAGACCCTAATGTATTTGGGTGTATGGATGATCAAAAATTGGAGTGGTTGTTCAACACAAGTGTGCTAAAAGAAGAAGAACGCAAGACGAATAATTTAGTTTGTACTTATTCTGATTTCTTAAATATCATACAGTACATGTTGATGGATTTTGTTGTGTAAGGACTAAAGATCTGATGGCGAAACATATTCACATTGATGTTGGTTTGATGTTATTTGAAAATGTATATGAAACAATCTGGCTGTGGTGTATGTTATTTGAAGCTTATGGATATGGGGACTTATTGCGAATTTCGCTGAAAAACACAACAGATATGTTACATTTATATGTTATTATGTAGCAGATACAGTGAACCTTCATGTTTCAACAATGCTGTGGTTAATATATGGTTAGGTTTAGGCACAAAAACAACTTAGTTATGGATAGGAAAAGATCATATTTTGGCTTAAAATACCCAGATATGGAGGCACAATCCTGGCTGAAAATGCAGCAATGTCTTCATAAAAAACAACTACTTTAGTGCCACTGTCCCCGCTGGTGGGTCGCCACAGAAAACCCACATGTGGGGCCCTGAAAAGCCACTGGAAACACACCAACAGATTGCTAAAACACAGTTTTATTATTTGTTGGTCTCGAATGATGGTCTGTAGCTTGGCAGGCGTATTGGCCAGGTGTCACGTTATCCAGCAACCCCTCCACCTCCCAATGACAAAGTCAGCCTCTATAAATATATTGTGCAGATTCAATGTATTTGTGGTTTGCAGAAATGTTCAACATGTCCAACATTTTTTTTCTGGTGAGTGGGCTGCATAATAATTAGATCCTGGTGAATTTCAATTACTGGGATAGTTGTGAATATCAGGGCCAGCAGCACCTAAAGAGACTGATGGACAACCAACATTTAAAGAGACACCGCAAAGACATATTCCATATTGAAAGGTACAATGCCATTTTAGTAGTTCAAAAGCCAGGCTTTTTAACACTGATTGTTTTTAACTGCAAGGAACATTCACTAAAAAACAGTGGGTCCTGTCTATGATGTAATAAGCTGTTGTATAAGTTGCTGTTTCTTAAAAAAATGTTTCAGTGCCATTTTTTAGTTTTAAACACATTTTGATGATTATAGGGATAATAATGTAAATTGCAACAATTCTGGCCAGGATAATCGTGTGACAAAATTTTCACATCATCCCATGCCTAGTTACATTTATGACTCACACACACACACATACTATTCATTCATTGTTCAGTTCACTGGAACAAAATCTGGCTGATCACACCATGTTTTGCCATCCAACCTTATCCCTCCTCGACTCTCCCCCTCTGCCTGCCAAAAATCCCCCACCTGTTTAATTTAAGGATGATTAAAGTGATTTATGAATTAATTCATTTTTTAATGACTCTTTCATTAATCTAAAAGTCTGCCCCGGGGTTGGGGTCAACTCAAGTTCAGTCCTCTCAGGTTACACTGTGATCTGACTTTAAAATTTAAAAGCTGACAAATTGAAAAACAGGTGTGATTGAACATGGGGCGATATGTGTGGCATTTTACCAGTATTTTAACAATATCATTACCATATTAATTGTAAGATTATGGTGGCCCCAGGGGTGGGAGTTAAAAGGGTTTAAAGAAAAATCAAAATAACTGGTATTGAAGAGGCTGCAGGAGCAGTGTTGATTTTATACAAGCCCATCCGTTAATCAGACTACTTCCTGTGTTTAATACAGCATTTCATAAGGCCATTATCATCATGATCATCACACCCAGACTTCATAAGTGTAAATTAAAAGCCATTTTTGTCTGTCTCCTGCTAAGTGGGTCATTGGGACCAATCTCTCTGTCTGTCGCTCTTGTTTTCTGTGTGATTGGAAGCCTCCAGTCATTTATCTGTCACACGCTTCAGCCCCTTTTGCCTTCTTCTCTGGGTTTTGCTCATCATTCACCATTTCCATACGTCTGCCTCCTTTTACCTCTCCATTGCTGTCTCTTATTTACTCCCTCCTCCCCCCTTCGTTTACCCCCCTCCTCCCCCCCTCCGCCCTTCCTCCATCTTTTCCTCTATCACCCTGTCCCATAAATGGACCGTGAAAATCCCATCAGAGTACAGGAGTGAGAGGGCGTTGATAAGTAATGAGCAGTGCATGAATAAGAGATGGCCGCCACTTAGTTAATATGGTGTCCTTCATGTTGAGGGAGATCGATGACTGGCGGTCTTCTTCCCTCTCAGTCTGCACTTGAACAGGCTCCAAGCATCATGTTGCAGAGCTGAAATGGCTGTTGAGTTTTTGAAGTGTCACTCAATGAGGTCAGCACTGCAGAGCTGGCTTTTATTTTGGTGGGCGGCACCTTCTTCCTTTACAAAATGCTTCTTCTTCTTCTTCTTCTAATGTGCATCAAAAGGATGTTTTTCTCAGGCATAACCAGATGCTGAGTGCTTTGAAGAAGTTTTCCTGAGCTACCAGAAATGGATATATCAGTGCCTGCATGTGTGGGTTTCCAAGACACTAGACAACCAAGATGATCACATAACAAATCATGATGTACACTCACTGAAAAATACAACCTTTCAAAAGATGCAATTAAGAGAGTCTGACTGGTGTTGAATTTTTGAGGCAGAAACTAATATTAATATGTGAGACTTACATGATATATGTGATAGAAATATTTTAATTAAACACGACTCGAGGGCGTACAGTGTCGAATTTGGTGCAGTTTGGACATTTGACACAGTCAATCTTAATAAACTTTGAATAAACAAGTAAACAGTGCTGTGTGTGGAGTGGGGGCGGGGCTTCATGGCTTCAGAATATACTGGTGGTACAATCGAACCCTCCTTACCTCGAGCGATTAGCCTACAGGAACATGTAATATTATGTCAAAGCAAGCGACTTAAATACACCTAGTTGGAAATTAATGCTTCCGCCAAGTGTATTTCACTGGTGTTGTTGACTGCGGGTAGCCACAATTGGCTGTGTGGGACAAGCTATCAAGCCATTTCGAACAGACGTGTTTCAAACAAGCACTGCACTAATATCTCTGATGAGGATCCCTTAGATTAAGGACATGTTACTAAAATATTTAGAGCTAAAAATTTTACAGCTGAAAAAATAAACTTGCTCTCTTGTGGACAGAATATGCAAATATGACACTGTTATTTAACCACGTGCCCTGTCACTTTTCTTCTCTTTATTTCTTGTTACTTTTCAGCTGATACTTATGCCAATACAATACAATAAAACAATCTGTGAAAAGCTTATGTCTGTTGATGGTATCAGTCGGGCTCTAGTAAGGTGCATAATAGGAATACTAAGGATTACTCAGCTGCAGTGTTGCCAGAAGAAAAATTCATTTGGACTTAATAAGGGGATCAGATCAATCCATCATTTATACATAGAAGATACATTGGCATCTTTCTCTTAGTCCAAATACATGATCCACCTAAAAACCATTTCTTATGTTACCGTCAAATTAGGAGCTTTGTAAAAAAAAACACATTAAACTCATTTCCAAATAAGCCAACAAAATCACATAAAGAGCATATCCTTGAATTGAACTCAGATCGTAGAGGATTGATATCCCGAGTCTGGTCTCTCTCTGAAGTCGTCGAAATCCGGTGTTTGGGCAGTGACTAGTGGTGTCAGAAACCAACGAAAAAAGGCGTTCTTTAACAGTGGAATGAGTTGGGCGGCCTGTAGGGGCGGTAGATGGGTCCAACAAACACAGGACTTTCACTTGAGAGAGTGGTGTTTGTGTCCCATAAGATGCTAAAGCCAAACCCTGTTTGTTTTTCCTAAACCTAACCACGTGTTTTTGTTGTTGAAGGAAAAAAACGTCAATTCGTGTTATTGTAATGACGTAGTGCATTTATTTTGAGACTGTATGTAAATGTTAAATTTCCTGTGAAAATGGAATTGTATCTTGAAAGAAGACAATGCATGTAACAGGCAGAACTTGACAAGGTGTCCCAGAACGTCAACAACCAATGCACCCAGGGTAACCTGCACGTCATATGTGGCTGTAGAAAGTCCATGGCCAAGTACATCAATATGTGATGAGGTCGGAGTGAGAATGTGTTCATATCCCTAAAATACAAGCTCATTAACGGCATTAATCCACACACCCTTGAAAATATAAAAAAGGCGTGGCACTCTGATCTTGGAATAACTCTGGCAGATGATTAATGGGACTCCATCTTAGAGTTGATACACGCATCATCCACATCTGCTAAACATAGCTTAATACAACTGAAAGTGGTAGACAGAGCTCATCTTACTAATGCTAGACTGGCAAAGACCTATCTGGATGTTGCACCGTTATGCCCTCGATGTAGAGGCCAGCCAGCAGACTTAATGCATATGTTGTAGTTATGTCTAAATCTCTCCACCCTCTGGATCAGTATTTTTAAAGCTTTTAGTTAATTGTCTCAAACCCAAGTCGACCCTAACCCAGTTTTGTTTGTTTTTGTTTGATCTTTTCTTTCTTTTCCCCTCTCTTCCTACATTTGTTTGAGTGTTTGAGACAATTATTAGTTTCCCTCCTTCACCTGAATGTATTTAGTAACCTGTAATCCTGTAGGAGGGTGTGCAGGGTGGTAGGGATGGAATCAGGCCTTCTGATTTCAGCTTGTCAGCATATCTGATGAATAGTGTTTCTGTGTAGTGGGGGAGGAATGGTTGAATTGAGGTCAAATATAACATGTTGTATCTTTTTTGTGGGATAAAGAATTTAAGAATCAATAAAACATAAAAAAAAATCATTTGGACAAGCAAATCTAAAACCTCAACTGTTTTTTTCAATAGTAAACTTCTTAGTTAGAACGCCACAAACATTGCTCTACAGGAACACACACATACATATATATATATCTATGTATCTGTCTACCCCAGTTGTGAGGGGTAAGAGACCAGTTCTTACCTGAGCACTCAAGGACTTTTCTCTTCCTTCTAAGTAATGTTTCAGGTATGGTGCTGTGGTGTAATCCTAATTGATCTTGATATGGATTTAATAGTTTAGCTTTGGCTAATTCCAGATGTCCTCCTCCCATTTTAGTCCTGTATTCATATTGCACTGCAAATTATTCCTGATCAAAACGTGAGATTTATTTCTCGAGGTAAAAACCAATTAACTACCTGATTAGTTGGTAAAGTTTAGGGATTTATAAATTCTTATTAAACAGCACTTTTAAAGGAACAATTCTCCAGAATTGGGGATTTAAGACCCTTCCAGGCCACTGTAGCTCTCAATAAATGTTCATGCATAGACACTTGAGTGATTGTTTGGCATTTGTTTTAATGTAAATAAGCTGTAAATAATATTCATTTATTCAACTATAGACTGCTTATGCATTAATACACATAATGCCATACTACCCAGGTCATACCAGGGAATGGCTGCCATGATTCAGCAAAGCATGGTTGTGTATTTGGTTTGTGTGCATGCGTGTGTTACCTGAGGTTGTGGACTGTGAGTAACACTATGATAAATTCCTTGGGGAGTGAACATGAGTGTGTGTGAGCTTTTATTTGTCCTTTTTGCGCATGTATAAACATGTATGATTAGGCATTTTTGCCTAGCATTTTGCAGCATTTCTAAACATGTGTATGATGTGTGTGTGTGTGTTTGTGTTTGCAGGTGATAATTTACTAATGCATGGAGATATCAGTTGGATCATTATTGCATTTGTTGCAAATTTAATCACTAAGTACATTATGGAACAGCCTGGGGGTGACTTTCCCACTGCTACACACTCAGAGTAGCTCCAATACACACACACACACACTCGCAAGGCATAAATATGCATAAGTGAAGCGGATGAACTTTTGCTGAGTGAACGCAGAGGAAGGCACACTGATCCAGTTTCCTCTGATCAGTCGAGCAGAAAACACATGTGTGTGTGTGTGTGTGTGTGTGTGTGTGTGTGTGTGTGTGTGTGTGTGACCTAGCTCAGTCCAGTAAAGAGCAGCTAACTCAGGCACTGCTCTGAGTTAAAAATTAAAAACCACAAATGCAGAGTTGCTGGTTCTCCTGCTGTGTGTGTTTGCACCGTCATCTTCAGGTCGTTTTAGCTTTTAAATGGGACCAATTTAACTTTTATCATCTTACCATTTGTACTTAAGCATTTGTTGTGGAAGTAGCAATTTTATTTGTTAACTGAAGCTGTAAATTGATGTTTTATGCCATTACCGTGTCTAAGAAATCAACTTAAAATAGCAGTTAGTGTTTTGTGGAAACTTAATTCCTGCTAGACCAGAACAGCCACACAATGACAGCATTCACTGTTGTTAGAGCTTAGGGGGTGAAACAGTTACTGGTTTTACAATAAACCAAGAAAAGTGTTTTATAAATTGTCATTAAAACCATGTTTGATTACCGTGGTTTGAAAAACTCAAGGTAAATCCTGTCCAGCATCAACCAAAGTTGGCAGCAGTGGCACAGGCGCAGCACGCAACGTGGGTTTGTTGTGCGTCAATGAAAAACACGGCAGAAGGCAGTGACAGCGCTCCGGAGGTTTTTCAGTCTTCCTGTTTGCAGAGTGGGCGTGAAGCAGGCAAACCTATTGATGCTACTGGTCCCTTGTCCTCATCTACAGTGACACAGACACTTGAGAAAGCTTTTCAAAGAGAGGCTGTTGATGCACTAATATAAAAGAAAACTTGGTGAAGTGATTTCAGTGTGTGAGTCAGTGCTTTTCAAACATTTTCAACACATTTTTCAGCATACGACTTACCAAAAAACAGAACAATAAAAAACCACTGCCACTAATCTTAGTCAACTGAGGGGTCTCTGACTGATGATTTGAATCCTCGACTTTCAGTGTATTTCATTTGTTTATATTGTAGCAAACACAGCATCCTGAGACTTTTTAATGGTTGTTTTTAGCACCTTAAAAACACCTAATACTGAAAATATCAAAAGTGACTTGAAGCCCCTAACACAGGTGTGGTACCTTTGTTAACATTTAAACAAAACCACAATCTCCCTCAAACCTCAACCAATGTGCTAAAGCCTAACCACACACAGGGCTCTGGTTGTGTGCCTCTGTCTCCTGTGTCAGTTTTCCCACCACTCACCACTCACCGCCCACCACAACCACTATCCTATGAATTGTTTCTGGTACAAAATCTTGGCATCTGCACTGGAAAAATGAACTACCACTGCAGGCAGTAATTACGTTTCCATCCAAATGTATTTGGCAAAAGAATTTAATAGTTTATAAATGTAATTTCTAGCAGACAAGGTTGCCCTTTATCTATTCCCGTGTGTACAAGTGTTGGATCAGCGTTGAACGCCACACATCCTCCTGGAAATTACAAATCCATTGCTTTCCTAGTTCCAAACACCTTCAACTTGGCCTGCTGACAATATGTGATTCAACATATCTGCCTCTCCTGTTGGCAAGTGTAGGCTTGTGTCTTTCTGTATGTTAGCAGATAAGACTTCATCAAAAAAGATCCCTTCTTCCCCAAGATGTTAGTCTATCTTCTCCTTTGCCCTTTTAAAAATGTCTATAGCTCAAAGATTGGACCATTACAGAGTGAGGAACAATGTGGGATCTGTGTACAGCACCAAAATTTAATTGCTCCCTCAGTATTTTGAGCTGCTCTGACAGGAGGCCACTCAGAAACATGACTCTCCTTTCACTTCCAGCTGTCACCTGGTTTATCTTTATGTTGTTCTGCCGGGATTTGTTCTCAACTTTCTAACATTTTCAGTCAACTGGTTTTGTTGGCGAAACAAAGCCGCTGCTCTCATTTCCAATACATCGAACTGACATTCAGGTTCCCGTACTGTTCCTCTACATGCTTTGTGTCTGTTTCATCCTTTATACTGTACATAAGACCATTCAGCTCATATTGTGACCTGCAAGAGAGGGTAACGTTTTCTTTCTGGTTTCTTTTAGTCCACAAATTTGTTTTTAGTCATTGTGATGTGGAAAGGCTCAGAAACACTTTGGGGTAAAAGCATAATTGGATTTAAACAACATTCATGGACTTTGCTTTTGGATTTAAAAATAGGAACAACAGGGAGGCTTTTTTGGACACAACTACCCACCACCAAAAGCACTAGAACTTCTTTATTAATATATTTCAGGTGACAAATAGGCCATGAAGTTGGTGAAGCATGTATAATGATAATTTTTGCCAGCATATAAACCATTGTCCATACAGTAGTTTTCTGGTTGGTCAGCTGCTGGTCTCAATTAATTCTTAGGATGTTTTCCAGACTAAAATCTCTCAGTAGAAGTTAAGCTCATAACTGCAGTTTTGGCCTCTATAAAAGTCTAAATGCACTGAAAAGTGTCTGATGCACGCAGTTTGAAGTCACCTATTGTTTTAAATGGCTGAACACACACCTAAAGCGTTATGCGGTGTGTCAAACTGCTTTGATGTCCCTACGCCGACCTTGTTTCGATTTTGCAGCATAAAATGAAGACCCAGTGGCTAAAGTCAGTGAGGCAGAGAGGTGAGAAGGAGAGACAAAGAGACGGACAACAGTTTTAGGCAGCAGCTGATGTTAGCACTGTTGGCTTAGCTTGAAACTTAACCGTTGAGTTGTCACATTTCAGATGCTCACAAAAATGAAAATAAAAGCTTAGACCTGTGGCAGTTACGTCAACATAACAGACACATCCCGTGTCATCTACCATAACTGTGAGCTAACATCTGCTTGTTATAAAACTATAAAACTGGCAACAGCAATTAATTAACATGGTACAGAGTTATGATTACCTGTGCTTTATGCAACTTTTACCCACCTGAGAGAAAAAAATCAAAAAATGACATGAGATGGCAGGTGCTCAGTGGCTTCACCAAAGTTCTCCTGACAATCAACTGATTGTCAGGAGCAGCAGCGCACAGCCAATAGTTGTCTTCCTGCCATATGTACAGTAATGTTACAGGCTGCTCAAATAGAAATATATAGAAAATTAATTAGGAGTACCTGTAAAGCATACAAACTTAGGCCTGCTACATACACATAGCAACCTTCTCCCAAAATACTGCTGGTTCTGTTGCATGATAATGTTACTTAAATAGAAATGTATGGGACACTGATGGGGATGTTTGTAAAATACAAATATTTAACATAGATAGCAACCTTTTCCTAAAATACTGCTGCTTTCAAATTCAAATTGCCTGCAGTCAGTAGGAACGTCAGCTGACGCATGTGTCAAATGGGGAATGTCAGTTATTGCTTTAAATGCATTTGGGCCTGTAGTTGGGGTGGGAATCACCAGTGGCTTACGACACAATATTACCACGATACGATATAATCACGATACAATATTATTGCGATAAAATATATTGTGATATGATGCGATTCATTACCTCTTCTGAGCTGCAAATTTTGCCCCCAAATGAAAACTTTGTCAACATCTGTTTATCCAATACAATAAAGTTTTCAGTCTGTTCATCTCACTTAAATGAATTTTATTGCAGCTAATGGTCCGTTTCCACCAAACACTTTCAGTATGATACCTTTGGAACCAAAAGTAACCCTTCAGACATGGTACCTAGACCCTAGTGTTTCTACTGCAAACAGTACTTTTAAATGTGGGCGGGGTTGTTGTCACTCACTGCTCCGTCCAGCACTCACTGTATTTCCTCATTACCAGTGACACAGATGGAAGTCTGTGCCTTGTTCATTGTCCACAGGACAAGGTTACATTTTCAGAACAAAATACAACAGGCTGCAGTGAGAGTCTCTCTCCATGGGATATTTAGAAATAGCAGGTTTGTGCATTTAGTCCTTCTCAGGCAAGCTCGGGGATTTAGTACTGCGGGAGCCCACAGGAACAATGCTCTGAAGCGCTTTTTTTCCCCTCTGACTGAGGATTGGGATATGTATTCCGTCCCGGTCGAAATTAATATATATCTAAGCGCTTAAAGATCCACTCATTACTAAGAGTGTATGTCATATAAAAGCTAAAATGATGGTCAAAGTTGTCACAGTGATAGTTAACTTGTGTTCATTGATTCACGTCGTCAACTCATGCATTGAGTAACATTACAAGTTAATGTTCCACCTTAAAAGACGCCGGCAGTCGGCCTAGTGAATTAAGTTATTTTTTCCTCTGACCCCAGCTGTACGAACAGCAGCAAAACATTTATCTTATAGTTACAGTCTACTAATAAAACTCTCCACGGTATGAACAGTGGTTACATGAGCCTCAAAACCAGCCACAACTGAGCAAAGTGACCGTCCCCTATTGACCAATCGACAGACTGCAGTGTTCACAGCTCCACCTTTTAGTACCAGATCTGTGTGCTAGGTACCCCAACAGAAGAGGGACCAAAAATGGAATGGTTTCATTGGTACACTTTTCACAGTAGAAACGGAAAAAAAGCGTACTGAACTGAACTGAACCGTACTGCTCGGTGGAATCGGGATAAAGTGTATCTATCTATCTATCAGACTGAAAAGACGATTTATTATATTATTCCAGTAGGCTACCAAAGGTTTGTATTTGTAATATACACAATTTATGTATTTAAAAATCAATACTTGGTGTCTGTGTGATGATACAATATTGCCATACAAAAATATGATTATGCACTGTCAAATTATTTGATGATTCATGTGCACAATGATATTTGTCAGCAACTTCACTGAAATATCAGCTCATATGTGTTCAAGACAAATGTCAAACAAAGATGGGGGAAGTGACTAATTAGCACTAAAGATCTTAAAGAACTCAGCTTTTTTACTGTGGTATAACCCAGTGTGAGTTAGTGACAGGACCAGATGGTCAGTGGGTAGATGATTTAGACTTATTCTGGTGTAGTAACATGAGTCACAACTGCTATGAGCACAGTTTGGGTGGCAGAAAGGCTGGTTTGTACCAGCTATTGTTTATTCTGGGAAACACCAGATTCACTGGCTTCAGATCTGTGACACAATTCTGCCGTCAATCAGGAAGAAAGAAGATGAATAATCACGACAAAGATAACACTGTGTGTCCCGTCTCCACAATGGCATTTACATGTGTCATATTTTAGATATGAATCATTCACATTCACTGGTGTCTTTCTCCAGTGTATGCACTGAAATCAGATTAAGATTCCCCTTGCCAGGATTGTCACTTCCCTCTCGTGTTACATCATTTAATATTGACAGTAAACATTTAGCCCTGCTTGTTTCTCGTCCACCGAGACCCTGACAAAACATTTTGACAAGCATGTTACTATCTGAGCTGCCTGCTGTCTGTTTGTTGTGATCTGGGATGTGGTTTATTTCTGTTCATGAAGCTTTTGTGTGGATCAGAAGCTCGCCACGTTTATAGTAAATATTTGCCAGATCTATAATACAGCTATGCGTTTGAGTACGAGATCAGAGAATCACATTGTTTCACTACATGACTGGGAGAAGAGTAGTATTTTTGGTCGGCCTGAGTTGTGAATGTACTCATGCTTTTCTCTTTTTTTCAGACACAGTAGGAGGAAGGCTGTGATAAAAAAGCAATAGAAGCAGCTTTTGATCTCAGTCAGACTACAGGTCAGAAAGCGAGTTTGGAAAGTGACTCATGCTATAGTAATATCCATCCCCATCAGCACCTGTCTTCTACAGATACAGTATATTATGCTCATTTTATGCCACAGTCTGTTTGAGTTTTTAATTATGACTTGTACATATTAGAGAAACCTCATGACATGTCTCAATAAGAGCACAAGATAAAAACACTGTACTGATTTTCTCAGTGTGATGTGGAGTGCCTAATACCTAATATGTCCTTTGAAATTGAATTCAGCGCCTCAGGCTGCATTACAAGAAATTACTACAATTTTATCAGCAAAAATAGGTGCTTTCATCTCTCCCAGACGCTCTTACTGAGGTAATTTAGTGCGAGTGCTGAACTGTGCCGACTGGCTGTGCCTGACTAACCTCATTCCAGATGGCAGCTCGCCGACCATGACAGGTCAGCCTTACTCGCCTGTTACCTCAGGCCCAGCAACACACACAGAAACACACACTCATATGTAGCACAGTACTTACGAGGACATTCTGTTGATTTTTAGTCTCAGGCCAAAAAATGTTTTTGTCCTAGTTGCATTTATCATTCGCTCAAAGTCTCCTCTTAGCTTCAAACATGAATGTGTTACACATTTTCTTTTTTAGTACAACCAGTGACTGTTTAAAACAGAGTGGAGGGGGTGTGGATTCAGAAAGATATGAGCTTACCAGACTTCTGGAGACTGCTTGTCGTCTCTGACTGCTACTAGCATAACAAACCCGAATCTCTGACCGCACTATCCAAGCGCTCAGGGACAGCGCTGAACTTTGAAGCCAATTTTACATTGTTGGCAAACATGGAATTACAACTTCCAGGTCCGTCATGTGATGCCATGGGGCCCAAAAATTGTTTTTCTAATGACTTACACTGTTAAAGAGCTGTCTGTAAATCAGTGAATACATTTTTTGAGTGTCACAATGGTGGCATGGTAGTGCAGTGGTTAGCATTTACGCCTCACGGCAAAAGGATTCCTAGTTTGAACCCAAGGTGGGGAAGTCCCTCTGTGCAAGTTTGCATGTTCTCCCCATGTTAGCGTGGGTTTTCTCTGGGTACTCCGACTTCCTCCCACATGCAGGTTAATTGGTGACTTTAAATTGGCCGCGTCTGTCTCTATGTGTCAGCCCTGTCATAGTCTGGTGACCTGTCCAGGGTGTACCCTGCCTCTCACCAGATGTTAGCTGGGATTAGCTCCAGCCCCCCGTGACATCCAACAGGATACGTGGTTACATAAAATGAATGAATGAATGAGTGAATGAATGAAACGATTATATTAATTTGGTACAGAAACATTTCCAAAGTCTAGAAGAGCTGCACAATTAAATAATTTTTATCTCCCATTCAAGTTAGCGGAGGGCTAAACTCGACGTGAGCTACTTGGTCGGCTGAAGTTAGCCACTCGGCACCGTAAGTCTCTAGTTTTCTTGCTCTATACATAAGATCAGCAATACTTCTTTCAGAAAGTAAAACAATCCATTGTTCAGCGTAGATGGCAACAGCATACACAGAAGAGGTTGAAACATGTCTCCAAATTTCTGCTTTAAACAAACCAGTTTAAATTAATACAGCAAGCAGAAGAGTTGCTGTTTAGCTGGTTACAACAACAATAAAATCAAGAAGGCTAATCTTGGATTTGTTTCCCTGCCACGTCATAAAAAAAGATAGAAGATAGCAGCTTAGGCTTTGGCTCCAGGCTATAGAGCAGATCGGCATTGCCAACTCTGTGTCCCCTTTTGGGGAAAAGAAATGTGCTGTCAAAGAAAAATGCAAAAAGCTGTTGTGAAGGGGATAACCAAGACTTTCACACTGAAAATTGAGGCACACAAGATATGTGAATATACTCTGTCAGTGTGATAAATCGCTAAATGATGCTGGTGACAGTTACTGATGATCGACAGCGAACATCAGCTTGAGTGGGAGGCTGCAGCAGTACAGTCATACAATATCAACAACATCAGATTGTTAGCTTTTAACAGGTTAATTATTTACAGACAACACTCAGCCCAATGAAACCTGGTGATTCAATCACATGTAGATGTCCAGATGAGCAATATGCGCCAGTGTGTTGGGTTATTCATCCACTTAGACGGGGGAAGAGGGGATATGATGGTGATCAAACTTATTTTCCCAAGGCGTTGCGTACACTCAGGTCAGATCGCAAAACAGTTGTTAGATATGTTTACAAGACAAACATTTGTTTATCAAGAAATACAAAATTATAGTTCAAACGTGTCAATTTGCAGTGACATCAATAGGCTTTTTTTCTGCTTTCTATCCTCTAAAAGGAGGCGGGGTCATGGCATTTTTTTGAAGTACCTGTATGTGCTGGTCTGATGTACGGCCCTTGCGATATTGGTGAAACATATGGGTGATTTCATACCACAGAAATCAAGCTTTTTTGGCTTCATGCACCACTGAGCAACTTTCATAGGAATGAAATGGGGACCCACCTCCAATGCTGTATCCAGTTCTCTTTATACATTCATTATACTAACAGCAGTCAAGTTGCATTATGGGTAACCTAGGATGCATAGAATAATAAAAACAGTATCTCCGGTTTTGTTGCATCAATTTTAATACTTTTCAAGTTCAAACAGTTCATGTCAAGATTGACAGTGTTATAGAAGTGCAATGCTAATAAGGTGGAGAAAAAAAGGTGGAATACTCTTGTAAGAGGGTGTAGGATGGGGAACTTAATTTAAATTCCAACCTTAATCCCCAAACCAAGTCTTAACCCTAAAATAAATGGTTAACCTTGTAGTGACCGGATTTATGTCTCCATGTGGGAGCTCAGCCTCTATAATATGACTGTGTTAAGAGATTTCTCTCCTCACAATGTCATGAATACATACACACACAGACACACACACACACACACACGCCCTGGCACAGAGTAACTCAAGGCTGTGCTGCTGGACTTGTGCGTTGAATGTAGGTTAATGCACACTTTACTACACTTCCTCTCTACTAGCAGTAACACAGCAGAGCAGACACACTCTGCAGAAAAGCTGTGTGTGTGTAACTGTAGTTAACCCAGTATGGTCCTGTCTGTGCGTGTGTGTGTGTGTGTGTGTGAGCGTGATCTATTTTTGGTAACAGAACGAGTGCTGAAGCCAGACCTCTGAGGAGAGTGTGGCCATCCTATAGTGGAACAATGAGCATTGTTACCATGGTTACAAGCGGCTGCTCATTCATTAGGAAGCCCAATAAATTAAGCAGCAGATTATATGCTTATAGATAAGTGTTATACCAGCTTCTGTGCATTTGTCAGCATCTGTGACATTTGTTGTAGTAACACTGAAGAGTGTTAGCACTCTGAAATTCCACAGTGTCCCAAGATAGCCCGTAATAGATTTATCATCTCCAACAAATCCTAATTTGCAGTCATTTTATGACAATTACGCCCCTGGCGATCCACCTACTCTCTGCATTTATTAATATGGAAGATGCCCTGATCAATTATTGATTAGAGGGGCTGTTCTTTGCTCTGCAGCACTTTTGTTGCCTCTGAGCTCTCTCCTCAAAAGCTAACCCCCACGAGGAAAAGTCAGGGGGATAAAACGATGCTTCCTCCTTCCTCTACTCTGGCAGTTCTGGCTGTAGTCACTGATCCATGCTATGGTTTATCTAAGACGACTGGGGAGGAATCTATTTCTCTGGAGAGGATGTGACAGTGTTGTGCTCTGCTTAACTGTGAAAGGTCTCATCATAGCGAACAGAAGTGGAAGCATTTGAAGTCGCTGTTTGTCTCTCAGCAGGGACCTGCTGTTTGATTTATTGATAAATAAAGGAACATAAAGTTGAACTGAGCTCGACATCACACAGTTATGTATTGTATGGGTTATAACAGACATGTTCACTCAGTTCAAAAGTTTACCAGGATGTAAAGGTGTTCACTCATGGTGATGAAGCGGGCTGTTGCCCAGCTGCACTGGACATGTTTAAGCACTAAACCTTAAGCTATAAATATTGATGGTTTACATATAGATGGTTAAAAAGCTTATATACCAGTTTTAATAGTATCAAGGCTTTCTGCTGTGTATGGAGAATAACTTCTGCTCCACGTGTTGGTTTTCTGGGTTAGTGTAACACTTGCACAACACTTCAGTTAGGTTGGACTAGGTCACGCTAGCAGCGCAAATGTCCGTCTGTAGGTTGATTTTGATACATTTATAAATGGTAAATGAACTGCGCTTGTTTAGCACTTTTATGAATGGTTTGTATGTCACGCTTATCTAGTCTTTTGACCACTCAAAGCAGCTTTACACTATGAGTTAGATGCATACACCCATTCACACACTGGTGGCAGAGGCTACCATACAAGGTGCCACCTGCTACTCAGTAACCATTCACACAGTGATGGAACAGCCGTTTCCCACACATTAGCCCTGTCTCAAACATATCACCACTTGAACATCATATTACACTGAAAGCGCACTGTTTTTGCTTTTGTTCTATTATTAAGGCAGTGAGCGTAGCCACTGTTTGCCCCTTTACATGCACATGTGCTGACTTGGCTTGACTCAGCATCAGCTCAGTGCGGCAGGGATTTGATGAAGAGGAGGAAGGGGAGAGGAGATTGGTTTTGACCTCCACCAGATGTGAAACACTAATACTGTAACACAGCTGGCTGAGTCGACTCAGGAAGGAAAAGACTGGTTGTTCGGGTGGACCACAGCTATATACTGCATATATATATATATATATATATATACATATACATGTCAGTTTTTATAGCAGTCACAGCTTTGGCAGCACAAGCATACAGGTTGTTGTTGGTAAAATTTATATTAGAACTGTTTGTTCAGTCATTTTAAATTACCTATGATTTGACAAGGATAATGCACTTGATTAATTCAAGTAGGTCTCACTCCAAAGTTGTCAAAATCTGGTGCGCGGGCGGTGATTTGCGGCGTCAGACACTGACGGAAAAAGCCGTCCTTTAACATCGCCATAACATGCAGCCGCTTGGTGTTGTAGTTTAATGGCGCTCTGTGGTGTCAGGGGGAAACACGATGGGACAAGAACGAAAGTTAAGGCGGCGAAAGTCCGAGTAGGGCAGATGAAAGTGGTGGTGGATGGGTCCAACAAACGCTGACTTTCAGAGCATGTATACATTCCATAGATTATTAAACCAAACCCTGTTCTTTTTTCCTGAAACATAGCCACAAGTTTTTGTTGACTAAACCCAACCATGTGCGTGTGTTGTCGGAGGAAAATATATACTGACGTTTATTTTGAAAGAGACTGTATGTAAACGTTAAATTCCCTGTGAAAACGGAAGTGTATTTTGAAAGAAGACAACGCATGTAACAGGCAGAACTTGACACTGTGTCCCAGAATATCAACAACAAATGCACCCAGGGTACCTTTCAGGTCAAGTCAAGTCAGCATTGAGTGAGAATGTGTTGATAAATCACATGCAGTATCTTATACAATGTGATCAATACTACACTTATTTTTTATGGTGATATTTTAAAGTATAGTGACTAATGACCAAATCACACGTAGGATTGAACAAAGCAGTTTTGGATGATGGTGCAAACAGTGTTCTACAGGCCTGGGCTATTTCTGTGTTTTTACCAGCACATGCAGACATGAGCAGACCCTTTACAAAAGCATATTAATGCTTTTCATGGTTGATCATGTGATTTAGATTTTTTAAATGAAAGAAACATTTTTACATGTAGATATAGTGTGAATGCTTGCCAGACACAGAACTGTGAGTGTGCACTATGACACAGTAGAGAGTGGAGATTGCGGAGGCAGCTGCCTCCTCTGTGATATATTAGGAACTAGCTTTCGGTTGTAGCCAAGTTCTCCATGCAATCTGCCACTGATTCTTTTTGGATTTTCGTGTGGTATAATTATTTTACTCTAGCACTGGGCAATGGATCTGTAAGAACCAGAGCAGCATGTTAACTAAATGAGCTCTTTAATTTAATATGCTTTATGTATCTGCACAAAGAAGTCAGTTTTCTTTTGGGAAAAGTAGATTTATTCTAGGCTGCTTTCTTCATCACAAAGTTGTCAGCGTGCCATGGTGCAGAGCTTTATAAGGCAAGGAGAAGAGGTGATTTGATTGGTCAGCACCTACCACACATATTAAGTTATGCACTATTGATTCACAAAAGTAGAACCCGGTTTTTTTACTAAGTACTTTTTGAAACAGGTTTAAAAATGTCAAAAATATCAGAACCAATTCAGAATCACTGATGAGAAAGAGAGCCAGGGTTAAGGGTAAATGAAAACAGAGATCGAGGAGGACCTAAAGGCTTATGAATGCAAATGAGAGGAAATAAAAGTGGAGGTGGGAGGTAAACGAGGGGGTTCGGCCCCTCCTCCACCTACTCCTCTCTGTGTCCCCTGGGTATTATTCTGACAAGGTCAACACCACCATCAACCATTCCCCCGGCTGACAGCCAAACACATAAGAGCTGCCTATTGTTCTCCTGTGGGTCACAGTAACCCCAATCTTCTCTCTGATTACTTGCCATAACTGTTTCTCTACAGCGTTAACAAAGTTTCCCAAAGTGACTGGACATTAACTGAAAATTCAAGTTAACTTTTTTCCTTTTAGAGAGTGACTGCAAACACATTTCAGATGTGAACATGATCTTGAGTAGGTGTTTTAATAAAGCTGTCTTCATGATTCACACGTTACTCTACTCTGTTATCTCAAAGCCATTCGTCTGTACATGTAAATGGGCTCAACAGAGCCAGGCTCTCTTTCTCTGAGCTGGCTCAACAAACCCTAAAGCCTCAGTCAGAGACAACAGGGTACCACAAAGGTAGTTATCAACTTGCTCTGTTAACCCAAGTTTTTTGCTTTGGGCTCTCTGTATGTTACCATACAACGAAATATGTTCCCATGTAATGTGTTAAGTGTGTCATTTGACACGTTTAATTGATCGAGTGTCACCTACTTTTGCTTTTGAAGAATATTAAAGTGTCAAATGTTTGCAATTCAGAAGTCAAATAACCCAAACATATTAAAATATTTAGATTATTTAAAAGTCTAGTGTGTAGCATTTAGTGGCATACATCAGCAGAAATTGAATATATAATCTATTACTATGTTTTTGTTAGTGTATAATCACCTAAAACTAAGAATCGTTCTGTTTTTGTTACCTTAGAATGAGCCATTTATATCTACATAGAGCGGGTCCTCCTCCACTGAATTTGCCATGTTGTTTCTACAGTGGCCCAGAATGGACAAACCAAACACTGGCTCTAGAGAGGGCCATTTGTAATTCCACATCAGCCACTGTAGTTTTTTTGAGACCAGTTAAACTCAACTTGTGGCCCGTGGGCCAAATCTGGTCCCCAATAGGATGCCAGGTGGCCTGCAGACCATTTTCTAATTCTCAGTTAAAATATATCGTTTTACACTGGGGATGTTTTCTACTTTGAATGTAGTTAAGGAGCCACAGTGCCTTGAAAAAGCAACAAAATAGAGATTTCTTTATAACCCCCCAAGCCAAGTGCCAGCGGAGGATTCCCAGACTAAGCCCTGAATGTCCTCTAATCCTAGAAGTGTCCCAGTGTACACCTGACCTGCATGGGGCTGCTGTGGCTGGTTTTGCCTCTTGGCAAAGATATGTGAGGGCAGCAAACATTAAGGTTTAAACAGGCAATTCATTTATTATATACTGGTAAATATTGTCAATGTTTGCTCATTTATTGGCCCCTGGTCTCCTGTCATAATGCAAAAGTGGCCCTTGGGCAAAATGAGTTGAGTATCCCTGTTCCAGATGCTTGGCACATGGGGGAAGTTTTATTTGGTTGCAGTCTGCAAAATGCATCACAAGATACCAATAAATCCTACACACTAGACCTTTAATGAACAAATCTATAAAGCTGCATCATGCACTGAACATATCTGCAAAATGTTTCCTAAGAGTGTATTCTGTTTGTTTTCCCAGCAGTGTTTGCTTGTAGCAACTAAAACATAATTAACATTTCTATGGTTATGTTAAGGCACTCAAAAGACTCAAGGTTCGGGAAAGATTGTCCTCTTGGACAAATGTCTATGAAGTCAACAGTGACTTGAAGGACGAGAAAAGCGTTTACTTATTAAAATCATGACCGTCTAACCAAAGAGATTTGGTTGCCTGAACCCAATTTCAAGATGCAAGAAGACAGTTGTTATTGTAGTGGTGTGATACAGTCTGCATTACCAGACTACAAAACGCAGCATTGCTCTCACAGACTGTTTACAGTCTGCGATTACGCTGCTGAATATTTGATTTATTACCCTCTTTAGACCCGTAACATCCCATCTTCTCTTGCTGCTGAGTGCGGTCATTTTGGTAGGATTGAAGGCTAATGTGATCATGATCATCATTATCCTTTCCACTAAACATCAAAGCTACTTACAGCTATTGTCGCCATTTAACAATGATAGCAATAATTCCATATTTCTACACTGAATATGCTTGCAAAGGGGCATCTACACCGACAGATCCAGAAGTCACACTCTCTGGAAGTTAAAACGCTCTTCCTGCTCTCCAGTTAGCCGCCTTTTTACTGCTATAAGCAGTTCCCCTCCTGAATCAGTTTTACTGCCTCCTCCCCTGCATCCTGCTATTTGTTGAGCTGAAACATATCAGTGAACCAGCGCAGCTGTGCCTCCACGAATGTCACTGGTCTCTCTGAATGTCACAGACTGAATAAATGGTCCTCCATCGCTCCTATAATAAGATAATGAGATAATAGCACTTGTCTGTGAGAGGAGTGCTGAAGGGTGCTGACAGTGGGAAAAAAGAAAAATGACATTCTCGTTGGAGGAGTAATAAAAGATGGAAAAAGGTCAAGGAGAGGAGAACAAAAGAAACAAAGGAGGGGAGAAATTGGTTTTCTAAATGTACAGCTCTGTTCTGCAGGTGCATCAATCCCTGAAGTGAATCCTACGTCTTATCATCTCTTGTTGTTTTTCACTTTCAATTTCCTTCTCCACTGCATGGTTTTCTCATGTTTCTGTGTTTCTCCTTTGTTCCAAATCTCTTCAGAGGCTCACTTCCTGCAGGGCAGACTTGTCACATTTCAACACTGTTACACACAGTTTTACTGGGGTCTACTGTAGGCTGACGCATTGTGACTGTAGCCAAATTTAGACCTGGAAATTGTGACAACAGTGAATTCAGGCCTGGTATGAAGAGGTGTCTTTATTTTTTTGTCATTTTATTCTTTTTTGGGGGGCATTTTATGGCAGAAATTAGCTGAGAACATTCTTTTTCCAATAAAAGTAAACAGCATGCAATCCAAGACAAGTTACGTAGAATTTTGCTACATGACGCTCTAATGTGTGTTTAACAAAGGAAAACTAAGGCATCATCAACAAAAAGCCATTAGTTGATTAACAGAGTAACTTCACAGCATTGCTTTGTGGATAAAGGAAAAACTAATTGAGTGACAATTTGAAAGCAAATATATTTTATTCCAAATAAAACAACTTTGTGATGATGGAGACTCTTTGGAGTCAACAAATAACAAATAAAAAGCTTCAACCGGATGATGTCTGACAACATTATGGTCATTACTGTGATCTATTTAAACAGCTGCTTAGTTACAGCTTGGTGTCTTGGTGAAGACACATTTTAGCAGGACATTGTTCAGTGGTTATATTCAGCTGTTTGTTAAGTAGGTTATCCAACTAAAGGTCAAATTTTCGTGATGGAAAACTGCAGCATTAAATGGCGATAATATAGTATATTATAGCATCAGACTGTTCTCACAAACTGTTTCCTACGAAAAGTAAAAAGTAATGCGCCCAAATTCGTACATATCCATCATATTTTGAATGGCTGTGATTGTGTGACAAATGTGGTGATGGCAGTAAACAAGGAAGCAGTCCTGTAAGGAGGTCTTGTAAGGAGGCAGGTCAGGTGGTACATGGGTCATAAAAGCCTCATTTCAAGGTGCGTCCTCACCATGTTTCTTTCCTTAACCTAACCATATTGACTTTACTTGCCCAAACCTAACCTCTGTAACTTTACGTTAATTACATAACAGCACGTTTACCATGCAACATCATTTGTGAGGCGCTAATTCGTGGGATATCATATGAACAGTTCTATGAGAACATGTTGTGTAGCTTAGCTTGGTATAGCAACGTATCCGCACACAATGGTTCCTAGCGATATCCTAAAAATTAGCCTCCCTACAAATGGCATTATATACTTAATGTAAAGTAATGTACTTAACATTAAGTTACGGAGGTTAGGTTTAGGTAAGTTAAGTTACTGTGGTTAGGTTTTAGGAAAAGAAACATGGTGACAATGTACTGTAAAATGAATCGAAGTTCACTCAAAGTTAGCACTTTGTTCTGAACACCGGTCTCTGAAATTCCTGGGGGAAACTCCCCTGTTTTGATTTCTATGCTTTGTGAACCATTCGCCAACCCACCCTTCCTCCTTATGGGACGGCTTCCTTCTTTACTCCCATCAGTGCATTGGTCATGTGATCGCAGCCTTCTCAAATACATAGGTTATACAGAAGTAACTGGCTCACGATTACATGGGATATGTATGAATTTTGGTGCATTACCTTCCATAGAAAAATGTACAAACAGTGCATGAGAACAGCCTGGGTGTACTATACAGATAAAAAAAACACACTACAGCAAATGTTGCGTATGTGGCAGAAGATAACTGTCATATTCGACAGCAGAATATGTGACATGTTTTGCAAGCCGAGGATGTAGAGACAAAATAACACCAGAGGAGCATATTAGTATGAGATAAAATGAATGAGTAAATGTGGTTCATTGTTTAGTTGTGCAGCTCTACAGTTAAAAGCTGCTTGCTGTTCCAGACAGGTTAATTGTATTTCCTATAAGGCATACATTTGAGTGTCTCAGTGGCAGCTACAGACTTATTGAGATAAATGGATACCCTGCTCCAAGCATGCAACCCTCTCTCCTAGGAATTGCATGTAAATAGTACTATCTTATATTATGTTGTTTTACAAAATGTAATAACTGCATGGATTATGTTCGGAGGTTTTTTAAACTAAAGCTGCTGATTAATGATATTTTGCACAATGTCTAATATCTTTAAACATTGTCACAATAAGTACTCATTGTTATATCAGAGAACTGTATCCTGGTCAGGATAGAAAGCCTCTGAAGCAGAATTTTACATGAAGTAGGCAACACATCGTTTAACTTGCTCCTGAAACCTTGCACCTCTTAGTCTAGTCATAGTGGGCCAGATTGGAAACTTTTGTGGGCCGTTTCTAGTCCATGGGCCTTATGTTTGACATCCCTGATGTAAATACATTATGTTTTGGGGCTCTGTAGACTGTTTCTGTATTATATCAACACCATGATCTATTGTGTAGTCCTCTGAATGCCTAAAAAGTTAATTTATGCTTTAGTTGCACAGAGCAGATGTTTTTTAGAGTGGATATTTTGGCCGAAAATGAAAAAAAAAAAAAAAGTTGTCAGATAACATTTAAGTGATATGTTACCAATGCTTTAACAATTTAACACATTTTCTAATGTAAATTGGAAATATATTAACATTACTTCAAGGAGACAGAGTTGTACCTGTATATGCAGCTTCACTGGGAATTGTCTGTGTGCTTTTATGGTGTGTATCAGCTGTCGTATTCTGTTGTTTGTAATGTCTTTGTTGTTTTAATAGTGTTTATTGTTGCCTTTTTGTCCATTTTCTCTTGAAAAATAGACTTCAATGCCATTGAGGCTTTACCTTGTTGGATACAGAAAAGAGAAAAACAATGGTTACCCTGACTAAATCCCCTCATTGCCTGCCCACAAAGCATGCTGGGATAGACTCCAGCTCCCCACCACTCTGAAAAGGAACTAATTGGTTAAGAAATCAATGAATGAATAAAAGCGGTCTACTATAGTAAATGAATGAGCGGACAGGCAGCCAGGCAGGTGGGTGGATGTATAGCTCAGAACTTTGACCTGATGATTAGCGCTGCAATGAAATGAATGTAGGACCAGACAGTACAAACAAGAGAGGAGGGGATGTGCCAGGACAGCCCGTGTATGGCACATCCGTCATCCCCTTGTTAGCATCTTGGCATGCAAACACACACGCACGCACGCACGCACGCACGCACGCACGCACGCACGCACGCACGCACGCACGCACGCACGCACACACACACACACACACACACACACACACACACACACACACAGGCCAGACAGCTTGCTGGGCCAGATGGCCTCTTGGTGAGGAGCAGTGAGAAGCTCCACAGAAAGGGTTGGATTGATTCATGAACCATGACCTCCACACGTCCCTCCTCCTGACTCCGGACAGCACGTGCACAGAAGAGGGATGGACAGGGATAAGATCAGCGTGTTTGTGTGTGGTGTGGGGGTGGAGTGGTTATTGTGGAGATGTGGAGAGGGGATTATGCAGTGCATTGTATGTGTGCGGTGGGAGATTTACTTTCAAACATAACTAAAAGAATAGTGAAGAGGAAGTCATGTATAATGATTGACACTAATACAGGGCAAATTGACCATTAATTTAGGTAAAGTGAGTATTATTGCAGTGATAAAAAAAAAGATCTATTTAATGTTTATTTACATACTCTTGCACATTGTCCACATAGTGTATATTGCTTAATAATTCACAGAATCCAATTTCTTTAATTGTAACAATCTGATATATATAAAATATTTGTTTCATTGACATGTGACAATCCAGTTGGCAGAAAGAAATGTTGGCATTAAATGTTTCTGCAACCCACGGATATGCAATATTTGCATAAGGTTTCTACGGACAGAATCCCTTCATGTGTTACCACAGGGGTTTTTATTGTAAAATATTTGCAGGACCGTGTTATTGACAATACCATGGCTTGCACGGCTCCATGAATTTGCGAAGTAACGGCTTTGAACTGTGGAAAAACAGTAGTTAAAGCTGCAGCTCTGCAGCAGCAACACTGTCTGTGAAAACATTGCACATGTGCGAGCCGCAGCAGTTCAGCGAGGTGACTGTCTCGCGCTGCTCACACAGGCAGCGTGGCCTGTGGCTTGTTTCTGGTTAGGAAAAGATCATGCAATTCCGGCAGGAAAAGCAGTGATGTCTCTGTAAAAAAACACAATGGCTTTTCATGGCACTATCCCCGCCGACAGGTCACTACAAAACACCCACAATTAGAGCCCAGTTCAGACCAAAGATTGGCGACAAAATGAAACCATTGTAGAACGTTGCAGTGGTGTGAACTGACTGTCTGAGCTCGACTCAAGCTGGCTGATGGTGTCACCTGCAAGTCAGCTGATCGGCTTGTAGTGAAGTCCGCGTCAAGTCACACACATTCTCATTAACTGATTATTGGCGTGAGTTATTTATATTATTGTGGCGTATTTATTACAAATACAGTCCATCTGATGCTGGTTTTGTTTGTTTTTCACCGTTTCATCACTACTACAAATGCAACTGTAGCCAGTATCTCACTATCACTATCCTCATTCAGATTTTAAGAAGCTACAAATTATATTCAGCCACAAAATAAGCCTGAAAACTTGGAAATCAGAACAGAAGTACAGAGAGTTGTTGCATAGAGATGGTACACCATCTCATCTAGTTGCATTATTGTGAACCGGACGTTTTTTAGAATGTTGCAGAATGGCACAATGCAAGTAGTTGTTTGTTTCAGCTCGCCTCGTTGTGAATCTTTTGCCTGAACTGGGCTTTAAAAGTCGATGGAAAAACACAACAATGACTCGCTACAGCACAATTGGTTTGGTTGTTTGTTGGTCTCAAACAGTAGTCAGCAGTTGTTTGCAGCTTGGCAGGCATCCTGCCTGGGTGATAAGCCATCCACCATCCCCTCCAACTCCTGATGACAAAGTCAGCTCATACATTATGCCACTTTGGAAACATTTATATGAAAGGTGCAAATGTAACATATTCATGGTTTGCAGAAACACATAATTTTCTTCTGGCAATTGGGCTGCATGTGAGGTAATTCAAGTCCAAGCATTCAGTCCTTCAGTCTTGGTATCACGGTAGAAAACAAATATCAAATAACTGAAGCCAAAGGGCTCATACACAGCACATAAAATGAATAGGAATTGGTACATTATTTTGATTCCTACTAAACAGTTAAAGTAGAGTCTGACATCTAATGACTTATTCAATTTACTGAGTGCTCCTTAACCATTCATTAATAATTACAAAGTGATAACAGAATCTTTGTTATCCTTTATGTTTAGCACTTCATTGCAGTTTCAAGACAAAAGACTGTCGTTGGTTTTTCTGATGTGATGTATGTGGCTGATCCTTTTAAAAGTTTCAAATCTATAACACTCGCAGAGAATTGGCATATTGATCACACTTTGCTCCATGTAGCAAATACAGCTGTTATTGACTGTATGATTTTTACCAACAAGAAGGGAGTTCTGCCCATTTCATGTTGCTCTCTGGCTCCGTTTGTGTGTGTGTTCAGAGAAAGAGGAGCAGGTGGAAAATGTGGGTGTGGCGACAGTGGAGCAGATTCATCACAGCTTGGCATGTGTGTAACCGTGTGTGTGTTTCCTTTGTCCTGTCTTTTCTTATTTGCCAGTGACTGATGCACACACACACACACACACACACACACACACACACACACACACACACACACACACACACACACACGGTTGCATGATTTATTTTTATCTAACAATTCAATTTTGAAGCATTTCATTTTTGCCCGACTTGAAAGACTTTTAAAATTAGGTCTTTCAAATATGCGGAGAGGGACCACAGAGGTTAAACATATTAATTAACTCATGTTTATAGTTTGCTCAGCTACCGCCACCAGTATTTTATCTGTGCTAGTAGCTGCAGGACCAAGATACGCTGAACATTAGCTGCTTGTTCACTGCTATTTTCTGTGCCGCTGCTCATCTTTCAACATGCAAATTATCTTAACAGTATAAACAGCTGTTGATAGTGATATAGAGAATATTTAACATTGTAAATATACACCCCTATGGCTGTTTTATGGAAATTAGGTAGAAAATTGGGGAAAGTGCTGCATTTAGGAGAGTAAATAGAGACAATTTAGTGAGGATCAAAGAGTGTCAGATGCATTGGTCTCAGTATTCAGATTAAGGCACTTGCTGACAAAATATTTGGCTTATATTTAAAATAATATACATAGTTTTTATTGGAGTAAAATGTTGCAAATGATAACACTTGTATTTTTAAGATATCCAGCAATTTAAAGGCTTTTTTGGATATATGGTGTTTTGGTGTAAATGTTATAATGGATGTTTTGCTCTTTACTGTGATGATTTATGCATCAGGACAACCAAATATCTAGGGTTCTAAATTCTTGCTGGTTTGTTTAGTTCTGCTTTTACTTGTTTCAGTTTTGAAGTGTTGCTGTAAAGAAAGAGTAACAAGTGACAGTGTTTTCAAACTCATCATGGATTTTCTAGTCTCTAATCTAGATCATAATCTAATCTAGATTAAACATTTAGTCCATATTATTAAAACAATGCAGAGTCTCAGCCTATGAGAGGGGGTCCCATTGATTTTGCCCTGGGCTGGGATCAGACATAATCTGAGCATTCAGGGAGAATGGTCTGTTGGGTTAAATGATTACATAACAAGCGTCTTAGTAAAAGCTTCAAAGCCTCATTGGTAACTGGGTGTACTGGTTACACTGTTTGCCCTAGAAGGAGAGGAGTCTTGATTCAGCGTTATCCATACAGTGTTACAGTAGTATCTGGTGTATACATTATATTGTTTAGAGGTGATGTCAGCAGTAAGTAACAACATTTAGCTTTTTCATTTCATATGGTTTCCTTCTTTTCTCTACACGTGGGCTAATGTCTGTCTGCAAATAAATAAAACTTGAGGCAGTAGTGTCATGTCTAGACAAATTTTTCTTTACTAAATAAAGTGCTGAGAAGTGTTTTGAGCTTTTAAAGTTGTGTCTTGAAAAATTATCTGGGGATTTTACTGTTTGTGAGAACTTGATTGGACAAAAATATATATTTTTATATTTTATTAGTTATTAAAAAGTAAAATAATAATACTTGCCATAGTGTTTAAGATTATTCAGGCCCCCTTTTGGTAACACTTTATTTAGCATTATTAGCAGTCAGAATGACCCTTAAAGGAATCAAATGGGTTATTATGGGTTAAACAAACTTTTTATCTCTATAACTGAAACCTAATTTAACCATTTAGTTAATGGAAGTTTGTGTAAAAAGTCTTCCCTTTGAAAATAACTAAAATAAAGGCGAGATTTAACGTCCAGTTGTATTTTTTTTTCAATATTGTAGATAAGCAAATATATATGATAACTGTCAACTTTTATATCATGGCTGCAAGCCTATGACCTACAGATAGTCTGTAGAGTATTTGTAACATTTCTACAGCTAATTAGTTCAACAAAATAAAATTATTCTGAGAATCTGTATTGAATTGTCACATACACTGTATAGATAAACATATATGAAGTGAAACAGTTAAATTGTTAAATCTCAGCTAATAAACTGCTAAAATGTTACAAATACTCTATTAAGTATCAGGGCTGTACCTGTCACATTATATGGGAAACAAGCCAAGTTAGCCCTCCAAGCTAATGCATGCTAACTACGCTAATGACAGGTCAGAAATGTGCAACAGTTTTTGCTGACACTAGATGTTAAACAAAAACCAGAGACTGTGTCATATTAAGTTGCTGTGAGCTGTAAATTATCCACTTCTAAGCAGAATGTAGAAGATAATGTTATCTCGGAGCCTGACTGACGAAGCCTTTCTTCCTGCGGGCAGCTGCCTCCGTCTCACTCAGATTCATCTTTGGTCGGGGTCTGAAGCTGCCTGTAATGCCTGTGCAGTGTAAAAGCGAAGAGCACCTCAGTCTGCAACATCCCAGAAGTACACTGACTGACAACCCCCCATAACTGCTCGACTTGTCTCCAACTGATGAATCTTAAGTGCTGAAACTCTCTGTAGGCAGACGATCCAAATAAAGTATTACCCCACTTTTTTATGTATCTGATTATTGTGTTTGTTTCTTTGTGTGTGTCTCTGCAGTGCCAGATCTCCCAGGCCCTGAACGGCGTCTCCGACAAAGCTAAAGATGCCAAGGAGTTCCTGGTTCAACTGAAGAACATGCTTCAGCAGATACAGGTAAGACCACTGTATTTAACACCTGTACACTTACTTCTGAGAAAGGTACACTCTCTCTCAAAGAAAGCTTTTAGTTTGATAGAATGAAATGTTTTCATCATCGCATCATCAGTGACAAATCCTTTGTGTACTGGAGGGAGTTTCCTCACTGACATTAGCCTCAGTAGCTCAGAATTAAAGGCAGCTATAAAACAACAGTGAGGGGAGTGGTCTATCATCACACTGCAGATAATCTTGCTGTGACAGACCTCCGGTTTGTCTTTGTTTTGGCTCATGGTGGTCTGAAGATACTGAAGCACCAAATAAATAGAGTTTCTGTTACACTCTAACACAAAAAGATAACACTTTAATTTACCAATGTCCCAGGTTCCATACAACAGACTAATTTTAAGCAGGCTGTTACTTAAATTTACATTAAATGTGACAAAATGAAGTACACTCAAAAATCAATCATACTAAATCATTTCCTGTTTGAATATAACCATATTGCATTCTTATGTACTAACTCCTAAAAAGCACTGTAAAGATGATAGTACACACTGTATACAGTTAGAATGTTTAGCAGGTGAAACTGGGACACACCTCTTGATTTTACTCAGGCACCATTTCTGAAAGTGGTTGTTTCACAGCCTCAGGACGTCCATGACGGTCTGGCTGTGCAAGATTGTACCAGAACCGATATCCATGTCTGATCAGTTACCTCCACATGTAGAGGTCTTTACATAATTTACATCAGCACTGATGTTTTTCTAGACTAAATACATATTTGCTTGGGGAACCTGCTGGTAATGGGTAATAAGCTCCAAATAAATCAGTCACAGAGACACATTTGGACTCCTCACGCTGTGCAGCAGGGAGGTAAATCCACTGAATCACCAAACTAAAACAAACCACACCAGCCAAATGTGTGCAGTGTGTGTATATTTGTGTGTGTGTGTGTGTGTGTGTGTGTGTGTGTGTATATGTGTCTGTAGAGAGCATTGCTGTGCAGCTGATCTCTCCCGCAGCATCTGCCAGTCATGTACACACTTCTACATACACATACACACACTGTCTGCACTGTCATATCTTGTCAGCCACAGCAATGTGAACAGGCATTAAGAGTCTTATTGCAGAATGAAGAGGATTGTATTAAAAAAAAAAAACTCTTAGCACTACTTTGCTCTGTCTGAGAGCCAGAGAGCATCATGGGGAGAGATGGGTGGATAAAGAGAAGAAAAGTGTGGGAGTGAGGAATAAAGATTTCCAGCACTCATCCTCTTATAGATCTGAACTGTGTCCCACATCGGAGGAAGCGTGATTGGAAATCACTACTATCTAAGACCTCATCTCCTCATTATGTGGGCTCTGTGCAGAGATAAAAATGCCCCTGTGGATCCTTCTTGCATTAACTGCCAACTACTGTAGCTACTGCACGCAGAGCTACACTGTGTTTTCTGATCTCACACTACTATGGTTAAGATTTGGTTTCCTTCTGGCACAAAAAATGATGATGGTGGGATTTGGTGTAATTCACTGCGTTGAATGCGGCCCTTCACTGCACAAGGTTGCAAATGCCATTATAAAAATAGAGAGCAACTACAGGGAGAGATATAACTGAGGCTGTGGTGCTACAATTATGATAAAATACAAGATAAACTGACCAGCTAGCTTACAACAACGTGTATGATGTTTATAACAGTGCACCTGCACAAGCTTGAAAGATGACGTATGACTTGCAGATATTATTATAGTCATACATCATCTTCTGGTTTAAGCAACAACCCTATTTTTTATCTTTGAGCACAAAATTAGGTTATTTATCAAAAAATATTTGGCGAACAGTGTGGCTGGTTAACACTGTCAGGATATGAAATATCCTAAAATGCGTAAAATACACTGGAGGGAGGCTTTAAGAATTCTAATATGTTACTCCCATGGGCTAGGGAAATTTAATTATTATTTTGGGGAATTTTAATTAATATTTGTGAACATGAGCTGCTCTCCCTCAAAGCCACAAACCAGAGAAGTGACTCAAACTTGTGATGTCATAGGGTATAAAGTCTGGAGCTGCTCCATAGACAATGAATGGGAGACTGATTTTATGGAACCACAGAGTGATTGTTTCTTTTTTTTTAACCTAAATTAGCTTGGTTCTGTTGTAGTGTTTTCAGTTCTAAAACAGAAAAGGGTACCTATATACTCCGAACATTCCTCTGGGTGCTCACAGTGTCATCTAGAACAGTGGCTCTCAGATGGTGTGCCTTGAAATTTGCCCTTTGGTGTGCCCTGGGCACAAAAACTTTAAAAACCACTGATCTAGAACATCTTTTACTCTCTATGTATTAGCTCCAGACTTAATACTTGATGACATCACAAATTTGAGTTTTAACACTTAACCTTTGGATTTTGGAGAGAGTTGTTCATGTTTACTAATATTTTTCAACTTTTTTAACCATTGAAATACCATATGAATTTTGAAAATGGGCGTAGTTGGTTTCCCTTTAAATCAGATGCATGTTCCAGAAAATCCATCACACTTTCAACCCCAGATTCTCCAACATAGATAACAAACTACTAAAATTAAGCAGCTGTTAACCTCTTGTGGCTAAATGGGAGCAAATCTTTGCAGCCAGGTTGTAAAAGCTTGTGGAACACAGTTGCAGAGGAGCTGAAGCTTTTATAGCAACAAATCACTTTGACACCTACGGTGCTATAATTTGAATGTCCACATACATTTGGTCATGTATACTGTATTTTTATGATGTATAGCATGGATGTGTGTCCTTTAGGGAAAATGGTGGCAGTTATACAAACAGATGGCAAATATAATTATTTTTTGTTTGCAGTCTATTGAAATAATTAACACTATTTATTATGGTCTGTGTGATGGGAACAAAAATAGAACAAGATCTGGGTGGTAAATTAACATATCAGTAACAAACACAAAGCTGCGCTGTGCTGCTAAATGAAGCAAAATACACCAACAGATCTATTTTAGTCACAGTGTTGATTTATTGATTATTTCTGACTGAAAGCCCTTAATGAGAGTGACTTTTGACTGCCTTAAAGTAGCTTTATTTTTTCCTCTAATTGTGTGTCTGTGTATGTTGCTTTAGGAAAATGGCGTGGAATTCGAAGCTTGCCTCGTGGCCCAGTGTGACTCTCTGATCGAGGCACTCACTAGACAGAAAGCCAAACTGCTCACCAAAGTCACCAAGGAGAAGGAGTACAAGCTAAAGGTAGGACTGATTGATCTTCTAGTTGTATGCCTCCGTCATAGCCATAGCCATAGCCAATAGCCTATGGCTGAGGACATTACGTTTTTGGGTTGTCCATTCATTCCATTCTTGTGAACACAATATCTCAAGAATGCCGTAAGGGATTTAAAAAAAATGGCAAAAATGTCCACTCTGAGTCAATGACAAACTGAAATTTGGTGGTCAAAGGTCAAGGTTACTGTGACCTTCCGTCCATCTTATTCTCGTGAACGTGATATCTCAAGAAGGCCTTGAGGGAATTTCCTCAAATTTGACACAAATGTCCACTTGGACTCAACAATGATTGGAGACTGATTGGAATTCAGGTGGTCAAAGGTCAAGGTCACTGTAACCTTCTGTCCATCTTATTCTTGTGAACATGATATCTCAAGAAGGCCTTCAGGGAATTTCCTCAAATTTGGCACATATGTCCACTTTTATTCAATGATGGACTGATAAGATTTTAGTGGTCAAAGGGTCAACAGTCAAGGTCACTCTGACCTGGTCTGTCTTATTGCAGTGAAGGTGATAACTCAAATATCTCAAAAAATCTTGAGGGAATTACTTCAAATTTGGCACAAATGTCTACTTGGACTCCACAATGATTGGAGACTGATTGGAATTCAGTGGTCAAAGGTCAAGGTCACTGTAACCTTCTGTCCATCTTATTCTTGTGAACATGATATCTCAAGAAGGCCTTTAGGGAATTTCCTCAAATTTGGCACAAATGTCCACTTGGATTCAATGATGGACTGATAAGATTTTAGTGGTCAATGGGTCAACAGTCAAGGTCACTCTGACCCGGTCTGTCTAATTGCAGTGAAGGTGATAACTCAAATATCTCAAAAAATCTTGAGGGAATTACTTCAAATTTGGCACAAATGTCTACTTGGACTCCACAATGATTGGAGACTGATTTGAATTTGGTGGTCAAAGGTCAAGGTCACTGTGACCTTCTGTCCATCTTATTCTTGTGAACGTGAAATCTCAAGAAGGCTTTGAGGGAATTTCCTCAAACTTGGCCCAATTGTCCACTTGGACTCAAAGATGAACTGATAAGAATTTAGTGGTCAAAGGTCAAGGTCACTGTGACCTCACAAAACATGTTTCTGGCCATAACTCAAGAATTCTTACACTAATTATGACAAAATTTCACACAAATGTCAGAAAGGATATCATGATGAAGTGATGACAGTTTATATCCAAAGGCTCAAAGGTCAACTTTACTGTGACACCATAATGTCACAACATAATAATGGCCATTATTCAATACCATAACCGAGGAACTGAATTGGTGACACTAATCTTGGGTGTCCACCTTGAAACTGTGCTGATAGTATAGATCTTCTGTGCTTCTGGTTGGAGATGTGTGTGAATCATCCATATTTTAGAATCCGTAGCTTCTTTGCAGCAACATCTATATTGGCATTGTTAACTATAATGGCTACATAGAGTCTGAACATACATGGATGTAAACTGTAACTGCAACTTGACTGGTTCAAAGGGGCATACAACCGTGAGGCTGTAATTCTAGTTCTCAGTTTGTCGCTGTGTGGCTACATTTCCACCCCAACCTGTTAATAAGCTGACCTTATAGTAATTCTTCTGGTAACTGTGATAATAAAACACTGTTGAATATGAATTAACTCTGGTTCCATCAACTGGATTAAGAAGATTACAGAGAGTCATCAATAAACAGCAACAGGGAACATTTATTGACTGTGTTCAACTGATACTTTACAGGAAACCTTTCAACATATACAAGGCACATTATCAATACTGCAAACAGCTCTCATCTCTCTTCATCAGCTCATTTCTGATGAGTAGAGAAATGAACTCTCCTTCAGTTTTTTCCCGTCTGAAGCATATTTGGGGTTATTTGATTTTAACAATTGTGTCTTTTGGTCTATCTGCTCCCATGAGCCAGAATTGCAGTTATGTGTGCTACCCATGTCCTTTTCACTCTGTTCTAGCACTTCTTGGTGTAGTTCTCAGTGTATCAGGAACAGCACGATCGTGAGTCAGAAAACTGTGAAACGTCCAGATATCTTTAGGTCAAAAAGGCTGTTAATCTGTTATAGGAATTAACAAGGTGAATTATGAAAAAGAAAAAAATCTCAGCAGTTTTGTAAAGCTTTGAAAACCTGGCCTTAAATATGAAGTATTTCTCTTTAACATTAAATATAGATATAAAGTTTGAAATAATAATTCTTTGTTAGATGTTAATAGCTCACAAAACAACCAAAAACTGTCATCAGGTTTAGGTTTCAATTTTTATGCTGCTAAATTCTGATTTATGCATAAATATACTTGACAACAAATACATTATGCCCATTTGAAATTAGTGAGAGGAGAACCGATCATTAACAAACAATCATATAAAATAAACACTTCTGGTAGGAGAAAAATATATTTCAGTCTCGCCTCCTAAACCTGTTATTTCTGGGATTTTTTTTAACGTTCCTCTGTAAATCCACTGCTGGGGTTTTCCTAAGTCGTAGTGTATCACATGGACGCCTGCCCAGCCTCAACGTGCCCACCGACCGACTGACCGTCTGGCTGGTGGCGGGGGAGGAGAGGGGGGTGTTTGGACGGAGGCCCCGAGGACAGCTGTTGTCATTATCTGCAGGCTGGGGATTGAGATTTAGCCAGAGGGCAAAGAGCTGGAGGCTGCGC
Source organism: Cephalopholis sonnerati (assembly GCA_019142605.1). Lineage (NCBI taxonomy): Eukaryota > Metazoa > Chordata > Actinopteri > Perciformes > Serranidae > Cephalopholis > Cephalopholis sonnerati. The sequence goes on from JAGQAX010000009.1 coordinate 17,963,448, forward strand.
CGGAGCTGGAACAAGAGAAGAATAGCTGCGTGTAGATGGATGATAAACATTTTGACACAAATAAAAATTCAGGACATTGTTTCTGTCTAACTGATAAAATTAACAGCCTTCTATTTGTGGAAGAAAATTGAGAAACAGTGGCTTAAATGCTTAAGCTCAAAACCAAAATTTGTGAGCGAAGTAAAGCAGCTGATGATGCTTAAATCTGTTGCATCAGACATCCAGCACTGATTATGATTTCATAGAAATATGGCAAGTAACATAGATAGAGGAAGGGTAAAAAAAAACATAAATGACAGAACAAAACAAGGAGGCATTGTACTGCATTTATAATAATACTCTTATTATTATAATTATTATTATTATATAAGGTATAGGACCTTTCAAAACAATGTTTCAAAGTGAAAAATGAAAATTTGGCAGATAAAAGTACTTAATATTTACCAAAACAATTAGATAAAAACTGTTAAATGAAAGAAAAAAACAACGTAAAAAATGGTAAAACACTAAATAAAACACTTTTTTATGTGTTAAGAATTGATTTAAAAGACGTCACTGATTCTGTGGACCTCAGATCCTAAAGTAGAGAGCTACAGAACAGGTTTAACAGTGACCAGGACCCTTCCTGGTCACTGTTAAGCCTGGGACTTGGGAACACTGGCTCATACAGGAGCAGCAATATAACTAGCAACTAATCCTTGAAATGCTCTAAATATATATAAACCAGTGAAGAGAAGCCAGAACAGAGGTTATATGATGGTGTTCCTTTTGAATTTGTGAAAAGCCAAGCAGCTGTGTTTTGCACAAGCTTGAAGTGTGAGATTGTGTCTGGGCTTACCCTGATGATACAGTGAGTTACAATAATCAAGATACAGTGATATAAAAGAAAGCATGACCTTCTCATTAGGAGAGAAGAGACCTGGGGCCGGTTGCACAAACGCCTTAAGTTGAGATTTTCCTTAAAGTCCTAGTCAAGGTTTCCTCAAAATAAAATCGGTTGAACAAAACACCTTTAAGTCCTCTCCTTAAGGTTTCCGTAAAATGTTCACTTAAGTATTGATGGTTTTATCTTTGTTTATTTCTTGTGCTTAAGGAATCCCTAGACCATTGCACAAAAGACCCTAGTGACTAAAACAAGGTAAAAAGAACAACAAAAATCTTCTTTAGTGCAACACGACCAATTTTATGGTGATATATGAAAAAAACTAACACACCCTGAGAGGAGTGTTCTGCGCCCAGGGGAACCCGATGGACACACTTTTAATTTTAACCTATAGATTTGACTGCAATTTCCTCCTACAATTGTTTTCTGTTTTCTGGTATTTGGGTTAGTTTGTGCTTTCTATGATTGTATTCCTCCAGAAGTTTAATTTTTTCCTCCTCTGACCAATATGGTTTTCTTGTCTTCTTTTCTTCTGCCAGTTTTTCACCATCTAACTATAAGCCAACTGAGACAATTACAGGCATCACAAGCACGAGTCCAAGCAAACAAACAATCTCCATGGAAACTTTTACTGCTGTAAAATCTCTTTCAACACAGTAATAAATTAACTTTTTTCCTTAACTACTGAAACCTTTTAAGGGATTCTGTGCAACTGTGTAAGTCCCGCAGCTAAGGAGAAACGATGCCTTAAGTGTCATGCTTAAGGAGAAAACTTAAGGTGTTTTTGTGCAACCGGTGCCTGATTTTTGCAGAAGGCACATGCATGGGCTGATGCTGATCTTAAGTCTTATAGGATGCTAAGAACAGTGCTTTTCAATAAGAACTCAAAGCTGAGTTTTTTTGAAAGCATGACTACACAGAATATATACAGTAGCTTTGAATCACTATCACAACATTTTGGCAAAATTTGGCAAAATAATATTGGTTTCTTTTTAAATGGCTTATATGGTCATAATGTGCAGAGTTAATTTTAACCAGGAATCTTCACACATTAGTTGCAGTTTTCACACTCCACCCACATCACCCAAAAACACAATACAACTTCTCCATAAATGATTTATGGCACTGAACGCAGCTTGTGTTTGAACTTGTACGACTTCAAGCAAACTGTAAGTTATGTAATAGCACTTCTGAGAAAGCGGAAATGTTTTTCATTTAATAGTGCCAGTGGAAGGAGCAGGTTTTAAAAAAGATATTCTATTTCAGTGGATCTTTGTATGATCTGACTGTGAACTCACCCTTTGCCCTCTCCTTTTTTTTTTTCAAAAGCACTTACAAGCCCTTTAATCGGTTTATACAGTACAGCTTTAGGCCAGACACAAAACCAAAAAATCATAAAAAAATAAAAAATCTAAAGACTGTCTCCACACCAGGAAAGGCAGATGTTTCTAAGAGTCAGCAAAGCCTGAGCTTAATCCCTTAAAAGCAACATATTTGGTTTACTCTTTCAAAGAACAGATAGAAATTCTCACTGTATTTATCTGTGTTTGGAGCATATGTGGCAGGTTGTAACAAAAACCTGAAACATTTTAGCTGACTCTTAAATTTTAAAGTATTCGCCACACTTTCTTGAAGCACTTTTATTGTAACCAGTATTTTTGCTGCATCTGTGGTTACAGTTAGTGTAGGGTTGTGTATGTTGTATGGGTTGAGAACACAAAGTAGATTTATAGCACATATTGATGGCTGACTAAGCAAATGTTATATAACATACCTGCTTGTGTAGGCACATCACTGCCCACCACCACGTACAGTCACATGGAAAGAATTATTTTCATATGTGCAGTTTACATGGTGTTAGTCATGTAACATAGAGGGAATATGTCTGTGTGTCAGTGTCACCGTTGCTAACCTGTGTGAGACACACATACAGCATTTGTAGTTCTACAACTGTAAAGGCCTCATCACTAAGAGTCTGGCCTTACCTCAACCATCTCTCTGGATGCCCCCCTCTTTTTCTTTTTGGGTATCAGTATGTTAGGCAGGGCTGCTCCTCATTCCTGAAAGGAAAGCCACAACTTCAGGCTGTCTTCATGTGCTATTGGAACGTATACCTATAAAAAGCCAAGGCACTGACAAGAAAAAACTAGGAAGTAGTGTAAGGTTGGGGTGGTGAATGGGTCAAACAAACACAAGACTTTCCCCTAGGAGACATGTGTTTGTGTCCAGTGTGAATCCCAGTAAACTTTAAAAAATTTTTCACGAATTGTTATAAGGTATATCATCACCATGTTTCTATTCCTGAACCTAACCTGTGTAACTTTATGTTAAGTATATAGCATGACGACACCATTCTTGGGGTGCTAATTTGTTAGATATACAAACTGTTGTATTTGCATTTTTGTATGAAATTATATCAACCGTTTTATGAGGATATGTTGACCAGTTTGAAGATGAAAACAATCTAGGGGTGTGGAGTTAGTAAAATGTGAACTTACCAGACCTCTGTAGCCCGCTCCTCAAGAAGAATGCCTGGATTTGTGGCATACGAACGATAAATATCTTGCTGTTTTAATTTTGACCTTTTTTCAAAACTCTCCATTGCAAATCTGACAATAGCAAACTAATCTTTACCTACCCAAATCTAATTCAAACCTCAACCTTACAACCAAACCTTAACCCTCAAACAGACCTGTTGAATGTCCTAATTTCCCCAAATTTCCTCACTTCCACCTCACCCCACACAAAAATACACCAATGGCCCAAAATGTCCCTATTTTAAAGGCTATATAACTTTGTCCTTGCAAAGATACACAAACACACGCACATAAACAAAGCAGTAGGTTTTGTTTTAACATCTGTGGGGGGGTGCACATATGAAACAGGGGTCCTCTGCCAGAAAGGTCTGAGCGTCAAACACTTACTTTCCTGCATTATGGTGAACTTATAAGTCACCCATTTATGGTGTAAACGTCTTTAATTCTGTCAAAATAAAAGTCCTCTGCTATGTTCATATTTTTATTGCACATGTTCTAAATACTGAGGGGGACATGTCCCCTGCGTCCCTCCAGTAATCTACGCCTATACACACACACATACACACACACACACGCTGCAGTTTGAGTGTGAGTCAGAGTTCCTCTATGAATGAGAGATTAATCAGAGGGTTAATCAGATCTCAGCCAGTTCTGTCTTTAATTTATTTTTTTGTGTCTTTAAATTGACCATTGTTTCACAAATTGCAAATTGAAAGTTCATCTTAAACACTGTACTTACAGACAGCAGAAACATAAGGGTGGTGGGTATACTGTGTATACCTGCATATACCCTAAGTGACAACATATACAAGAAAGCCCCGTAACAAACATGCTTAGCACATGTGTTCCTTTATGTGTCATTTTTACACCATTAATTACTGTATATAAAGCCCTACATTGCTGTTTTCTGTATTACACCATGCCAATGTTAAGACTGTGCATTTGCGCTCCATACACCAGATCAACCCAAAATATTGCTTTACCATTGACTGAAATGTGGTTCAGAGTGTGATGAAGAGGCATGTCCACAGTGTGTCTGGTATCTCACATCTGGGCTTGCATTAACATGTTTCATGTTTCAATATTCGCACCCTCAAATTCATTTCAGATGCATGTGGAACATATTGAAAAAGCCCTTCATCCAGGCCCGCAGGAGCGTGTGGGAGGGAGCTGACGGCACGTCTCAGCGGGACTGAAGGAAATTGAAATAAATCTTGAGATTTACTCAGGCTTCACGCTTCACACTTCATGTTGTTTACACAGGAGATAAGAGCAGGGTTTTAGCCAGGCTGAATTCAAAAGTAAATTGTAAATAACTGGTAAATAATTTGAATGTGTGGAGTTTTTGGTATAAGTGAATTCCAGCTGCATGACAATGTTGACAAAAATACTATCTCTACAATTTTCCCTGTAATTACTTTTTATTGAACCTTGATTCATTCTTTAATCCCCCTATTTCTTAATCCTTGAAGAAAACCCAAGACAAAGCTCAAAACCAAACCATTTCACACATACACAACCAAATATAGAAAGCTTAAAAGAAACAAAAAACCTGCTTCACTGATTAAAAACTCAAGTTACAATTATTATGATCCTGATTTAAACTTGTGTTATTCATGGACGGGATCTCAAGGTGCAGCCGGGGGAGGAATATGCCCAGTTTGGGGACCTCAGAATTGCATCCTTGCTTTTTGCAGATGATATGGTTCTTTTGACTTGATCACACCGTGACCTCCAGCATGAGTGTGAAGTGGTTTGGATGTGAGTCAGTACCTTGATGTCTGTCTTGATGTCCCCTCTGGGTTGGGAGAGAGTTAGTGCCCCAAGCAAAAGAGTTCAAGTACCTCAGGGTCTTGTTCATGAGTAAGGGTAAAATGGAACATTAGACGTATAGACTGGGTCAGACCCAGAACACTCTGGAGGGATTATATATCTCATCTGGCCTGAGAACATCTCGGGGTCCCCCAGGAGGAGCTGGAAAGCGTTGCTGGGGAGAGGGACGCCTGGAATACTATGCTCAACCGCAACCTGGCCTAGGATAAGTGGATAAAAATGGATAGATGGATGGAAAATAAAGTACAGTTAGTTTTTCTACACTTTTTAAAGCACCTTTTTACACTCTTAGAAATAGGGTTGCAAAAGGGTTCTTTCCAAAGGGCTTAGGTTCTACCTAGAATGACCCTTTCTTGAATAAAGAGTTCTTTGAGGGTTCTTTGTAAAACTTTATAAGTTTTCCATTAAGAACTCCTTTCATCCAAAGAGCCCCTTTTCTTCAGCTGAGATTGTTTTGATCCTCTTTCAGTTGACTCTTCATGCTCTTCATTTTTCAGTTTATACAGCAGTTGACAGGTGAATAATTAACTGTGATCTCATTAACCATCAAATAAACGAGGGGCCTCGTTTCCAAGACTCGGTCTAATTAACTCTCTGATTCATTTAGGCGGCCATTGGTTAACTGTGTAATTAATTATCTTGGATCCACCTACATCACGAGACGTTTTCTGTCTAATCTCACGCTTAACCTTTGAAAAGTTGATGCATTTGTCAGGTGCATATATACGTACATGAACAGTACGTATTATATACATGTATCTGTTGTGTTTTGAGCAGCTAATTAGAGATCTCTGATTGGCTGAGATCTGGTGCAGGTGTTACTGAATGTAAACAAAAGGCTAATAAGGCGGTGACAGTTCGCTGAGTTTCAATTAGCCTTGAACGACTGGTTGTGACACCCGTCCAAATCTCATTTCCGTGCTGCTCAGAGTTCTGCCAGCAGATAGCATGTGATTTGATGTGTGTGTTCGTGTGTGTGTGTGTGTGTGTGAGAGAGAAAGAGACAAAAAGGAGAGAGATATTCAGAGAGCTAGAGAGTGAGAAAAAAAGTCACATTGGTCTGGTAATGGTTGATAACGTGCTTTATAAAATCCTCACCTCTCCTTGATCTGATGTGAAACATGCTGAAACAGGGTTACTGCTGGTGATAGCGTGCCAGGAATACTATTTTAAAAGTTGTCTTGCTGTCAGACAGTTTTTAATTTCTGCACCTTTTTTCCTGTCTGTTTTGAGTGCCAGCCACTGACTCACCGGGGCTGAGTTCAACCCCCCAAATAAGACCCAAAATGATTATTGTAACAGAAATGGTTGTCCTTTGAACTCCTTGCTGTGTTACAAAAGTGCTTTCAAGATGGCAGGTTCAGTTTAATTTAATTCAAATCAAAGAGGCTTTATCGCATGAGAAACATACGTTAACATTGCCAAATTGAGTGTCAAATAAAATCAAAAGTTATACGTACAGTAACTAAAGATCTACTTTAATTTGGTTTATAAAAACATTGCTGTTGCCTGGGTCTTGACTGTGAAATCTGCCCTATTTTGAGTGCAGACAAGATAGATGCTGCTACTGAGGCTGTTCTGAATCAACATGTATTCTCAGCATATTTATTTTTTTATTATTAAGACAAATAACATACACAACATATAACAACACACAGCACGGCACACATATAAATATCTGAGGGTCATGGCTAAGCCTTCCTCTGGCCGCCAGTTTAGACTTGCCATTAGCATGTTAACTGATTCCCCCAACCAGGTACCATAACTTATACACATAAACAATACATACACACACACAAACTCACAAGCAGGCCCTGCATAGACCCAGTCCGCCTATCCCACAACCCCACCTTTTTTCCCCCTTTAGTTATTCCCGTCCTTCCCCAAGGCTTAGTTGTTCACATCCCTTAAGGGATTCAAGGTGTGTAGTTTTCTTTTAGATGTTAATCTTTCTATCATCCAGTGTGTTGATAAGATAAGTTTTAAATTCTGAAATATTAAGCTTTGTCATTATTTTCCATTTTATTATGAAAGCTTTGCTAAACAGTATTACAGTGTTACTGATCTCTGATTTGGTGCTACTTAAGTCCCCTAAAATGACTGTTTGTGAGTTAAATGTAGACTTGTTATTGTAAATCATTATCCACCTTTGGACTTAATCCCAAAATGAGCCGACAACGGGACAATACCACATTACATGCAAGATTTATTCCTCTTCATCATTACATAACCTACACAAACACGTTTGTTCTAGGCCCCAAATAGATACATCTTGGTTATCGTTATACATAATATTAAATACATCTTTCCATTGAATTATATTAATAGAGTCTTTGCATTTATTTAAGTTAATTAACTGGATTTATAATAATGTTGTCCTTAACTTAACTTAAGTTATATTTGTATATTTTTTATTAATCTTATTTCCATTCGTCCATGACTGGTCTCTAGTGTAGTATATTGTCTTCTCAGTATTGCCCAACATTGTAGTTTGTTTTACTTTGCTTTGCTCCACTCTTAAAACTCAGGCAAAGCCAGAATGTTGGCATGGTTACGCATCAGTGTGGAATAAAATCATGTTATATTCAGGCAGATATGTTGGTCTGTAGGGGTTGGTTAGGAAAAATCAAATTCCCCTCCCCATGGAAATTGGTTAGAGTAGACGCAATGTCGGATGATGGAGTGTAACAAGCTGACAGTTCTGTCTGATATCAGGCAAACATCGCTGACACATCCACCAAATGTGAGAAAACGTACCTCAAATCCCGTTGCACACTGTTTCACACCATTTCAACATGTTATTCAAACTGGAAACCATATCAAAACAGTGTACACCGTTTTCAGATTGAAGGTGCCCCTGTTGTTCCAGCCAGTTCCAATCACCTGATCCACACCTATCTGCACACCTGCTCCACATCTCCTAATGACACTCCTGGTATACTAGATACAACACTATGCTGCCTGAGGAGGAGCGCCAAGTAGCTGCCAGTCAGAGCTATCTTCCTGTGTTCTCCATGCTACTCAATGCCTGTATTTGTCTCATATTAGCACATACAAGTTTCTGAATTCTCCTTTTTTCTTCGTGTTACTGCTGAAAGACTTGGTAAGGCTTTTTCCATTGCTTCTGTGGTATATAATACTGTATATGAACCAGCATGTTTCCATGTAAACCATGCCAGATCGTAGTGTTTCCGTCCTAGAAATTTCCATGGTTTCAGTCATTTTGCCTGCAGTTTCTGACCTCTGGATGCCCTTCTGACAGTAAGCCTCCTAGCTAATGCCCCTTTGGACGTGGTAACTTGTTTTTGCTGGCTTTGCTCCATTTGGTGCTGTGGCTTGCTGCTGTGTTTTGGCGAGGACGTTGAGTCCTGGTTAAATGAGGAGCAGGCAGCATATGAGACAGTGGGTATGATGTTGAATCTCCATCAGCTGCTAGTCAAACAGCAGCAAGCGACAGAGGTGCTGCTATCAACTGTAATTTAATATTTTTAGAGCTTGTGAATGTTGGCAAAGACACCAGAGAACGTTTTCCACTTGGATTAAACCATGATAAGCTGTGTGTGAAAACACTGTTTATATTATTTATGATACTGTTGGCACATTCAATATTTTGCTTACCACTCAGTGCTGTACAGAGCTGACTGGCACTGAGTTCTGGGATTAGTCTTGGTGTCAGGGAATATCAGGGAATTTGACACTTTACAGAAAGTATAACTAATATATACTGTACACTAAGACTGCTTGTTTGCAGAGAATATGGCTTATAATTAGAAAACATTACAGAAATCCTGTTCTGTACAACAACTTTTAACAAGTCATTTCTCTGATCTGTGTCCTTGTCTCAGGTGGTGCGTGACCAGATCACCCACTGCACCATGAAGCTACGTCAGACCACCGGCATGATGGAGTACTGCCTGGAAGTCCTCAAGGAGAACGATCCCAGTGGATTCCTCCAGGTACTGACCCACTGTGTTTGTGTGTGAGTGTAGGCTCAGGGCATGTGCATGTCTCGTAATGTAGGTCCTCACAAAGCTACTGACAGCAGATCAGCTTTATTAAATAAAATTTCACTCACTTGGGTGAATATCTCCTCTTCAATTAAAGTTGCAAGCTCTCATGTCTTATGTTACACGGTGCAAAACTTCCCATTAATAATGTGCATCTCTATAAAAAAAAACCAACAACCTTGTTTTAACCTGTGTGTTGGTGTATTTATCAGATAGTCCAGTGGGTTTAACGGTGTGCGTAACACAAATTTTCTCACCTGTAATCCTTCAGTTTGTATGAAAAATTCAAATTATAAAAAGTATATAGCACCTTTCTAAACACAGAGTGCTCTACGACAGTGGTTCCCAACTGGTGGGTCGCGGGTCCATCCTGACCGCACTGCAAGTGCCTCGCAAACATGCCAAGTTAGAATAAAATACCACACTTTATTTTCAAGTACAGTGAATTTCCAGCACAGCACTTTTATTTTAAAGCGCCATTTCCTGCTGTAGAGTGAGTGACTAATGGACAGCTACTTGACAGAGACAGCAAACTAGCTCAACAACATGGCCGAACGCAAGTATGATGTTAAATATATATTAAACTGTGTGGACCTTAATGAACCACGCAAGAAAAACAGAGCACATTTAAAAAGGGGATGAAAAGAACCAGAGCCAGACACTAGGCACATAGTAAAACACAGACTAAGATGAACTAAAATGTCAATTCTAAAAAAGTGGTTCTTTTAAGAGACAGAGTTTGTAGCCCTGATCTCCTCAGGTAGCTCATTCCAAAGTCTACAAGTAAATAAAAGGCTATTAAAGGGTAAGTTTGGGATTGTTTTTATCTGTTTATCATTAACAGTGTCCCTGAGGCTACTTAAACCACTTCTATGAATTATATAAAACAAAATTAAGTGGAGTTTTATGAAGCAGAGGCATTAGTGATATCATGCTGTGGCCAAATGAATTCATTCTTGGTTTTAGTCTCTTTAGGGGGGTTGCTGGCATGAAACTTAAGAGGAGAAATCAGCTTTGCAGGGAGCCTGTGATGTGTGTGAAGCCAGCACAGCCAGAACCGCTGCACAGTCAGAGGAGGAAGACTGAGAATAACAACACACACAACAACACAGGATGCATCCGATTTACTAATAGTGCAGCTGATCTATTTTTAATTGACCCGACATGTTCGGTTATCAGGTGGCCCAGATGCTCAGTGGCTGATCGATAGATATTGATCTGTGTATTGTGAGGTCAAACTGAGAAAGGTCAAATGTGACATGTGCACCTGCTTAGAAGAAAGATGTAAGAGTGCTGTGTGTGTTCTATGTGGGGTCAAAACACACTTAGCATTGTTTTGTCAGCCTGATAACGACGTGTCCTCGTTTTATCTATTGCTTGTAACATGATTTTAAACTGATATGTTTCAGTACAAAAATGTCACATTATTTGTCTTTGGAGTCTTGGCTGTAAAAATGTGGTTAATTATGAAAGACTTTTACTTGCTCTGTATTTGAAATGGATATTGACGGAACTTTTATGATGCAATTCCTCTTACAAATGCCAAGATGAGTCTATGTGGATTTCCCTTTTTATACCTCCCTGGTGTCTAATTGACCCAGTATGACTGACTTGACTATGCACAATAACATACTATTAATTTCTTTCTTTTTTTGAAAGAAATCTCACTCAATTTGTTTACGGCTCAAAGGTTTAAATACTTGTGAAAGGCGTCTGACAGCAGCACAAGAAAAATGATGTCGCTCCAGGTTTCAAAGGTTTAATATAACTTCTGAAAGCCCAGTTTGTGGCATCAGGAAGGTTACCACTCAAAGGTTTTGATACATATTGAATAAGATAAGGAGAGTGAAAAGTACAATTGTTGTTCTATATTATAATTATTATTTGTACACAAACAGTGGCGGTGTGTGTGTGTGAGTCCAAACAGCCAGTATCAAGGGTTAAAGTCCCCATGAATGAAATACATTTTCCCAGTTTTAACCATGTGTCCGTGTGTTATTTGATCATTTGTCTCTTGTTAAATGTATTTCCCATCCAAATCCCTGTCTTTTCTCTCTCTGCGAAATGGTTTCAACTGTTGATGACTCATCCTGCACTCAGGGACGTTTGCAAAAGTTCATCCACTCAAATGAGACTTTGGGCGACTAGCCAGCCACACCGGTCACACAAGACCGCACTTCACCATTTGTGGGTCATACCAGCTAAACAGAGCAATAGAGAGAGAGAGAGCTAGGGAGAGATGTGTGTTTGAATATCAGTGGGCAAAACCTTTGCTTTCATTTCCAAAACGATGTGGCGGAGGTCTCACTCATTCATCTCTCCTTTGTCCCCCTGATCTAATGGTGAAAGAAATGTGTGTGTAGAGCCAGCAGTCCTCTGTAGCTCTGTATCATGCTAAACTCTAAGCATGTCCACTTTGTAGCGGTCCAATCAAATGATTTAATTTAAATCCCTCTTGTAACTGTTCACTGCTCAAATATTCTGTTTCACGGGGAAATACATCACAGTACAGAAGCTAAAGACGCTCTAACATCTGTTTCACAGGGACTTTACATGTTAAAGAAGAATACATACAAAGATATACAGGAAGCAAAACCATTAAACATATGGTTTTATAAACATATCAAACCCCTGAGCTATATTTATGCCTGTTTCGATTTTTATTGAATGATAGGAAATGAAATTTGAGCATCTCTGCTTCTAGTTATAAATCATTGCTCTTCCTGGAGAGAGATAGCAAGAGAGAAATGGAGTAAGGTGAAGGAAGAGATGAAATAAAGATCAAAGACACTCCTGAGGGACACGTGCGTGCACACACACACACACACACACACACACACACACACGCACGCACACACGCCCTTGCTTCCATTTCATCTGAATATTTTATATTGTATTGATTATGTGGTTCTTTATGGGTTGCCAACGCCTAAATCCTAACTAGTGTCTCTTAAGAAATCAAAGGTAGATATCAGTGTTAGTCAGTTCAGGAACATTTGTAAATATAATGCAGTTTGACCTGATCTGCAGTGAAGCTAAATGTCTCTAATGCTTGAGGATGAATTTCCAAATACTAGACTTCATTTTTTCAAGAAGATGGCATCCCATTTTCTTGCAGTTGAGTGCAGTTTAATATAATGTATTCACTTAGTTTTTATTTTCCTGAGGCAGTGAAGCTCTCACCAGCAGAAGAGAGGTCTAATTCTTAGCCTTAAATATTTGAACTGCACTAATGCCTGCCTCATTTCACTTGTCAGACACAATATAATAAAGCCAGGCTAATGGAACTGATCCCTGAACAGAGGAGCTGTTCTGTATGCAGAGAGGGTATCACAGCCATGCAAGCGTATTTAAATGTAGATATTGGACGCAGATGTTGTTATTTCCTGTTTCTTTGGCTGTCTTTTTTACGTTTATCTTCCATCACTGTGTACATGTGTGTTTTAATAGCTGCACACGTTAACTTGTTTATGTTTTGTAGATTTCAGATGCTCTGATCAAGCGGGTGACATCGTCTCAGGAACAGTGGGTGAAAGGGGCCCTGGAGCCAAAAGTAGGACCCGAGTTTGACCTTACCCTCAACACCGACTCGCTGCTCCAGACCATCCTGCAGCTGGATTTCTGCCAGGGCAAAGGTGAACACACAAGAGCACACACTTTCCATTTATTTAGCTTGCAGGTTTAAATCCTATTTAAGGAGCCATTTTACAACTACAGTTGAGCCGTGACTATATGGTTCCCTTAGACCAGTGGTTCCCAACTGGTGCAGCCACGGGGTCCAGATTTCTCCTTGGTCATTGGTTCAAGGTCCACACAGTTTAATGCATTCAGCGTCATACTTGTGTTTGGCCATGTCGTCGAGCTAGTTTGCTGTCTCTATCAGGTAGTTGTCCGTTGGTCACTTACTCTACAGCAGGAAATGGCACTTCAAAATAAAAGCTATGCGCCAGAAATTCAACATGCTTTAAAATAAAGTGTGTTTTTTGCAAACTTGACATGTTCGCGAGTCACTTGCGGTCCATTTAGAAAAGATCCGGGACCCACCAGTTGGGAACCA